>JALPQD010000058.1:6997761-8297730 GCA_023101885.1 Typhlomys cinereus
TTGTTATATCAGTCTGGGTTGGCATTTTTGCTCATTTAATACTTGATGTATGTCTCTCCAAGCTCTTTTGCTTTTACTGTTTCCATGAGTATCATTTTTATTCTAATAGGTTTACCTAAAGTGAGTTGCTTTTCTTTCTCTTGAAGCTCTCAGCACCTTTTCTTTGTCTTGAATGTGGAGTGTTTTGACTATTATTTGCCGTGGGATTTTCTATTTGGTGTATCTGTTTGGAGTGCGAAATGCTCTTGTATTGGATGGCCTCTCATTTTTAATTGTGGGAAGTTTTCATTATGTTGAATTGAAATATTTCCAGGTGTGGTATTTTGGGATTGTTGGTATTATGAATGTGATGTTAGGCTTCTTCGGGTGTCCCATATCTTTGAATGTTTCTCCAGTCTTTTTGGCTTTAACAATTCTTATTGAGCTGGTTAATTCTCCCACTTTGTCTTCAGATCTGAAATTCTATTTTCTGCCTCCTTGTTCTGCTGATAAGACTCTCTGTTGGTTTTGGGTTGAAGATAACTTGTCTTTTAGTTCAATTTTAACTCTGCCTGAGACTGTTTTAATTGCTCCATACCTATTTTTGTTTCTTGAAATGTTTTTCTCAACTCTCCAAGTGCTGTTGTGTTCCTGTTCAAAGTGGTTGATATGGTTGTTTAGCTCTTCTCGGATTTCTCTTTTAGTATTAATCATGGTAATGATCATATCTCTGAAAGTCGTTATGTTGGGGTTGGCTTTCTTGGCAATTTTTTGTGGATTTGTTCTGGTCGGAATCCCTCATTATGGGATTGATTCTTTCGGCAGGAGATAGGTCTTCTTGGGTTTTGTTTCAAGTGGATCTTCACTTTGACTTGTATATTGTTGTTGTTTTTTTTAGGACCTTTCAGTTTCTGTTTTTCACTGAATTCACATAGTTAGTATTGTTACGCTTGCCAGTTATTACTAGTGCTTGCCTCGGATCGGGTATGTCTGTGTATTGTTAGTATTATATCCTAGATGAGGCTACTAATCTGTTAGTACATCAGTTAAGTCAGGTTACATTACCAGGGGGTGAATATTAGTTTGGTAGTGCACTTTTACGATTTAGTTTCTTGATGAAATGTGGGTGTGTGAGTGGTGTACTTCCTGGAGTTGTGATTGGTGGGGTGGCTGTATGAGAAAGTTGATGTACAGCATTGATACTTTAAGGATCAGTAAGGTGAAAGAAAAAGTTTACTTATCTTTGGGCTGGATGAGAAGAAACTCGCCCACGTGATATAATGATTGTAGTGGAGTCCAGATGTACGGCCTGTGCTCCCTTTGTTCCTTAGAATTTTGCTTGATTTCCTTTGGGCTCTATTGAATTCTGAGTAGCAGTGTGTCTTCCGTGGACCACGTGCGTAGGTCCCGGTGGGCCAAGAGAGGCAGAGGGTCTGTGTTGATGACGAGTTCTTCACCTGCGATCTGGGAAGGTGGGCACGGAGAGGGGCGGGGCCCGGGGCAAGCCGGCTGCGCAGTGCGGTGCTGCCGCCGGGCAGCTCCCGGTGGGGCGGGGCGGGGCTGGGCTGGGCTCTTTCGCTCCTTGGCTCAATGGCAGAATGATCTTCATCTGGGATCCAGGGGGGTGGTGCTAGTGCACGGGGCAGGAGGGTGCGAGGGGCTTGGTCTGGGGTGGGGGCCCAGGTTAAGTGCAGTTGGCCTGGGTGCTCCGCTGTGGGACCGTGGGGCTCTGGGGTGGTTGGGGGCTGGGCTGGTCTTTCTCTCCTCCACCTTGGGCGGCAGGCAAAGGCTGCGGGTGCAGTGGCAGGCGGGGGGACAGGGCGGTGTGGAGGGGGCTGGGGTCGTCTGGGCCGGGGAGGGGGCGCAGGCCAAGCCGCAGTCGGCCTGGGTGCTCGCCGCCGGGACGCGTGGGGCTCTGGGGTGGGTGGGGGCTGGGCTGGTCTCTCTCTCTCTCTCTCTCTCTCTCACTCACCTTGGGCGGGGGTGGGGCGGCGCGGCGGAGGGGGCTGGGGTCGTCTGGGCGGGGGCGCGCAGGCCAAGCCGCAGTCGGCCTGGGTGCTCGCCGCCCCCAACCTATGTTTTAAGACTCTAGAAGTTATTCTCTAATTTCCTTAAAATCAGTGCACACATTCTGGCTAACAAGTCTACTTATTGTAAATGACTAGACATGAAATTTCTATTTGTATTTGACTGAAACTTAAAAAGCAGGTTCTTCTCTAGAAAAGAGGCAGGAAGCTAGTTCCAAAAAAACTCTAAGAGCAGGTAAAGGGCACTCCTAATTCCCAGAAGAATTCATCCTGACAGAGGCAAAACTTGAATTATCCCAAAAAAAACAAAACCTAGGTAAGGGGCACTCCTAAATTCCCAGAATTCTTCCTGCCTGAGACATAACCCAAATTATCTAGGAGAGAGTGTCCAGCCTCTGTTCATGGGCGTTACTGTGACCTTCCTCAGGAGACAGGCTTTAGGTCTGGACTGGGAAGAAACACCAAGGCCTGACAATTCCCATATTTTTCCTTATTTTCTTAAATAAAGCCATGTCCTTATCTCAAAACATGTTATATTGAATCTACCTTTTCCAAACTGAGACATATTCTACCAGATTAGTTGGATAGGGATGCAGCACTGATACGGCTTTGATGACAAAGGCTGTGTTGTCACTGGTGTGGCAGTGATGTCAGTGTTCCAACTAATGTTAGTGGCAATGCTGATGTCACAGGTGAGGCTATGTTGTCCCTCGTGAGGCCATGATGTCACACGTGAGACTGGAGTGTTGTAGCGAGGCTAGGTAGGATGTCAGTGATGAGGGTGTGATGCCTCATTGAGGCTATGATTTCTGAGGTGAACCTGCGATGTCATATTAAAGCTGTGATGAAATAGTGAGGCTATAACATCAGAGTTGATGCCATTATGTCAGTGTTCTGACTAATTTCCGAAGTGACGCTGATGTCACAGGTGAGGCTCTGCTGTCACTGGTGAGGCCGTGATGTCACACCAAAACTGTCATGTCACTGTGAAGGTTGCATATCACTGTGGGCTGTCATGTCACTGTGAGGTGATAGCACTCTGGAAACTGTGATGTCACAGTGATGTTGTGAGGTGAGTAGCTAGGCTGATTTCACCACGTGGCTATGATGTAACAGGTTAAATTGTGAGGTCAGGAGCACAGCCTAGCCCCCAACCAACCCAGAGCCCCACGCGTCCTGGTGGCAGCGAGCACCCAGGCCGACTGCGGCTTGGCCTGCGCCCCCGGCCCAGACCGACGCCAGCCCCCTCCGCGCCGCCCCATCCCCGCCCAAGGTGAGTGAGTGAGAGAGAGAGCACAGCCCAGCCCCCAACGAACCCGGAGCCCCACCTGTCCCAGCTGCGGTGAGCACCCAGGCCCACTGCAGCTTGGCCTGCGCCCCCGGCCCGGACGGACGCCAGCCCCCTCCGTGCCGCCCCGCCCCCACCCAAGGTGAGTGAGTGAGAGAGAGAGAGAGAGAGAGAGAGAGCACAGCCCAGCCCCCAAACAACCCGGAGCCCCACGCGTCCCGGAGGCGGTGAGCACCCAGGCTGGGCCCTGCCCCGGACCCAAGCCCCTCGCATCCTGCCCCCTGTGTGCCTAGCCACCCCCCTGGATCCCAGGTGAAGAATTCTGCCATTGAGCCAGGGAGCTAAAGAGCCCAGCCCAGGCCTGCCCCCACCCTGGAGCCGCCCGGCCAGCAACAACACGCTGCACAGCCTCCGGCTTTGCCCCCGGGGCCCCACCCCTCTCCGGGCCTACCTTCCCAGGTCTCAGGTGAAGAATTCTGCCATCAACATCAGACCCTCTGCCTCTCTGGCCCACCGGGGACCTACACACGTGGTCCATGGAAGACACACTGCTACTCAGAATTCAATAGAGCCCAAAGGAAACTCAAGCAAAATTCTAAGGAACAAAGGGAGCACAGGCCATACATCTGGACTCCACTACAATCATTATATCACTTGGGCGAGTTTCTTCTCATCCAGCCCAAAGATAAGTAAACTTTTTCTTTTCGTCTTACTGATCCTTTAAAGTATCAATGCTGTAGATCAACTTTCTCATACAGCCACCCCACAACATACAACTCCAGGGAGTACACCACTCACCCCCACATTTCACCAAGAAACTAAATCGTAAAAGTGCACTACCAAACTAATATTCACCCCCTGGTAACATAACCTGACTTAACTGACATACTAACAGCCTAGTAGCCTCATCTAGGATATAATAAAAACAATACACAAACAACCCAATCCAAGGTAAGCACTAGTAATAACTGGTAAGCCTAACAATACTAACTACGTCGATTCAGTGAAAAACACAGAAACTGAAAGGTCCTAAAAAACAAAACAAAAATGTACAAGTCAAAGTGCAGATCCACGAGAAACAAAACCCAAGAAGACCTATCTCCTGCCGAAAGAATCAATCCCATAATGAGGGATTCCGACCAGAACAAATCCACAGAAAATAGCCATGGAAGCCAGACCCAACATAACGACTTTCAGAGTATGATTCTTACCATGATTAATACTATGAAAGAGGAAATCCGAGAAGAGCTAAACAACCATATCAACCACTTTGAACAGGAACACAACAGGCACTTGGAGGAGTTGAGAAAAACAGTTCAAGAAACAAAAATAGGTATGGAGCAATTAAAACAGTCTCAGGCAGAGTTTAAAATTGAACTAAAAGACAAGTTATCTTCAACCCAAAACTCAACAGAGAGTCTTATCAGCAGAACAAATGAGGCAGAAAATAGAATTTCAGATCTTGAAGACAAAGTGGGAGAATTAACCAGCTCAATGGAAGAGATTGTTAAAGCCAAAAAGATACTGGAGAGGAACATTCAAGAGATATGGGACACCCTGAAGAAGCCTAACATGCACATTCATGGAATACCAGAACAGGAATCCCAAAATACCACACCTGAGGAAATATTTCAATTCAACATAAATGAAAACTTCCCACAATTAAAGAATGAGAGGCCTATCCAAATACAAGAGGCATTTCGCACTCCAAACAGATACGACCAAAATAGAAAATCGCCACGGCAAATAATAGTCAAAACACTCCACATTCAAGACAAAGAAAAGGTGCTGAGAGCTTCAAGAGAAAGAAAGCAACCTCACTTTTAAAGGTAAACCTATTAGAATAACAAATGACTACTCAATGGAAACAGTAAAAGCAAGAAGAGCTTGGAGAGACATACATCAAGTATTAAATGAGCAAAAATTGCCAACCCAGACTGATATACCCGGCAAAACTATCTGTCATGATTGAGGGGAGAAAGAAAAGTTTTCCAGCACAAAGACAACTTGAAGGGATACATGTCAACCAAACCGGGCCTTCAAAAAATCCTAGAACGGATACTCAAGCTTGAAGAAAAGAACAAGTGTATCCAGGAGGACAGAAGGGAAGTATAATACCACCAAAACGTAAATATCAAACAACATGCTTACAAAATCTACTAAACATAAAAAATGTCCAGAATTAAAAATAATTTCTCTATTATAACATTAAATGTCAATGGGATTAATTCACCGATTAAGAGACATAGATTACAAACTTGGATTAAAAACCACAATCCAACAATCTGCTGCCTTCAGGAAACTCATCTCACCACAAAAGATAGGCACATCCTAAGAATGAAAGGCTGATCCAAAATCTTACAAGCTAATGGAACCAGGAAACAGGCAGGGGTAGCAATTATGCTTTCAGACAAAGTGGACTTCAAACCAAAGAAAATCATAAGAGACACAGATGCATACTACATTTTAGTCACAGGTACAATTCACCAGGAAGACTTCACAGTCCTGAACATTTATGCACCCAATACGGGCCCCTCCACATTCATTAAGAAAACCCTACAGCGTCTAAAGCAAGAAATCAACCCCCAAACGATAATTCTTGGGGACTTCAACACCGCCCTCTCAACATGGGATAGATCAACAGGTCAAAAGCTCAACAGAGACACTTTGGAACTTAATCAAACCCTTAAAGAAATGGACCTTACAGATCTCTATCGAACTTTTCACCCACGCACAAAAGAATACACCTTTTTTTCAGTAGCACACGGAAATTTTCCAAAATAGAACACATATTGGGCCACAAAACGAATCTACACATATACAAAAAAGTTGAAATTCTAACCTGTGCCGTATCAGACCACCACGGCCTAAAGCTGGACATCCACAACACAACAAACAAGAGAAAATACACGAACTCCTGGAAACTTAACAATATGATGCTGAATGAGAACTGGATTCAGGAAGAAATTAAAAAGGAAATTCAAGATTTCCTGAAAGTGAACGATAACGAAAATACAACTTACCAAAATCTCTGGGACACAATGAAAGCTGTCCTAAGAGGTAAGTTCATAGCTCTTAATGCCTACATCAAAAAAATGGAAACATCAGAAATAACTTAACGATGCAGCTTAAGGCTTTGGAGAAACTTGAGCAATCTGATTCCAAAAGTAGTAGAAGAGAGGAGATTAGCAAAATAAGGGGAGACATATCTGAAATCGAGACTAAGAAAACGATAGAAAAAATCAACCAGTCAAAAATCTGGTTCTTTGAAAATTAACCAAAAGCAAGAGAGAGAAAACCCAAATTAACAAAATTAGAAATGAACATGGAGTAATCACTACTGAATTATAACATCATATTTCAAAAACTTATACTCAGTGAAGTTTGACAACACACAAGAGATGGATGAATTTCTAAGTAAACACATCTTACATAAATTGGATCAGGAAGTTGTGAATTACTTAAATGGCCCTATAACAAAAAAGGAAATTGAAGAAGTAATCTCGAATCTTCCCACCAAAAAATGTCCTGGACCAGATGGATTCAGCACAGAATTCTACCAGACATTTAAGGAGTCAATAACACCAATACTCTTTAAGCTGTTCCATCAAATAGCAAAGGAAGGAACACTACCAAATTCCTTCTATGATGCTAATATCGTCTTAATCCCAAAACCTAATAAACATTCACTTAAAAAAGAAAACTATAGGCCGATCTCCCTGATGAACACAGACGCAAAGATTCTCAACAAAGTCTTAGCAAATCGGATTCAAAAACATATCAAAAAGATCATTCACAGGGACCAAGTAGGCTTCATCCCCGGCACGCAAGGTTGGTTCAACATACGCAAATCAATAAATGTATTTCATCATGTAAACCAGTCCAAAATCCAAGACCACATGATACTCTCGGTAGACGCAGAAAAAAGCCTTTGACAAGATCCAACAGCCTTTTATGATCAAAACGCTAGAGACAGTAGGAATGGAAGGAACCTTTATCAATGTAATAAAAGCTGTATACAACAAGCCCACAGCAAGGATTATGCTCAATGGGGAACAATAGGAAGCATTTCCACTTCGATCAGGAACTAGACAAGGCTGTCCACTCTCACCACTTCTATTCAATATTGTACTTGAAGTCTTAGCTGAAGCCATAAGACAAGAAAGGGACATAAAAGGGATTCAAATCAGAAAGGAAGAACTCAAGCTATCCCTATTTGCAGATGACATGATCTTATACCTGAGTGATCCCAAAAACTCCACCAGGAAGCTCCTGGAACTAATTGAGAAGTTCAGCAGGGTGGCAGGATGCAAAATAAATGTGCAAAAATCAGAATGATTATATGCCCAGAATGAAAGAAGTGAAAAAGCCTTGAGAGAAACCATCCCATTTACTATAGCCCCTAAAAAAATGAAATACCTTGGTATAAACCTAACCAAGGAGGTAAAAGACCTTTACAATGAAAACTTTAAAACCCTAAAGAAAGAAATTGCTGAAGACATCAGAAGGTGGAAAGACCTCCCATGCTCCTGGATTGGCAGAATCAACATCGTAAAAATGACCATCCTACCAAAGGCAATATACAAATTCAATGCTATACCAATTAAAATCCCAAAGCAATTCTTTAAAGAAGTTGACCAATTAATCTCAAAATTCATATGAAGGCACAAAAGACCTAGGATAGCAAAGACAATCCTGAGTAACAAAAACACTGCTGGAGGTATTACCATACCGAACCTTAGTCTATACTACAAATCCATAGTTATAAAATCAGCCTGGTACTGGCTCCAAAATAGACACAGAGATCAATGGATAAGGGTTGAGGACCCAGATATAAGCCCAAAAAATACAGCCATTTGATCTTCGACAAAGGGCCCCAAAGAATCCAATGGAAAAAGAACAGCATCTTCAACAAATGGTGCTGGCAAAACTGGATCTCCACATGCAGAAGATTAAAGCTGGACCGATACTTGTCACCATGTACAAGACTTAATTCCAAATGGATCAAGGACCTTGATATCAGGCCAGAGACTATAAAAACCATACTTGAAAGGATAGGGAACTCCCTTGAGCTGATTGGGCTAGGCCAACATTTCCTAAACAGACATCCAATGGCACAGTCACTGCTACCAACTCTCAACAGTTGGGATCTTGTGAAATTAAAGAGCTTCTGTTCAGATAAAGAGATTGTCACACAAGCTCAAAGGCAACCCACAGAATGGGAGAAAATCTTGACTAACCACATATCTGATAGATCTCTACTGTCCAGAGTGCACAAAGAACTTAGAAAATTAAGCACCAAGGAAACCAATGGCCCAATTAAAAAATGGGCCCTGGAACTTAAAAGAAATTTTACCAGAGATGAAATTAAAATGTCTAACAAATATCTTAAAAAATGCCCCACTTCTTTAGCTATCAGGGAAATGCAAATCAAAACCTCCCTGAGATATCATCTCACCACGGTCAGGATGACAAAAATCCCCAATACAAACAACAAGTGCTGGAGAGGATGTGGAGAGAGGGGAACTCTGCTACATTGCTGGTGGGAATGCAGGCTCATACAGCAATTCTGGTGAGCCGTCTGGAGATTCTTAAAGAAATTAAAGAGTGAAATGCCATATGACCCTGCTATTCCACTTTTGGGAATAATCCCCATGCAGCAGAGGTTCGCCTCGATAGCACCAGCACGACTATGTTCATAGCAGCACTGTTTACAATAGGAAAGTCATGGAATCAACCTAAATGTCCAACAGTTGACGAGTGGATAAGGAAACTGTGGTACATCTATACAATGGAGTACTACTCAGCCATCAAAAATGATGAATTACTGGAATTTGCTGGGAAATGGATGTCATTAGAAACAATTATATTAAGTGAAGTATCCCAGACCCAGAAAATTAAGCGCCATATGTATTTCCTAATAAGTGGCTCCTAGTCAACTTCTTTAAAGAATTGCTTTGGGATTTTAATTGGTATAGCATTGAATTTGTATATTGCCTTTGGTAGGATGGTCATTTTTACGATGTTGATTCTGCCAATCCAGGAGCATGGGAGGTCTTTCCACCTTCTGATGTCTTCAGCAATTTCTTTCTTTAGGGTTTTAAAGTTTTCATTGTAAAGGTCTTTTACCTCCTTGGTTAGGTTTATACCAAGGTATTTCATTTTTTTAGGGGCTATAGTAAATGGGATGGTTTTTCTCAAGGCTTTTTCACTTCTTTCGTTCTGGGCATATAGGAAGGCCTCTTATTTTTGCACATTTATTTTGTATCCTGCCACCCTGCTGAACTTCTCAATTAGTTCCAGGAGCTTCCTGGTGGAGTTTTTGGGATCCCTCAGGTATAAGATCATGTCATTTGCAAATAGGGATATCTTGACTTCTTCCTTTCCGATTTGAATCCCTCTTATGTCCCTTTCTCGTCTTATGGCTTCAGCTAAGACTTGAAGTACAATATTGAATAGAAGTGGTGAGAGTGGACAGCCTTGTCTAGTTCCTGATCGAAATGGGAATGCTTCCTATTGTTCCCCATTGAGCATAATCCTTGCTGTGGGCTTGTTGTATACAGCTTTTATTACATTGATAAAGGTTCCTTCCATTCCTACTGTCTCTAGCGTTTTGATCATAGAAGGCTGTTGGATCTTGTCAAAAGCTTTTTCTGCATCTATCGAGAGTATCATGTGGTCTTGGATTTTGGACTGGTTTACATGATGAATTACAATTATTGATTTGCGTATATTGAACCAAACTTGTGTGCCAGAGATGAAGCCTACTTGGTCCCCATGAATAACCTTTTTAATATGTTTTTGAATCTGATTTACTAAAACTTTATTGAGAATCTTTGTGTCTGTGTTCATCAGAGAGATCAGCCTATAGTTTTCTTTTTTAAGTGAATCTTTATTAGGTTTTGGGAATAAAACTATATTAGCTTCATAGAAGGAATTTGGTAGTGTTCCTTTCTTTGCTATTTGATGGAACAGTTTAAGGAGTATTGGTGTTATTGACTCCTTAAATGTCTGGTAGAACTCTGTGCTGAATCCATCTGGCCCAGGACATTTTTTGGTGGGAAGATTAATGATTACTTCCTCAATTTCCTTATATGTTATAGGCCTATTAAAATGATTCACAATTTCCTGATTCAATTTAGGTAAATTGTGTTTACTTAGAAATTCATCCATCTCTTTTGTGTTGTCAAACTTCACAAAGTATAAGTTTTTGAAATATGGTGTTATAATTCTCTGGATTTCTTGGGTATCAGTAGTGATAACTCCATGTTCATTTCTGATTTTGTCAATTTGGGTTTTCTCTCTCTTGCTTTTGGTTAATTTAGCTAGGAGTGTATCAATCTTATTGATTTTTTCAAAGAACCAGCTTTTTGATTGGTTGATTTTTTCTATCGTTTTCTTAATCTCGAGTTCAGATATGTGTCCCCTTATTTTGCTAATCTCCTCTCTTGTACTGCTTTTGGGATCAGATTGCTCTAGTTTCTCTAAAGCTTTAAGCTGCATTGTTAAGTTGTTTATTTTTGATGCTTCCATTTTTTTGATGTAGGCATTAAGAGCTATGAACTTACCTCTTAGAACAGCTTTCATTGTGTCCCAGAGATTTTGGTAAGTTGTATTTTCGTTATCATTCACTTTCAGGAAATCTTGAATTTCCTTTTTAATTTCTTCCTGAATCCAGTTCTCATTCAGCATCATATTGTTAAGTTTCCAGGAGTTAGTGTATTTTCTCTTGTTTGATGTGTTGTGGATGTCCAGCTTTAGGCTTTGCTGGTCTGATAGGGCACAGGTTAGAATTTCAACTTTTTTGTATATGTGTAGATTCGTTTTGTGGCCCAATATGTGATCTATTTTGGAGAAAGTTCCATGTGCTGCTGAGAAAAATGTGTATTCTTTGGTACGTGGATGAACAGTTCGATAGAGATCTGTAAGGTCCATTTCTTTAAGGGTTTGATTAAGTTCCAAAGTGTCTCTGTTAAGCTTTTGACCTGTTGATCTATCTCATGTTGAGAGGGCGGTGTTGAAGTCCCCAAGAATTATCGTTTGGGAGTTGATTTCTTGCTTTAGACGCTGTAGGGTTTTCTTAATGAATGTGGAGGGGCCTGTATTGGGTGCATATATGTTCAGGATTGTGAAGTCTTTCTGGTGAATTGTACCTGTGACTAGAATGTAGTATCCATCTGTGTCTCTTATGATTTTCTTTGGATTGAAGTCCACTTTGTCTGATCCCCTGCCTGTTTTCTGCTTCCATTTGCTTGTAGAATTGTTGACCAGCCTTTTATTTTTAGAGCGTGCCTATCTTTGTGCTGAGATGGGTTTCCTGCAGGCAGCAGATTGATGGATTGTGATTTTTAATCCAAGTTTGTAATCTGTGTCTCTTGATCGGTGAATTAAGTCCATTAACATTTAGTGTTATAATGGAGAAACTATTTTTAATTCCAGACATTTATTATGTTTAGTAGTTTTTATAAGTATATTGGTTCACTTTTAATGGTGTTATATTTGCCTTCTGTTCTCCTGGATATGCCTTTTTTTTCTTCAAGCTTGAGTATCATTTCTAGCATTTTTTGAAGGCCTGGTTTGGTAGACATGTATCCCTTCAAGTTGTCTTTGTGCTGGAAGATTTTTCTTTCTCCCTCGATCACGATGGATAATTTTGCAGGGTAAATCAGCCTGGGTTGACATTTTTGCTCATTCAATACTTGAAGTATGTCTCTCCAAGCTCTTCTTGCTTTTACTCTTTCGACTGTAAGTCATTTGTTATTTTAATAGGTTTACCTTTAAAAGTGACTTGTTTTTTCTCCCTTGAAGCTCTCAGCACCAGTTCTTTATCTTGAATGTGGAGTGTTTTAACTATTATTTGCCGTGGCGTGCTTCTGTTTTGGTCGTATCTGTTTGGGGCGTGGAATCCCTCTTGTATATGGGTGGGCCTCTCTTTTTTTAGATGAGGAAAGTTTTCCTTGATAATCGTTTGAAAAATTTCCTCAGGGGTGGTATTTTGAGATTCTTGCTCTGGTATTCCATGAATACGCATGTTAGGCTTGTTCAGGGTGTCCCATATCTCTTGGATATTTCTCTCAAGTATCTTTTTGGTTTTAACAACCTCTTCCATTTAGCCGGTTTGTACTCCCACTTTATCCTCAAGGTCTGAAATTCTGTTTTCTGCTTCGTTAGTTCTATTTATAAGACTCTCCGTGGAGTTCTGGGTTGAAGATAACTTGTCTTGTAGCTCAGTTTTAAACTCTGCTTGATTCTGTTTTAACTGCTCTATGCCAGTTTTTGTTTCTTGCACTGTTTTTCTCAACTCCTCCAAATGTCTGTTGTGTTCCTCTTCAAAGCGATTGATTCGATTATGTAATTCCTCCCTGATTTCCTCTTTCATAGTATTGAACATGGTAATGATCATATTTTGAAAGTCATTATCCTGGGTCAGGCTTTCTTGGCATTTTTCCACGGGTTTGTTCTGGTTGGAGTCTAACATTATGGGATTAATTTCTTCAGTGGGAAATTTGTTTACTTGAGTGTTGCTTCTCATGGATTTGCACTTTGACTTTGGCATTGTCGTTTTAATTCTTAAGATCTTTCAATTTCACTAAACTGAATTATTTGGCCTGGGGTTCTGGGGGTGGGCAGGGACAGAGCTTACCTAGGTCGCGGGTGAGGCCCGGCTGGACCGTGCGCGACCCGACCAGTGGAGCGGGGTGGGGAATGGGAGGATGGGGGCGTTGGTGTGGAGCTATTTAACCCGAGGGCAGCTGGAGCAGGGACCGGGCGCAGGGGGGGGTCCTCCTCGTCCCTCGGCCCTGCCCGCGGCTCCGGCTGGATGGTGGGAGTCGGAGCCGGGTCACTTTGGGCTGACCTGGGGTCCTGGTGGGCAGGCGCGGGCAGAGAATTACCTAGGTCGCGGGGTGAGGCCCGGCTGGACCGCGCGGGCGTCCCGACCGGCAGAGCGGGGTGAGGTAAAGGGAGGATGAGGGCGTCAGCGTGGAGCTATTTAACCCGAGGGCAGTTGGGGCGGGGCCCGGGCACAGGGGGAGGTCCTCCTCGTCCCTCAGCCCTGCAAGCGGATCCGGCTGGATGGTGGGAGTCGGAGCCGGGTCCCTTTGGTCAGCCTCATCTCTTACACCAGTCTCACTTCCGAAATCACAGCATTACCACTGACCTTACAGCTGCACTCACAGTGCACAGCCTCACAGTGACCTCACAAGTCTCACTGTCTAACATCTTACATCATAGACTCACCTTTTTCATCATAGCCTCAGGGTGAAATCTTACTTGCCATTGACATCACATCTTTCACAGTAATCTCACAGCCTCACTGTGACATCACAACCTCACAGGTTCGCAGTGATATCACAGCTTCACTGTGGCATTATAGCCTCATTTCTGACATCACAGCCTCACCATGATCACAGCTTAACTATGACATAACAGGCTATCCTCTGAAATCATAGCATCAGTGACACCATGGACATCATGACTAGCCTCGCTATGACACCACAGCCTCATCACTGACACCTCAGGCTCATGGTCACATGACAGCCTCAACACTGACACCCCAACCTCAGTGTGGCATCACAGCTTCAAAATCAACATTCCAGCCTCACTCTGATATCTCAGCCTCATCACTCACATCAGCTTCACTTCTGACATTACAGCCTGACCCCTGAAATCTCAGCTGAACTGTGATGTCATAGGCTATCACCACTGATATCACAGCCTCACTGAGATATCACAACCTCGCAGTAACAATACCACCACACAATGACATCACAGTTTCTCCTCAGACATCACAGCCTCAGTGTGACTGCACAGCCTCATTACTGATGTCCTAAACTCACTGTAAAATGCAACCATCACCCCTGACATCACAGCCTCACTCACATCTCACAGAATCAGCCCTGACATCATAGCATCACTGCAACATCACAGCCTCACAATGAGCTTACAGCCTGCCAATTTGATACCACAGGCTCATCTGTTACCTCATAGCCTCATTGGGTCATCAGTCTTTCCACTCACATCACAGCTTCACTGTGACATCACAGCTTCCAGAGTGATATCACCTCATGGCGACATAACAGCCCACAGTTACATTCAACCTTCACAGTGACATCGCAGTGTGACATCACATCCTCACAAGTGACAGTGACCTCATTTGTGATGTCAGACTCTCTACAAACACTAGTCTGAACACTGACATCACTGCAACTCCAGTGCCAACACAGCCTTTGACATCACAGACTCACCAGTGTCACTTTTCATGTAATAGGTTCACCACTGATATCATAGCCTCACAAGTGACATAATAGACTCACCCTTACATCTTTCTCACCACTGACATTCCAGCCTTATTGTGACAGGACACCTTCACCAGTGACATCACAGCCTCGCTATATCATCACAACCTCTCTGTGATATCACAGACACAAAGTGACATCAAAGCTTCACAGTGATATCACAGCCTCACTGTGGCATTATAGCCTCATTTCTGACATCACAGACTCACTGTGACATCACAGCCGCACCACTAACATCATAGCCTCATTGCTCCATTTAACCCTCTTCAGTAACATCACATCATTGTGTCATCACAGCCTCACTGTGACATCACAGACACATGTGTCCTCACAGTCTCATTGTGTCATTACTACCTGATGGTCATATCAGAGTCTCACTGTGACATCACAAACTCACTGTGATATTAACCTTGCCACTGATATAATAGACTCATGTTCACACCACATACATACCTCTGAAATAACCTCACTGTGACATCATAGCCTCAGAGGAGCATCACAGCATCACAAGTGACATCATATCCTCACTGTGCCATCAGCGTTGCCACTGACATTGCAGTCTCATTGTGAATTCACAACCTCCACCATGATACCACCAACTCAGTGATATCACGGTCTCTTGGTGACACCACAGACACATGGTGACATCAAAGCCTCGGTGGCATCACAGCCTCACCAGTGACATGCTAGTCTCATTATGACACCATACCCACATCACTCACATCATCCACATTCTGATATCCCGGCCTAACCCCTGAGATCACATCCTCACTGTGATGTCACAGTCTCGCTCCACTTACATCACATTATCACTATGATAACACAGCATCACCAGTGACAAGACAGCTTCACTGTGACATCACAGCCCCACCTTTGATGCTATAGCCTCACTGTGATATAACAACCTAATTATGATATCACAGGCTCACCTCTGCCCAACTTTGACATCACAGCATTGACTTTGATGTTATAGCCTCACTGTTTCATCACAGTCTCACAATGTCTTCACAGGCTCACCTGTGAAATAATAGCCTCAATGCGACATCATACCCTCATCACTGACATCCTCCCTAGCCTCACTATGACAACACAGCCACAACACTGACCTCACAGGCTCACTGAAACATGACAGCCTCCTTGTAACACCACAGTTCTCTGTTGACACCACAACCTCTCTGTGACATCACAGCCACACTGTGACATCATAGCCTCACCAGTTATAACACATTGTCAATGCAACATCTCAGCATCATCTCTCACATAAGTCTCACTTCTGAAATCACAGCCTAACCACTGACCTCATAGTTGCACTGTGACATCACAGCCTCATGGTGACATCACAGCCACACTGTGATGTCACAGCCTAACCACTGATATCCTTTCTATGACAACAAAGCCACACCACAGTTATCAGAGGCTCACAGTGATGTGACAGCCTCAGCAGTGACATCATAGATTTTGACATCATAAACAGTATCATAGTTACGCACAGGTATCAACTTGACTGTTGAGGGTTTGAGCTCTGGGTACAGTTGTAGAGAGTTGATGGTTGAGTTAAGTCCAGAGCAAACCTGAAGGAGATTGTCTAGTTTTTGGGGAAAGCCCAGCCCACAGTGGTGGGATTATGCCCAGAATAAATCACACAGAGCTGGTTGAGAGTGTTGGTATCCTTCTGTTTACTTGGCCAGACATGCTGGTTTGGCAAGTAAGGATTGTCCATCTCTCAGCCATTATGCAGTGATGGTGTGGTCAGTTCCTTCGGCCCTGGTGTTGGTGCGTGTTCTCCTATCAAGCTGGACTGAGAACAGTAACTGGACTGTCATAAGAAAATAAGCCCCTTGTTCCCTTATGCCATTTGATGGTCATTTATCAGCAACCATGCCGGCTGACTGCAACAGAATTTGGTACCCAGAATTGGGGTGCTGCTGATAGATCTGACTATGTAGATATTGTGGCTTTTGAATGGTTTTGCTGGACAAAGTAGGAAATGCTTGAGAATTTTTACTTTGTGGATTTACAAATACCGTTCTTCAGAGTTTAGTGGGCCAACTGCTGAGAGAGATTGTTTGGACTCAATTTGTGATGAGGGAAACAAGGACTTGATTGATGTTGAATTTGAACACGATGGACTGGTTTGCTTGGCACAGTCTCAGTGTGGCATCACAATCTCTCTGTGGCATCACAGCTCACCAGAAACATCCCAGCCTCACTGTGACATCTCAGCCTCATCACTGACATTGGCCTCACTGCTGACATCACAGCCTCACCACTAATCTCAGCCAAAGTGTAATTTATAGACTATCACCACTGATATCATAGTCTTATTGTGATATCACAACCTCACAGTAATATCACTGCCTCACAGTGATATCCTAGCTTCATGGTGACATCACAGGCACACTGTAACATCACAACCTCACCAGTAGTATCCTACCTAGCTTACTATGACATCACCACCTCACCAAAGGTAGCACAGGCTCACAGTGATGTCACAGCATCAGCAGTGACATCATAGCCTGCCGTGCTCCTATCCAACTAATCTGGTAGAATATGTCTCAGTTTGGGAAAAGGTGGATTCAAAGTAACATGTTTTGGGATAAGGACATGGCTTTATTTTAGAGAAATGAAAAATATGGGAATTGTCAGGTCTTGGTGTTTCTTCCCAGTTCAGGCCTAAAGCCTGTTCCCTGGGAAGGTCACAGTAACCCCATGGGCAAGTGCTAGGAATTTCTCGGTATGCCACAATAAAGCCCATGGACAGGTGCTAAGCATTTTTACCTAGGTTTTGTTTGGGATAATTCAAGTTTTGCCTCTAGCAGGAAGAATCCTTCTGGAATTTAGGCGTGCCCTTTCTTAGGGTTTTTTGGAACTAGCTTCCTGCTCTCTGTTCTAGAGAAGAAGCCTGCTTTTTAAGTTTCAGTCAAATACTAAATAGAAATATCATGTCTAGTCATTTACAATAAGTAGACTTGTTAATCAGAATGTGTGCACTGATTTTAAGGAAATTAGAGAATAACTTCTAGAGTCTTAAAACATAGGTGGGTAAAATTCCCACCTACGTACTAACTCAGAAATCCCAGAAGTACAAGACTATGCTCTCAGTCCACCAGAACTGTGATACCCTCTTACCCTGGCTGAAGGCCAAGGAAGAGACCATCATGCCAGAAAGTCTAGATGCCAAGACTGCCCCTGGAGATGGTATTTGCAATCCAAACTGGGAGAATCCATGTCAGAAGCAAAGGGGGCCGTGTCTTTCCTACCCCAAACAGCACTCTTATGAGAAATCACAGAGATGGACCATCTGAGTGCACTCCCACCAATGATCGCCTCCGCCCCGAAAGAGACACCCTCGAAAGAGACACCCTCGGCATATGGGGCCTGACTGGACCCCAGGTTTGGAGTATGCATGGTTCACAGATGGGTCATCTAAATGATGGCAATACACTTATGGAATTCCTCAAAGGAAGACATAAGCAACCTTACTATTAAAGGAATAGAAGGATGCTATTATAGAAGTTATTCTTTTAATAATTATATTGCTTAAGTGTTTTCTTCAGTGCATACCTCAGTGTTCCATCGACAGAACCAGCTCTAGCTTATGGGCCTTGAGTATCCAAGTCAAGGCCCCCCCTTAGAGATGTGGTTTAAGCTTGGATAGTAGAGACTATATGAGCTGCATACATCTTCCCAAGTTAGAACCTGCTGCCATGCCTGGTGCCTATGTTGACCTGCCTGACTGAGAGTATCAACCTGGAGAGGACAGCAGCCAAAGCTCATGCTGGGACTTATGGGGTGTTGGGGACTCCTATAGTTAATTGTAAAATATGTTCCTTGCTAAAATCAAAAGGAGATCATTCTGCCTCTGTATTTTAAAGAAGCAGTTAAAATGTGGGCTCAGCCCCATAGCTATCCGGTGAAGCATTATAGATTAGATAAGTTTGGAAATACTGAGAGAATGTTTCTGTTAAGTGCCTCTGCCCTGAAGCAATGGGTTAGGTTCTTGAAAAAATGTCCACCCTGAAGGTGATTTTTGCTGACTAAAAAATTATATGTCTGTTGTAGGTGCAACATTCTTTACCCCAAAATTTTCTGTATAAAAGTTGTCATGAAAGTTTCAATAAACGGGTTCAGGATACACTCGGACGAGAGGGAGCCACGTGTGTTCTGTTCTCCACCCGGTCCTGGGGAGCCCTGGTCTCGAGGCCGCGACTCTGGTCTGCGGCAATAGCCTTTGGCATCATAAACAGTGACACCACAGCTTGTTACATCATTGTCTCATTATAGCACCACTGTTGCCACTGATATCACAGCCTCACATTTTAAATCATAGCCTCATTTTGGCAACTGTGTTGCCACTGACAACACAGCCTCAATGTGACATCACACCTTTCAGAGTGATATCACTGACAGGACATCCCACAGTGACATACAACCTTCACAGTGACATCACAGTCTCAGTGTGACACTGTGACATCCTCACCAGTGACAGCACAGCCTCACCTGTGACATCAGCATTGCCACTGACATTAGTCAGAACACTGACATCACTGCCACACCAGTGACAAAACCAGCTTTTGACTTCACAGCCTCACCAGGGTCACTGTCACATAATAGGTTCACCATTGACATAATAGAATCACCAGAGACATCATAGACTTACTATGACATATTTCTCACTACTGACATTCCAGCATTGTTGTGACATAACACCTTCACCAATGATATCACAGCCTCATTTTGATATAAGCCTCACCACTAACATCACATCCTTAGTGTGCCAACCAAATTTCTCCAGTGATATCACGACATCACTGTGTCATCAGAACCTCACTGTGATATCAGAGCCTCACTGTGTCCTCACAGCCTCACTGTGACATCACAACTCATGGTGAAATCAGCATTGCCACTGACATAACACGCTCCTGGTGACATCACATGCATGCCTCTGACAAAGTCTCACTGTGACATCACATACTGACCATTGACATCATAACTTCACTGGGACATCAGTCTTGCCACTTACTATGACTTCACAGCCCCCACCATGACATGACCAACTCCCTGTAACATCATGGGCTCAAGGTGTCACCACAGTGACATCAAAACTTCATGGTGGCATCACAGCATCACCATTGACATGATAGCCTCACTGTGACCTCAGCCTTGCCACTGACATCACAGTCTCACTGTGACTTCAGAGCTTCCACCTTGATATCACCATCTCCCTGTGACATCACAGACTCGCGGTGACACAACAGACAAATGTTGACATCAAAGCCTCACGGTGGCATCACAGTCTGACCAGCAACATCCCAGCCTTACTGTGACATCATACTCACAAGACTCACATCAGCCCCATTCTTATATCACAGCCTAACCACTGACATCACATCCTCACTGAGATGTCATAGTCTCACTCCACTGATATCACAGCCTCACTATTATATCACAGCCTCACCACTGATAAGACTGGCTCATTGTGATATTACAGCCTTACCAGAGACACCACAGCCTCATGGCGACAGCATAACCTCACTGTGGCATCACAGTCTCACCAGATATATCACATCATCAATGCGACATTTCACCCTGATCTGTAACATCAGTCTAAACTCTGAAATCATAGTCTAACCACTAACCTCACAGCTGGACTGTGACAACACAGCCTCACTGTGACATCACAGCCTCGCTGTGGCATCACAGCCTCACTATGACATCTCAGCCTCATCAATGGCATCGCCTCGCTTCTGACATCTTGGCCTAATCACTGAAATCTCAACCGAACTGTGATATCATAGTCTATCACCACTGATATCACAGTCTCACTGTGTTATCACAACCTCACGGTAACATTACTGCCTCACAATGACATCACAGCTTCATTATGACATCACAGCAATACTGTGCCATAAAGCATCATTGTGACATAAGACTTCACCTCTGATATCATAGCCTCATTGTTATATCACAGCCTCAGTTTGACAAAACAAACTCACTATGGCATTAAAGCCTTACCAGTGACATAGGCTCCCTGTGAAAACACAATCACAGCTGACATCACAACCTCTCTGTGATATCACAGCCACACTGTGCCAACACATCCTCACTGTGATATTACAGACTCATCACTGGTATGACAGACTCATTGTTATATGACAGTCTCATCATTGACACCACAGCCACATGATGAAATTACAACCTCACTGTGGGATCACAGGCTCTCCCGTTATATCACATCTTCAATGTGGCATCTCAGCCTCATCTCTCATATCAGTCTCACTTCTGAAATCACAGCATAACCACTGACCACACATTGGAAATCACAGCATAACCACTGACCTCACAGCTGCACTGTGACATCACATCCTCACTCTGACATGAAAGCCTCATTGTGTGTGCTATCACACCCTCACTATGACATCACAGACATATGGAGACATCACAGCCACACTGTAACATCGCAGCCTCACCACAGATAGCACAGGAGCAGTAACATGACAGCCTTAGCATGAGAGCCTTTTACATAATAAACAGTGACACCACAGCCTCACATGTTATATCACAGCATCACCACTGACATCATAACTTGACTGTGAAATCAGCCTTGCCACTGACATCACAGTCTCACTGTGATTTCACAGCCTCCAATGTGACATCACCAATTTCCTGTGACATCACAAGCTCACAGTGATACGACACCCACACTGGGACATCAAAGCCCCATGGTGACCTCACAACCTCACCAGTGACATGCCAGCTTCATGTGACATCATACCCTCATCACTCACATCAGCCTCATTCACTGTGAGTTAGGATGTCAGTGGTGATGCTGTGATGTTACACTGAGGCTGTGATGTCACAGTGAGCCTATGTCAGAGGTGTATATGTGATGTTACCATGAAGCTGTTCTGTAAGAAGAAAGGCTGATGTCACAGAGACATTCTGATGTCACAGTGAGGCTATAATGTCACTGTCAGGTTTTAATGTGAGGCTGTGAGGACACAGTGTGGCTATGAATTCACAGTGAGGCTCTGACAACACAGTGATGTTGTCATGCCACTGGAGGGTTTTGATGGCTCGGTGAGGCCTATGATGCTAGTGATTGTTGCCAAATCCCCCGCCGGGCCAGCTGGGGGTAGAGGGGAAACAGTGGGGCCTCATGGGTTCGAGGCGAATGGGAAAGCCAGCGACGGGGTCACCATCCAGACCCTGGGAGTCAGGCAAGAAGCAGCACGCAGTTAATGAGTTGGCCTAAGACTCAACTTTACTCAGGAAATGTTTGGATTTACATAGGGTTGGAGGCCAATCAGGTGTGGCCACCCCTCTACTCAGGGGAGGGGGGAGCAGCCATCAATCATTCAGCTGTTTACTGGGTGTCCAAGTTAGAAGGCTGCTTCCCATTGGTTGTTCATCCCTCCTTCCCATTGGTTGTTCATTTGCCAGCCATTTGATTGTCCATCCCACTGCTGTAGGGTTTCTTCTCAGGCTTATCTGTAGTCAGACTTCCTGCATTCGGGAGCCTGGGCTAGGGCGTCCCTGAATTGATAGTTCCACAATTTCACCCTTTTATTTATAAAATTTTTTCAGTGGGGACCATGATAGCTGGGGTGACCCCGAACCTCTTCAGCTGCATGAAATATAGGCGACTGTGCCTGTCTTAGATTGGTCACCACCCGCGTGTGGCGCCTTATCCGTCATTGACTACCAGTCATGAGACAATCATGGTCCCAAAGGGAAACTCAAGCAGTGGCAGAGGAAAGGAGGTTTAGTCAGGACAGGGGCAGGCAGAGAGGTTGTATGCAGGACAGGTGGAGAAACGATCCAGAAGAGCTGGGGAGACATAAATCAGAACCTAACAATTGTAAGCTAGTAAGTCATAGTTTTCATAGAAGACAGCCAGGCTTACAACGGGCCTTTGGTGATCTTAGGAATATCCGAGGCCTGAATGGATGATCTGAGAACCTGAAAAGCAAGCTTTATTATTTTGGGAATATATGAAAAAACCTTTAAGAAAACTTGTATGAAAGAAAACTTACAAAAACATAAGTAGTTAAGGCCTTAGATGTTACCAAAATTATTTGTTCTTATATTTAAATATGCATACATGTATTTAAAAATGGCATGCCAAAATTTTAATATTAGCACATAATAGAAATAAAAAATTGAAGTGGCCACAGACACAAGACACACAACATGTAAACATGGAACATATAAACATACAAGCGCATGAACAACTGGCAACTGTACAATTTACCAGCAACTCTTTTAGAATTACCCTTGAAACCTTTACCAAAGGTGGATTAACATTTAAGAAAACCTTATTTAAAACAAGACCTCATATTTCTTAAATCTGGCAGCTTAGCTTAAATATGAAAAACATCTAGCAAGGAAAAGCATCCTCATTCATAATCCATTCCCACATTTTCTCTGGGGGAATCCAAGGTGCTAAAACCATAGCATCATTCTAAAATTCCTCTAGGTCAACAGTCTTAATCTTGAGTCCTCTAGTCTCTAGGAGAGATTTTAAGATACGTATTTAGAGACCAGTATCATCTAAAGTAGAAAATATAGCCAGGAAAGAGTGGGAGTCAAGAGCTATAGGAAGTAGCGGAGGGAAGGGGATGTCAGCAGGGGGTGGAATGCCCCCCACATGGACCTGATAGCCCTCTGCAGAGTCCTCAAGCAGGAAGGGGAGGGATCCAGATTTGGAGTAAAAACAAAGGATTAATTTTGGGTTCTCTCCACAAGTTACATTGTAGCAACTAATCACTTCCTCAGTGGAGGATCCTACAATGCCTAGGAGGATGGGAACAAAGGGGGCCAGAAGCATATGGCCTTCCTGGACTTCCCCCTTTTGGGCCTGGAAAAGCAGTTCTATCCAGATCTATGGCTCCCAAACATTTTCTGGGGAAATCCAAGGTGCTAATATTAAAACTTCCTCCCCCAAATCCTCTAAGTCCTTTGGTTTTACTTTGATCCTACATAAGTCTAGTAGAGCCTTAAGGGCAGTCAGGTGGGGTGCCTTGTGATGGGATGGTAAATTACTCATTATGGAGAGGAAAGGTTCCCTAATGGAGCAGAGATGACTAGGGGAAGTGTGGACAAGGCAAAGAAGAAAGCAAAAAATAAAAAGCAGCAACTAGAATTGAGGTGAACTTGAAAACAATTCCTAAAAGGGTAAACAACATTCAAGGAGAGACCTAGTGCAGGACATATGCAGGTGTTTTAGATCTAAGTGTCCTGGGCTTAATGAAGGACTTCAGGGGTTCATTACTCCCCCGGTCAGGCTGATTCAATATAATCCAACCTGGTCTCTAAGTTCTGAGGGAACCAGTCTCTCATATGAACTCTCTGGGAAAAGCCTTAATTTAGAAGGGCTCTTTGATCATGGGGAAATCAAACGAGCGATTGGGGCTCCTTGATTATCAGCAAATCAAGTGAGTGCTTGGGTTCCTAACCTTAAGAGGGGCTCCTTAATCATCACTAAATCAAGTGAGCAAGTGTCCATATTCCCAAGGACAAACAGGGAGAGGGGAAGAGGAGGGGGCCACCTGCTTACCTTCAGGCACCGAAAGCACAGGAACACAAAACTAAAGTAGCTGCTCACCGAAACTTACCGGAATGGGTGTCTCGTCTACACCGAAGGCAGCACTCTCCCATGTTGGGCGCCAGATGTTGCCAAATCCCCCGCCGGGCCAGCCGGGGGAAGAGGGGAAATGGTGGGGCCTTGTGGGTTCGAGGTGAATGGGCAAGCTGTGACGGGGTCACCACCCAGACCCCAGGAGTCAGGCAAAAAGCAGCATGCAGAGGATGAGTTGGCCGCAGACTCAACTTTACTCAGGAAGTGTTTGGGCTTACATAGGGTCAGGGTCCAATCAGGTGTGGCCACACCTCTACTCAGGGGAGGGAGGGAGCAGCCACCAATCATTCAGCTGTTTACTGGGTGTCCAGGTTAGATGGCTGCTTCCCATTGGTTGTTCATCCCTCCTTCCCATTGGCTTTTCAGTCGCCCGCCATTTGGTTGTCCATCCCACTGCCTGTATGTTTTCTTCTCAGGCTTATCTGTAGTCAGACTTCCTGCATTTGGGAGCCCGGGCTAGGGCCTCCCTGAATTGATAGTGCCACAAGTGATGAAGCTGATATCACAATAAGGCTGTGTTGTCACTGGTGAAGGTGTGATGTCACAATAAGGCTGGAATGTCAGTGGTGTAAAAGATGTCATAATGAGTCAGTGATGTCACTTGTGCAGCTTTGATTGCAGTTGTGAATTTATTATATGACAGTAACACTGGTGAGGGTGTGACGTCAAAGTCTGTGTTGTCTCTGGTGTGTCAGTGATGTCACTGTGAGTCTATGATGTTACTGTGAGGTTTGCATAGCATTGTGGGCTGTCATGTCACCATGAGTTGATATCACTCTGGAAGCTGTGATGTCAGATTGAGGTTGTGATGTAAGTGGCAAGACTGATGTCCCTATGAGGCTATGATGTAACAGGTTAGTCTGTGGGATCACAATGAGGCAGTGAGGTCACTATAACCCAGTGATATATGTGGGAAGATTGATGTAACAATGAGGCAGAGATGTAACATGTGAGGCTGTGGTGTCACTGTTTATGATGTCAAGGGCTATGATGTCATTGTTGTGGCTGTCATGTCACTGGGAGCCTGTGCTATCTATGGTGAGGATGTGGTGTCCAATAAGGCTAGGTAGGATTCCAGTGGTGAGAGTATGATGTCACAGTGTGGCTGTGATGTCACAGTGTGGCTATGATGTCAGAGTGAGGCTGTGATGTCACAGTGCTGTTGTGATGTCAGTGGTTAGATTGTGATTTCAGAAGGGATTCTGATGTGAGTGATGAGGCTGAGATGTCGCATTGATGATGTAATATAACTGGTGAGACTGTGATGCCACAGTGAGGTTATGATGTCACCATTAGGCTGGGGTGGCACTGGTGAGGCAGTCATATCATGGTGAGTCTGTCCTATCAGTGGTGAGGCTGTGATGTCACTGTGAGGCTGTGTTGACAAAGTGTGGCTGTGATATCATAGTGAGGATGTGATATCACAGTGAGGTTGTGATAGTAGTAGTGACTAGTTTCACACAGACAATGTTATTGATGAGGCTGTATTGTCACTGGTGAGTATCTAATGTCACGGTGAGTTTATTGTGTTAAACTAAGGCTGTGATATCACAGCAAGCTATAACATGCAAGGTGAAGCTTAATGTCACAGTGATGCTTGGATGGCATGGTATGGCTGTGATATCACAATGCAACTGTGAAGTCATTGTGAGGTTGTGATGTTACTGGGGAAGTAGAGATATCACAGGGAGGATATGATGTCAATTGTGACACTGTTTTGTCACAGGGAGTCTGTCATGTTTCAGTGAGCCTGTGACATCAGTTGTGAGGTTGTACTGTCATAGTGATGTGAGGTACAATGTCATTGATGAAGGTGTGATATTGTATTGCAGCTATGATTTCAGAGGTGAGCCTGTGATGTCACAGTGAGGCTATAACCACAGATGTAAGGCTGTGAGGTCACCATGAGATGGGGTTGTTACCATTGATACCGTAATGTCCCAGTATGGCTGTGATGTCAGTGGAGTGAGACTATGACATCACAGTGAAGATGTGATTTCAGTGGTTAGGGTGTACTATTAGAATGAGGCTGTGAGTGAGGAGGGTATGATGTCTCAGTGAGGCTGGCATGTCACTGGTGAAGCTTTGATGCCATCAGGAGACTGATACCATCGTGTGGCTGTGATGTCACCATCCACCCAATGTCACAGAGAGATGGTGATGTCACGGTAGAGGCTGTGAGGTCACAGTGAGTCTGTGAAGTCAGTGGCAAGGCTGATGTCACAGTGAGTTTTTGATATCACACTGAGGTTTGTTGTCACTGTCAGGGTTAATGTCACAATGAGCCTGTGAGGACAAAATGTATCTATGATGTCACAGTGAAGTTCTGATGACACAGTGATGTTGTGATATCACTGGAGAGGTTTTGATGATATAGTGAGGCTGTGATATTACTGGTGAATGTGTGATGTCCCAATAAGCCTGGAATGTCAGTGGTGAGAAATGTCATAGTGATTCTATGATGTCACTCGTGAGGCTATGATGTCAATGATGAACCTACTACGTGACAGGGACCCTGGTGAGGCTGTGATTTCAAAGGATGTGTTTTCACAGGTGTGGCAGTGATGTTAGTGTTATGACTAATGTCAGTAGCAACACTGATGTCTCAGGTGAAGCTGTGCTGTCACTGGTGAGTCTGATGTCACTGTGAGGCTATGATGTCAATGTAAGGGTTGTATGTTACTGTGAGCTGTCAGTTTATTGTGTGGTAATATCATTTTAGAAGCTGTGATGTCACAGTGAGGCTGTGATATCAGTCACAAGACTGATATCACAATGGGGCTACAATATAACAGGTGAGCCTGTGTTGTTAGTGGGAAGGTTGTGAGGTCGCTCTGAGGCTGTGATATCCCACTGAGTCTCTGATGTCAGTCCTTATTCTATGAGATGTCAGTGAAGCTATGACATCAGGGATGCAGTACTGGGGGGATCCTATGAGAGCTTTGGAGGTTCTGATAGGATCTAGGGTAGGAACAATCCTAAAAAGTGTTCTCAGTTGATCCTTTCCAGAGGTGGTCTCAGCTCATCTTAGTTAATACCTGATGAGTCAAGTCGACACACAGGCTTAACTGTCACACACAGGGAGGCTGTCATGTTTCAGTGACATTTTGAGGTCAGGTTGTGGTGCCACAGTGAGGCTAGGTAGGACATCAGTGATAAGAGTGTGATGTTGCATTGAGGCTATGGTTTCAGAGGTTAGTCTGTGATGTTATAGTGAGGTTGTGATGGAACAGTGAGGCTGTGTTGTCACCAGTAATGCCATGATATCACAGTGAGGCTGAGATATCACTATGAGTGAGACTATGGACGTCAGTCGTTATGCTGTACAATCACACTGAGGCTGTGATGTCAGAGGGGAGTCTGTGATATCACTGTGAGGCTGTGGTGTTACGAGGTTGTAATAACCCAGTGGGGCTGTGCTTTCAGTGGTGATAGACTATGACATCACAGTTCACTGAGATTTCAGTGGTTAAGATGTGATGTCAGAAGAGAGGCTGATGATAGCGATGAGGCTGAGATGTCACAGTGAGGCTATGGTGTCACTGTTGAGGCTGTCATGTGACTGTGAGCCTGAGATGTCAGTGATGAGACTATGGTGTCATAGCAAACCTTGCCACGATATCCCTGGTGTCACTGATGCTATGACTTCAGAGTTCAGCCTGTTATGTCACAATGAGGCTGTGATGTCAGAGGTGAGGCTGTGATGTCACAGTAAGGTTGTGATGTCAGAAGTGAGGCTGTGATGTCATATTTAGGCTGTGATGTCAGAGGGGAAGTTGTGATGTTCTGGGTGAGGCTGTGAGGTCATTGTGAAAGATGTGATGCCAGTGGCAAGGCTGATCTCACCATGAAGCTATGATGTAACCAGTGAATTTATGATGTAACAGGTTAGGCTGTGAGGTCACAGTGATGCTGTGAGGTCACTGAGAGACAGTGATATCTGTGAGAAGATTGATGTCACAATGAAGCAATGATGTAACATGTGAGGCTGTGGTTTACTCCTTATAATGTCAAAGGTTATTATGTCACTGCTGAGGCTGTGATGTCACTGTGAGCCTGAGCTATCTGTGGTGAGGATATAGTGTCATGGCAAAGCTAAGTGGGATACCAGTGGTGAGGTTATGATGTTACAGTGTGGCTGTGATGTCACCATGTGGTTGTGATAAAAAGTGAGGCTGTAATGTCGCAGTCAGGCTATGTTGGAATAGTGTGGCTGTGATGCAACAGTGAGGTTGTGATATCACAGTGAGGTTGTGATATCACAGTGAGGTTGTGATTTCGGTAGTGATTGTGCTTTCACAGGGAGACTATATCATTGGTGAGGCTGTATTGTCACTGGTGAGACTCTAATGTCACAGTGAGTTTATTGTATCAAACTGAGGCTCTGTGATGTCACAGTGAGGCTATGATTTCAGAGGTGAAGGATTAAGTTATAGTGAGGCTTTGATGGCACAATCGATATATGGCTGTGATGTCACAATGAGGCTGTGATGTCACTGTGAGGTAGTGATGTCACAGTGAGGTTGTGATGTCAGTAGTGACTGTGCTTTCACAGGGAGACTATGTCATTGGTGAGGCTATATTGTCACTTGTTGGGATCTAATGTCACAGTGAGTTTATTGTGTCAAGCAGGCTGTGATGTCAGAGTGAGGCTATGATGTCAGAGTTGAAGCTTTATTCACAGTGATGCTTTGATGGCACAGTATGGCTGTGCTGTCACAATTAGGCTGTGATGTCATGGCAAGTTTGGGATGTCACTGGCGAAGTTGTGATGTCAAACTAAGCCAAACATGTCATTGATGAATCTGTGTTGTCATAGAGAGGCTAGGCAGGATGTCTGTGGTATCACTAATGGTATGATTTCAGACATTAGCCTGTTATGTCACAGTGAGGCTGTGATGTCAGAAATGAAGCTATAGTGCCATAGTCAAGCTGTCATAACACTGTGAAACTGTGATGTTACCATGAGGCTGTGACATCACAGATAAGTTGTGATGTCATTGTGAGGTCACTTTGAAAAATTTGATGTCAGTGGCAAGGCTGATTTCATCATGAGGCTATGATGCAACAGGTGAGTCTATAGTGAAATGGGTTAGACTGTGAGGTCATACAGAAGCTGTGAGGTCACTATGAGTCTGTGACATCTGTGGGAAGATTGATGTCACAAAGAGACAATGAAGTAACAAGTGGGGCTGCAGTGTTACTCTTTATGATGTCAAAGGCAATGATGTCACTGCTGGGGCTGTCATATCACTGTGAGCCTCTTCTAAATGTAGTGAGTCTGTGGTCTTATAGTAAGTCTAAGTAGGATGCCAGTGGTGAGGCTGTGATGTCGCAGTGTGGGTGTGATGTCACCATAAAGCTGTGATGTCATGCTGAGTCTGTAATATCACAGCGCAGCTGTGTCAGTGGTTAGGCTTTGATTTCAGATGTGAGATTGATGTGAGAGATGAGGCTGAGATGTCGCATTGACGATGTGATATAATGGTGAGGCTGTCAGTGAGGCTGTCAGTGAAGTTATGATGTCACCAT
Organism: Typhlomys cinereus; assembly: GCA_023101885.1. Taxonomy (NCBI): domain Eukaryota; kingdom Metazoa; phylum Chordata; class Mammalia; order Rodentia; family Platacanthomyidae; genus Typhlomys; species Typhlomys cinereus. The sequence continues at coordinate 7,027,525 of JALPQD010000058.1, forward strand.
GAATCTGTGTTGTCACTGGTGTGGTTGTAATATCACGGTGAGGCAGTCATATCAGTGGTGAGACTGTGATGTCACAGTGAGGCTATGTCAGAGTTGTGTATGTGATGTCACCATGAGGTTATTGTTAGTGTCAAGGCTGATGTCACAGTGAGCTTGTGATGACAGAGTGAGGCTCTGATATCAGTGTCAGCTTATAATGTCACAGAGGCTGTGATGTTAGTGGTGAGGATGTCACAATGAGGCAGTGATGTCACTGCTGAAGTTGTGATGTCACAATAACCCTGGAATGTCTATGGTGAGAAAGACATCTCAGTGAGTCTATGATGTCACTGGTGAGGCTATGTTGTCAGTGGTGAATCTATTACATAACAGTGACAGTGTGATACTGGGTGTTAAAGTCTGTGCTGTCACTGGTATGGCAGTCATGTCAGAGTTCTGACTAATGTCAGTGACGAGGCTGATGTCACAGGTGAGGCTGTGCTGTCACAGGTAAGGCTGTACTGTCACTGTTGAGGCCATGATGTCACTGTGAAGCTATGGTGTCACTGTGACGTTTGTATGTCATGTGGGTTCTCATGGATACATGAGGTGATATCACTCTTGAAGTTCTGATGTCACAGTGAGGCTGTGATGTCAGTGGCAAGACTGATGTCACAATGAGGCTATGATGTAAGAGGTGAGCCTGTGGTGTCAATGGGCAGGTTGTGAGGTCACTGTGAAGTTGTGATGTCACAGTAAGGCTCTGATGTCAGGGCTGAATCTTTGATATGTCAGTGAGAGTGCAACATCAATGGTGCTGCTGTGATTTCACAGTGACACTGTGAGGTCACTGTCAGATCATAATGTCACAGTGAGGCTGTGAGGACACAGTGTGACTATGATGTCACAATAAGGCTGTGATGTCACAGTGCAGCTGTGAATTCAGTGGTTAGGCTGTGATTTCAGAAGTGAGACTGATGTGAGAGATGAGGCTGAGATGTCACATTGATGATGAGATATAACTGATGAGGCTTTGATGGCACAGGGTGATTAGGATGTCACCATGAGTCTGTGGTGTCACTGGTGAGGCTGTAATATCATGGTGAGCCTGTCATATCAGTGGTGAGGCTGTCATGTCACAGTGAGACTGTGTTGTCACTGGTGTGGCAGTGATGTCAGTAATCTGACTAATGTCAGAGGTGTCCCTGATGTCATATGTGAGGCTGTGTTATAATTGGTGAGGTTGTGATGTCAAGTGAGGCTGTAATATCAGTGATAAGACTGATGGCACATTGATGCTATGATGTAACAATTGAACCTGTGGTATCAGTGGGCAGGTTTTGAAGTCACTGTAAGTCTGTGATGTCACAGTGAGGTTTGGTGTCACAGTGAGGCTGTGATGTCACACTTGTGAAGTCAGTGGTTAGTCTGTGATTTCAGAAGTGAGGCTGATGAGAGAGATGAGGCTGAGATATCCCATTGACGATGTGATATAACTAGTGATGCTGTGATATCACAGTGCGCCTCTCCTAGCAATGGTGAGGCTGTGATGTCATGGTGAGGTTGTGTTTGCACAGTGTGGTTATGATGTCACAGTGAGGTTGTGATATTAGCAGTGACTGTGCTTTCACAGGGAGTCTATGTAATTGGTGAGGCTGTATTGTCACTGGTGAGGCTTTAATGTCACAGTGAGTTTATTGTGTCAAACTGAGGCTGTGATGTCAGTGAGGCTATGCTGTCAGAGGTGAAACTGTGTCACAGTGATTATTTGATGGCACAGTATGGCTGTGATGTCACAATAAGTCTCTGATGTCACTGATGTGTTATCACTGGGATGTTGTGATTTCAATAGTGACACTGAAGTGTCACAGAGAGGATCTCATTTTTCAGTGAGCCTATAAGGTCAGTGGTGACACTGTGGTGTCATAGTGAGGCTTTGTAGGATGTTAGTGATGAGGGTGTGATGTCACATTGAGGCAATGATTTCAGAGGTGAGCCTGTGATGTCATAGTGAGGCTGTGATGAACAGTGAGGACATAACGAAAGAGTCCATGCTATGATGTCACAGTTGGGCAATGATTTCAGAGGTGAACTTGTGATGTCATAGTGTGGCTTTCATGTCACAGTGAGGCTGTGTTGTCACTAGTGATGCTGTGATATCACAGTGAGGCTGTGATGTCATTAGAGTGAGGCTATGACATCACGGTGAAGATGAGATTTCAGGGGTTAGGCGGTGATATCAGAATGAGGCACAGTGAGGCTCAGATAACTCAGTGATGTGATGTCACTGGAGAGTTTTGGATGACACATTGAGGCGTGATGTCACAGTGCACCTATGAGGTCAGTGGTTAGTCTGTGATTTCAGATGTGAGAGATGAGGATATGATGTCACAGTGAGGCTGGCTTGTCACTGGCGAGGCTGTGATACCACCATGTGACTTCAATGTCACCATATAGCAGTGGTGACACTGTTAGCCTTTGATGTCACAGGAAGTTGATGATATCACGGTGAAGGCTGTGAAGTCACAGTAAGACTGTGATGTCAATGGCAAGGCTGATGTCACAGTGAGGTTATGATGTCAGTTGTGATCCTGTGATGTCACATTGAGGCTCTAATGTCACAGTGAGGTTATGTCATAGATGTGCATGTGATGTTACCATGAGGCTATTATGAGCACTGTAAGCTCTTTATGACCACTGTGAGAACTCTATGACCACTGTGAGAGATAACCACTATGAGCTCTCTATAAACACTGTGAACTCTCTATGATGACATTGAGCTCTTTTTGACCACTGTAAGTTTTCTATGACCATTATGAGCTGTGACCACTGTGAGCTCTCTTTGATCACTGTGACTTCTCTATGAGCATTATGATCTATGACCACTATGAGTTCTCTGTGACCACTATGAACTCTCTGTGACCACTTTCAACTCTCTATGGCCACTATGAGCTCTCTACATCAACTATGACCCCTTCATGACAACTTTGAGCACTCTATGAGCACTGTGACAACTATTAGCTATGTCCACTGTGACCTCTCTATCACCACTATGTGCTGTGACCAATGTCAGGTCTCTCTCACCAGTGAGCTCTTGATGAGGATTATCAGTTCTCTATGACCACTATTTGCTATGAGCACTGTGAGCTCTTTATGACCACTAAAAACTATATTCACTGTGAGTTCTTTATGATCATTATAAGCTATGACCACTATGAGCGTTCTATGACAATTTTGAGCTCTTTTTGGGCACTGTGAGCTCTGTATGACCACTATGAGATATGACCTCTGTGAGTACTTTATGACCTCTATGAGATATAACCTCTGTGAGCTATCTATAAGCAATGTGAGCTGTTATGACTACTATGAGCTATAACTAGTGTGCACTCTCTATTAGAACTATGAACTATGACCATGTGAGCTCTCTGTGACCACTGTGAATAATGACTACTGTGAGCTCTCTGTGGTCATTATGATCTCTCTATTACCATTAGGAGTTATACTCACTGTGAGCTCACGATACACCATGAGCTGTGAGCACTGTGAGCTCTTAATGTATATTATGAGCTCTCTATGATTATGTTGAGCTCTTTTGGGGCATTGTGGGCTCTCTATAACCACTATGAGCAATGAACACTATGAACTTTCTATGAACACTTTGAGCTTATCCTGACACTGTGACCTCTCTGTGACTACTGTAGCTCTATGACCTCTATGAACTATGACCACTGTGAGCTCTCTATGACCATAATTAGCTATCAACACTGTGAGCTGTGACCTCTTTATGCCCATTATGACCTATGATCACTGTTCACTCTATATTACCACTATGAGTTCTCTAAGACCACCGTGAACTATGACGACTATGAGCTCCCTGTGATGATTATCAAGTATGACCACTGTGAGTTCTAATTGCTCTCTATGAAAACTGTGAACTGTGAGCTCTCTATGACCACTATGAGCTAGGACCTCTGTGAGCTATCTATCACTACTAAGAGCTTTGTATGATCATTATGAGCTATGCCAACTGTGAACTATCTATTACAACAGTGAGCTCTTTATGACTACTGTGAGGTCTCTATGACCCCTTTGGTCTCTCTATAACCACTGTTGAGACCTTGATTATGACTGTGAGCTCTCTCAGACCACTATGAGCTATGACCACTCTGAGCTGTCTATGCAGAGTATGAGCTATACAATCTCTGTGAACTATCTATGACAACTATGAGCTCTTGAGGGCCACTATGAGCTACGACCACTGTGAACTCACTATGACAACTATGAGGTATGATCACTGTGGTCTCTCTATTTCCACTATGAGCTATGATCTCTGTAATTTCTCTATGATGACTGTGGTCTCTCTCTGACCACTGAGCTCTCCATGACTATTATGAGCTACGACACAAAGAGCTCTAAAATGACTACAAGCTCTCTATGACAATTGTGAACACTATGTGACTACTGTGACCTGTCTACGTTTACTTTGAGCTCTCCATGAACACTGTGAGCTCTCTGTGACCACTGTGAGCCCTTTGAACTTAGACAACTAGAAGCTCTCCATGACAACTATGAGTTACTGTAACAATTTAACAATGTAACAGGGGCCCACGGAGACCCTTGGGGGCGGGGATAAACTGACACAAAGTCAACAGCACAGACTCCAGGAGTCAGGCGAATGGCAAAGCAAGCTCTCAGGCTTGTAGGCTCAAAGGCTTGTGGCTCATATATTCTAAGTATCAGGCTGTTTATATACCCCACCCGACATCCCATAAGTCCCAGGGTGAGTCTTTCCTGAGTTGTCCTGTCTGGATTGGTCCTCTCAGCCAGGTGATTTAACAGCACCAACTGTCTTTGCTCTGGAGAAGGCATAGTCTCGTGAGATTTGTAGTCTTATGAGATTCGTGTGCTTAGCAGGAGGGAGGAGTCCAAGGAGCCTCTCTGTAGGGGAGATGGAAGCCTCTGTGGCGTAATCATTGTCTGTTCCTCCTACATATCCATCCTTTTTATTTGTGTTTGACAACCTGTGGGAATCAGAGTTCTTTGCTCTGACCTTGTTGACTCTGCCTCAGAGGGCATCCAGCATTATGGACGTGCCTGTCTTAGGTCATCCTGTCTCACAGGGTCTTACTCATCACGGGCTACTGGGCCTGGAGGGACCTCACCTTTGGAAGGCATGTCAGGATATGTGAATAGTAGATTAGACCAAGGTTTCACAATCTTTCCAATCCAAGCTCGAAGCATGTCCCTAGGGGCACTATGGCTTGGATATTCAAGGATCATAAGTGCCCGTAGCATGGTCTTATTGATGGACCACTGCTGAGAGATGTGATGGAGGAAATTCTTAATTGAAAAAAGAACCGTTCCTAAGTTACAATCCATTAAAAATAGAAATCAAGTGAGAAAACAATTAAAAGAAACCTATAATCTAATAGAAAAACAACTGTGATCAATATAGAACATAAGTAGCTAAGGCCTTACATGTTACCAAAAATAAGTATGCATATATATATTTGAAAATGGCATGCCAAAAAAAATCAGCACACAACAGAAATGAAAAAAAAAATCAGCACTCAATAGAAACAAAATAATATTGAAGTGGCCACAGATTTATTCATTTTATGAATCTGGTTCCCAAGAAGGCTTCACAATATCTGTTGCCGGTCTTACATCTTGAGCTGGCACCCATGTTGGCGAATTGGAATCCTGAGGGAAGACACAAGCACATCCTCGACCCCGGATTAATAAGGGACTGAGTCCCTGCCATAGCAGTGTGACGGGGTCCCTCCATCAGATAAGAGGCAGGGGAGTATTCAATTAAGGTAAATCAGGGTCTTTGTCAGAGCCAAGTGTGGGTCACATTTGGATTCAGGGGATGTGACCTTTGCTAAAAGCCTTCAAGTTTCAAAAGTGAGGACCATGAGGCTATAAAGGAGCCCAATTGTTGGGAAGCATATGCATGTCCATTGTCAGTCTTTAGTATCTAAGGTACACCCATAACCAACATGGCAGATTTTAGGGCTTTAATAGCATGGGCTGCCTTTTCTCCTGTAAGGGCTATTGCGTACACAAAGGAGGAACAAGTGTCCACTAGGACATGAACATATTTTAGGTTCCCAGAGGGGAAGTGGTGGGTAACATCCATAGGCAAAAATCTCTGAGATTTACTCCTCCCTTATTTGGAGGGCCAAGTGGAGCCAAGGGGGCAAAGGTCACACAGGATCTGACTAAATGTTTATATTGTGACGTTGTAAGCTCTGGAAGAAGCTTGTGTAAGCTCCGAGAGGTAATGTGAAATTGTTGGTGTAATACCCTAGCTTGTTCAAGAAGCTCTAAGTCCACAATTATAAGAGCCCCAAGAGTTCACTCAGCTGCACCAAGCCAGGGTTGGGGAGGGCATAAGTAATGTCTTTTCCCCCCAGGCACTGAATGAGGATTCCATCTATGGGGTTTATTATTATATTTTTATTAACAACCAAAAGTAAGAATTTATTACTTTATGTTATTGTCAAATTTGTATTACCTTCCAATCCACCTGCTTCAGTTACAACTAGATCCACTTGTTCAAATGAAGGAAATAGGACATTACCTGCCCAAATCTTGCATACCTCTTTTGCCTACCTCTTACTCAAACCAATTTTTATTATTAAAGATAGCACTGAAAGATCTTTGCCTCTCCTATATAGTAAGAACAACTTTTTAAAATTCCTTTGGAAATAGTCTCAAAAATATCTTCCATTAGCCTTGTTTGGTTAAACATCTTTCTCTAGAGTCAGGAAGTGAAGCAAATGGACCAAAGTTGGGTGAAATGTTATTTTTTAAAATAATTCTGAACTATGAACAAAAAAGCAAAGAAAAACCAAAGCCAATCCCATTGTAATAAATAAAACTGTTAAATATGCATAGTTCCATTTTCAACTGGATTTTCCTGGGTGACAGGTATGTGACAAGAAAATATTTATTCCAAGGCAATTTCCAGTTGGGGCAGATCAAATTATGGTGTTTTATTTAGCTCAAATTTTAAGATAGAATCTACTCTTGTGTTTTAGAAAAATCCGTAATTTTTCCCAAGAAGTACGGATTCAGCCTAAGTTAATGATAGTCTTAGAGATGAATATTTCTGTATGGCTTGTTATAATGGTGGTAGAAATTATTGTTTTGACCCATTAAATGGTCTACTCAAAAAAAATAGAATATCTCTCTTTTAACTTTCCCCAATGAAAATTTAAGCAATTACTGCAATGATTTTAATCTTCATAAGAATGTCTCTTTCATCAGTAATTAAAAGCATTCAATAGAACCTGAGACATCAGTATCTATGATGTTTCTTCTATATGATCATTGTTTATGACAAAGGCATTACATCATAATATCTTGACCTTAATGAGAAACTATGACCATGAGATTTGGTTTGCTTTTAAGAAGTGTCTATTTCTGTATTCATAACTTTTAGGTAAGTAAAGATAAACAGAACTTACCAAAATGGGAGTTTTGGTTCATTTCAGTTACTAATATCCTTTAAGAATTCCAACTTGAAGTGTTACAGGTTATTTTTTTTTTCTTTTTTAAGAACAACTGCTGAAGGGGGCACAGTACTCCATACTGGTGCCAAGATGAGGAAAGGACTGCCGTGGAAGCCCCACGTTGAGGCGCCAGATGTAACAATTTAACAGTGTAATGGGGGCCCACGAAGATTCTTGGGGATGGGATAAACTAGTGCGGAGTCAACAGCACAGACTCCGGGAGTCAGGCAAGTGGCAAAGCAAGCTCTCAGGCTTGTAAGCTCTCAGGCTTGTGGCTCATATATTCTAAGTATCAGGCTGTTTATATACCCCACCTGACATCCCATAAGTCCCAGCATGAGTCTTTGCTGAGTTGTCCTGTCTGGATTGGTCCTCTCAGCCAGATGGTTTCACAGCATCAACTATCTTTGCTCTAGAGAAGGAATAGCCTTGCAAAATTTGCAGTATTGCAAGATTTGTATGCTTAGCGGGAGGGAGGAGTCCAAGAAGCCTCACTGTAAGGGGGATGGAAGCCTCTGTGGTGTAATCATTGTCCGTTCCTCCTACAAGCTACGACCTCTGTTAGCTGTCTATGACAACTATGAGGTATGACCATGATGAGCTCTATATGAGCACTAGGAGCTATTACAACTGTGAGCTCTTAATAACCACTATGATATTTGACCATTCTATGTCCCTTATGAGCTCTAAGAACACTGTGAGCTATGATCTTTGTGAGCTCTCTATGTCCACTATGAACTATGACCACTGTGAGCTCCCTATGACCACTCTGAGCTCTTTATGACTCCTATGAACTTGCTATGAGCACTTTAAGGTATGACCACTGTGACCTGTATATGACAACTAAAAGCTATGACAACTATGAGCTCTTCATGTGCGTTATGAGCTCTCAATAACTGTCATGAGGTATGACCATTGTGAGCCCTCTATGACCCCTTTGAGCTATGACCACTGTGAACTCTCTATGATGACTATGAGGTATGACCACTTAGAGCACTCTATGACCACTTTGATCTCTCTATGAGAACTTCAGCTCTCTATGACCACTGTGAGCAATGACCACTGTGAGATCTTTATGACCAGTGTGAGCTATGACTACTGTGAACTCTTTATGACCACTGTGAACACTTTATGACAAATTTGAGCTATGATCATTGTGAGAACTTGATGTTCATTATGAGCTCTCTATGACCACTATGAGCTATGACCACTGTGAGCTCTGTAAGACCACTTTGAGCTATGACCACTGTGACCTCTCTATGATCAATTTGAGCTCTCTGTGACCACTGTGCTCTCTATGACAACCTTAGTTCCCTATGGGGACCTATGATGACTCTGAGCTCTCTATAACAACTTTGAACTATGAACACTGTGAGCTCTTTTTGACCACAGTTAACTATAACCACTGTCAGTTCTCTGTGACAATTATGAATTTTATATGACCACTTTGAGTAATGATACTTGAGAGCTCTCTATGATCAATGTGAGTTATTTATGACTACTGTAAGCTGTATATATGAGATCTCTATGACAACTCTGACCTCTCTATGACCACTGTGATCTATGACCATTTTGAAATCTCTTTCACCACTGCGATTATCTGACCACTGTGAGATCTCTATGAGCACTATGAACTATGACTACTATCAGCTCTTTATGGCCACTATGACCTTTTTATGTCTACTATGAGCTATGACCACTATGAATCCCCCATGTCCTCTGTGAGCAATGACTATTATGAGCTCTCTGTGACTACTATGAAGTCTCTATGACCATTAGAACTCGCAGTGGTCATAAAGAGCTCAAAGTGGTCACAGACAGTTCACAGTGTTCATAGCTCATAGTGGCCTTAAAAAGCTCACTCATAGAGAGCACCTAGTCGTCATAGCTCATAATGGTAATAGAGAGCTCACAGTGATCATAGATTATATTGGTTATAAAGAGCTCATAATGGACCTTGAGAGCATGCAGAATTCATAACTCATAGTTGTCATAAAGAGCTCACAGTGGTCATAGTTCCTAGTGCACATAGAAAATTGACAGTGATCATAGAGTGCTTACAGTGATCATAGAACACTGTGGTCATAGAGAGCTCATAATGGACAAAAAGACATAACAGTAGTCATTGAGAGCTCACAGTGTTCATAAATCACAATGGTGATAGATAGCTCACAGTTATCAGGGCTCATAGTGGTCATAGAGAGCTGACAGTTATATTTTTCATATAAAGCTACAGTGGACATAGAGAGCTCACAGTGGTCACAGAGAGTTAAAAGTAATCATAGAGAGATCACAGTGGTCATAGCTTATAGTGGCCATAGAGAGCTCATAGTGGTAATATATCATATTTTTCATAGAGAGCTAGAAGGGTCAAAGAGCTCATAGTGGTCATAGCTCATAGTGGTCATAGAGAATTCACAGTGGTCAAAGATCAAAGTCATCATACAGACTTAAGAATGATTATAGAGAGCTCATAGGTGTCACAGAGAGTTCACAGTGGTCATGTAGAGCTGATAGAGGTCATACACAGCTCACAGTTGTCATAGATCATAGTCCTCATAATGATCTATAGTGGTCATGGAGAACTTATATTGGACATAAAGAGTTCAAAGTGGTTATGTAGAGTTCACAATGGTGATAAGAGCTCACAGTGATCAGAGCTCACAGTGGTCATACAGAGCTCATAATGGACAATGAAACGCAACAGTGGTCATTGCTCACAGTTGTCATTGAGAGATCACAGTTGTCACAGCTCATAACAGTGATAGGTACCTCATAGTGGTCATAGCTCATAGTAGTCTAACTTTAAAAGTCTTCATAGACTACAATGGTAGTCTCAACAGTCCAAAAGCACAAAGGCCAAAGCCTCCTGTAAAATCAAAATACAAGTTATATACTTCTAACATACAATAGCACAGAATAAACATCCCATTCCAAAAGGAAGGAATGGGGGCATATCCAGGAAAGATTGGTCCATAACGATATTGAAAACCAGCAGGACAAACTCCAAATCTTGTAGCCCAAGTCCAACAGGTGAACCCCTTGTCGAAATCTTCTCAATCCCTCCAGTGCAACTGCCCATAGAATATGTTTGTGTCTTAAGCTGACTCCTCCCAGGGTATACAGCTCTCCTTGGCAGGTTGTGTCTGGAATCTCTAACATCTTTACTTCTCAATGGCAAACCAGACTTTAACTCCACAGCACAAACTGCCCTTCTTGGGTCTCTAAACTGCAGGCTTCTTGCCTCACGATGACTGGATTCTGCCAATTTTTGAAATCTTGGAGGAAGACTCCATGATCTCCTCCCTTTTGCATCACCGATGCCTCTAAAACCAGAACCACGTGGACGATTTTGTCAAGACTGGCCCCTTTGAATCACAGCTGATTCTGCTTCTTTATGCTGGCCATGTCTTTCACTCCCAGGCAGTTGCTTGGTAAGAGAAACCAACTCTTGCTTTGGAACTCCACCCTTTAGCTCCAGTCTTCTGAAAGGATTTGCATTCTTATGAGTTGGAGCCTTCCCTGAGGATCTTGCCCTCAAGCTAGGGCCTCTTCTATTATTCAAATTAAGAGCAACTTTGATTTACAAACAGAGCTAATCTCTTCAACAGCCATTTTGTTCTCTGTTTCTACCTGGTTCAACTCTTTTTCATAACTCTGAAGACAACTAAAAAGTAGCAATAACACATTGTCAAGACTACATTGCTTTGAAATTTCCTCCGCCAAGCACTCCAGCTTAATTTCAGGTAAACTTTCAGGATGAGGGCAAAACTTCACTAAACTCTTGGCCAACACATGGCTCCATGTGTCACTCGTCCAGTTGCAAACACAGTCTCTGTTCCCCTCTGGACCATCACAAGCTGGGCTTCCACTATCTGCAAATCTCACAGCATTGCTCTCCTCTGAGCTCTCACAACAAAGGTCCCTTTGGCCCAGGCTGGAGAGGTGGCTCAGGGGTTAAGCCTCTGCCTTGCAGGCGGAAGGTCCTGAGTTCGGATCCTAGACCCCACGTACAGACAGACACTGGGTGGAAGCAGGGCGGCCTGCGTTTCTGGTCCTGGTAGGGCAGAGTCTGTGAATCCTGGGGCAAAGTAAACAAGGAGGAGGTGGAGGCAGTCCATGGTGGTTCCCAAATTCGTCCATGGTTCTACACACACATACACACATACATACACACACACACATACACACACACAATTGAATAAATAATAAAAAAAATAAAAAAAAAGAAAGGTCCCTTTGGCTCAACCGCCAAGACGCGAAGACTTTCCCAGCACAAAGTCCCAAAGTTCTCCATATTTCTCCCAACAAACAGTTCCAAAGGCACACTAGCCACATCACAGCACTGGCCATGCTTCTGGGTACCAACTTTTCTCAGCTTCACAAATAACTTTATGTTGTGGTACCAGCTGTTTTTAATCTTACAGCAATACCCCACTATCCGGTACCAATTTCTGTAACAGTTACTCTTAGCTATTGCTGTGAGAGAGCACCCAAAGTCAAGCAACTTAAGGGAGAAAGGGAAGGTACAGTCTCTCAAAGCAGAGGTAGCATGGCTGGCTGGCCAAAGCTGGAGGAGGCTAAGTCACCGCAGACATCTTGGAAGCTGAGAGCAAATTGCTAGCAGCAAAGACAGACTTCTCCTGGAGATAGGGTGGGACTAATCCACCTCAAGGCCCACCCCTTCCTCCAGCAAGGCTCCACCTCTCAAGGTGCCATGATCTTGCCAAACACATGAGACTCTGGGGGACACATTTCAAACCATAACAGTTATCATGGTCCATAATGGTCATAGAGTGGTCCTAGTGGCAATAGCTCACAGTAGTCATGGAGAGCTCATACTGATCATAAAGGGCTCACAATGGTTATAACTCATACTGGTCATAAAGGGCTCAGAGTGGTCAAAGGTCATAGAGGTATCACAGTGGTCATAGGTCATAGTAGTCATAGAAAGCTCATAGTGGTCACAGACAGCTCACTGTGGTCATAGAGAGCATACACTGTTATTAGAGAGCTCAAAGTCATCACAGGGAGGTCACAGTGGTCATAAACATTAAACAGTTGTAATAAATAACTCTCAAATATCATTGTATGCACTCTATTACCACTGTGAGGTCTCTATGAAAGTTGAGCTCTGTATAACAGCAGTGAGCTATGACCACAGTGAGCCCTCTATGACAACTATGTGCTAAGACTGCTATGAGATCTCTAAGACCACTATAAGCTCTGACCAATATGAGTTCTTTATGTCCATTATAAACTATCACCACTCGGAACTTTCCATGACCATTGTGAGCTCTTATGAGCCCTGTTAGCTATGACAACTGTGAGCCCTCTATGACCACTATTTCCTATGACCACTGTTGGCACACATTGTCTATTATGATCTCTCTATGACCACTGTAAGATATGACCACTGTGAGTTCTCTGACAACTATGATCTATGACCACTGAGAGTTTTTTTTTTTTGATTACAGTGATTTCTATGGTCACAATGACACTATGATTGCTCTATGACCTCGGGAAGCTATGGTGACTATGTGCCCTCTATGGCAAGTATGAGTTTTCTATGTCCACTCTGAGCTCTCTATGACCATTATGAACTCTCTATGATCACTCTGGGGAATGACCACTGTGAGCGCTCTATAGCCACTGTGAGCTCTCCAAAACTACTATGAGATCTCTATGACCACTGTGAGCTCTCCATGATGACTGTGAGCTCTCAATGAGCACTGTTTGTTCTCTATGACCACTGTGAGCTACAAGCATTGAGAGTATTCCATGTCCAGTGTGAGATATGACCACTCTGAGCTCTCTATGACTACTCTGATTTCTCTATGACCACTATGAGGTACCCTTTTAGTTCTCTTTGACTATTATGAGTTATGACCACTCTGACCAATCTGTAACAACTATGAGCGATTACCACTGTGAGCTGTCTATGCCACTATGAGGTATGACCACCATGAGCACTCTGTGACACCTGTGAGGTATGGCCACTATGAGCCCTCTATGACCACTATGAACTTTGACCACTATGAGCTCTCTATTTGCATTGTGAACTCTCTGTGGCCATTGTGAGCTCTCTATGAAAACTATGAACTATGACCATTGAAAGCTTTCTATGACCACTATGAGCTATAACCACTCTAAGCTCGCTATGGCCATATGAACTCTCTATGACCACTATGAGTTAGGACAATTATGAGTTTTCTGAAGAATTGTTAGCTATACCTCAGAAGCTGTTTTTTACACTGTGAGCTCTCTATGACCACTGTGGGCTGTGACTTTTCTGAGCTCTCTATGACCACTATGAGGTATGACAACCATGAGCACTCTATGACCACTGTGAGTTCTCTATTCCCATTGTAAACTCTCTGTGATGACTGTGAGCTCATTATGGCCATTATCAGTACCCTTTGACCACTATGAGCTATGACCACTCTGAGCTGTTACTACTAGAAGCTCTCTATGATCACTGTGATCTCTCTATGTCCACTATGAGCTCTCTATGAACACTGTAAGCTCTAAATGACCACTGTGAGCTATCTACAATCAGTGTGAGCTTGTTATGATTACAATGAGCTATGTCCATTTTGAGCTATCAATGACCAATATGAGCTATGACTACTTGGGGCTCTCTATGAAAATAGAGCTATGACCACTGTAAGGACACTATGAGCATTTTTAGCTCTCTAACATTAATGTGGCTATTACCACTGTGAGACCTATATAACCACTATGAGTTATGACCATTGTGAGCTTTTTATGATCACTGTGAACTATGACCACTATGACCTAACTAATACCACTTTGAGCTCTCTATGAAAACTGTGACCTCTCTATGACCACTTTGAGCTCTCTATGACTACTATGAGGTAAGTCCACTGTGATAACACTGTGAATAATAGTAGCTTTCTACAACGACTGTGAACTCTTTATGATCACTATGAACTATGACCACTGTGACCTCTCTATGACTGCTATGAGCTGTCTATGTCAAGTATAAGCCATAACCACTATGAGCTCTCTATATGCACTGTGAGCTCTCCAAACCATTGTGAGCTCTCTATGGCCATTATGTGCTCCCTGTGACCAGCATGAGCTATGAACACTATAAGTTCTCTATGACCGCTATGAGAAATAAAAACAGTATGAACTCTCTGTGACAACTTAAGTTCTGTTGGGCCACTATGATCTCTCTATGACCACAAGAGATTTCTTACCGAACTATGGAGTATGACCACTACGAGTTCTCTGTGACCACTGTGAGATATGCGCACTATGATTTCTTTATCACCACACTGACATCTCTATGACAACTATGAGCTCTCTATGATCTCAATGAACTATGACCACTGAGAGCTTTCTATGACCACTATGAGCTTTCTGTGGCCAATGTGAGCTATGAACACTATTACTTCAGTAGTACAATTTTGGGCTCTCTATGACAACACTGAGCTCACTATGACCACTATGACCACCATTATTAGGTCTCTATGATCAATGTGAGCTAGGACTACGGTGAGGCCTTCATGAACACTATGACTTATGATTACTGTGATCTCTCTAACATCACTATAAACAATGACCACTGAGAGGTCTGTTTGACTACTGTGAGTTCTGCATGTCCACTATGTCCTATGACCACTGTGAGCTCTCTATAAACACAATGAGTTATGATCACTTTGAATACTCTATGGCTGCTATGAAGTCTCTGTGACCACTATGAGCTATGGCTATTATGAGTTCTATGACCAATAGGAGCTATGACCACTGTAGTCTCTATGTGAACACTATAAGTTATGACCACTGTGAATTCTGTATCACCACTCTGAACTATGTTCACTATGCACTCTCTGTGATCACTGTGAGTTCTCTGTGAGCACTGTGAGCTCTCTGTGAGCACTGTGAGCTCTCGATGACCACTGTGAGCTAGCTATGACTACTGTGAGGTCACTAGGACCACTGTGAACTCTATATGACCACTGTAAGTTCTCTATTACCACTCTGAGCTATGATCTCTATGAGCTCTCTATGACCACTGTGAGCTCTCTTTGACCATTGTGAGATCTCTTTGACCACAGTGAACTCTCTATGACTACTGTGAGCTATGACCACTGAGCTCTCTATGACCATTCTGATATCTCTGATGACTATGATCTCTCTATGACTACTTTGAGTTCTGCATGAGCGCTATGAATTGTGACCACTAAGACATTTGTAAGATCAGTTTGAGCTATAAGCACTGTGAGTTCTCTATGAGTACTCCAAGTTCTTTATGACAACTATGAATTTTCCATGACCACTGTGATTTCTCTATGACCAGCATGAGCTATGACCACTATAACTTTTATATGACCACAGTGGAGTGTCTGTGACTGCTATTAGCTATGACCACTATGAGCTCACTATGAACATTATTAGGTCTCTATGATCAATGTGAGCTAGGACTACTGTGAGGCCTTCATGAACACTATGACTTATGATTACTGTGATCTCTCTAACATCACTATAAACAATGACCACTGAGAGGTCTGTTTGACTACTGTGAGTTCTGCATGTCCACTATGTCCTATGACCACTGTGAGCTCTCTATAAACACAATGAGTTATGATCACTTTGAATACTCTATGGCTGCTATGAAGTCTCTGTGACCACTATGAGCTATGGCTATTATGAGTTCTATGACCAATAGGAGCTATGACCACTGTAGTCTCTATGTGAACACTATAAGTTATGACCACTGTGAATTCTGTATCACCACTCTGAACTATGTTCACTATGCACTCTCTGTGATCACTGTGAGTTCTCTGTGAGCACTGTGAGCTCTCTGTGAGCACTGTGAGCTCTCGATGACCACGGTAGGTTATGAACACTATGGCCTCTCTATGACCACTGTGATATCTTTGATGACTGTGACCTCTCTATGACCACTTTGAGTTCTCTAGGACCACTATGAGTAATGACTATTGTGATCTCTCTAATACTTATATGACCTATGACCACTGTGAGCTTTCTATTAGTACTATGAGCTGTTTATGTTAACTCTGAGCTCTCCATGAGCACTGTGATTTCTCTATGCCCACTGTGAGCATTCTATGACCTCTGTGAGCACTCTGTGACCATTATTAACAATGACAACTATAAGCTCACTATGAACATTATTACCTGTCTAGGAACACTGTGAGCTATGACCACTATAAGATCTCTATGACTACTATGAGCTATGACAACTCTACTACCATTATGATATCTCTATTACCACTGTGAGCTCGCTATGTCCATTGTGAACTCTCTGAGATCACTGTGACCTTACTATGGCCATCATGAGCTCTCTATGAACACGATGAGCTATGACCACTATGAACTCCCCATGACTTTGGGAGTCAGACAAGTGGTAAAGCAGGCTTGAAGTCTTGCAGACTCATTTATTGTAAATA
The DNA here is from genome assembly GCA_023101885.1 of Typhlomys cinereus. NCBI lineage: Eukaryota > Metazoa > Chordata > Mammalia > Rodentia > Platacanthomyidae > Typhlomys > Typhlomys cinereus. The sequence goes on from JALPQD010000058.1 coordinate 7,044,467, forward strand.
TTGGGCTGCTTATATACCCCACACAACATTCTATAAGTTCCAGTGGGTGCTTTTGCTGCGTTGACCTGTCTGTGTTAGTCCATTCAGTCACATGGTTTGATGTCAGCACCAGGCACTGCAGCAGATTCTAGCTTGGGGAATTTGCATCCCTGCATTCAGTCCATACAGACAATACAGGCCTGCCACTTACATATTCATCCTTTTTATTTATTTTAATACCCAGTGGGAGCCAGGGTTCTTTGCTCTGACATTGTTGACACCACCTCAGAGGATGTCCAGCATGAAAGACCATGCCTGTCTTAGGTTGTCCTGTCTTACAGGATCTTACCTGTCATTGACTGCTGGCCCTTGAAAGATCTCCCCTCCGGAAGGCATGTCAAGGTATGTGCATAGTAGATTAGAACAAGGCCTCATGAATCTTTGCAATGCAAGCTTAAAACATGTCTGTAGGGGGACCATGGCTTGGATGTTCAAGGGCCATAAGCACCTATATCATGGTCTTGTTGATGGAGCACTGCTATGAGATGTGCTGAAGCAAACACTTAAGCAATATAATTAATAAAAGAAAAATTCCTACTATGATAGCATATATTACAATCTAAGATGGATCAAACTTTTAAAGTAGTTCCAGATTCTAGTTTCAAACCCAGTATCTATAAGCAGGGGAGTCACATACATGTGTCATGTTAATATGTTCTATCTGTTGGCTCAAAGTCAATGAGTAATTAAGATATCAAAGCCCCTTGATGTGCTGAGAAATTTGTTCAGGAGGCTTGGCCATGTTGGAGACTTGATAAAGTATTAAGCATATGGAGGCATATCGAGGGCCACATGAGGCAAGAGCAAACCTTTAGGGCCTTGGCGGCCATGTCAGACACTTGTTGAAAATATGTAGCCAAATCTGTGGTGGATTGTGATATGGGATCAATGTATAAACCGTCCATAACCAGTTAGCATATCCAATGTGTTGGTAAGACCATACTGAAAGTTGAGGCAGGCTTGTGCTTCTGCCTGATCATCATATGCAGAGCACCAATTCAGGAAAATGGCTGGCTCCAAGTCTGCCTTAAGGAGATGATACCAATCATAATGGGTTTGGAGCTGCATGGCCCACTGGCGCAGAACCTATTCAAAATAAGGGGAGTCAGGGCCTGATTTATTAGTTACCTTACAAATCAGGGAAAGATCATCAAGCGGGGTAGGCACCCAAGGCTGCCATCTTGTTAGGGAGACTGTGTATGATTTTCCACTGGGCAGAATAAGTATTTGGGAATCCACAGAGGTGAGCTTGCTGATGGAGAAACACAAAGACACCCATGACTCTAGTGGAGTCCTTGGTCTGGTTAGTACAAGTGTATGTCAAAGGCATTCTGTCACTGTAAAATAATTAAAGTGTATAAAATGGAGGAAAGAATTAAATGAGGTGTATCTGAGGAAGTTTTAAATCTACTTGGAGGATGATATTACAAAGATATTCCTGAGGGGTCATTTCTTATCTAAGAAGTATAGAGGTGATGTCTGAGAAAATATTGTAAGTGGACTCTTTTATATTGAATTTAAGATTTTGTCGTTCTTAGGCCTATTACCAAAATTTTTGTATTTAAAATAAATGGCCTTTATAATATAAATATAATAGTTAGACTCTATAAAATCTTAAGCAGTTATGCCCTTTAGGAATTAGGATTTAATGGGTAAGCAAAAGAAAACTTTTGATTTAAGATAAACAGCCTTAAATCTCATTTTGTAGTGAAAATGTTAAATAATTTATAAAAATTTCAGATAATTGTAGTACTTTAAAATCTTTTAGAGGCAAGTATATAGATTAATTATAACACAAGGTAGTAAAAGTTTTTTTAAATTTTGCAGAGACCAGGACATAATTAAATGTGGAATAAACAAGCAGCACATGGTCATAGGAGAATAATTGTATGTCTGTTTAGGTAAGCAATCTTTAAAAAATAAAATCTCTTCAATTATCAATACTGAGCTATATTGTTTTCATATAGAGACTTCACTAGTCCATTATTATTTTTAACCTTCTAACTTCTGTCGCAAGAAAGTCCCTAATTTCTGTAGGTTATCTTCAAAAATTTGTCTTTTAAGAAATTTTGAACTACTTCTGCCCCTTGGGGCCACCTAGGACAGGAATTTTGCTAACCAACCTCCTTCGCAGGAAAGTTCCTCCAGCCCCCAGGTGCACCTGCTCAGCTCAGCTCCCCCCAACAGCCAGCCTGAGCAACACCCAGGCTTCCTGGAGTTTGGAGTTTGGGAGAGTCATGCCCCAGGTCTCAAGCAAAACGCCCCCCCCATCCCACCAGCCCCTCTGCCCCTCAGGTTCACCCAGGACAGGATGCTTGCTCATGGACCTCCTTCCCAGGCAAGTTCCACAATGAGGCAGTGATCGAACATGTGAGGCTGTGATTTTAGATATGATATGAGAGATGAGGCTAAAATGTCGCATTGATGATGTCATATAACTGGTGGGACTGTGATGCCACAGTGAGGTTATGATGTCACCATGAGGCTGTGCTGTCACTGGTGAGGCTGCAATATTATGGTAAAATTGTCATATAAGTGGTGAGATTGTGATTTCACAGTTGGGCTGTGCTGGCACACTATTTCTGTAATGTCAAGTGAGGTGGGTGTAATGTCACAGTAAGGTGTGATGTCACAGTGAGGTTTTGATGACACAGTGAGTGTATGATGACATAGGTGAGGCTGTAATGTCATCATGAGGTTGTGATGTCTGTGGTGAAGGTACAATGTCACAATGAGACTAAGTTATCAGTGGCAAGAATGATGTCAATGGTGAACCTCATGTGACAGCAATGCTGTGATGCCGTGCTGAAGCTTTGATGTCACAGTGAGGCTAGGATGTCAGTGGTGAGGCTTTGAAGTTACAGTGAGGCTGTCATGCCAGAATTGAAGTATTGGTGACATAGCTCTAATGTCTGGTGATTCAATGTGATGACAGCGAGGACGTGAGATCAGTTGTGATGCTGTGATTTCACTGTGACATCATAGCATCACCAGTGACAATATTTCACTGCCTCATTGCAGCATGACCTTTAACATCACATGATAGACTCATTTTGTTAGCACAGCCTATCCACTCACATCCTCACCTCACTGTGAAATCACATCAACACTGATGTCACAGCCTTACTGTCATCTGGTAGAATCACCATCGTTATCAGAGCCTCATAGTGTCATGACAGTCTCACTGTGACTTCACAGCCACACTGTGTCATCACAGCCTCTGCAGTGACATCTCAGCATCATTTGTGACATTACAGACACAACTCTGACATCACTGCCTCACTGTGACATCACAGACTCATCACTGACCTCACATGATCACTGTTACATGTGATGTCACACCCGCACAGTGACATTACAGAATCATTGTGAAATCACAGCCTCTCTGGGATGTCACAAATTCACTGTAACTTCAGCCTTTCCACTGACATCACAGACTCACTCTGACAACAAAGTCTCATGGTGACAGTACAGACTTACCTCTGATATCATAGCTTCACTGTGATATCACAGCCTCAGTGTGACACAACAGCCTCACTGATATCAGAAGTTCAATGAAACCATGCCTGACAGGTGACATCAGCCTTATGACTGATATTACACCTCACTGTGACCTCACAGCTTCCACAGTGACATCACAGCTTCCCTGTGACTTCACTGCATCACTACTGATATCCTAGCCTCACTGTGACATCAAAACTTCACCACAGACATCGCAGCCTCACTCTCACACAGCAGGCTCACCACTGACATCATAGCTTAATCAGTGAGATCATAATCTCACTATGACATCATTCTCTGCACTGACAACTCATCATTATTGTGACACCATACCTTCATCACTGACATCTCAGGCATATTGTAACTTCATACTTTTAACACTGACATCACAGCCCCATGGTGATATCACAAACTCACATCTGTCTAACTAGCCTCATGGTGTCATCACAGCCTCACTATGTCATCACAGCCACACTGAGAAATCAGAGCCTCCACATTGACATCACAGCCTCACTGCATCATTACAGCCTCACCACTGATATGACAGGCTTATTATTATGTTTCAGCCTCACCACTGATGTCACACCAAAACACTGACATAACACACTGTGTCATCACAGATGCTCTGATGTCACAAACTGACTGTGACTTCAGCCTTACCACTGACACAACAGCCTCACCAGTGACATCATATCTTCACCTCTGAAATCACAGCCCCACTGTGATATCACAGTCTCATGTTGATATAACAGACTCACATCTCACATCATAGCCTCATTGTGACATCACAGCCTCAATGTGACACAACAGCATCATAGTGACATCACAGCCTCACCACTGACATCCTAGCCTCATTGTGACATCAAGCTTTACAAAGACATCCCAGCATCATTATCACATAATAAGCTCACCACTGACAACATAGCCTCAACAATTAGATCATAAATTCACTACCTCATTCTTCCAATTGACATTTCAGCCTCATTGTGACAGCAAACCTTCACCACAAACATATCAGATTCATTGTGACTTCATACCTTCACCACTGATATCACAGCTTCATGGTGACATCATAGCCGCACCTCTGACATCACAGTCTCACTGTCATCACAGCCTCACAGTGTTACAACAGCCTCACTGTGACATCATAACTTTATTGTCATGTGGCAGCCTCACCTCTGACATCACATCACAGCCTCATTGTGTTGGCACAGCCTCACTACTGACAACCTAAATGCACTGTGAAATCACAGCATCATCAAGGACTTCACAGCCTCACTATCATCTCATTGCTTCACTGTGTCAGTACAGCCTCAATATGACAACAGAGCCACGCTTTGAAATTATAGCCACACTCTGATATCAGGGTGTTACTGTGAGGGCACAGTATCACTATAACATCACAGGTATACTGTAACATTATATTCTTCACAGTGAGTGGCATCAGAGTCTCACTGTGATACCATGGCATCACCAGTGACATCATCACCTCTGTGAAATCACAGCCTCACCTCTGACATCACATCACAGTCTCACTGTGACAGCACAGGCTCACAGTATCATCACAGCCTCACTGTGGCATCACAGCCTTACTGTGATATCACAGTCAGAAATCTGAAATCACAGCCTCACTGGCCATTACAGTCTCCAAAGTAACACCATAGCCGCACTGTGACATCACAGCACCACTAGTGATAAGACAGCCTCACTATCAAATCAGTCTCACCTCTGACATCACTGTGTCACAACAGCCTCACTGTGACATCACAATTTCATTTTCACATCGGAGCCTCACCTCTGACATCACATCACAGCCACACTGTGACAGAACAGTATCACTATGGACATCCTAACCTTACTGGAAAATCACAGCATCATCACTGACCTCATAGCCACACTGTCATCTCATAGAATTCCCACTGACATCAGAGCCTCAATGTCATCTCAGTCTCACAATGACATAAAAGCCTCACTGTAATGAAGCAGTCATACCTCTGAAATCACAGCCTCACGATGAAATCACAGTCTCATGGTGACATCACAGGCTCAACTCTGACAACATAGCTTCACTGTAACACTACAATCTTTTTGTCACTTCACAGTGAGATCACTGTGAGGCTGTGATATCTGTGCAAAGATAGATGTCACAATGAGGCAGTGATGTAACATGAGAGGCTATGGTGTCACTGTTTATGATGTCAAAGGCTATGATGTCACTGCTGAGCCTGTCACATCACTGTGAGACTGTGCTATCTGTGATGAGGCTGTGGTGTCATGGTAAGGCTAGGTAGGAAACCAGTGGTGAGGCTGTGATTACACAGTGTGGTTATGATGTCACCATGAAACAGTGATGAATCAGTGAAGCTAAAACACCAGAGTTGATGCTGTGACATCATAGTTGGGCAAAGATTTCAGAAGTGAGCCTGTGATACCATATTGAGGTTTTTAATTCACAGTGAGGCTATAACCTCAGAGTTGAGGCTATGATGTCACAGTGAAGCTGGCATGTCCCTGGTGAAGTTGTGATGCTAACATGAGGCTTTGATGTCACCATGTGTTTATGGTGTCACTGTGAACCCGTGATGTCACAGGGAGTTGATGATGTCACAGTGGAGGCTGTGAGGTCACAATGAGACTGTGATGTCTGTGGCAAGGCTGATGTCATAAGGCTATGATGTCAGTGGTGATGCTATGTTGTCACTGGTGAAGGTGTGATATTATAATAAGACTGGAATGTCAGTGGTGAGAAAGATGTCATAGTGAGTCTATGATGTCACTGGTGAGGCTATGATATCAGTGATGAAACTATTATGTGACAGTGACACTGGTGAGACTGTGATGTCAAAATCTGTGTTATCACTTGTATGGCAGTGATGTCAGTGTTCTGACTAATGTCAGTGATGATGCAGATGTCACACGTGAGCCTATCTTGTCACTGATGAGGCTGTGATGTCACACCGAGGCTTTTGAAGGTTGTATGTCACTCAGCAGTCATGTTACCTTGAGGTGATATCACTCAGGAAGCTGTGATGTCACAGTGAGGCTGTGATGTCAGTGGCAAGACCGATGTCACAATGAGTCTAGGATGTAACAGGTGAGCCTCTGGTGTCAGTGGGAAGGTTGTGAGGTCACTGTGAGGCTGTGATGTTAGGGCTGATTCTATATCAGTGAGGCTGTGATATCAAGGGTGATGCTTGTATTTCACAGTGAGTTTAGGGCATCAGTTGTGAGGCTGTGCTGTCACACTGAGACTGTGATGTCAGAGGAGAGGCTTTGTTGTCACTGTAAGGATGTGATGTTACACTGAAATTGTTATATCAGTGGTGATAGATTATGACATCACAGTTTGGCTGAGATTTCTATGATTGAGCTATGATGTCAGAAGTGATGCTGATGGCAGTGATGAGGCTGAGATTTCACTGTGAAGCTAGGATGTTACTGGTGAGGCTATGATGCCACAGCAAGGCTATGAAGTCATTGTTGAGGCTGTCATGTGACTGTGAGCCTGTGATGTCACAGGGAGGCAGTGATGGAGTAGTGTGTTTGTGATGCCATAATGAGACTATTGTCAGTGACAAGGGTGATTTCACAGTGAATTTGTGATGTCACAGTGAGACTGACCTGGCACCATCTTTAATGTCATAGACAGGCTGTGATGTCACTGTGAAGCTGTGAAATCACAGAGAGGTTGTGATGTCACAGAGAGGCTGTGAGGTCACTGTGCAAGATGTGATGAGAGTGGCAAGGCTGAATTCACCATGAGGCTATTATGTAACAGGTGAGGCTATGATGTAACAGGTTAGACTGTGAGGTCACAGTGAGGATGTGAGGTCATTGTGAGGCTGTGATGTCTGTGGGAAAATTGAGTCACACTGAGTCAGTGATGTAAGAAGTGGGGCTGTGCTATCACTGTTTATGTCAAGGGCTATGATGTATCAGTACTGAGGTTGTCATGTCACTATGAGACTGTATTATCTGTGGTGAGTGTGTGGTGTCATAGTAAGGCTAGATAGGTTACCAATGGTGAGGCTGTGATGTCACAGTGTGGCTGTGATGACACTGTGAGGCTGTGAGGACACAGTGAAGTTGTGATGTTACAGTGAGGCTGACAATGTCAATGGCGACTCTGATGTCCCAGGTGAGGGTGTGCTGTCACTGGTGAGGCCATGATGTCACACTGAGGCTGTGATCTCACTCTGAAATTTGTATGTCACTGTTTGGCTGCCATGTCACCGTGAGTTGGTATCACTCTGAAATCTGTGATATCACAGTTGGACTGTAATGTCAGTGGCAATACTGATGTCACAATGAGGGTATGATGTAACAGGTGAGCCTGTAGAGTCTTTGGACGTTTGATGAGGTCATGGTGAGGCTGTGATGTCGCAGTAAAGTTTGATGTCAGGCCTGATTCAATGTCAGTGTGGCAGTGACATCAGCAGTGATGCTCAGATTTTACAGTTAGGTTAGGAGATGACTAATGAGGCTGTGTAGTCACACTGAGGCTGTGATGTCAGAGAAAGGATATAATGTCACTGTGAGGTTGGGATGTTACAGATGAGACAGAGATGCCACAGTGAGGCTGTGATGTAATTGTTGAGGCTGTCATGTGACGTGAGCCTGAGATGTCAGTGATGAGGCTGTGGTATCACAGTGAGGCAATGCAGTATGTCTGTGTCACCAATGCTGTGATTTTAGAGGATAGCCTGTTATGTCACAATGAGGCTGTGATATCAGTGGTGAAGCTGTGATGCCACAGTGAGGCTGTGATGTCAGAAATGAAGCAATAATGCCAGAATGAGGCTGTGATATTATTGTGAACCTTTGATGTCAGTAAGAGTCTGTGGCATCAGAGAGATTGTGATGTCACAGTGAGGCTGTGAGGTCATTGTGGAAGATGTAATGTCAGTGGCAAGGCTGATTTCACCATGTGGCTATGATGTCACAACGAGGCAGTGATGTAATAGGTGAGCTTGTGGTGTCAGTGGACAAGTTGTGAAGTCACTGTGAGGCTATGATGTTGCACTGTGGCTGTGATGTCAGGGCTGTTTCTATGAGATATCAGTGAGGCTGTGACATCAGGAGTGATGCTTGAATTTCACAGTGAGGGTAGTTCATCAGTCGTGAGACTGTGCAGTCACACTAAAACTATGATGTCAGAGGAGAGGCTGTGATGTCACTGTGAGACATGTGTGTTACCATGAGGCCCTGATATAACAGGTGAGTCTATGATGTAAGAGTTTAGAGTAAGGTCACAGTGAGGATGTGAGGTCAGTGTGAGGCTGTGATATCTGTGGGAAGATTAATGTAACAATGATTCAATCATGTAACATGTGAGGCTGTGATGTCACTGTTTATGATGTTAAAGGCTATGATGTCACTGCTGAGGACTATAAGCCTGTGATACCTGTGGTTTGGCTATGGTGTTGTAGTAAGGCGACATTTTATACCAGTGGTGAGGATGTGATGTCATAGTGAGGATGTGAAGTTAACATGAGGCTGTGATGTCATAGTGAGACTGTGTTGTCACAATGAAGCTATGAGTGAAGTGTTTAGGCTGTGATTTCAGAAGGGAGACTGATGTGAGAGATGAGACTGAGATGTCACATTGACGATGTGATATAACTGGTGAGGCTGTGAAGCCACAGTGGGCTTATGATGTCACCATGAGGCTGTGGTGTCTTGGGTGAGGCTGTAATATCATGGTGAACCTGTCCTATCAGTGGTGAGGCTGTGATGTCACAGTGAGGCTGTTCTAACCCGAGGGGGCTGCGATATCACAGTGCAGCTTTGAGGTCAGTGCTTAGGCTATGATTTCATAAATGAGACTGATGTGAGTGATGAGGCTGAGATGTCACATTGACAATGTGATATAACTGGTGAGGCTGAGATGCCTCAATGAGACTAGGATGTCACCATTAGGCTGCTATATCACAGTAAGCCTGTCCTTTCAGTGATGTGACTTTGATGTCACAGTGAGACTGTAATGTCAGTGGTGATGCTGATGTCACAATGACGCTATGATGTCAGTGGTGATATTATGATGTCACTGTGAAGGTTGTATGTCACTGTTGGCTGTCATGTCACCTGTGAGGGAATATCACTCTGGAAGCTGAGATGTTACAGTGAGAAGGTGATGTCAGTGGCAAGACTGATATCACAATAAGGCTATGATGTAACAGGTGAGCCTATGATGTCAGTGGTCAGGCTGTGAATTCACAGGGAGACTGTGATTTCACAGTGAGATTCTGATGTCAGGGATGATTCCATGAGATATCCATGAGGCTTTAATGTCAGGGGTGATGCTTGGATTTCACAGCAAGGTTAAGATGTCAGTGGTGAGGCAGTGCAGTTACACTGAGGCTGTCATATCAGAGAGGCTTTGATGTCACTGTGAGGTGGTGAGTTTAATGTAAGGTTGTGATATCACAGCGAATATCAGTGTTGATAGACTATAACATCCCAGTTCAGCTGAGATTTCCATGGTTAGGCTGTGATGTCAGAAGTGAGGCTGATGTCATTGATGAGGCTGAAATGTCACAGTGAGACGAATGTTACTGATGAGGCTGTAATGCCACAGCGAGGCTGTGGTGTCACTGATGAGACTGTCATGTGACTGTAAGCCTGTGATGTCTGTGATGAGGCTGTGGTATCATAATGAGACTAGACAGGATATCCATGGTGTCACTGATGCTATGATTTCAAAGGTTAGCCTGTTATATCACAGTAAGCCTGTGATGTCAGTGGTGAGGCTGTGAGGTCACAGTGAGGCTGTGATTTCAGAAATAAGGCTTAAATACCACAGTGTGTTTAGGACGTCAGTGGTGAGGCTGTGAGGACACAGTGTGGCTATGATGTCACAGTGAGGCTGTGATGTTGGTGGTGCTGCTGTGATACCACAATGAGGCTGTGATGTCACTGAATAAAGGTATGATGTCACAATAAGGCTGGAATATCAGTGCTGAGAAAGAGGTCATAATCTTTTATGTCACTGGTGAGGCTATGATGTCACTGGTGAACCTATTATGTGACAGTGACATGGTGAGGCTGTGACCTCAATGGCCATGTTGTCCCTGGTGTAGTAATGATGTCAGTGTTCTGAATAATGTCCATGGCCACATTGATTTCACAGGTGAGGCTATGCTGTCACTAGTGAGGCCGTGATGACACACTGAGACCGTGATGTCAATGTGAGGGTTGTATTTCACTGTGTGCTCTCATGACACCTTGAGGTGATATCACTCTGGAAGCTGTGATGTCACAATGAGGCTGTGATGGCAGTGGCAAGACTGATGTCACAATGAGGCTATGATGTATCAGGTGAGCCTGTGGTGTCAGTGGACAGGCTGTGAGCTCACTGTGAGGTTGTGATGTCACAGTGAGGCTCTGATGTTGGGACTGATTCTATGAGATGTTAGTGAGGCTGTGGTGTCAGGGGTAATTCATGGATTTCACAGTGATGTTAGGATGTCAGTGGTGAGGCTATACAGTAATACTGAGGCTGGGATGTCAGAGGAAAGGATATGATGTCACTGTGAGCCTGTCATATCAGTGTTGATACTGGGATGTCACAGTGAGGTTGTCCTGGCACAGTGTGGCTGTGATGTCACAGTGAGGTTTTGAAGTCACACTGAGGTTGTGATGATAGTAGTGACTGTGCTTTCCCAGAGAGACTTTGTCATTTGTGAGGCTGTATTGTCACTGGTGAGGTGCTAATGTCACAGGGAGTTTATTGTGCCAAACTGAGGCTGTGCTGTCACATTGCTGCTATGATGTCAGAGGTGAAGCTTTATGTCACAATTGATAAATGCTTTCAGAAGTGGGCCTGTGATGAAATAGTGACTCTGTGATTGTACAGTGAGGCTATAACCTCACAGTTGAGGTTGTGGTGTCACTGTGAGGCTGTGGTTGCACAGTCTGACTGTGATGTCACAGAGAGGTTGTGATGTCACAGTGAGGTTGTGATGTCAATAGTGAATGTGCTTTCACAAGGAGACTTTGTCATTGATGGGGCTCTATTGTCATTGGTGAGGCTCTAATGTCACAGAGATTTTATTGTGTCAAACAGGCTGTGGTGTCACAGTGAGGCTATGAGGTGAGAGGTGAAGATTTTTGTCACAATGATGCTTTGATGGCATGGTATGGCTGTAATATCACAATGAGCCTGTGATGTCACTGTGAGGTTGTGATGTCACTGGGGAAGTTGTGATGTCATATTGAGGTTGTGATGTCAATAGCAACACTGTGGTGTCACAGGGAGGATGTCATGTTTCAGTCAGTCTATGATGACATTGTGAGGCTGTCATCTCACAGTGAGGCTATAACCACAGAGATGAGGCTTTGATGTAACAATGAGGCTATGATTTCACCAGTGAAGCCGTGATATTACAGTGAGGCTGTGATGTCAGTGGAGCATAATTATGACATCACAGTGATGATGTGATTTCAGTGGTTAGGTGGTGATATCAGAATGAGTCTGGTGTGAGTGATGAGGGGATAATGTCACAGTGAGGCTGGCATGTCACTGTTGAGTCTGTAATGCCACCACGAGTCTTTGATATCACCATGTGGCTGTAGTGACACTGTGAGCCCATGATGTTACAGGGAGATGGTGATGTCATGATGCAGGTTGTGAAGTCACAGTGACATTATTATGTCAGTGGCAAGGATGATGTCACAGTAAGGCTATGATATCAGTGGTGATGCTGTTATGTCACATTGAGTCTGTGATGTCACAGTGAGGTTATGTCACAGAAGTGTCTATGTGATACCAAAATGAGGCTATTATTTCTGTGGCAAGGCTGATGTCGTAGTGAGTTTCTGGTGTCACAGTGAGGCTGTGAGGACATAGTGTGGGTATGATGTCACAGCGAGTCTCTGATGACACAGTGACATTGTGATGTCATTGGAGAGGTTTGATGGCACAGTGAGGCTGTGACATCAGTAGTGAGGCTCATGTCACAATGTGGCAGTGATGTCACTGGTGAGGCTATGATATCAGTGGTGTATCTATTACATGACAGTGAGCGGGTGAGGCTGTGATGTCAAAGGCTGCATAGTCACTGATGTGGCAGTGAAGTCAGTGTTCTGACTAATGTCAGTGGTGACACTGATGTTATAGTTGAGGTGTCCTGTCTCTGGTATGGCTCTAATGTCACAGTTAGGGTGTGATGTCAGTGGTAAGAATGATGATACAATAAGACCATGTTGTAACAGGTGAGCCTGTGGTGTCAGTGGAGAGGCTCTGAGGTCACTATGAAGTTGTGATGCCATCATAAGGCTTTGATGTTACCGTGTTGCTGTAGTGTCACCATGAGCCCGTGAGGTCACAGAGAGATGGTGAGGTCACAATGGAGGCTGTGAGGTCACAGTGAGAATGTGATGTCACTGGCAAGGCTGATGTCATAATGAGGCTATGCTGTCCGTGGTGGTGCTGTGATGTCACATTGAGGCTGTGATGTCACAGTGATGCTATGTCAGAGGTGTGTATGTAACTCACCATGAGCCTATATGTCAGTGGCAAGGCTGATGTCACAGAATTTGTGATGTCACAGTGAGGCTATGATGTCACTGTCTGGTTATAATACAGTGAGGCTCTGATGACACAGTGATGTGATGTCACTGGAGAGGTTGTGATGCCACAGTAAGGCTGTTAGGTCACTATGGTAAATGTGATGTCAGTTACAATGCTGATTTCACCAAGAGGCTATGATGTAACAGGTGAATCTATAATGTAACAGGTTAGACTGTGAGCTCACCGTGAGGCCGTGAGTTCACTGTGAGATTGTGATATCAGTGGGAAGATTGATTTCACAGTGAGGCAGTGATGTAACATGTGAGGCTGTGGTGTCACTGTTTATGTTGTTAAAGGTTATGATGTCACTACTGAGGCTATCATGTCACTGTGAGACTGTGCTAACTGTGGTGAGGCTGAGATGTCACAGTAAGGCTAGGTAGGATACCAGTGGCAAGGCTGTGGTGTCACAATGTGTCTCTGTTGTCACTGTATGACTGTGATGTCACAGTGAGGCTGTGATGTCACAGTGAGGCTGTGATGTCACAGTAAGACTGTGATGTCAAGTGCATCTGTGAGGTCAGTGGTTAGGCTGTGATTTCAGAAGACTGATGTGAGAGATGAGGCTGAGATTTAGTATTGATGATGTGATATAACTGATGAGGCTGTGATGCCACAGTGAGGTTATAATGTCACCATGGTGCTGTTGTGTCCTTTGTGAGGTTGTGATATCACAGTGAGACTGTCATATAAATGATGATGCTGTGATGTCACATTGAAGTTATGCTGGCTCAGTGTGGCTGTAATGTCACAGTGAGGTTGTGACGTTAGTAGTGATTGTTCTTTCACAGAGAGACTATGTCATTAGTGAGGATGTATTGTCACTAGTGAGGCTCTAATGTCACAGTGAGTTTTATTATGTCAAGATGTGGCTGCGATATCACAGTGAGGCTATGATGTAAGAGGTGGAGCTTTATGTCACAGTGATGCTTGGATGGCATGGTATGGCTGTGATGTCACAATGACCCTGTGATTTCACAGTGAGGTTGTGATGTCACTGGGGAAATTTAATGTCACAATGAGCTTGTATTGTCAATAGCAACATTATGTTGTCAAAGGGAGGCTGTCCTGTTTCAGTGAGCTGGTGAGGTCATTGGTGAGGCTATGGTGTCATAGTAAGGCTAGGTAGGATGACAGTCATGAGGTTGTGATGCCACATGGAGCTTATGATTTGAGTTGACCCTGTGATGTTACAGTGAGATTGTGATGAAATGCTGAGTCAATAACGTCAGAGATGATATTGTGATGTCACAATTTAGCAATGACTTCAGAGGTGAGCTGAGCCTGTGATGTCATAGTGAGCTTGTCTCATTTTAATGAGTCTATAACCTCAGAGTTGAGGCTGTGATATCACAGTGAGGCTAGGATGCCACTTTGAGGCTTTGATGTCATCATGTCACTGTGGTATTACTGTTAGCATGTGATGTCACAGGGAGTTGGTGATGTCACTGTGGAGACTATGAGGTCAGAGACTATGATATCGGTGGTGATGCTGAGATGTCACATTGGGGCTGTGCTGTCACAGTGAGGCTATGTCAGAAGTGTGTATGTGATGTCACCATGAGGCTACTATGTCAGTGGCAGGGCTAATGTCACAGTGAGTTTGTTATATCACAGTGGGGCTGTAAGGACACAGTGTGACTATGATGTCACAGTGAGACTTTGATGGCACAGTGATGTCGTGATGTTACTGGAGAGGTTTTGATGGCATAGTTAGGCTGTGTGTTTGTGGTGAGGCTGATGTCACAATGAGGCTGTTATGTCACTGGTGAAGGTGTGATGTCACAATAAGGCTGGAGTGTCAGTGGTGAGAAAGATGTCATAGTGAATCTACCATGTCACTGGTGAGGCAATGATGTCAGTGGTGAACCTATTACATGACCATTACTGGCAAAGCAATGATGTCAAAAGCTGTATTGTCACTGGTGTGGCAGTGATGTCAGTGTTCTGACTATTGTCAGTGGCTAAGCAGATGTCACAGGTGAGGCTGTGCTGTCACTGGTGGGACCCTGATGTCACAATGATGCTGTATTGTTATTGTGAAGGTTGTATGTCACTGTGGGGTGTCATGTTACCATGAGGTTAATACCACTATGGAAGCTGTGCTGTCACAGTAAGATTGTGATATCATTGGACAGATTGATGCCACAATGAGGCTACGATGTACCAGGTGAGCCTGTGGTGTCAGTGGGCAGGTTGTGAGGTCACTGTGAGGCTGTGATGTTGCAATGAGGCTCTGATGTCAGGGCTGATTCTATGAGATTTCAGGGAGGCTGTGACATCAGGGGTGATGCTTGGATTTCACAGTGAGGTTTGAACCACAGTGGTGAGGCTGTGTAGTCACAGTGAGTCTGTGATGTCAGAGGAGAGGCTGTGATGTCACTGTGAGATGGTGATGTTACCATGAGGTTGTGATATCACAGTGAGGCTGTGATATCAATGGTGATAGAATATGACATCACAGTTTGACTGAGATTTCAGTGGTTAAGTTGTAATGTCAGAAGTAAAGCTGATGACAGTGATAAGACTGATGTCACAGTGAGTGTGGGGTGTCATAGCAGGGCTGCGATGTCACTGGTGAGGCTATCATATGACTATGACCTGAGATATCAGTGATGAGGCTGTGGTGTCATAGCAAGGCTAGGCAGGATGTCCATGGTGTCACTGATGCTAAGATTTCAGAGGTTAGCCTATTGTGTCACAATGAGTCTATAACATCACAGGTGAGCTGTGATGTTACAGTGAGCCTGTTATGTCAGAAATAAGGCTATAATGTCACAGTCAGTCTGTGATATCACTGTGCAGCTGTGATGTCACTATGAGTCTGTGACTCCACAGAGAGGTTATGTCACAGTGAGTCTGTGAGGTCACTGTGGTAGATGTGATGTCAGTGGCAAAGCTGATTTCACCATAAGGCTATGATGTAACAAGTGAGTCTCTGATGTAGCAGGTTAGACTGTGAGATCACAGTGAGTCTGTGAGGTCACTTTGAGGCTATTATTTCTGTGGAAACATTGATGCTACAGTGAGGCAGTGATGTAACATGTGAGGCTATGGCATCACTCTTTATGATGTCAAAGGCTATGATATCACTGCTGAGGCTGTCACATCATGGTGTGATATCTGTGGTGAGGCTTTGGTGTCATGTTAAGGCTACATTGGACAACAGTGGTGAGGCTGTGATGTCACAGGCAGTCTGTGATGTCAACATGAGGCTGTGATAACATAGTCATGCGGTAATGTCAAAGTACAGCTGTGAGGTCAGTGGTTGTGTTGTGATTTCAGAAGTGGGACTGATGTGAAGGATGAGGCTGAGATTTTGCAGTGATGATGTGATTTAACTAATGAGGCTGTGATGCCACAGTAATGTTATGATGTCATTATGTGGCTGTGGTGTCACCACTGAGGTTGTAATATCATGGTAAGCCTGTCCTATCAGTGGTGAGTTTATGATGTCACAGTGAGGCTGTGCTGGCACAGTGGGGCTGTGATGGCACAGTGAGGTTATGATGTCCATAGTGACTGTGGTTTCCAAGGAGACTATGTCATTGATGAGGCTGTATTGTCATTGGTGAGGCTCTAATGTCACAGAGATTTTATTGTCAAACTGAGGCTATGAGGTCACAGTGAGGTTATGAGGTCAGAGATGAAACTTTATGTCACAGTAATGATTTGATGGCATGGTATGGCAGTGATGTCACAATGAGGCTATGATGTCACTGAGGTTGTGATGTCACTGGGGAAATTGTGATGTCAAAGTGAGGTTCTGATGTCAATAGCGACACTGTGGTATCACAGGTTGGCTGTCATATTTCAGTAAGCCAGTGAGGTCAGTGGCAAGGCTGGTGGCATATTGAGTCTAGGTAGTATTTCAGTGATAAGGGTGTGATGCTACATTGAGGCTACGATTTCAAAGATTTACCTGTGATGTCGTATTCAGGCAGTGATCAAATAGTGAGGTTATAATATCAAAGTCAATGCTGTGATGTCATATTTGGGCAATGATTTCACAGGTGAGTCTGTGATGTCATAGTGAGGCTGCCATGTTACAGTGAGGCTATAACTTCAGAGGTGAGGGTGTGATGTCACAGAGAGGCTGTCTTTTCACCAGTGATGCCATGATATCACAGTGAAGCTGTGATGTCAGTAAAGTGAGACAATGACATCACAGTGAGGATGTAGTTTCAGTGGTTAGGCTGTGATATCAGAATGAGAATGATGTGAGTGAGGAGAGTATGATGTCACAGTGAGTCTGGCATCTCTCTGGTGAGGCTGTGATGCCATTGTGAGGCTTTGATGTCACCGTGTTGCTGTGGCATCACCGTGTGCCCGTGATGTCATAGAAAGTTGGTGATGCCATGGTGGAGGCTGTGAGGTCATAGTGAGACTGTAATGTCAATGGAAAACCTGATGTCATAATGAGACTATGTTGTCAGTGGTGATGCTGTGATGTAACTGTGAAGGTTGTATGTCACTGTGGGCTATCATGTCACCATGAGGAGATATCACTCTGGAAGCTGAGATGTCACAGTGAGACTGTGATGTCAGTGGCAAGACTGATGTCACAATGAGGCTATGATGTAACAGCTGAACCTGTGGTGTCAGTGGTCAGGCTGTGATGTTGCAGTGAGGTTCTGATGTCAGGGCTGATTCCACTAGATGTACGTGAGGCTTCAATGTCATGGGTGATGCTTGGATTTCACCTCAAAGGTGATGTTTGAATATCAATGGTGAGGCAGTGCAGTCACACTGAGGCTGTCATATCAGAGGAGAGGCTTTGATGTCACTTAAGGTGGTGATTTTTATATCAGGTTGTGATATCACAGTGAGGCTGTGATATCAGTGGTGATAGACTGTGACATCCCAGTTTGGCTGAGATTTCCATGGTTAGGCTGTGATGTCAGAAGTGAGGCTGATGTCAGTGATGAGGCTGAGATGTCATAATGGCAAGGCTGATGTCACAATGTGGCTATGATGTAGCAGGTGAGCCTGTGGTGTCAGTGGGCAGGCTGTGAGGTCAATGTGAGGCTGCGATGTCACAGTGGGACTCTGATGTAAGGGCTGATTCTGTGAGATGTCAGTGAGGCTGTGATGTCAGTGGTGATGCTTGGATTTCACAGTGAAATTTGGAAGTCAGAGGAGAGGCTGTACAGTCACACACTGAGTCTGTGATGTCAGAGGAGAGACTGTGATGTCAGTGAGCCTATCATACCAGTGGTGAGGCTGTGATGCCATAGTGAGTTTTTGATGTTTCCATGAGGCTGTGGTATCCCTGTTGTGGCTTTGATATTACAGTGAGCCTTGTCACTGACATAATATCCTCATGGTGACATCACGTACACATCTCTGACATAGCCTCACTGTGTCCTCACAGCATCACTGTGAAATTGCATCTTGACAGTGACATAACAACCTCACTGTGACATTGCAAACTGTGACATCACTCGTCCCTGACATAATAGCCTCATGGTGACATCATATACACATTTCTAACATAGCCTTACTTTGATATCACAGCTTCAATGTCACTTCAGTGCATCACCACTAGCATCATAGCCTCACAGTGTCATAACCCTTGCCACTGACACAGCCTCATTGTGACATCACAGCTTCCTGACTTGCCGCATCCTTATCCGACCAATCTGGTAGACTAGGTCTCAGTTTAGATAAGATGGATTCAAACAAACTCCTTTTGGGAACTGTAGAGGTGACTTGCAGGCAGAAGGTCCTGAGTTCAGATCCTAGACCCCACGTATAGACGTTGGGCGAAAGCGGAGGCAGCCTGCATTTCTGTTCCTGGTAGGGTGGAGCCTGTGAATCCTGGGGCAAAGTAAATGAGGAGTTGGAGGTGGTCCATGATGGTTCCAAAATTTGCCATGATTCTACACACACACACACACACACACACACACACACACACACACACACACACACACGCACGCAAGCACACACACACACACACATGCACAATTGAATAAATTTTAAAAACATTTAAAAAAACAAACTTTTGGAAAAAGTATATGATATTATTTGAAATAAATAAGAAAAATAAGTAAAAGTACAGGAAAAATAAAAATAAGAAAATAAAAGTAAAAATAAGTAAAGTAAAAATAAGTACAGGAATTGCCAGTCCTTAGTGTTCCTGCCCAGTTGGAGCCTGAAGCCTGCTCCCTGGGGAATGTCACAGAAACACCCATGGGAAGGTGCTAGGAATTCCTCGGAATGTCACAGTAACGCCGTAGGAATTCCTCCCTAGATAATTTAAGTTTTGTCTCTGGCAGGAGGAATTCTTCTGGAAATTGGGTGTGCCTTCTAGCTTGAATTGCAGAGATTCATGAGGACTTTGTTTAATCTACTATCCACATATCCTGACATGCCGTCCAGAGGAGAGAATCTTCAAGGGCTGCTATCGAATGATGGGTAAGGTTCCACGTGAGAGTGGTATACAAACCCAAGCCAGGCACAGTCCATTATGCTGGACCCCCTATGAGATGGGGACAACAAGGTCAGAGCAAAGAACTCTGGCTCCCGCTGGCTGTCAAAAAGGATGCATATGTAAGAGGAATGGACCAGACAGGCCTGTATTGTCTGTATGGACTGCATGTAACTTTCCCAAGCTAGAACCTGCTGCCATGCCTGGTGCTGATGTCAACCCACCTGACTGAGAAGACCAACCTGGACAGGACAACAGCAAGAGCTCACGCTGGGACTTATGGGATATTGGGCACACATATAGTTAATTGTAATGAAAAACATGTTCTTATTGAAGTCAAAAGGAGCTCAATCCTTCTCTGTGTATTTTTAAAAGGCAGTCTCTGTTAATACAATGACAACTATGTGGGCTCAGCCCGATGGCTATTTGGTGGAGCATTATAGATTAGCTATATTTGAAAATATTCGGAAAATGGTTTTGCTAAGTGCTCTTACCCTCAAGCAATGGGTTAGGTTCTTGAAAAAATATCCACCCTAAGGTGATTTCTGTTGACTAAGTGAATACGTGTCTGTTTGTAGGTGCAACATTCTTTGACCCCAAATTTTCTAGTATAAAAGTTGTCACATGGGGGGTAGAGAGGTGGCTTAGGGGTTAAGCTTCTGCCTTGCAGGCAGAGGATCCTGAGTTCGGATCCTAGACCCTAAGTATAGATGCCTGAGTTCTGGTCCTGATAGGGCAGAGACTGTGAATCCTGAAGCAGAGTATTCGAGGAGGAGGTGGAAGCAGTCCATGATGGTTCCCAAATTCGCCTGTGTTTCTACACACACACACACACACACACACACACACATGTGCGCACTTGAATAAATAAAAAAATTAAAAGTTGTCACAAAGTTTCAATAAATAGGGTCCAGATTCACTCAGACTGGAGAGTTGTATGTTCTTGTTTTCCATTCCACTGAAGTCTTGCCCTTACCTGGCCCAGGGGAGCCCTAGTCTTGAGGCTGCAGCTTTGGCCTGTGGCACAGAACGATATCACCTCACAGTAATATGACAGCCCACAGTGACATACAACATTTACAGTGACATCAAAACCTCACAGTGGCATCACAGCCTCACCAGTAACATGCCAGCCTCAATGTGATATCATATCCTCATCACTCACATCAGCCTTTTTCTGATATCACAGCTTAGCCACTTAAATCTCATCCTCACTATGATATCATAGTCTCACTCTACTGTCGTTTCAGCTTCACTGTGATATCACAGCATCACTAGTGACAACACATCCTCACTGTGACATCACAACCTCACTTCTGAGGTTATAGCCTCACTGTGACATGACAGCCTCACTATTACATAACAGGTTCAACTCTGAAATCATTGCCCAACTGTGAAATCACAGCATTGACTCTGACATTTTAGCCTCACTGTTACAACACAGCCTCACTATAATATCACAGGATCAACCTGACACACTTGGTATTAACTAACCTGGGCTGAGACCACCTCTGGAAAGGATCAACTGAGACTACTTGAAAGGATTATACATACCCCAGATCCTATCAGAACATCCAAAGCTCTCAAAGGATTCTCCCAATACTGAATCATATAAAAAGGAGACACTGTCTTGGTTTGAAATGTGTCCCCCACAGTCTCATGTGTTTGACAAGGTCATGGCACCTTGAGAGGTGGAGCCTTGCTGGAGGAAGGCAGTCACAAGGGGTGGGACTTGAGGTGAATTAGTCCCACCCTACCTCCAGGAGAAGTCAGCCTTTGCAGCAAGCAGTCTGCAACTCTCAGCTTCCAAGATGTCTGTGGTGACTTAGCCTCCTCCAGCTTTGGCCAGCCAGCCATGCTGCCTCTGCTTTGAGAGATGTCCCTTCCCTCTGGAACTGTAAGCTGAATAAACTTCCCTTTCTCCCTTAAGTTGATTGACTTTGGGTGTTCTCTCACAGCAATAGTTAAGAGTAACCATTACAGCCACCAAGGAGAACAGATGCCCTTCTTGCAGCTGGGCTAGGAATCATTCTTCTTTCTGGCTACCCGGTTTCTTCAACCTTCTAGCTTTTGACTAGACTAAGACTCTAGGAGTTCTCCAGCCTTCAGCCATCACCCACCTGACTACCGAACTGAGCAGCTAGCTATTGACAGCCATTGTTGAAACTACCTCGGCTACTGGCAGCCTTCACTGGACTACCTCATCCATATCTGTAAGCCAACTCAATAAATTTCCTATATATATATTCATATTCATTCTGTGAATTCTGTGACTCTAGAGAATCCTAACAAATACAGAAATAGGTACCGGGAGTCGGGTGTTGCTGAAAAATCTGACTATGTGGACTTTGTGGCTTTTAAAGGGTTTTGCTGGACAAAGTTGGAAATGCTCACTTTGTGGATTTACAAATACCGTTCTTCAGAATTTAATAGCCAATTGCATAATGTTATTGCTGAGAGAGATTGTTTGGGCCCAATTTGTGATGAGAGGAACAAGGACTTTGGTAAATCTGAATTTAAAGACGATGGACTGGTTTGCTTGACAGAGGAAAGCTGTGTTGGCAGCCTTGAAGGTTTGGATATGCAAAGGGCAGGCAGCAGAATATCTGCTGCTCTTGGAGAAGTGAATATCAGTGAAGGAAAACCTAGTGATTTGCACTGTGATGGTGGAGAAGGTGGATACCACTGTATGGCAAGTGTGTGGTTTGAAAATTCAGATTCCTCTAGGGGCCAAAAGCCTAAGTTAAAGCCATTTCTTGCCCTTTGGAAGTTTGGCTGCCTTAAAGAGGCTTTTCCAGCATCAGTGCACAAAACTTGGTACAGCTGTGGCTCGAGGAACTAAGCTTCATTTCAAATTCCTTTTAAGAGACTGGCAATGTCCCCCAGGTGGTACTGGTTTTGGTGTATGATTACAGGGTTCATGAAGAGCAGCAAAAGCTTAGCACCGAGTGGCAGCTGTAAAGTCCTGCAAGAGAAGGTGCAGCTTATTGCTGCAGAGGCAAACCCAGATGTATACTGAGGACTGTTGTGAGTGGAGATTCAGCCTGGTTCAAAGGAACTTTGTTTTTACAACTTTGAGCTGCAAGCAGGGACTGGGAATTCCTGAAATCTTTGAGCCACCATAATTACATGATGAGCAACAGAAGATGGACATTGTTTGTATGAGCTGAAATAATAATAAAAAGTGTATTATTTAAAAAAAAAAAAAGAAGATGGACATTGAGGTACAGGATACGGTAATTTGCTGGACTTTGATCTTAATTTAAATGTTTTCTTATTGTATCAAAATCCTTCTGTTTTAATGTTTTATTTGTTTTAAAGTATTTAACTTATTCTGAGTTAATATCCTTTTAAAGTTAAAAAGCTTTGAGCTTTTAAAATGTTGGAACTAAAGTTTTAATGAGAATATTTTAAATTTGTCCATGGAATGTATTTATATTTTTTAACATCTGTGGGGACAAGAAAAGGTTACAGTTTAAAAGTGCTATTGTTTTTGTCAGGTTGACAAGGATGGAGTGTCATAGTTAAGCATCTGTATCAACTTGACTGAGGGTTTGCACTCTGGGCACAGTTATAGAGAGTTGATGGTTGAGTTAAGCCCAGAGCAAACCTGAAGGAGATTTTCTAGCTGATGGAGAAAGCTCAGCCAAGCTGGGTGGGATTAGGCCCTGGATAAATCACAGAGAGCTGGTTGAGAGCATTGGCATCTTTCTGTGTACTTGGCCAGACATGCTGGTCTGGCAAGTAAGGATTGTCCATCTCTCAACCATTATGTAGTGATGGTGTGGCCAGTTCCCTCTGCTCTGGTGTTGGTGCGTGCTCTCCTGTCAAGCTGGACTAAGAACTGTAAACAGGAA
This sequence comes from Typhlomys cinereus, assembly GCA_023101885.1. Lineage (NCBI taxonomy): Eukaryota > Metazoa > Chordata > Mammalia > Rodentia > Platacanthomyidae > Typhlomys > Typhlomys cinereus. The sequence goes on from JALPQD010000058.1 coordinate 7,067,868, forward strand.
TCATAAGAGAATAAACCTTTGTTCACTTAAGGTGTTTGATGATCATTTATCAGCAATCATGCAGGCTGACTGCAACAGGACATCACACCCTCATCACTGACATCCTACATAGCCTCACTATGGTACCATAGCCTCACCACTGATCTCACAGGCTTACTGAAACATGACAGCCTCCCTTTGCATGATAGATAGTTGTCTGTGTGTCAACTTGACTCACCAGGTATTAACTAAGATGGGCTAAGACTACCTCTAGAAAGGATCAACTGAGAACCCTTTTTAGGATTGTACTTATCAGATCCTATCAGAACCTTCATAGTTTTCCTAGGATCCTCCCAGTACTGCATCATATAAAAAGGAGCCACCAAAGGGAACAGATGCCTTATTGCAGCTGTGCTAGGAATCGCTCTTCCTTCTGCTGCCTGGCCTTGCTTGATAAAATACAAAATGAGAAAAAAAACCTCAGACATGAAAATATCCAACTCAGAAAGCATGAAAACAATCTGGAGGCTTCTACATATGACCTAGAAGCAACTCTGGAAAGGAAAAACTTTAGTGGTGAAATTGCCCAGCTCCAAATACATATAAACAACTTAGAAGTTTCTAAGTGTGCCCTAGAGGAGACTCTTCCCTCCAGTAGCAATAGGGTTCGAATTGCAGAAAATCAAACCCAAACTCTGGGGGTTTTTTGGCTGAGTTACAACGTAAATTAAAATCCCAGCCTCAAAAGATGTCAGTGGTTAAAGTAAATGCTGATTAGCAGAGTGGGATCCTGAAAAGTGGGATGCTGATATGTGGGAGGACCAAACTGATGATAAGGATGAGGACATTGAACCCTCAAATTCTAATACATTTATTTTACCCGAGGAAATAGTCTCCCCATCCTTAACAGAGAATGAATCATTGCTTCTAACCAGGGAACTTATTTCACTGCTAAAGAAGTAAAGTAGTGGGTTCATAACCATGAAATTCATTGGTCTTACCATGTTCCCCACCATCCTGAAGCAGCTAGCTTGAAGAATGGTGAAATGACCTTTTAAAGACACAATTACAGTATCAATTAGGTGATAATATTCTGGAGGGATGGGGCAGAATTCTCCAGAAGGCAGTATATGCTTTAAACCAGCGTCCAATATATGGTACTGTGTCTCCTATAGCCAAGATTCACACATCCAGGAATCAAGGGGTGAAAGCAGGAATAGCTCCTCTTACTATCACTCCTAGTGACCCATTAGGAAAATTTTTGCTTCCTGTTCCCGCAAACCTGTATTCTACTGGCTTAGAAGTTTTGGGTCCAGAGCAGGGAATGCTTCTGCCAGGAGACACAGCAACTATTCCTTTGAACTGGAAGCTAAGGTTTCCTCCTGGTTATTTTAGACTTCTGATGCCCTTGAGCCAACAGGCTAAGAAAGGAATAACAGTATTAGCAGGGGTGATTGACCCAGACCACCAAGGAGAAATTGGACTGGTTCTCCACAATGGTAGTAAGGGAGAGTATGTCTGGAGTGCAGGAGATCCACTAGGGCATCTCTTAGTATTACCGTGTCCTGTGATTATGGTCAATGGGAATTTACAGCAACCCAGGAAAGACAGTAAATGGTCCAGATCCTCCAGGAATGAAGATATGGGTAACCCCTCCAGGTAAAGAGCCAAGACCTGCAGAAGTGCTTGCTGAAGGTAGAAGAAATACAGAATGGATAGTAGAAGAAGGTAATTATAAATACAACCTAAGGCCATGTAACCAGTTACAGAAACGAGGATTATAATTTCAATGAGTGCTCCTGGTCTAAACTGTCAATAATAGATTTGTGCATGTGCACATACTCTAAGAAGATATTTATGTTATGTAATGTAATGTTAATATATAGTTATGTGATGAAATGTTGTAATCCACATTGTGATATTATGTTATGGGACACTAAACAATAAGAATTTCTCAAAGGGCATTGTCATTAATCTTGTAAAAATAATATGTGTGCTGTTGTACGTGGATAGCTATATTTTGTTAGACGGAATTATGAATCCTACTGTTTTTATTTGGAGATTTTTTTAATGGCCTAAGGAAATGTGATTTGGTGTCAAGTTGACAAGTGGTGGAATTGGGCTAGTTAAATCTGGAGTCAACTTGACCACTCGGTATTTACTAAGATTGGCTGAGACCACCTCTGGAAAGCATCAACTGAGACTACTTGATAGGATTGTACCTACCCTAGATCCTATCAGAAACTCCAATGCTCTCATAGGATCTTACCAGTACTCATCATATAAAAAGGAGCCACCAGGGCTGAAGAAATGGTTCAGGGGTTAAGGCTCTGCCTTGCAAGCAGAGGTCCTTGAGTTCGGATCCCTGTTCCCATGTAAAAATGCCAGCAGAAATGTTGCAGCCTGTACTCTAGGTACTGAAAGCCAGAGCCTGGAAAGTCCAGAACAAAACAAATAGGTGGTAGACTCAATCCAAGATGATTCTCTGAAATCACCAGGCCTTCACAAGCACACACAGTGCTCTCTCTCTCTCTCTCTTTCTCTTTCTCTCTCTCTCTCTCTTTCTCTCTCTTTCTCTCTCTCTCTTCCTCTCTTTCTCTCTCTCTCTCTCACACACACATGCAAAATAAATAAAATTTAAAAAAAGGAGCCACCAAAGAGAACAGATGTTGAAGCTATGCTAGGAAATGCTCTTCCTTCCAACCGCCCAGTTTCTTCAACCATCTAGCCTTCAAACCACCAAGTAGTTGTCATCAAGACTAATGACTATAGGATTTCTTCAGCATTCAGCCATCACCCACTTGACTACCAAACTGAGCAGCTACCAACAGTCATTATTAGACTACCTCGGCTACTGGTAGCCATCATTGGACTACCTCAGCCATACTCTAAAACTACTCAATACATTCCCTTGTTATATATATATATATACATATTTTTTCAATGTGTCAATGCTGCATCTCTAGAGAATCTGACTCATATACTGTGACACCATAGTGTCGCTATTGACATCACAACCTCACTGTGACATCACAAATTCCCCAGTGACATCACAAGCTTACAGTAACATCACAGCCTCATTGTGACATCACAGCCATACTGTGCCATCAAAGCCTAACTGTGACATAAAGCTTCACCTCTGACACATAGCCTCACTATGATATAGCCTCAGTTTGACACAATAAACTTACAGTATAAGAGCCTCACCAGGGACTATACAGCCTCACCAATGACCTAGTCTTCCTATGAAAGCACAGTCATACTGACATCACAGCCTCACTGTGACATCACAAACTCACCACTGATAAGACAGGCTCACTGTGATATCTCAGCTTCACTAGTGACATCACAGCCTCACCTGTGACATCAGCATTGCCACTGACATTAGTCAAAACACTGACATCACTGTCACACCAGTGAAAACAGCCTGTAACAGCCTCACCAGGATCACTGTCATGTAAAAGGTTCAGCACTTACATCATAGTGGTGACACATTATGCATTATGATGGTTATGCGTTTCTAACCTTAAAAGCACTGATTCTGAGGTTAGAACCTCACTGTGACATCACAGCCTCAGTTTGATACAATAAACTCACTGTGACATTATAATCTCACAAGTGACAATACAGCTTCACCAAATCACAGACACTAACATCACAACCTCACTGTGACATCACAAGGTCACTGTGACATCACATACACACTGTGCCAGCACTGTGACATAACAGCCTTACCATTGATAGGACAGACTCACCGTGATAATACAGCCTCACCAAGGACACCACAGCCTCATGATGACATCATAGCCTCACTTTGGCATCACAGCCTCACTGTGATATCACAGCCATACTGTGACATCACAGCCTAACCAGTTATATCAAATTGTCAATGCGACATCTCAACCTCATCTCTCATGTCAGTGTAACTATTGAAATGATAGTCCAGCCACTGACCTCACAGTTGCCCTGTAACATCACAACCTCACCGTGACAACACAGCCTCATCACTGGTATCCTACATAGCCTTACTATGACACCACAGCCTCACCACAGTTAGCATAGGGTGACAGTTAAGTGACAGCCTCAGCAGTGACATCATAGCATCTGACATCTTAAACAGAGACACCACAGCCTCACATGTTATATCACTGACTTATTGTGACATCAATCTTCGCACAGATATCACAGCCTCACAGCGATCTCATAGCGTCACTGTGACCTCACAGTCTAACCTGCTACATCATAGACTCACCTGTTATATCATAGCCTCATGGTGAAATCAGCCTTGACACTGATATCACATCTTTCACAGTGACCTCACAGCCTCATTGTGATATCACAATCTCTCTATGATGTCACAGCCTCCTAGTGACATAACAGCTTCCGAGTGATATCACAGCCTCACTGTGGTATTATAGTCTCATTTCTGACATCACAATAACATCCTTAGCGTGACATCTCTGCCTCATCACTAATAGCCTCCCTTCTGACATTACAGCCTAACCAATGAAATCTCAGCTGAACTGTCATGTCATAGTCTATAACAACTGATATCACAGCCTCACAGTGACATCACAGCCTCTCCTCTAGCATGAAAGACTCATTGTGACTGTGCAGTCTCACTACTGACACCCTAATGTTACTTTGAAATCGAAGCATCAACCCAATGTCATACCCTCACTGACATCTCATTGAATCAGCCCTAATGTCAGAGCCTCACTGTGACATCACAGCCTCACAGTGACCTCAAAACCTGCCCTCTGACACTACAGTGTCACCTGATACATCATAGCCTCATTGTGACATCAGTCTTGCCATTGACATCACAGCTCACTGTGACATCACAGCTTCCAGGGTGATATGACCTCACAGTGACAAGACATCCCACAGTGATATACAACCTTCACAGTGGCATCACAGTTTCAGTGTAAAATCACTGCCTCACCAGTTATAGCACACCCTCACTTGTGACATCTGCCTTGCCACTGACATTAGTCAGAACACTGACATCATTGCCACACCTGTGAAACAACAACCTTTGACCTAAGAGCCTCGCCAGGGTCACTGTCACATAATAGGTTCACCACTGTTATCATAGCCTCACCAGTGACATGATAGACTCACTATGACATCTTTCTCACCAGATATTCCAGACTTATTATGACATCACACTATCACCTGTGACATCAAAGCCTCATTGTGACATCAGCCTCGCTACTAGTTTCACAGCCTCACCGTGTCATCAAAACCTATCCAGTGACATCACAACATCACTGTGTTGGCAGAGCCTCACTGTGACATCATAGCCACACTCTGTCCTCACAGCCTCGTTTGACATTACAGGCTCGCTGTGACATCATAAACTCACTGTGACATCAGCCTTACCATTGATATAATAGCCTCATGGAGACATCACATTCATACCTCTGACATAACATCAGTGTGACATCACAGCCTCAATGTTACATTACAGCATTACCACTGACATAGCCTCATGCTGACATTAGCATTGCCACAGACATCACAGTCTCACTGTGACCTCACAGCCTCCACTGTCACATCACCAACTCCCTGTGACATCATGGGCTCAAGATGACACCATAGACACACGGTGGCACCACAGCCTCACAAGTAACATCCCAGCCTCACTGTGACATCTCAGCCTTATCACTGACACTAGCCTCACTTCTAATGTCATAGCATAACTACTAAAATTTCATCTGAACTGTGATTTCATAGTCTATCACCACTGATATCACTGCTTCACTGTGACATTGCAGACTCTCCTCTGACATAACAGCTTCAGTGGTGAGGCTGTGCATGCACAGCTTCATGGATTCTCATAGAATCAGCGCTGACATCAGACTCTTACTGCAACATCAGAGCCTTATAGTGACCTCACAACTTGTCCAGTGAGACCACAGGCTCATCTGTTACATCGGAGCATCATTGTGGCATCGGTCTTGCCACTGAAATCACAGTCTCACTGTGACACCACAGCTTCCAGAGTGATATCACCTCAAGGTGACAGGACATCCCACAGTGACATGCAATCTTAACAGTGACATCACAGCCTCAATGTGACATCACAGCATCACCACTGACATCACAATCTCAATGTGATATCAAGACATCACTGTAACACAACAGGCTAACCTCTGAAATTATAGCATCAGTGACACTACAGACATTCTGCCTATCTTTGCTGACAGCACAGCCTCATCACTGACATCTCAGGCTCACAGTCACATGACAACCTCAACAGTGACACCACAGCCTCACTGTGGCATCACAGCCTCACCAGTAACTTTCCAGCCTCACTGTATCATCTCAGCCTCAATCATTGACATCAGCTTCACTTCTGACATCACAACCTAACTATGAAAATCTCAGCCAAACTGTGAATCATAGTCTATCAACACTGATATCACAGCCTCACTGTGATATCACAATCTCACAGTAACATCACTGCCACACGGTGACATCACAGCCTCTCCTCTGATATTAGAGCCTCAGTGTAACTTCCCAGCCTCACTAATGACATCCTAAACTCACCGTGAAATCCAACCATCACCCCTGGTGTCACAGAATCACTGACATCTCATAGAATTAGCCCTGACATCAGAGCCTCACTGCGACATCACAGACTCACAGTTACCTCACAGCCTGCCCACTGACACTACAGGCTCACCTATTACATCATAGCCACATTGTGACATCAGTCTTGCCACTAACATCACAACCTCACTGTGACATCACAGCTTTGAGAGTGATATCACCTCATGGTGACATGAGAGTCCACAGTGACATCCAACCTCATATGACATCACAACCTCATCATGACATCACGGCCTCACCAGTGACAGCACTGCCTCACCTATGATATCAGTGTTGCTGGCGACATTAGTCAGTGACAACACTGCCTTTAATATCACAACCTCACTAGTGTCACTGTCATGGAATAGGTTCACCACTGATATAGTGTTATGCGTTATGATGATTATGTGTTCCTAATCTTAAGAACGCAGTGATAGACAAACTGGGAAAGGGGAAGAGGAGTGGGCCACCTGCTCACCTTCAGGCACCTTAAGCACAGGAACACAAAATCAATGAGGCCACTGACCAAAATTTACCTGAGTGGGTGTCTTGATTACAGTGAAGGCGGCTCAACTCCACGTTGGAGCACCAGAGTCTTGTTCATTATCACAACCTCATGGTAATATCAAAAAACAGTAATATCACCTCACGGTGATATCACAACCTCACAGTAATATCACAGCATCACAGTGACATCAAAGCTTCTCCACTGACATCACTGCCTCAGTGAGATTGCACAGCCTCACCACTGATGTCCTAACCTCACTGTGAAATCCAAGAATCATCCCTGACATCACAGCCTTACTGAGATCTCACGGAATCAGCCCTGACATCAGAACCTCACTGTGACATCACAGCCTCACAGTGACCTCACAGCATGCCTACTGATACCACAAGCTCACCTGTTACATCATAGCCTCATTATGACATCAGTCTTGCCACTGACATCACAGCATCACTGTGACAATACAGCTTCCAGAGAGATAACACCTCCTGAGGACAAGGCATCCTACAGTGAAATACAACCTTCAGAGTGACAACACAGCTTCAGTGTGACAAATCATCACTAGCAGTTAAAGCTTCATACTTGACATCATAGCCTTACTCTGACATCACAGCCTCAGTTTGACACAATAAACTCACTGTGACATTAAAGCCTCACCAGTGACAAATAAGCCTTAGCAATGACATACACTCCCTGTGAAAGCACAGTCACTACTGACATCACACCTCACTGTGACATCACAACCTCATTGTGATATCACAGCCACACTGTGCCAGCACAGACTCACTGTGACATCACAGCCTTGCCACTAATGTGACAGCCTCACTGTGATATTACAGCCTCACCAGGGACACCACAAACTCATGGTGACATGATAACCTCAATGTGACATCACAGCATCACCATTGACATCATAGCCTCACTGTGACATCAGCCTTGCCACTGAAATACAGTCTTACTTTGACCCCCACACCCTCCACCGTAACATCATTAACTTCCTGTGACATCACGCATTCACATTGACTCCACAGCCACACAGTGGCACTGCAGATTAACAGTGACCTCACAGCCTACCCACTGACTCCAAAGGCTCTCGTGTTACATCATATCCTCATTGTGGCATCAGTCTTCTCACTGACATTACAGCCTCACTGTGACATCAAAGCTTCCTGAGTGATACCAGTTATAGCACAGGCTCTCCTGTGACATCAGCGTCAAAAATGAGGCTATTCAGAACACTGACATCATTGTCACGCCAGTGACAACACAGCCTTTGATATCACGATCTCATCAGTGTCACTGTCACCGAATAGGTTCACATGACATCATAATGGTGATGCATTATGCATTATGATGGTTATGTGTTCCTTACCTTAAGAGCACAAAGATGGATAAACAGTGAAAGGGGAAGGGGAGAGACTCAACTGCTCACTTTCAAGCACCGTAAGCACAGGAACACAAAATCAAAGGGGCCACTTACTGAACATTACCAGACTTGGTGTCTCATCTACACTGAAGGTGGCACAACCCCACGTTGGAGTGCCAGAGTCTCATTCATTATCAGAATTAATCATATAAATCACTCCACCAACTAAGAACAGCCATGCACCAGCACCACCCACATAATTGAGAAAGAGCTAACAATATGTCAATCCTGACCCATGGGCATATGGTCCAGGGGTGTAACAAACCCCTGAAGTCCCTCACTAAGCACAGGATTCTTAGATCCAAAACAGCTCTTCATATGTCCTGCACTAGGGTCTGTTCTTGGATGTTGGTTACCCCTTTAGGAGTTTCACTTTGACCTTAGTTCTAGCCATTCCTTTTTATTTTCTGCACTCTTTTGACTTGTCTACTCATCTCCTAGTCATCTCTGTTCCATTAGGAAACATTTCCTTTCCATAATGGGTAATTTACCGCCCCATCAGAAGGCACCCAAGCTGACTACCCTTAAAGCTGAACTAGACTTACATAGGATCAAAGTAAAACCGAAGAACTTAGAAGATTTTGGGGAGGAAGCTTTGGATCCATGTGCTTAGTTATGCCAGGCCGTTATTGCTGGATGGGCCCAAAATCTCCCCCTTTTTGTTTTAACAGAGACTGTATTTTATAATTAACTACACGTATGTCCAACATCCCATAAGTCCCAGCGTGAGCTTCTGTTATTATCCTGTCTAGGTTGGTGTCAGTCAGGCAGGTTGGCATCAGTGCCAGGCATGGCAGCAGGTAGCTTGGGGAAGTTGCACATGGCACATACAGACAATACAGGCCTGCCTGGTCCATTTTTCCTACATATCCATCCTTTTTTGACAGCCAACAGGAGCCAGAGTGCTTTTCTATTTTTTTGCTCTGACCTTGTTGACCCCGCCTCAGAGGGGGTCCAGCATAATGGACTGCACCTGGCTTGGGTTCAGATATCACCCTCGTGTGGACAGTTACCCATCATTGACTGCCAGCCCTGAAAGGACCTCTCCTCTGGAAGGCATGCTAAGATGTGTGGCTAGTAGATTAGACCAAGGCCTCATGAATCTCTGTAGTCCAAGCTTGAATCACGTCTCTGGGGGGGCCATGGCATGGATGTTCAAGGGCCATAAACATCTGTAGTGTGGTCTCATTGGTGGAGTGCTGCTGAGAGATGTGCTGTGGAAACACTTAAGCAATATAATTATTAAAAGAAAAATTCTTTCTATATGTTAGGTCAAACTCAGATCGACTCCATCTTGATTTAGGTAAGGTATCATCAATATAATTATTAAAAGAAAAATTCTTTCTATATGTTAGGTCAAACTCAGATCGACTCCACCTTGATTTAGGTAAGGTATCAATCAGGCCATCTTAAGTTAGGTCAGGCGTATAAGGATTATGGTTAGCATCTTCCTTGAGCACACTGTGGATAGTTTCTGAAAGAGAAGACGTGAAGAAGGCTGCCTCAAGGTCTTTTTACTCCTTGGTTTAGTTTGTTAGTCTGGGGATGATTCTTTTGGGGATGAGGATGCTCTTGTGGATAGAATTTGAGATTCTTTGCTGGAATCCATATCAGAGAAAATTCTCCAATTGGGAAGACATATCCAAATCCTCTTCCCATAGTAATCAAGGGATCAGATCCCCTCCAATGCCCAGTTAGGGTGTCCTTTCAACGCACCTTGACAGTAGGTTTGGTGGATGGGCTTCCCCAGTGGTTTTGGAATCTCGGTTCAAGTTGTCCCTTTTGAAAATTTAAAATGTTGATGGTCAATAATGTCAAACCTAGCTGTTGGTGTGAGCTTACTCCCCCTTTTTGTCTTTGTAATCGGGCCTTTAAGTATTGGTGGTTTCTTTTAATAATGGCTTGGGGATTATATGGGACTCCTGTGGTATAAATAATATGCCAAGTCTGAAAAAAGTTCTGTAAAGTTCTGACTAGTAAAACAAGGGCTATTATCTGTCTTAATTTGGTTGATTAATCCTAAGGTGGCAAAACACTGTAAAAAATGTGATTGTGCATGTTTTGCCCTTTCTCCTGTATGTGCAGAAGCCCACATGTATCTATGGAAACAAAGACATATTTAAGTTTACCAAATGGCGCATAATGAGTAACATCTGTTTGCCACAGCATATTAGGTTTTAGTCCTCAGGGATTAACCCCTGGCCTCTGTAAGGGTGGGACTTGGATAAAAGGTTGACATGACTGGCAGGTTTAAATGGTCTTTTGTAAGTCCTTTATAGGAACTTGAGGGAATCTATGGAGTAAGCCTCTCCAATTAAGTTGAGTTAAACCATGTAAGTCACAGACTTCCTGAATGTTAAGAGCCCATATCTCTTGTGAAGCTAATTTATCAACTAAGGCATTGCCCTGCTCTGGGAACCCAGGCAGACTAGAGTGATTCCTTAAATGTTGTAAATATATAGGCTTTTCTCATCCTTCTAATGTAGATTTTAGTTCCATCATAAGGGGCAATATAGGATTGCTGTCTAACCTTATATGAGCATTTATTATCCCTGGGAGTAAATTTACAACGTATAGACTGTCAGAGAATAAGTAATAGCCTCTTCATTTTTCTTTAATGCCATTATAACCGCCAACAGCTCTTTATGCTGAGCTGATTTTTGGGCATGTTGGTATTTTTGTTTGTATGGCTGAATTAAACTTCCTGGAGTGAAGGTAGCATAAGCGGATTCAGTTTTTCCTCCATCTGTGAACACATATGGGGTGTTAGGTATAATCGTTTTAACAAAGAGTTTGGATTCAGCAAGCGGTAAGCGCTGAAGGAGCGTGACACATTTAGATGGGTCATAATGGCAACTTATCTCTCCTAAGTATCCTTCCAATGCCAAAGCCAATTGGGTGTGATATTTTAGTCAGCCATTCTACTTCAGCCAGCATATAGGGAAAGACAATAGAGTCTAGATCCTTACCATAGTGTCTACATATCTTTTCATGTCCTTTTTTTTAAATCATATCTGCTAATTGATCTGCAGTGGTATAAACTCTAGGGGCATTTCCCAGGATGTATGGATCTACTTCACGTATTGAATGAGCGAAAATGTCAACCCAGGCTGATACACCCCGCAAAACTATCCGATATGATCAAGGGAGAAAGAAAAATTTTCCAGCACAAAGATAACTTGAAGGGATACACGTTTACCAAACCAGGCCTTCAAAAAGAGCTTGAAATGATACTCAAGCTTGAAAAAAAAAAAAAACAGGCATATCCAGGAGAACAGAAGGGATGTATAATACTACCAAAACCTAAAAGTGAAACAATACATTTACAAAAGCCACTAAACATAATAAATGCCCGGAATTAAAAATAGTTTCCCCATTATAACATTAAATGTTAAAGGAATTAACTAACCGATCAAGAGACACAGATTACAAACTTGGATTAAAAATCACAATGCATCAATCTGCTGCCTGTAGGAAACCCATATCATCATAAAAGATAGGCACACCCTAAAACTAAAAGGCTGGTTCAAAATTCTGCAAGCTAATGGAACCAGAAAACAGGCAAGAGTAGCCGTTATGCTATCAGACAAAGTGGACTTCAAACCAAAAAAAAAAAAATCATAAGAGACACAGATGGATACTACATTTTAGTCACAGGTACAATTCACCAGGAAGACTTCACAATACTGAACATATATAAACCCAATATGGGCCCACCCACATTCATTAAGCAAACTCTACAATGCCTAAAGCAAGAAATCAATCCCAAAACGATAATTTTTGGGGATTTTAACACTGCCCTCTCAACATCGGATAGATCAGCAGGTAAAAAAGTTAACAGACACACTTTGGAGCTTAATCAAACACTTACTGAAATGGACCTTACAAATCTCTATTGAACTTTTCATCCATGCAACAAAAATACACATTTTTCTCAGAAGCACACGGAACTTTGTCCAAAATAGATAATGAATCTCCACATATACAGGAAAGTTGAAATTCTAGCATGTACTTTATCAGGCCACCATGGCCTAAAGCTTGACATCCACAACACAATAAGCAACAGAAAATACACTAACTCCTGGAAACTTGATGCTGAATGAGAATTGGATTCAGGAAGAAATTAGAAAGGAAATTCAAGATTTCCAGAAAGTGAACAATAATGAAAATACAACTTACCAAAATCTCTGGGACACAATGAAAGCTGTCCTAAGAGGTAAATTCATAGCTCCTAATGCCTACATCAAAAAAAAAAAAAAAAGGAAACATCAGAAATAAATAACTTAACAATGCAGCTTAAAGCTTTAGAGACACGAACAATCCAACCAAAAAGCAGTAGAAGAGAGGAGATTAGCAAAATCAGGGGAGAAATATCGAAATCGAGATTAGGAAAATGACACAGAAAATAAACCAGTCAAAAGATGTTTTTTTTTGAAAAAAATCAATAAGATTGATACACCCCTAGCTAAATTAACCAAAAGCAAGAGAGAAAGCCCAAATTAATAAAATTAGAAATGAACATGGAGTTATCACTACTGATACTCAAGAAATCCAGAGAATTATAACGTCATATTTCAAAAACTTATACTCGGTGAAATTTGAAAACACAAAAGAGATGGATGAATTCCTAAGTAAATACAACTTACCTAAATTGAATCAGGAAGTTGTGAATTATTTAAAAAGTCTGAAATCGAGGAAGTAATCTCAAGTCTTCCAACCAAAAAATGTCCTGGACCAGATGGATTCAGCACAGAGTTAAGGAGCTAATAACATCAATACTCTTTAAACTGTTTCATCAAAATAGCAAAGGAAGGAACACTACCAAATTCCTTCTATGAAGGTAATATCGTCTTAATCCCAAAAAATAATAAAGATAGACTTAAAAAAGAAAACTACAGGCCAATCTCTCTGATGAACACAGGTGCAAAGATTCTCAACAAAGTCTTAGCAAATCGGATTAAAAAACATCAAAAAGATCATCCACAGGGATCAAGTAGGCTTTATTTCAGACACACAAGGTTGGTTCAACACATGCAAATCAATAAATGTAATTTACCATATAAACCAGTCCAAAGTTCAAGACCATGTGATACTCTCGATAGATGCAGAAAAAGCTTTTGACAAGATCCAATAGCCCTTTATGATCAAAAGTCTAGAGGGGAAAAACTTGAAGCTTTGATCAGGAACTAGACAAGGCTGTTCACTCTCACCACTTCTCTTCAATATTGTACTTGAAGTATTAGCTGAAGCCATAAGACAAGAAAGAGACATAAAAGGGATTCAAATTGGCAAGGAAGAAGTCAAGTTATGTCTATTTGCAGATGACATGATCTTATACCTGAAGGATCCCAAAAACTCCACCAAAAAGCTCCTGGAACTAATGCAGAAGTTCAACATGGTGGCAGGATACAAAATAAATGTGGAAAAATCAGTAGCCTTCCTATATGCCCAGAATGAAAGAAGTGAAAAAGGCCTGAGAGAAACAATCCCATTTACTATAGCCCCACAAAATGAAATACCTTGGTATAAACCTAAACAATGAAGTAAGAGACCTTTACAATGAAAACTTTAAAGCCCTAAAGAAAGAAATTGCAGAAGACACCAGAAGTTGGAAAGACCTCCCATGTTCCTGGATTGGCAGAATCAACATCATAAAAATGACCATCCTACCAAAAGCAATATACAGATTCAATGCTATACCAATTAAAATCCCAAAGCAATTCTTTAAAGTTGACCAAACAATCTCAAAATTCATATGGAGGCACAAAAGACCCAGGATAGCAAAAACAATCCTGAGTAACAAAAACACAGCTGGAGGTATCATCATACCAAACCTTAGTCTATGCTACAAATCCATAGTTGTAAAAACAGCCTGGTATTGGCTCCAAAATAGACACACAGATCAATAGATAAGGGTGGAAGACCCAGATACAAGTCCACACTACTACAGTCATTTGATCTTTGACAAAGGGGCCCAAAAAATCCAATGGAAAAAGAATAGCATCTTCAACAAATTGTGCTGGCAAAACTGGATATCCACATGCAGAAGATTAAAACTGGACACGTACTTGTCACATTGTACAAGACTTAATTCCAAATGGATCAAGGACCTCAATATAAGGCCAGAGACTATAAAAACCATAGCTGAAACGGTAGGGAACTCCATCGAACTGATTGGGGTAGGCCAACAGTTCCTAAATGGACAGCCAATAGCACAGTCATTACAACCAACACTGAACAGATGGGATGTTGTGAAATTAAAGAGCTTCTGTTCAGATAAGGAGATTGTAACACGAGCACAAAGGCAACCCACAGAATGAGAGAAAATCTTCACAAACCACATATCTGATAGAGTTCTATTATCCAGAGTGCACAAAGAACTTAGAAAACTAAACACCAAGGAAACAAATGGGCCAATTAAAAAATGGGCCTTGGAACTTAAAAGAAAATTTACTAAGCACTAAATTAAAATGTCTAATAAATATCTTAAAAAATGCTCCACATCCTTAGCCATCAGGGAAATGCAAATCAAAACTTCCCTGAGATATCATCTCACCCCAGTCAGGATGGCAAAAATCCACAATATAAACAACACCAAGTGCTAGAGAGGATGTGGAGAGACGGGAACTCTCCTACATTGCTGGTGGGAGTGCAGGCTCATACAATCACTCTGGCGAGCCGTCTGGTGATTCTTAAAGAAGTTAAAGATTGAAATGCCATATAACCCTGCTATATCACTTTTGGGAATAACCTCCCATACAGCAAAAATTCACCTTGATAGCACAAACACGACCATGTTCATAGCAGCACTGTTTACAATAGGAAGGTCATGGAATCAGTGCAAATGTTCAACAGTTGACGAGTGGATAAGGAAAATGTAGTACATTTATACAATGGAATACTACTCAGCCATCAAAAATGATGAATTACTGGAATTTGTCGGGAAATGGATGGAATTAAAAACAATTATACTGAGTGAAGTATCCCAGACAAGGAAAATTAAGCGCCGTATGTTCTCCCTAATAGGTGGATCCTAGTACCAAATCTACTTAGAGACACTCAACAACAAATCTCTGTAATACCTACAGTAATTGTAAAGATTATAAACAGGAGGAAAGGGAAAGAGGACTCCACCAGAAACAAGAAGAGAGGAGACCATGTTACAGCAGAGAAAATTGGCCACCATCAAGGACTGCAAGGGGTCACATCCAATACCCATCATGATGGAGCCAAGGGCATTGCAGGAGCAACAAAACTGAAATAAAAAAGAAAAAAATTAACAAACCATAATTCAGAACATCAGAGACTCTATATCAATCACCGGAACTGGGCCATTCTAATCTCTCCCCATCCTGAAGCTCAGGGAAATTTGCAGAAGAGGGGGCTGTAAGATTGTAAGAGCACAAGGATGGGAAGAGTAATCATATGCAAGATACTCCACACAAGTTAGGGTCAAAGCAATCATGATAGGTCTCTGCATGGCCTGCACTATTTCCAACACATTATTGACCCCACAAAGTCTAGCATGGACTAAAGGCACTAGGATCTTGGAGGATAGGGACTGACAGTCACAGTAGTGTTCCTAAGCTTAAGGGGAACACACAAAAGGGTTCTGGGAAATGCCCCTGGATCCTTGCACCTCATCGGAGAGGAGGACCCAGAGGAGTGTTTGGCATGCACAGTAAAGGATGCTCCAGGGATTGGGGGGTTAGGCACTGGGGGATGGGGAGGGAAGAGAGGGGGGCAGGAGAGTCGGGGGGGTTGGAGGGAGGAAGGGGACCGGTGTACCTGTTTAGTTTGTATGAGCAGAAATAATAATAATAAAAGAAAAAAAGAGGCAATAACAGTAGACTTCATCTTAAAAATCATATCCGAATTGTTTGCAAGATTGTAGCACAACACTGGAGTACACCTGAAATTAGAAAGCAGACTTGTTCCCAAGGAAGGGAGCTCATACATACCAGGAGAATGAAGAAATTCCAATGAATTTCTGAGAAATCAGTTTTTCTTTCTGGCTGCTTGATATGTTAACATTACACATAAGAAAACAAATTATTAAAGGAATTACAAAAGAGATGCTATCAGATCCTAGGTAAAAACACAATACCACCTTTTGTCAAGCTTCATAAAAATCAAGATAAAACAAGATATTTTAGTCAGTATGTATTCAGGACTTTTAATGTTATCAAAATGATTTATTTTTAAGTGTTCATGTGCATTTAAATTGGGCATTCCAAATAATAAAGAGTCAAAAACTGAAATGTCATTTTAAGCATGCAATACAATTTGAAGTGGCCACAGCAGTTATTTTGAAACATAAAACACACATAATATAGGAAATCCAGGTAACCAAGCAAGTCAGAACTCTTTAAAGTAACGCTTTATCATCACAGGCAAAGCACAAAGAACAACAGACAGTTTTTATGTTTCCTCTAGTGCAGGGGGCAGAGATTTCATTAAATCAAGCAAGAGACAGTTTAAAACACACATCTGCTGACCTAGAAAGTGGGCCATTCATCCAAACAGAGAGTGGTAAATTTCCCTTTGTTTATGTCAACACTCAGATTTTGGTTTTTTTTTTTTCCCTATTGTCCTTAAAATGTCCTACCAACAGGTTTAAGAGACTAGAAACAGTCTGTCCCATTATCATCTGTCTGAGTCCACACAACAGACAACACAAAAAGAATTAACATAGACAAATACTTACAAATAGAGGCAGTTCCCACCTTCCAGCACAGAGCCCTCCTAAGCAGGGACTGAGAAATTCCCACGTAGCCTTCCTCAACCCCCCCCTGAGCAATGGTGATTGATGGTACTCTGTTCTTCCTGGGGGGTTTCACAAGATTTTTGTACAATGCCCGCTATTGGCACTTCAGAGAGACCTTCATGTAGTTTTTTCCATGCCGCCCACTTAATGAATGTGGGACTGGGAAGCACCATTATGGCCATGCCCATCCAGTCCTTAGTACTGCAGGGTTGGTGAGTTAGATCTTGAAGGAGGGCCTCGACCCAAGAATTTGGGCCATCCTCTAGAACTGCCCTCTTTAATTTCTTTAAATCTTTAGCTTCCCAGGGATGCCATACTGCGGGCGATTGCCCCCTGGATTTAGGTTGTCAGTATACTTGGGCTCCGGCTTCAAATTCCCTGCTCTAGCTTGACAGGGGCCAGTGTGCCTGTGCGTGGATTCAGGAGAAGTTTTTTTGAGGGCATATGGGGGAGTCCTCCACTAAACCACCTCTACCCCCTTCTCCTTTGAGCAGCGTTAAATCTGGATAAAGGGAACCGTGCACCAGGCCCACTCGAGCAGCTGCTCATTTGCTGCTCTTGGAGCGTGTGTAGCCCCTCCACCTTGATAAAGGGAACTGTATATGCCAGGCAGTCTCTTGCGGCAGCCATTCAGGAGCATCATTCTGGGGCTCTTGGAGGGGGCATAGCCCCTCCCCATCACTTGACCACTCCAACAGCTCTGTACAGAGCTCAGGAGGCTCCCAAAGAGCAGGTTGCCCCTCCCCCTTGCCCAGTCGGGCCAGCAGCTCTGCATGCCACTTAGGAAGCTCCTGGTGTGAGCACCGTGCAGGGACACAATCCAGCATGGATTCCCCCAAGTGATGGGCATGCCCACCGTACCTGTGGCTTCCCTTGCCCTGCCACAGCTCCAATGCAAGCCGCCCCGGATTATTTGCTTCTGGATCCAGGCACCAAGGAGGAGGGATGAGCAGAGAGTTGGCGGCCACTGACTTCTCTTCCCACTCCTCCTTTTCACTTGTCTGTTCTGTTTCTACTTTCACCACCACCCCCCCGTGAGGGCTGGATCTCACTAGGAAGGAACGAGGTCTTAAGTGTAGACACTGTGGGACAAAGTCCCAAGGGAGGTGATATTTTAAAATGTTCCTCCTGCTTTCTGGCTAGATTTTCTACCATATCCCAAGTGGCCCATGAAAAGATATTAGCAGAGTGGACCCAAGATGCTAATTCAAGGGCCGTCTGCTAGACCTTGACAATGCTGGAATCTGGAATTTCAAAACCATGGCTACTTAATTCAAGCTATAGAGCTTCTAGCTTTGAATCAAGTTTGCCACTCATAGATCTCATTTTTTTTGATCTCATAAAATCAATCCTGAAATCAGAGCCTCACTATGAGATCACAGCCTCACAGTAACCTCACAGCCTGCTGACTGATACCACAGGCTCAACTGTTACATCATAGCCTCATTGTGAAATTAGTCTTGCCACTGACGTCACAGCCTCACTGTGATATCACAGCTTCCATATTGATATCACCTCACGGTGGCATGATAGTCTACAGTGACATAAAACCCTCACAGTGACATCACAGACTCACTGTGATATCATAGCCTGACCAGTGACAGCACAGCTTCACCTGTGACATCAGCATCACCACAGACATTAGTCAGAACTCAGACATCCCTGCTACACTACTGACAACACAGCCTTTGGCATCATAGCCTCACCAGTATCACTGACATGTAATAGGTTTACCACTGACATCATAGACTCACTATGACATCTTTCTCACCACTGACTTCCAACCTTATTGTGACATCACACCTTCACCAGTGACATCACAGACTCATTATGACATCAGCTTCACCACTAATATTACAGCCTCACTGTGCCATCCAAATCTCTCCAGTGACATAACATCACTGTGTGGTCAGAGCCTCACTGTGACATCATATCCACAGTGTCCTCCTAGCCTCACTGTGACACTACAACCTGACAGTGCTATCACAGCCTCACTGCCTCAACCTTATCTGACCAATCTGGTAGACAAGGTCTCAGTTTGGAAAAGATGGATTCAAAAAAAATCATTGGAAAAAGGATACAGCATTATTCGAAATATATAAGAAAAATAAGAGTGGACAGAAATTTCCAGGTCTGGTGTTTCTGACCAGTTGGGGTCTAAAGCCTGCTCTCTGGGAAATGTTACAAGCAATGCCCATGGGCAGATGCTAGAAATTCATCCCTAAGTAATTTACGTTTTGTCTCTGGAATTCTTCTGGGAATTGTGTGTGCCTTCTACCTGCTCTTAGGTTTTTTGGGACTAGCTTCGTGGTCTCTTATCTAGAGAAAGAGCCTTCTTTAAATCAAATTGCAACTACAGATTTTATGTCTAGTCAAACACAGTAAATAGACTAGTTAACCAAAATGTATATACTGATTTTAAAGAAGCAACTGCTTTAGAGAGCAACTTCAAGAGTCTTAAAACATAGGTGGGTACTTATCAACTTTGTAAGAGTTGAAGAAATACAAAAATAAAAAAAGAGATTCTAGGGGCTGGAGAGGTGGCTTAGGGGTTAAGCCTCTGCCTTGCAGGTGAAAGGTCCTGAGTTCGGATCCTAGATCCCACGTACAGACAGACACTGCGTGGAAGTAGGGCGACCTGCGTTTCTGATCCAGGTAGGGCAGAGCCTGTGAATCCTGGGGCAGAGTAAACAAGGAGGAGGCGGTCCATGGTGGTTCCCGAATTCGTCCGTGGTTCTACACACACACACACACGTACACGCACACAATTGAATAGATAAAAAAAAAGAGAGATTCTAAAAAAAAAAAGGGAATGGATATGTAGGAGGAATGGACCAGGCCTCAACTCTCACATCAGTCTCACTTCTGAAATCACAGCCTTACCACTTACCTCACAATGACATCACAGACTGACTGTGACATCACAACCTCACTGTGCCATCACAGCCTCATGGTGACATCATAGCCACACAGTGACATCACAGCCTCACCACTGATATCCTATAGCACATGACAGCCTCAGCAGTGACATCATGGCCTTTGACATCACAAGCAGTGACACCACAGCCTCACATGTTACATCACTGCCTCATTGTGATATTGATCTTCCCAGGGATATCACAGCTTCACTGAAACCTCACAGTCTAACTTGTTACATCATAGACTCACATGTTACATCATAGCTTCATGGTGAAATCAGCTTTGCCACTTACATCACATCTTCCACAGTGAATCACAGCCTAACAGTGACATCAAAATCTCTCTGTGAGGTCACAGAAGCACAACGACATCACAGCTTTACAGTGTATCAAAGCATCACTGTGGAATTATAGCTTTATTTCTATAAAGCTAGACAGTATGACACAACAGGCTAACTCTGAAATCATAGCATCAGCGACACCAAGGACATCCTGCCTAGCCTCGTTATGACACCACAGCCTCATCACTGACATCTCCATCTCACGGACACAAGACAGCCTCAATAGTGACACACAGCCCTGCTGTAGCATCACAGCCTGACCAGTAAGTAACATACCAACCTCACTGTGATATATCAGCCTCAACATTGACATCAGCATCCCTTCTAACATCACAGTACAACCACTGAACTCTCAGCCAAACTGTGATGTCATAGTATAACACCACTGTTATCACAGCCTCACTGTGATATCACAACTTGATGATAACATCACCATCTCACAGTGACATCACAGCCTCTCCTCTGACATCACAGTCTCAGTTTGACTGCATAGCCTCACCACTGATGTCCTAACCTCACTGTGAAATCCAAGCATAACCCCTAACTTCACAGCCTCACTGATATCTCACAAAATCAGCCCTGACGTGAGAGCCTAAATGAGACATCACAGCCTCACAGTGACCTCAAAATCTGCCCACTTACACCACAGGCTCTCCTGTTTCATCATAGCCTCATTGTGAATCAGTCTTGCCACTGATATCACAGCATCACTATGAAATCACAGCTTCCAGACTGATATAACCTCACATTGACATCACCATCGACAGTGGCATACAACTTTTAAAGTGAAATTATAGCCTCAGTGTGACATCACGGCTTCACCAGTGACAGCACTATCTCATTGTGATATCACAGCAATGCTGTGCCATCAAAACATCATTGTGACATAAAACTTCACCTCTGACATCATAGATGCACTGTGACATCACAGCCTCAGTTTAACACATTAAACTCACTGTGGCATTAGAGCCTCACCAGGGACAATAAAGCCTTAAAATGACAGTTTCCCTATGAAAGCACAGTCACTACTGACATCACTACCTCACTGTGACATCACAGCTACTCTGTACCAGTGTAGCATCAGGGTGACCTCACAGCCTCACCACTGAGGTTAGGGCCTCATTGTGACATGACAGCTGCACAAATGAAATCACTGCTGAACTGTGACATCATAGCATAGACTCTGACATTATAGCTTCACTGTTTCATCACAGCCTCACTATGACATCACAGGCTAACCTCTGAAACCATACCCTCAATTCAGCATCACACGCTCATCACTGACATCCTGTCTATCTTCAATATTGCACCATAGTCTTATCACTGAACTCACTGGCTCACTGAAGCATGACAGCCTATATGTGACATCGTGTCGCTATTGACATCAAAACCTTGCTGTGATATCACAACTTCCCCAGTGAGATCAAAACATCACAGTGACATCACAGCATCATTGGTATGTAATAGACATACCGTGCCATCTAAGCATCCCTGTGACATAAAGCATCACCTCTTACATCAGAGCCTCATTGTGACATCACAGCCTCAGTTTGACACAATAAACTCACTGTGACATGAAAGCCTCACCAGTGCAATACACCCTTAAGAATGAAATAGACTCCCTGTGAAAAATCAGTCACTACTGACATCACAACCTCACTGTGACATCACAACCTCACAGTGAGATCACATCCATACTGTTTGAGCATAGCCTCACTATAACATCTAATACTCACCACTGATATGACAGGCTCACAGTGACATCACAGCTTCTCTTCTGACATCACAGACTCAGTGGGATTGCAAGGCCCCAGCACTGACATCTTAACATCACTGTGAAATCCAAGCATTACCCCTGACTTCCCAGCCTCACTAACCTCTCATAGAATCAGCCATGACATCAGAGCATCACTGCAATATCACAGCCTCACAGTGACCTCACAGCCTGCCCATGGATACCACATGCTTCCCTGATACATCATAGCCTCACTGTGACATCAGTCTTGCCACTGACATCACAGCTTCACTCTGACATCACCACTTCCAGAGTGATATCACCACAAGGTGACATGACTGCCTACAGTGACATATAACCTTCACAGTGACATCACAGCCTCAGTGCGACATCACAGCCTCATCATGACCTCACAGCCATATGTGCCATCATAGAATCACTGTGACATAAAGCTTTACCTCTGATATCATAGCCTCTCTGTGACATCAAACCTCACTGTGACATCACAGTCAAACTGTGCCAACACAGCCTCACTCTGACATCACAGTCTTACCACTGATAGGACAGTCTCACCATGATATTACAGACACGCCAGTGACACCAAAGCCTCATGGTTATATCATGTCTTCACTGTGGCATCACAGCTTCACCAGTTATATCACATCGTCAATGCAATTTCGGAGCCTCATCTCTCACATCAGTCTCACAGCTGCACTATGACATTGCAGCATCAATATTAGAATCCTACATAGCCTTACCATGAAATCACAACTACACTGCGATATCACAACCTCACTGTGACATCCCAGCCACAATGTGCCAACACAGCTTCACTGTAACATGACAGCCTCGCCACTGATATGATGGGCTCCCAAAGACATCACACTCTCTCCTCTGATGTCACAGCCTCAATGCGACTGCACAGCTTCACCACTGATGTCCTAACCTCACTTTGAAATCCAAGCATCAAACCTGATATCATAGCCTCACGGACATCTTATAGAATCAACCCTGACATCAAAGTCTCACTGTGACATGACATCCTCATAGCCTGCCCACTGACACCACAGGCTCTCCTGTAACATCATTAGCCTCATTGTGACATCAGTGGTGTCAATGACATCACAGCCTCACTGTGAATTCATAGCTTCCAGTGTGATATCACTTCAAGGTGACATAACAGCCCATAGTGACATACAACCTTCACAGTGACATCACAGTTTCAGTATGACAGTGACAGCACAGCCTCACCTGTGACATCAGCGTAACCACTGACATTATTCAGAACACTGACATCACTGCCACACCAATGACAACACAGCCTTTGATATCATAGCCTCACCAATGTCACTGTCATGTTATAGGTTTACCAATGACATCATACCCTCACCAGTGACATCATAGACTCAAAATTGTGGCACTATCAATTCAGGGATGCCCTAGCCTAAGCTCCCAAATCCAGGAGGTCTGGCTACAGACAAGGCTTATCAAGTTTGGACATGCTCCAGTCATGTCCCAATAGAGGAACCATACAGTTGGAGGGATGGGCAACCAATGGGAAGGAGGAATCGACAACCAATGGGAAGGAGAGAAGGACAACAAATGAGAATGAGGGATGAACAACCAACGGGAAGCGGCCATCTGATCTAGACACCTAGTAAACAGCTAAATGATTGGTAGCTGTTCTCCCCCTCCCTCTGAGCAGAGGGAGGAGGCCACACCTGATTGGACCCATGACCCTATATAAGCCCAAACACTTCCTTAATAAAGCTGAGTCTGCTGCCAACTCGTCCTCTTCCTATTGCTTCTCACCTGACTCCCGAGGTCTAGATAGTGATCCCATCGCTGGCTCACCCATTTGCCTCGAGCCCGGTCACTGCCATTTCCCCTCTTCCCTCTGGCCGGCCTAGCAGGGATCTGGCAACATCTAGCACTCCAATATGGGGTGGTGGTGTCTTTGGTGTAGACGAGACATCCACTCCAGTAAAGTTCAGTGAGTGGCCCCTTTGGTTTTGTGCTCCTGTGCTTATGGTGGCCCCCTCCTCTTCCCCTTTCCCTGTTTGTCCTTAGGAACACAATCACTTGCTTGGTTTGCTGATGATCAAAGAGCCCCTCTTAATGCAATCACTCATTTGATTTCCCCATGATCAAAGAGCCCCTCTAAAGCAAGGCTTTTCCTGGTGAGTTCACATGAGAAATTGGTTCCCTCAGAACTCGGAGCCCAGGTTCAATTATATTGACTCGACCTGACCAGGCGCCATTAGGGAACCTTTCCTCTCCATAATGGATGGCTTACTGCCCCATCAGAAGGCACCTCAGGTGAATGCTCTTAAGGCTCTGCTACACTTATGTAGGGTCAAAGTAACACTGAAGAACTTAGAAGATTTTTGGGAGGAAACTTTAATCTTAGTCCTTGGATTTCCCCAGAGAATGTCTGGGAGCTACAGATCCAGATAAGAAGTGCTCTTCCTGACCTATAAGAGAGAAGTCCAGGACAGGCATATGCTTCTGGCCCCCTTTGTTTCCATCCTCCTAGGCATCATAGCAAGTTTTAAAGGATCCTCCACTGAAGAAGTGATTAGTTGCTACAATAAAACTTGTGGAGACAACCAAAAATTAGCCCTTTGTTCTTCCTCTGGATCCTTCCCCTCCCCCTCCCTGGTTGAAGACTCTGAAGAGCATTCACAGTTCCATGAGGGGGGGCATTCCACCTCCTGATGACATCCCCTTCCCTCCTCTTCTTCCTGTAGCTCTTGGCTCCCCCTCTTTCTTGGCTGAATTATCTGCTTCAGATGATACTGGTCTCCCAATACATGTCTAAAAATCTCTCCTAGAGACTAGAGACCTCAAGGTTAAGACTGCTGGCACAGAGGAATTTTGGAATGAGGCTGTGGTTTTAGTAACTTGGATCTCCCCCCGAGAATATGTGGGAACTGGACTATGGATGAGGATGCTTTTCCTTGCTAGATGTTTTTCATAATTAAGCTAAGCTGCCAGACTTAATTAATATGAGGTCTTGTTTTAAATAAAGTTTTCCTAAATGTTAATCCACCTTTGATAAAGCTTTCAAGGGTAATTTTAAGAGAGTTGCTGGTAAATTGTACAGTTGCCGGTAAAATATTGTTCATGTGTTTGTATGTTTATATGCACTATGTTTACATGTTGTGCGTCTGTGGACACTCCATTTTTTTTCACTTCTGTTGCACACTGATATAAAAATTTTGGCATACCATTTTTAAATACATATGCATACTTAAAAATAAGAACAAATAATTTTGATAACATCTAAGGCCTTAACTACTTATGTTTTATATTGATCACAATTGTTTTTTCATTAGATTGTAATTTTTTTCATACAAGTTTTCTTACTTTTTTTTCATATATTCCCAAAATAACAAAGCTTGCTTTCAGATCCTCAGGGCATCCATTCAGGCCTCGGACATTCCTAAAGGCCACCAAAGGCCTGTCGTTAGCCTAACTGTCCTCCATTGAAGCTATGCCTTACTAATTTACAATTGTTTGGTTCTGATTTATGTCTCCCCAGATTTTCTGGATTGGTTCTCTGCCTGCCCCACCTACAGCCTCTCCTCCTGGTCCATCTACAGCCTCTCAATCTTCTCCTGCCCTGATAAAAACCTGCTTTTTTGCCACTGCCTGAGTTCCCCTTTGGGACCATGATACCTTCTCTGCGATGGTCTCATGACTGATAGTCAATGATGGGTAAGGCTCCACACAAGGGTGGTGTCCAACCTAAGACAGGCACAGTCACTTATATTCCACACAGCTGAAGAGACTCGGGGATACCCCAGCTATCATGGTCCCCACTAAAATATTTATAAATAAATAAAAGAGTGAAAAATGTGGCACTATCGATTCAGGGAGGCCTAACCAGTCTCCTGAATCCAGGAGGTCTGGCTACAGATAGGCCTGAACAAGGTTGGACATGCCCCAGACATGTCCCAACAGAGGAACCCAATAGATGGACAACCAAAGGGAAGGAGGGATGGACAACAAATGGGAGGGTGGGATGAACAACCAATGGGAAGCAGCCATCTAACCTGGACACCTATTAAATAGTTAAATATTTGGTTGCTGCTCTCCCCCTCCACCTGAGCAGAGAGATCGCCACACCTGATTGGATCCCTGACCCTATATAAGCCCAAACACTTCTGAATAAAGCTGAATCTGCAGACAACCATTCTCTGCCTGCTGCTATTCACCTGACTCCCAGGGTCTGGGTGGTGACCCAGTCACCAGCTCGCCCATTTGCCTCAAGCATGTGACATCAGCATCACCAACGACATTAATCAGAACACAGATATCACTGCCAAACCACTGACAACAGAGACTTTAATATCATAGCCTCACGAGTGTCACTGTCATGTAATAGGTTCACCATTGATATCATAGCCTCACCAGTGACATCACAGCCTCATTGTGACATCAGCCTCAACACTAATATCACAGCCTCATTGTGCCATCCAAACTTCTCCAGTGACATCACAACATCATTGTGTCAACTGAAACTCTCCGTGTCATCATACCCACACTGTGTCCTCACAGACTCACTGTGATATTACAACTTAATGGTGACCTACCAGTGTCACTGTGACATCACAAACTCGCTGTGACATTAGCCTTGCCACTGACATAATAGCCTCATGGTGATATCACACACACACCTCTCGCATAGCCTCAATGTTACTTCACAGCCTAAATGTGATAGCAGAGCATCATCACTGACATCATAGCCTCATTGTGACATCAGTCTTGCCAGTGACATCACAGTGAAACTGTGATCTCACAGCCTCCACTAACTCCCTGTGATATCAGGGGCTCACGGTGACTCCACAGCCACATGGTGACAACAATGCCTCACAGTCACTTCACAGCCTCTAAAGTGACATGACAGCCTCACTGTGACATCACAGCCAAACATCAGAGGTTATAGCCTCACTGTGACATCACAGTCTCACTGTGACATCACAGGCTCATCTCTGAAATCATTGTCCAACTGTGACATCAAAGCCACCAATTCTGACATTTTAGCTTCACTGTTTCATCACAGCCTTGATATGACATCATAGGCTCATTGAAACATGACAGCCTGCCGGTAACAGCACTGTTTCACTATTGATATCAAAACCTCACTGTGACATCACAACTTTCTCAGTAACATCACAACCTCAAAGTGACATCAGAGCCTCACTGTGACATCACAAACTCACTGTGACATCAGTCTTGCCACTGATATACTAGCCTCATGGTGGCCTCACATACATAACTCTGATATAGCCTCACTGTGACATCACAGCCTCAATGGGACATCACAGCATCACGACTGACATCATAGCTTCACTGTGACATCAGCCTTGCCACTGACATCACAGTGTCACTGTGACATATTAGCCTGTAACAAGACAGCACCAACTTCCCATGACTTTACAGGCTCACGGTGACACCACAGCCACACGGTAACATCAAAGCTTCTCAGTGGCATCACAGTCTCACTGTGGCATCATAGGCTCATCTCTTTAATCATAGCCTCAATGCAACATAACACCCTCGTCACTGTCATTCTACGTAGCCTCACTATGACACTACAGCCTCACCACTGATATCAAAGGCTCACTGAAATATGACAGCCTCTTTGTGATGCCAGAGTGTCATTATTGACATCACAATCTAATTGTGACACCACAACATCCCTAGTGATATCACAGCCTCAGAGTGACATCACGATCTATCCTCTGACATCAGAGCCTGTATGACTGCACAGCCTCACCAGTGAAATCCTAACCTCATTGTGAAATCCAAGCATCACCTCTGACATCACAGCCTTACTGACATCTCATAGAATCAGCCCTATCATCAGAGCCTCACTGTGCCATCCCAACCTCTCCAGTGACATCTCAACATCACTATGTCATCAGAGCCTCACTGTGACATCATAGACACATTGTGGCCTCACAGTCTCATTGTGACATTACAAACAGAGTGTGACATCACAGCCTTACTGTGACGTCACAAACTCTGTGACATCAGCCTTTCCACTGACATAATAACTTCATGGTCACATCACATACACATCTCTGATATAACCTTACTATGTCATCAGAGCCTCAATGTGACATCACAGTATCACCACTGACATCATAGTCTCACTGGGCGCTCACAGCCTCCATTGTGACATCATCAATTCCTTGTAACATCCTGGGCTCATGGTAACACCACAACCTCACAGAGTGACATCAAAGCTTCACTGTGACATCACAGACTCATAGTGAATGCACAGACTGCCCAATGACATGACAGGTTCAACTGTTACATCATAGCATCATTGTGACATTAGTCTTGCCAGTGACATCACAGACTCACTGTGACATCACAGCATGACCACTGATAGGAGAGGCTCATCTTGATATCACAGTCTTACCAAGGACACCACAGCTTCATAATTACATCATAACTTCACTGTGGCATCAAAGCCACACCACTTATATCACATTGTCAATTATCTCAGGCTCATCTCTCATATCAGTCTCACTTCTGAAATCATAGCCTAACCACTGACCTCACAGCTGCACTGTTTCATCACAGCCTCACTAGGACATCACAGGCTCAACTCTGAAATCATAGCTATAATGGGGCATCACAACCTCATCACTAATATCCTAGCTTCATTGTGGCAACACAGCCTCACCAATGACCTCACAGTCTCACTGAAATATGACAGCTTCCCTGTCGCTACTGACATCTCAATCACACTATGACACCATAACTTCCCCAGTGACATCACAACCTCACAGTAACATCACAGCCTCATTGTAACATCTCAGCCATTCCATGCCATCAATGCATCACTCTGACATAAAGATTTACCTTTGACATCATAGCATCACTGTGACATCACAGTCTCAGATTGACACAATAAACTCACCCTGATATTAGAGCCTCCCCAGTATCAATATAGCCTCAAAAATGACATAGTCTCCCTGTGAAAGCATAGTTGTTACTAACATCACCACTTCACTGTGATATCACAGCTTCCAGAATGCTATCACCTCATGGTGACATGCCAGCCCACAGTGACTTACAACCATCACAGTGACATCATAGCCTCACAGTGACATCACAGCATCACCAGTGACAGCACAGCCTCACCTGTGATATCAGCATTGCCAATGACATTAGTCAGATCACAGACATCACTGCCACACCAATGACAACAGACACTCATACTATTAGCAGTGTCACTGTCATGTAATAGGTTCATCACTGACATCATAGCCTCACCAGTGACCTCACAGCCTCATTGTGACATCAGTCTCAACATGAACATCACAGACTCACTGTGCCATCCAAACTTCTCCATTGACATCACAATTTCATTGTGTCATCTGAGATCTCTGTGTCATCATAGCCTCACAGTGTCCGCACAGACTCACTGACATTACAACCTGATAATGATATGACAGCCTCACTGTGACATCAAACTCACTGTGACATCAACCTTGCCAATGACATAATAGCTTCATGATGACATCACACACGCACCTTTGACATAGCCTCACTGTGACATCACAGCATCACCACTGACATCATAGCTCATTGTGACATCAGCCTTGCCATTGACATCCCAGTCTCACTGTGAACTCATAGCTTCCACCGTGATATACCAACTCCCTGTGATATCACGCACTCTTGGTGACACCCAAGCCACATGGTGATATCAATGCCTCATGGTGGCATCACCGCCTGAGATATCACAGCATCACTGGTGAGAAAACAGCCTCACTGTGACATGACAGTCTCACCAGTGACAGCACAGCCATATCGTGACATTAAAGGCTCATGGTGGCATCACAACCTCACCAGTGACATGTCAGCCTCACTGTTACATCATACCCTCATCAATCACATCAGACTCATTCTGATATCACAGCCTAGCCACTGAAATCACATCCTCACTGTGATGTCATAGTCTCACTCCATTGACATCACAGCCTCACTGTGTTATCATTACATCACTGGTAGCAACACAGCCTCACTATGACACCACAGCCTTACCTCTGAAGTTATAGCCTCACTGTGACATCACTGCTTCACTATAACATCACAGGCTTATCTCTGAAATAATTGTCCATCTGTGACATCACAGCATCGACTCTGATGTTACAGCCTCATGCAAAATCACACTCTCATACTGATATCCCAGGTAGCCTCACTATAACACAACAGCCTCACCACTGAACTCAGGGGCTCACTGAAAACTAACAGCCTTTCTGTGACACCACAATGTTGCAATTGACATCACAACTTCACTGTGACATCACCACATCTCCACTGATATCACAACCTCACAGTGACATTATAGCCATAACATGCCATCAAAGCATCACTGTCATGTAAACATTCACCTCTGACCTCATAGCCTCACTGTGACATCACAGCCTCAGTTTGACACAATAAACTCACTGTGACATTAGAGCCTCACCATTGACAATACAGCCACACCAATGATATAGTCTCCCTGTGAAAGCAGTTACTATTAGCATACAACCTCACTGTGACATCACAGCCACAGTGTACCAGCACAGCCTCATTGTGACATCATAGCATTACTACTGATACCATAAGCTCATCGTGATATTAAAGCCTCATCTGGAACTCCACAGCCTCACTGTGGCATCACAGCCTCTCCTCTGACATCACAGCCTTAATGTGACATCACAGCCTCAGTTTGACACAATAAACTGTGATATTAGAGCCTCACTAGTGACATTACAGCCTCACCAATGACATAGTCTCCTTGTGAAAACACATCACTACTGACATCACAGCCTCACTGTGACATCACAGCCTCACTGTGACATCACAGCCTCACTGTGACATAACAGTCTCATTGTGTTGTCACAGACAACTCTGATATCACATCTTCACCACTGGTATCTGAGCTAGTCTTACTATGATAACACAGCCACACAACACATACCACAGGCTCACAGTGACAAGACAGCCTCAGCAATGACATCCTAACCTTTAACATCATTAAACAGAGACACCACATCCTCACATGTTACATCACTGCCTCATTGTGATATCTATCTTCCCACAGATATCACAGGCTCACAATGACCTCAAAGCCTCACTGTGACCTCACATTATAACCTCTTACATCATAGATTCAACTGTTACATCATAGCCTCTTGGTGAAATCAGCCTTTCCACTGACATCACATCTTCCACAATGACCTCAGTACCTCACTGGGACATCACGACCTCTCTGTGATGTCACAGACTCATAGTGGCATCAAAGCTTCACAGTGACATCTCATGCTCACTGTGGCACTATAGCTTCATTCCTGTTATCACAACCTCACTCTGACATCATAGCTTCAACTCTGACATTGCAGGCTCCTGTGACATAGCAGTCTAACCTCTGAAATCATAGCATCAGTGACACCACAGACATCCTGCCTAGACTCACTGTGACACCACAGACTCATCACTGAAATCTCAGGCTCACAGTCATGTGACAGCCTCAACAGTGACACCACAATCTTGTGGTGGCATCAGTGTCTCACCAGTAACATCCCAGCCTCACTGTGACATCTCAGCCTCATCACTGATGTCAGCAACACTTCTGACATCACGGCCTAACCATTAAAATCACAGTCCAATTGTGATTTTATAGTTTATTACCACTGATATTACAGCCTCACTGTGATATCACAACCTCAATGACATCCTAACCTCACTGTGAAATTCAAGCATCACCCCTGACCACACAGCCTCACTGACATCTTATAGAATTAGCACTGACATCAGAGCCTCTCTGCAACATCACAGCCTCACAATGAACACACACCTGCCCATTGCACCACAGGATCACCTGTTACATCATAGACTCCTTGTGACATCACAAACTCACTCTGATATCAGCCTTGCCAATAACATAACAGTCTCATGATGACATAACATACACACATCTGACATTGTCTCACTGTGACATCACAGCCTCACCACTGACATTACAGCGTCACTGTAACAACAGCCTTGCCATTGACATCACAGTTTCACCTCACAGTCTAACCTGTTACATCATATACTCACCTATTACATCAAAGTCTCATGGTGAAATCAGCCTTGCCACTGACATCACATCTTCCAAAGTGATCTCACAACCTCACAGTGACATTACCACCTCTGTGATGGCACAGTCTCATAGTGACATTTCAGCTTCTCAGTGATATTACAGCCTTACTGTGTTATTATAGCCTCATTTCTGACATCACAGCCTCACTGTGCCATCACAATCTCAATGTGACATCAGCCTTGTCACTGACAAAACAGCCTCATGGAGTTATACCATATATCCCTGTGACACAGCCTCACTTTGACAACACAGCCTCAATGTGACTTCACAGCATCACCACTGACATCAGAGCATCACTGTGACATCAGCCTCACCATAGATATGACAGTCTCATTGTGATCTCATAGCTTCACTGTGACTTCACAGCCTCATGGTGACATTACAGTCACACTCTGACATCAGAGTCTCACCACTGGTATCCTGCCTAGACTTACTATGACACCATAGCCTCACCGCAGTTAGCACAGTCTCACAGTGACATGACAGCCTCAGTAGTGTCATCATAGCCTTTGATATCATAAACAGTGACACCATAGCCTCACATGTTGCATTACTACCTCATTGAGACATCAATCTTCCTACAGATATCATAACCTCACAGTGACATCACAGTCTCACTGTAAACTCACAGTCTAACCTGTTACATCATAGACTCACCTGTTACATCAAAGCCTCATGGTGAAATCAGCCTTGACTCTGACATCGCATCTGCCACAGTGACCTCACAGCCTCACTGTGACATTACCACCTCTCTGTGATGTCACAGTCTCATAGTGACATCACAGCTTCTCAGTGACATTACAGCCTCATTGTGTTATTATAATCTCATTTCTGACATTACACCCTCACTGTAATATCAGAGCCTCACTTCTGACATCACAGCCTCACTCTGACATAACAGGCTAACCTCTGAAGTCATAGCATCAGTGACACTATGGACATCCCATCTGGCCTTGCTATGACACCACAGCCTCATCACTGACATCTCAGGCTCATGGTCACATGACAGCCTCTACAGTGACACCACAGACTCACTGTGGCATCACTGTCTCACCAGTAACTTCCCAGCTTCACTGTGACTTCTCAGACTCATCACTGACACAACCATTACTTCTGACATCACAGCCTAACCACTGAAATCTCAGCTGAACTGTGATGTTATAGTCTATCACCACTGATATCACAGCCTCACTGTGATATCACAACCTGACCTTAACATCACAGCTTCACAGTGACAACACAGCCTCTCCTTTGACA
Organism: Typhlomys cinereus; assembly: GCA_023101885.1. Taxonomy (NCBI): domain Eukaryota; kingdom Metazoa; phylum Chordata; class Mammalia; order Rodentia; family Platacanthomyidae; genus Typhlomys; species Typhlomys cinereus. The sequence continues at coordinate 7,101,552 of JALPQD010000058.1, forward strand.
TCCCAGCCTCAGTGTAACTGCACAGCCTCACCAGTGATGTCTTAACCTCACTGACTCCTGACCTCCCAGCTTCACTGTGACATAACAGGATAACCTGTTGCAGTCCTAGCTGCAACCTGGAGTCCAGGGCTTCCTTCGACAAGGTGGGCAAGGCTTTGGCAAACAGAGGAAAGACAGACAGCTCTCTGGCCTGAGTGGTTCTGAATTCTTTATTAAAGTTTTTAGCAGAGTTTATATACTTCAAAAATCCAGAGTAAAGGCCAGGGAATGTGTCATCATGCTCATAGAGAAGTCATCAAAGAAAACCAGGACCAAATTCTTTACAGGATCATGTAAAACATATCCATTCCAGATAATAAAGGAAGAGCAGGGGTGTCATATATTTTCTGTGTTGGAAGAGACATGAGGTCTCCAGGTAGAATTAAAGCAGGCATGACACTCTGTTGCTAAAAGGAAAGGGACAATGAATGTCTCAAAGAAGATTTTCCCTGGTTTATGTACAAACACCATACGTGTGGGGGAAAGACTGTAAACTAGCTAGTCCTAAGAAAAACAATAATAACCACAACATCAACGACTACAAAAGATCTAAGAACATACAAGAGGTAGACTCAAATTCCAGAGGGAGGAATCCTCCTGGCAGAGGCAAATCTTAATTTACATAGGGAGAGCTCCTACCACCTAGCAATTGTCCATTTAGATGTTATTGTGTCACTGCCCAGCCAGCAGGCTTTAGGCCAGAACCAGACAGTATCACTAAGGCAGTGAGTAACACTAAGACCTGACTACCCCTTTATTTTTCTTATTTCCCTTAATTATTCAAATAACATCATGTCCTTTGTTCAGAAATTATTTCATTGAACCAATATTCTATCCTGCTGAACCAAAACAGCATGGTTGGATAAGGACGTGGCACTATCCTCTGACATCACAGCCTCAATGTGACACAACAGGCTAACCTCTGAAATTGTACCATCAGTGAAATCACAGACATCCTGCCTAGCCTCGCTATGACACCTCAGCCTCATCACTGACATCGCAGGGTCAGTTGATAGCCTCAACAGTAACACCACAGTCACATTGTGGCATCAGAGCCTCTCCAGTAACATCACAACATCACTCTGACATGTCAGCCTCATCCTTGACATCACCCTTACTTCTGACATCACAGCCTAACGACTGAAATCTCAGGCAAACTGTGATGTCATAGTCTATCACCACTAATTTCACAGCTTAACTGTGATATCAGAACCTCACATTAACATCACAATCTCAAAACGACATTACATCTTCTCCTCCGACATCACAGCCTCAGTGTGACTGCACAACCTCACCACTGACATCCTAAACTCACTGTGAAATTCAAGCACACCCCAATCGTCAGAGCCTCACTGACATATCATAGAATCAGCCTTAATATCAGAGCATCATTGCATTATCACAGCCTCACATTGATCTCACAACCTGTCCACTAACACCACAGGCTCACCTGTTACATCACAGCCACATTGTGACATCAATCTTGCAACTGACATCATAGCCTCACTGTGACATCACAACTTTAAGTGAGATATCACCTCATGGTGACATGACAGCCCACAGTGACTTCCAACATTCACAGTGACATCACAGCCTCAGTGTGACATCACAGCCGCACTGTGTTATTATAGCCTCATTTCTGATATCACAGCCTCACTGTGACATCACAGCCTTATCTCTGACCTCACAGCCTCACTCTGACATAACAGGCTAACCTCTGAAACCATAGCATCAGTAACACCACAGACATCCTGCCTGGTCTTGTTATGACACCATGGCCTCATCACTGGTGTCTCAGACTCACGTTCACATGACAGCCTCAACAGCGACACCACAGACACACTGTGGCATCACTGCCTCACCAGTAACTTTCCAGACTCACTGTGACACCTCAGCCTCATCACTGACACCATCCTCATTTCTGACATCACAGTCTCACATAGCCTTATGGTGACATCACAGCCACGCTCTGACATCACAAACGAACCACTGATATCCTACCATGCTTTACTATGACACCACAGCCTCACTGCAGATAGCATAGGCTCACAGTGATATGACAGCCTCAATAGTGACATCATAGCCATTGACATCATAAACAATGATATCACAGCCTCTATGTGACCTAACAGGTAACCTCTGAAATAATAGCAACAGTTACACCACAGATATCTTTCCTAGCCTCACTATGACACTACAGCCTCATCACTGACATCTCCAGCTCACTGTCACATGATAGCCTCAACAGCGACACCACAGCCTCACTGTACAATAAAAAAATCTCTCCAGTGACATCACAACATCACTGTGTCATCACAGCCTTACTGTGACATCATAGCACACTGTGTCCTGACAGCCTTACTGTGATGTTACAACCTGACAATAACATCAGATCCTCACTATGACATCGCAAACTCACTGTGACATTAATCTTGTCACTGACATAATAGCCTCATGGTGAAATCACATACGTACTCTGACATAGCCTCACTGTGAAATCACAGCATTAATGTGACATCACAGCATCAACACTGACATCATAGCTTTACTTTGATATCAGCCTTGCCACTGACATCACAGTATCACTGTGACCTCACAGCCTACACCGTGACATCACCAATTCCCTATGATATCATGTGCTTACAGTGTTACCAGACCCACACAGTGACATCAAAGCCTCACGGTGGCATCACAGTCTCACCAGTGACATGCCAGTCTCACTATGATATCATACATTTGTCAGTCACATCAGCCTCATTCTGATATCACAGCCTAACCACTGAAATCAATTCCTCATTGTGATGTCATAGTCTCTCTCCAGCTGCACTGTCATATCACGGAATCACTAGTGATAACACAGCCTTAATGTGACATCACAGCATTACCATTGACATCATAGCCTAACTGTGACTTCAGCCTTGCCACTGACATCACAGTCTCACTGTGACCTCACAGTCTACACGCTGACATGAAAGCCTCAAGGTAGCATCACATCCTAACAGTGACCTCACAGTCTACCACTGACACCATAGGCTCACCTATTACAATAGCCTCATTGTTGCATCAGTCTTACCACTGACATCACAGTATAGTCACTACTGACATTACAACCTTACTGTGATATCACAACCTCAATATCACAGACAACACTGTGCCAGCACAGTCTCATTGTAACATTACAGCCTCACCACTGATATGACAGGCTCACAGTGACATCACAGACTCACCGCTTCAATGTAACTGCTCAACCTCATCACAGCCAAAAGTTGACATCAAAGCCTCACAGTGGCATCATAGCTTCAACAGTGACATGCCACCCTTATTGTAACATCTTTGCCTCATCACTGACATCAGCCTCACTTCTTACATCACAGCCTATCCATTGAAATGTCAGCCGAATACTGATGTCATACTTTATCACCACTGACATCACATCACTGTGACATCACACTCACACTGTGCCAGCACAGCGTCTCTGTGACTTCACAACCTCACCACTGATATCACAGGTTCACAGTGACATCACAGCTTCTCTTCTGAAATCACATACTCAGTGTGACTGCACAGCCTCACCTTGACGTCCTAACTTCACTGTGAAATCCATGCCTCACCCTTGACGTCACAGTCTCACTGACATCTCATAGAATCAGCCCTGACTTCGAGCCTTATTGTGACATCACAGCTTCACAGTGACCTTATAGCCTTCACATTGACACCACAGTCTCACCTGCTCCATAATATCCTCATTGTGACATCAGACTTGCTACTGACTTTACAGCTTCACTGTGACATCATAGCTTCCAGAGTGATACCACCTCATGCTAACTTGATAGCCCACAATGACATACAATCTTCACAGTGATGTCACAGCCTCTGTGTGACATCATGGCCTCACCAGTGACAGCACAGCCTCACCTGTGACACCAGCATCACCACTGACATTAATCAGAATACTGACATCACTGCCACACCAGTGAAAACACAGCCTTAGACATCAGTCTCACCAGTGTCACTGTCACATAGTACGTTCACTACTGACATCAAAGTGGTGATATGTTATGCATTGTGGTGGTTATGCGTTCCTAACCTTAAGAGCACAACGATGGACAAATAGGGAAAGGAGAAGAGAGAAGGCCACCTATTCACCTTCAGGCACTGTAAGCACAGGAACACAAAACCAAAGGGGCCGCTCACTGACCACCAAAGTGGGTGTTTCATCTACACCAAAGGCAGCACTACCCCATGTTGGAGCACCAGAATCTCATTCATTATTGGAATTAACCAGACAAATTGCTCCATCAACTAAGGAACGCCATGAACCACCACCCAAAGAATCAAGAAAGAGCTATCATTTGTCAATCCTGACCCAAGGGCATAATGCCCAGGGGAGTAAGGAATCCCTGAAGTCCCTCACTAAGCACAGGATGCTTAGATCCAAAACACCTCTGCATATGTTCTGCACCAGGTCTTTCCTTGGACGTTGGTTACCCTTTTAGGAGTTGTTTTCACTTTCACCTTGATTCTTGTTGCTTTTTATTTTCTGCCCTCTTTCACCTTGTCCGCTCACCTCCTAGTCATCTCTACTTCATTAGGGAACCTTTCCTTTCCATAATGGGTAATTTACCACCCCATCAGAAGGCACCCCAGCTGACTACTGTTAAGGCTCTACTAGACTTATGTTGGAGCAAAGTAATGCTGAAGGACTTGGAAGAATTTTGGGAGGAAGCCTTAATCTTAATTCCTTGGATTTCCCCAGAAAATGTCTGGGACCCACAGATTTGGATGGGAGTGCTCTTTCTGGCCCTTAAGAGGGAAGTCCTCTCCTCCTCAGCTTCATAGCAAGCCTTAAAAGATCCTCCACTGATGAAGTGACTAATTACTTTCCAAAACCTTACCAATCAACAGGAAAGGATAAATTCACAGAGAGAAGAGTTAGAAAAACAACAGAAAATGTTAGAAAAGCAGAAACCTCCTACCATGGGTTGGGGCCCCTCCTGGGAGGAGTGTGGAGTGGTGGCAGTGGCAGAAGTGATGGAAGAATTGCACAACCAGGACCCACGATGGCAGTAATTGTTAGAGGCCAAGTTTACTGGAATTGGTGTTAGTAATGGGACGCTCAATAGTGAGTCTGCAGGAAACTCGTCCTCTGCCTGCTCTTTCTCACCTGACTCCCGGGGTCTGGGTGGTAACATTGTGCCAGCTTGCCCCCTTGCCTCCTGCAACTAAGGCCCCTTACCGAATTCCTGCTACATTTTTGGCTGTACCAGAGAGATTCTGCAACAATCAGTGACATCATAGGCTCACCATTGACATCATAGACTCACTATGACATCTTTTCACTGCTGATATTCTAGTCTTATTGTGACATCATACTTTCACCACTGAAATCACAGCCACATTGTGACATCAGTCTCACCACCACAATCACAGCCTCACTGTGCCATCCAAACCTCTCCAGTGACATCACAACATAACTCCATCATCAGAGCCTATCTATGGCATCATAGGCAAATTGTGTCCTCACACCCTCACTGTGACATCTCAACCTCATCAGTGACATCAGCTTCACTTCTGATATCATAGGCTAACTATTGAAATCTCAGCCCAACTGTGATTCAAAGTCTATCATTACTGATATCATAGCCTCACAGTGATATCAGAACTTCATGGTAACATCACAGCCTCACACTGAAATCACACCCTCAGTGTGATGGCACAACCTCACCACTGACATCATAACCTCACTGTGAAATCCAAGCATCATCCCAGAGGTCACAACTCATGGACATCTCATAGAATCAGCCTTGACATCAGAGCCTCACTATGACATCACAGCCTCACAGTGACCTCGTAAATGCCCATTGACACCACAGACTCATCTGGTATCATGTGGTATCAGTCTTACCACAGACATCAGAGCCTCACTGTGCTATCATGCTCACCAGTGACAACAAACCCTCACCTATGACATTAGCATCACCACTGACATTAGTCAGAACACTGACATCACTGCCACACTAGTGACAACACAGCCTTTGACATCACAGCCTCACCAGTGATCCTGTCATGTAATAGGTTCACCACTGATATCTTAGCCTTACCAGTGACATCACAGCCTCATTGTGATATAAAAAACCTCACCAGTGACATCTCCACATCATTGTGTCATCAGAGACTCACTGTGTCATCATAGCCACACTTTCTTCTCACAGCCTCACTGTGACATCACAAACTCACTATGACATCAGCCTGGACACTGACATGACAGTCTCACTGTGACCTCACAGCCTCTTTCATGATATCACCAACTGAGACACCATGGGGTCATGGGGTCTCCACAGCCACATAGTGACATCGAAGACTCATGGTGGCATCACAGCCTCCCCAGAGATGTGGCAGCCTTACTGTTATATCATACCCTCATCATCACAACAGCATCACTCTGATATCACAGCCTAACCTCTGAAAACACATCCTCACTGTGATGCCACTGACATCTCAACCTCACTATGACATCACAGCCTCACAACTGACATAATAGCCTTACTGTGATATCAGCATCGTCACTGACATTAGAACACTGACATCACTGCCACACCAGTGATAACACAGCCTTTGACATCACAGCCTCACTGGTGTCACTGTCATATAATAGGTTTTCCACTGACATCATAACCTCACCAGGGACATTATAGACACACGATAATGTCTTTCTCACCACTGACATTCTAGCCTTAATGTGACAGCGTAGCTTCACCAGTGACATCACAGCCTCATTCTGACAACAACCTCACCACTAACGTCACAGCCTCACTGTGCCATCCAAATGCCTTCAGTGACATCACAACATCACTGTGTCTTCAAAGCCTCACTGAGACTTCATAGCCACACTGTGTCCTCACAAACTCACTGTGACATTACAACCTGACAGTGAGATAACACCCTCACTGTGACATCACAAACTCTGTGACATCAGCCTTGCCATGTACATAATAGCCTCATGGTGACATCACATATACACCTCTGACATAACCTCACTGTGCCATCACCATTTATGTGACATCACAAGATCACAACTGACATCAAAGCTTCACTGAAACATTAGCCTTGCTCCTGACATCACAGTCTACTGTGACCTCACAGCCTCCACCATGACATCCACAACTTCCTGTAGGATCACAGGCTCACAGTGTCACCACAACCACAGTGACATCAAGGCATCATGGTGTCATCATAGCCTCATCAGTAACATGCCATCCTCACTGTGACATCATACTGTCATCACTCACATCAGCCTCACTCTGATATCACAGCCAAACCACTGAAATCACATCCTCACTGTGATGTTATAGTCTCACTCCACTGATATTTCAGCCTCACTGTGATATTGTGGCATTACTGGTGAAAACACAGCCTCACTGTGACATCACAGCCTCACCTCTGAAGTTATAGTTTCACGGTGACATGATGGGTTCAGTATGAAATCACAGGCTCACTTCTGAAATTATTTCCCAAATGTGACATCACAGCATCGACTCTGACATTATATCCTCACTGTTGCATCACAGCCTCAATATGACATTACAGGCTCACCTCTGAAATCATAGCTTCAATGCAACATCACACCCTCATCACCAACATCCTACATAGCTTTACTATGACACCACAGCCTCATCACTCACCTCACAGGCTCATTGAAACATGATAGCCCCCCTATGACACCACAGCATCGCTACTGACATCACAAACTCACTGTGTCATCACAATTTCCCCAGTGACATCACAATTTCCCCAGTGACATCAGAGCCATGCCCTGAAGTCAAGGCATCGCTATCATGTATACATTCACTTCTGACATGATAGCTGCACCATGACATCACAGCCTTAGTTTGACACAATAAACTCACTGTAACATTAGAATCTTACCAGTGACAATACAGCTTCACCAATGACATAGTCTACCTGTGAAAGCACAGTCACTACTGACATCACAACCTCACTGTGACATCACACCCTCATTATGACGTCACAGCCATACTGTGTCAACACAGCCTCAAGGTGACATCATAACCTCACGGTGACATCATAGCCTCAGTTTGCGACAATAAACTCACTGTGACATTAGAGCCTCACCAATGAAAATATAGCCTCACCAATGACACAGTCTTCCTGTGAAAGCACAGTAACTGCTGACATAACAACCTTATCGTAACATCATAGCCTCACAGTAACATTAGAGCCTCTCCTCTGACATCACAGCTGAAGTGTGACTGAACAGCCTCACAAATGACATCCTAAGTCACTGTGAATCCAAAGCATCACCCCTGAGATCACAGCCTCACTGATATCTCATATGATCAGCCCTGACATCAGAGCCTCATGGAGACCACTCAGCCTCAAAGTGACCTCACAGCCTGCCCATTGACACAGATTCACCTATTACATCATAGCCTCATTGCGACATCAGTCTTGCCACTGAACTCACAGCCACACTATGACATCACAGCTTCCCGATTGATATCGCTTTAGGGTGACATGACCGCCCACAGTGGCACACAACCCTTACAGTGACATCGTACCCTCACTGTGACATTATAGACTCACTATGACATTTTCTCACCACTGACATTCCAGTCTTATTTTGACATCTCATCTTCACCAGTGACAGCCTCATTGTGACATCAGTCTCATCACTAACATTACAGCATCACTGTCCCATCAAAACCTCTCCAGTGACATCAGAAAATCACACTGTCATCAGAGGCTCAGTGTGACATCATAGCCACAATGTATCCTCACAGTCTCACTCTGATATTCCAACCTGACAGACTTACTGTGACATCACAAACTCACTATGACATCAGCCTTGCCACTGACATAATAGGCTCATGGTGACATCACATACAAACCTCTGACATATTTTCACTGTGACATCACAGCCTCAATGTGACATGACAGCATCACCACTAACATCATAGCCTCACTGTGACATAAGACTTGCCACTGACATCACAGTCTCACAGTGATACCACAGACTCAAAGTGATATCAAAGCCTCACAGTGGCATCAAAGCTTCTCCAATGACATGTCAGACTCACTGTGACATAAACTCATCACTCACAGCAGCCTCATTCTGATATCACAGCCAAACCACTGAAATCACATCCTCACTGTGATATCACAACATCACTTGTGATATCACACAGCCTCACTGTGACATCATACCCTCACCTCTGATGTTATAGCATCACTGTGACATGACAGCTTCACTATGACATCAAAGGCTCACCTCTGAAATCATTGCCCAACTGTGACATTACAGCATTGTCTCTGATGTTAGTGCCTCACTGTTTCATCATAGCCTCACTATGACATCACAGCCTCATCACTGACCTCACAGGTTCACTGAAACATGACAGCATCCCTGTGACACCACAGTGTTGCCATTGACATCACCTCACTGTGACATCACAACTTCCCCAGTGACATCACAATCTTGCAGGAACATCACAAACTCATTGTGACATCATAGCCATACATGTCATCCAAGCATCACTGCACCATAAAGCTTCACCTCTGACATCATAGCCTTACTATGACATCACGGCCTCAGATTGACTCACTTTGATATTACCGCCTCACCAGTGACAATACAGCCTCACCAACGACAGTCTCCTTGTGAAAGCACAGTCCCTACTGACATCACAACCTCACTGTGATATCACAGCCACACTGTGCCAGCACAGTCTCACGGCGAAATCACAACCTTACCACTGACATGACAGGCTCACAGTGACATCACAACCTCACTGAAATCAGAGCCTCTGTGTGACTTCACAGCCTCACCACTAACATCCTAAACTCACTGTGAAACCTAAGCATTACCCCTGACATCACAGCCTCATTGACATCTCATAGAATGAGCCTTGACATCACAGCCTCACGGTGACCTCACAACTTGCCTACTGACACCATAGGCTCACCTGCTACATCATAGCCTCATTGTGACATCAATCATGCCACTGATATCACAGCCTCAATGGGACATCACAGCCTCACCAGTGACATGACTGGCTCACCATGATATCACAGCCACACTAGGTACATCAGATCCTCATGGTGACATCAAACCTCACTGTGGCATCACAGGCTCACCAGTTATATCACATCCTCAAAGCAACACCTCACCTATCACATCATTCTCACTTCTGAAATCATCATCTAACCACTGACCTCACAGCCTCTCTGTGACATCAGAGCCTCACTGCAACATCGTAATCTCGCTGTGACCTCACAGTCTGCTCATGACACCCCAGGCTCACCTGTTATATCACAGCCTCAATGTGGCATCAATCTTACCACTGATATCACAACCTAACTGCAACATCACAGCTTCACCAGTAACAGCACAGCCTCACCTGTGACATCAGGGACATACCTGACATTAGTAAGAACATTGACATCACTGCTACACCAGTGACAACACAGCCTCACTGTGACATCAAAGGCACACCTAAGGTTTTACTATCACTGTGACATGAGAGACTTTTCACAGATAGCATAGGCTCACAGTGACATGACAGCCTCAGGAGTGACATCATAGCCTTTGACATCATAAACAGAGACACCAGAGTCTCAAATGTTACATCACTACCTTACTGTGACATCAATCCTCCAATAGACATCTCAGCCTCACAGTTCCTCATAGCTTCACTGTGAACTTACGGTCTAATCTGTTACATCATAGACTCACCTGTTATATCATAGTCTCATGATGAAATCAGCCTTGCTATTGACATCATCTTCTACAGTGACCTCACAGCCTCACTGTGACATCACAAATTCTCTGTGGTGTCAGAGCATCACCACTAACATTAGTCAGAACCCTGACATCACTGCTACATCAGTCACAACACAGCCTTTTACATCACAGCCTCACCAGTGTCACTGTCACGTAATATGTTCACCACTGACACCATTTGCAACTGATGGGGTATGATCTCACCAGAAGGGGAGGGCATATAGGCTGCCATATAGAAAGTAACCATTTTGCAAATGGGTGATTGACCCTTCTCTCACCACAGTCTCCTACTTTTATTCCATCTACCTTTGAAAATACTCTTATAATAAGACTCTAATTTAACAGGTTTTTATCTCTGGCCAGGGGGTGATATCCAATACCCATCAGGGTGGAGCCAAGGGCATTGCAGGAGCAGCAAAACTAAAAAAAATCAACAAACCATAATTCAGAACATCAGAGACTCTATATCAACCACCACGAACTAAGCCAGCCTAATCTCTCCCCATTATGAAGCTCAGGGAAATTTGTGGAAGAGGGGGTGAAAAGATTACAAGAGCACAAGGATGGGAGGAGTAATGATATGCAAGATACTCCACACAAGTTAGGGCCAAAGCAGTCATAATAGGACTCTGCATGACCTGTGCAACGTCCAACACATTATTAACCCCACAAAGTCTAGCACTAGGATCCTTGGAAGCTAGGGATTGACAGTCACAGAAGTGTTCCTAAGCTTAAGGGGAACACAGGAAAGGGTTCTGGGAAATGCCGCTGAGTCCTTGCACTTCATCAGAGAGGAGGACCCAGAGGAGAGTTTGGCATGCAAATTAAAGGATGATCCAAGGATGGAGGGGAGTCGCTAGGGGTGAGGCACTGGGGTGGAGGGAGGGCAGAGGGGAGGGGGAAACAGGGGGGTTGGGGGACGGTGGAGGGAGGGAAGGGACTGGTGTACCTGTTAAGTTTGTATGAGTGGAAATAATAATAAAAAAAAACCCTGACATCACTGCCACACCAGTGACAACACAGCCTTTTACATCACAACCTCATCAGTGTCACTGTCATATAATACTTCACCACTGACACCATAGACTCATCAGTGACATCATAACCTCACTATGACATCTTTCTCGCCACTGACATTCCAGCCTAATTGTGACATCACACCATCACCAGTGACATCACAGACTCATTGTGATATCAGCCTTACCACTAACATCACATCTTACTGTGCCATCCAACTTCTCCAGTGACATCACAACATCAATGTGTTGTTAGAGATTCACTGTGACATTACAATCTGACAGTGACATCACACCTTCACTATGATACCACAAACTCGCTGTGACATCAACCTTGCTACTGACATAATAGCCTTATGGTGACATCACATACATTCCTCTGACATACACTCACTGTGACATCCAGCAACAATGTGACAGCACAGCATCACTACTGACATCATATCCTCACTGTGACATCAGCCTTGCCACTGACTTCACAGCATCACTGTGACCTCACAGCCTCCACCGTGACATCACCATCACCCTGTGACATAACAGGCTCATGGAATCATCACAGCCACACTGTCATCAGCCTTGCCATCGACATAATAGCCTCATGATCACATACACACCTCTGACATAGCCTTACTGTGACATCAAAGCCTCAATGTGACTTCAAAGCCTCAATGTGACATCACAACAGCACCACTGATATCAGAGCCTCACTGTGACATCAGCCCTGTCGCTGACATCACAGCCTCACTATGACCTCACAGCTTCCACTGTGACATTACCATGCCCTGTGACATCATGGGAGCACAATGACACCACAGACACACAATGACAACAAAGGCTCATAGTGGAATCACAGCATTACCATTCACATCCTGCCCTCAACACTCTCATCAGCCTCATACTGTTATCACAGCCTAACCACAGAAATCACATTCTCACTGTGATGTCATAGTCTCACTATGATATCATGGCATCACTGGTGACAACAAAGCCTCACTGTGATATCACAGCCTCATATCTGACATTATAACCTCCCTGTGATATGACAGGCACACTTCTGAAGTCATTGAACAAGTGTGACATTACATCACAGCCATACTGTGCCATCAAAGCATCACTACAACATAAAGCTTCACCTCTGAAATCATAGCCTCATTGTGACATCATGGTCTCAGTTTGAAACAATAACTCACTGTGACATTAGAGCCTCACCAGTGACAATACAGTTTCATCAATGACATAATCTTCCTGTGAAAGCACAGTCACTACTGATATCACAATCTCACTGTGACATCAATCCTCACTGTGACATCACAGCCTCACCACTGATAAGACAGTTTCACAATGATATTAAAGCCTCACCAGTGAAACCACAGCCCCATGATGACATCATACCTCACTGTGGCATCACAGCCTCACAAGTCATATCACTTCGTCAATGTGACATCTCTGCCCCATCTCTCACATCAGTATCACTTATGAAATCACAGCCTAACCACTGACCTTACAGCTGCACCATGATATCACAGCATCACTGTGACATCACAGCTTCATGGTGACATCACAGCCACACTGTGACATCACAGCCTCGCCACTGGTATCCTACCTAGCCTTACTAGCACATCACAGCCTCACCACAGTTGCATAAGTTCACAGTGATGTAACAGCTTCAGCAGTGACATCATAGCCTTTGACATCATAAACAGTGACACCTCAGCCTCACATGTTGCATTACTGTCTCATTGTGACATCAATATTCCCACAAATATCACAGCCTAACAGTGACTTCACAGCCTCACTGTGATGTCATAGCATCACCACTGACATCATAGACTTACTGTGCCATAAGCCTTGTCACAACATCACAGTCTCTCTGTGCCTCACAGCCTCCATTGTGACATCACCAACTCCCTGTAACATCACAGGCTCATGGTGATACCACAGCCACACAGTGACAGCAAAGACTCACTCTGGCAGCACAGCTTCACTGTGACATCATAGCCACACTGTGTTCTAATAGCTTCACTGTGACATTACAACATGACAGTGACATCACAGCCTCAATTTTACATCACAAACTCTCTGTGACATCAGCCTTGCCACTGTCATAATAGCCTCATGGTTACATCACATACACACCTCTGATTTAATCTCACTACAACATCACAGTCTCCATGTGATATCACAGCATCAGCACTGACATCATAACCTCACTGTGACATGTCAGATTTGCCACTGACATCACAGTCTCACTGTCACAGCCTGCACCATGACATCATCATCTCCCTGTGACATAATGATCACAGTGACACCATAGCAACACGTGACATCCCAGCTTCACCTCTGAAATCATTGGCCAACTGGGATATCACAGCATTGACTCTGATGTTATAGACTATTTCATCAGAGTCACTATGACATCACAGGCTCACCTCTGAAATAATAGCCTCAATGAGAAATCACACCCTTATCACTGACATCCTACCTAGCCTCACTATGGCACCACAACCCCAATACTGACCTCACCGGTTCACTAAAATGTGGCAGCCTCCCTGTGACTCCCCAATGTCCCTACTGACATCACAACTCACTGTAACGTCACAGTTTCCCCAGTGACATCACAACCTCACAGTGACATCGTAGCCTAATTATGACATTACAGCCATCCTGTGCCATCAAATCAGCATGGTGACATAAAGCTTCACCTTTGACATCATATCCTCACTGTATCTTCACGGCTTCAGTTTGACACAATAAAATCACTGTGACATTAGAGCCTGTCCATGACAATACAGACTAACAAATGACGTAGCCTGTAAAAACACAATCACCACTAAAATCACAACTTAACTGTGACATTGCAACCTCACTGTGACATCAAAGCCTTACTGTAGAACCACACCCTCACCAGTAACATGAGAGGCTATGACATCATACCCTCATCAACAAGATCAATCTCATTCTGATATCACAACATAACCACTGAAAACACATCCTCACTGTGATGTCATAGTCTTGCTCCACTGATATCACAGCCTCACTGTGATAACTCACACTAACATCACAGCCTCTCCTTTGACATCACAGCCTCAGTGTAACTGAACAGACTCACCATTGACATGCTAAAATCACTGTGAAATCTAAGCATCACTCCTGACATCACAGTCTCACAGACATCTCATAAAATCAGCCCTGACATCAGAGCATTACTGAGACATCACAGCCTCACAGTGATCTCATAGCCTTCCCATTGACAACACAGGCTCACATGTTATATCATAGCCTCATTGTGACAGCAGTCTTGATACTGACATCATAACCTCACTGTGACATCTCAGCCTCCAAAGTAATATTACTTCATGGTGACATGATAGCCCACAGTGACATACAAACTTCTCAAGGAGATATCATGGCCACACTGTGACATCACAGCCTCACCACTGGAATCATTCCTAGCTTTACTAGGACACCATGGCCTCACCATAGATACCACAGGCATTCAGTGACATGACAGCCACAGCAGTGACATCCTAACCTTTGCCATCATAAACAGGGAAACCACAGCCTCACATGTTACATCTCTGCCTCATTGTGACATCAATCTTTCCACATATATCACAGCCTCACATGGACCTCACAGCCTCACTGTGACCCCACAGGATAACCTGTTACATCATAGCTTCATTGTGACATCAGTCTTGCCACTAACATCACAGCCTCACTGTGATATCACAGCTTCCAGAGTGATATCACTTCATAGTGACATGACAGCCCACAGTGATATACAACCTTCACAGTGACATAATAGACTAACAGTGACATCAAGGCCTCACCAGTGACAACACAGCCTCGCCTGTGACATCAGCATCGTCAATGACATTAATCAGATCACAGACATTACTGCCACATTAGTGACAACACAGCCTTTGACATCACAGCTTCCCCAGGGTCACTGTCATACAATACATTCACCACTGACATCATAGCCTCACCAGTGACATCAGACTCACTCTGACATTTTTCTCATTACTGACATTCCAGCCTTATTGAGACATCACAGCTTCTCCAGTGACATCACAACCTCATTGTGACATCAGCCTCACCACTAAAATCACAGCTTCACTGTGCCATCCAAAGCTCTGCAGTTATGTCACATCATTGTGCCTTCAGAGTCCCACTGTGGCATCATAGCCACACTGTGTCCTCAAAGACTCAGTTTGACATTACAACATGATAGTGACATCACATTCTCATTGTGACATCACAAATTCACTGTGACATCACAACCTCTCTGTGATGTCAGAACCTCATAACGACATCACAGCTTCACAGTGATATCACAGCCTTACTCTGGAATTGTAGCCTCATATCTGATATCACATACTCACTATGACATCACAGTCTTACTTCTGAAATCATAGCATCAGTGATACCACAGACATCCTACCTAGCCTCACTATGTCACCACAGCCTCATCACTGATATCTCAGACTCATGGTCACATGACAGCATCAACGGTGATACCACAAACTTGCTGTGGCATCACAGCCATACCAGTAACATCACAGCATTACTGTGAATTCTCACCCTCATCACTGACATCAACCTAACTTGACATCACAGCCTAATCACTGAAATCATAGCCTTATTGTGACATCACATCCTCACTGTGACATCACAGCTTCCTGGTGACATCCTAGCCACACTGTGATATCACACCCTCATCATTGGTATCCTACTCCTACCTACCCTTACCATGACACCACAGCCCCAGAACAAATAGCACAGACTCACAGTGATGTTAACAGCTTCAGCAGTGACATCATAGCCTTTGACATCATAAACAGTGACTGCACAGTCTCACATGATACATCACTGCCTCCTTGTGATATCAATCTGCCCACAGATATCACAGGCTCCCAGTGACTTCACAGCCTCACTGTGACCTCACTGTCTAACCTGTTATATCATAGACTCACCTGTTCCATCATAGCTTCATGGTGAAATTACCCTTGCCACTGACATCACATCTTCCACAGTGACTTCACAGGCTCACTGTGATATCATAACCTCTCTGTGACAACAGGCTAATCTGAAATCATACCATCAGTGATGATACCACGGACATTCAGCCTAGCTTCACTATGACACCACAGCCTCATCACTGACATCTCAGGATCACAGTAACGTGACAGCCTCAACAGTGAAACCACAGCCTTACTGTGGCATCACAGGCTCACCAGTTACATCCCAGTCTTGTTGTGACATCTCAGCCTCAGCACTGATATTAGCCTCACTTCTGACATCATACTCTAACCACTGAAATCTCAGCAGAACTGTGATATGATAGTGTATCACCACTGATATCACAGCCTCACTGTGATATCACAACCTCACAGTAACATCAGCACATCAATGTAACTGCACAGTCCCACCACTCACCTACTAACGTCACTGTGAAATCCAACCATCATCCCTGATGTCACAGCTGCACTAATATCTCACAGAATCAGCCCTGACATAAGAGCCTCATTGCCACATCACAGCATCAGAGTTACCTCACAACCTGTCCACTGAGACCACGGGCGCACCTGTTACATCACAGCCTCATTGTGATATTGGTCTTGCCACTGACATCACAGCCTCACTGTGACATCACAGTTTTTGGAGAGATATCACCTCACGGTGACATGACACCCCACAGCGACATACAATTTTCACAGTGACATTACAGCCTCAGTGTGACATCAGCATCACCACTATCAGTCAGAACACTGACATCACTACCATACCAGTAACAACACAGCCTTTGACATCACAACCTCACCAGAGTCACTGTCACATAATACGTTCACCACTGACATCATAGCTTCACCAGTAACATCATAGACTCACTATTACATCTTTCTCACCAGTGACATTCCAGGCTTATTGTGACATCATACTTTCACCAGTGACATCACGGCCTCATTGTGACATCAGCCTCACCACTAACATCACAGTGTCACTGTGCCATCAAAACCTCACCAGTGATATCACAACATCACTGTGTCATCAGAGCCGCTCTGTGACATTACATCCTGACAGTGCCATCACAGCCTCACGGTGACATCACAGTCATACCCTGAAATCAAAGTATCATTGTCACGATACTCACCTCTGATATCCTAGACTCACTGTGACATGACAGCCTCAGTTTGACACAATAAACCCACTGTGACATTAGAGCCTCCCAATGCACAGCCTCACTACTGATGTCCGAAACTCACAGTGAAATCAAAGCATCACCCCTGAAGTCACAGCATCACTGATATCTCATAGAATAGGCCTGACATCAGAACATCAATGCGACATCACAGACTCAGTGACCACACAGCCTGCCCAATGAAACCACAAGCTCACATGTTACATCATAGCCTTATTGTAACACTAGTTTTGCCACTGACAGCACAGCCTCACTGTCATCACAGCCTCACCACTGATATGTCAGGCTCACCGTGATATCACAGCCTCACCAGGGACACCACAGCCTCATAGTGACATCATAACCTCACTGTGGCATCACAGCCTCACCTGATATGTCACATCATCAATGCCACATTTCAGCCTCATCTCTCACATCAGTCTTATTTCTGAATCACAGCCTAATCACTGACCTTAGAGCCAAAATGTGAACATCACAGCCTTACCACTGTTATGACAGTATCAAAGTGACATCACAGTCTTTTCTCTGATATCACAGCCTTACAGTGACTTTAAGTGCCCACTGACACTACAGGATTATCTATTACATCATAGCCTAAATGTGACATCAGTTTTACCACTGACACCGCAGCCTCACTGTAACATCACCGCCTGCCCACTGACAGCACAACCTCACAAGTGACAATGGGGATACCACTGACATTAGTCAGAATACTGACAAAATTCCTACATGAGTGACAATACAGCCTCATTGTGACATCACAGCCTCACCTCTGAGGTTATAGCTTCTCTGAGACATGACAGCCTCACCACAGATAACACAGGGTCATGGTGATGTGAAAGCCTCAGCAGTCACATCACAGTCTTTGACATCATAAACTATGACACCACAGCCTCACATGTTACATCACTGCCTCATTGTGACATCAGTCCTTCCAAAGACATCTGAAGCTCAGAGTGTCCTCACAGCCTCACTGTGAACTCACAATAACCTGTTATATCATATACTCACCTATTATATCATACCCTCATGGTGAAATCAGCCTTGCCATGGCATCACATCTTCCACAGTGAACTCATAGCCACACTATGATTTCACAACCTCTGTGATGTCACAGCCTCACAGAGATATCACAGCTTCACATTTATATCACAGCCTCACTCTGGCATAATAGCCTTATTTCTTATATCCCAACCTCACTGTGACATATCAGTTTCATCACTAACATCAAGCTCAAATTGACATCACAGCATAACATTGACATCTCAGCCTAACTGTAATGTCATAGTCTATACCACTGATATAACAGCTTCCCTGTGATATCACAAGCTCATAGTAACATCACAGCCTCACAGTGACATCACAGCTTCTTCTGATATCACAGCCTCAGTATAAATGCACAGCCTCACCACTGACATCCTAAATTCACTCTGAAATACAAGCATCAACCCTGACATCACAGATTCATTGAGAGCTCATAGGATAGGGCTGATATCAGAACCTCAATGAGATATCACAGCCTCACAATGATCTTACAGCCTGCCCACTGATACCACAGGCTCATCTGTTACATCATAGCCTCATTGTGACATCAGTCTTGCAACTGACATCACAGCCTAACTGTGAAATCATAACTTCCAGAATGATATCACTTCAAGGTGACATGACAGCTAAAGTGACATACAACCCTCACATTGACATCATAGCATTACTGTGACATCATCCTTGCCACTGACATCACAGTCTCACTGTGACCTCACAGCCTTCACTGTGACATCACCAACTCCCTGTGACATCATGGGCTCATATTGACAGCACAGACATATGGTTACATCAAAGCCTCATGACGGCATCACAGCCTCACCAATGACATACCAGCCACACTGTGACATCATACTCTCATCACTCACATCAGCCTCATTCTGATATCATGGCATCACTGGTAACAACACAGACTTACTGTGATATCACTGCCTCTTCTCTGAGGTTATAGCCTCACTATGAAGTGATAGGCTCATCTCTGAAATCATTGCCCAACTGTGACATTACTGCATTGATTCTAATGTTATAGACTCACTGTGACATCACAGCTTCAGTTTGACACAATAAACTCACTGTGACATTAGAGCCTCACCTGTGACAATACAGCCTCACCAATGACATATTCTCTCTGTGAAAGCAGTCACTCCTGACATCACAACATCAGTGTGACATCAAAACCTCACTGTGACATCACAGCCACTCTCTCCCAGCACAGACTCACCATGACATCATAGCCTTGCCACTGATAAGACAGATTCACTGTGATATTACAGAAGCACCAATGATACCACAGCCTCATGGTGACATCATAACCTTACTTTAACATGACAGCCTCAGTAGTTACATCACATCATCAATGCGACATATCAGCCTCATCTCTCACATCAGTCTCACTTCTGAAATCACAGCCTAACCACTGACCTCATAACTGAACTGTGACATCATAGGCTCCCTGTGACATCATACCTCACGGTGATATCACTGCCACACTGTGACATCATAGACTCACCACTGGTATCCTACCTAGCCTTACCATGGCTCCACAGCCAAACCACAGATAGCACAGGCTCATAGTGACGTGACACCCTCAGCAGTGAGAGCCTTTGGCATCATACACAGTGGCGCCAGAGCCTCACCTATTACATCACTGCCTCATAGAGACATCAATCTTTCCACAGGTATCACAGCCTCACAGTGACCTCACAGCCTCACTGTGACCTCACAGTCTAACCTGTTACATTGTAGACTCACCTGTTCTGTCATAGCCTCATGGTGAAATCAGCCTTGCCACTGACATCACATCTTCCACAGTGACCTCACAGCCTCACTGTGACATCACAACCTCTCCATGATGTCACAGACTCACTGTGACATAACAGGCTAATCTCTGAAGTCATAGCATCAGTGAAACATGGATATGCTTCTGAGCCTTGCTATGACACCACAGCCTCATTAATGACCTCTCAGGATCATGGTAACATGACAGCCTCAACAATGACACCATAGTCTTGCTGTGGATTCACAGCCTCACCAGTAACATCCCAGCCTCACTGTGACATCTCAGCCTCATCACTGACATCAACCTCACTTTTGATATCACAGTCTAACCAGCAAAATCTCAGCTGAACTAGGATGTCATAATCTATCACCATTGATATCACAGCCTCACTGTGACATCACAGAAAAATGGTGACATTTTGGCCACACTGTGACATCACATCCTCACCGATGGTATGTCTTATTATGACACCACAGCCTCACCACAGATAGCATAGGATCACAGTGATGTGACAGAATCTGCAGTGATACCATATCCTTTGACATCATAAATAGTTAACCCAAAGCCTCACATGTTACATCACTGCCTCATTGTGACATCAATCTTTCCACAGATATCACAGCCTCACAGTGACTTAGCAGCCACACTATGGCCTCACAATCAAACCTGTTACATCATAGACTCATCAGTTACATCATAGCCTCATGGTGAAATCAGGCTTTCCAATGACATCACAGTGACCTCACAGCTTCACTGTGAGTACACAACTTCTCTGTGATATAATAGCCTCATAGTGAATGATAACACAGCCTCACTTTGGCACTATAGCCTCTTTTCCGACATCATTGTCTCACAGTGACATCACAGCCTCAGTTTGACACAATAAACTCACTTTGACATTAGAGCCCCACCAGAGGTAATACAGCCTCACCAATGACATAGTCTTCCTGTGAAAGCACAGTCACTACTGACATCAGAGCCTCACTACGACATCACAACCTCATTGTGATATCACAGCCACTCTGTGCCAACCCAGCCTCACTGTGACATCAGAGCCTGACTACTGATAGAACAAGCTCACCGTGATATCACAGCCTCACCAGGAATACCACAGCCTTTTGTTTATATCATAACTTCACTGTAGCATTACAGCCTCACCAGTTATATCACATCATCATTGCTACATCTCGGTGTCATCTCTTACATCAGTCTAACTTCTGAAAGTACAGCTTAACCTCTAACCTTCATAGCTACACTGTGACATCACACACACAGTGACATCACAACCTCAGTTTAATGCAATAAATTCACTGTGACATTAGATCCTCACCATTGACAACACAGCCTCATGAATGACATAGTCTTCCTATGAAAGCAGAGTCACTACTGACATCACAACTCATTGTAACATCACAAACTCACTCTGACATCACAGCCTCACCACTGATAGGAGAGGCTTACCATGATATTACAACCACAGCAGTGAAACCACAGCTTCATGGTGACATCATAACTTCAATGTGGCATCACAGCATCACCAGTTACATCACATTGTCAATGTGACACCACAGGCTCATCTCTCACTTCTGAAATCACAGTCTAACCACTGACCTCACAGCTGCATTGTGACATCACAGCCTCACTGAGACATCACAGCCTCACTGTGACATCACGACCACTCTGTGACATCATAGCCACTCTGTGATATCACAGCTTCACCACTGGTATCCTACCGATCCTTACTATGCTACCACCACTTCACCACAGAAGTACAGGCTCACAGTAATATTACAGCCTCAGCAGGGACAGCCGTTGACATTGTAAACAGTGACAGTACAGCCTCAAATATTACATCACAGCCTCACAATTACCTCACAGCCTCACTGTGAACTCAAAGTCTAACCTGTTACATCATAGACTCACATGTTCCATCATAGCCTCATGGTGAAATCAGTCCTGGCACTTGACATCACAACTCCACAGTGACCTCACAGCCTCACTGTGAAATTACAACCTCTCTGTGATATCACAGCCTCATACTGACATCATAGCCTCACTGTGGCATTATTGCCCCATTTCTGACATCATAACCTCACCTCTGTCATCACAGCCTCACCACTTATAGCACAGGCTCACAGTGACGTGACAGCTTCAGCAGTGACATCATAAACAGTGACACCACAGTCTCCTATGTTACATCACTGCCTCACTGTGACACCAAACTTCCAACAGATATCATAGCCTCACAGTGACTTCACAGCCTTACTGTGACCTCATAGTCTAACCTGTTACATCATAGACTTAAATGTTCCATCATAGCCTCATTGTGAAATCAGCCTTGTGACTGACATGGTATCCTCCAGTGACCAAAAAGCCTCAATGTGACATCACCACCTCTCTGTGATGTCACAGCCTCATAGTGACACCACAGTTTCACACTGATATCACAGCCTCACTGTAGCATTATATCCTCATTTCTGACATCTCAGCCTCACAGTGACATAACAGGCTAACCTCTGAAATCATAGCATCGGTGACACCACTGACATCTTGCCTAGCTTCCCTATGGCACCACAACCTCATCACTGACTTCTCAGGGTCACAGTGACATGACAGCCTCAACAGTGACACCACAGCCTTGCTGTGGCATCACAGCCTCATGAGTAACATCCCAGCCTTACTGTGACGTCTCAGCCTCATTACTGACATCAGCTTCACTTCTGACATCACAACATAACCACTGAAATTTCAGCCAAACTGTGATGTCATAGTCTATCATCACAGATATCATGGTAACATCACTACCTTACGATGAAACCACAGCCTCACATGTTACATCACTGACTCACTGTGACTTCAATCTTCCCACAGATATCACAACCTCACTGTGACCTCACACTCTAACCTCTTACATCATAGACTCAACTGTTGCATCATAGCCTCATCCTGAAATCAGCCTTGTCACTGACATCATATCTTCCACAATGACCAAACATCCTCAATGCAACATCACAACCTCTCTGTGATGTCACAGCCTCACAGTGATATCACAGATTCACAGTGATATCACAGACAAACTGTGGCATTATAGCCTCATTTCTGACATCACACACACAGCACATGTGGCATCAGTGTCACCACTGACATTAGTCAGAACACTGATATCACAGCTTCACCTGTGACATCACAGCCTCATTGTGACATCAGCCTCATCACTAACATCATAGTCATACTGTATAAGCACAGACTCACTGTGACATCACAGCTTCACTACTGAGAATACAGGCTCACTGTGATATTACAGCCTCACCAGTGGCACCACATCCTCATGGTGACATCATAACTTCATTGTGGCATCACAGCCTTACAAGTTACATCACATCGCCAATGTGCCATCTCAACCTCATCTCCAACTCCTTGTGGCATCACAGGCCCACAGTGATACGACAGCCACATGGTGACATCAAAATCTCACGGTGACATCACAGCCTCAGAGTGACCTCACAAACTTCCCATTGACACCACAGTCTCACCTGTTATATCAGAGTCTCATTGTGCCATGATTCTTACCACTGACATCACAACCTCACTGGACATCACAAACTCAAAGTGACATCACAGCTACACTGTGAAAACACAGCCTCACTGTGACATCATAGCCTCATAGTGACATCAGAGCCACACTGTGACATAACGGCCCCACCACTGGTTTACTACCTACACTTAATAGGACACCAGGCCTCACACAGTTAACACAGGGTCACAGTGATGTAACAGTCTCAGCAGTGATATCATAGTCTTTGACATCACAAACAGTGACACCATACCCTCACATGTTACATCACTCCCTCATTGTAACATCAGTCTTCCCACATACATCACGCCTTGCAGTGACCTCACAGCCTCATACTTCTTTGACTGAGTCTAATCTGTTATATCATAGTCACATGGTGAAATCAGCATAGCCACTGATATTTCATCATCCAGAGTGAACTCACATCTTCACTGTGACATCACAGCTTCCACAATGATATCACCTCACAGTGACATGACAGTTCTCAGTGACGTAAAAACTTCACAGTGACATCACAGCCTCACGAGGGACAGCACAGCCTCACCTGTGACATCAGCATCACTACTGACATTACTCAGAAAACTCACATCACTGTCACACCAATGACAACACAGCCTTTAACATCACAGCCACACCAGTGTCACTATCTCATAATACGTTCACCACTGACACTATAATCTCCCCAGTAATATCATGGACTCACTATGACATCTTTCTCATCACTGTTATTCCAGCCTTATTGTGACATCACACCTTCACAAGTGACATGACAGCTTCATTGTGACATCAGCCTCATCACTAATATCACAACCTCGCTGTGCTATCCTAGCATCACAGTGACATCTCAGCCTTATCACTGACATCAGCCTCACTTCTGACATCATAGCCTAACCACTAAAATCACATCCTTACTGTGATTTCATAGTTCCACTTCACTGCGATATTATGGCATCACTGTGACACAACAGGCTAACCTCTCAAATCATATAGCATCAGTGACACCAGGGATATCCTGCTTAGCCTCGCTAGGATACCACAGCCTCATCCCTGACAACTCAGGCTGATGGTCATATGACAGCCTCAACAGTGACACCACAGCCACACTTTTAGAAACAGTCTCCCTGTGACATTGCAGCCTCATCACTGACATCAGCCTCACTTCTGAAATCAGAGCCTAACCACTGAAATCAGTGTTGAACTGTGATGTCATAGACTATCACCACTGATATCACAGCCTCACTGTGATATCACAATCTCACATTAACATCACAACATCACAGTGACAGCCTCTCCTCTGACATCACAGCCTCAGTGTGACTGCACAGCCTCACCACTGATGTCCTAACCTCACTGTGATCCAAAAATCACCCCTGATGTCACAGCCTCTCTGTGACATAACAGTCTAACCTGTTGCAGTCCAAGTTTCAACCTCAAATCCAGGGCTCTCCTCGACAAGGTGGGCAAGGTTTCAGCGAATGAAGGACCCACAGACAGATCTCTGGGCTGAATGAATCTGAACTCTTTATTGAAATTTTTAGCAGAGCTTATATACTTTAGAAAATCCAGAGTAAAGGCCAGGAGATGTGTCACTATGCCCATAGGGAAAACATCAAAGAAGCCAGGATCAAATTCTTTACAGGATTATGTAAAATATATTCATTCTGTGTAACAAAAGAAAACCAGAGATGACATGTATTTTCTGTGTTGGAACAGACATGATGTCTCCAGGTAGAGTTAAAGCAGGCATGACACTCAGTTGCTCAAAGGAAAGGGACAATGAATGTTTCAAAGTAGATTTTCCCTGATTTATGTACAAACATCAAATGTGTGGGAGAAGGACTGTAAGCTAACTAGTCCTGAGAAAAACAAAAACAGCAAAAAAGATCTAAGAACATACAAGAATTCAGTTCAGAGGGAGGAATCCTCCTGCCAGAAGCAAAACTTAATTTACATAGAGAGAGCCCCTAGAACCTAGCAATTATCCATTTAGATGTTAATGTGTCTCTCCCCAGCCAGCAGGCTTTAGGCCAGAACCAGACAGTAACACTAAGAAAGGCAGTAACACTAAGGCCTGACTACCCTCTTATTTTCTTTATTTCTCTTATTTATATCAAATAATGTCATGTCCTTTATCCAGATATTGTTTCCTTGAAATAATATTCTGTCATGCTGGACCTTGTCAAAACAGCATGGTTAGATGAGGACCCGGTGTTTCCTCTCTCTTTTTTTTTTAAAGATGAGATTAATCTGAAGGACAATGGAAAGATAATTATAGCAATGACTATGATAAAAATTGTCATGCCAATATGAATTAACATGATGAACCAGGTTGTAGGAAAACATTAAAACTCATATGAGTATTTACATAAGTGTATAAAGCCTTAAGTTGGTAAAATGACTTTGAATGTCTCTTAAAGAGTATAGTTGTAGTAGCAGTCAGCAATTTGTATAAACTTAAATTTAGAGTAGTCTTAATATGTCTAACAGGCTAGTTTTGATAGGTAGGAATAACTTACCTAGGAGCTAATTGTCAAGTCAACCAGATCAATTCTGGAGTTTAAATGAGTCTGAATTTTGTCCCAAACATAAATTTATCTTAGTGTCTAAGTTAATAGAAACATAATTAGCCATTAAAGAGTAGATATAATTGGTGGTTTAAGTGTCAGCAAAAGTCAACAGAAAATTGTACATTTTTGAAACCAAAAGCAAAACATGTAGTGAGTACTCAAAAGTGAATTTTAAATTGAAAATAAATTCCTTCAGCATATGGTGAGCAGCAGTTAACTTTTAAAGTCCAGTTTATGAAAGAATCCCAGAGTCAGTCCAAATAGAGGTCAGGAATCCATCCTAGAAGAAATCATTTCTGGTGCCTTCAGGTCAAGATCTGGCTCTTTGACTTGTTCTATATCGATGTCAACTCCTTTTTTACAGTAGGCTGAAAGATGTCATCTTGTCAGGGATACTGTCTATGATTTTCCACTGGCGAGCCTGCTGATGGAGAAATACAGACATCCACAACTCCAGAGACCCCTGGGTTTGGTTAGGACAGGTGTATGTCAAAGGCATTCTTTCCTTTAACCATCATTTCTAATTTTTAGTCTTTTCATAAACCTAACATCCCTCAAACCTTTATAACATGATTTAACATTCTTTTAAGTAACCAATTCATAAACCATCTGTACACACTTTAACCTTTTAAGCAACAGGTCTCAACCCATTAGCCTTTTATCAAACCTTTTGTACATCTAAGTACTATACATAGTTATATATAAATATAAATACATACATTTACTTGATGGTTTCCTGCTGTTTTTACATTAATTATCCCTCAAGAATTGTCTTTTAAAGGACCTCATCTTTAAAAGACATTAAGAGTTGACTCTGATATGGCAATTGTGTAGGCAATATACATTTATATATAATATATACTTTGAAATCTAAGACAATATAGCTCTCAATTTACGTTAGCATTAAGTAACTATAAATTTTTGTCTTTATATGAAACATATGAAACTTAGAAAACTTTTTTTTTAAATTTTTTTTATTCAGTTGTGGTGTGTGCCCGGGTGTATGTATTCAGGTGTGCATGTGTGCGCATGTATGTGTTTCCTTACTTTGCCCCTGGATTCTCTGCCCTACCAGGACCAGAAACGCAGGCCGCTCCCGCTTCCACCTGGCATCTATACATGGGTTCTAACATTTGAACTCAGGACCTTCCGCCTGCAAGATAGAGGCTTAACCCCTGAGCTACCTCTCTAGCCCCTAAAAGAAAACTTTTGCTTTAAGGTAACAGCCTTAAATCTTATTTTGAAATGAAAATGTTAAATAGCTTGTAGTACTTTAATATCTTTTGAAGCCAAATTAATTATAACACAAGTCAGTAAAAGTTCTTTAAATTTTGTAGAGACTGAGACATTTAATATGGAATAAACAAGCACCACATGGTCACAAGAGAATACCTGTACGTCTTTGTTTAGATAAGCAATATTTACTTGCAGTAGAAACATTTAGATATTATTATATTGCACCATAAAGAAAATGAAGACACTTCAATGAATTTTTTAGAAACATTTGTATTACCTGGTTGCTAGATTTGATGGGATAAAATTTTATAAAAGAAGTCAAGAGGAATGAGGAAGTTTATAGTGGTTTTGTTATTATAGTGGCTTTGTTATTTTTAGAATATAGGGAAAAACCTTTAAGAACACAATGGCATTTTCATTGGTACTCCTGTTAAATATCAAAACCAAGTGAGATAACTTATTATGGAAGAAAGCTTACAATCTATCAGAAAAACAGTTGTGGTCGATTCAAAATGTAAATAGTTCAGTCCTTAGAAGTTATTAAAATTTTTTGTTCTTATTTTTAGTATGCATACATGTATTTAAAAATGGCATGCCAAAATTTTAATATTAGCACACAACATGAATCAAAAAGATTGAAGTGGCTATAGATTTTTTTA
Organism: Typhlomys cinereus; assembly: GCA_023101885.1. Classification (NCBI taxonomy): domain Eukaryota; kingdom Metazoa; phylum Chordata; class Mammalia; order Rodentia; family Platacanthomyidae; genus Typhlomys; species Typhlomys cinereus. The sequence goes on from JALPQD010000058.1 coordinate 7,130,467, forward strand.
CATTGAAACACAAGACACATAACATATAAACACATTAATAACATACAATTCACTGACAACAGCCTTAAAAGTACTGAAAGACATCATCAAAAGCATATCAACATTTATGAAAGCCTTACCATTGAAAATAAAATCTCCTATTAGTTAAGTCCAGCAGTTTAGTTTAATTATGAAAAACATTAAAAGCAGTTTAAACTTTAAAATTTAGTACCAAACACAAATTATTAAGAAATTTTATATGTAATAGATGAATATATCTGTCCAATTTTTTCTTTTTCTGAAAATTTGTTAACATTTCCAAGTGTCATTTGCATTTTAAAGACCAAATATTTATATTATTGTTTCCCAAGCTGAGATCCTCTTGCCACAGTCTGTAAAAGTGGCAGTTTTTGCAAGTTTTTTTATGGATCTCAAAACCATTTGAATTAATATTAGGATATTAGGTTTTTATATTAATTTTTTTGTTCTTCAGGTAGAGTTAAAGCAGGCATGACACTCAATTGCTAAAAGCAAAGGGACAATGAATGTTTCAAAGTAGTTTTTCCCTGGTTTATGTATAAACATCAAATGTGTGGGGAAGGGACTATAAACTATCTAGTCCTGTGAAAAACAACAACAATAACAACAACAAAGATCTAAGAACATACAAGACATAGACTTAAACTCCAGAGGGAGGAATCTTCCTTCCAGAGGCAAAATTTAATTTACATAGGGAAAGCCTTTAGGCTTTAGGACTAGCAATTTCCCCTTTAGATGTTAATGTGTCACTCCCCAACCAGGAGGCTTTAGGCAAGTACCAGACAGAAACATTAAGGCAGGCAGTAACACTAAGGCCAGATTTCGCCCTTATTTTTCTTATTTCTCTTATTTATATAAAATAATGTCATGTCCTTTATCCAGAAATTGTTTCTGTGAAACAATATTCTGTTATGCTGGACCATGTCAAAACAGCATGGTTCAATAAGGATGCGGCATGAACCTTTGAAATCATAGCATCAGTGACACTGCAGACTTCCTGCCTAGCCTTGCTATGACACTGCAGCCATCTCACTGATATTTCAGGCTCATGGTCATGTTACAGCCTCAACAGTGACACCACAGCCACACTGTGGCATCAGAGCCTCACCAGTAATGTCCCAGCCTCACTGTGACATCTGAAACTCACCACTGACATCAGCCTCACTTCTGACATCTCAGCCTAACCACTGAAATCTCAGCTGAACTGTGATGTCATAGTCTATCACCACTGAAGTCACAGCCTCACTGTGACCTCACAAACACTGTGACATCACAACTTCCTCAGTGATATCACAAACTCACAGTGACATCACAGCCTCATTGTGATATCACAGCCGTAAAGAGCTATCAAAGCATCACTATGACATAAAGTTTCACCTCTGATATTATAGCCCCACTGTGACATCGCAGCCTCAGTTTGACACTACGAACTTACTGTGACATTAGAGCTTCAGCAGTAACAATAAAGCCTCATCAATAACATAGTCTCCCTGTGAAAGCACAGTCACTACTGACATCAAAATCTCACTATGACATTACAACCTCACTGTCACATCATAGCCACACTGTGCCAACCCAGCCTCACTGTGACATCACAGCCTCATCAATGATAAGACAGGCTCACCAGTGACACCACAGACTCATGGTGACATCATAACTTCACTGTGGCATCACAGCCTCACCACTTTTATCACATCATCAATGCGACATCTTAACCTCATCTCTCACATCAGTCTCACTTGTGAAATCACAGTTTAACCACTGACTTCACAGCTGCTCTGTGACATCACTGACTCACCAGTGACATGCCCACCTCATTGTGACATCACACTCTCATCACTCACATCTGCCTCATTCTGTTATCACAGCATAACCACTGATATCACATCGTCACTGTGATGTCATAATCTCACTCCATTGTAATCATAGCCTCATTGTGATGTCACAGCATCACTGGTGACAACACAACCTCACTGTTTCATCACAGCCTCACTATGACATTACAGGCTCATCTCTGAAATCATAGCCTCAATGCAACATCATACCCTCATCACTGACATCCTATCTAGCCACACTATGACACCACAGCCTCACCACTGACCTTACCGGCTCACTGAAATATGATAGTAACCCTGTGTCATGACAGTGTTACTATTGAATTAGCAACCTCCCTGTGACATCACAACTTCCCCAGTGACATCACAACCTCACAGTGATATCACAACCATAACATGCCATCAAAGCATCACTGTGTCATAAAACTTCATCTCTGACATCATAGTTTCACTATTACATTGCAGCCTCAGTTTTGACACAATAAACTCACTGTGACATTAGTGCCTCACCAGTGACAATACAGCCTCATCAATGACATAGTCTCCATGTGAAAACACAGTCACTTCTGACATCATAACCTCAATGTGACACCAAAGCCACACTGTGCCAACACAGCATCACTGAGACATCACAGACTCACCACTATAGGACTGACTCACTGTGATAGTATAGCCTCACCATGGACACCACAGCCTCATAGTGACATCATAACTTCACGTGGCATCACAGCCTCACCAATTATATCACACCGTCAATGTGACATCTCAGTCTCATCTCTCACATCAGTCTCACAGCTGCACTATGACATCATAGCTTCACTGTGACATCACAGCCACATGGTGACATCACAGCCACACTATGACATCACAGCCTCATCACTGTTATCCTACCTAGCATTATCATAACACCATAGCCTCACCACAGATAGCACAGGCTCACAGTTATGTGACAGCCTCAGAAGTGACATCATAGCCTTTGACATCATAAACAGTGACACCACATCCTCATATGTTACATCACTGCCTCATTGTTACATCAGCACCACCACTAACATCACAGCCTCCCTGGGCCATTAAAACCTCTCTAGTTGGGGCTGGAGAGGTGGCTCAGGGGTTAAGCCTCCGCCTTGCAGACAGAACGTCCTGAGTTTGGATCCTGGACCCCATGTATAGATGCCAGGCAGAAGCGGGGGCGGCCTCCATTTCCGGTCCTAGTAAGGTGAAGCCTGTGAATCCCAGGGCAGAGTAAACAAGGAGGAGGTGGAGGCGTCCATGGTGGTTCCCGAATTCGTCCATGGTTCTACACACACATACATGCATACACGCACACACACACATACATGTGCACAATTGAATAAAAATAAAAAAACCTCTCTAGTGACATCACAACATCACTGTGTCATCAGAGATTCACTGTAATATCATAGCCACACAGAGTCTCACTGTGACATTACAATCTGAGAGTGCCATAACACGTACACTGCAACATCACAAACTCACTGTGACATTAGCCTTGCCACTGACATAAAATCCTCATGGTGACATCACATACATACCTCTGACATGATCTCACTGTGACATCATAGCCTCAATATGACATCAAAGCATCACTACTGATATCACAACCTCACTGTGTCATCAGCCTTGCCACTGTCATCAGTCTCAATGTGACCTCACAGCCTCCACCGTGACATGGCCCACTTCTTGTGACATCACAGGCTTATCATGTCACCACAGCCACATAGTACCATCACAGCCTCACAATGACATGCCAGCCTCAGTGTGACATCATACCCTCATCACTCAGAAAAGCCTCATTCTGATATCACCGTCTAACCAGAGAAATCACATCCTCACTATGTCATTGTCTCACTCCACTGACATTATAGCCTCACGGCATCACTGGTGACAACACAGCTTCACTGTGACATCACAAATCACCTCTGAGGTTATTGCCTCACTGTGATATGACAGCCTCACTATGACATCACAGGGTCACCTCTGAAATCATTGCCCAATTGTGACATCACAATATCGACTCTGATGTTAGAACCTCACTCTTTCATCACAGGCTCATCTCTGAAATAATAGCCTCAATGCAACCTCACATCCTCATCACTGACATCCTACCTAGCCTAACTGTGGCACCACAACCTCACCACTAAACTGACAGATTCACTGAAACTTGATAGCCTGCTGGACACCACTGTGTTGCTATTGACATCACAATCTCACTGACATAATAAATTCCCTAGTGACATCACAACCTCACAGTGACATCATACCCTCATTGTGACATCTCAGCCATTCTGTGCCATCAAAGCATCAGTGACATAAAGCCTCGACTCTGATATGAGAGCCTTAATGTGACATCACAGCCACAGTTATACACAATAAATTCACTGTGACATTAGAGCCTCATCAGTGACAATATAGGTTCACCAATGACATAGTCTTTCTGTGAAAGCACAGTCACTTCTGACATCACAACCTCACTGTGACATCATAACCTCACTGTGTCACCACAACCACACTGTGCCAACCCAACCTCACTGTGATTTCACAGCCTCGCCATTGATGTGACAGGGTCACTGTGATATTACAGCCTCACCAGTGACACCACAGCCTCAGAGCAACATCATGACCTCACTGTGACATCACAACTTCCCCAATGACATCACTACCTCCCAGTGACATCACAGCCAAATTATGACATCAGATCCATACTGTTCCATCCAAGAATCACTATGACAAAACTTCACCTCTGACATCACAACTTCACTGTGACATCACAACCTCAATTTGACACAATAACGTCACTGTGACATTAGAGCTTCACCAGTGACAATACATCCTCACCAATGACATAGTGTCACTGTGAAAGCACAGTCACTACTGACATCACAACCATACTGTGCCAGCACAACCTCACGTTATCACAGCATCAGCACTGATATGACAGGCTCACCATGACATCACAGCTTCACCAGGGACACCATAGTCTCAAGTTAACATCATAACCTCACTGTGGCATCACAGCTTCACAGTAACCTCACAGCCTCGCTGTTACATCACAATTGTACCACTGATAGGACAGGCTCAATGTGATATTACAGCCTCACTAGTGACACCACAGCCTCATAGTGATATCATAACCTCACTGTGGCATCACAGCCTTACCAGTTATATTACATTATCAATGAGAGATCTCAGCCTCATCATTCCCATCGTCTCATTTCTGAAATCACAGCCTAACCACTGACCTCACAGTTGCACTGTGACATCATTGCCTCACCCTGACATAACAGCCTCATTATTTCATCACAACCTCATGGTGATATCGCACCCACACTGTGACATCTCATGCTCACCACTGGTATCCTAATTAAACTTACTATGACAACACAGCCTCACCACAGTTAGCACAGGCTCACAGATGTGAGACAGCCTCAGTAGTGACATCATTGCCTTTGACGTCATAAAGAGTGATATCACTGCCTCATTGTGACATTAACCTTCCCCCAGGTATCACAGTCTAACAATGACCTCACAGGCTTATTGTGACCTCATAGTCTAACCTGTTACATCATAGACTCTCCTGTTATATCCTTGTCTTATGGTGAAATCAGTCTTTCCACTGACATTACATCTTCACTGTAATATCATGGCATCACTAGTGACAACACAGTCTCACTGTGCTATCACAGCATCACCTCTGAGGTTACAGCTTCACTGTGACATGACAGCCTCCCTATGACATCACAGGCTGACTGCCCTGGCCCGCCGGACACTCTGAGAACTGGGTAACCTAGGAGGGGGGAGGACAAATGAAGGATAGGAGACACAAAGAACGAGAACAAGTCGAGAGTTCCGATTAAGCTCTAACTTTATTGATTCAGGGGAGGGTTTATATAGTTCTAAGGGAAGGGGCTTCTTAGGGCAGGGGTTTAGACAGGAAAACCATTTGGCCAGGCAGGAAACATTGCTAGGAGACTGAGATATTTATGGTAGATAAGGTAGTGAGCAGATGAGTTAAACCTCAAGTGGTTGTTTGTTTTTTCTGATAAAAGGCTCAGCTATGGGGAAAACAGAGACAGAGACAGGCAGTCTTGTTTCTTCTGATAAAGGGCTCAGCTATAGGGAAAACAGAAACAGAGACAAGCAAGTGCCCAAGATGGTCACTTAGGCAAAAAGGTCATTTTTTATGGCTCCTGGCATCTCCTCCCTTTTTGTATTATTAAGTGGAGAAGTGGAGCTTGAGGAGAAGGGACAAGCACACTCTATGGGTGTTGGACCTTAATTGATGGGGGGGGGAACAGTGGCCTGATCCTCCCAGGTAGGTTTTGCAGGTGTCTTTTTGGGGAGGAGAGGAGCTTTTTGGCACCAACCTTTGTGCAATCAGGCATGTGTCTCAGGGAACTCAGATGCGGACAGTAGGGTCCTTCCCTTGCAGTGTCTTTGCCTCGCACCCCATATCGGTGTCAATCCACGTTTGTGGGCATAGGTCTGAGGCCTATGCCGTTCCCGTAGGGGACCCATCCTCCATTAGCTCTAGATAGCCTCGTTCAGCCATCTCGAGGTGATGATAATGAACCTGAATAGGTTTTGAAGCCAGGGAGTCTATTTGAGCCTTGATAAAACTCATCAGCCTGTTAAAGACAAAAGGCCCTAGTGAGACAAGGAGAAATAGACCAAGCAGGGGTCCCAAGAGGGGAAGACGGTAAGGAAGGAAACTGTTCCAGGCAGTCCAAAGGGGCCAATCAAACAATTCTTTGTGGCGTTTTTCAAGTTCTTCTTGATGTTTCCTGATGCGATCTCAAATGAGTACTGATTTATTAGCATAAAAACAGCATCTTTCCTGTAAGGCTAAACATGTACCTCCCTGATCTGCGGTGAGCAAATCTAGTCCTCACCTATTTTGTAAGACCACCTCAACCAGGGAGTCTAATTGGTCTTGGATGTCTTGGATTGACTTGTAAACTGTTTGGACATCGTCTGCCAGTCATTGGGAGAGACTAGTATAGGAATGAATAGCAACTCCCATGCCTATAGCACCAGAGGTTAGGCCCCCAGCGATCCCTAAGCCAACAAGGATTGGAATAAACTGAACAGCTCTTCTATGTCTGGGAATGAGGTAGTCTATGGAAGGAATAGGGACAGGTACATCCACTGGGAGAATTTCAATGTGAGGTAAAAGGGAAGCCAGGACACAGAGTCCAGTCCAATTTGTAGGGAGGAAGGAATAGGCTAACCCAGATCTGCAAGTAAAAACTTTTCCTGGGCCAGCGCAGAGGGCTGTGGAAACATTAGTTATCTCTGAGCAGGATGTGAAGGAGGCTATACCTACATCAATATCAAAGGAATTATTAAGGAAGTGTTTGTAAAAGCAGGTGGAGTTTGTGAACCCAGTGGGCTGAACCTTGAAGGGGACAGAGAGTATGCAGTTAGGGTTTGAGGAGATGAAGGGTCAGGATTGCCTTCTAGTATCTGAAAAAAGGGGTTTGAGTTCTCCTGTAGTGAGTTTTAAATATGGCTGTAACCAAGTAACATTGCCCAGGAATTTTTGAAAGTCGTTTAATGTATGTAGTTGGTCTTTTTTTAATTGAACATTTTGAAAAAATATAAAGTTTTGGCAAAGTTCAAAACCCAGGTAAAAATATGGATCTTTTAATTGAATCTTATCAGGGGTAATTTGGAGTCCAAGGGCAGAAAAAACTGGGAAAGTTGAAGGGAGCAATCTAAAAGCTGGGTGGGATTGGGTCCTGCCAGGAATATGTCATCCATATAATGAACAATATATATTGAGGACCAGGCTTTACGAAAGGGATCAATAGCCTGAGCAACATATTTTTGGCAGAGTGGGACTGTTGGTCATTTCTTGGGGAAGGACCTTCCACTGAAAACGTGGCATGGGACCTTTGAAATTGGTAACAGAGAGGCTAAAAGCAAAGCGTTCTCTATCAGCGGGATGTAATGGGATGGTAAAGAAACAATCTTTGAGGTCAATTATAATCTTAGAATAACCTGAGGGGATGTCAACAGGTGTGGGGAGGCCTGGCTGCAGGGCACCCATTGAAAACAGTCTCATTTATTTCTCTAAGATCTTGTAAAAGTCTCCATTTTCCTGACTTCTTTTTTATGACAAAAATAGGAGTATTCCAGGGAGAAGTGGTAGGTTCAATATGGCCAGCTTCAAGCTGTTCCTGTACTAACGCTGTGGCGGCAGAAAGTTTTTCAGAAGTTAAAGACCATTGATCAACCCATACAGGGTTATTGAACTTCCAGTGAATTTTATCTGCATGGGGTACAGGCTTGTCAATGACCGAAATTATAAATTTGGATTGCCTATTCCTGAGCGATCAAGTTTTTGATCTATTTGGATGGGAGTTTTTATTCCTTGATTATTTTTGCCTAGCCGTTGGCCGGGCAAGAAACCTTGTCTTAACATTTGGTGGGTAACTATTTCATTGGGGCTACATATGATGACATTTAACTGTCCAAGAATATCACGACCCCAAAGGTTGACTGGGAGGCCAGGGACCACATATGGCTGTACAGTGCCATTGTTTCCCTCTTTATCTGACCAAGCAAGAATTTTGGAACATTGTTGAGGTTTAGAAGTCTGTCCTATGCCCTGTAGATGGGTAAGGGATGCTGTCAAGGGCCAGTTAGGAGGCCAGTTTTTGCCTGAGATAACTGATACATCAGCCCCTGTATCTATGAGCCCCTCAAAAAGTTTGCCATCTAACTTTAACTTAAGAAGGGGTTTATTATCGGTTATTTGTCGTATGCAATAGACATCAGGAGAGCTAAGGCCTTGATCATTATGACGTTTTGGAATAAATTTTTTGGAGTCTTTATTAATAAGGGGAAGCAAGATTAATTGGGCAATTTTTTGCTTAGCCATTATTTTAAGGGGTCCATTGTTAGAGTAGGCAAGGATTTTTATTTCACCTGTATAATTAGAATCTATAACACCTGGATAAACATGGAGGCCTTTTAGGGTAGAATGGGTAAAGGGCCATATATGCCCATGGGTAGGACTTGAACTCCCATATCAGGGGTTAATATTGAGTTGGTGGAGGGACTGAGGTCCAATCCTGTGTTGTTTGAGGTTGTTGGGTGGAAAGTGGAAATGTTATTGGGTGGGATGTTTTGGTTTGAGGGATGAACCTGATAGCCCTGGGGTTGTCTGAGCTGGGGCCAGGGGCTGGCCCTTCCAGAAGTTTTTTAGTGGCAATGGGTTTCTCTGGACATCAGCTTTTGAGATGCAATCAGAGGCCCAGTGTTTTCCTCTTTTGTACCGAGGGCAAAATGTTGTAGGTGGTGGGCAGGGCCTCCCTCCCCCCTCAGCAAGCCGTGCTCAGGAGGCTCTCAGACCTCTCCAGTTTTTACTCATGACCCCAGAATAAGCTTCCTGCTGCCCTTGAGAAGTTGGGATTCTATGAATAACCAAATTCCTGCTTAATCAAACAGACAATTGAAATACATCTGAATACGTGAAGCTTAATATTAATCTCTAACCCCCGAGGCTCAATGTCCTCTATAGCAGAAAAGAAGCACAATGTATAACTCTTTTTTAACCATCTCTAGTTCTTAATCTGTTTATAAACCCAACATTTCATAAACCTTTATAGCACACTTTAACATCTTTTTAATCAATCAACTCAAAACTCCTTCCTGTACACATTTAATTTTTAAGTGAGATTTTTTTATCTTATAAATCTTATTTAAAAACCTTTTATACATTTAAGTACCATGCCCTTTTTTTATACCTTTTTTATCTTTTTTGATTTTTTTTGTTGTTTTAATATTAGATATCCTGTAAGAAAAGTTCTTTAATATAGGCATTAACAGTAGACACCGTCTTAAAAATCACTGTACCTGAATTAAATTTGTAAGATTATAACAGAACATAGGAGTATACTTGGAATTAGGATCCAGATTTTTTCCCAAGGAAGGGAGCTCATAATTTCTCAGAAACCAGTTTTATTTTTTGGCTGTTAAATACGTTAACATTACACATGTGAAAACAAACTCTCCTAGGTAAAAGCACATTATTTCTTTGTGAAGCTTCATAAAAAGATATTTTAATCAATACATACTCAAGCCTTTTGATGGTAATTTTAAGTGTGCACGTGCATTTAAATTGGGCATGCCAAATAATGAATAAAGTCAAAACCAAAAATGTGATTACAAGCGCGCAATAACCTAAAGTGGCCACTTTTTTTATTTTGAAACATAAAATATACATATTCATAGGGAATTCAAATAGCCAAACAAGTCAGAACCTTTTAAAAGTAACTTTGTATGTCAGCCCCCCCTGACCTCCCCACTCTAGCCTGCCCTGGGACAGGTTTCTGTGAAGATGCATTGGAAGCATTTTTTGTTGTTGTTGTTAATCGTTTCCATCCTCCTCCTCTATGAAGGGAACCATGAGGCATTTTCTCTCCCAGCAGCCATTTTTCCACACACCAGGACCTCTCCCCAGGCTTCAAAGCCAGCAACTCTGCCCACAAACTTTTTTCCACGCTGGGACGAGAGTGGGCCCTTCACTCGCAAACATTCTGTTTTGCGCATGTGCGCTACGGCAGCCGCCACCTCTGTGCGCCGCCATATTTTTGTAGGGAACCTCATTGCGTGCCGCCATATTATGGTACGGAACCTCTGTGCTGGTGCAAGCTACCTCACTGCTGCTGGTAGCCTCCCCCGCTGCTCTGTCCCGGTCCCATGTGGCTCATCCGCAGATGCCGGGAGCAGCATTGTCTCTTTAAGTCTTTTTTCTTAACCGTAGTTCCTGTGTCTTGAGGGACTCCTTGGGTCCCTTTAAAAATAAGTCATGCTTATTTAATGCCTGTCCCATGGTTGTGCTGTTTGAATCATACCTTAACACCAGATCTGGTTCACAGGTGGGTGACTCTGTGGCAATCACAGCCAGGATCTTCTCTCATCCACTGCTAGGACGCGTTGATCCTCTGGGTTGACAGCCGTCAGTGGTCAAACAGCATTTGTCCGAAGCCCCCTGGGCCCAGGCCCCACGTTCCAGCGCCAATTGCCAAGGCCTGCGGGACACTCTGAGAACCCCGTAACCTAGGAGGGGGGAGGACAAATGAAGGACAGGAGACACAAAGAACGAGAACAAGTCGAGAGTTCCAATCAAGCTCTAACTTTATTGATCCAGGGGAGGGTTTATATAGTTCTAAGGGAAGGGGCTTCTTAGGGCAGGGGTTTAGACAGGAAAACCATTTGGCCAGGCAGGAAACATTGCTAGGAGACTGAGATATTTATGGTAGATAAGGTAGTGAGCAGATGAGTTAAACCTCAAGTGGTTGTTTGTTTTTTCTGATAAAAGGCTCAGCTATGGGGAAAACAGAGACAGAGACAGGCAGTCTTGTTTCTTCTGATAAAGGGCTCAGCTATAGGGAAAACAGAAACAGAGACAAGCAGGTGCCCAAGATGGTCACTTAGGCAAAAAGGTCATTTTTTATGGCTCCCGGCAGCTGACCTCTGAAATCATTGCCCAATTGTGATATTACACCATCAACTCTGACATTATAGCCTCACTGTTTCATCAATGCCTCACTGTGACATCACAGGCTCACCTCTGAAATTATAGCCTCAATGCAACATCATACCCTTGTCACTGACATCTTACCTAGCCTAACCACTGACCTCACAGGCTCACTGAAACATGATAACATCCCTGTGACACCACAGTGTCGCTATTGATATCACAACTTCCCCACTGATATGACAGACTCACAGTGATATTACAGACACAATGTAACATCACGACCTCACCAATGACAGCACAGCCTCGCCTGTGACATCAGCATCACTACTGACATTAGTCAGAAAACTGACAACACTACCACACCAGTGACAACACAGCCTTTGACGTCACAGCCTTTGATGTCACAGCCTCACCAGTGTCGCTGTCATGTAATAGGTTCACCACTGATATCAGAATCTCACCAGTGACTTCATAGACTCACTATGAAATCATTCTCACCACTGACATTCCAGCCTTATTGTGCCATCACACAGTGATGTCATGTTATCACAGCATCAGCCCTGATATGACAGGCTCACCGTGACATCACAGCTTCACCAGGGACACCATTGCTTCATTGTGACACCACTAACATCACAGCCTCACTATGCCATTTAAACCTTTCTAGTGACATCATTACATCACTGGATCATTAGAGTCTCACCATGAAATCATAGTCACATTGTGTCCTCACAGCCTCACTGTGACTTTACAATCTGAAAGTGACATCTCAGCCTCACTATAACATTAGAAACTCACTGTGACATCAGCCTTGCCAGTAACACAACCGCTGCATGGTGACAGCACATACACACCTCTCACATAGCCTCACTGTGACATCACAGCCTCAATATGACACCACAGCATCACCACTGACATCATAGCCTCATTGTGACATCAACCACTGACATCACAGTCTCACTGTGACCTCACAGCCTCCACCATGACTTCACACTAATACAGAAATTGGTACCAGAAGTAGATCTGGAGAAAGAAAATTATAAGAATTAATTTTGCTGGCAAGCTTTGTGATATCTGGAGCTGGATTTCTGGCACAATGAAACCTCCAGTGACTAAATACTCCCCTAGTGTTTGGAGAACACTGCAACTGTTTGGCGTGAACTGTTTCTAGAACAGGTAAAAATAGGTGTATAAGACAGTCTTGATGCCCCTCTTGTGATGATTGAGAAGTTTAGTGATTCTGTATATGAAACGAGATAAAATGAGTAAGGATAAGGAAAACAATGATGCTAGCTGGTTCTTTCCAGCATCTCTCATTAAACTACAAATGGCAAAGGAAGATCTTAGAGAGGAAAATATCCAACTCAGAAAGCACATAAACAACGTAGAAATTTCTAAGTGTGCCCTAGAAGAGAATCTTTTCTCCAGTAGGAACATGGCTCAAATCACTGAAAATCAAACCCAAACTTTGATTATTAAAGTGGCTGAGTTACAATATAAATTACAATCCCAGCCTCCAAAGGTATTGGCTGTTAAAATAAAGGCACTGATTGGAAAAGAATAGAAAAGCATTGGAAAAGAATCCCCCCAAAAATGGGATGCTAGTGAGTGGGAGGACCAAACTGATGATGAAGACCTTGAATCCTCAAATTCTGATAGGTTTGTTTTGCCTGAGGAGATAGTCTACCCCCTCTCAGCAGAAAATGAATCCCCACACTCACCTTTTACAAAAGTGCTGTTTTCACCTTTGCCATAAGAAAGTAATGAAGTTATAGCATGCCCACCTGTGATTGCTTCCAGGCTTATAACTAAGCTCAAGGAGGCTTCTAAAGGTGAAATAGAAAGTGTGGTCCGTGAGGAGGTGTGCTGTACCCCTAAAGAACTGCATGACATTTCTAATACATTCAAGCAATGTAGAGTCCACTCACTCACGGCATGGTGTGTTTCAGCCCACTCACACACTCATTCACACGATTGCACAGTCTGCTGGCTGTGAGGACAAGAAAGGCAGGTTCCATCTGTCCTGGCCTCTGCCTCAATTTCCCAGAGACTTGACACAGGACGGGGAGATTGTCAGAAGCAGATCTCGGTTTATGGGGGAAACAAAGGAGCTTATATAGACAAATAATTAGATGGCGCCAAATGGGCAGCCAATTTTGTCAAAGGTTAAAACAACCTACAGGTACCACAGGTGAAGTCCAATGTCAATCAGCACAGAAGGCAACTCAATAACTGAAAGCCAATTAGGGGTCCCTGTAATGTGATCAGGGTTATACCCAGGACACTTACCCTCAGCGCCATCTTTAGTACCATTTGCTTGGCAATCCCCTGGGGCAAATCCTGGGTGGGCCCAATAAAGCAGCAGTCTGGGAAATACCCCTGGGAATGGATTGTAAGGCTTTGGGATACTGGTGGAATGAGTATAAAACTGGATAAAAGTTAATTCACAAAAATGGCCCCATTGAGTGGAGATTCTAGGTTTAACACTGCTACACACAGAGTTAAAAATGGTCCCACGAGTTTTTTTGGGTGGGCAACTGAAGTATTTATTGAAGTTTGGCCTTCTGAACAGGAACTGGAGATTCCAGATATTCCTTGGTTTAATGTTGATGATGGGATTAAGAGGCTCAGGGAAATTGGTATGCTTGACTGGATTCATTCTTTAAAATCCAATTCTCAATGGTGGAATCTAGATGATATGCCTTTTACCAGAAATGTACTTAATAAGTTGATAAGAGGGGCATAACCAAATATGAAGGCTCCTACCATTTCTCTTCTCCTTGTGCCAGAACTAACAATGGGAAATGCAGCCACTCAGTTGGAAAACTTAAATTCAATGGGCCTAGGTGGATCTTGGAGTAGTAGGGGCCAAGTGGCAGCGTTGAATCACCAAGGGCAAATTAAGCATACTAACCATAATGTACAGCATAGACAAAAGAGTACTTATGAAGGTCTCACTCGCTTAGACCTTTGGCATTGGCTAATCTACTATAGTGTCCCCAAAAGTAAAATAAATAAGAAGCCTACAAAGTTCTTATTTGACCTGTACAAGCAGAAAAATTCTAACAGAAATGGAGGAAAATTTACTTGTACCAACAGAGAACCATGGCCTGTCAATGAATTTCCAGACTTGAATCAGTTTACAGATCCAGAACCCCTTGAATGAAGGGCAAGCTAGATCCCTTTAAGGAAAGACCTTGGCACCATAGCAAAAAGCTTTAATATTAGCCTTTCTCCTATCCTTCCACAAAGGGACATAAGGCCTTTCACTAGTGTTACTATACATTGAGGGAAAGGAAATAATCAGACATTTCGGGGTCTACTAGATACTGGATCTGAGTTGACACTGATTCCAGGAGATCCTGTAAAACTTTGTAACCCTCCACTTAAAATAGGGGCATATGGGGGACAACTGATTGATGGAGATTTGACTAAAGTTGGACTCACAATAGGTACAGTAGGTCCACAAACTCATCCTGTGTATATTTCCCCAGTGCCAGAGTGTATTATTGGTATACATATACTTAGAAGTTGGCAGACCCTTCACATAGGTTCCTTGAAATGTGGAATAAGAGCCATTGTGGTTGGGAAGGTCAAATGGAAGCCTTTAGAATTGCCGCTACCAAAGAAAATAGTGAATCAGAAACAGTATCATATCCCTGGAGGAATTACAGAAATTAGTGCCACTATAAAGGACTTGAAGGATGCAGGGGTGGTGGTTCCTACCACGTCTCCTCTTAACTCTCCTCTTTGGTCTTTACAGAAGATAGATGGGTCATGGAGAATGACAGTCGATTTTCTCAAACTTAATCAATTTGTAACTCCAATCGCAGCTGCTGTACCAGATGTGGTTTTGTTGCTTGAGCAGATCAACACATCTCCTGGTTCTTGGTATGCAGCCATTGATCTTACAAATGCTTTTTTCTCCATATTCATTCATAAAGATCATCAGAAGCAATTTTACTTCAGTTGGCAAGACCAGAAGTATACATTTACAATGTTACCTCAAGGGTATATTAATTCTCCACCCCTATGCCATAACTTGGTTCGCAGAGATCTTGATCGCTTGTTTCTTCTACAAGGTATCACACTGTCCCATTATATAGATGATATTATGTTGATTGGATCAAGTGAGCAGGAATTAGCAAGCATTTTGAGTTGTTGGTAAGACATGTGCAGAACAGAGGATGGGAAATAAATCCAACCAAAATCCAAGGACCTCCTACTTTAGTAAAATTTTTAGGAGTTCATTGGTGTGGGGCATGTAGCAATGTCCCCTCTAAGATAAAGGATAAGTTGTTGCACCTGGTCATTCCCACCACTAAAAAAGAAGCACAAGTTTTAGTGGGCCTTTTTGGATTTTAGAGGCAGCACATTCCACACTTGGGCATGTTACTTAGGCCCATATACCAAGTAGCTCAGAAAGCTGCCAGCTTTGAGTGAGGCCCAAAATAAGAGAAGGCTCTTCAGCAAGTTCAAGCTGCTATATAGGCTGCCTTGCCACTTGGACCATATGATCCAGCAGACCCAATGGTATTGGAAGTGTCTGTTGCAGATAGAGATGCTGTTTGGAATCTCTGGCAGGCTCCCATAGGTGAATCATGGTGGAGATGCTTAGGATTTTGGAGAAAGGCCCTGCCATCATCTGCAAACAATTACTCTCCTTTTGAGAAACAGCTCTTGTCCTGTTATTGGGCCTTAGTGGAAACTGAACATTTGATAATGGGTCATCAAGTTACCATGAAACCTGAGTTACCCATCATGAGTTGGGTGTTATCTGAACCAGCAAGCTGTAAAGTTGGACAGGCACAGCATCAATCTATTATCAAATGGAAAGGGTATATTAGAGACTTGGCCAGAACATGTTCTGAAGGCACGAGTAAGAAGTTGCCTGAATGCCTGTGGTTCCTCAGCCTGTTGCAATGCCTGTTCCCAAACGTGTATCTATAGCCTCCTGGGATGTGCCCTATGATCGGCTGACTGAAGCCTGGTTCACAGATGGTTCTGCTCAATATTCAGGTGTCACTCAGAAGTGGACAATTGCAGAGCTATAATCCCTTTCTGCAACAATCCTAAAGGACACTGGAGAACAGAAATCTTCACAGTGGGCAGAATTTAGAGCAGTGCACATGGTTATACACTTTGCCTGGAAGGAAAAATGGACAGAAGTGTGACTGTATACTGATTCATGGGCTATAGCCAATGGTTTGGCAGGATGGTCAGGCAGTTAGAAGGAACATAATTAGAAAATTGGCGAGAAAGACATCTGGGGAAGAAGCATGTGGCTAAACCTCTCCCAAAGGGCAAGGGACACAGAGAAATTTGTGTCTCATGTAAATGCTCATTGAAAGATGACATCAGCAGAAAAAAACATTCAATAATCAGGTGGATAAGATGACCCATTCTGTGAACAGTGAGTCTTTTTCTCCAGCCTTTCCAATCTTTGCCTATTACAGTCAGCCTGCATGGTTGCTGATAAATTACCATCAAACATCTTAAGGGAAAAAGGTATTTATTCTCATGATTTCTGGTTGCAGTTCTTAGTTCAGCTTGATGCAAAAGCATGCACCAACACCAGGGGCAAGGGAACTGGCCACACTATCACTGCATAATGGTGGCAAGAGATGGACAATCCTTACTGTTGCAGTCCGCCTGCATGATTGCTGATAAATGACCATCACACAGCTTAAGGGAACAAGGAGTTTATTTTCTTACGACAGTCCGGTTACAGTTCATAGTCCAGCTTGACAGGAGAGCACACACCAACACCAGGGCCAAGGGAACTGGCCACTATAACGGCTGAGAGATGGACAATCCTTACTTGCCAGACCAGCATGTCTGGCCAAGTATACAGAAGGATGCCAACTCTCTCAACTAGCTCTCTGTGATTTATCCAGGGCCTAATCCCACCCACCATGGGCTGGGTCTTCCCCATCAGCAAGACAATCTCCTTCAGGTTTGCTCTGGGCTTAACTCAACCATCAACTTTCTACAACTGTGCCCAGAGCTCAAACCCTCAACAGTCAAGTTGACAACTGTGCTTACCTATGACATTCCACCCCTTGTCAACTTGACACAAAAACAATAGCACTTTTAAACTGTAACCTTTCCTTGTTCCCACAGATGTTAAAATATAAATGCATTCCATGGACAAATTTAAAATGTTTTCTCATTAAAACTTAGTTCCAACATTTTAAAAGTTAAAAGTTCTTAACCTTCTTAAATTAGAATAAGTTAAATACTTTAAAACAGATAAAACATTAAAACAGAAAGATTTTAAACAATAAGAAAACATTGAAAAGATCAAAGTCCAGAAAATCAAATACCGCATCCTTTACTTTAATGTCCATCTTCTATTGCTCATCACGTAGTCAAGGCAGCTCAAAGATTTGAGGCATTCCCAGTCCCTGTTTGCAGCTTGAAGTTGTAAGAGTAGAGTTTCTCTGAACCAGGCTGAATCTCCACTCACAGTTGTCCTCAGCAGCAGTCCCACAGTTCTGGCATCTCAAACATCACTCTGGGTTCTCCTCTGCAGCTTTAAGCTTCACCATTTCTTGCAGGAACTCTACGCCTGCCACTTGGTGCCAAGTTTTTGCTGCTCTCCATGAACCTCTCAGTAGTTCGCCCAAACCAGTATCACCTGAAGGACACTGCCAGATTCTGAAGCGAGGCTGAAACGCAGCTTAGTCCACTCGAGCCACAGCTGCACCAACTTCAACACGCTGACGCTGGAAAAGCCTCTCTTCTAGGCAACCAAACTTGCAAAGGGCAAGAAACAGCTTTAAATTGGGCTTTCGGCCCCTGAAGGAATCTGAGTTTCCAAACCACGAACTTGCCCTATGGTGGTTTTCACATCCTCCACTGTTTCAGTGCAAGTCACTAGGTTTTCCTTCACTGATACTCATTTGTCCAACAGCCTGCCCTTTGCACATCCAAACCTCCAAGGTTGCCAACACAGCTCTCCTCTGTGAAGCAAACCAGTCCATCGTCCTTATATTCAGTTTTACCAAAGTCCTTGTTTCCCTCATCACAAACTGGGCCCAAACAATGTGTCTCAGCAATTGGCCCACTAAATGCTGAAGAACGGTATTTGTAAATCCACAATGTGAAAATTCTTAAGCATTTTCAACTTTGTCCAGTGAAACCGTTCAAAAGACACAAAATCCACATAGTCAGATTTATCAGCAACACCCCACTTCCTAGTACCAAATTCTGTTGCAGTCTGCCTGCATGGTTGCTGATAAATGACCATCACACAGCTTAAGGGAACAAGGAGTTTACTTTCTTACGACAGTCCGGTTACAGTTCATAGTCCAGCTTGACAGGAGAGCACACACCAACACCAGGGCCAAGGGAACTGGCCACTATAACGGCTGAGAGATGGACAATCCTTACTTGCCAGACCAGCATGTCTGGCCAAGTATACAGAAGGATGCCAACTCTCTCAACTAGCTCTCTGTGATTTATCCAGGGCCTAATCCCACCCACCATGGGCTGGGTCTTCCCCATCAGCAAGACAATCTCCTTCAGGTTTGCTCTGGGCTTAACTCAACCATCAACTTTCTACAACTGTGCCCAGAGCTCAAACCCTCAACAGTCAAGTTGACAACTGTGCTTACCTATGACACTTACTTACCAGACCAGCATGTCTGGCCAAGTAAACAAAAGGATGGGAATTCTCTCAACCAGCTCTCTTTGATTTATCCAGGGCCTAATCCCACTCACCATGGGCTGGGTGTTCCCCATCAGCTAGACAATCTCCCTCAGTTTTGCTCTGGGCTTAATGCAACCATCAATTCTCTACAGCTGTGCCAGGAGCTCAAACACTCAACAGTCAAGTTGATACCTGTGCTCAACTATGACACTCCACTCCTTGTCAACTTGACACAAAAACAATAGCATTTTTAAACTATAACCTTTCCTTGTCCCCACAGATGTTAAAAGTTATCTTAAAAACATAATACATTTCATAAATAAATTTAAATTAGTCTCATTAAAATTTCAGTTATTAAAATATTGGAACTAAAAGTCTTTCTTTAAATATGCCAAATAAAATCTTTAAATATTCCAAATTGAATCATTGTAACAATGAGAAAACAAGTTAAGAACAAAGTCCAGGGAGCTGGAGAGGTGGCTCAGGGGTAAAGCCTCTGCCTTGCAGGTGGAGGGTCCTGAGTTTGAATCCTAGACCCCACGTATAGATGCCGGGCAGAAGCGGGGGCGGCCTGCATTTCTGGTTCTGGTAGAGTGGAGCCTGTGAATCCCGGGGCAGAGTAAACAAGGAGGAGGTGGAGGCAATATATGGTGGTTCCCGAATTTGTCCATGGTTCTACACACACACATACATTCATGCACACACACGCATACATGCAGAGTTGAATAAATAATAATAATAATAAATTTAAAAAAGAACAAAATCCAACCAATTATCACATCCTGTACTTCAATATCCATCTTCTGCTGCTCATTATATAGTCAATGTGGGTCAAAGATTCTAAGCATTTCCAATCCCTGTTTGCAGCTTGAAGTTGTAAAAGCAGAGTTTCTTGAACCAGGCTGAATCTCCACTTGCAGCTGTCCTCAGAATAAGTCCCATGGTTCTGGCATCTTCAACACTCTGGGTTTGCCTCTGCAGCTATAACCTTCACCTTCTCTCATGGGAACTCTCCACCTGCCACTTGGTATCAAACTTTTGCTGCTTTCCATGAACCCCTCAAAGTGTTCACCAAAACCAGTACCACCTGGGGGATGCTGCCAGATTCTGAAGCAAGTTCAAAATGTAGCTTAGTCCATTTGAACCACACTGTACCAAGTTTTATGGGCTGATGCTGGAAAAACCTCTTTTAGGCAGCCAAACATCCAAAGGGAAAAAAATGGCTTTAACTTGGGCTTTTGGCCCCTGAAGGAATTTGAGTTTCCAAATCATGAACTTGTCATACGGTGGTTTTCACATCTTTCAGTGTCCCAGTGTAATTCATTAGGTTTTCCTTCACTGATACCCATTTCTTCATCAGCAGCAGATATTCCTCTGCCTGCCTTCTGCACATCCAAACCTTTAAGGATGCCAACACAGCTCTCCTCTGTCAAGCAAACCAGTCCATTGTCTTTAAATTCAGCTTTACCAAAGTCCTTGTTCCCCTCATTACAAATTGGGCCCAAACAATCACTCTCAGCAATTAGCCCACTAAACTCTGAAGAACGGTATCTGTAAATCCATAAAGTGAAAATTCTCAAGCATTTCCAACTTTGCCCAGCAGAATTGTCCAAAAGCCACAAAATCCACATAGATTTATCAGCAACACCCTACTCCTGGCACCAAATTATGCTGCAGTCAGCCTGTATGGTTGCTGATAAATTACCATCAAACATCTTAAGGGAACAAGGGGTTTATTCTCTTATGATTCCTGGTTACAGTTCTTAGTCCAGCTTGATGGGGTAGCATACACCAACACCAGTGGTGAAGGAAACTGGCCACACCATCACTGCATAATGGCTGAGAGATGGACAATCCTTACTTGCCAGACCAGCATGTCTGGCCAGGTATATAGAAGAATGCCAACATTTTCAATTTATCCAGGGCCTAATCCCCCCCACCATTGGCTGGGTCTTCCCCATCAGCTAGATAATCTCCTTCAGGTATGCTCTGGGCTTAACTCAACCATCAACTCTCTACAACTGTGCCCAGAGCTCAAACCCTCAACAATGAAGTTGATACGTATGCTTAACTGTGATATTGCCCAATGGGCCCATGAACAAAATTAATATGGTGGCAGAGATGGAGGTTATGCATGGGCTCAACAACATGGACTTCCATTCACCAAGGCTGACCTAGCTACAGCTGCTTCTGAGTGTCAAATCTGTCAGTATCAGAGACCAATGTTGAGTCCCTGATATGGAGCCATTCCTCAGGGTTACCAACCAGCAACGTGGTGGCAGATTGATTACATTGGACCACTTCCACGATGGAAAGGGCAGTGCTTTGTTCTTACTGACATAGATGCTTATTATGGATATGGATTTGTCTTTCCTGCATGTAATGCTTCTGCCAAGACTACCATCCTTGGACTTACAGAATGCCTTATCCACCACCATGGAATTCCACTACAGCATTGCTTCTCACAGGAAACTCATTTCAGAGCTAAAGAAATATGGTAGTGGGCTCATGACCATATAATTCATTGGTCTTACCATGTTTCCCACCATCCTGAAGTAGTTGACTTGGTAGAATGGTAGAATGGCCTTTTAAAGGACCAATTACAGTGTCAATTAGGTGATTATAGTCTGGAGGGATGGGGCAGAATTCTCCAGAAGGCAGTATATCCCTTAAACCAGCATCCAATATATGGTACTGTCTCTCTTATAGCCAGGATTCATTGGTCCAGGAATCAAGGGGTGGAAACAGGAATAACTCCCCTTACTATCACCCCTAGTGACCCATTAGGGAAATTTTTGCTTCCTGTTTCATTGAGCCTGTATTCTACTGGCTTAGAAGTTTTGGGTACAGAACAGGGAATGTTTCTGCCAGGAGACACAGCAACTATTCTTTTGAATTGGAAACTAAGACTTCCTCCTGGTTATTTTGGCCTTCTGATGCCCTTGAGCCAACAGGCTAAGAAAGGAATAATAGAGTGAGGAGGGGCAATTGACCCAGACCACCAAGGGGAAATTGGACGGTTCTTCACAATGGTGGTAAGGAAGAATATGTCTGGAGTGTAGGAGATCCACTAGGGCATCTTGGTATTACTATGTCCTGTGATTAAGCTCAATTGGATTTACAAGAACCCAACACAGGAAAGACAGTAAATGGTTCAGATACTCCAGGAATGAAGGTTTGGATAACCCCTCCAGGTAAAGAGCCAAGACCTTCGGAGTGCTTTGCTGAAGGTGTAGAAAACACAGAATGGGTAGTAGAAGAAGGTAGTTATAAATACCACCTAAGGACACCTAAGGATACCAGTTACAAAAACGAGGATAATAATTGCCATGAGTGCTCCTGGCATAGACTGTCAAGAATAGACTCGTGCATGTGCATATACTCTAAGAAGACATTTATGTAATGTAATGTTAGCCTCTAGTTATGTGATGGAATGTCATAATCTACATTATGATATTGTGTTATAGGACAGAAAAGACTAAGCATTTCCTAAGGGGAATTGTCATTAATCTTTTAAAGTAATATGTTTGTGATTGTACGTGGGTAGCTATATTATGTTAGGCAGTTTTAGGAATTTTACTGTTTTTATTTGGAGATTTTTTAATGGCCTAAGGAAATGTGATTTGTTGTCAAGTTGACAAGGGGTGGACTTGGGATAGTTAAGCCTGGATGTCAACTTGACACATCTAGTATTAACTAAGATGGGCTAAAACCAGGATTGGAAAGGATCCCACCCTAGATCCTATCAGGACCTCAAAAGCACTCATAGAATCCTCCCAGTACTGCATCATATAAAAAGGAGCCACCAAGGAGAACAGATGCCTTCTTGCAGCTGTGCTAGGAATCATTCTTTCTTCTGGCTGTCCAGTTTCTTCAATCTTTTAGCCTTCGACTAGACTAAAACTCTAGGAGTTCTCCACCCTTCAGCAATCACCCACTTGACTACTGAATTGAGGAATTAGGTATTGTCAACAAGCATTGGAACTACTTCGGCTACTGGCAGCCATCTTTGCACTACCTGAGCTACTAGCAGCCTTCACTGGACTATCTCGGCCATATTGGTAAGCCAACACAATAAATTTCCTATACATATTTTATACAAATATATATATATATATATATATACATACATACAAATATATATATATATATAATCATTATGTGAATTTCGAGACTCTATAGAATCCTAATTAATACATAGCCTCACTGTTTAATCAAAGATTCCCTATGACATCTCAGGCTGACCTCTAAAATCATAGCCTCAATGCGACATCACAATTTCATCACTGATATCCTACCTGGACTCACTATGGCACCATAGCCTCACCACAGATCTCACAGATCTCACAGGCTCACTCAAACATGACAGCCTCCCTGTGACACCACACTGTTGCTATTGACATCACAACCCAACTATGATATCACACTTTCCCCAGTGACATCACAACTTCACAGTGACATCACAACCTCACTGTGACATCACAGCCATACCATGCCATCCACGCATCATTGACACATAAACATTCACCTCTGACATCATAGCCTCACTGTGACAACACAAGTTCACCAATGGTATCCTACCTAGCCTTACTAGGACACCACAGACTCACCACAGATAGCACAGGCTCACAGTGAAGTGACAGCCTCAGTAGTGACAGATTTGACATCATAAACCATGACACCAAAGCCTCACATGTTACATCACTGCTTCATTGTGACATCAATCTTCTCACAGATATCACAGCCTCACTGTGACCTCACAATCTAACCTGTTATGTCATAAGCTCACCTGTTACATCATAGCCTAGTGTTGAAATCAACCTTGCCTCTGACATCACATCTTCCACAGTGACCTCCCACCTCACTGTGACATCAAGAACTCTCTGTGAGCTCACAGCCTCATAGTGACATCACATTTTCACATTGATATCACAGCCTCAATGTGGCATTATTGTCTCTTTTCTGACATCACAGCCTCACTATGATATAATAGCCTCATCTCTGATATCACAGTCTCACTGTGACATAACAGGATAACCTGTGAAATCATACCATTAGTGACTCCACGGACATCGTGCATAGCCTGGCTATGATACTCCAGCCTCATCACTGACATCTCAGGCTCACGGTCACATGAGAGCCACAACAGTAACACCACAGCCTCACTTTGGCATCACAGCCTCACCAGTAACATCCCAGCCTTACTTTGAAATCTCACCGTCATAAGTAACATCAGCCTCACTTCTGACATCACAGCCTAACCACTGAAATCTCAGCCAAACTGTGATGTCATAGTCTATCAACACTGATATCACAGCCTCACAGTGATATCACAAAGTCATGGTAACATCACTGTCCCACATTTACTTCCTCTCCTCTGATATCACAGCATCAGGTAGATTGCACAGCCTCACCACTGACATCCCAACATCACTGTGTAATCCAAGCATGACCCCTGATGTCACAGCCTGGCTGACATACAAAGAATCAGCCCTGATATCACAGCCTCAATGTGACATCACAGTCTCACTGTGATCTCACAACATGCCCACTGACACCACAGGCTCACCTATTACATCATAGCTTCATTGTGACATCAGTCTTGCCACTGACATCACAGCCTCACTATGACATCACAACTTCCAGAGTGATATCACCGCACAGAGACATGACGGCCCACAGTGACAGACAACCCCCACAGTGACTTCATAGCCTAACAGTGACATCACAGCCTCAAAAATGACAGCACAGACTCACATGTGACTTCAGCATTGCCACTGACATTTTTCAAAACACTGACATCACTGCCACACCAGTGACAACACAGCCTTTAATATCATGGCCTCTCCAGTGTCACTGTCACATAGTAGGTTCCCCACTGACATCATAGCCTCACGAGTTAAATCATAGATTCACTATGGCATCTTTCTCACTACTGTCATTCAAGCCTTATTGTGACATCTCTCCTTCACCATTGACATCACTGCCTCATTGTGACATCAATTTCTCCACTAATATTACAGCCATACTGTGCCATCCAAACATCTCCAGAAACATCACAACATCACTGTGTCTTCATTGCCTAACTGTGATATCATAGCCATACTTTGTCCTCACTGCCACACTGTAACATTACAACCTGATATTGACATCACAGACTCACTGTGACATGAGCCTGGCCACTGACATAATAGCCTCATGGTGACATCACATACACACTTCTGACATAATCTCACTGTGATATCACAGCCTCAATGTGACATCACAGCCTCACCACTGAGAACCTAGCCTCAACAGTGACTCTGCTGCATGGGGGGTTATTCCCAAAACTGGAATAGCAGGGTCATATGGCATTTCAATCTTTAATTTCTTTAAGAATCTCCAGACAGCTTGCCAGAATGGCTGTATGAGTCTGCATTCCCACCAGCAATGTAGCAGGGTTCCCCTCTCTCCACATCCTCTCCAGCACTTGTTGTTGTTTTGTATTGTGGATTTTTGTCATCCTGACCGGGGTGAGATGGGAGATCTTTCCACCTTCTGATGTCTTCAGCAATTTCTTTCTTTAGGGTTTTAAAGTTTTCATTGTAAATGTCTTTTACCTCCTTGGTTAGGTTTATACCAAGGTATTTCATTTTTAGGGGCTACAGTAAATGGGATTGTTTCTCTCAAGGCTTTTTCACTTCTTTCATTCTGGGCATATAGGAAGGCCTCTGATTTTTGCACATTTATTTTGTATCCTGCCACCCTGCTGAACTTCTCAATTAGTTCCAGGAGCTTCCTGGTGGAGTTTTTGGGATCCCTCAGGTATAAGATCATGTCATCTGCAAATAGGGATAGCTTGACTTCTTCCTTTCTGATTTGAATCCCTCTTATGTCCCTTTCTCGTCCTATGGCTTCAGCTAACACTTCAAGTACAATATTGAATAGAAGTGGTGAGAGCGGACAGCCTTGTCCAGTTCCTGATCGAAGTGGGAATGCTTCCAATTGTTCCCCATTGAGCATAATCCTTGCTGTGGGCTTGTTGTATACAGCTTTTATTATATTGATAAAGGTTCCTTCCATTCCTACTGTCTCTAGCGTTTTGATCATAAAAGGAATTTGGCAGTGTTACTTCCTTTGCTATTTGATGGAACAGTTTAAGGAGTATTGGTGTTATTGACTCCTTAAATGTCTGGTAGAATTCTGTGCTGAATCCATCTGGTCCAGGACATTTTTTGGTGGGAAGATTCGAGATTACTTCTTCAATTTCCTTATATGTTATAAGACCATTTAAGTAACTCACAACTTCCTGATCCAATTTAGGTAATATGTGTTTACTTAGAAATTCATCCATCTCTTGTGTGTTGTCAAACTTCACTGAGTATAAGTTTTTGAAATATGATGTTATAATTCTCTGGATTTCTTGAGTATCAGTAGTGATTACTCCATGTTCATTTCTATTTTTATTAATTTGGGTTTTCTCTCTCTTGTTTTAGTTAATTTAGCTAGGGGTGTATCTACCTTATTGATTTTTTCAAAGAACCAGCTTTTTGACTGGTTGATTTTTTCTATCGTTTTCTTAGTCTCGATTTCAGATATTTCTCCCCTTATTTTGCTAATCTCTCTTCTACTACTTTTGGGATCAGATTGCTCAAGTTTCTCTAAAGCCTTAAGCTGCATCGTTAAGTTATTTATTTCTGATGTTTCCATTTTTTTGATGTAGGCATTAAGAGCTATGAACTTACCTCTTAGGACAGCTTTCATTGTGTCCCAGAGATTTTGGTAAGTTGTATTTTCGTTATCGTTCACTTTCAGGAAATCTTGAATTTCCTTTTTAATTTCTTCCTGAATCCAGTTCTCATTCAGCATCATATTGTTAAGTTTCCAGGAGTTCGTGTATTTTCTCTTGTTTGATGTGTTGTGGATGTCCAGCTTTAGGCCGTGGTGGTCTGATACGGCACAGGTTAGAATTTCAACTTTTTTGTATATGTGTAGATTCGTTTTGTGGCCCAATATGTGATCTATTTTGGAAAAAGTTCTGTGTGCTCCTGAGAAAAATGTGTATTCTTTTGTGCGTGGGTGAAAAGTTCGATAGAGATCTGTAAGGTCCATTTCTTTAAGGGTTTAATTAAGTTCCAAAGTGTCTCTGTTAAGCTTTTGACCTGTTGATCTATCCCATGTTGAGAGTGTGGTGTTAAAGTCCCCAAGGATTATCGTTTGGGGGTTGATTTCTTGCTTTAGACGCTGTAGGGTTTTCTTAATGAATGTGGAGGGGCCCGTATTGGGTGCATAAATGTTCAGGACTGTGAAGTCTTCCTGGTGAATTGTACCTGTGACTAAAATGTAGTATGCATCCGTGTCTCTTATGATTTTCTTTGGTTTGAAGTCCACTTTGTCTGAAAGCATAATTGCTACCCCTGCCTGTTTCCTGGTTCCATTATCTTGCAAGATTTTGGACCAGCCTTTCATTCTTAGGATGTGCCTATCTTTTGTGGTGAGATGAGTTTCCTGAAGGCAGCAGATTGTTGGATCGTGGTTTTTAATCCAAGTTTGTAATCTGTGTCTCTTAATCAGTGAGTTAATACCATTGACATTTAATGTTATAATGGAGAAATTATTTTTAATTCTGGATATTTTTTATGTTTAGTAGATTTTGTAAGCATGTTGTTTGATATTTATGTTTTGGTGGTATTTTACTTCCCTTCTGTCCTCCTGGATACGCTTGTTCTTTTCTTCAAGCTTGAGTATCAGTTGTAGGATTTTTTGAAGGCCTGGTTTGGTAGACATGTATCCCTTCAAGTTGTCTTTGTGTTGGAAAACTTTTCTTTCTCCCTCAATCATGACAGATAGTTTTGCTGGGTATATCAGTCTAGGTTGGCATTTTTGCTCATTTAATACTTGAAGTATGTCTCTCCAAGCTCTTCTTTGCTTTTACTGTTTCCATTGAGTAGTCATTTGTTATTCTAATAGGTTTACCTTTAAAAGTGAGTTGCTTTCTTTCTCTTGAAGCTCTCAGCACCTTTTCTTTGTCTTGAATGTGGAGTGTTTTGACTATTATTTGCCGTGGCGATTTTCTATTTTGGTCGTATCTGTTTGGAGTGCAAAATGCCTCTTGTATTTGGATAGGTCTCTCATTCTTTAATTGTGGGAAGTTTTCATTTATGATGAATTGAAATATTTCCTCAGGTGTGGTGTTTTGGGATTCTTGTTCTGGTATTCCATGAAGGCGCATGTTAGGCTTCTTCAGCGTGTCCCATATCTTTTGAATGTTCCTCTCCAGTATCTTTTTGGCTTTAACAATCTCTTCCATTGAGCTGGTTAATTCTCCCACTTTGTCTTCAAGATCTGAAGTTCTATTTTCTGCCTCATTTGTTCTGCTGATAAGACTCTCTGTTGAGTTTTGGGTTGAAGATAACTTGTCTTTTAGTTCAATTTTAAACTCTGCCTGAGACTGTTTTAATTGCTCCATACCTATTTTTGTTTCTTGAACTGTTTTTCTCAATCCTCCAAGTGCCTGTTGTGTTCCTGTTCAAAGTGGTTGATACAGTTGTTTAACTCTTCTCGGATTTCCTCTTTCATAGTATTAATCATGTTAAGGATCATACTCTGAAAGTCGTTATGTTGGGTCTGGCTCCGATGGTTATTTTCTGTGGATTTGTTTTGGTCGGAATCCCTCATTATGGGGTTGATTATTTCGGCAGGAGATTGGTCTTCTTCGGTTTTGTTTCTCATGGATCTGCACTTTGACTTGTACATTGTTGTTTTGTTTTTTAGGACCTTTCAGTTTCTGTGTTTTTCACTGAATCCACCTAGTTAGTATTGTTATGCTTGCCAGTTATTACTAGTGCTTGCCTTGGATTGGGTATGTTTGCGTATTGTTATTATTATATCCTAGATGAGGCTACTAGGCTGTTGGTACATCAGTTAAGTCAGGTTACGTTACCAGGGGGTGAATATTAGTTTGGTAGTGCATTTTTACGATTTAGTTTCTTGATGAAATGTGGGGGTGAGTGGTGTACTCACTGGAGTTGTATGTTGTGGGGTGGCTGTATGAGAAAGTTGATCTACAGCATTGATACTTTAAAGGATCAGTAAGGTGAAAAGAAAAAGTTTACTTATCTTTGGGCTCGATGAGAAGAAACTCGCCCACGTGATATAATGATTGTAGTGGAGTCCAGATGTATGGCCTGTGCTCCCTTTGTTCCTTAGAATTTTGCTTGAGTTTCCTTTGGGCTCTATTGAATTCTGAGTAGCAGTGTGTCTTCCGTGGACCACGTGTGTAGGTCCCCGGTGGGCCAGAGAGGCAGAAGTTCTGATGTTGATGGCAGAGTTCTTCACCTGCTATCTGGGAAGGTGGGCGCGGAGAGGGGCGGGGCTGGGGCAAAGCCGGCTGTGCAGAGAGGTGCTGCTGGCCCGGCGGCTCCCGGGTGGGGGGCGGGGCTGGGCTGGGCTCTTTCCCTCCCTGGCTCAATGGCAGAATTCTTCACCTGGGATCCAGGGGGGTGGCTAGGCGCACGGGGCAGGAGGGTGCGAGGGGCTTGGGTCCAGGGCAGGGCCCAGGCTAAGCCGCAGTCGGCCTGGGTGCTCGCCGCCGGGACGTGTGGGGCTCTGGAGTGGTTGGAGGCTGGGCTGGTCTCTCTCTCTCTCTCTCTCTCTCTCTCTCTCACTCACTCACCTTGGGCGGGGGCGGGGCGGCGCGGCGGAGGGGGCTGGGGTCGTCCGGGCCGGGGGGCTCAGGACAAGCCGCAGTCAGCCTGGGTGCTCGCCGCCGGGTCGCCCATCAGTCTCACTTCTGACATCATAGCCTAACCACTGAAATGTCAGCTAAACTGAGATGCCATAGTCTATCACCACTGATATCACAGCCTCACTGTGATATCACAACTCATGGTATAATCATTGCCTGACAGTGTATCACAGCCTCTTCTCTGAAATCACTGTGAAATCCAATCATCACCTCGATATCAGAGCCTCACTGCCACATTCACAGGCACATAGTGACCTCACAACCTGCCCACTGACACCACAGGCTCAACTGTTCCATTATAGCTCACCTTTTACATATATATACATGCATGGTAGGGTGTCAGTGATGAGGGTGTGATGCTGCATTGATGTTATGATTTCAGACGTGAGACTGTGATGTCATAGTGAGTCTATCATATCACAGTGAGGCTATAACCTCAGAGGTGAGACTGTGATGTCACAGTGAGGCTGTGATGTCAGTGGCACGCGTTACGTAACAATGACGCTATAATATTACAGGTGAGCCTGTGGTGTCAGTGGGCAGGCTGTGAGTTCACAGTAAGGCTGTGAATTCTGATGTCAAGACTGATTCTATGAGATGTCAGTGAGACTGTGACATCAGGGTTGATGCTTCAATTTCACAGTGAGATTAGGATGTCAGTGGTTATGCTGTGCAGTCACAGTTGGGCTGTGATGTCATCGGTGAAGTTGTGATGTTACTGTGAGATGATGATGTTACCATGAGGCAGTGATATCACAGTGAGGCTGTGACATCAGTGGTTAGGCTGTGATGTCAGAAGTGAGGCTGATGTCAGTGATGAAGCTGAGATGTCACAGTGAGCCTGGGATGTTACTGGTGAGGATGTGATGCCCCAGCAAGGCTATGGTGTCACAGTTGAGGCTATCATGTGACCATGAGCCTGAGATGTCAGTAATAAGGCTGTGGTGTCATAGTGAGACTTGGCAGGATTTCCATGGTGTCACTAGTGCTATGATTTTACAGGTCAGCCTGGTATGTCAGAATGACGCTGTAATGTCAGCGGTGAGGCTGTGATATCAGTGAAGCGAGACTATGAAATCACAATGAGGATGTGATTTTAGAGGATAGATAGTGATATCAGAATGAGGATGATGTGAGTGTTGAGGGTATGATGTCACAGTGAGATTGGAAAGTCACCAGTGAGTCTGTGATGCCGCCATGAGGCTTTCATGTCACCATGTGTCTGTGGTGTCACCGTGAGCCTGTGATGTCACAGGGATTTGGTTATGTCACAGGGAAGGCTGTAATGTCACAGTGAGACTGTGATGACCATGGAAAGGCTGATGTCACAATGATGCTATGATGTTAGTAGTGATGTTGTGAAGTCACACTGAAGATGTGATGTCACAATGAGGCTATGTCAGAAGTGTGTATGTGATGTAACTATGAGCCTATCATGTCAGTGCCAGGGCTGATGTTACAGTGAGTTTGTGATGTTACAATGAGACTTTAATGGCACTATCAGGTTGTAATGTCACAGTGAGTCTATGAGGACACAGT
This sequence comes from Typhlomys cinereus, assembly GCA_023101885.1. Lineage (NCBI taxonomy): Eukaryota > Metazoa > Chordata > Mammalia > Rodentia > Platacanthomyidae > Typhlomys > Typhlomys cinereus. Next base: position 7,161,753 of record JALPQD010000058.1, read on the forward strand.
GTGGCTATGTAATCACAGTGAGACTCCAAGGACACAGTGATGTTGTGATGTCACCGGAGAGGTTTGGATGGCACAGTGAGGCTGTGATGTAAGTGTTGAGGCTGATGTAACAATGATGCTGTGTTGTCACTGGTGAAGATGTTATGCCACAATAAGGCTAAAATGTCAGTGGTGAGAAAGGTGTCATAGTGAACCTATGATATAGCTAGTGAGGTTCTGATGTCAGTAGTGACAGTGACCCTTTTGAGGATGTGATGTTAAAGGATATGTTGTCACTTGTGTGGCAGTGATGTCAGTGTTCTGCCTCATGTCACTGGTGACCAGGTGAGGCTGTGCTGTCACTGGTGATGTCCTGATGTCACAATGAGGCTGTGATATCACTGTGAATGTTGGATGTCACTGTGGGCTGTGATGTCACCAGGAAGTGATATCACAGTGAGGCTGTGATGTCAGTGGCAAGACTTGTGTCACAATGAGGCTATTATGTAATAGGTTAGCCTGTAGTGTCAGTGGGCATGCTGTGAGGTCACTGTAAGTCTGTAATGTCAAAGCGAGGCTCTGATGTCAGGACTGATTCTATCAGAAGTCAGTGAGGCTGTGACGTCAGGGGTGATGCCTGGAATTCATAGTGAGGTTAGGATGTCAGTGATGAAGCTGTGCAGTCACACTGAGGCTGTGATGTCAGAGGAGAGGCTGTGATGTCACTGTGAGAATGTGATTTTGCCATGAGGTTGTGATATCACAGTGAGGCTGTGATATCAGTGGTGAAAGACCCTGACATCATAGTTCAACTGTGATTTCAGTGATGTCAGATGTGAGGCTGATGTCAGTATAGAGGATGAGATGTCACAGTGAAACTGGGGTGTTGCTGGTGAGGCTGCGGTGTCACTGTTGAGGCTATCATGAGACCGTGAGACAGAGATGTCGGTGATGAGGCTGTGGTGTCATTGTGAAGCTAGGCAGAGTGTCAGTAGTTTCACTGATTCTATCATTTCAGAGGTGAGGCTGTAACATCACAGTGATGCTATGATATAAGTGGTGTGACTGTGATGTCACAGTAAGGCTGTGATGTTAGAAATGAGACTATAATGCCACAGTGAGGCTGTGATATCACAGAGAGATTGTGATACCAGTGGTGAGGCTGTGATCTCACAGTGTGACTTTGATGTCACCATGAAGATGTGATGTCACAGTAAGGATCTGATGTCACAGTAAGGCTCTGATGTCACAGTAAGGCTGTGAGACTAATGGTTAAGCTGTGAAACTGATGTGAGAGTTGATGTTAAGATGTCTCATTGACAATGTGATATAACTGTTGAGATTGTGATGCCACAGTGAGAGTAGGATGTCACCATGATTCTGTGGTGTCATTGGTGAAGCTGTACTATCACTGTGAGCCTGTCCTATCAATGGTGAGGCTGTGATTTCACAGTGAGACTGTATTGGGACAGCTTGGCTATGATGTCATAGTGAAGCCATCATGTCTCTATGAGGCTATAATCTTAGAGATGAGGCTGTGTCATCACTCTGAACCTTTGATTGCACAGGGAGTTTCTGATTTCAATGTGAAGGCTGTGAGGTCACTGTGAGACTGTGATGTCAGTGTCAAGTCTGATGTCACAGTGAGACTATGACATTAGTAGTGATGCTGTTATATCACAGTGAGGCTATGTCAAAGGTGTGTAAGTGATGTTACCATGAGGCTTTTATGTCAGTGGCAATTCTGATGTCACAGTGAGTTTGTGATATTAGAGTGATGCTGAGAGGACAAAGGATGGCTCTGATGTCACAGTGAGTCTCTGATGACAGTGATATTGTGATCACACTGGAGAGGTTTGTTTTGCACAGTGAGGCTGTGCTGTTAGTGGTGAGGCTGATGTCACAATGAGGCTATGATATCAGTGGGGAAGATGTGATGTCACAATAAGGCTGGAATGTCAGTGGTGAGAAAGATGTCATAGTCGTCTATGATATCACTGGTGAGGCTATGATGTCATTGTTGAACCTATTATGTGACAGTTTCACTGGTTATGCTGTTGTGTCAAAGGCTGTGTTGTCACTGGTGTAGCAGTGATGGTAGTGTTCTGACTAATGTCAGTGACAACATTGATGTCACAGGGGAAGCTGTGCTGTCACACTGAGGATGTGATGTCACTGTGAGGGTTGTATGTCACTGTGGTCTGTCATCACTATGAGGTGATATTACTCTGGAAACAGTGATGTCACAGTGAGACTGTGATGTCAGTGGGAAGACTGATATCACAATGAGGCTATGATGTAACAGTTTAGCCTGTGGTGCAATGGGAAGACCGTGAGTTAGTTCACTGTGAGTCTGTGATGTTGCAGTGAGGCTTTGATGTCAGGGCTGATTCTATGGGGTGTCAGTGAGGCTGTACATCAGGGGTGATTCTTGGTTTCACAGTAAGTTTAGGACATCAGTGTTGAGGCTGTTCAATCACACTGAGGCTGTGAAGTCGAGGAGAGGTTGTGATGTGAGGTCACTGTGAGGCTATGATATTTGTGGGAAGATTGATGTCACAGTGAGCTAATGATGTTACATGTGAGGCTGTGGTGTCACTGTTTGTGATGTCATAGGCTATCATGTCACTTCTGAGGTTGACATGTCACTGTGAGCCTTTGCTCTCTATGTTGAGGCTATGGTGCCATAATAAGACGAGGTATGATATCAGTAGTGAGGCTGTGATGTCACAGTGTGGCTGTGCTTTCACATGAGGTTGTGATGTCACAGTGAAGTAGTTATGTCACAGTGAATATGTGATGTCACAGTATAGCTGTGAGGTCAGTGTTTAGGCTGTGATTTCAGAAGTGTGATGTAACTGGTAAGGCTGTGATGCCACAATAAGGTTATGAAGTCACGATGAGGCTGTGGTGTCCTTGATGAGACTGAGATATCATGGTGAGCCTGTCCAATCAGTGGTGAGTCTATGATGTCACAGTGGAACTGTGATGTCAATGGCAATAGTGTTGTGCTATGGCATATGGCTATGCAATGGCATAGTGATGTGCTATGACATCAGTGGTCATGCTGTGATGTCACAGTGAGGGTATGTCAGAGGTGTGTATGTGATGTCACCATGTGGCTATTATGTCAGTGACGAGGCTGATGTCACAGTGAGTTTGTGATGTCACAGTGAGGCTGTGATGTCACTGTCAAGTTGTAATGTCACAGTGAGGCTATGAGTATCCAATATGGCTATGATGTCACAGTGAGACTCTGATGACACCATGATGTTGTGATGTCAAGGAGAGGTTTTGATGGCACAGTGAGTCTGTGATGTTAGTGGTGAGGTTGATGTCACAATGAGGCTGTATAGCACTGTTGAAGGTGTGATGTCACAATATGGCTAGAATGTCAGTGGTGAGAAAGATGTCATAGTGAGTCTATGATGTCAGTGGTGAACCTATTACATGACAGTGACACTGGTGAGGCTGTGATGTCAAAGGCTTTTTTTGTCACTGGTGTGGCAATGATGTCAGTGTTTTGACTAATGTCAGTGGATGGGGATTTCACAGGTGAGGCTATATGTAACAGGTGAGTCTATAATATAACAGATCAGACTGGGAGGTCACAGTGAATCTGTGAGATCACTGTGAGATGGCAATGTCTCAGTGAGGCTCTGATGTAAGGGCTAATTCTGTGAGATGTCAGTGAGGGTGTGGTATCAGGGGTGATTCTTGGATTTCACAGTGAGGTTAGAAAAATCAGTGGTGTGGTTGTGCACTCAAACTGAGGCTGTGATGTCACAGGAGATTCTGTGATGTCACTGTGAGGCACCAAGCATTGCAGAAGGTTCTACCTTGGGAAGTTGCATGCAGACCATACAGACAATACAGGCCTGCCTGGTCCGTTCCTCCTACATATCCATTCTTTTTGAAAGCCAGTGGGATCCAGAGTTCTTTGTTCTGACCTTGTTGTCCCCACCTCAGAGGGGGTCCAGCATAATGGACCGGTGCCTTTCTTAGGTAGTCCTGTCTCTCAGGATCTTACCATCATCAACTACTAGCCCTCAAAGGACCTCTCCTCTGGAAGGCATGTCAGGATATGTGATAGTAGGTTAAAACAAGGCCTCACAAATCTCTTCAATATAAGCTCAAATCGCATCTCGGGGGGGGGGGGGTCATGGCTTGGATGTTTAAGGGCCATAAGCACCTGTAGTGTGGTCTTGTTGATGGAGCACTGCTGACAGATGTGCAGAAAGAAACATTTCAGTGATATAATTATTAAAAGAACAATTCCTCCTATGATAGCATAAATTACAATCCAAGATGGATCAAACACTCTTATAAAGTTCTAGTGAACAGATAGCATAGTCTCACACTTTTAGAATTTCTGAGTAAGTTCATAGGTGGGCATTTTACCCAACTATGTTTTAAAACTCTCGAAATTGCTCTCTAATTTCTTTAAAATCTGTGTATACACTCTGGCTAACAAGTCTACTTACTGTGTGTGACTAGATGTAAAATCTCTAATTGCAATTTGATTTAAAGTTAAAAGCAAGCTTTTTGTCTAGATAAGAGAGCAGGAAACTAGCCCCAAAAAACCTAAGAACAGGTAGAAGGCACACCAAATTCCCAGAAGAATTCCTCCTGCCAGAGGCAAAACTTAAATTACCTAGGGAGGAATTCCTAGCATCTGCCTATGGGCGTTACTTGTGACATTTCCCAAAGAGCAGGCTTTAGGTGCCAAATGGGAAGAAACACCAAGGCCTGACAAGTCCCATATTATCATTATTTTTCTCAGTCATTTCAAATAATGCCATATCCTTTTTCCAATGATGTTTCTTTGAATCTATCTTTTCTAAACTGAGACCTTATCTACCAGATTGGTTGGAAGCTCTGATGGCACCGTCAGGTTGTAATGTCACAGTGAAGCTGTGAGGTCACAGTGTGGCTATGATGTCACGGTGAGACTTGGATGACACAGTGATTTTGTGATGTTCCTGGAGAGGTTTGGAAGGTTCAGTGAGGGTATGATGTTAGGTCACAATGAGGCTGCGATGTCACTGTTGAAGGTGTGATGTCACAATAAGACTGAAATGTCAGTGGTGAGAAAGATATCAAAGTGAGTTTATGATGTCACTAGTGAGGCTATAATGTCAGTGGTGAACATGTCAGTGACACTGGTGAGGCTATGATGTCAAAGGCTGCCACTGGTGTGGCAGTGATGTCTGTGTTCTGACTAATGTCAGTGGTGACGCTGATGTCACTGTTGAGGCTGTGCTGTCATTGGTGAGGACATGATGGCATAGTAAGGTTGTGATGTCACTATAAGGGTTTTATGTCACTCGGGGCTGTCATGTCACCACACGATGATATCACTCTAGAAGCTTTGATATTACAGTAAGGCTGTGATATCAGTGATGATAGACTATGACATCAGAGTGTGGCTGAAATTTCAGTGTTTAGGCTGTGATGTCAGAAGTGAGGCTGATGTCAGTGATCAGGCTGAGATGTCACAGGTGAGGCTGTGCTGTCACTGGTGAGACCGTGATGTCACAATCAGGCTGTGACGTCAATTTAAGTTTGTATGTCACTGTGGGTTGTCATGTGACCATGAGATGATATTACTCTGGAAGCTGTGTTGTCACAGTGAGGCTGTGATGTCAGTGGCAAGACTGATGTCACAACGAGGCTTTGATGTAACAAGTGAGCCTGTGTGGTCAGTGGGCAGGCTGTGAGGTCACTGTGAATCTGAAGTCACAGTGAGGCTCTGATTTCAGGGCTGATTCTATATGTCAGTGATGTTGGGACGTCAGGGGTGATGCTTTGATTTCACAGTGAGGTTACAACATTAGTGATGAGGCTGTACAGTCACACTGAGGCTGTGATGTCAGAGGAGAGGCTGTGATGTCACTGTGAGGCAATGATGTTACCGTGAGGTTGCAATATCAGAGTGAGACTGTGATATCAGTTGTTAGCTTGTGAGTGTGGCTATGATGTCATATCAGAAATGAGGCTGATATCAGTGATGAGGCTGTGATGTCACTGTTGAGGTTATGATGCCACGGTGAGGCTGTGGTGTCACTGTTGAGTCTGTTATGTGACCCTGAGTATGAGATGTTAGTGATGACGCTGTGGTGTCATAGCGAGGCTAGGGAGGATGTTCGTGGTGTTATAGATGCTATGATTTCAGAGGTTATCCTGTTATGTCACAGTAAGGCTGTGTTGTCAGAGGTGAGTCTGTGATGTCACAGTGAGGCTGTGATGTCAGAAATGAGGCTATAATGCCACAGTGAGGCTGTGATACTACTGTGATGGTGATGGTATGATGTCACTGTGAGTCTGTCACATCACAAAGAGTTTGTGATGTCAGTGAATCTGTCAGGTCACTGTGCAATTTGTGATGTCAATGGTAAGACTGATTGCACAATGAGGCTATGATGCAACAGGTGAGTCTAGGATGTAACAATTTGGAATGTGTGGTCACAGTGAGGCTGTGTGCTCACTGTGAAGCTGTGATATCTGTGAGAAATTGATGTCACAATAAGGCAGTAATGTACATGTGAAGCTGTGTTGTCATTGTTTATGATGTCAAAGTCTATGATGTCACTGCTGAGGCTGTCACGTCACTGTGAGCCTGGATTATCTCTGGTGAGTCTGTGATGCCACAGTAAGTCTTTGATGTCACCATGTGGCTGTGGTGACATGGTGACCCCGTGATGTCACAGGGAGTTAGTGATGTCCTGGTGGAGGTTGTGGGATCACAGTGAGACTGTGATGACTATGGCAAGGCTGATGTCACAGTGAGGCTTTGATGTCAGTGGTGATGCTGAAATGTCACATTGGGGCTGTGCTGTCACAGTGAGGCTGTCAGTGGTATGTATGTGATGAGGCTTTTATGTCAGTGGCAAGGCTGATATCACAGTGAGTTTGTGATGTCACAATGAGGGTGTTATGGCACTGTCAGGTTGCAATGTCACAGTGAGGATCTGAGGACACAGTGTGGCTATGATGTTACAGTGAAGCTCTGATGACACAATGATTTTGTGAGGTCACTATAGAGGTTTTGATGGCACAGTGAGGCTGTGATGCTAGTGGTGTTGCTGATATCACAATGAGGCTGTGATGTCACTGATGTAGGTGTGATGTCACAATAAGACTGGAATGTCAGTGGTAGAAAGATGTCATAGAGAATCTATGATGTCACTGGTGAGGCTATGATGTCAGGGGTGAACCTATTATGTGATAGTGACCCTGGTGAGGCTATGATGTCAAAGGCTGTGTTGTCACTGGAGTAGCAGTGATATCAGTGTTCTGACTAATGTCAGTGGTGATGCTGATGTCACAGGCGAGGCTGTGCTGTAATTGGTGACGCCATGATGTCATAGTGAGGCTGTAATGTCACTGTGAAAGTTGTATATCACTGAAGGCTGTCATGTCACCTTGTGGTGATATCATCTTGGAATCTGTGATATCACAGTGAGGCTATGATGTAACAGGTGAGCATGTGGTGTCAGTGGGCAGGTTGTGAATTCACTTTGAGGCTGTGATATCAGTGTCAAGACTCATGTCACAATGAGTCTTATTATGTTACAAGTGAGCATGTGGTGTCAGTGGGTAGGTTTTGAGGTTACTGTGATGCTGTGATGTCACAGTGAGGTTCTGATGTCAGGGATGATTCTATGAGATATCAGTGAGGCTGTCACGTCAGGGTGATGCTAGGATTTCACATTGAGGTTAGGACGTCCGTGGTGAGGCTGTGCAGTCCCACTGAAGTTGCGATGTCAGAGAAGAGACTGTGATGTCACTGTGAGGCAGTGATGTTTCCGTGAGATTGTGATATCATATTGAGGCTGTGATGTAAGTGTTGATAGACTATGACATCACAGTTCAGCTGAGATTTCAGTGATTAGTCAGTGATGTCAGAAGTGAGGCTGATGTCAGTGATGATGCTGAGATGTCACAGTGAGGCTGAGATGTTAATGCTTAGGCTGTGTTGTCACTGTTGAGACTTTCATGTGACTGTGAGTCTGAGATGTCAGAGATGAGGTTGTAGTTTCATAGCTAGGCAAGGCAAGAGGTCAATGGTGTCACTGATGCTATGGTGTCACATTGAGGCTGTGATATCACATTGAGGCTGTGGTGTCAGAGGTGAGGCTGTGTTGTCACAGTTGGGCTGTGATGTCAGAAATGAGACTATAATACCACAGTGAGGTTGTGAAATCACAGTGAAGCTGTGGAATATGTAATGTCAGTGGTAAGGCTGATTTCACCAAAAGCCTTTGATGTAACAGGTGAGTGTGTGATATAACAGGTTAGACTGTGAGATCACAGTGAGGGCGTGAGTTCACTGTGAGGCTGTGATATCTGTGGGAAGATTGATACCACAATGAGGCACTGAAATAACATGTGAGGCTGTGGTATCACTGTTTATGATGTCAAAGGCAGTAATATCACTGCTGAGTCTGTCAAGTCACTGTGAGCCTGTGCTATCTGTAGTGGCATAGGAAAGCTAGATAGGATAGCAGTGGTGAGGCTGTGATGCCACAGTGCGACTGTGATGTTGCAGTGCAGCTGTGTATTCAATGGTTAGACTGTGATTTCAGAAGTGAGACTGATGTGAGAGATGAGGCTGAAATGTCGCATTGATGATGTAATATAATTTGTGAGGCTGTGATGTCTCAGTGAGGTTTTGATATCACAGTGAGGTTGTGATGTCAGTAGTGACTATGATCTCACAGGGAGACTATGTCATTGGTGAGGCTACATGTCACTGTTGAGGCTGTAATGTCACAGTGAGTTTATTGTGTCCAAATGAGGCTGTGATGTTACAATGAGTCTGTAATGTCACTTTGAGGTTGTGATATCACTGGGGAAGTTGTGATGTCACAGTGAGTTTGTAATGTAAATAGCTACACTGTGGTGTCACTGGGAGACTGTCATGATTCAGTGAGCCTGGAAAGTAAGTGGTAAGGCAGTGATGCCATAGTGAGGCTAGATAGAATGTCAGTGATGAGGGTGTGTTGTCGCTTTGAAACTACTATTTCAGAGAAGAGCCTATGATATCATAGTGTGGCTGTCATATCACAGTTAGGCTATGATATCAGTGGCGAGGTTGTGATGTCACAGTGTGGCTGTATTGTAACAAGTGATGCCATGATATCATAGTGAGGCTGAGATGTCAGTGGAGCGTGACTATGACATCACAGGGAGGATGTGATTATTGGTTAGGCTGTGATATCAGAATTAGGCTGATGTGAGTGATGAGGGTATGATGTCACAATGAGGCTGGCATGTCACTGTTGAGGCTGTGATGCCACCGTGAAGTTACAATGTCACCATGTGCTATGATGTCTCCATGACCCTGTGATGTCAAAGGGTTTTGGTGATGTCATGGTGGAGGCTGTGAGGTTACAGTGAGTGCGTGATGTCAGTGGCAAGGCTGATGTCACAATGAGTTTATTGTGTCCAACTGAGGCTGTTATGTCACAATGACTCCGTGATGTCACTGTGAGGTTGTGATGTCACTGGGGAAGTTGTAATGTCACAGTGAGATTGCAATGTAAATAGCTACACTGTGGTGTCCTTGGAAGGCTGTCATGATTCAGTGAGCCTGAGAAGTAAGTAGTGAGGCTGTGGTGTCATAGTGAGGCTAAGCAGGATGTCCATGATGTCACTGGTGCTATGATTTCAGAGGTTAGCCTGTTTGAGGTTGTGATGTCAGAGGTAAGGCTGTGATGTCACTGTGAGGCTGTGTGGTCACTGTGGAAGATGTGATTTCAGTGTCTAGGCTGATTTCACTATGAGTCTACGATGTAACAGGTTAGACTGTGAGGTCACAGTGAGGCTGTGTGGTCACTGTAAGGCTGTGATATCTGTGGGAAGATTGAGGTCACAGTGAGGTTGTGATGTAACATTTGAGGGTGTGGTGTCACTGTTTATTATGTTAAGAGCTATGATATCACTGCTGAGGCTGTCATGTCACTGCGAGACTGCTAAGTGTGGAGAGGCTGTGGTATCCTAGTAAGGCTAGGTAGGATACCAATTATGAGGCTGTGATGTCACCGTGAAGCTGTGAGCTCAGCATGAAGCTGCGATGTCATAGTGAGTCTATGATGTCACTGGGGAGGCTATGATGTCTGAGGTGAACCTATTACATGACAGTGACACTGGTGAGATTGTTTGGCAGTGAGATTAGTGCTCTGACTAATGCCAGTTGTGATGCTGATGTCACAGGTTAGGCTGTGCTGTCACTGCTGAGGCTGTGATTTCACACCGAAGCTGTGATGTCACTGTGTTTGTATGTCACTATGGTCTATCATGTCACTGTGATGTGATAACACTCTGGAAGTTGTAATGTCATGGTGAGGTTATGATGTCAAAAATGAGGCTATAATGCCACAGTGCAGCTGTGATATTACTGTGTAGCTGTGATGTCACTATGGGTTGTGACATCACAGAGAGGTTGTGATGTCACAGTGATGTTGTGAGGTCACTGTGAAAGAGGTAATGTTAGTGGCAAGGATTATTTCACCATGACGCTATGATGTAACATGTTAGACTGTGAGGTCTCAGTGAGGCTGTGAAGTCACTGTGAGCAGTGATGAAACATGCGGGGTTGTGGCATCACTGTTTATGATGTCAAAGGCTATGATGTCACTTCTGAGGATGTCATGTCACCATGATCCTGTGCTATCTATGATAAGTCTGTGGTGTCATAGTAAGGAAGGATAGTATACCAGTGTTGAAGCTGTGATTTCACAGTGCAGCTGTGATATCACATGAGCCTGTGATGTCACAGTGCAGCTATAATGCCACAATGCAGCTGTGAGGTCAGTGGTTAGGCTGTGACTTCAGAAGTGAGAATGATGTGATAAATGAGGCTGAGAATTCGCATTGATGATGTGATATAACTGGTGAGGTTATGATTCCACAGTATGAAGTTACCATGAGGCTGTAGTGTCCCTTGTGTGGCTTTGATATCACAGGGAGCCTGTCATATCAGTGGTGAGGCTGTGATGTCAGTGGCAACACTGATATCAAAATGAGGCTATGATGGAACAGGTGAGCCTGTGGTGTCAGTGGGCAGGCTGTGAGGTCACTGTGAGGCTGTGATGTCACAGTGAGGCTCTGATGTCAGGGCTGATTCTATGAGATATCAGTGAGGCTGTGACATACGGGGAATTGCTTGGATTTCACAGTGTATTTAGGATGTCAGTGCTGAGGCTGTGCATTCACACAGCTTGTCATATCAGTGGTTAAGACTGATGTCACAGTGAGACTGTGCTGGCACAGTGTGACTGTGATGTCACAGTGATGTTGTGATGTCAGTAGTGACTGTGCTTTCTCAGGGAGACTATGTCATTGGTGAGGCTGTATTGTCACTGGTGTGTCTTTAATGTCACAGTGAGTTTATTGTATCAAAATGAGGCAGCGATGTCACAGTTCAGCTATGATGTCAGAGGTGAAGCTTTAAGTCACAGTGATTCATTGATGGCATGGTATAGGTGTGATGTCACAATGAGGCTGTGATGTCACTGTGAAAGTTGTATGACACTGTGCATATCATATCACCATGACATGATATCACTCTGGAAGCTGGAATGTCACAGTGAGGTAATGGTGTCAGTGGCAAGAATGATGTCACAATGAGGCTATGTTATATGAGGTGAGCCTGTGGTGTCAGTGGGCAGGCTGTGAGGTCACTATGATATCAGAGTGAGGCTCTGATGTCAGGGCTAATTCTATGAGATGTCAGTGAGGCTGTAACTTCAGGAGCGATGCTTGGATTTCACAGTGAGTTTAGGACATCTTTGCTGAGGCTGTCCAGTCACATTGAGGCTGTGAAGTCAGAGGAGAGGCTGTCACTGTGAGGCTGCAATGTTACTGTGAGGTTGTGGAATCACAGTGAGGCTGTGATATCAGTGGTGATAGACTATAACATCATAGTTCAGCTGTCATGAGACCGTGAGCCTGAGATGTCAGTGATGAAGATGTAGTGTCATAGCGATTCTAGGCAGGATGTCTGTGGAATCACTGATGCTATGATTTCAGACATAACATTAGCCTGTTATGTAACAGCAACACTGTGATATCAGAGTTGATGCTCTGATGTCACATAGAGGCTGTGATGTCAGAAATGTGGCTATAATCCCAAGGTAAGGCTATGATATCACTGTGAAGCTGTGATATCACTGAATCTGTGACATCACAGAGAGGTTGTGATGTCACAGTGTGGCAGTGAGGTCACTGTAGTAGATGTCATGTCAGTGGAAAGGCTGATTTCTCCATTAGGCTATGCTGTAGCTGGTAAGTCTATGATGTAACAGGTTAAACTGTGAATTCACTGGCTGTGATAGGACAATGAGGCTGTGATGTGACTGTGAGTTTGGGATGTCATTGGGGAATTTTTGATGTCATAGTGAGGTTGTGATATCAATAGTGACATTTCATGACACTGGGAGGCTGTCATGTTTAGTGAGTCTATGAGGTTAATGTTGAACGTGTGATGTCATAGTGAGGCTGTGATGAAATAGTGAGATTATAAGGTCAGAGTCAATGCTGTGATTTCAGATTTGGGCAATCATTTCAGAGGTCACCTTTTGATTTCATAGTGAGGCAGTGTTGTCACAGAGAAGCTACAACATCAGAGTTGAGCCTGTGATGTCACAGTGAGCCGGTGATAACACCTTGAGGATGTGATGTCACCATTTGGATGTGGTGCCATGGTGAGCCTGTGATGTCACAAGGATTTGGTGATATTTTGGGGGAGGCTGTGAAATATCAGTGAGAGTGTGATGTCAGTGGCAAGTCTGATGTCACAGTGAGGTTCGCGTGTAAGTGGTGATGCCATGAAGTGACAATGAAGCTATGATGTCACATTTTGGCTATGTCAGAGGTGTGCATGTGATGTTGCCTTGAGGCTACTATGCCAGTGCCAAGGCTGATGTCACAGGGAGTTTGTGATGTCACTGTCAGGTTATGCTGTCAAAAGCGACACTGTGGTTTCACAAGGAGGCTGTCATGTCTCAGGGAGCCTGAGAGGTCAGTGGTGAGGCTGTGTTGTCACTTGTGTGGCAATGATGTCAGTGTTCTGACTAATGTCAGTGGTGATGCTGAAGTTACAGGTGAGACTGTGCTGTCACTGTTGAAGATTTGATGTCACAGTGAGGCTGTGATGTCAGTGGTAAGACTGATTCCACAATGAAGCTATTATATTTTGGGTGAACCTGTGGTGTTAGTGGGCAGGCTGTGAGATCACTGTGAGGCTGTGATGTTGCAGTGAAGCTTTATGTTAAGGCTGATTCTTTGAGATGTCATTGGGGCTGTGACATCAGGGGTGATGTTGGATTTCAGTGCAGTGAGGATGTCAGTGGTGATGCTGTGCAGTCACACTGAGGCTGTGATGTCACAGGAGAGGCTGTGATGTCACTGTGAGACTCATATCAGTGGTGAGGCTGTGATGTTACAATGAGTCTGTGCTGGCACAGTGTGGCTGTGATGTTAAGTGAGGTGTGGTGTAGTAGTGACTGTGCTTTCACAGGGGGGTAGTTTTGATATCACAGTGAGGTTTTGATATCATAGTGACACTGTGGTGTCACAGGGAGGCTGTCATGTTGCAGTGAGCCTATGAGGTCAGTGGTGAGGCTATGGTGTTATAGTGAGGCTGTGATGTCAGTGGAGCAAGACTATGACATCACAGTGAGTATGTGATTTCAGTGGTTAGGCTGTGATATCAGAATGAGGCTGCTATGAGTGATGAGGCTTTGATGACACAGTGAGGCAAGCATGTCACTGGTGAAGTTGTGATGTCACTGTGAGGCTTTGATGTCACTGAGTGTCTGTGGTGTCACTATGAACCTATGATGGCACAGTGAGGCTGTGCTGGCACAGTGTGGCTATAATGTCACAGTGAGGCTCTGATGACAGTGATGTTGTCATGTCACTGGAGAGGTTTGGATGGTTAGTGGTGAGGCCATGATGTCACACTGAGGCTGTGATGTCACTGTGAAGGTTTTATATCAACAAGGGCTCTCATGTCACCATGAGGTGATACCACTCTGGAAACTATGATGTCACAGTGAGACTCTGATGTGTCACAATGAGGCTATGATGTAGCAAGTGAGCCTGTGGTGGCAGGGGACAGTCTGTGAGCTCACAGTGAGGCTCTGATGTCAGGACTGATTCTATAAGATGTCAGTGAGACTGTGAAGTCAGGGTGATGCTTGGATTTCATAGGGAGGTTAGGACATCAGTGGTGAGGCTGTGCAGTCACTGTGAGCCTGTCATTTCAGTGGTGGCTGTGACATCAGGGGTGATGTCTGTGTTAGCACAGTGTTGCTGTGATGTTACTGTAAGGTTGTGACATCACATAGAGGTTGTGATGTCCAGTGAGTCTGTGAGGTCATTGTGGATGATGTGATGTCAGTGGCAAGGCTGATTTCACCATGAGGCTATGATGTAACAGGTGAGTCTATGATGTAAAAGTTTTGACTGTGAGGTTGAAGTCACGGTGAGGCTGTGATATCTGAGGGAAGGTTGATGTCATAATGAGGCAGTGATGAAACATGTGAGGTTGTGGTGTAAATGTTTATGATGTCAAAATCTAGGATGTCACTGCTGAGAATGTCACATCACTGTGAGCCTGTGCTATCTGTGGTGAGGCTATTGACATAGGAAGGTTAGGTAGGATACCAATGGTGAGGCTGTGATGTCACAGTGAGGCTGTCATTTCACAGTGCAGCTGTGAGGTCAGTGGATAGGCTGTGATTTCAGAAGTGAGACTGATGTGAGAGAAGAGACTGAGATCTCACATTGATAATGTGATATAATTGATGATTATGATGTCACCATGAGGTTATGGTGTCACTGGTGAGGCTGTGATATCACAGTGAGTCTGTGCTGGCACAGAGTGGCTGTAATGTCACAGTGAGTTTGTGATGTTAGCAGTGACTGTGCTTTCACAGGGAGTCTATGTCATTGGTGAGGCTGTATTGTCACTGGTGAGGCTCTAATGTCACAGAGAGTTTATTGTGTCAAACTTAGGCTGTGATATCACAGTTCAGCTATGATGTCAGAGGTGAAGCTTTATTTCACAATATGGCTGTGATGAGACAATGACATGGTGATAGCACTGTGAGGTTGTGATGTTACTGGGGAACTTGTGATGTCACAGTGATGTTGTGATGTCACCAGAGACACTGTGGTGTCACAGGGAGGTGTTCATGTTTCAGTGAGCCTCTGAGGTCTGTGGTGAGTCTGTGGTGTCATAGTGAATATATATAGGATGTCAGTGAGGAGGGTGTGATGTCACATTGAGTTTATGATGTCAGAGGTGAGCCTGTGATGTCATAGTGAGGCTGTCATGTCACAGTGAGGCTATAACATCAGAATTGAGGCTGTGATGTCACAGTGAGACTGTGTCTCACTGGTATGGCAGTGATGTCAGTGTTCTGACTAATGTCAATGGTGTCCCTGATGTCACAGCTGAGGCTGTGCTGTCACTGGTGAGGCTGTGATGTTAAAGTGAGGCTGAGATATCAGTAATAAGACTGATGCCATATTGAGGCTATGACATAACACGTGTGCCTGTGGTGTCAGTGGGCAGGCTGTGAGGTCAGGTTGTGATGTCACAGTGAGTATGTGAAGTCACAATTCAGGTGTAAAATCAGTTCTTAGGCTATGATTTCAGACGTGATACTGAAGTGAGAGATGAGGCTGAGATGCCACATTGAGGATTTAATATAACTGGTGAGACTGTGATGCCCAGTGAGGTTATCATGTCACCATGATGCTTTGGTGTCCCAGGTGAGGTTGTGATATCACGGACAACCTGTCATATAAGTGGTGAGGCTATGATGTTACAGTGAGGTTCTGAGGACACAGTGATGTTGTGATGTCATTGGAGAGGTTGGAATGGAACAGTGAGGCTGTAATGTCAGTAGTGATGCTGTAAAGTCACATTGAGCCTGGGATGTCACAGTGAGGCTATGGCAGAGGACTGTATGTAAGGTCACCATGAGACTGTTATGTCAGAGTCAAAGCTGATGTCACAGGGAGTTTGTGATATCAAAGGGAGGCTGTGATGGCACAGTGAGGTTGTGATGTCACTGGAGAGGTTGGATGGCACAGTGAAGCTGTTATATTAGTAGTGAAAAAGATGTCATAGCGAGTCTATGTTGTCTCTGGTGAGGCTATGATGTCAGTGGTGAACGTATTACGTGACAGTGGCACTGGTGAGACTCTGATGTCAAAGGCTGTTTTCTCACCGATGTGGCAGTGATGTCAGTGTTCTAATGTCAGTGGTGATGCTGTTTTCACAGTTAAGGCTGCGTTGTCACTGGTGAGGCCATGATGTCACACTGAGGCTATGATGTGACCATCAAGGTTGTATATCATTGTGGACTGTCATGTCATCGTAAGGTGATATCACTCTGGAAATGGTGATGGTACAGTGAGGCTGTGATATTAGAGGTAAGACTGATATCACAATGAGTCTATATATTAGCTGAGCCTGTAGTATCAGTGGGGAGGCTGTGAGGTCACTGTGAGTCTGCGATGTCACAGTGAAGCTCTGATGTCAGAGCTGATTCTATGAGATGTCAGTGATTATGTGACCTCAGTGGTGATGCTTGGATTTCACAGTGACATTAGTTTGTCAGTGGTGAGACTGTGGAGTGATACCTAGTCTGTGATGTCAAAGGAGGGACTATGATATCACCGTGAGCCTGTCATATCAGTGGTGAGTGAGTCTATGCTGGCAGTGTGGCAACGATGTCACATTGAGGTTGTGATGACAGTAGTGATTGTGCTTTCACAAGGAGACTATGTCAGTGGTGAGGCTGTAGTGAAACTCTAATATCATAGTGAATTTATTGTGTCAAACTGGGGCTGTGATATCCAATTGAGGCTGTGATATCAGAAGTGAATATTTACATGACAGTTATGCTTTGATTGCACCATATGGCTGTGATGTCACTGTAATGTGATGTCACTGGGGCAGTTGTGATGTCCCAGTGAGTTTGTGATGTCATGCTGAGGCCGTTTATGTTAAAGCCAAGACTGATGTCACAATGATACTATGATGTAACAAGTGAGCCTGTTCTGTCATTGGGCAGGCTTTGGGATCACTGTGAGGCTTTGCTATCACCATCAGGCTCAGATGTTAGGGCTGATTCTATGGGATGTCAGTGAGGCTGAAATGTCAGTGGTGATGTTTGGATTTCACAGTGAGGTTAGGACATCATTCTCGATGCTGTGCAGTCATACTGAGGCTGTGATGTCACTGTGAGGCTGTGTTGCTACCATGAGGTTGTAATATCACACTGAGACTGTGATATCAGTGGTGAAAGACCATGACATCACAGTTTGGCTGAAATTTCAGTGCTTACGCTGTGATGTCAGAAATGAGGCTGATGTCATTGATGAGGCTGAGATGTGATATTACTGGTGAGGCTGTGATGCCATGCACAGCAAGTTTGTGGTGTCACTGTTAAGTCTGTCATGTGACCCTGAGTATGAGATATCAGTGATGATGCTGTGGTGTCATAGCGAGGTTAGGCAGGATGTCCATGGTGTCACAATACTATGATTTCAGAGGTTATCCTGTTATGTCACAGTGAGGCTGTGTTGTCAGAAGTGAGTCTGTGATATCACAATGAGATTGTAGTGTCAGAAATGAAACTATAATGCCACAGTGAGGTTGTAATATCACTGTGAAGGTGTGATGTCACTGTGAGGCTGTCACATCACAGAGAGGTTGTGATGTCACAGTGAATCTGTGAGGTCACTGTGCAATATGTGATGTCAATGGTAAGGCTGATATCTGTGGGAAGGTTGATGTCACAATAAGTCAGTGATGAACATGTGAGGCCGTGGTGTCACTGTTTATCATGTCAAAGGCTATGATGTCACTGCTGAGGTTATCTCTGGTGACACTGTGGTGTCATAGTAAGGCTACATATAATACCAATGGTGAGGCTGTGATGTCACAGTGTGGCTGTAAGTCACATTGAGGCTGTGATGTCACAGTGAGACTGTGATATCATAATGCAGCTGTGAGGTCAGTGTTTAGGCTGTGAATCAGAAGTGAAACTGATGTGTGGGATAAGGCTGAGATGTCACATTGACGATGTGATGTAACTGGTGAGGATGTGGTGCCACAGTGGGGTTATGATGTCACTATGAGGCTGTGGTGTCACTGTTGAGGCTGTAATATCACAGTGAGCCTGTCCAATCAGTGGTGAGGCTGTGATGTCACAGTGAGTCTCCACTGGCATAGTGTGGCTGAGATGTCACAATGAAACTGTGATGTCACTGGGGAAGTTGAGATGTCACAGATGAGGTTTTGATGTCAGTAGCAATACTGTGGTGTCACAGGGAAGCTGTCATGTATCAGTGAGCCTGTGAGCTGAGTGGTGAGGCTGTGAAGTCATAGTGAGGCTAGGAAGGATGTCAGTGATTAGGGTGTAATGCTGCATTTAGGCAATGATTTCAGAGGTGAGCCTGTGATGTCATAATGAATCTGTGATGTCACAGTGAGGCTCTGCTGGTACAGTGTGGCTGTGATGCCACAGTCAGGTTGTGAGGCAATAGTGACATTGTGATATCAGTAGTGACTGTGCTTTTCACATTGAGAGTATGTCTTTGGTGAGGCCATATGTCACTGGTAAGGCTGTAATGTCAGTGAGGTTATTTTGTCAAACTGGGGCTGTTATTCCACAGTGAGGATGTGATGTCAGAAGTGAAGCTTTAAATCTCAGTGATGCTTTGATGGCATGGTATGGCTGTGATGTCACAATGAGGCTGTGATATCACTGTCAAGTTGTAATAGCAGAGTGAGGCTGTGTCTATCATGTGACAGTGTGTCTCTGATGACACAGTGATGTTGTGATATCACTGGAGTGGTTTGGATGGCACTGTGAGGCTGTGATGTTAGTGGTTGTGGCACTCGATTCAGGAAGGCCCTAGCCCGGGTTCCTAAATCCAGGAGGTCTAACTATAGACAAGCCCAAAAAGCTCAGACATGCCCCAGACATGTCCCAATAGAGTAATCATACAGGCAAAGGGACAATGGGAAGGAAGGATGAAAAACCAATGGGAAGTGGTCATCTAACCTAGTAACCATCTAACCATCTAACCATGGATATCTAGTAAACAGCTAAATGATTGGTGGCTTTCTCCCCTGAGCAGACAGATGCCAACAACTGATTGGACCCCTAACCCTAAATAAGCCCAAATTCTTCTTTATAAAGCTGAGTCTACAGCCAACTTGTCCTCTGCCTGTTGCTTCTCGTTTGAATCCCGGGGTCTGGGTGGTGACCCCATCACTGCTCACCCATCTGCTTTGAGCCCATGAGACCCCTGCCATTTCCCTTTTTTCATCTGGCTGGCCCTGTGGGGATTTAGCAACATCTGGTGCCCAATGTGGGGTGATGCCACCTTCGGTATAGATGAGACACTCACTCTGGTAAAGTTCAGTGAATGACCCCTTTGGTTTTGTATTCCTCTGCTTACTGTGCCTGAAGGTGAGCAGGTGGACCCTTCCTCTTCCCCTTTCCCTGTTTGTCCATCATTGTGTTCTAAGGTTAGTATCACAATTGCTCATTTGATTTCCCCACGATCAAAGAGCCCCTCTAGATCAAGGCTTTTCCCAGTGAGTTAACATGAGAAATTTGTCCCCTCAGAACTCAGAGCCCAGGTTCGATTATATTGAATCAGCCTGACAAGGGGGCATATGGACTCCTGAAATCCCTCACTGAGCACAGGATGCTTAGATCCAAAACACCTCTGCATATTTCCTGTACTGGGTCTCTTCTTGGATGTTGGTTACCCTTTTAGAAGTTGTTTTCACTTTGACCTCGGTTCTAGTCATTGCTTTTTATTTTCTGTGCTTTTTTTTTTTTTTTTTTTTTTTGCCTTGTCTGCTTGCCTCCTAGTCATCTCTGCTCCATTAGGGAATCTTTCCTATCTATAATGGGTAATTTACCATCTCATCAGAAGGCACCCCAGCAGACTGCCCTTAAGGCTCTACTAGACTTATGTAGGATCAAAGTGACATTGAAAGACTTAGAAGATTTTTGGGAGAAAGCTTTAATCTTAGTTCCTTGGATTTCCCCAGAAAGTATCTGGGACCCACAGATTTGGATGGGAGTGCTTTTCCTGCTAATAAGAGGGAAGTTCAGGAAGGCCATATGCTTCTGGTCTCCTTTGTTCCCATCCTCCTTGGCATCATAATAGCCTTAAAGGATCTTCCACTGAGGACGTGATTACTTGTTATAATGTAACTTGTGGAGAGAACCCAAAATTAGTCCTTTGTTCTTCTTCTGGATCCTTCTCCTCCCCTTCCCAACTCTGCAGAGAGCTCACAGGTCCTTGGGAGGTGTCTCCCCCTACCTGCTGATATCCCTTTTCCTCCTTTTATTCTTCCTGTAGCTCTTGACTCCCTCTCTTTCCTGGCTGTATTTTCTGCTTCAGAGAATACTGGCCTCAAAGTATGTGTCTAAAATCTCTCTTAGAGGCTAGAGGCCTCAAGGTTAAGACTGCTGGCACAGAGAAATTTTGGAATGAGGCTGTGTTTTTAGCACCTTGGATCTTCCCAGAGAATATATGAGAACCAGACTATGGATGAGGATGTTTTCCTTGCTAGATGTTTTTCATAATTAAGCTAATCTGCCGAACTTAACTAACATGACATCTTGTTTTAAGTAAGGTTTTCCTAAATGTTAATCTGCCTTTGATAAAGTTTTCAAGGGTAATTTTAAGATAGTTGCTGGTAAATTTTACAGTTTCTGGTAAAATGTTGTTCATGTGCTTCTATGTTTATATGTTCTTTATTTACATGTTGTGTGTCTTGTGTTTCAACATAAAAAAGCTGTGGCTGCTTCAGTTTTTTTTCATTTCTGTTGCACGCTAATA
The DNA here is from genome assembly GCA_023101885.1 of Typhlomys cinereus. Lineage (NCBI taxonomy): Eukaryota > Metazoa > Chordata > Mammalia > Rodentia > Platacanthomyidae > Typhlomys > Typhlomys cinereus. Next base: position 7,182,630 of record JALPQD010000058.1, read on the forward strand.
TTAACATTTTGGCATGCCATTTTTAAACACATGTATGCATGGTTAAAAATAAGAACAAATATTTTTGATAATACTTAAGGCCTTAACTACTTATGTTTTATATCAATCACAATTGTTTTCTAATAGATTGTAAGTTTTCTTTCATATAAGTTTTCTTACAGGTTTTTTTCATATATTCCCAGAATAACAAAGTTTGCTTTTCAGGTCCTCAGGGCATCCATTCAGGCTTCTGACATTCCTAAGATCAACAAAGGTTTGTGAGAAACCTGGCTTTCCTCCATTAGACAATGCCTTAGGTTTTCATTTGTGTCTCAACAGCTCTTCTGGATCATTTCTGTGCCTGTGCTGTCTACAGCCCCTCTGCGTGCTCCTGTCCTGACAACAACCTCCTTTTCTCTGCCACATACTCATGTTCCCCTTTGGGGACCATGATTCCTTCTCTGCGATGGTCTCATGACTGAGTCAATGACAAGAAAGGCTCCACACAAGGGTGGTTTCCAACCTAAGACAGGCAGAGTTACTTATATTCAATGCAGCTGAAGAGGCTCTGGGTCGCCCCAGCTATCATGGTTCCCACTAAAAAATTTTTAAATAAATAAAAGGGTAAACTATGGCACTATAGATTCATGGAGGCCTTAGCCTGAGCCCATGAATCCAGGAGATCTGACTACAGACAAGCCTGAACAAGTTCACACATGCCCTGGACATATACTAATAGAGGATCCATACAGGCAGAGGAATGAACAACCAATGGGAAAGATGGATGACCAACCAATGGGACGGAGGGATTAACAACCAATAGGAACCTGTGATATAAGTTGGATACTTAGTTAACAGCTAAATGATTGGTAGTTGCTCTCCCCCTCCCCCTGAGCAGAAAGGTGGCCACAACTGATCGGACTCCTGAGCCTATATCAGCTGTTGTGTCACTGGTGAGGCTGTGATATAACAATGAGCATGTCATATCAGTGGTGAGGCTGTGATGTCACAGTGAGACTGTACTGGCACAGTGTCGCTGTGATGTCACAGTGATGTTGTGATGTCAGTAGTGACTGTGCTTTCACAAGGAGATTATTTTATGGTGAGGTTGTATTGGCACTGTTGAGGCTTTAAAGTCACAGTGAGCTTATTGTGACAAACTGAGACTGTAATGTCACAGTGAGGTTAGGATATCAGAGGTGAAGCTTTATGTGACAGTGATGTTTTGGTGGCACGGTATGTCTGTGATGTCACAATGAGGCTGTGATGTGACAATGAGGCTCTGATATCTGTGGGAAGATTGATACCACAGTAAGACAGTGATGTAACATGTGAGGCTATGGTGTCACTGCTTATGATGTCAAAGGCTATGATATCACTGCTGAGGCTGTCATGTCACTGTGAGCCTGTGCTATCTGTGGTGAGGCTGTGGTGTCATGGTAAGCCTAGATAGGATACCAGTGGTGAGGCTGTGATGTCACAGTGTGGCCATAATGTCACTCCTGAGGCTGTGATGCCACAGTGAGGCCGTGATGTCACAGTGAGCTTGTGATGCCACTGGTTAGGCTCTGATTTCAGAAATAGACTAATGTAAGAGATGAGATATAACTGCTGAGGCTGTGAAGCCACTGTGAGATTATGTCACCATGAGGCTGTGGTGTCACTGGTGAGGCTGTGATATCGTGGTGAACATGTCATATCAGTGATGAGGCTGTGATGTCACAGTGAGGCTGTGCTGGCACAGGATGGCTGTGGTGTAACAGTGAGGTTGTGATATCACAGATCACTGTGCTTTCACAGGGAGACTGCCATTGGTTAATCTGTATTGTAAAAGGTGATGCTCTAATGTCACAATGAGTTTTCATATCAAACTGAGGCTGTAATATCACAGTGAGGCTATGATGTCAGAGGTCAATCTTTATGTCATAGTCATGCTTTGATGGCATTGTATGGCTAAAATGTCACAATGAGGCTGTGATGTCACTGTGTGGTTGTGATGACACAGATAGTTTGTGATGTCACAGTGAGGCTATGATATCAATAGTGACACTGTTATATCACATGGAGTTTGTCATGTTTCAGTGAACCTGTGAAGTCAATGGTAAGGGTGTGGTGCCTTAGTGAGGCTATGTAGGAGGTCAGTGATGAGGGTTTCATGTCACATTGAGGCTTTGATTTCAGAGTTGAGCCTGTGATAGATAGTGAGGCTGTGATGAAACAGGCTATAACGTCAGAGTCGATGCTGTGATGTCACAGTTGGGCAATGGTTTCAGAGGTGAGCCTGTGATGTCACAATGAGGTTGTGTTGTCACTGCTGATGCCATGATTTCACAGTGAAGTTGGGTTGTCATCAGTGTTGCTGTAATATCCCAGTATGGCTGTGATGTCAGTGGAGCATGACTATGACATCACAGTGCGGATGTGATGTCAGTGGTTAGGCTGTGATATCAGAATCAAGCTGATGTGTCTGATGAGGGTATGATGTCACAGTGAGGCTGGCATGTCACTGGTGTGGCTGTGATGCCACTGCGAGGCTTTGATGTCACCATGTGTCTGTGGTATTACCATGAGCTTGTGATGTCACAGGGAGTGTGTGATGTCAAGGTGGAGACTGTGAGGTCACAGTGAGAATGATGTCTGTGGCAAGGCTGATGTTACATTGAGGCTATGATGTTAGCGGTGATGCTGTGATGTCACACTGGGACTGTGATGTCACAGTGAGGCTATATCAGTGATGTGTATGTAATATCACCATGATCCTGTTATGTCAGTGGCAAGGCAGATGTCACAGTGAGTTTGTGATGTAACAGTGATGCTGTGATGTCACTGTCAACTTGTAATGTCACAGAGAGGCTGTGAGGAAACAGTGTATAATTTACCAACAACTGTCTTAAAATTATCCTTGAAAACTTTATCAAAGGCAGATTAACATTTAGGAAAACTTTATTTAAAATAAAACCACATATTAGTTAAGTCCAGCAGCTTAGCTTAATTATGAAAAATATCTAGCAAAGAAAAGCATCCTCATCCATAGTCCAGTTCCCACATAAGGTGCTAAAAACACAGCCTCATTCCAAAATTTCTTTATGCCAGCAGTCTTAACCTTGAGGCCTCTAGCCTCTAGGAGAGATTTTAAGACACATACTTTGAGACCAGTATTGTCTGAAGCAGAAAATACAGCCAGGAAAGAGGGGGAGTCAAGAGCTACAAGAAGAATAAAAGGAGGGAAGGGGATATCAGCCGGGGGGAGGGGGAGTCATCTCCTAAGAACCTGTGAGCCCTCTGCAGAGTCGGAGAAGGATCCGGAAGAAGAACAAAGGACTAATTTGGGGTTCTCTCCACAAGTTACATTATAGCAATTAATCACTTCCTCAGTGGAAGATCCTTTAAGGCTGTTATGATACCAAGGAGGATGGGAACAAAGGGGTCCAGAAGCATATGGCTTTCCTTGACTTCCCTCTTATTGGCCAGGAAAAGCACTCCCATCCAAATCTGTGGGTCCCAGACACTTTCTGGGGAAATCCAAGGAGCTAAAATTAAAGCTTCCTCCCAAAAATCTTCTAACTCCTTCAGTGTCACTTTGATCCTACATAAGTCTAGTAGAGTCTTAAGGGCAGTCAGATGGGGTGCCTTCTGATGGGATGGTAAATTACCCATTATAGATAGGAAAGATTCCCTAATGGAGCAGAGATGACTGTAAGGTGAACAGACAAGGTGAAAAGTGCAAAAAATAAAAAGCAATGACTAGAACCGAGGTCAAAGTGAAAACAACTTCTAAAAGGGTAACCAACATCCAAGGAGAGACCTAGTGGAAGAAATATGCAGAGGTGTTTTGGATCTAAACATCCTGTGCTCAGTAAGTGACTTCAGGGGTTCATTACTCCACTGGGCAATATGCCTCCCAGTCAGGCTAATTCAATATAATTGAACCTGGACTCTGAGTTCTACAGGGATCAATTTTTTGTGTGAACTCGCCAAGAAAAGCCTTGATTTAGAGGGTCTCTTTGTGGGGAAATCAAATGAGCAATTGTGATCCTAACCTTAGAGCACAATGATGGACAAACAGGGAAAGGGGAAGAGGAGGGGTCCACCTGCTCACCTTCAGGCACGGTAAACACAGGAACACTAAACTAAAGGGGCTGCTCACCAAACTTTACCAGAGTGGGTGTCTCATCTACACGGAAGGCGTCATCACTCCACGGTGGGGGCCAGATGTTTCCAAATACCCACCAGGCAAGCTGGGGGTAAGAGAGGATTGAGGCAAATGGGCGAGCAGGTGAAGAGGTCACCACCCAGACCCTGGGAGTCAGGCGAGATTCAGCTTTATTCAGGAAGTCTTTTAGCTTATATAGGGTCAGGGTTCCAATCAGGTATGGACACTTCTCTGCTCAGGGTGAGCAGGAGAGCAGCCACCAACCACTTATCTCTTTACTAGGTATCCAAATTAGATGGCCGCTTCCCATTGGTTGTTCATCCCTCTGCCCCATTGGTTGTTCATTCCTCTATCCCATTGGTTCTTCATCCATCCTTCTCATTGATGTTCATCCCTCTGCCTGTATGGTTCATCTATTGGGACATGTCCAGAGCATGTCAGAACTTGTTTTGGCTTGTCCATAGTCAGATCTCCTGGATTCAGGAGCCCAGGCTAGGGCCTCCTTGAATTGATTGTGCCAAACCACTAACATTAAGCCTCACTGGGCCATGAAAACCTCTCCAATGACATTACAATATCTCTGTGTCCTCAGAGCTTCAGTGTGACATCATAGCCACAATGTGTCCTCACAGACTCACTTTGACATTACAACCTTACAGTGACATCATAGCTTCATTGTGTTATCACGGTGATACTGTGTCCTCACCACGGTGATACTGTGCCATCAAAGGGACATGCCAGCCTCACTGTGACATCATACTCTCATCACTCACATCAGCCTCGTTCTGATATCACAGTCTAATCACTGAAATCATATCCTCACTGTGATGTCATAGTCTCATTCCACTGACCTCAGAACCTCACTGTGATATCACAGCATCACTGGTGACAACACAGCCTTATTGTGACATTACAACTTTTACAGTGGCATTGTAACCTTACATTGAGATCACAGTCTCATTGTGACATCACAGCCATACCATGCCATCAAAGCATCTCTGTGACATAAAGCTTCATCCCTGACACCATTTCCTCACTCTGACATCGCAGCCTCAGTTTGATTAAATAAACTCACTGTGACATTAGAGCCTCACCAGTGACAATGTAGCTTCACAAATGCCATAGTTTCCCTCTGAAAGCACAGTGATTACTGACATCACAACCTCATTGTACATCACAGCCTCCTGTGACATCACAGACACATTGTGCCAGCACAGCCTCACTGTGACATCTTAGCCTTACCACTGATATGACAGGCTCACCTTGATATTATAGCCTCACCAGTGACACCACAGCCTTTTGATGACATCATAATCTCACTGTGGCATCACAGCCTCACCAGTTATATCACATCATCAATGCGATATCTAGGCCTCATCTCTCTCTCACATCAGTTCTCATTTCTGAAATCACAGTCTAGCCACTGAACTCACAGCTGCACTGAGACATCACAGCCTCACTGAGACATCATAACCACTCTGTGTCCTCAAAGCCTCACTGTGACATTACAACCTGACAATGATATCACAGCCTCACTGTGACATCACAAACTCTCTGTGAAATCAGACTTGCCACTGACATAATAGCTTCACGGTGACTTCACATACACACCTCTGACATAGTCTTAATGTGACATCACAGTATCACCACTGCCATCATAGCTTCACTGTGTCATCAGCCTTGCCACTTACATCATAGTCTCATGGCGACCTCACAACCTCCACCGTGACATCACCTACTCCCTGTGCCATTATGGGTTCACAGTGATACCACAGCCACATGGTGATATCAAGGACTCACTGCAACATCACAGCCTCACAGTCAACTCACAGTCTGTCCACTGACACCACAGGCTCACCTATAACATCATAGCCTCATTGTGACATCAGCCTTGCCACTGACATCACAGCCCAACGAAGACATCACAGCTTCCACAGTCATATCACCTCCTGGCTATGTGACAGCCCACAGTGACATGCAACCTTATAGTGACATCATAGACTCACTGTGACATCACAGCCTCACCAATGACAACACAGTCTCATGTTTGACATCAGAACACTGATATAACTACCACACCGGTGTCAAGACAGCCTTTGTCATCATAATCTCACCAGTGTCACTGTCACATAATAGTTTCACCACTGACATCATAGCCTCTACCATTGACATCAAAGATATCTTTCTCACCACTGACTTTCCAGCCTTATTGTGACATCACACATTCACCAGTGACATCACAGCCTTATTGTGACATCAGCCTCACCACTCACATCACAGCCTCACTGTGCCATCAAAACCTCTCCAGTGACATCATGGCCTCACCACTGGTGTCTTATCATAGCCTTACTATGACACCACAGCCTTAACATAGCTCAGGTTCATAATGACATGACAGCTTCAGCAGTGACATCATAGATTTTCACATCCTAAACAGTGACACCACAGCCTCACATTACCTCATTGTGACATCAAACTTCCCACAGATATCACAGCCTGACCATGACCTCACAGACTCCCTGTGACCTCATAATGTAACCTTTTATATCATAGATTCATCTGTTACATAATATCCTCATTGTGAAAGCAGCCTTGCCACTGACATCACATTTCCATAGTGACTTCACAGCCTCACTGTCATATCACAACGTCTCAGTGATGTCAAAGACTCAGTGATTTCAAAGCTTCACAACCATATCATATCCTCACTATGGCATTATAGCCTCATTTCTGACATCACAGCTTCATTGTGACATCTCACCTCATCACTGACATCAGTCTCATTTCTGACATCACAGTCTTACCACTGAAATCTCAGCTGAACTGTGATGTCATATTCTATCACCACTGACATTACAATCTCAATGCAATATCACAACCTCAGTGTGACATCACAGACACACATTGCCAGCACAGCCTCACTGTGACATCACAGCCTCACTACTATAAGACAGGCTCACAGTGATACTCCAGCCTCATCTATGACACCACAACCTCATGTTGACATCATAACCTCACTATGGCATCACAGCCTCACCAGTTATATCACATCTTCAATAAGACATCTCAGCCTTATTTCTCACATCAGCCTCACTTCTGAAATAACAGCCTAACCACAGAATTCACAGGTGCACTGTGACATAACAGACTCACTGTATAAACACAGTCTTATTGTGACATCACAGCCTCATGGTGACATCACAACCACACACATTGGCCATTATGAGCTCCCTATGACCACTGTAAGATATGACCACTGTGAGTTCTCTATGACAACTATGACCTATGACCACTGAAAATTGTCTTTGACCACTGTGGCCTTTCTATGAGAACAATGACACTATGATCACTCTATGATCTCGGTAAGCTATGGTGATTATGTGCCCTCTATGGCATTTGTAAATTTTCAATGTCCACTGTGAGCTCTCTATGACCATTATGAACTCTGTACGACCACGATGAACTATGGTCAGTGTGAGATCTCTATTTTCATTGAGCTCTCTGTAACCACTGTAAGCTTACTGTGACCAGTTTGAGCTCTCTATGTTAATTTTGAGTTATGACCGCTGTGAGCTCTCTATAACCACTGTGAGCTGTGACCATTATGAGCTCTCTATGACCACTATGGACTATGACCACTATGAGCTTCTAGGACAACTGTGAAATATTTGATGACTGTGACCTCTCTGTGATCACTGTGAGCATCCTATGACCACTAAGAGCTATGAACACTTTGAGTTAACTATGAACATTATCAGTTCTCTATGACTCTGAGCTACAAACTCTGTATATCTCTATGAATACTATGAACTATGTCCACTGTGAGATCTGTATAAACATTACGAGCTCTCTAGGACCACTATGAATTATGACCACTGTGAGCTCTCATTGACCATTGTGAGAAAGGACCACTGTGAGCAATCTATGAAAAGTGTGAGCTATGACCACTCTGAGATATGACAACTGTGAGGGTTCTATGACCATTGTAAGTTCTCTGTGACCACTGTGAACTATGACAACAGTGATATCATCACTATGAGCACTGAGCTTTCTATGACAACTCTAAGCTATGACCACTGTGAGCTCTTTATGACCATTATGACCATTGTGATCTGTCTATGAAAAATGTGAGGCATGACCACTGTGAGCTCTCTAGGATCACTATGAACTCACAAGGAACAGAATAAGCAATGACCACTATGAGCTCTCCATGTCCACTATGAGCACTCAATGACCTTTGTGAGCTGTGACCACTATGAGGCTTCTATGACAACTGTGAGCTCTCTATGACCACTGTGAGCACTCCAAGACCACTGTGTGCTCTCTATGATCGCTGTGAGCTCCCTATGATTGCTGTGATCTCTCAATGATCCTCTGAGCCGTCTATGAACACTGTGAGCAATCTAGGACCACTGTGAGCTCTCTATGACTAGTCTTTGAGCACTCTAAGACTACTATGAGCTATGACTATTCTGAGCTCGTTGTGACAAATATGAGCTGTGACTACTATGAGCTCCCTATGACAACTATGAGTTCTCTATGACCATTTTGTGCTCTCTATAATGACTATGAGCTATGAACAGTTTGACCTTTCTATGATCATTATGAGCTATGACCACTATGAATTCTCTATGAATACTATAAGCATACTATGAGGTCTGTGAGTTATGACTAGGATGAGCAATCTATGACCACTGTGAGTGCTGTATGACCACTGTGAGCTATGACAATTATGAGCTCTCCATGACCACTGTGAACTGTGATCACTATGATTTCTCTATGACCACTGTGAGAGATGACCAGTTTGAGCTCTCTGTGACCAGTTTGAACTATGACTATTCTGAGCCCTCTATGAACATTATCAGCTATCTATGACAACCATGAGCTATAACAACTGTGAGATCATTATGACCACTATGAGCTATGACCACTATGATCTATCTAAAATCTATGACCATTATGACCTATCACCACAGTGAGCTGTCTATGAGCACACTGAGCTTTCTATGATCAGTATGAACTATGACAACTGTGAGGTCTTTATTTTTCATAGTGAACTCTTTGTAAGCACAGTGAGCTCACTATGGCCATTGTGAGCACTACATGACCACTATGAGCTAAGAACACTGTGAGTTCTCTATGACACCTGTGAACTGTGACCACCATGAGGTCTGTATGGCTACTGTGAGCTCTCTATGACCATGATCACCTATTACTACTCTGAGTAATCTGTGGCCACTATGAGCTCTCTATAACCACTTTTGGCTTGAACGACTTTGAGAGCTTTATGTGCACTGTGAGCTATGACCACTACAATTTCTCTATGACCACTTAAGCTCTCTATGACCACTGTGGACTATGACCACTATAAACATTCTATGACCATTGTAAGCTATAACTACTATGAGCGCTCTTGGACTATATAACCACTATGAGCTATGATGATTGTCATCTCTATGATGATTGTCATCCCTCTCAGACAAGGGAACTCTGTCATCACTATGAGATTTGACCACAATGAATTCTCCCAATTGTGAGCTCAGTATGGCCACTGTGAGTTATCTATGACCACTGTAAACTCTCTGTGACCACCTTGAGCTCTATAAACCACTATGAGCTATGACCACTGTGAGCTTTCTATGATCACTGAGCTATAAGAACTATGAGCTCATTATGAGTACAAGGAATCACTGTCACCACTATAGTCTATAACCACTATGACTTCTCTATTTTCACTGTGAATTCTCTATGACCACTGTGCACTCATTTTTGTATACTTTGAGCTATCTATGATCACTCTAAGCTATGACCACTGTGAGCTATCCATGACAACTATGAGCTATGACAACTGTGAGCTCACTATGAACATTATTAGCTCACTATGACCACTGTGAGCTATGATCCCTGTTAACTCTCTAGGAACACTATGAACTATGAAAATTTTGAGCTTTCTATGCCTACAAAAGAAACCTATCATCAAAAAGGCCTATGACCACTATAAGTACTGACAATTGTGGTGTCATTATAAGCAGTGTGAGCCCTTTTTGACCATTGTAAACTCTCTATGACCACTGTGAGCTCTCTAGACCACTATGAGCAATGACAACTGTGAGCTCTCTATGGCCACAAGACATCACTACAACAATGATGATTTATCATCACCATGACCTCTCTATTACAACTGTAAGATCTCAATGACCACTGTGAATTCTCTATGACCACTGTAAGTTCTCTATGACCAACTGCGAGCTCTCTGCTTTAACTGTGATCTCGTTGTTTACTGAAAACTGTTTGTGACCACTGTGAACTCTCTAGAATTACTGTGAACTCTATATGAACACTGTGAATGCTCTAGGACCGCTCTAAGCTCTATATGAAGACTATGAACTCTCCATGAGGACCATGAGGTGTGATCTCTGTGAGCTTTCTAAGACCACTATGAGCTATGACAACTATGACTTCTACATTACTATTCTAAGCTCTCTATGAACACCGTGAGCACTATATAAACACTGTAAATCTCTAAGAACACAATGATCACGCTAGGATGACTGTAAGATCTTTGTAACCATTATGAGCTCCCTATGACCACTATGGGATCTCTATGACCACTGCAAGCTATCTATCAATGCGGTGAGCTCCCTACAATGACAGTGACATGTCTAGGACCAATGTCAACACTCTATGACTGTGGAGAGCACTATATGACCACTATAAGCTGTTTGTGACAAATGTGAGCTATGACTATTGTGACCTTTCTTTGACCACTGTGAGCTGTTTATGTCCAATGTGAGCTCTCTATGACCACTATGAACCATGACTATTGTGAGCTCTTTATGACCACTATGTACTATAAGCACTGTAAGCTCAATATTCTCATTATGAACTTACCCTGACCACTGTGAGCTCACTGTGGCCATTGTGAACTCTTTATGACCACTATAAGCTATGACCACTGTGATCTCTGTATTACTACTGTGAGCTATATTCACTATGAGCTCTCCATAACCACTGTGAGCTCTCTATGACCATTGTGAATTCTCTATGACCACTATGGGCTCTCTATGACTAAGATTATCTATTAAAACTGTGAGCACTCTATGAGCACTGAGCTGTGATTACTATGAGCTCTTGATGAGCTCTGTGAGGTCTCTATGACCATTGTGGCTCTCTGAGAAAACTGGAAGCATTCTATGACAACTATTAGCTCTCTATGACCACTGTGAGCTCTCTATGACCACAATGACCATGACCACTATGAGCTCTCAATGACAATTATGAGCTGTCAATGACCACTGATATGATCACTGTGAGATCTCTATAACTATTGTGAGCGCCCTATGACCACTTTGAGCTCTCCATGACCACTATGAGAGTTCTATGACTATTATGAGCTATGACCACTCTGAGCCTTCTGTAATAAATATGAGCTATGAACACTATGAGCTCTAATGACTACTATGAGTTCTTTGACCACTGTGAACTCCCTATAACCACTGTGAGTTCTCTTTTACCACTGTGAGCTATGAATACTGAAAGCACTGTAAGCACAGCTCAGTGTGAACTATGACAACTCTGAGCTCTTTTTGACCACTGTGAGCTCTCTATGAGGACTGAGATATCCATATGCCCAGTGTGAGTTATCTGTAAGAACTATGAGCAATGGTGACTGTGAGCTCACTATGAAATCTGTGAACTCTCTATGAACATAATGAGCCCTCTATGACCATTTTGAAATATCTGACAACTGTGACTTCTCCATGACCACTTTGAACCCTCTATGACCATTCTGAGCTATGGCCACTGTGAGCTCTTTATGACCAATATGAGCTGTGACCACTGTGAGCTCTCCATGACAATTATGAGCTATGACCACTCTGAGGTCTCTATGACCACTATGAGCTATGAGCACTGTGAGATCACTGTGAACATTATTAGCTCTCTAACACCACTTTGAGGTATGACTAAGGTGAGCTCTGAGGACTCTGCTCTCTATTTATGCGTTATGACCACTATGAACTGTCAAGAACCACAGTGGCCTCTCTATGTCAAGTATAAGCCATGACAATTGTTAGCTCTATATGACCACTGTGAGTTCTCTATCACCACTATGAGCTATGAACACTGTGAGCACTCTATTTCCATTGTGAGCTCTCCTTGTCCACTCTGAGTTCACTATGGCCATTATGAGCTCTTTATGACCAATATAAGCTATGACTACTATGAGCTATTTATGATCATTGGGAGCTGTGAACACTATGAGTTGGCTATGACCACTGTAAGCTCTTCCTGATCACTGTGACCTCTGTATGAACACTATGAGCTCTCTATGACTACCATGAATCCTCTATAACCTCTGTGAGCTATCACAACTATGAGCTCTATAAGAGAACTGTGAGCTCTCAATGACAACTGTGATCTTTCTATGACCACTTTAATCTCTGTATAACCACTGTGAGCTCTGTATTACTACCATGAGCTCTCTATGAATACTATGAACTTAGAACCATGATGAGCTCTGTATGAACACTATGAACTATGAGCACTTTGAGCTCTTCAGAAACACTATGATCTTTGACCAGTGTGAGCTTTCAATGAACACTGTAAGCTCTCTATGACCACTGTAAGCTATGAACACTATGAATTCTCTATGACCCCTATAAGCTATGACCACCATGAGCTATCATTGACCATTATGAGCCCTCAATGACTCCTATGAGCTATGACCATTATGAGCTTTCTATCAACACAGTGAGATATGACCACTGTGAGCTCTCTGTGATCACTTTGAGCTATGAACACTGTGAACTCTCTATCACCACTGTGACATGATGATTATGAGCTCACAATGAGGAATGTGAGCTCTCTATGTCCACTATAAGCTCTCTATGATGATTGTCCTCTCCCTATGAACAGAGTGAGCTCTCTATGATCACTGAATGCAGCTATGACTAACTGTGATGTCACTATGACTACCTTGAGTCTTACATTACCACAATGACCTATGAATAGTGTGAGCTCTCTATGATCATTATGAGCTAAGACCACTATGAGCTATGAGGACTGTTAGTTCTCTAGGTCCTTTATGAGTTCTCTATGAGAACTATGAGCTATAAGCACTGTAATTTCTCTATGACCATTGTGAACTATGAGCACTGTGAGCTTTATATGACCATTATGAGCTATCACTACCGTGATCTCTTTTTGTGCATTATGAGATCTCTATGACAGCTATGAGCTATGACCATTGTGAGCACTTTATGACCATTCTAAGTTCCTTAGGTCCACTATGGGCTCTCTATGACCACCATGAGATATGACTACTGTGAGGTCTCTATGGCCTCTATGACTTATGACAACTGTGAGCTATCTGTGACCACTGTGAGCTCTCAATGACCACTATGAGCTATGTCAACTGTGAGCTCTTTATGACCATTATGAGCTATGACTACTGTGAACTCTGTCACCACTGTGAGCTCTCTATGAGCACTATGACCTATGAAAACTGAGCTGTCTATGACTACTATGAGCTATGACCATTTTGAACTCTATGAATATGATGACTGATAGCCACTCTTAGTTGTCTATGACCAATATGAGTTATGAGCACAGTGATCCTCTATGAGAATTATCAGCTCTCTATGACTTCTGTGAGTTCTCTATATTAAATGAGCTATGACCACTGTGAGCTCACTAGGAACATTATTAACTCTCTAAGACCACTGTGAAGTGTGACCACTGTGAGCTATGAGCACTCTGAGCTTTCTATGACAAGATCACTCTGAGCTCTCTATGATGAGTATGAGCCATGACCACTGTGAGCTCTCTACAATCACCATGAGCACCCTATGGCCACTGTGAGCTCTCTATAATCACCATGAGCACCTTATGGCCACTGTGAGTTATGACCACAATGAGCTCTCTCTGACAACTGTGAATTCTCTATGACCACTGTGAGCTCTGTATGACCATTATGAACTCTCTATGACCACTATGAACTCTGACCAGTGTGAGGTCTCCATTACCATTGCGAGCTCTCTGTAACCACTGTGAGCTAACTATGGCCAGTTTGAGCTCTCTATGACAACTTTGAGATATGACCACTATGAGCTCTCTTTGATCATTGTGAGCTAGGACCACTATGATCTCTCTATGACAACTGTGACTTCTCTATGACCACTGTGTGCTCTCTATGACCGCTGTGAGCTCCCTATGACTGCTGTGAATCTCTCTATGATGCTGTGAGCTGTCTATGAACACTGTGAGCCCTCTAGGACCACTGTGAGATCTGCACGACCAGTGTGAGCACTCTAAGACTACTATGAGGTATGACTATTCTGAGCTCTTTGTGACAAATGTGAGCTATGACCACTGTAAGCTCTCTATAACAGCTACGAGTTCTCTATGACCACTGTGAGCTTTCTATAACGACTATGAACCATGACCAGTCTGACCTTTCTATTACAACTATGAGCTATGACTACTCTAAGCTCTGTATGACCACTATGCGCTCTCTATGAACAATATGAGCTAGAACTAATATGAGCACTCTATGAGGATAAGCAATCTATGACCACTATGAGTTCTCTATGACCACTATGACATGTGACCAATGTGAGCTTTCTGTGGCCAGTTTGAACTATAATTACCCTGAGCTGTCTATGAACACTTTGAGCTATTTATAACCATGGTGAGCTATAACAACTGTGAGATCATTAAGACCATTATGAGCTATGACCACTGTGATCTATGACCATTATGACCTCTCTATGGCCATTATGAGCTATCACCACTGTCAGCTCTCTACGACCATACTGAGCTCTCCATAACCACTGGGAGCTCTCCATGATCCCTGGAAGCTATGACCAGTAGGAGCTCTCTATGAGCACTGTGAGCTTTCTATAACCATTACACATTCTCTATGAGCTCTCTATAACACTCTGAGCTCTCTCTAGTGCTATGACCACTGTGAGCTCTCTATTTCCATTGTGAACTCTCTGTGACCACTGGAGCTCACTATGGCCATTGTGAGCTCTCCATGACCACTATGAGCTATGAACACTGTTAGTTCTTTATGACAACTGTAGCTGTGACCACTATGAGGTCTGTATCACCTCTTTGAGCTCTCTATGAACACTGTGAGCTCTCTAAGACCACTATGAACTATGACAACTATGACCTCTACATTACTACTCTAAGCTCTCTATGAATACTGTGAGCACTGTATGAACACTGTAAATTCTCTGTGAATACTATGATCACTCCAGGAAACTATAAGATCTCTATAACCACTGTGGGATCTCTATGACCATTGTGAGCTGTCTATCAATGCAGTGAGCTCCCTACAACCAAGGTGACATGTCTAGGAACAAAGTGAACACTCTATGACTGTGGAGAGCTCTATATGACCATTATAAACTCTTTGTGACAAATATGAGCTATGACCATTGTGATCTCTCTTTGACCACTGTGAGCTGCTTATGTCCACTATGATATATGACTACTGCGAGCTCTCTATGACCACTATGAACTATGAGCACTGTAAGCTCACTATTCCCATTGTGAATTCCCCCTGACCACTGTGAGCTCTTTATAACCATTGTGAGTTCTCTATGACCAGTATGGGCTCTCTATGACTAAGATTAGCTATTAAAACTGTGAGCACTCTATGACCACTAAGCTGTGATTACTATGAACTCTTGATGAGCTCTGTGAGCTCTCTATGACCATTGTGGCTGTCTGAGACAACTGGAGCACTCTATGTCCACTGTGAGCTCTCTATGACCACAGTGACCAGTCTGAGCTCTCAATGACAATTATGAACTCTCAATGACTGCTGTGAACTATGACCACTGTGAGATCTCTATGACTACTGCGAGCTTTCTATGACCACTGTGAGCTCTCGATGACCACTGTGAGCTCTCTATGTCCACTGAGAGATCTATGTGACCACTGTGAATTCTCTGTGACCCTATGAGCAATGATGACTGTATGCTCATTATGCAATCTGTCAGCTCTCTATGAACACAATGGGCTCTGTATGAGCACTTTGAAATATGTGACAACTGTGACCTCTCCATGACCTTTGAACTCTCTATGGCCATTCTGAGCTATGGCCACTGTGAGCTCTTTATGACCAATATGAGCTATGACCACTGTGAGCTTTCCATGACAACTGTGAGCTGTAAACACTGTGAAGTCTCTATGACCACTATAATCTAATGGCACTGTGAGATCATTGTTTACATTATTAGCTCTCTAAGATTACTTTGAGTAATGTCTATGGTGAACTGTGAGGACTCTGTGCTCTCTATGTCAAATATGCGTTATGACCAATGTGAGCCATCAAGGACCACTGTGTACTCTCTAAGACAAGTATAAGCCATGACAACTGTGAGCTCTATATAACCACTGTGAGCTCTCTATCACCACTATGAGCTCTCTACTATCTACCACTGTGAGCTATGAATACTCTGTGCTATTTCCATTGTGAGCTCTCCTTGTCCACTGTGAGCTCACTATGGCCACTATGAGCTCTTTATGACCAATATAAGTTAGCACTACTATGAGTGATCTATGATCACTGGGAGCTGTGAATACTATGGACTGGCTATGACCACTGTAAGCTCTCTATGACAACTGTGAGATTTCTATGATGACTGTCATGTCTGTATGAACACTGTGAGCTCTCTGTGAGCACTTTGAGCTCTCTATGACCAGTGTTGTGGCACTATTGATTCAGAGAGGCCCTAGCCTTGTGAATCCAGGAGGTCTGGCTGCAGACAAGGCTGAACAAGTTCAGAAATGCCCCAGACATGTCCCAATAGAAGAACCATACAGGCAGAGGAATGGATAACCAATGGGAAGGAGGGATGGACAACCAATGGGAAGGAGGGATGAATATCCAATGGAAGGCGGATGAACAATCAATGGGAAACAGCCATCTAACCTGGACATCTAGTAAACAGCGAAATGATTGGTGGTTGCTCCCCCAGTCCCCTGAGCGAAGGTATGGCAACACCTGATTGGACCCTGACTCTATATAAGCCCAAATGCTTCTTGAATAAAGCTGAGTCTGCTGCCAACTCATCCTCTGTCTGCTGCTTCTCACCTGACCTCTGGGGTCTGGGTGGTGACCCTGTCACTAGGTTGCCCATTCACCTCGAGTCCACGAGTCCCCTGTCATTTCCCATTCTTTCCCCAGCTGGCTCAGTGGGGATTCAGCAACATCTGGTGCTCCAATGTGAAGTGGTTTCACCTTCAGTGGGTACGAGACACCCACTCTGGTAAAGTTCGGTGAGTAGCCCCTTTGGTCTTGAGTTCCTGTGCTTATGGCATCTGAAGGTGAGCAGCTGACTCTCCTCTTCCCCTTTCCCTGTTTTTCCATCGTTGTGCCCTTAATGTTTGGAACACAATCGCTTGCTTAATTTGCTGATGATCAAGGAGCCCCTCGTAAGGTTAGGAACGCAATCGCTTGTTTGATTTCCCCACGATCAAAGAGCCACTCTAAATCAAGGGTTTTCCCAGCAAGTTCACATGAGAAATTGGTCCTCTCAGAACTCATAACCCAGGTTCAATTACATTGAATCGGCCTGACCCAGGGGCATATGGCCCAGGGGAGTAAAAAACCCCTGAAGTCCATCACTAAACACAGGACGTTTGGATTCAAAACACTTCTGTGTATGCTCTTCACTAGGTCTCTCCTTGCATGTTGGTTACCCTTTTAGGAGTTATTTTCACTTTCACCTTGGTTCTAGTCATTGCTTTTTATTTTCTGCTCTTTTTTGCCTTGTCTGCTTGCCTCCTAGTCATCTCTGCTCCATTAGGGAACCTTTCTTCTCCATAATGGGTAATTTACCACCCCATCAGAAGGTACCCCAGCTGACTGTCTTTAAGGCTCTACTAGACTTATGTAGGATCAAAGTGTCCCCAAAGGATTTATAAGATTTTTGGGAGGAAGCTTTAATCTTAGCTCCTTGGATTTCTCCAGAAAATCTCTGCGACCCACAGATCCAGATAGAAGTGCTTTCCCTAGCCTGTAAGAGGGAAGTCCAGGAAGGCCATATGCCTCCCACACTCTTTGTTCCCATCCTCCTAGGCATCATAGCAAGCCTTAAAGATTCCTCCACTGAGGAAGTGATTAATTGCTGCCATGAAACTTGTGAAGAGAACCAAATTAGCCTTTATTCTTCCTGTGGATCCTTCCCTTCCCCCTCTCTGGTCAAGGACTCTGCAGAAGGCTTACAGGTCCATGGGGGGACATTCCACCCCCTGCCAATATCCCCTTCCCTCCTCTTCTTCTTCCTGTAGTTTTTGATCCCCCCCCCCTCTTTCCTGCATGTATTTTCTGGTTAAGATGATACTAGTCTCCCAACATGTGTCTTAAAATCTCTCCTAGAGACTAGAGGTGTCAAAGTTAAGACTGCTGGCCTGGAGGAATTTTGGAATGAGGCTGCAGTTTTAGCACCTTAGATCTATCAGAGAAAATGTGGGAACCGGACTATGGTGAGGATGCTTTTCCTTGCTAGATGTTTTTCATAATTCATCTAAGCTGCCAGACTTAAGTAATATGAGGTCTTGTTTTAAATAAGGTTTTCCTAAATGTTAGTTCACCTTTGATATAGCTTTTAAGGGTAATTTTAAGACAGTTGCTGGTAAATCGTACAGTTGCCAGTAAAATGTTATTCATGTGCTTATATGTTCTGTGTTTATATGTTGTATGTCCTGTGTTTGTGGCAACTTCAATTTTTTTTTTCATTTCTATGGTGCACTAATGTTAAAATTTTGGCACGCCATTTTTAAATACATGTATGCATACTTAAATATAAGAACAAATAATTTTGATGGCATCTAAGGCCTTCTAACTACTTATGTTTTATATCTATCACAGCTGTTTTTCTAATAGATTGTAAGTTTTCTTTCATACAAGTTTTCTTACAAGTTTTGTCATATAGTCCCAAAATAAAAAAGCTACTTTACAGGTCCTCAGGGCATCCATTCAGGCCTCGGACATTCTTAAAGGCCACCAAAGGCCCGTTGGAAGCCTGGTTGTTCTCTATTGAAGCTATGTCTTACTAATTTACAATTGTTAGGTTCTGATTAATGTCTCCTCAGCTCTTCTGGATATTTTCTGTGCCTGTGCTGCCTACAGGCCCTCTGCCTGCTCCTGGCCTGACAACAAGCTCCTTTTCTCTGCCACATATTCAAGTTCCCCTTTGGGACCATGATTCGTTCTCTGCAGTGGTCTCATGATAGTAGTCTATGACAGGTAAGGCTCCACACGAAGGTGATTGCCTCAGCTATCATGGTCTCCACTAAAAAATTTATAAATAAATAAGAGGGTAAAAATGTGGCACTATTGATACAGGGAGGCGTAGCCCAGGCTCTCGAATCCAGGAGGTCTGCCTACAGAGAAGTCTGAACAAGTTTGGACATGCCCTAGACATGTCCTAATAGAGGAACCATAGAGGCAGAGGGATGGACAACCAATTGAAGGAGGGATGGACAACCAATGGGAAGGAGGGATGAACAACCAATGGGAAGTGGGCATTAACCTGGACACCTAGTAAACAGCCAAATGATTGGTAGCTGTTCCCCCCATCCCCAGAGCAGAGGGATGGCAACACCTTATTGGATCCTGACCCTATATAAGCCCAAACTTCCTGAATAAATCTGAGTCTGCAGCCAAACGTCCTCTGCCTGCTGCTTCTTACCTGACTCCCGGGATCTGGGTGGTAATCCGGTCACTGGCTCGCCATTTTGCCTTGAATCCACAAGGCCACTGCCATTTCCCCTTTTCCTCCCCGCTAGACCAGTGGGGGATTTGGCAACACAGTGTGAGCTCTCTATAACAATTGTAAGCATGCACACTCTGAGGTTTCTATGACCACTACGAGCTCTGTCAATTCTGAGCTTTCTATGAGGACTATATAACTACTTTGAGCTCTGTCCATTGTGAGGCACCGAGATATGACCACTATGAGATCTCTATGACTATTGTAAGCTGTCTATGACCACAATGAGCTATGACCACTTTGAGCTCTCAATGACCATTCTGAGCTCTCAATGACCATTCTGAGCCCTCTATGACCACTATGAGCTATGACAACAGTGAGCTTTTCATGATCACTGTGGGTGCTCCAAAGCTATTATGAGCTCTTTATGTCTATTATGAGCTATGACCTCTCTGAGCTATCTGTGACAAATATGAGCTATAAACACTGTGATCTCTCAAAGACCACTATGAGCTCTTTGACCACTGTGAGCTCTCTATAAACACTGTGTGTTCTCTTTTATGACTGAGCTATGACCCCTACAAACACTCTGTACAGTGTGAGCTGTGACCACTCTGAACTGTCTTTGACCACTGTGAGCTCTCTGGAACTATTGAGAGATCTGTATGCCCAGTGTGAGTTCTCTGTGAACTCTATGAGTAATGGTGACTGTGAGCTCACTATGAAATCTGTGAGCTCTCTATGAACACAATGAGCCCTCTATGACCACTTTGAAATATCTGACAACTGTGACTTCTCCATGACCACTTTGAACCCTCTATGACCATTCTGAGCTATGGCCACTGTGAGCTCTTTATGACAAATATGAGCTGTGACCACTGTGAGCTCTCCATGACAATTATGAGCTATGACCACTCTGAGGTCTCTATGACCACTATGAGCTATGAGCACTGTGAGATCACTGTGAACATTATTAGCTCTCTAACACCACTTTGAGGTATGACTAAGGTGAGCTCTGAGGACTCTGCTCTCTATGACATTTATGCGTTATGACCACTATGAACTGTCAAGAACCACAGTGGCCTCTCTATGTCAAGTATAAGCCATGACAATTGTTAGCTCTATATGACCACTGTGAGTTCTCTATCACCACTATGAGCTATGAACACTGTGAGCACTCTATTTCCATTGTGAGCTCTCCTTGTCCACTCTGAGTTCACTATGGCCATTATGAGCTCTTTATGACCAATATAAGCTATGACTACTATGAGCTATTTATGATCATTGGGAGCTGTGAACACTATGAGTTGGCTATGACCACTGTAAGCTCTTCCTGATCACTGTGACCTCTGTATGAACACTATGAGCTCTCTATGACTACCATGAATCCTCTATAACCTCTGTGAGCTATCACAACTATGAGCTCTATAAGAGAACTGTGAGCTCTCAATGACAACTGTGATCTTTCTATGACCACTTTAATCTCTGTATAACCACTGTGAGCTCTGTATTACTACCATGAGCTCTCTATGAATACTATGAACTTAGAACGATGATCATATGGCCATTGTGAGCTCTTTATGACCAATATAAGCTATGACTTCTGTGAGGTATCTATGATCATTGGGAGCTGTGAACACTATGAGTAGGCCGTGACCACTGTGAGCTCTCGATGACCACTTTGAGCTCTCTTTGACCACTGTGACCTCTGTATGAACACTATCAGCTCTCTATGACCACTGTGAGCTCTCTATGATGAGTATGAGCTCCATATAATAATTGTAAGCAATGAACACTCTAAGGTTTCTATGACCACTATGAGCTATGTCAACTCTGAGCACTCTATGACATCTCTATGACCACTGCAAGTCCTCTATGATCTCTCAATAACCACTGTGGGCTATGCCTACCATAAGCTCTCTATGACCATTACGAGTTCTCTATGGCACTATGAACTATGACTACTGTGATCTCTATGACCACTGTGATCTCTCTATGACCACTATGAACTCCCTATAACCACTGTGAGCTATCACCACTGTGAGCTTTCTATGACTACTTTGAGCTCTCTTGAAATACTCTGAGCTATGACCACTCTGAATTCTTGTGACAAATATGAGCTATGATCACAGTCAGCACTCTATGACCACTATGAGCTCTCTATGCCCACTATGAGGTATGATAACCATGAGCATTCTATGACCACTGTGAGTTGTCTATGACCATTATTAACTCTCTGTGATCCCCTGAGTGCTCTCCATGACCAATATGAGCTTTGAACACTGTGAGCTCTCAATTTCCATTGTAAACTCTCTATGATGACTGTGAGCTCATTATGACCATTATCAGCTCTCTATGACCACTATAAGCAATGACCACTGTAGGCTCTCTATGACCATGTGAGCTCCCTATGACCATTGTAAGATCTCTATGACCAGTGTGATCTATGTCCACTGAGAGCTCTCTATGAACACTGTGAGCTATTTATAACCACTGTGAGCTCTTTATGACTACAGTGAGTTGTATCCACTCTGAGCTATCAATGACCAATATGAGCTATGGCCACTTTGAGCTCTCTATGAAAACTATGAGCTCTGACCACTATGAGATTTCTATGAACACTATGAACTATGACCACTCTGAGCTCTCTATGGCCACTATGAGATCTCTATGACCACTATGAGCTAGGAAATCCATGAACACTCTATGAGCACTGTTATCTATGACCTCTGTTAGCTCTTGATTACACTATGAGCTCTCTCTGACCAGTGTGGGCTATGACCACTCTGAGCTCTCAATGACCAGTATGAGCTATGAACACTATGAGCACTTTATATCCCCTGTGAAATCTTTGACCATTGTTAACTCTCCATGACCACTATGAGTTCTCTGTAACCACTATGAGCAATGACAACTGTGTGAGCTCTATATGACTGACTAATATGAGCTATGACCATTGTGAGTTTTCTATGACCATTGTGAGCTCTCTGTAACCACTATGAGCAATGACCACTGTGAGCATACTATGAGCATTTTTAGCTCTCTAACACTACTGTGGCTATTATTACTGTGAGACCTCTATGACCACTATGAGTTATGACCATTGTGAGCTTTTTATAACCACTGTGAGCTATGACCACTATGACCTATCTAATATCACTTTGAGCTCTCTATGAAAACTGTGACCTCTCCAGGATCACTATAAGCTCTCTATGACCACTTTGGGCTCTCTATGACTACTATAAGATAAGACCACTGTGATAACACTATGAATATTAGTAGCTCTCTATGACCACTGTGAACTTTTTATGATCACTATGAACTATGACCACTGTGACCTCTACATGACCACTATGAGCTCTCTATGTCAAGTATAAGCCATGACAACTATGAGCTCTCTATGTCAAGTATAAGCCATGACCACTATGAGCTCTCTATCCACTGTGAGCTCTCGAAACAATTGTGAGCTCTCTATGGCCGTTATGTGCTCCCTGTGACCAGTATGAGCTATGACCACTATCAGTTCTCAGTGACCACTATGAGAAATAACCAGTATGAGCTCTCTGTGACAACTATAAGTTCTCTCAGAACACTATGAGCTCTATATGACCACAAGAGAGTTCTTACCCAAATATGGAGTATGACCACTGTGAGTTCTCTGTGACCACTGTGAGATATGTGCACTATGACTTCTTTATCACCACATTGACCTCTCTGTGACAACTGTGAGCTCTCCATGATCTCTATAAGAACACTATTAGCACCCTATGACCACTATGAGCTATGATCACTGTGAGCTCTTTATGTACACCATGAGCTATAACTACTGTGAACTATTACCAAAATGAATTCTCTATGACTTCTATGAGCTCTCTATGATCTCAATGAGCTATGACCATTGAGAGCTTTCTAAGACTACTATGAGCTTTCTGTGGCCACTGTGAGCTATGACAACAATTACCTCGGTAGTACAATTTTGGGATCTCTATGACAACAGTGAGCTCACTATGACCACTGTGAGCTTGCTATGACTACTGTGAGCTCGCTATGACCACTGTGAACTCTATATGACCACTGTAAACTCTCTATTATCACTCTGAGCTATGACAAAGCAGACACCACAGTCTTACAGACTCATTTAGTATAAATATCAGGCTGCTTATATACCCCACACAGCATTCCATAAGTTCCAGTGGGTGCTTTTGCTGCGTTGGCCTGTCTGAGTTGGTCTGCTCAGTCAGATGGTTTGATGTCAGCATCAGGTACTTCAGTAGATTCAAGCTTGGGAAAGTTGCATTTATGCATGCAGCCCATACAGACAATACAGGCCTGCCTGGTCTGTTCTGCCTACATATCCATTGTTTTTATTTATTTTGACAGCCAGCAGAAACAAGAGTTCTTTGCTCTAACCTTGTTGACACCATCTCAGAGGGAGTCAGCATGAAAGATCATGCCTGTCTTATGTCATCCTGACTCACAGGATCTTACCCATCATCGACCACTGGCACTCAAAAGAACTCACCTCTGGAAGGCCTGTTAGGGTATGTGGATAGTAGATTAGAACAAGGCCTCATGAATCTCTGCAATCCAAGCTTGAACCGCATCTCTAGGGTGGCCATGGCTTGGAAGTTCAAGGGCCATAGGCACCTGTAGCATGGTCTTCTTGATGGAGCACTGCTGCGAGATGTCCTGAAGCAAACACTTAAGCAATATAATTAATAAAAGAACAATTCCTCCTATGATAGCATAAGTTATAATCTAAAAGGGATCAAACAAACTTTTAAAGTTGTTCTAGATTCTGGTTTCAAACCCAGTATCTATAAGCAGGGGAGCCACATATGTCATGTTAATATGTTCTGTCTGTTGACTCAAAGACAATGAGTAATTAAGAGGGCCTAAGACCAAGGCCTCTTGATGTACTGAGAAAGTTATTCATGAACCTTGGACATGTTGCAGACCTGACAAGGTGTTAAGCATATGAAGGCATATCAAGGGTCACACAAGGCAAGAGCAAACCTTTAGGACCTTGACAACCAGGTCAGAAACCTGTTGAAAATATGTATCCAAACCTGTGGTGGATTGTGATATGGGATCAATATATTGTCCATAATCTGTGAGCATATCCAATGTGTTGGTAAGACCATATTGAAGGTTGAGGCAGGCTTGTGCTTCTACCTGATCATCATATGCAGAGTACCAATTCAGGAAAATGGCTGGCTCCAAATCCGCCTTAAGGAGATGATACCAATCATAATGGGTTTGGGGCTGCATAGCCCATTGATGCAGAACTTGTTCAAAATAAGGGGAGTCAGGGCCTGATTCATTGGTCACCTTACAAATCAGGGAAAGATCAGCAAGTGGAGTGGGCAACCAAGGCTGTCATCTTGTCAGGGAGACTATGATTTTCCACTGGCCAGAATAAGTATTTGGGAATCCACAGGGGTGAGCCTGCTAATGGAGAAACAGAAAGACACCCACGACTCCAGTGAACCCTAGGTCTAGTTAGGACAGGTATATGCAAAGGCATTCTTTCACTGTAAAATCATTAAAGTGTATAAAATGGAGGAAAGAAATAAATTACATGTATCTGAGGAAGTCTTAAATCTACTTGGAGGATGGTATTACAAAGATCTTCCTGGGGTGTCATTTTTTATCTAAGAAGTATAAAAGCCATGTCTGAGAAAATATTGTAAATTGACTCTTATACAGAATTTAAGATTTTCAGTTCTTAGGCCTATTACCAAAATTTTTGTCTATAAGATGCCCTTATAATATAAATATATTTGTTAGACTCTATAAGATCTTAAGCAGTTATTCCCTTTAGGAATTAAGATTTAATGTGTAAGCAAAAGAAAACTTTTGATTTAAGATAAACAGCCTTAAATCTCATTTTGAAGTGAAAATATTAAATAATTTATAAAAATTTCAGATAATTGTAGTACTTTAAAATATTTTAAAGCCAAATATATAGGTTAATTATAACACATGTTAGTAAAAGTTTTTTAAATTTCTAGAGATCAGGACCTTTATTAAATATGGAATAAATAAGCAGCACATACTCATACGAGAATACCTGTATGTCTGTTTAGATAAAAGATCTTTAAAAAAACAAAATCTCTGCAATTACTATTACCGAGTAGAGCCTCCCACAAATCCATGAACTATATTTTTTTGTATAGAGTCTTTATTAGTCCATCAATGTTTTTAACCTTCTAACTTCTGTCTCAAGAAAGTTCCCAATTTCTGTAGATTATCTTCAAAAATTTGTCTCTTAAGAATTTTTTAACTACCTCAAAAATTATTAACTAACTTATGAGAAGTGAGCAGCTAGAAAAAACTCATAGAATCCAAGAGAAAGAGGCATGGAACTAAAAATGGATTCATAGCACTAGAGGGCCATGAGGGCTAGAGCACCAAAGATGACTGCCAGAGCCAGGTATATTTGTACACCTAGGCAAGCCCAGGGAAACTGGCTTTCTCTGGTTGGTTAACTCTCATTGGGGCCATCCCATTTGCACTTAGGTCTAGGTGGGGCTATAAACCAAGTTGTTTTTTGGATATGGAGAGCTCATCTCCATAATCCCTTCATAGGAAAGTTGGCTATCTTACCTCTGGGAGGACTGATTAGTCAGTTCCTCAGCAGGAGTGTTTCTTCAGGATTATTCCAGCTCTGACATTCCAGGAATGTCAAAGACCTTCCAAGACCTTAGAGACTGTCCCAGAAAGGACTGTTCTAGACCTACCTATTGTACCCCTTAACTTTCTGAGAACCCAGACTGCTCAAGGGATGAGGGGCGATGACTGTTCTGACTACTTCCTGCTGAGTTGGGGCAAAGGAAGTGTGAGTAGTCAATGATGTCTTTGATGGATGACTTTACTACTTTTATGTCCATCTAAAAGAGAAAAAAACCTTTCCCCACCAGACCAGGTCATGCGCAGTCCAGCCAGGACATACTGCGACCTAGGTAAGCTCCCCCTGCTCACCCCCAAACCCCAGGCAGCCCACTAGTCCCAGCTCCTCCCACCAGCCAGCCTGAACAGGAGTTGCTCCAGGCCAACTAATTCAGTGAAAAACACACAAAAATTGAAAGGAGGTCTTAAGAGTTAAAATGACCACGCCCAAGTCAAAGTGCAAATCCATGAGAAACAAAACCAAAGAAAACAAATCTCCCACTGAAGGAATTAATCCCATGATAGACTCCAACTAGAACAAATCCACGGAAAATAGCCAAGAAAGCCTGACCCAAGATAACAACTTTCAAAACATTGATCATTACCATGATCAATGTTTTGAAAGAGGAAACCTGGGAGGAATTAAATAACCACATCAACCACTTTGAAGAGGAACACAACAGACACTTGGAGGAGTTGAGCAAAACAGTTCAAGAAACAAAAATAGACATAGAGCGGTTAAAACAGGCTCAAGCAGAGTTTAAAACTGAACTTAAAGACAAGTTATCTTCAACCCAGAACTCAATAGAGAGTCCTAAGTCTTATCAGCAGAATTAATGAAGCAGAAAATAGAATTTCAGACCTTGAAGACAAAGTGTAAGTATTAACCAGCTCAATGGAAGAGGTTGTTAAAGCTAAAAAGATACTCGAGAGAAATATTGAAGAGTTATGGGACACCCTAAATTCTTGCTCATGGAATACCAGAGCAAGAATCCCAAAATGCCACACCCGAGGAAATTTTTCAAACTATCATCGAGGAAAACTTTCCTCATCTAAAAAAAGAGAGGCCCATCCATATGCAAGAGGCATTCTGCACCCCAAACATATATGACCAAAATAGAAACTCGCCATGGCAAATAATAGTTAAAACACTCCACATTCAAGATAACGAAATGGTGCTGAGAGCTTCAAAGGAAAAAAAAAATAAGTCACTTTTAAAGATAAACTTACTAAAATAACAAATGATTCCTCAATGGAAACAGTAAAAGAAAGAAGAGCTTGGAGAGATGTACTTCACGTATTGAATGAGCAAAAAATGTCATCCCAGGCTGAAATACCCCTCATAACTATCTGTCATGATCGAGGGAGAAAGAAAAATTTTCCAGCACAAAATCAACTTGAAGAGGTACATGTCCACCAATCCAGGCCTTCAAAAATGCTAGAAATGATACTCAAGCTTGAAGAAAAAAACAAGCATATCCAAGAGGACAGAAGGGAAGTATAATATCACTAATACCTAAAACAAAACAATACATTTACAAAAGCCACTAAACATAAGGAACCTTAGAGAAACTACTTAAGTAACTTAGGCCAAAATCTTGCAAGGAAAAGGAAATGTGAACCTGAGTTGATCCAAATGCACTTAGAATTTTCTGAAAACAGATTATGTTAGGTCCAGATTACACTGATTCTCTTTTGTTTCAAGAAAATGGGGTCTGGCTAAGGTGGAGGCTTGACATTCCTGTTCCACCTTAGTAGGAGTACACATGGGAACACAGAATTAGAAAGCAAATTTGTCCCCAAGAAAGGGAGTTCATACATACCAGGAGAAGGAAGAAATTCCAATGAATCTTTTAGAAGATAGTTATAGTTTCCTATTTGCTAGAATTGATGGGATAACATTCTGTAAAAGAAGTGAGAGGAATGAGTAAGTTTGATTAATCAGTACTATAGTGGCTTTGATATTTTGGGAATATATGGAAAAACCTTTAAGAACACAATTTCATTTTCATTTGTAGTCCTATTAAAGATCAAAATCCAGATAATCTTTCATGAAAGAAAAAAACATAATCTACCCGAAAAACAATTGTGATCGATATAAAATATAAGTAGTTAAGGTCTTAGATGTCATTAAAATTATTTGTTCTTATTTTAAAGTATGCATACATGTATTTAAAAATGGCATGCCAAAATTTTTATATTAGCGTGCAACAGAGATGAAAGAAAATTGAAGTGTCTACAGATTTCTTATGTTGAAACAAAAGACACACAACATGTAAACATAGAACATATAAACATACAAACATATGAACAACATACAATTTACTATCAACTGACAGTTGTACAGCTTACTGACAACTGTCTTAAAATTTCTCTTGAAAGCTTTATCAAAGACTGTTTAACTTTAGGAAAACCTTATCATTTAAAACAAGATCTCATATTAGTTAAGTCTAGCAGCTTAGCTTAATTATGAAAAACATTAAAAGCAGATTAAACTTTAAAATTTAGTACCAAAACCAAATTGCTATTTAAGAAACTTTATATTTAATAGATGAATATATTTGTCTAATTTTCTCTTTTTTTTTCTAGCAAGGAAAAGCACCCTCATCCATAGGTCGTGTTCCTACATATTCTCTGGGGAGATGCAAGGTGCTAAAACTGCAGCCTCATTCCAAAATTCCTCTAGGCCTGCAGTCTTAACCTTGAGGCCTCTAGTCTCTAGGAGAGATTTAAAGAAACGTATTTGGGGCTCCTTACAGTGTAAGGGGAGGTTGCCCCTTTTTCTAAAGAAGAGACATGAGACCAAAAAAGGAACAGATGAGACAGGAATGTATGGGACCCAAATGTTTTGTGCTTAGTGGGGAACGTGCATTATTCTTAGGCCACGGATGTATGCTGTGAGGAGAAAAGGGCTGTCTTGGAAGCCCCACATTGAGGCACTAGATATAGCAGTCTCGGGGACCCATGGGGACTCACGGGGACCCACAAAGACCCTTGGGGCCAGCGATAAGCGGGACCGAAATCAACATCATGGACTCCTGAAGTAGAGCAAGTTGCAAAGCAGGTTCTCAGGTTTGCAGACTCATTTATTGCAAATATTGGACTCCTTAGTTATATCCCACCCAACATTTCATAAGTTCCAGTGGGAGCAAAAGCTGTGTTGTCCTGTCCACGTCAGTCCTCTCAATCCAGCAGTTTGATGTCAGCACCAGGCACCACAGCAGACTCTAGCTTGGGGAAGTTGCATTCGTGCATGCAGTCTATACAGACAATATGGGCTTTTCTAATCCATTCCTCCTACACTTGATAACCACTGTGAGCTATCCATGACCACCACAAGCTTTCTATGGCCATTATAAGCTCACTATGACCACTATGAACTACGTGTGACCACAGTGATTTAAGACCATCATGACCTCCTAATACCACTTTGAGCTCTCTGTGACAATTGAGTTCTCTGGGACCACTGTGAGCTCTATAGGACCATTGTGAGCTCTCTATGACTACTATGAGCTCTCTATGACAAGTATAAGCCGTGACCACTGTGAACTCTCTATGGCCACTGTGAACTATCTGTGGCCATTATACATTCTCTATGTGCACTATGAACTACGACCACTATGAGCTCTCTATGACTGCTATGAGATGTAACTAGTATGAGCTCTTTGTGATGACTGTGAGTTATCTGTGACCATCCTGAGCTCTCTATGGCCCACAAGAGATTCTAACAGCATTAGGAGTTATGACCACTATTACAACTTTGAGCTATCTATGACAACCATGAGTTCTCTATGACGATTGTGAGCTCTTTATGACCACTGTGAGAGTTCTGTTTCCACTATGAGCTCTTTATGACAACTGAGAGTGTGCTATGACCACTGTTAATTATCTATGATCACTGTGCGCTCTCTATGACCACTGTGAGCTCTCTATGACCAGTATGAACTATGACCACTATGAGCTCTCTATGTCCATAGTGAGCTCTCTATGGCCACTATGAGTTATGTCCACTGTGGGGTCCCTATGTACATTATTAGATCTCTATATCCACTGTGAGCTATGTCCACTGTGAGCCCTCTATTACTATGAGGAGCTCTGTAAGACCACTATGACTTACGACCACAGTGAGCTCTCTATGGCCATTGTGAACTCTGACCATTATGAACTCTGGATGGCCACTGTGAGTTCTCTGTGGCCACTGTGAGCTATGACCACCGAGAGGTCACTATAACCACTGGGAGCTCTCTATGAACACTCTGAGCTCTCAGTGACCACTTTGAAATCTCTGACGACTGTGACCTCTCCATGACCATTTTGAGCTCTCTATGACCACTCTGAGCTATGACCAATATGAGCTCTCTATGACCACTTTGAGCTTTGACCACTGTGAACTCTCTAAGACCACTATGAGCTCTCTAAGACCAGTATAAGCCATGACTACTGTGAGCTGTCTATGATCACTGTGAGCTCTCTATGATTACTGTGAACTCCATGGCTATTTTCAACTCTATGACTACTATGTGCTCTCTATGATGACTGTGAGCTATGACTAACTATGATCTCTTTGTGAGCAGTAAGAACTATGAAAATATGAGCTCTGAATGACTGCTATGAACTATGGCCTATCTGAACTCTGTATGACTACTCTAAGTTATGTGCAAGGTAGGTTATCTATGACCACTGTGAAATCTCTGATGATTTTGACCTCTCTATGACCACTTTGAGCTCTCTGTTACCCCTATTAGCTCTCTGCGACCACTGTAAGCTATCATCACTGTGAGCTCCCTATGACCGTGAACACTCTATGACCACTTTGACACCTCTGGTGACTGTGCCCTCTCCATGACCACTATGAGCTCTCTAAGATCAGCATGAGCTATCACCACTGTGAGCTCTCTATGACAACTATGAGCTGTGAGTACTATCACCACTGTGAGCTCTCTA
This sequence comes from Typhlomys cinereus, assembly GCA_023101885.1. Classification (NCBI taxonomy): domain Eukaryota; kingdom Metazoa; phylum Chordata; class Mammalia; order Rodentia; family Platacanthomyidae; genus Typhlomys; species Typhlomys cinereus. The sequence continues at coordinate 7,214,112 of JALPQD010000058.1, forward strand.
GTATGAAGTATGACCTTTGTCATAACATCATGAACATTAGCTCTGCATGTCCACTATGAGGTATGACCACTGTGAGCTCTCTATGACCACTATGAGTGCTATATGACCAGTATAAGTCATGACCACTGTGAGCTCTCTATGATCACTGTGAGCACTCCATGTCCACTGTGAACTCTCTATGGCCATTATGTGATCCCTAGCACTACTGTGACTTATGACCCACCATGAGCTCTCTGTGACCACTGTGATATCTCTGAGAATTGTGACCTCTTTGTGACCACTTTGAGTACTATATGACCATTAAGAACTATGTATGACCACTATGAGTGGTCATAACTGTGAGCTCTTTTTGACATTGTGAGCTCTTTATGACAACTATGAGTTCTCTATGACCACTGTGATTTCTCTATGACCAGTATGAGTTATGACCACTATGAGCTCTCTATGACCACTGTTAGCTCTCTATAACCACTATAAGCTATGACCACTGTGAGCACACTATGTATATTATTACCTCTTTGTGACCACTGAGTTATGACCACTGTGAGCTCTCTCTTGCCACTATGAGCTCTCTATGACCATTACTAGCTATGACTACCATGAGCTGTCAATGACAATTGTGAGCTATCCATAGTCACTTTGAGTGCTCTATGACCACTGTGAGCTCCCTGTGATAACTGTGCGTTCTCTGTGACCACTATGACCTAAGACCACTCTGAACTCTTTATGACAACTATGAGATATGGCCACTGTGAGCTCTATGTGAACTCTATGAGATCTTATGACCAGTATGAGCTATGACCACTGTGAGTTCTCTATGACAACATCAAGTATGAGTTATTAGCTCTCTATGGCCACTATAAACACTCTATGACCACTAGAACCAATGAGCAGTGCAAGCTGTATGACCTTTGTGAAAAATGACAATGAAACTATCTATGAAAACAATGATCTCTCTATGACCATTTTGAACTCTCTATGACCACTATGAGCTGTCTATGACCACTGTGAGGTATGATTATTGTGAGTTTTCTATGACCAATGGGAGCTCTCTATGTCCATTGTGAGCACTCTATTATCACTGTTACTTCATGATGACCACTGTGAGCTCTCTATGATCACAGTGAGATATTATGAGTATAAGATCTCTATGACCACAATAAGAATACTATGAAGCTACCTATGAGCACTATGAGCTTTGAACACTGTAAGCTATGACCACTCTGAATTCTGTATGACCATTATGAGATATGACAACTATGAGCATTCTATGACCACTGCGATCTCTGAAAATTGTGAGCACTCTTTGACTATTATGAGCTATGACCACAGACACCACCTTTCTATGATCACTATAACCTATCACCACTATGAGATCTCTGAGACCTCTGTGACTTATGACTACTATGAGCTCTCTATGGCATCTGGGAGTTATGAATATTTTGAGCTCTTTGTGACCACTATGAGCTCTCCTTTGACCACTATGAACTATGACAACTGTGAGCCCTTTATGACCACTGTGAGTAATGACCATGAGCATTCTATGCTACCCTTGAGCTATAAACACTGTGAGCTCTCTATGACTACTGTCAGCTCTCTCAAAGTACTATGAGTTATGACCATTGTGATCTCTTTAATTCCATGATGAGATATGACCACTGTCAGCTTTCTATGACCACTGTGTACTCTCTATGACCACTATTAGCTATGACAACTGTGAGTTCTCCATGACCTCTGGGAGCCCTCTATAACCACTATGAACTATGACCACTGTAATCTCTCTGACAACAGTGAGCTATCTCTGACCACTATGAGCTATGAACACAGTGTGATTTCTTTGTTCATTATGAGCTCTATGATCACTGTGAGCTATGACCACTATGAGCTATGTCCACTGTGAGCCCTCTGTGACCCTCGTGGGCTATGACTACTATGATCTCTGTATGAACACTATGATCACTGTGTGCTCTCGATGACCACTGTGAGCAATGACCAATATGGGCAGTCAATGACCCCTTTGAGCTGCGAGCACTATGCACACTCTATGACAACTGTGAGCAGTCTATGATAGCTCACAGTGATCATAGAGAGGTCATAGTGGCTGAATGACCACTGTGAGCTGTGACCACTATGTTATCTCTCTGACAACTATGAGTTATGATGACTGTGAGCTCTTATTGTCCATTATGAGATCTCTATGACCAATTTGATCTATGACCACTGTCAGCACTCTATGACCACTATGAGCTCTCTATGATCACTGTTAATTATGACTACCGTGAACTCTCTATAGCAACTATGAGTTATGACCACTGTGAGCTCTCTATGGCTACTATAAGCTATGACCAGTGTAAACTCTCTTTGACCACTGTGAGCTCTCTATGGCAACTATGAATTATGACCACTGTGAGGTCTCTATTTCTACCATGAGGTATGACCTGTGTGATCCCTCTGTGGCCACTATGACCACTCTATGATCACTATGAGCTATCACTGATATGAGATCTCTGAGGCATCTGTGATCTATGAGCACTGTGAGCTCTCTATGACAACTGTGAGCTTAGTATGAGCTGTATGATTTATGACCACCATGATCTCTCCATGACCATTATGGGCTATGACTACTGTGAGCTCTTCAATAGTTCTATGAGCTATGAGCAATGTGAACTCTCTATGTCCACTATGACCATTGTGAGGTACGACCACTGTGAAGTCTCTAATACCACTGTGAGCTCTCTACGACCCCTGTGAATTATAATTACTGTGAGCTCTTTTTGACCAAGGAGAACTCTCTAGGAGCATATCATTTATGACCACTGTGAACGCTCTATGATGCCTATGAGATAAGACCACTGTGAGCACTGTATCACTCCTGGGAGTTCTCTATGGCCAATATAAGATCTCTATGACCATTATGATCTGTGACCGTTGTGAGCTGTCTATGACCATTGGAGCTATGGCCACTTGAGCTCTCAATTACCTCTGTGATCTATGAGCACTATGAGTTTCTATAATGACTGTGAGCTCCCTATTACCACTCACTATTAGCTATGAACACTGTGATCTCTATGACCATTATGAGCTATGACCACTGTGAGCACTTATTGTCCATTCTGAACTCTCTATGATCACTGTGAGGTATGACTACAATGAAGTCTCTAAGACCACTGTGAGCTGTCTATAACCCTGTAAGCTATAAACACTATGAGCTCTCTTTGACCAGGGTAAGTTCTCTATGAATATTATCATCTATAACCACTGTGAGTTCTCTATGTTCACTATGAACTATGAACACTGTGCTCTTTATGACACTATGGTCTGTGACTACTGTGAGGTCTCTTTCAACACTATGAGGTATGACCACTGTGAGCTCAAGATAAAGATTAAGTGTTCTATGTAACCATTGTGAGCAATGACCACTCTGAGATCTCTATGACCACTGTGAGCCCTCTATGACAACAATGAATTATGCACACTGTGAGCTCTTTGTGATAATATTGAGCTGTGACCACTTTGAGCTCTCTATGACCACTGTGAGCTCTACATGACCATTATGAACTAAGACGACTATGAGAGAGATGTGAACACTATGAATTTTCTATGACCTCTGTGAGCTTGCTATGCTAATGAGTTTTCTATGCCAACTCTGAGCTCTCCATGAAATCAGTGCACTTTCTATGACAATTGTTAGCTTTCTATTATGAGCTAGAAACACTATGAGCTCTCTATGACCATTAAGAGCTATGAGCACTAAGAGCTCTCTATGATCGCTGTGACCTCTCTATGAACACTGTGAATTATGACAACTGAGCACTATGAGCTATGACCATTGTGATATCTCTATGACTAGTGTAATATCTCTTATGACTGTGACCTCTCTATGACCACTTTGAGCTCTCTCTGACCACTGTGAGCTATGATCACTGTGATCACTCTCTAACCACTATGATCTATGAAAACTGCAAGCTCTCTATTAATGGAGAGAGCTGTGACCACTATGAGCTTTCTGTGCCCTCTGTGAGTTCTCTTTGTCCACTGTGAGCTCTTGATCACAACTGTGATCTATGACCTCAGTGAGCTCTCTTTGACAACTTTGACCTTTGTATGTTCACTATGGCCACTCTATGACCACTATGAACTACCTATGACAACTGTGAGGTATGACCAGTGTGTGCTATGACTACTATAAGCTCTCTGTGGCCACTGCAAGCTCACTATTAGCATCATGATCTCTCTGTGAACACTATGACCTCTGTGTTACCACTGTCAGCTATGACTATTGTGAGCACTATAAGTTTTCACCACTCTGTGCTCTCTTGGACCACTGTGACCTCTCTACATGCATTATGACCTATGACAGTGGAGCTCTCTATAATCACTATGAACTCTCTATGACCACAGTGAGCTCTCTATACCACTATGAGCACTCTATGACCATTGTGAGCTTTATATGAGAGCTATAAGTTCCTACAAAGAAACCCTATGAGGTATGACCACTGTGAGCCCTCTATTTTCTCTGTGAGCTCTCTATCACCATTATGAGCTATGAAAACTCAGAACTCTATATGATCAATATGAGCTATGACCACTGTGAATTCTCTATCGCCACTATGACCTCTCAATGACTACTTTGAACTATGATCCATATGAGCTCTCTAAGACCTCTGTGAGCTATGACCACTATGAACTCTCTATGACAACTGTGAGATCTCTATGACCACTGTCACTGCTCTATGACAACTGTGAGCATTCTTTTAAAACATTGAGCTCTCTATGGCAATGGTCATCTCACTATGATAACTGGCAGCTCTCTATGTGCAATGTGAGCTCTCTATAACCACTGTGAGCTCACTGTAACCACTATGAGCTCTCTATCAACATTATGGTTATGATCACTTTGAGTTTTCTATAACAATTATGAGTTCTCTATGAGCACTGTGAGCTCTCTATGAGAACTACAAACTCTCTGACCACTGTGAGCTCAATTTGACCATTTTGAGATTTCTATGACCATTGTGAGTGTCATAACTGGGCACAGGTATCAACTTGAGTGTTGAGGGTTTAAGCTCTGGGCACATTTTTAGAGGATCATTGGTTGAGTTAAGCCCAGAGCAAACCTGCAGGAGATTGTTTACCTGTTGGAGAAGGATCATCCCACAGTTGGTGGGATTAAGCCCTGGAATAAATCACAGAGAGTTGGTTGAGAGAGTTGACATCCTTCTGTTCATTTGGCCAGAAATGCTGGTCTGGCGAGTGAAGACTTTCCATCTTTCAGCTGTTATGTGGTGTTGGTATGGCCAGTTCCCTTGGCCCTGGTGTCAAACTGGATTGGGTGGACTGAAAGTGTAACCAGGAATTGTAAGAGAAAATAAACCCTTGTTCCCTTAAGCTGTTTAATGGTGACTTATCCCAACCATGCAGGCAGACTGAAAAAGTGAGCTCTCTATGTCAATTGTGAGGACTCGATGACCACTGTGAATTCCCTATAACAACTGAGTTGTGATCATAATGGACTCTCTCTGAGCACTGTCAGTTCTCTGTGAACACTCTCAGCTCTCTAGGAGCACTATGAACTTTCTATTGTGAGCATAATATGACTACTATGAGCTTACTTTGGCCACTGTGACCTCTCTATGACCAGTGCCAGCGTTCTATAACCACTGTAATCTCACGTTGAGCACTGTGAGCTCTCAATGAGCACTATGATCTATAATCACTGAGAGTGCTCTATGACCACTGTGAGCTTACTTTGACCACTATAACCTCTCTCTGAACACTGTGAGCTCTTCATGACCTATGTCAGATCTCTATGAACACTGTGGGCTTTCTGTGACCACTGTGAACTCACCTTGACACTGTGAGCTCTCTATGACCACTGTGAGCACTCCATAACCACTCCCAGCTCGCTATGAACATTGTCTGTTCTCTATGACCACTGTGAGATCTCTTTGACGACTATGAGCTCAGCACTATGAACTTTCTATCACCATTGTGAGCATAGAATGACCACTATGAGCACTCTATGAACACTAAGAGCTGTGACCATTATGAGCTATCTAAGGCATTATAGCTCATAGTAGTCATAGTTCATAGTAGTCCTAGAAAGCTAATAATTTTCACAAAGACCTGACAGCAGTCATAGATCATAGTGAACATAAAGAGCTCACAGTGGTTATAGACAGCTCACAGTGTTCATACATTTTACAGGCCATAGCGAGCTCATAGTGATCACAGTTGAAAGTGGTCATAGAAAGCTCAAAATTGTACAGAAGTAACAGTTATGAAAGACTTAACAATGGTCAGAGAAAGCACATAGTGGTCATAGACCACAGTGGCCATAGAATGTTTGTAATGGTCATAGTCCACAGTGATCAGAGAGAGCTCATTGTGGTCAGAGAACTTGTAGTGGTCATAGCTCACAGTGCACATAAAGCTCTCAAAGTCATCCAAGCTCAAAGTGGTTATAGAGAGCTCATAGTGGCCACAGATTACTCAGAGTAGTCACAGGTCATCATGGTCCTAGAGAGCTCTTAGTTGTCATAAAGAGATCCCAGTGGTCATACAGAGCTCATAGTGGTCATAAAGAGCTCACAGTGTTGATAGAGAGTTCACAGATTTAATACAGACCTCATATTGGTCACAGCTCACAATTGTCATAGAGAATCACAGTGTTCATAGCTCGTAGTGGTCATGGAAAGCTCACAATGGCCATAGTGAGCTCAGAGCAGTCACAGAGAGTTCACAATGGAAATAGAGAGCTCAGAGTGGCCCTAGCTCATACTGGTCATAGAGAGCTCAGTGTGGTCATAGATAGCTCAAAGTGGTGATAACTCATAATGGTCATAGTCATCATAGGTAGATCACAGTGGTCACAGTTCATAGTGGGCATAATGATCTCTCAGTTGTTATAGCTCACCGTGGTCATAGATAGCTCATAATGTTCATAGACAGCACAGAGTAGTCATAGTTCAAACTGGTCAGAGAGTTCACATTGGTCATATCTCATAGTGATCATAGAGAACTCATAGTGGTCACAGCTCACAGTGGTCATGGAGAGCTCATAATTGTCATTTCTCACAGTAGTCATAGAGAGTTCACAGTGGTCATAGATTTCTCATTCTAGTAATAGCTCACAGATCTCATAGAGCACTCATAGTGGTTCTAGATCATTTTATTCATAGAGAGCGCATAGTGGTCATACAGAGCTCGTAGTAGTCATAGCTCATAGTGATCATAGAAAGGTCAAACTGTTCATAGCTCATAGTCATTATAGAGGGCTCAATTGGTCATAGAAAACTCATAGTTGTCATAGAGAGCTCACAGTAGTCACAGCTTACATTTGTCACAGTGAGTTCAGAGTAGTCCTAACTCATAGTAGTCCTAGAGTGCTCACACTGGTCATACAGAGCTCACAGTGGTCCTAGAGAGCTCACAGTGGTCATACTTCATATTCATCATAGACAGATCACAGTAGTCATAGCTCATATTGGTCATAAAGAGCTCACAATGGTCATAGCTCAGAGTTGTCATAAAAAGCTCAGTGGTAATAGTGACGAGATCACTGTTGTCATAGCTCACAGTGGTCACAGAGAATTCACAATGGTTATAGAGCCCTCACATTTGTTATAGCTCAAAGTGGTCACAGTTCACACTTTTCATAGATTGCTCACAGTGGTCCAGGCTCACAGTGGTCAAAGAGAGCTCACAGTGGTCATAACACATAGTGGTCATAGAAAGCTCGTAATGTTGATACAGAGCTCACAGTGGACATAGCTCATAGTATTCATAGAGATGTCACAGTGTTTGTAGTTCACAATGGTCACAGAGAGCTGATAATATTCACAGCTAGTTCAAAGTGTTCATGGCTCTTAGTGGTCATAGAATGCTAGTTCAAAGTGTTCATGGCTCTTAGTGGTCATAGAATGCTCACAGTGATCACAGAGAGGTCACAGTCATCAAAAGATTTCACAGTTGTCATAGAGAGCTCAAAGTGGTTACAGCTCACAGTGGAGCTCACAATGGTTATAGCTCAAAATTGATATAGAGCACTTAAACTGGTCATAGTGAGCTCACAGTGGTCACAGAGAAATCACAATGGAAATAGAAACTTCACACTGGCCATAGTTCACAGTAGTCATAGAGAATTCATAATGGTCAGAGAGAGCTCACAATGGATATAGAAAACTCACATTTTCCAAAGAGGGCACATAGTCAACATAGCTTACTGAGGTCATAGAGTGACATAGTGTCATTGCTCAACAAACTCTCAGTGGTCATAGGTCATAGGTTAGTTGTCTTAGAGAACTCACAGTGGTCATATCTTACAGTGGTCATAGAGATCTCATAATGAACAATGTGTGTTAACAGTGGTCATGGTAAATAAGGGTCATAGAGGGCTCACAGTGATCATAGCTCACAGAGCTCATAAGAGCTCACAATGGTCATGGAAAGCTCAGTATTGATAGCTTATAATGAAGATAAAGAACTCAAAGTGGTCAGAGCTCATTTTAGTCACTGTGAAGTCATAAGGGACAAAGAGTGCTCATAATGATCAGAACTAATAGTGGTCTTAGAGAGCTCATAGCAGTCTTAGCTCATAGTTGTCATAAAGAGCTCACAGTGTTCATAGCTCATAGCTGTATACAGTGCTCAATTGTCATAGAGACCTCACAGTGGTCATAGAGAGTGTACAGTGGTATTTGAGAGTTCTTTTTTTTACAACTTTTTACTGTCTATGACCACTGTGACCTCCCTGTGTCCACTTTGAGCTCTCTATTAACAGTGTAAGCTCTCTATGACCATCATGACCTGTCTATGCCCACTGTGAATTCTCCATGATCACTATGACTTATGACCACTGTGATACCTCTATGACCATTATGAGCTTTGACCACTGTGAGCCCTTTATGACCAGTATGAGCTATGACCACTGTGAACTTTCTATATCCTTTATGAGCTCTCCATGACCACTGTGAACTATTACACTAGGACCACTCTCTGGCCATTATGGACAAAGACAACCATGAGATATCTATGACCACTATGAGATCTCTATAAGTACTATAACCCCTGTCAGCTATGACAACCTTTACTTCTCTATTATCACTAATATTTATGACCACTGTGTGCTCTATAATACCATTATGATCTATCACCACTGTGAGGACCACATGACCACTATGAGCTGTTTATGACCACTGTAGTTCTCTATTAAAAATATGACCTATTCGCACTGTGAGATCTCTATAACCACTATGAGCTATGACTACTGTGACTTCTCTATGATCACTTTGAGCTCTCAGTTACTACTGTGATCCCTCTCTAACCACTGTAGCTTTCTATGGAAAATATGACCTATGAACACTTTAAATTTGCTATGACCACTATGAGTTATGAGTATTGTGATCTCTCTATGATTACTTTGAGCTCTCTGTGACCACTGGGAACTCTCTATGACCACTGTAGCTCTATGTGAAAAATATACCCAATGACCACTGTGAGCCCTCTATGACCACTATGAGCCATGATGACTGTGAGCTATCTATCACCCTTGTGACTTATGAACACTGTGAGCTCTTAATGACCACTGTTATGTCTCCTTGTCCATTATGAGCTCTCTATGATCACTGTGTGCTAAGATCACTGTGAGCACTCTGTGGTCACTGTCAATTACCTATGTGCACTAGGAGCTATGACCACTGTGAGCTCCCTATCACCAGTATGAGCAATGGCCACTATGTGCTCTCTATGAGAACTGTGAGCTTTTTAAGACCATGAGCTATGAACACTGTGAACTCTCTGACCACTTTGAGTTCTTTATGACAACTGTGAGTTCTCCATAACCGTTGTGAGCTCTCTATGACCATTATGATCTCTGATTACTCTGAACTCTCATGTTTAAATGTGAGCTATAACAACTGTGAATTCTCTTTGACCACTTTTAGATATGACCAGTGTGAGCTCTGTATGAAAACTGTAAGGTAGGACCACTGTGCATTCTCTGTGACCATTGTGAGCTCTTTATGACCACTATGAGCTATACCCAGTGTGAGTTCTCTGTGACCACTGAGAGCTTTCTGTGACCACTTGAGCTATGATCACTTTGAGCACTCTATGGCCATTATGAGCTCTCTATCACCATATGAGCTATGACAACTGTGAACTCTCTATGATCTCTGTGAGTTATGAAAACTTTGAGTTCTCTGTTACAACAGTGACCTCTCTATGATCATTTTGAGATCTCTATCAACATAGTGAATTCTCCACAAACACTGTGAGCTCTCTATGACCACTATGAGCTATGACCACTGAGAGTTCTCTATAACCACTGTGAGCTATGAGCATCATGAGCTCTCATTGTCCAATATGCATTCTCTATGACTATTGGAAGCTATGTCCACTGTGACCTATCTATGACCATAATGACCTTTGACCACTGTGTGATCTCTATTAGTACTATGAGCTCTGACCACTGTGAGCTCATTATGGCCATTATGAGTTATGACCAATATAAGCATTCAATAACCACTGTGAGTTCTTTATGACCACTATGAGCCATGACCACTCTGAGATGTCTATCATCACTATGAGCTCTGTATGACCACTGACAGCTGTGACCACTGTGAGCACTTATTGTCTATTATGTGCTCTTTATGACCACTGTGAGATATGAGCACTGTCAGCTCTGACCACTGTGACCTTATTTTGACCACTAAGAGCTCTCTGTGTCCATTATCAGCTCTGTATAGTCATTGTGAGCTATAACACTGTGAACTCTCTATGCCTCCTGTGAGCAATGAAAACTGTGAGCTCTCTATTACCACTATGAGCTCTCCATGACCACTATGAGCTCTCTTTGAGCACTACTACCTATGATCACTATGAACTATGAACACTGTGAGCACTCTGTATTCATTATGAGTTCTCTATGACCACAGAGAGCTATGACCACTGCCGTGTCCTTATCCAACCATCCTGGTGGACAACGTCCCATCATGGAAGAATATCATTTCAAGGAAACATTTTCTGGAAAAAGTACATGGCATAATTTGAAATAAATAAGAAAAATAAGGAAAATATGGTATTAGTCAGGTCTTAGTGTTACTAATTGCCTTAGTGTTATGGTCTAGTTCTGGCCTAAAGCCTGCTAGCTAGGGAGTGATACATTAACATCTAATTCCATCTAACATCTGTTCCAACTCAGAAAATATATGTCACCTCTGCTCTTCCTTTGTTACCTTGAATGAATATGGTTTTCTTTAATGCTTTCCCTATGGGCATAGTGACACATCCCCTGGCCTTTACTCTTGATTTTCTAAAGTACATAAATGCTGCTAAAAATATCAATAAAGAGTTCAGATTCACTCAGCCCACAGAGCTGTGTGTCTGTCTCCATTAACTGAAGGCTTGCCTACCTTGTCTAGGGGAGCCCTGGATTTGAGGTTGCAGCTTGGACTGCAATAGACTACCTTGAGTTCTGTATGACCACCGTGAGTTATGGCCACTGTGAAAATTCTATGAGCACAGTGATCACTCTATAACCACTATGAGCTATGACCATTGTAACCTCTGTAGGCCCACTTTGAGTTCTAAGTGACTATTGTGAGATCTATATGATCACGGTGACCTCTCTATGGTGACTTTGAGTTCCTGATGACCACTGTGAGCTCTTGATGACCAATATGAACTATGAGCACTGTGAGCTCTTTGACCACTGTGAGCAATGACGACTGTGAACTCTCTCTGACAACTTTCAGGTATTATTACTATCAGCTCTCTATGGCACTATGAGCTGTGAGCACTGTCACGTCTCTATGAACACTAGGAGCTATGAGCAGTGTGAGTTTTCATTGCCCATTATGAGCTCTCTATGACCACTTTGAGTGTGACCACTGTGAGTTATCTATGATCACTAAAAGCTGTGAACACGGTGAGGTTTCTATGTCCATTTTGAACTCTCTAGGACAGCTGTGAGCTATGTGAGTTCTTTATGAAAACTATGAGCTATGACCACAATGAACTCTCTATTAACACTTAGAGTTCTACATGACCACTCTAGCTTGCTATGAGCAATACAACCTATGACGATTGTGATCTTTCTATTACCTCTATGAGCTATGACCACGGAGAGTTCTTTATGACTACTATTGAGCTATGACCACTGTGGGCTCTCTGTGACAACTATGAGCTATAACCACTGTGATCTCTCTATAACCACTGTGAGCTATAACAACTGTGAGGTCCCTTTGACCTCTGTGAGCTGTAACAAATATGAGCTCTCTATGACAATTGAGAGCTCTCTATGACAACTATGACCTCTCTATTCCCACTTTGAGCTACCTATGATCACTATGATCTGTCAATGACCACTGTGAGCTTTCTAAGAGCATTAAGACCTATGACCACTCTGAGCTCTCTATGGACACTGTGAGCAATGACCACTGGGAGCTCTCTATAACCTCTGTGAGCTATGACAGCTATGAGTAGTCTAGGACCATAGTGAGTTCTATATGATCACTATGAGCTATTATATCTGTGATCCCTGTATGAGCACTATGAGCTCTTTAGGGTCACTGTGAGCTATGACCACTGTTTGCTCTTTATGACTATTATGAGCTATGAACACTGTGAATTATCATTGTCCATTACACGCTTACTATGACCACTGTGAGCTATGACAACTGTGAGCTTTCTATAGGCACTGTGATCTATGACCATGTGAACTCTCTATAACCTCTGAGACAGCTATTAATAGTCTAGGACCATTGTGAGCTCTATATGACCACTATGAGCTATTATTACTGTGAGTTCTCTATGACCATTGTGAGCAACAACCACTTTGAGCTCTCTATGACCATTATCAGCTATGACAACTGTGAACTCTATATGACTAATGTGAGATTTCTATGTCTACTCTGAGCTCTCTATAAGCACTGTAAGCTATGACCACAGTAGAGTATGAGCTCTAAGATTACTGTGATCTGTGAACACTGTGAGCTTTATATGACACCTATGAGTATGACCACTGCGAGCTTCCTATGACCTATGTGAGCAATGATAAATATGATCTCCCTGTGACCACTCTGAGCTATGACCACTGTGACCTCCATATGACCACTAAAAGATATGAATACAGTGGTCATAGCTCATAATGCTTTTAGAGATCTCACAGTGTTCATAACACACAGTGTTAATAGAGAGCTCATAATACATATTGAGAGCTCACAGTGGTCATAAGTCATAGTGGTCAAAAATACCTCACAGTGGTCATAGGTCATAGGTGCCATAGAGAGCTCACAGTTCATAGATTAAAGTGGTCATAGATAGCTCACAGTGATCATAGCTTATAGTGGTCAAGGAGAGCTCATAGTGGTAATAATGAGCTCAAAGTGTTGATAACTCATAGTGGTGATACAAAGTTAACAGGGGCCATAGCTCATAGTGGTCATAGAGAGCTCAGAGTCATTATAGAGAGCTCAAATTGGTGACAGACAGTTCACAGTGATCATAGACAGCTCATAATGGACATTGAGATCTCACAGTGGTTTTAGCTCATAGTAGCCTTAAAGAGCTACAGTGGTCATAGAGAGCTCTCAATGATCAAATGCCATACTGCTCTAAAAGAGCTCACAGTGGTTATGAAAAGTCACAGTTGTCATAGAAAGCTCATAGTGGTCATAACTCATTGTGCTGATACAGAACTCACAGTGGTGATAGATCATAGTGGTCATAAAGAACTTGAAGTGCTCTTAACTCACAGTGGTCAGAGAACTCACAGTGCTCATTCCTCATAGTGGCATTAGAGAGCTCAATGTGCTCATAGTTCACAATGGTCAGAGAGAGCTCATAGTACTCACAGTTCATAGTGGTATTAGACAGCTCAATGTGGTCATAGCTCATATATGGCATACAGAGCTCACGATGGTCATAGAGAGTTCATAGTGGTCAGAGAGCTCATAGTGGTCACAGTTGACAAAAGTCATAGAGAGCTCATACTGGTCATAGAGAGCTCATACTGGCCATAGAGAGCTCACAGTTGTCATAACTCATAGTGGTAATAGAGATCTCAAAGTAGTCATAGATTAAAATCATCAAACAGAGCCCATAATGGTCAAAGAGAGCTTATAGGGTCATAGACATATCATACTGTTCATAGATCAGTGTGCTCCTAGAGAGCTCACAGTGGTTGTATCTCTTAGTATTCATAGAGATCTCACAGTAGTCATAGAGACTTCAAAGTGGCCATTGCTCACAATGGTCATAGAGACCTCACAGTGGCCACTGTTCATAGTCATCATAGAGAGCTTACAATGGTCACAGAGTGATCACAGAAGTCATAGAAAGCTCACAGAGCCCATAACTCCCAGTGGCCATAGAAGGCTTAAAGTGGTCACAGCTCACAGTGGTCATAAAAAACTCATAATCATCATAGAGAACTCACCGTGGTCATACTTCATAGTGGTGATACAGGAATCACAATGGTCATAGATCATAATGGACATAGAGAGCTCATAGTGTTCATAGCTCATAGTTCCATAGAAAGCTCACAGTGGTCATGGGTCATAGTGGAACTCACAGTGGTCATAGAATGCTCACAGTGATTGGAGAGAGCTCAAAGTGGTCATAGACATGTGACAGTCGTTATAAAAGGCTCATTGTGGCCATGCAGAGCTAACAGTGGTTATAGCTCATAGTGGTCATAGGGAGCTCACAGTGGTCATAGAATGCTCATGGTGATCGGAGAGAGCTCAAAGTGGTCATAGACATGTGACAGTCGTTATAAAGGGCTCATTGTGGCCATGCAGAGCTAACAGTAGTTATAGCTCATAGTGGTCATAGGGAGCTCACAGTGGTCATAGAATGCTCATGGTGATCGGAGAGAGCTCAAAGTGGTCATAGACATGTGACAGTCGTTATAAAAGGCTCATTGTGGCCATGCAGAGCTAACAGTAGTTATAGCTCATAGTGGTCATAGGGAGCTCGCAGTGGTCATAGAATGCTCATGGTGATCGAAGAGAGCTCAAAGTGGTCATAGACATGTGACCGTCGTTATAAAGGGCTCATTGTGGCCATGCAGAGCTAACAGTGGTTGTAGGTCATAGTGGTCATTAAGAGCTCACAGTGGTCATAGCTCATAATGGTCACAGAGAGCTCACAGTGGTCATAGTTCATAATGGTCACAGAGAGCTCACAGTATTCATAGCTCATAGTTGCCACAAAAAGCTCACGATTGTCACAGAGAATTCACAGTGGTCATAGCACATAGTTGCTATAAAAAGCTTATCATGGTCAAAGAGAACTCACACTGGTGAATGGTGCTCACAGTGATCAGAGTTGCAATAGACAGCTCACAGTATTCATAGGTCATAGTGCTTATAGCAACCCCACATTGGTAACAGAGAGCTCAGAGAGTCCTTAGAGCACTCACAGTGGTCATAGCTCATAGTCATCATATTGCTTATAGAGAGCCACAGTGGTCATAGGTAACTCACAGACGTCATAAAGAGTTCATCATAATCATAGCTCATACTAGTCAGTATAGCTCACAGTGGACACAGACATCTCACATTAGTCATAGCTCACAGCAATCATAGTTCACAGTCATCATAGAAAGCTCACAGCATTCACATCTCACAGCGGTCCTAAATAGCTCCCAGCGCTCCCAGCTCATAGTGCACATAGAGAGCTCAAAGTGGTCATAAATCATAGTGCTCATGGAGAGCCTAAGTGGTCATAAAGAGCTCACAGTGGTTATATCTCACAGTGGCAATAGAAAGCTCATAATGGAAATATAGTGCTCACTGTGGTCGTAGATCATAGTGGTCTTAAAGTGCTCACAGTGGACATAACTCATAGTGGTCAAAGAAAGCTCACAAAGAGACCACAAAGTCATCACAGAGATGTCACAATGGTCATAGAGAGCTCACAGTAGCCATAGTTTTCTCACAGTGATCATAACTCATACTGATCACAGAGAGCTCCTGGTGGCCATACATATCTCAATGAAATCATAGAGAACTCAGTGATGTCATAGAGAGCTTAAAGTGGTCATAGACAGTTCACACTCATCAGATCATAGTGTTCATAGAGAGCTTACTGTGGGCAAAGAGACCTCACTGTGGTCATAGTTCACAGTGTTCACAGAGACCTAACAATAGTAATATTTCATAATGGTCATGGAGAGCTCACAGTGGTGAAAGAGAGCTCATAGCGGTCATAAAGAGATCACAGTAGTCAAAGTGAGATCATAGTGTTCATAAAGATTTTAAAGTAGTCATAGAGAGCTCAGTGTTCACAGAGATCTCACAATTGTTATACCTTGCAGTTGTCAGAGAGATCTAAGAGTGATCAAAAAATGCTCAAAGGGGTCAAAGTGAGCTCACAGAGATCGTAGAAAGGTCACAGTGGTCACAGTTCACAGTGGACAAAGTGAACTCATAGAAGTCATAGAGAGCTCACAGTGGTCACAGTTCACAGTGGTAAAAGAGAGTTCATAATGATGGTAGACAGCTCACAGTGGTCATAGGTCACAGTGGTTATGTAGAGTTCAGAGTGGTCATAGCTGAAATTGGTCATGGAGAGCTCACAGTGACCATAGAGAGCTCACAGTTGCCATTGGGAGCTCACAGGGATCGTAGAGAATTCATAATCACCATAGAGAGTTCACAGTAGTCATAATGTTAGTGCTTATGTAGTGCTCACAGTGGTTATAACTCATAGTGGCCATAGACATCTCACAATAGTCATAGTTCATAGTGCTCATAGAGAGCTCACAGTGTTCATAGAGAGCTCAAAGTGGTCATAGATCATTCAAAGTGGTGATATCTCACAGTGTTCATAGAGAGCTAATTGTGAACATTGAGAACTCAGAGTGATCACAGAGAGCTCACACTGATCATAGAGAGCTTACAGTGGTCATACAGAGTGCATAATAGTCATAGCATTCTGTTATAATAGAGAACTCACAGTGGTCATAGCTCATAGTGGTCATAAACAGCTCAAATTGATAATAGCTCATAGTAGTCACAGACAGCTCACAGTGGTGATAGGTCATAGTGTTCATAGAGAGCTCACAATGGTCATGGAGAGATGAAAGTGCTCATAGACGCATCAAAGTACTCATGGGAAGGTCACAGTAGTTATAGAGAGCTCATAATGGCCACAGAGAACTCATAGTGATCATAGAGATGTCACAGGGTTCATAGATCATAGTGCTCATAGAGAAATCACAGTTGTCAAAGAGAGCTCACAATTGTCATAGCTCATAGTAGTCATAAAGACCTCACCGTGATCATAGTTTATAGTGTTCATAAAGAGCTCACTGTGGCCATAAATAGTTCAAAATATTCATAAAGAGGTCCCAGTAGTCATAGCTCATACTGGTCAGAGAGAGCTCAGTATTCAAAAAGAGTTCACAGTAGTCATAGTTCATAGTGTTCATAGGGCGCTCACAGTGGTTATATTTCACAGTGGGAATAGAGAGCTCATAATGGAAATATGGTGCTCACTGTGTTCATAGCTCATAGTGATTATAAAGAGCCCACAGTGATCATAGGTCATAGTGGTCATGGAGAGTTCACAGTGGTTATACGTCATAATGCTCATAGAGAGCTAAAAGTGATCACAGATATCTCACAGTGTCTTACAAAAGATAAAGTCGTCATAGAGATGTCACAGTGGTCATAGAGAACTGACAGTGGTGATATTTAGCTAACCTTAGTCATAGCTCATACTTTTCATAGAGAGCTCATGACAGTTGTAGAGAATCACAGTGGTAAAAGAGGGCTCAGTCTGGTTATAGAGAGCTCATAGTCATCAGTTCATAATGCTCATAGAGAGCTCAAAGTGGTCAAAGAGAGTCACAGTAATTATAGCTTATAGTGGTTATAGAAACCTAAAGATAGTCATAGCTCATAGTGCTCATAGAGATCTCACAGTGGTCATAAAGAGCTCATAATAGTCCTAGAGAACTCACAGCTATCATAGCTCACAATCTTCATAAGAAGCTCATAATGGACAAAAAGAGCTGACAGTAGTCATAGCCCAGAATGGTCATAAAGAACTCACAGAGATCTTAGCTCATAGTGGTCATGCAGAGTTCACTTTTGTCAAAGGTCACATTGGTCACAGAGAGCTCAAAGTGGTCACAGACTGATAACAGTGCTCATAAATCACTCATGATGGTCATAGAGAGGTCATGTGGTCATAGCTCACTGATGTCTTAGGGAGCAAATAGTGGTCATAGTTTGCAGTGGTTCTAGAGCATTCACATTGGCGATATGGATATCAGAGTGGTAAAAGCTCATGTGGTCATAGATTTCAGAGTGGTGATCATAAGCTCACAGTGAAAACAGCTCATAATGGTCATAGAGAGCTCACAGTGATCATAGAGAGGTTACAGTGGTCATAGCTGAAAGTAGTATGAAGAGCTTAGAGTAGTCATAGAGAGCTCACCATGTCATAGAAAATTCATAATCATCATAGAGAGTTCACAGTGAGCTCACAGTGGTCATATGTCAGTGCTCTTACAAAGCTCAATGTTTTCATAGAAACTTCATAGTGCTCACAGAGAGCTCAAAGTATTCATAGAGAAGTCACAGTGGTCATAGAGTACATGAAGTGGTCACAAAGAGCTCAGAGTGGTAATAGAGAGCTAGTAATGTTAATAGAGAGCTCACAGTGATCAAAGAAAGCTCATAGTTCATAGTGGTCATAAAGAACTCACATAGCTCAAAATGTTCATAGAGAGCTCACATTGGGCATAGATAGCTAATGGGTTTCATAGGGAGCTCATGGTTGTCAAAGAGAACTCATAATTGTCATAGAGATCTCACAGTGGTCATAGATCACAGTGCTCATGAAGTGCTCACAGTGGTCAAAACTCATAGTGGTCATAGACAATTCACAGTAGTCATAATTCATAGTGCTCATAGACTGTTCAATACAGTCATATAGAGGACACAGTGGTTATCAAGAACTCAAAGTGGTCGTGGACAGCTTGAAGAGGTCATAGAGTGCTCTTGCAGCTTTCATAAAGAGTTCATAATAGTCACAGAGAACTCACAGTGGTCATAGTTCAAAGTGGTTATAGATATCTCATAGCTCACTTTGACCACTGTGAGAACACTAGGACCACTGTGAGCTCAAAGAGAGCTCAAAGTATTCATAGAGAAGTCAAAGTGGTCATAGAGTACACGAAGTCGTCACAAAGAGCTCAGAGTGGTCATAGAAAGCAATAGTGGTCATAGAGAGCTCACAGTGATACTAGCACATAGTAATCATAGAGAGCTCAATTGTCATAGAGAATTCACAGTGGTCACACCTCATAGTGGTCATAGAAAGCTAACAGTTGTCATACTTCATAGTGGTCATGGAGGGAACTCACAGTGGTCATAGAGAGCTCACAGTGGTCCTAGAGTTCTCACAGTGGTCAAAGTGAGCTCGTACAGGTCATACAAACTCACAGTGGTCATAGCTCACAATAGTCAAAGAGAACTCAGTGTTTGTAGCTTATAATTGTAATAGAGAGCTCACATGTGGTCATAGCTAATATGTCAGAGCTCACAGAGGTGATAGAACTATGTAGAAATAGAGTGCTCACAGTGGTCATAGCTCACAGTAGTCATAAAGAGCTCAAAATGGTTAAAGAGGGGGCCCAATGGTCATAGCTCATACTGTACATAGAAAGCCCATAGTTTTCATAGAGAGTTCACAGTGGTCATAGATCATTGTTGTCATAGAGCGCTCACAGTGCTTATATTTCACAGGGCTTATAAAGAGCTCATAATGGAAATATAGAATTCAGTCTTGTCATAGATCATAGTAGTCATATAGAACTCACAGAGAGCTCACAGTTGTCCTAGAAAGCTCAAAGTCATCATAGAGATGTTAAAATGGTCATAGATTGCTCACAGTGTTCATACTTAGCTCACACTTATCATAGATCAAGGTGGTCATAAAGAGCTCATGGTGGACACAGAGAGCTCACAGTGGTAATAGACATTTCAGAGTGGTCATAGAGAACTCATAGTGTTTACACAGAACTCAGAGTGGTCACACAGAACTCAGTGGTCATAGATCAGAGTGCTGATAGAGAGCTCAAAATGGTCATAGAAAGCTCATAGTGGTCATAAAGAGCTCATAGTGATGATAGCACATAGTAGTCATAGAGAGCTCAATTGTCATAGAGAATTCACAGTGGTCACAGCTCATAGTGGTCATAGAGAGCTAACAGTTGTCATACCTCATAGTGGTCATGGAGGGTGCTCAGAGTGGTCATAGAGAGCTCATAGTGGTCCTAGAGTTCTCACAATAGTCAAAGTGAGCTCATATAGGTCATACAAAACTCATAGTGGTCATAGCTCACAGTAATCAAAGAGAACTCAGTGGTTATAGCTTATAATTGTCATAGAGAGCTCACACATGGTCATAGCTAATAGTGGTCATAGAGAATTCACTGCGGTCATAGAGAGCTAATAGTTGTCATAGGAAGCTCACAGTGGTCATAGAGCTTTCCATGGTCAAACTGAGCTCATACAGGTCATAGAGGGCTCATAGTGGTCAAAGTGAGCTCATACAGGTCATAGAGAGCTCATAGTGGTCAAAGAGAGCACACAGAGGTGATAGCTCATAATTTTAATAGAAAGCTCACAGTGTTCATAGCTCATAGTGGTCATATTGAGCTCACAGTGGTCCTGGAGATCTCACAGTGATCAAAGTGAGCTCAAAATGATTACGGAGATCTCAAAGTTATAATAGAGAGCTAATAGTGGTTATAGAGATCTCACAGTGGTCATAGCTCAAAGTAATAATAGAGAACTCATAATGGTCATAGAGTATTCACAATGATCATAGAATAAAAGTAGTTATACAGAGCTAATAGTGGTCATAGCGTGCTCACAGTGGTCATTGGTCATAGTGTTCATAGAGGGCTGAAAGTCATCATGGTGAGATCACAGTTCTCATTGAGACCTCACAGTGGTCATAGAGAGGTCACCACAGTCATTGCTCATTGTGGTCAGGGAGTTCACCATAGTCATCAAGAGCTCACAGTTGTCTTAGAGAACTCACAGTGGTCATAGAGAGCTCACAGTGGTCAAAGTGAGTTCACAGTGATCATAGAGAGCTTAAGGGGGTCATAGAGAGCTACTAGTACACATAAAGAGCTCACAGTGGTCAAGGCTCTCAGTGGTCATAGAGAGCTCACTGCGGTCATAGAGAGGTCCACAGTGGTTATAGAGAGCTCATAGTGGTCAAAGTCAACTCACAGGGATTACAGATAGCTCCAAGTGATCAGATAGAGCTAATAATGGTCATAGAGAACTCACAGTTGTCATAGCACACAGTGGTCATAGAGAGCTTATAATGGTTAAAGAGAATTTACATTGGTCATCACTCACAGTGATCATATTTTGCCCACAGTGGTCATAGAGTGTTCACAGTGGCCAATGTGTGCTAATACAAGTCATAGAGAATTCATAATGTTCATAGCTGTCAGTGGTCAAAGATAGCTCACTTTGGTCATAGGTCATAATTGTCACAGATCGCTCACAGTGGTTATTGCTCACAATGGTCAAATGTCATGGAACTCATAGAGAGTTCATATTGGTCATAGTGAGGTCACAGTGGTCATAGAGAGCTTATAATGGACATAGACAGCTTACAGTGGCCATGTAGAAGAAAAGAAATTTTTACAGAAATTGTGACAAATAATGAAGTCATGACTAACTGCTTGGTGATCAGCAGTTTTCAGAGTTCTAAAAACAAGTCTAATATGGGTGGCTAGATCCTGAAAACATCTCCACTCTCAAAGTCCCTGTGAGAAGGCCAGATGCCAAACCATCCAGACCCAGATACTAGACCCCCCAGAACCCCCCAAATTGGTTCCAGGAATCTTCCCCCTTCAAGGTCTCAGAGAGATGTTTTCAGTATGGGCAGATGCCGCCTAAGCCCACTTGCCCCTCCCCACACAGAACTCCCAAGAAATACTCCCCCTCTCAAGGTCTAGTATGTGCAGCTATGCCAAACACCGCCAAAGCCTTTGTACTATTATTGTAACTAATATTATAACCAATAATACAAAAGGTGTATGCTTCTTGAGCTCGGGGTCGTCTCTCCCCCTCATGTGTGGGGTGACTCCTGCTCGCTGGAATAAAATCCTCTTGCTTTTGCATCAAACCTGTGTCCGTGAGTATTCTGTGGGGTCCGTTTCCTGGCATAGGGCCATTAGGTCTTACAGTCAGAGCTCACAGTGGTCATAAAGAAGTCAAAGTTGTCATAGCTTATAGTGGTCAAAGAGAGCACATAGTAGTCATAGCTCTTAATGCTCATGGACAGCTCACATGGTCACAGCTCATAGTGTTCACAGAGAGCTCACAGTACTCATACCTCAGAGTAGTCATAGAGAGCTTAGAGTGTTCATAGGGAGCTCGCAGTGGTCATAGAAAGCTCACTGTGATTATAGCTCATATTTGTCATACAGATCTCACAAGGGTCATAGAGAGCTCACAGTGGACATATACAGCTTAGACTGGTCTTAGAGCACTCAAAGTTGTCATAAAATGAATATGGTGATCATAGAGAGTTCACAGTTTTCACATAGAGCTCATAGTGGTCATGGAGAGCTCTTAATGGCCATATGAGATCACAGTGGTCACAGCGAGCTCACAGTGATCATAGCTTATATTTGTCATAAAGAGCTCATAATGTTCATGGAGAGCTCATAGTGGTTATAGCTCATAATTGACATAGAGAGTTCACAGTACTCATAGAGAGGTCACAGTGTTTAGGAAGAACTCACAGTGGTCATAAAGAGCTTAAAGTGGACATAGAGATATCTCAGTTTTCAAAGAGATCTCATAGTTGTCATAACTCACAGAGGTCATAGAAAGCCCATAGTGTTCATAACTCATAGTTATAATAGAGAGCTCAGAGTGGTCATAGTTCATGGTGGCCATAGAGTGGATGCAGTAGTCATAGTCATAGTGGCCATAGAGAGCTCATAGTGGTCACAGAGAGCTCACAGTGGTTACAGCTCATAGTGATCATAGAGAGCTCACAGTGGTCAGAGCTCACAGTGGTCATACGGAGCTCACAGCAATCATAGAGAGCTAACGATTTTCATAGATCATAGTTATAATGGGTTCACAATATTCATAGCTCATTGTTGTCATTCAGAGCTCATAATGGTCATAGGGAGCTCACAGTGGTAATAGAGTATAGTTGTCACACAGAGCTCATAATGTTCATGGAGACCTCATAGTGGTCATAGAGCACTTACAGTGGTCATAGAGAGCTCATAGTGGTCATAGATCAAAGTGGTCATAGAGAGCTCATAATGGGCAATGAGAGCTAAAAATGGTCATACCTCATAGTGATCATAGAGATCACACAGAATTGTTATCTCACAGTGATAATAGAGGTCTCATAATAGACAATGGGAGTGAACAGTGGTTACACCTCATAGTGGTCTTAAAAAACGCACAATGATCATAGCTCATAATGATCATAGAGAGCTCATAGTGGTCATAGAGAACACACAGGGGTCATAGCTCCTAGTGGTCAGAAAGAACTCACAGTAGTCATTCTCATAGTGTTCATAGAGAGCTCTCAGTGGTCAAAACTTGTAGTGGTCTTAGGGAGCTCACAATAGTGATAGCACATAGTTTTCATAGAGATCTCAAAGTGGACATATGGAGCTCACATTGGTCATTAAGAGCTCACAGTAATCATAACTAAAAGTGGTAATAGAGAGCTCAGAGTGGTCATTTCTCACAGTGATCATAGAGAACTCACAGTGGTCATAGCTCATTGTCATCATAGAGACACTATGGTCCCTGAGAACTCACACTGGTGATGGAGAACTCACAGTGGTCAGAGAGAGCTTAAAGTGGTCATGGAGATGTCATAGTGATCATAGAGACCTGTCTTTTGTCATAGACATCTCATACTTTTCATATCTCACAGAGGTTATAGATGGCTCATAGTGCTCATAGTTCATAGTGGTCATCACAGTGGTCATGGAAAGCTCACAGTTTTGAAAGATCATAGTAGTTGTAGAGAGCACACATTGGCCATAGCTCATAATGGTCATAGAGAACTCACAGTGGTCACAGATATCTCATAGTTGTCATAACTCACAGTGGTCATAGAGACATCATGGTAGTCATATTTCACAGTGGTCATAGAGAGCTCATCATGGTCATAACTCACAGTTATCATAGAGGGCTCATAATGGCCATAGAGAGCACAGAGTTGTCATAGCTCACAGTAGTCATAGAGAGTTATCAATGGTCATAGCTCACAGTCATCCCAGAGAGTTCATAATGCATAATGAGAATTGATAGTGCTCATTGCTCACAGTCATCATAGAAAGCTCATGGT
The DNA here is from genome assembly GCA_023101885.1 of Typhlomys cinereus. Taxonomy (NCBI): domain Eukaryota; kingdom Metazoa; phylum Chordata; class Mammalia; order Rodentia; family Platacanthomyidae; genus Typhlomys; species Typhlomys cinereus. The sequence goes on from JALPQD010000058.1 coordinate 7,238,493, forward strand.
GGTCATAGCTCACAGTGGTCCTATAAAGCTCACAGTGGTCATAAAGCATGCAAAATGGTCACATGGGTCATAGTTCATGTGGTCATAAAGATTTCCAAGTGGTCATAGAGAGCTTACAGTGGTAGTAGGGAGCTTACAGTAATCACAGAGAGCTCAAACTGGTCATATAAAGTTAATAGTGGTCATACCTCACGGTGGTCATAAAAAGCTCACAGAGTTCATAGAGAGCTCACAGTGTTGATAGATCATAGTGGGCCTAGAAAGCTCATAGTGGTAACAGTTTATATTGGTCATAGAGTGTTCACAATAGTCATAGCTCACAGTGGTAATAGAGAGCTCATAGTGGTCATAAATCATAGGTATTTATAACTCACAGAGAGCTGAATTGATATAGAGAGTTCAAAGTGGTCATAAAGAGCTCAATGTGATCATAGAGAAGTCACAGTTATCATACCCCTTAGTGGTCATAATGAGCTCACCATGGTCATAGAGTCACAGTGGACATAGCTATCATAGTAATCTTAAAGAGCTTACAGTGTACTTATCTCCTAATGGACACAAAGAGCTCATAGTTGTCATACAAAACTCACAGCAGTCATAGAGTACTCACAATGTTCAGAGCTCACAGTGGTCAAATCTCACAGCTTAAAGTAGAGATAGCTCATTGTGGCCATAGAGAGCTCATAGACTCATAGAAATCTCACAGTGGTCATAGCTCATAGTGGTCATAGAGAGAAAACAGTGTTCATAGGTAACAATGCTCATAAAGAACTCAGAGTGTTCATACAGAGCTGATAGTCCTCTTAGAGAGCTCAAAGTGGTCATAGAGAGGTCACAAAGGTCAAAGAGCTCATATTGATCATTGAGAGCTCACAGTGGCCATAGCTCCTACTGATCTTAGAAAGCTCACAGTAGTCATAGCTCACAGTGGTCATAGAATGTTTACAGTGGTCAAAGAGAGCTCATAAAGGACATAGAGAGTAACAGTAGTCATAGAGGTCTCACAGTGCTCATAGAGAACTTATAGTGTTCATAGCTCAGAGTAGTCATAGAAATCTCACAGCAGTCATATGTCATACTTGTTGAGAACTCATAATAGTTATACAGTGCACACAGTGATCATAGCTCATAGTAATGATAGAGAAAACACATTGGTCACAGATCACAGTGATCATAGAGAGCTCACAATTGTCATAGTTCACAGAGGTGATAGAATATAGTGCACAGTGAGAGATCACAGTGGCCATAGTTCATAGTGGTCATAAAGGCCACACAATGTTCATAACTCATAGTGGTCATAAACAGCTAACCGTGGTCAGAGCTCACATGGGACATAGGGAGCTTGCAGTGGTTATAGGGAGCTCACAATGGTTATAGGTCATACTACTCTTAGAGAACTCACAGTGGTTAGAGAGCTAACAGTGCTCATATAGAGCTCATAATGGTTATAGAGAAGTCACAATATTTATTGAGAGCTCATAGTGGTCATAGAGAACTCATAGTGGCAATAGAGAGTTCACAGTCATCATACAGATTTCATAGGGCTCAGGGAAAGTTCAAAGTGATCATAGCTCACAGTGCTCTTTGAGAGCTGACAATGGTCATAGCTTATAGTGGTCATAGAGAACTCATAGTGGTAAAGAAATGCCCAGAGTGGTCGTAACTCAGAATGGTCATGGAGAGCTCAAAGTCATCAGAGTTCATAGTGGCCAATAGAGTTCACAATGGTCAATGTTTATAGTGATCACAGAGTGCTCATAGCGGTCACAGAGAGTTTACACTGGCCATCACTTATAATGGTAATAGAAAGTTCAGAATAATCATATATAACAGTGATCACAGAGAACTCACAGTGGTTATAGTTCATAGTGGTTATAGAGAGCTCATAGTGGTCACAGACAATTCACAGTACTCATAGGTCATGGTGCTCATAGAGGGCTTAGAGTGATCATAGCGCACAGTGGTTATAGAAAGCTCATAACGTACATAGAGAGTTCACAATAGTCATAGATCATAGTGGTCATAGAGTGCTCAAAGTAGTCATAGCTAATAGTAGTCATAGAAAGCTCACAGTGGTGATAGAGAGGTCACAGTGGTCATAGTGCACAATGGTTGTAGAAAGCTTATAGTGCACATAGAGTGTTCACAATGGTCATAGATCATAGTGGTCATAGAGTGTCCCAAATAGTCATAGCTCATAGTAGTCATTGAGATCTCACAATGGCAATACAGAGGTCACTATGGTCATAGCTCATCGTGGTCATAGAGTTCATAGTATTCATAGAGAGCTCATAGTGGTCATAGGGAACTCACAATAGACATAGAGAGCTCACAATTTACATAGCTCATAGTTGTGATAGAGAGCTAATAGTGGTTATAGTTCATAAACATAGTTGTCATACCTCAAAGCAGTCATAGAGAGCTCACAGTGGTCATAAGGAGCTCACATTTGAAATAGAGACTGCATAATGCTTACAGCTCACAGAGATCATTGAAACCTTGTAGTGGTCATAGACACTCTCAGTGGTTGTATCTCACAGTGATCATAGACATCTCATGTTTTCATAGCTAACAGTGGTCATAGAGCACTTATAATGGACTTGGAGAGCTCAGAGTGGTCCTGGTCCAAAGTTGAAATGAAGAGCTCACAGTGGTCATACCTAATAGTTGTTATAGAGAGCTCACAGTGGCCATAGAGAGCTCATAGTGATCACAGTTCTCAGTGGTCATAGACAGCTCACAGTGGACATAGCTCATAGTTTCCATAGAAAGCTCATGATGGCCATATTGAGCTCACAGTGATCTCAGAGAATTCACAATGGAAACAGATCTGACAGTGGTCATAAAGATTTCATAATGTTAACAGACAATTCATAGTTGTCATAGTTCATAGTAGTCATATATATCTCACAGTGTCATAGCTCACAGTGGTCCTTGACAGGTCATAATGTTGATAGTGATTTCATAGTTGTCATAGCTAATAGTGGTCACAGACCGCTCACAGAAGTCATGGAATGTTCACAGTGGGCATAGAAAAATCATAATGGTCATAAAGAGCACATAGTTGGCATAAACAGCTCACAATAATCATAGAAAGCTCACAGTGGTCATAGGTCATATGAGTCTTAGAGAAGTCACAGTAGTCTTTACTTATAGAGGACATAGAGAACTCAAAGTAGTTTTAAAGAGATCACAGTCGTCAAAGATATCACAGTGGTCATAGAGAGCTCATAGTGTTCATAGCTCACAGCGGTCACATTAATCTCACAGTGGTAATAGAGAATTCACAGTGATCATAGAGAGTGCATAGTGGTCATAGCTTATAGTGTTCAAATAGAGCTCACAGTGGTCATAGCTCTTATTTGTCATAGAGAACTCATAGTAGCTCATAGTGGTCATAAAGAACCTTATAGCAGCCATGCATTGCTCACAATGGCCATAACTTTGTGTGTTTATAGAGAACTTACAGTGGTTATAGGACATAGTGGACATGCAGTGCACATAGTGGTCAAAGAGAGCTATCAGTGGTCATAATTTATAGTGATCATAGAGAGCTCACAGTCATCATAGCTCATAGTGATCATAGAGAGCTAATAATGGTAATAGAGAGCTCACAATCATCATAACTCATAGTGTTCATGAAGATCTCACAGTAGTCATAGCTCATATTGGTCATAAAGAACTAATAATATTCATAGTGAGCTCACAGTGGTAATACCGTATATTGGTCACAGAGACCTCACTGTGGTCATACAGAACTCATTGTGGTCATAGCTCATATGATTATAGAGAAATCACAGTGGTCTTAGAAAACTCATAGTTATCATAAAGAGCTCAGAGTGGTCATAGAAAGCTCACAGTCCTCATAGCTCATACTTGTCTTACAAATGTCTCAGTGGTCATAACTCATAATGGTCATGCAGAACTCAAAGTGGTCATAGATATCAGAGATATCAGAGTGGTCACAGAAAGCCCAGTGTTCATAGCTCACAGTGGTAATAGAATGCTCACTGTGGTCAAAGAGAGCTCACAGTGTTCATAGAGAGCTCATAAAGGTCATAGCTCATGGTGGTTATAGCAAGCTCACAGTAGTCATAGTGAACTCACAGTGGTCATAGTGAGCTCACTGTTGCCCTAGAGAGCCCAAAGTTGTAATACCAAGGTAATAGTGGTCATACTTCACAGTGGTCACAGAGAGCTCATAGTGGTCATAGAGCACTCAGATTGGTAATAGATAGTGTCATGGTTAGGCACAGTTGTCAACTTGATTGTTGAGGGTTTGAGCTCTGGGCACATTTGTAGAGAGTTGATGGTTGAGTTAAGCCTAGAGCAAATCTTCTAGGTGCTGGGGAAGACCCAGACATGGTGGGTGGGATTAGGCCCTGGATAAATCACAGAGAGCTGGGAGAGAGTTGGCATCCTACTGTATACTTGGCCAGACATGCTGGTCTGGCAAGTAAGGATTATCCATCTCTCAGCCATTATGCAGTGATGGTGTGGCCAGTTCCCTCAGCCCTGTGTTGGTGCATGCTCTCCCATCAAGCTGGGCTAAGAACGGTAACCAGAAATCATAAGAGAATAAACCCCTTTGTCATGGTTTGAAATGTGTCTCGCACAGTCTCATGTGTTTGGCAAGGTCATGGCACCTTGAGAGGTGGAGCCTTGCTGGAGGAAGGCAGTAGTGACAAGGGGTGGGCCTTGAGGTGGATTAGTCCCACCCTACCTCCAGGAGAAGTCAGCCTTTGCTGCAAGCAGTCTGCAGCTCTCAGCTTCAAAGATGTCTGTGGTGACTTAGCCTCCTCCAGCTTTGGCCAGCCAGCCATGCCGCCTCTGCTTTGAGAGACCTCCCCTCTGGACCCATAAGCTGAATAAACCTCCATTTCTCCCTTAAGTTGGTTGACTTTGGGTGTTCTCTCGCAGCAATAGTTAAGAGTAACTGTTACACCCTTGTTCCCTTAAGCCGTTTGATGGTCATTTATCAGAAACCATGCAGGCTGACTGCAGCAGATAGTTCACAGTAGTCATAGCTCATGGAGGACATAAAAAGCTCATAGTAATCATAGCTCATAGTGGTCGTAGGGTACTTGTAGTGTTCTTATAGAGCTCAGTTGATTTAGAGAGCTCAAAGTAGTTATAAAGAGGTCATAGTGCACAGACAGGTGACTGTGATCATAGTCCATAGTCTGGTTACAAATTTTTTGTGGTAACAGAGAGCTCATAATGGTCATAGAGAACACGCAGTCAACACACAGAGCTCATAGTGGTTATGTCACATAGTGGTGGTGCTCATAGCTCCTAGTGTCATAGAAAGTGAATAACGGTCATGGTCATAGAGAGCTCACAGTGGTCATGGAAAGCTCACAGTGGCCATAGAGAGCTCACAGTGTGAGTGGGTTATACAGCTTAAAGAGAGCTCATAGTGGTCATAGAGACTCCACTGTTAGTGTCCATAGAGAGCTCACAGTGTTCATAGAGAGCTAATAATGGTCATAGTGTTATCATAGTGGTCATAGATCATAGTGTTCATAGAGAACTCACATTGTTCATAGTTCATTCAGCTCATAGAGAGGTCACCGTGGTCATAGAAAGCTCGTAGTGGTAATAGAGAGTACATAATGGCTATAGAGAGCTCACAGTAGTCATGGAAAACTCACAGTGATTATAGACAGCTCACAGTGGTCATTGGTTATAATGGTCATAGAGAGCTCAGAGTGGCCCTAGTCATAGGTCATACTGGTCTTAGAGATCTTACAGTGGTCCTGGAAAGGTCACAGTCATCAAAGGTGTCAAAATAGTCATAAAGAACTCATGGTTCATAGAGAGCTTTGAGTGGGCCCAGTATGCACATAGTGGTGAAAGCTCACAGTGGTCATAGATAACTCACAATGGTCATAGAGAGCTCAAATAATCATAGCTCACAGAGGTCATAATTTGCTCACAGTGGTCATAGCTACCTATTATTATAAAAATCTAACAGTAGTCATAGAGAGCTCACCATGGTCATAGAGATCTCACAGTGGAAATCCATAGCACATAATGGTCATAAAGAGCTCACAGTGGTCATAGTGAGCTCACAGTGGTCATAGGTCATAGTGGTCATAGAAAGCTCATATTGGTAAGAGAGCTCACAAGAGTCATAGCTCATAGTGGTCATAGAGATCTCACAGTGTTCATTGCTCACAGTGGTCATAGACAGGTAATAATTTCCATAGTGAACTTAGAGTGGTCATAGCTGATAGTGGCCATAGAGAGCTCAAAATGATAATAAATAGGTCACAGTGATAATAGCTCACAGTGATCATAAAAGAGCTTTTAGTGGGCATAGAGAGCTCACAGTACTCTTAGAATGCTCACAGTTGAAATAGCTCACAGCGGTTATAGCTCATACTGGTCATACAGAATTCACAATGGTCATAGCTCATAGGGTTCATAGAGAGCTCACAGTGGCCATAGCCCATATTGGTCATACAGAAATCATAGTGGTCATAGTGCATAGTGGTCATAGAGAATTCGTAGCAGACATAGGGAGCTGAAAGTAGTCATAGCTCATAGTGTTCATAGAGAGCTCACCATGATCATATCATAGTGGACATAGATAGCTCAAAGTGGTCATAGCTCATAGTGGATAGAGAGCTCACAGTGGTCATAGCTCATAGTGGTCATAGAGAACTCGTCGTTTTCATAGATTGCTCAAAGTAATCATGTAGAACTCACAATTGTCATAGACAGCTCAGAGTTGTCATGGATAAGTCAAGATGGTACTAGGAAGGTCATAGTGGTAATAGATCACAGTGGTCACAAAGAGCTCATAGTGGTCATACCTTATAGTACTGTTAGAAAATTCTTGTGCCATAGAGCTCACAGTGGCCCGAGAGAAGTTACAATCATCATAGAGAGCTTATACTAGTTATTTCTCATAGTGGTCATAGAAAACTCATAGTGGTCATAGTTCATACTGATCACAAGAAGCACATAATGGCCATAAAGAGCTCACACTGGTTTGGAGAGCTCACAGTGGTCATGGCTTATACTGGATATGGAGAATTCATAGTACTCATAGAGAGCTTACAGTAGTCATAGTTCATAGTGGTCATAGACAGTTCACAGTGGTCACAAAGAGCTACTAATGTTCATAGTGTTATCACAGTGCTCAAACCTCATAATAGTTATAGAGACCTCACAGTGCTCATAGAGAGCTCATAATGGACAATGAGAGGTAACAGGGTCAAAGCTCATAGGGCTAGCAGAGAGCTCACAGTTGTCATATCTCACAGTTGTCATGGAGAGGTCAAAATGGAAATTGAGAGCTAACAGTGGTAAGAGATCATAGTGGTCATAGAGAACTCACATTGGTCATAGCTCACAGTGGTCATAGAGAGCTCAAAGTGGTCATGGACAACTCACAGTGGTCATAGCTTATAGTCATCATGAGAGCTTACAGAAGTCATAGATAGATGACAGTGGTCATAGATCATAGTGGTCATAAAGAGCTCCCAGTGGTTATACCTCATAACAGTTATAGAGAACTCACAGTAGTTATAGACCATGTGGCTCATCAAGAGCTCACAGTGGTCACAGAGAGCTCACAGTGGTAACATTCTGAGCTCAAAGATGTCACAGAGAGGTCACGGGTATCATAGAGCACTCAAAGTTATAGAGAACTCATAGTTGCCATAGCTCACAGAGATCATAGTTAGCTCATGTTGGTCATACCTCAAAATAGAGGGATTCATAGTAGCTATATAGAGATCACAATGGTCATAGCTCATAATGTTCATAGAGAGATCACAGTAGTAATAGGTTATAGTAGTCATAGAGAGCTCACAGTGGTCATAGCTCACAGTGGTGATAGAGAGCTCACATGGTCATAGATCATAATGATCCTAGACAGTTCATGATGGTCAGAGCTCACAGTGGTCATAGAAACCTCACACTGCTCCTAGCTCATAGTGGTCATAAAGAGCTCACAGTGTTTATGGAGAACTCACTGTGATGATAGAGATCTCAAAGTTTGAGTACTAAGTTTTCATAGCTCACAGAGATCATAGAGAGCTCACAGTGGTCACAGTTCATAATGGTCATAGAGAACTCATAGGGAAGATAACTCATAGTGGTCATATAGAGCTCACAATGATCACAGAGAACTCATAGTGGTCCTACATTACAGTTTTAATAAAGAGCTCACACTGGTCATAGCTAAAAGTGGTCAGAGAGAGCTCATGGTTGTTATACCTCATATTTAAATTTGAGAACTCAGAGTGATCAGAGATCATAGTGGTCATACAGAGCACACAGTGTTTATGGAGAATGCACAGTGGTCATAAAGAGCTCAAAGTGGTCATAGAGAGTTCACAGTGTTCATAGCTCATAGTGGCTTTAAAAAACTTACAGTGCTCATAGAAAGCACATAGTGGTCATAGCTCATAATGGTGATAGAGAGCTCACAGTGGTCATAGAGCACTCATAATGGACCTTGAGAGACTCCAGAGATTATAGCTCATAGTTGTCATAGCTCCTAGGGCATATAGGGAATTGACAGTGATTAAAGTGCTCACAGTGGTCATAGCACACAGTGGTCATAGAGAGCTCATAATGACAAGGAGATATAACAGTGGTCATCGAGAGCTCACAGTGTTCATAAATCACAATGGTGATAAATAGCTCACAGTCATCATGGCTCATAGTGGTCATAGAGAGCTCACAGTGGTCACAGAGAGCTCAAAGTAATCATAGGTCACAATGGCCATAGCTCATCGTGGTCATAGATAGCTCATAGTGGTCATATATTGTATTTTTCATAGAGAGCTAGAATAGTCATAGAGTGCAAAGTGATCACAGAGCCCTCATAGTGGCCATGGAGAGCTCATAGTGGTCATAGCTCATAGTGGTCATAGAGAATTCACAGTGGTCAAAGATCATAGTCATCATACAGACTTAACCATCATACAGACTTAATGATTATCAAGAACTCATAGGTGTCATAGAGAGCTCACAATGGTCATGTAGAGCTGATAGTGGACATATGGAGCTCATAGTTGTCATAGATCATAGTCTGCATAGTGAGCTACGGTGGTCATAGAACTTATAGTGGACATAAAGAGCTCAAAGTGGTCATATAGAGCTCAGAATGGTGATAGAGAGCTCAAAGTGGTCATAGCTAACAGTGGTCATACAGAGATCATAACGGACAATGAAACACAACAGTGGTCATTGCTCACAGTTGTCATCAAGAGATCTCAGTTGTCACAGTTTATAACAGTAGTAGGTATCTCACAGTGGTCATAGCTCATAGTGGTTATAGCAAGCTCAGAGTGTTCATAGGTCATAGTTTTCTTAGAAAGCTATGGTTGTTAGAGAGAAATCACAGTGGTAACTGAGAGCTCAAAGTGATCATAGAGAAGTCATAGTGGTCATAGCTCATAGTGGTCATAGAGATCTCACGGTGCTAATAGGTCATATTTTTAAGAGAGAACTATAGTGGTTATAGACAGCTCATAGTGGTCATATGGACCTCACAGTGGTCTCATAGATCATAGTGGTCTTATAGAGCATACAGTGGTAAAAGAGAGCTCACAGTGGTCATAACTCATAGTGACCATAGAGAAGTTACAGTTGTCATAGCTTATAGGGGTCATAGAGATGTCATAGTACTCATAAAGATCTCATAGTGGTCATAGATATCTCATGGTTGTCATGGTCCATAATCGTCATAGAGTGGTCGTAGTGGTAATAGCTCACAGTAATCATGGAGAGCTCATAAAGGACATAGAAAGCTCACAGTGGTCATAGCTCATACTGGTCAATGAGGGCTCACAGTGGTCAAAGCTCATAGTGTTCATAGAGCTATCACAGTGGTTATAGGTCATAGTGGTCATGGAGAGCTAACAGTGTTCACAGACAGCTCACTGTGGTCATAGAGAGGTTACACTGTTAATAAAGTTAACCACTGTGAGCAATTTATGAAAAGTGTGAACTGTGACCACTCTGAGCTATAACAAATGTGAGGGCTCTATGACCATTGTGAGTTCTCTATGACCACTGTGAGCTATGACAAGAGTGATCTCATCACTATTACTACTGAGCTCTTTGTGACAATTCTGAGCTATGACCACTGTGAGTTCTTTATAACCAGTGTGAGCTATGACCACTGTGATCTTTCTATGACAAATGTGAGGTATGACCACTGTGTGCTCTCTAGGGTCACTATGAGCTCTCAATGACCAGAATAAGCAATGACCACTATGTGCTCTCCATGTCCACCATGAACACTCAGATCTTTGTGAGCTGTAACCACTATGAGACCTCTATGACAACTGAGATTTCTATGGAAACCGTGAATTTCTATGACCACTGTGTACTCTATCTGACTGCTGTGAGTTCCCTATCACTGCTGTGATCTCTCTATGATGTCATGAGCAGTCTGTGAACATGGTGAGCTCTCTAGGATCACTGTGAGCTCTGTAATCTACGAGGTCTGTGAGCTATGACTAGGATGAGCAATCTATGACCACTGTGAGCTCTCAATGACCCCTGGCAGCTATGACAATTATGAGCTCTTCATGACCACTGTGAGCTGTGACCAGTATGAGTTCTTTATGACCACTGAGATATGACTAATATGAGCTCTTCTGACCAGTTTGAACTATGATTACTCTGAGCCCTCTATGAACATTATTAGCTATCTATGACCATGGTAAGATATAACAAATGTGAGATCATAATGACCACTATGAGCTATGACCACAGTGATCTATCTATGACCACTATGACCTCTCTGTGACCATTATGAGCTATCACCACTGTGAGCTGTCTATGAGTACACTGAGCTCTTTATAACCGCTATGATTTCTCCATGACTACTAGGAACTCTCTGTGAGGACTGTGCGCTCTCTATCACAACTACAGTTTCTCTATGAGCTCTTTATAACCCTCTGAGGAACCTATATGAGCTATGACCAGTGTGAACTCTCTATCTCCATTTTGAATTCTCTGTGACCACTGTGAGCTCACTATGGCCATTGTGAGCTCTCCATGACCTCTATAAGCTATGAACACTGTGAATTCTCTATGATGACTATGACCTGTGACCACTATGAAGTCTATGTGAACTCTCTGAGCTCTCTATGAACACTGTGAGCACTCTGTGACTACTGTGAGCTCTCTATGACCACTGTGATCTCTCTGTGACCACTTTCAGCTCTCCATGACCATGATAACCTCTAGCTACTCTGAGTAATCTGTGGCCACTATGAGCTCTCTATAACCACTTTGAGCTTGGATGATTTTGAGCTTCATGTACACTGTGAGCTATGACCACTACAAGTTCTCTATGACCACTATGAGCTATCTTTGACCACTGTGGTAGTGGACTATGACCACTACCAACACTCTATGACTATTATGAGCTATGACCACTATGAGATCTCTCTGACCATTGTGAAATCTTTGATGACTATTATCTCTGTAGGACAACTTTGAGCTCTCTATGACCACTTTGAGCTATGACCACTGTGAGCACTCCATGCCCTGTACAACGTATGAACACTGTGAGCTCTGTATAACCGCTGTGAGTTCTTTATGTCCACTATGATCTATGGCCACTGTCAGCTCTTTGTGAAAATTATTAGCTTTTAATGACTACTATAAGCTACGACTAGCTATAACCACCATGACATCTCTATGATCCCTAGGAGCTATGACCACTGTGAGTTGTCTATGACTATTATGAGTTGTCTATGACTACTATGAGCTATGACCAATGTGAACTCTCTGTGATTATTATAAACTATCTATGGCCCATATGATGAGTTACCACTATGAGCTCTCTAGGATCACTATGAGCTTTCTATGACCAGTGTAATCCATGATGACTGTGAGCTCTCTATGGCAATTATGAACTCTCTGTCCCCATTGTGAGCTATGATCACCTTGAGCATTCACTGGCTACTGTGACCTCTCTAGGATCACTGTGAGCTTTCTTTGAACACTGAGATGTGACAATTCTTAGCTTTGTATGACCACTATGAGCTAGGACCATTGTGATCTCTCTATTGCCACAAGGGAACTCTGTCATCACTATGAGATTTGACCACAATGAATTCTGCCAATTGTGAGCTCAGTATGGCCACTGTGAACTCTCTACGAACACTGTGAACTCTCTGTGACCATGTATGAGCTCTTTATGACAACCTTGAAATATCTGACGACTGTGATGTCTACATGACTACTTTGAGCTCTCCATGACCACTCTAAACTCTGGCCTCTGTGAGCTATCCATGACAACTATGAGCTATGACCTCTGTGAGCTCACTATGAACATTAGCTCACTATGACCACTGTGAGGTGTGACCACTGTGAGCTCTCTAGGAACACTATGAGCTATGACAATTGTGAGCTTTCTATGCCTACAAGAGAAACCCATCATCACTATGGGCTATGACCACTATGAGCACTGACAATTGTGGGGTCAGTATAATCAGTGTGAGCTCTTGGACTTCTGTAAACTCCCTATGACCACTGTGAGCTCTCTAGACTACTATGAACAATGACAACTATGAGCTCTCTATGGCCAGAGATCATTATTGCAACAATGATTTATGATCAGTGTGACATCTCTATTATCACTGTGAGCTCTCAATGACTACTGTGAACTGTATATGACTACTGTGACCTCTCTATGACCAACAGTGAGCTCTCTGTTTTCATTGTGATCTCTCTGTGATGACTGAAAACTGTCTGTGACTACTTGAGTTCCCTAGGACTACTGTGAACTGTATATGACCACTATGATATCTCTAGGACCATTCTGAGCTCTTTATGAAGACTATGAACTCTCTATGAGAACCATGAGCTATGATCTCTGTGAGCTCTCTAAGTCCACTATGAGCTATGATAACTATGACCTCTATATTGTAAGCTCTCTATGAATACTGTGATCACTTTGTGACCACTGTGAATTCTCTATGAACACTATGATCTCTCTAGGATGTCTGTAAGATCTCTATAAACATTATAAGCTCTCTATGACCACTGTGGGATCTCTATTGTAACAGTGTAACAGTGTCTTGGGGGCCTACGGAGACCTTTGGGGACAGGGATAAGCTGGCAAGGAGTCAACAGCACAGACTCCGGGAGTCAGGCGAGTGGCAAAGCAGGCTCTAAGGCTCTCAGGCTCTCAGGCTCGCATGCATGCTCATTTATTATAAATATCAGGCTGCTTATATACCCCACCCAACATCCCATAAGTCCCAGCATGAGCCTTTGCTGGTTGTCCTGTCCAGATTTGTCCTCTGAGCCAGGCAGTTTAACAGCACCAACTGCCTTTGCTCTGGAGAAGGCATAGTCTCTTGAGATTTGTAGTCTCGTGAGATTTGTATGCTTAGCGGGAGAGAGGAGTCCAAGGAGCCTCTCTATATGGAGGAATGGAAGCCTCTATGGCACAATCATTTTCCATTCTTTCTATATATCCATCCTTTTTATCTACTTTTGACAGCCAATGGGAGCCAGAGTACTTTGCTCTGACCTTGTTGACCCCACCTTAGAGGGTGTCCAGCATTATGGACCATACCTTAGGTCATCCTGTCTCACAGGATCTTACACATCATTGGCTACCGGCCCTCGAAGGACTTCACCTCTGGAAGGCATGTCAGGATATGTGTATAGTAGACTAGAGCAAGACTCCACAAATCTCTGCAATCCAAGCTCAAACCATGTTCCTAGGGGCACCATGGCTTGGATATTCAAGGGCCATAAGCACCTGTAGCATGGAGCACTGCTGAGAGATGTGCTGAAGGAAATACTTAAGCTATATAATTGATAAGAGAACAGTTCCTTTTTTAAATTTTTTAATTATTTTTATTCAATTGTGTGTGTGTGTGTGTGTGTGTGTGTGTGTGTGTAGAACAACAAAACTTAGGAACCACGATGGACTGCCTCCACCTCCTCCTTGTTTTACTCTGCCCTGGGATTTACAGGCTCCACCCTACCATGACCAGAAATGCAGGGCCCCCCGACTTCCGCCTGGTGTCTATACGTGTGATCTAGGATCTGAACTCAGGACCTTCTGCCTGCAAGGCAGAGGCTCAACCCCTGAGGTACCTCTCCAGCCCCTACTTCTTTCTATGATAACATAAATTACGATCCATTAAAATTTAAATCATGACCACTGTGAGGTCTCAATGACCACTGTGAGCCTTTTATGAAACTGTGAGTTCTGTATGTCTACTATGAGCTATGACCACTCTGAGCTATCTGTGACAAATATGAGCTATGACCACTGTGAGTTCTCAATGACCACTATGATTTCTTTTACTTCTATGAGCTCTCTATAGCCACTGTGAGTTCTCTTTACTACTGTGAGCTATTACCAATGTAAGCACTCTATGCACAGTATGAGCTGTGACCACTCTGAGCTCTCTATGACTACTGAGAGATCTGTATGACCAGTGTGAGTTCTCTGTGACAACTATGAGCAATGTTGACTGTGAGCTCACTATGAAATCTCTGAGCTCTCTATGAACACAATGAGCCTTCTATGCCCACTTTGAAATATTTGACAACTTTGACCTCTCCATGACCTTTGAACTCTCTATGACCATTTTAAGCTATGGCTACTGTAAGCTCTTTATGACCAATATGAGTTGTGATCACTGTGAATTCTCCACGACAACTATGAGCTATGAAAACTGTGAGGTCTCTATGACTACCATGAGCTGTGAGCACTTTAAGATCACTGTGACCACTTTGAGTTATGATCACAGTGAGCTCTGAGGACTCTGTGCTCTCTATGACAATTATGCGTTATGACCATTGTGAGCTGTTCTAAGTGAAGTATAAGCCATAACAACTGTGAGCTCTATATGACTACTCTGAGCTCTCTATGACCACTATCAGCTTTCTATCACCACTATGGGCTATGAACACTGTGAGCTATTTCCATTGTGAGCTCTCCTTGTACACTGTGAGCTCACTATGGCCATTATGAGTTCTTTGTGACCAATATAAGTGATGACTACTGTGAGCTATCTATGATCACTGAGAGCTGTGAACACTATGAGATGGCTATGATCACTGTGAGCTCTCTATGACCAGTATGAGCTCTCTATAACAATTGTAAGCATGCACACTCTGGGGTTTCTATGACCACTATGATCTCTATCAACTCTGAGCACTCTATGAGCACTATGAGGACTGTATAACCACTATGACCTCTGGCCACCATGAGCAGTCTATGACCACTCTGAGGTATGACCACTATGAGATCTCTATGACCACTGCGAGCCCTGTATGAGCTCTCAGTGATGACTATGGACTATGCCCACTGTAAGCTCTCTATGACCATTATGAGTTCTCTATGGTCACTATGAGCTATGACCATTGTGTGCTCTATGACCACTGTGAGCTCTCTGTGACCACAGTGAGCTCTGAATGACTACTGTGAGCTATCTATAATGACTGAGCTGTCTATAACCACATTAAGCTATGA
This sequence comes from Typhlomys cinereus, assembly GCA_023101885.1. NCBI lineage: Eukaryota > Metazoa > Chordata > Mammalia > Rodentia > Platacanthomyidae > Typhlomys > Typhlomys cinereus. Next base: position 7,253,977 of record JALPQD010000058.1, read on the forward strand.
CCATTCTGAGATCTCTATGACAAGTATCAGCTATGAACACTGTGAGTTTTCTATGACAACTATGAGCTATAAACACTCTGAGCTCTCTGTGGTCACTGTGACCTTTCTATGACCACGATGAGCTAAGATGACTATGAGCACTTTATGAGTAATATAACCTATGAGCAGTATAAGCTCTGTATGACCACTGGAAGAACTCTAAGACCACTGTGCACTATGACCACTATGAGCTCACTATGACCACTGTGAGCTAACACCACTATGAGCTCTCTATGACCACTTTGAAATCTTTGACGACTGGTACCTCTCTAAGAGGTCTGTGAACACTATGTGCTCTCTAGGACCACTGTGATATTTCTATGTTCACTGTGAGTTCTCTATGACCACTGTGGTCTATCTATGACCACTGTGAGTTGTCTATCAAAATGGTGAGCTCTCTGTCATAAATGTGACCACTTGAGGAACACTGTGAGCTCTCTATGACCAAAGAGAGCTCTACCTGATCACTCTAAGCTCTCTATGATGATTATCAGATATGACCACTGTGAGATTTCTTTAACCACTATGAGCTATGAGCACTGTGATATGTCTTTGACCATTGTGAGCTCTCCATGTCCACTATGACCTAGGACCACTGTGAGTTCTCTAAAATTACTATGAGCTCTTTTTGACCATTATGAGCTATGACCACTGTGAGCTCTTCATTTCCATTGAGAACTGTCTATGACCTCTGTAAGCACACTATGGACATTATAAGTTCTTTATGACTACTAAGAACTATGTCCACAACAAGCAAGTGTGACCACTGTGACCTGTGAGCACTATGAGCTCTCTCTGACTACTGTGAGTTCTCTATGACCACTATGAGCTCTGTATGAACACTTTTTTGGGGGCCTCATCAAGACCCTGGACAAGGGCTGTTGGAAATTCCTGAGCCTGGCTAGAATTTCATGATCTGTTTAAGCTGCCTCACCAGCATAATTCAGCACAGCCTTGTGGCTGATGCAATATAGCCTTAGGTAGCAACAGCAACTGGCCCATAGTAATGCCCCACTAGCCCATAATAATCTCATGAGATTACAAATCTCACGAGACTACGCCTTCTACAGTTGGTGCTGTTAACTGCCTAGCTGAGAGCACCAATCAGCAAAGACTCAGGCTAGGACTTATGGGATGTTGGGTGGGGTATATAAGGGCCTGACTGTTGGAATAAAGAAGCTTTTCCTGCTTTGACAGAGCTCCCAGCCTGGTGTGTTTTTCCCCAGTAGTGAGAGGGGTTAGGGCCGACGACACTCATCTTCCTGCACAGCCCCGGGTTGTTCCTGGCTAGGCCAGCACTCCCTTCTGCACTAGCTGCCGAGAGCCTGGCAGACTGGTGCCCTGTGTGAGGCAAAGGCAAACATGTGAGGCAAAGGCAAACGTGTGAGACAAAGGCAAACGCGTGAGGCAAACGTGTGATGTTCGCCGACAGGCTAATCGGTCTTTGGGTGAGTGTACTCCCATAAGTTATGAGGCAGTCTTTTTCCAAACCTGACCCCACACTAGACTCACTCAGACTTTTACTTAAGAGTCGAGGTCTTGCCCTTTTCAAGCTTGGGGCTACTTACTTCAGATTGCTCCATGGCTACCTGAGAGCAATCTCTTTGATTGGGAGACATGGGATCGAGTTGAGGGGCTTATCTGGCGAGCCCAGGTAGAAGAGGGGGAGATCCCACCCTTGGGAGTTCTCCCTACCATCTCCACCTCTAAAGGATGTTTTCCCCCAAAACCACCAAAGACCGGATCCAGCCCAGAGAGACTGTTAGGAGGGAAACCACTGACCTCTCTCTGGACTCTTTTGGCAGTGCTTCATGGCCTCTAAACCACCACTCTTCTGGCCATGATCAGTTCAGCACTCCAATAAATCCTTTTTGTCCTCCATCTGCTCCCCCACCATATACTCCGGAGGGTGGGTTGACAGAGTTGTTTCCTGCTAATATTAATCCTAGTGGGAACCGCCCTGCTGCCTGGTATCCCTGAGAAGCTCATGATTTAAAAGAACTAAAAAAGGCTGTTGTAGAACATGGCCCTAATTCCCCCTGGGCAGAGACTATTCTCTGAGGTTTATCCCACCATCCCTGCACTGCCCAGGACTGGAAAGACCTTGCCCAAGCTGTGCTCCCTGGGCCAATGTATATTAAATGGTGCGCCTTTTACCAAGACGAATGCCACACCCAAGGGAAGCAAAATCAGGCCTCCCAGCCACCTATTCCAATCACTTTTGGGATGCTTGCTGGTAACAATGATCAATTTTCAACTGGGCCACAGCAGGCAGTTATTCCTGATCACTATAGAGACCAAATTGGGAGACTGGGAGTGAATGCATGGAAGAGATTAGAGAAGGGCCCCACTGAGCCCCCTATCACAGACATGACACAAAAGGCAAATGAAGATTTGGCCACTTTCATAGAGAGGGTAGAAAAGGGTCTCGCCAGGAAACTTTCCCCTGGTCCTCTACGGAAACAGTTTGATAGAATCCTAGTGTGGTAAGGGATGAACTATGATCATAAAATAGCCTGTGCTGGAATAAAAGATCACTCTATGTCCAGATGGATCATAGCCAGCAAAGATGTTGGATCCACTACCCACCAAGCTAGAACCATGGCCTCTGCCATGCAAAAATTAATGAGCGGATGCTCCCGTTGGGGAATCCCCAGCAGGGACTCCCTTGGATTCCCACTATTCCTTCTGTTTTTTTTTTTTTTTTTTTTTTTTTTTTTTACTGCTTTTTCTCTATTCCCCTACATTCTGATGACATTGAGAAATTTGCCTTTCTATCCCCTCTACCAATTTTGAGGGGCCTGATTTGAGATTCGAGTGGACCATATTGCCCCAAGGCATGGCTAACTGTCCTCCCATTTGCCAGTACTATCTGTCCCAGATTTTTGCCTCTTTTAGGGAACAACCCGATTCATTATTTTATATTTATATCAATGACATTATTTTAGGATCTCCTCATCCTCAGAAGCTTAAGAAGATTATTGGTGAATGTCTTGCCATCTTAGAGGCCTATAATTTTAGGGTTTCACCCGATGGGGTACAAGCAATTCCTCCTTTTCTATGTAAACAAAGGACCAACCGTATTTTCCTCCAACACCTTCAAGGTCACCAAAATATACCAGGGTTCCTCTCTGAGGGCAATGCTGTGGCAGACAAAATAGCGTCTGTCATGACTTTTGAGGAGGCCACTAGCTTTCATCGCCTCACCCATACTAATTGGAGAGGCCTCAATCACAAATATCCTTTAGTGCCTATTAAGGATCTTAAAAAGATCATTCGCAATTGCAAATCCTGCCAACCTTTTTTACAAATCCCTCCCCTTCAGAAGATGGGGGTCAACCATCGTGGGCTAAGACCCAACAATTTATGGCAAATAGGTGTCACCCACTACCCCCCTTTTGGTAAGCTCAAATATATCTTTCTTACCATTGATACTTTCTCCCATGCCTGCTGGGCATCAGCCCACACAGAAGAAAAATCCAAACATGCCATTAGCCATATGCTTCAATGCTTTGCCACACTTGGTCTTCCAGATCAAATTAAAACCGATAATGGCCCATGCTTTACTAGTAAGACTTTTACAGATTTCCTTAATACATGGCACGTTTCACACCATGAGGATCCTCCACAATCCACGGGGCCAAGCTATGATTGAATGCTATAATCAAACTCTTAAGGCCCAATTACAAAAACAACAGGGAGAGTCATCATCTTCTCATGATCAACTAAAGAGAGCACTATTTACTTTAAATATCTTAAATTTTTCAAAGACGGATCGGGCTTCCCCTTTCCAACGGCACTGAACTTCCTCTGTCACATACAGTTCCATCTGGGTACGCTGGAAAGACCCATTGACAGGAGCCTGGAGAGATCCTGATCCCCTTATATCAGCAGGGCAAGGATTTGGCTGTGTTCTTCCCCAGAGTGAAAAACGCCCCATATGGGTCCCCGCCAGGGACCTAAAATACCTCCCACAGGATGATAAACACATCTCCAGGAGTTTATACCCCCAGGAGTCTTATACCCCCAAGGAGTTCCCCTTTGCTCTCTCCCCAGAACCAGAGGATGACATCCTGTGCTGACAGCCCTCATCTGGTCCTTTGATGAGAATTTGGAGATTTGCAGGTGTGAACTTCAAGAATGGCCTTCTCCCTTACTTCCTCCCCTCTTGGGCTCTCTCTTTGTCCTTTTTCTTGTTCATTGGGCCTTACATCATTGATAGAGCCATTCAATTCATCCAGCAAAGAATAGAGGCTATTAAATTTCATCAGGTCAAGATTCATTACTCGCCACTCAGGATACCAACTGCGGCTATGGCCACCACTCATATACCTCCTCTGCCCTCCATGTTGACCAATGACGGGTAAGATCCCTAAAGCTAGGGACAACCTAAGACAGGCCATGGAGAGGCTTGCCCGTATCTTGGAGTGTGATACCCAGAGATGGGTACAGTTTCCAAAGGGAGACAACTTAAGACAGGGGTCACACATTTGGTCCCGAGGCTTACTCACAAAAACAAAAGGGGGAGATGTTGGGCCTCATCAAGACCCTGGACAAGGCCTGTTGGAAATTCCTGAGCCTGGCTAGAGTTTCATGATCTATTTAAGCTGCCTCACCAGCATAATTCAGCACAGCCTTGTGGCTGATGCAATATAGCCTTAGGTAGCAATAGCAACTGGCCCATAGTAACGCCCCACCTGCCTATAATAATCTCATGAGACTACAAATCTCGTAAGACTACACCTTCTACAGTTGGTGCTGTTAACTGCCTAGCTGAGAGGGCCAATCAGCAGACTCATGCTAGGACTTATGGGATGTTGGGTAGGGTATATAAGGGCCTGACTGTTGGAATAAAGAAGCTTTTCCTGCTTTGACAGAGCTCCCAGCTTGGTGTATGTGGGATGTTGGGTGGGGTATATAAGGGCCTGACTGTTGGAATAAAGAAGCTTTTCCTGCTTTGACAGAGCTCCCAGCTTGGTGTATTTTTCCCCGGTAGTGAGAAGGGTAGTGAGAAGGGTAGTGTTGGAATAAAGAAGCTTTTCCTGCTTTGACAGAGCTCCCAGCTTGGTGTATTTTTCCCCGGTAGTGAGAAGGGTCAGGGCCAACGATACTCATTTTCCTGCACAGCCCCGGGTTGTGCCTGGCTAGACCAGCACTCCCTTGTGCACTAACTGCTGAGAGCCTGGAAGTCTATGGCCACTGTAAGCTCTCTATGACCATGATGAGATGTAATCACTCTGATGTCTGTAAAATCAATATAAGCTATGACTCTGAGTGAACTCTCAGTGAGCACTATGGGCTATGACCACTGTGAGCTCTCTATGGTCATTATGAGCTCTCTATGAGTGCTGTAAGCTCTCTATGGCCACTGTGAGCTATGAGCACTGTGATATATGCCCAGTGTGAGATATGACCACTCTGAGCTCTCTATGACTACTCTGATTTTTCTATGACCACTGTGAGGTTCCCTTTCAGCTCTCTTTGACTATTATGAGCTATAATCTCTCTGACCAATCTGTAACAAATATGATCGAACACCACTGTGAGCTCTCTATGCCACTATGATGTATGATCACCATGAGCACTCTGTGACCCCTGCAAGATATGACCATTATGAGCCCTCTATGACCAATATGAGCTTTGACCACTGTGAGCTCTCTATTTCCATTGTGAACTCCCTGTGACCACTGTGAGTTCATTATGGCTGCTCTCAGCTTTCTATGATGACCATGAACTATAACCACTGTGATCTGTGACAACTATAAGCTCTCTATGACTGCTGCAAAGTCTCTGTGATCACTGTCATCTTAGAATGACCACTGTGAACTACATTTACAAAACACAAGTGTACAAAGAGAACTTATGAAACATTTGGTTTTACTAATACTGAGCATCAGGCAGATGACTTTCAAGAATCCAATGTGTAAGCACAGTGAAGCCCTGTATTCCCTTCGATTCTGATTGATGTGCCCTAAGCATGAAACAGCTTTGGCCACTGCACCAGGCATCATGAGCTATGATCACTCTGAGCTATCTTTGACCAATATGAGCTATGACCATTGTGAGGTCTTTATGAAAACTATGAACTATGACCATCGTGAACTTTCTATGACCACTATGAGCTATGAACACTCTGAGCTCTTTATGGCCATATGAGCTCTCTGTGGCCACTATGAGCTAGGACAATTATGAGTGCTCTTGAGAACTGTTAGCTATGACCTTGGAATCTGTCTATTACACTGTGAGCTCTCTATGATCACTGTGGGCTATGACCTCTGTGAGCTCTCTATGATCACTGTGAAATCTTTGACAACTGTTATCTGTCTATGATCTCTATGATTCTCTATGACCATTATGAGCTATGACTACTGTGAGCTCACTATGACCATTATTAGCTTTTTATGACCATTGTGTGCTATAACCACTGTGAGCTCTCTATGACCACTTTGAGCTATGAGCACTAATCTATGTTCTCTATGACAACTCTGATCTCTCTGTGACCATGGTGAGCTCTCTATGACAACTTTGCGCTCTCTTGGACTACTATGAGCTATGACAACTCTGAGCTCTCTGTGACAGATATGAGTTATGATCACAATGAGCTGTCTATGGCCACTAAGAACTTTGACCACTGTGATCTCTCTATGTCCACTGTGAGCTCTCTATGAACATTGTGAGCTCTAAATGACCACTGTGAGCTATCTACAACCACTATGAGCTATTTATGACTACAATGAGCTATGTCCATTCTGAGCTATCAATAACCAATATAAACCATGAGCACTTGGATCTCTCTATGAAAACTATGAGCTCTCTCTCACCACTAAGAGCTATGAGCTCTCTATGACCAGTGTGAGCTATGAACACTATGAGCACTCTATGTCCCCTGTGAAATCTTTGACCACTGTTAACTCTCTATGACCACTATGAGCTCTCTGTGACCACTATGAGCTATGATAACTGTGAGATCTCTATGACTAGTATGAGCTATAACCACTATGAGCTTTTGATGACCACTGTGAGTGCTCTGTGCCCATTATGAGCTATGACTGCTGTGAGCACACTGTGAAAATTTTTAGCTCTCTAACACTAATGTGGCTATTATCACTATGAGTTATAACCATTGTGAGCTTTTTTTTAAACAACTTTGAATCATCAATTTTATCAATCAAAAGGCAATTTACAGGAAATAGATACACATGTCTGTCTACATTTACAAAACCAGGTGTACAAATAGAACTTATGAAACATTTGGTTTTACTGATACTGAGCATCAGGCAGATGACCTTCAAGAATCCAATATGTAAGCACAATGAAGTCCTGTGTTCCCTTCAGTTTTGATTGATGTGCCCTAAGCATGAAACAGCTTTGGCCACTGCACCAGGCATCAAGCTAGGATGAACAAAGGCCTACCATCTGCTCTGCTCCTGAATGATATAAGAAAAGCACCACCATGAGGTGTCTCTTTGCCCATTGCCAGGGGGTACATTGTCAGCTTTTTATGACCACTGTGATCTATGACCACTATGACTTATCTAAGACCACTTCGAGGTCTCTATAAAAACTGTGACCTCACTAGGATCACTGTGAGCTCTCTATGACTAATATGAGGTAAGACCACTGTGATAACACTATGAATATTAGCTCTTTACGACAAATGTGAATTCTTTATGATCACTATGAACTATGATCACTGTGACCTCTCTATAACCGCTAAGAGCTCTCTATGTCAAGTATAAGCCATGACCACTATGAGCTCTTTATATTCACTGTGAGCTTTCCAAATCATTGTGAGCTTTCAATGGCCATTATGTGCTCCCTGTGACCAGTATGAGCTATGACCACTATGAGTTCTCTGTGACCACTGTGAGATATGCACACTATGACTTCTTTATCACCACGTTCACTTCTCTATGACAACTGTGAGCTCTCTGTGACAATTGTGAGCTCTATAAGAACACTTTTAGCACCATATGACCATTATGAGCTATGATCACTGTGAGCTCTTTATGTCCACCATGAGCTATGACTACTGTGAACTGTCTGTTACAAATCTGAGCTCTCTATGACTACTATGAGTTCTCTATTATCTCAATGAGCTATTTCCACTGAGAACTTTCTATAACAACTATGAGCTTTCTGTGACCACTGTGATCTATGACCACTATTACCTCGGTATTACAATTTTGGGCTCTCTATGACAACAGTGAGCTCAGTATGACCACTGTGAGCTCACTAAGACTTCTGTGAGCTCACTATAACCACTGAGAGCTCTATATGACCAATGTAAGCTCTGTATTACCACTCTGAGCTATGATCTCTATGAGTTCTCTATGACTACTGTGAGCTCTTTTTGACCACTGTGAGCTCTCTTTGACCACAGTTAGCTCTCTATGACTGTGAGCTATGACCATTGAGCTCTTTATGATCACTCTGATATTTCTGATGATGGTGAGTTCTCTATGACCACTTTGAGTTCTGTATGATCACTATGAGTTATGACCACTGAGACATTTGTAAAACCAGTTTGAGCTATGAGTACTATGAGGTCTCTATGAGTTCTTTATAACAACTATGAGTTTTCTATGACCACTGTGATTTCTCTATGACCAGTATGAGCTATGACCACTATGAGTTTTATATGACCACAGTGAGGTGTCTGTGACCACTATTAACTATGACCACTATGAGCTCACTATGAACATTATTAGATCTCTATAACCAATGTGAGCTATGACTACTGTGAGACCTCCATGAACACTATGAGGTATGATGACTTTGAGCTCTCTATTACCATTATGACCGCTCTATGGCCACTATAAACAATGACCACTGAAAGGTCTCTTTGACTACTTTGAGCTCTACATGTCCACTATATCCTGTGACCACTGTGAGCTCTCTATAAACACAATGAGTTATGATCATGGTAAGCACTCTATGGCTGCTATGAAGTCCCTCTGACCACAATGAGCTATGGCTACTATGAGTTCTCTCTGATCAATAGGAGCTATGACCATTATGAACTCTGTATCATCACTGTGAGCTATGACCCCTATGCACTCTATGTGATCACTGTGAGTTCTCTATGACTGCTGTGAGCTATGAACACTATGACCTCCCTATGACCATTGCTATATCTGTGATGACTGTGAACTTTCTATGACCACTTTGAGTTCTCTATAACCACTATGAGTGATGACTACTGTGACCTCTCTAAGATTTATATATCCTATGATCACTGTGAGCTTTCTTTTTTTTTAATATTTTTTATTCAATTGTGCATATGTTATGTGTGCATGCGCGTGTGTCTGTGTGTGTGTAGAACCACGGATGAATTCGGGAACCACCTCTCCAGCCCACCACTGTGAGCTTTCTATTAGTCCTGTTTATGTCAACTATGAGCTCTCCATGAGGACTGTGATTTCTCTATGCCCACTGTGAGCATTCTATGACCTCTATGAGCACTCTATGACCATTATTAGGTATGACAACTATGAGCTCAATATGAACATTATTACCTGTCTAGGACCACTGTGAGCTATGACCACTGTGAGATCTCTATGACTACTATAAGCTATGACAACTCTATTACCATTATGATATCTCTATGACCACTTTGAGATATTTCCATTGTGAACTCTCTGAGATCACTGTGAGCTCACTATGGCTATCATGAGCTCTTTATGAACACTATGAGCTATTATTACTATGAGCTCACTGTGAGTCCAGGAGATCAGGAAAGTGGCAAAGCAGGCTCACATCTTGTAGACTCATATATTGTAAATGTACAGCTCCTTATATACCCCACACAACATTCCATAAGTTCCGGTGGGTGCTTTTACTGCGTTGACCTGTCTGGGTTGGTCCGCTCAGCCAGGTGGTTTGATGTCAGTACCAGGCACTGCAGCAGATTTTAGCTTGGGGAAGTTGCATTCATGCGTGCAGTCCACACAGACAATACAGGCCTGCCTGATCCATTCCAGCTACATATCCATCCTTTTTATTTATATTGAGAGCAAGCGGGAGCCAAGAGTTCTTTGTTCTGACCTTGTTGACCTGGCCTCAGAGGGTGTCCAGCATGATGGACGGTGCTTGTCTTAGATCATCCTGTCTTACAGGATTTTACCTGTCATTGACTACCAGCCCTCGAAAGATCTCCCCTCCGGAAGGCATGTCAGGGTAGGTAAATAGTAGATTAGAAGAAGGTCTCATGAATCTCTGCAATCCAAGCTTGAACCACGTCTCTAGGGGGCCATGGCTTGGATGTTCAAGGGCCATAAGAACCTATAGCATGGACTTGATGATGGTGCTCTGCTACGAGATGTGCTGATGCAAATCCTTCAGCAATATAATTAATCAAAGAACAATTCCTCCTGTGATAGTATAAGTTGCAATCTAAAAGGGATCAACAGACTTTTAAAGTTGTTCCAGATTCTGGTTTCAAACACAGTATCTATAAGCAGGGGAGCCACATGTGTCATGTTAACATATTCTATCTGTTGGTTTAAAGTTAATGAGTAATTAAGAGGGCCTAAGACCAAGGCCCCTTGATGTACTGAGATAGTTATTCATGAACCTTGGGCATGTTGAAGACCTGATAAGGTGTTAAGCCTATGGAGGCATATCGAGGGTCACACGAGACAAGAGCAAGACTTTAGGGCCTTCAAGACACCTTTTGAAAATATGTAGCCAAACCTATGGTGGATTGTGATATAGGAAAAATATATCGTCCATAACCAATGAACATATCCAATGTGTTGGTAAGACCATACTGAAGGTTGAGACAGGCTTGTGTGCTGCCTGATCATCATATGCAGAATACCAACTCAGTAAAATGACTGGCTCCAAGTCTGTCTTAAGGAGATGATACAAATCATAATGGGTTTGGAGCTGCATGGCCCATTGGCAAAGAACCTATTCAAAATAAGTGGAGTCAGGGCCTGACTCATTGGCCACTTTACAAATTATGGAAAGCAATCAAGGTAGCCATCTAAAGCTGTCTTCTTGTCAGGGAGACGTCTATGATTTTCCACTGGGCAGAATAAACGTTTGGGAATCCACAGGGGTCAACCTGCTGATGGAGAAACACAAAGACAGCCACGACTCCAGTGGAGCCCTGGTTCTGGTTAGGACAGGTGTGTGTCAAAGGCATTCTGTCACTGTAAAACCATTAAAGTGTATAAAATGGAAGAAAGAATTAAATGAGGTGTAGCTGAGGAAGTCTTAAATCTATTTGGAGGATAGTATTACAAAGATCTTTCTGGGGGACATTTCTTATAAGAAGTATAGAGGCCATGTCTGAGAAAATATTGTAAGTTGATTCTTTTATATTGAATTTAAGATTTTGTATTTCTTAGGCTCATTACCAAAATTTTTGTCTTTAAAATATATGGCCTTTATAATATAAATATAATAGACTCTATAAGATCTTAAGTAGTTATGCCCTTTAGAAATTAGGATTTAATGCATAAGCAAAAATAAAACTTTTGAGTTATGATAAACAGCCTTAAATCTCATTTTGAAATGAAAATGTTAAATAATTTATAATTGTATTATTTTAAAATCTTTTAAAGCCAAATAAATAAATGAAAATACAAGTCAATAAAAGTTTTTTAAATTTTGTAGAGACCAGGAAATTATTAAATATGAAATAAACAAGGTTACAGGTTACAGGAGAATACCTCTATGCCTGTTTAGATAAGCAATCTTTAAAAAATAAAATCTCTGCAATTACCATTACCAAGTATAGTCTGCCACAAATCCATGAGCTATATTTTTTTGTATAGAGCCTTTACTAGTCCATTAATATTTTTAACCTTCTAATTTCTGTTCTAAGAAAGTGCCCAATTTTCTTTTTTTAATTATTTATTCAATTGTGTGTGTGTGTGTGTGCGCGCGCAAGTGCATGCGCACGTGTGTGTGTGTGTGTAAAGCCACGGGAAAATTCGGGAACCACCATGGACCGTCTCCACCTCCTCCTTGTTTACTCTGCCCCGGAATTCACAGGCTCCACCCTACCAGGACCAGAAATGCAGGCTGCCCCCCGATTCCACCTGGCATCTATACATGGAGTCTAGGATCCGAACTCGGGACCTTCTGCCTGCAAGGCAGAGGCTTAACCCCTGAGCCATCTCTCCAGCCCCAGAAAGTGCCCAATTTCTGTAGGTTATCTTCAAAAATTTGTCTTTAAAGAATTTTTGAACTACTTCAAAAAATATTAACTAATTTATGAGAAGCAAGTAGCTAGAAAAATCTCATGGAATCTGGGGCTGGAGAGGTGGCTCAGGGGTTAAGCCTCTGCCTAGACCCCACGTATAGATGCCGGGCAGAAGCGGGGGCGGCCTGCTTTCTGGTCCTGGTAGGGCAGAGCCTGTGAATCCCGGGGCAAAGTAAACAAGGAGATGGAGGCGGTCCATGGTGTTTCCTGAATTCGCCCATGGTTCTACATACACACACATACATACACACATGCACAATTGAATAAATAATAAAACTAAAAAAATACAAATTAAAAAAAATAAGAAAAAAACTCATGGAATCCAAGAAAAACAAGCATGGAACTAAAAATGGATTCATAATACTAGAGTGCCATGTGGGGCTTGGGCGTTAAAGATGGTTGCCAGGGCCAGGTATATTTGTACACCAGGCAAGCCCAGGGAAACTGGCTTTCTCTGGTTGGTTAACTCCCATTGGTCCCAACCACTTGCTCTTAGGCCCAGGTGGGGCTAGAGACCAAATTGTTTTTTGAATGTGGAGAGCTCATCTCCATAATCCCTTCATAGGGAAGTTGACTATCTTACCTCTGGGAGGATTGATTAGTCAGTTCCTCAGCAGGAGTGTTTCTTCAGGGTGATTCCAACTCTGGGGCATGATCTTCAGAAATGTCAAAGACCTTTAAAGACCTTAGAGACTGTCCAAGCAAGGACTGTTCTAGACCTGCCTACTGTATCCCTTAACCTTCTGAGGACCCAGTCTGGCTACTTCCTACTGATTTGGGGCAAAGGAAGTGTGAGCAACCAATAATTCACATCTATGAAGTGCTGAGATGGTCTCAATGTCTTTTTTAAATGAATTTACTACTTTTAAGTCCATCAAAAAGAGACAAAAATAAATAGATAAATTAAGCCTAAAATATTTATCTGTTATCTTGCCTGAAATAGATATTACCTTTGGTGTAAAAGTGAAGAGCTGCAAGTAATTTACATATTGGAGACCTTTCTCCTCTGATAGATATAAATCTCTGAGGTCACATTCTAAGGCCTGTCCAAAAACATGTAAACTGTCTGAATCTTGGGGAAGAACAATCTAAATTAATTTGTTTCTTCCTTCTGGATTCTTATAGCAAAGTGGCACAGGTCTTTTTGGGACCAAGGGAATGTAAACGAATATATACAGGGGATATTGTTTCCTCACATGGGAAGTTCTACATATCTCTGAGCATTATCTTAGAACCACTGCTCTGATCTAAATGAAGAGCCAGCTTTGATTTGTCAGTGGAGCATATCTGTTTAACAGCAGACATTTTGTTCTCCGCTTCTTCCTGGTTTAACTCTTTTTAGTTTGTCATTGCCATTTTCCTTTGCCAAACACTAAGGTGAACTGTTTGCTAGATTTGATGGGATAACATACTATAAAATAAGTGAGAGGAATGAGAAAGTTTAATTAATCAGTACTATAGTGGCTTTGTTATTTTGGGAATATATGGAAAAACCTTTAAGAACACAATGACATTTTCATTTGTAGTCTTATTAAAGATCAAAATCGAGATAATCTTTCATGAAAGAAAAACATAATCTATCAGAAAAACAATTGTGATCGATATAAAACATGTAGTTAAGGTCTTAGATGTCATTAAAATTATTTGTTCTTATTTTAAATATGCATACATGTATTTAAAAATGGCATGCCAAAATTTTTATATTAGCGCACAACAGAGATGAAAGAAAATTGAAGTGGCCACAGATATTTTATGTTGAAACACAAGACACACAACATGTAAGCACAGAATATATAAACATACAAACCTATGAACAACATACAATTAACTATCAACTGGCAATTGTACAAGTTACCCAAAACTGTCTTAAAATTGCTCTTGAAAGCTTTATCAAAGGCAGGTAAACATTTAGGTAAACCTTATCATTTAAAACAAGATCTCATATTAGTTAAGTCCAGTAGCTTAGCTTAATTATGAAAAACATTAAAAGCAGATTAAACTTTAAAATTCAGTACCAAAACCCAATTGCTATTTAAATTTTTTTTATTACTATTATTTATTCAACTGTGCGCATGTGCTTGTGTATGTGCGCGCGTGTGTGTCTGTGTGTGTGTGCGTGTCTGTGTGTGTGTGTAGAACCACGGACGAATTCGCGAACCACCATGGACGCCTCCACCTCCTTCTGCCCCGGGATTCACAGGCTCCGCCCTACCAGGACCAGAAACACAGGCTGCCCCCGCTTCCGCCTGGCGTCTATACGTGGGATCCAGGATCCGAACTCAGGACCCTCCGCCTGCAAGGCGGGGGCTTAACTCCTGAGCCACCTCTCCAGCCCCCCAATTGCTATTTAATAATCTTTATATTTAATAGATGAATATATTTGTCTAATTTTCTATTTTTTTTTCTAGCAAGGAAAAGTACCCTCATCCATAGATCGGGTTCCCCCATATTCTCTTAGGAGATCCTAGGTGCTAAAACTGCAGCCTCATCCCAAAATTCCTCTAGGCCTGAAGTCCTAACCTTGAGGCCTCTAGTCTCTAGGAGAGATTTTAAGAAACATATTTTTTAAAGAACAGAGATGAGACCAAAAGAGGAACAGATGAAACATGGAATGTATGGGATCCACATATCTTGTGCTTAGTGGGGAACTTGCATCATTCTTAGGCCACGGCTGTATGCTGTGAGGAAGAAAGGGCTGCTGTGGAAGCCCCATGTTGGGGCACCAAATGTAGCAGTCTTGGGGACCCATGGGGACCCACGGGGACCCACAGAAACCCTTGGAGGCAGTGATAAGCAGGCATGAAGTCAATATCGTGGACTCCTGGAGTAAGGCAAGTTGTAAAGTAGGGTCTCAGGCTTGCAGATTCGTTTATTGCAAATATTGGGCTGCTTATCCAGTGGGAGCTTTGCTGTGTTGTCCTTTCCAAGTTGGTCTTCTCAGTCTGTCAGTTTAATGTCAGCATCAGGTGCCATAGTGGATTCTAGCTTGGGGAAGTTGCATTTGTGCATGAAACCCATACAGACAATGCCGGCCTGCTTAGTACATTCCTCCTACACTCAATGACCACTGTAAGATATTCATGACCATCATAATCTTTCTATGGCCATTATAAGCTCACAGTGACCACTGAGCTATGACCACTATGAGGTATCTGTGATCACAGTGATTTATGATGACTATGACCTCCCTAATACCACTTTGAGCTATCTGTGACAACTGTGAGTTCTCTGGGACCAATGTGAGCTCTCTAAGACCACTGTGATCTCTATATGACCACTATGAGCTCTCTATGACAAGTATAAGCCATGACCATTGTGAACTCTCTATGACCACTATGAGCTATCTGTGGCCATTATGCATTTCCTATGAGCACTATGAGCTATGACCACTGTTGGGCCCGCCCAGGATTTGCCCCAGGGCATGGCTGAGCACATGGGACTAAAGATGGCCCTGAGGGCAAGTGTCCTATGTGTGATCCTGATCACCTTACCGAGAGCTAATTGGCTTTCAGGTATTGGCCTGTCCTCTGTGCTGAGTGGCATTGAACTTGATCATTAGCACCTGAAGGTTGCCTTGACCTTTTGACACAATTGGATGCCCGTTTCGTGCTCTGTAGTCCTTTGTCTATATAAATCCTTTGTTTCCCCCAATAAACGTGAGATCTGGTTCTGACAATCTCCCTGTCCCATGCCGAGTCTCTGGGGGATAGAGGCGGAAGTGGGGACAACCAGAAATGACCTCTTCATCATCACAGCGGGGGGGGGAGGGGGCTTGAGACTGCAGAGCCAGGGCTGGGTGGGAAAAGCTGTGGAACCGAGGAGCCGGGGCTTGGGGGGTGGTGCTTTGAGACCACGGAGCCCCAGCAGGTTGCAGACTCCGGTGAGGACCCACAGCAGTTGGGTGGAGATTCTGCTGGACCATGGCAGAGTGCAGGAAACCATGGGGATGGTGGGCATGCCTGCTGTTTAGTGATAACCCATCAATGTGCACACGCGGAGAATGTTACACAGAAATGCGGGCTCTGGACATAGTGAAGCCACTGGGGACCATAGCGCAGGACTGGAGAAGCCACTGTGCATGGGGATGCAGAGCCAGGTGACTGGAGCGAGTCTGCCCACAGCGGGGGAGATTCACAGAAGTGGACCAGCATATGGGCTGGCATGTGGGAACTGGCTGATGCGTGAGGGAGTAGAGCTTCCTGTTTGGAAGGAAGGGAGGCGCCTGCTCTGAAAGCCCAAAAAAGATGTGGAAAAGTCGTTCGAAAGAATGCCCTGCTCTCTTTATCAAGGGAAAGAGGCTATGAGTGTTCTGAGAACAGGGAGTGGTTCCCTGTATCCAGATTTGACTCCGCTAGGGAAAGAAAGGGATGGAGATGAATTAGAAGGGTATTTAGGAGAGATAAGTTGCTGTTATGGCCCATGTAAATGGGTCACACCCCTTCAGCACTTACCGCTTGCCGAGCCCAAACTCTTTGTTAAAACACTTATACCAGGTGCCCCATATGTTTTCACAGATGGAGGAAAAACTGGATCCACTTATGCTACCTTTGCTCCAGGAAGTTCAATTCAGCCATATGAAAAAAAGTACCAGCCTACCCAGGGATCAGCTCAGTATAAAAAGCTGTTGGCAGTTAAAATGGCATTAAAGGAAAATGAAGAGGCTATTAACTTATTCTCTGACAGCCTATATATTGTAAATTTACTTCAAGGAATGATAAATGCTCATATAAGATTAGATAACAATCCCATATCACCCCTTATGGTGGAACTAAAGTTTACATTAAAAAGACGAGAAAAGCCTATATATTTACAACATTTAAGGAAACACTCTGGTCTGCCCGGATTCCTAGTTCAGGGCAATGCCTTAGTTGATAAATTAGCTTTACAAGAGATATGGGCTTTTAACATTCAAGAAGCCTCTGACTTACATGGTTTAACTCATTTTAATTGGAGGGGCTTACTCCATAAATTCCCTCAAGTTCCTATAAAGGACTTAAAGAAAATTGTTCAAACCTGCAAGTCTTGTCAACCTTTTCTCCAAGTTCCACCCTTACAGGGACCAGGGGTTAATCCCTGAGAACTAAAACCTAATATGCTGTGGCAAACATATGTTACTCATTATGCACCATTTGGTAAACTTAAATGTGTCTTTGTTTCCATAGATACATTTTCTCAGGCATGTTGGGCATCTGCACATACAGAAGAAAAGGCTAAACATGCACAGTCGCATTTTTTACAGTGCTTTGCTACCCTAGGGTTACTCAACCAAATTAAGACAGATAATGGCCCTTGTTTTACTAGTCAAACTTTACAGAACTTTTTTCAGACTTGTCATATTACTCATACCACAGGAATCCCATATAATCCTGAAGGACAAGTCATTGTTGAAAGAAATCACCAATATTTAAAGGCCCAATTACAAAAACTAAAAGGAGTAAGCTCGCACCAACAGCTGGGGTTGGTATTATTTACCATCAACGTTTTAAATTTTCAAAAAAGACAACTTAAATTGAGATCCCAAAGACACTAGAAAGCCTATTCCACCAAAACTTCTGTCAAAGTGCTTTGAAAGTAACTGAGCATTGGAGGGGACCTGATCCCTTGATTACTATAGGGAAGAGGATTTGGATGTGTCTTACCAATTGGAGAGTCTTCCCTGATTTGGATTCCGGCAAGGAATCTAAAAATTCTATTCACAGGAGGATCCTCATGAAGGAGACCCAAAAGAATCATTCCCAGACTAACAAACCAAACCAAGGGACAAAAAGCCCTTGAAGCAGCTTTCTTTGCTTTTTCTCTTTCAGAAACTATCCATGGTGTGCCCAAGAAAGATGTTAACTGTGATCCTTATATGCCTGATTAATACCTTGCCTAGATGGAGTCGATCTGGGTTTGGCCAAACATCTAAAAAAAATTGTTCTTTTAATAACTATATTGTTGGGGCTGGAGAGGTGGCTCAGGGGTTAAGCCTCTGTCTTGCAGGCGGAAGGTCCTGACTTCGGATCCTAGACCCCACGTATAGACACCAAGTGGAAGCGGGGGCGGCCTGCATTTCTGGTCCTGGTAGGGTGGAGCCTGTGAATCCCGGGGCGGGGCAGAGTAAACAAGGAAGTAGAGGCGGTCCATTGTGGTTCCTGAATTCATCCGTGGTTCTACACACACACACATACATACGCACACACGCACACACATACATGCACAATTGAATAAATAATAAACAATAAAAAATTAAAAAAAATAACTATATTGCTTAAGTGCCGCATTCTTATCCGACCAATCTGGTAGAATATGTCTCAGTTTGGAAAAGATGGATTCAAAGAAACATCTTTTGGGATAAGGACATGGCTTTCTTTAAGAGAAATAAGGAAAAATGTGGGAATTGTCATGACTTGGTATTTCTTCCTAGTTCCATGCGGAAGGTCACAGTAACCCATGGGCAGGTGCTAGGAATTTCTCAGAATATCACAATAATGCCCATGAACAGGGTCTGGACACTCCTAGATAATTCGGGTTTTGTCTTGGGCAGGAAGAATTCTTCTGGGAATTAGGAATGCCCTCTACCTGCTCTTAGGATTTTTTTTTGGAAATAGCTTCCTGCTCTCTGATCTAGAGAAGAAGCCTGCTTTTTAACTTTTAGTCAAATTCTAAATAGAGATTTCATGTCTAGTCACTTACAATAAGTAGACTTGTTAGGCACTGATTTTAAGGAAATTAGAGAATAACTTCTAGAATCTTAAAACACAGATGTGTAAAATTCCCACCTATGTATTAACTCAGAAATTCCAGAAGTATAAGACTATGCTATCAATCCACTAGAACCTTAAAAGAAACTGTGATTCCCTCTTACCCTGGCGGAAGGCCAAGGAAGAGACCATCATGCCAGAATGTCTATATGTCAAGACTGCCCCTGGAAATGGTATTTGCAATCCAAACTGGGAGAATCCATGTCAGAAGCAAAGAGAGCCATGTCTTTCCTATCCCACACAACACTCTTATGAGAAATCACAGAGATGGACCATTTGAGTGCACTCCCACCAATGATCACCTCTGCCCCGAAAGAGACACTCATGGCAGGCATATGGGGCCTGACAGATTGGACCCCAGGTTTGGAGAATGCATGGTTCACAGATGGGTCATCAAACTGATGGCAATATACTTCTGGAATTCCTCAAAGGAAGACCTAAGAAACCTTACTATTAAAGGAATAGAAGGATGCTATTATAGGAGGGATTATTCTTTTAATAATTATATTGCTTAGGTGTTTCCTTCAGTGCATATCTCAGTAGTGCTCCATCAACAAAACCACACTCAAACACTTATAGCCTTGAATATCCAAGTCATGGCCCCCCTAGAGACGTGGTTCAAGCTTGGATAGCAGAGACTTCATGAGTTGTATGCAACATCTCAAGTTAGAACCTGCTGCCATGCCTGGTGCCCATGTCAACCTGCCTGACTGAGAGGATCAACCTGGAGAGGATAACAGCTAAAGCTCATACTGGGACTTATGGGGTATTGGGGACTCCGATAGTTAATTGTAAAATATGTTCCTTGCTGAAATCAAAAGGAGATCATTCCTCCTCTGTGTATTTTAAAAAAGCAGTCTCTGTTAAAATGTAGGCTCAGCCCCATGGTTATCTAGTGAAGAATTATAGATTAGATAAGAGAATGTTTCTGTTTAGTGCTTTTACCCTCAAGCAATGGGTTAGGTTCTTGAAGAAAGGTCCTCCCTGAAGGTGATTTTGCTGATTAGAAAATTATACATCTATTGTAGGTGCAACATTCTTTACCCAAAAATTTTCTGTATAAAAGCTGTCATGAAAGTTTCAATAAATGGGTTCAGAATTTACTCAGCCTAAAGAGAGTTGCATGTGTTCTGTTCTCCACCTGGTCCAGGGGAGCCCTGGTCTCGAGGCCGTGACTCAGGTCTGCAGCACTTAAGTGTTTTTTCAGCATATTTCTCAGTAGCGCTCCATCATCGAGACCATGCTACGGGCGTCTATGACTTTTGAATATCCATGCCACGCCTCCGAAAAGTCACCTGCTGCCATTCCTGATGCTAATGCCAACCTGTCTTCTCCACTATATGCATGTCTCCTGCCCAATGGAAAAACTCTTCAATCTAGCTAACTTTCAAATGCAGTACACATCCAATATGCGATACAGGCCTTTAAATATGATTCAAACTCCCAAGGTTGGTAAAGCCAACCACATACAGAGGACTGGTAGCCAGAGACAGGCAAGTGGAAGCCCGGTCATGGATCAACCTAACACAGGACTTGTAGTATTATATTTGGAGATTACAAGATCCCATGATAGGTCAAACCATAGTGAGAGGTTTTTTCACGCCTAAGACAGGCACAGTCACTCAAGACCATTTGATCTGCTTGGTCGCAGGTAGCCTTCTAGACCGTCTCATACAAAAACAAAAGGGGGAGATGTTGAGCCTGTCCAGGATTTGCCCCAGGGCATAGCTGAGCACATGGGACTAAAGATGGCACTGAGGGCAAGTGTCCTGGGCGTGACCCTGATCACTTTACAGAGAGCCCTAATTGGCTTTCAGGTATTGGCCTGCCCTCTGTGCTGAGTGGCATTGAACTTGACCATTAGCACCTGAAGATTGCCTTGACCTTTTGATACAATTGGATGCCTGTTTCACGGTCTGTGGTCCTTTGTCTATATAAATCCTTTGTTTCCCCCAATAAACGTGAGATCTGCTTCTGACAATCTCCCCGTCCCATGCTAAGTCTCTGCGGGATATAGGCAGAGGTGGGGACGGCCAGAAACAGCCTCTTCGTCATCACAGCCAGCAGCTGTGTAATTGAGTGAGTGAATAAGTGTGTGAGTGGGTAGTGGATCCCACAGACCACTATGAACTCTCTATGACTTCTATGAGATATAAGCAGTATGAGCTTTCTATGATGACTGTGTATTACCTGTGACCATCCTGAGCTCTCTATGGTCATAAGAGATTTCTAACAGCATTAGGAGCTATGGCCACTATGAGCTCTCTGTGATCAGTGTGATCTATGATCACTATGACCTTCCTATTACACTCTTGAGGTATCTAGGACAACCTGGAGTTCTCTATGACCATTGTAAGCTCTCTATGACCACTGTGAGGTCTCTATTTCCACTATGAACTCTCTATGACAACTCTGAGCATGCTATGACAACTGTTAACTATCTATGACCATTGTGATCTCTCTACGACCAGTATGAACTATGACCACTATGAGCTTTCTATGACCATGGTGAATTCTCTATGACCACTATGACCTATGACCAGTATGGGAATCTCTATGTACATTATTAGATCTCTATGTACACTGTGAGCTATGACCAACTCTCTATTGCCACTTTAAGCTCTGTGTGACCAATATGAGGTATAACTGCTGTAGGCTCCTTATGACCACTATGATTTATGACCACTGTTAGCTCTCTACCACCGCTATGAGCTACGACCATTTTGAGCTCTCTAGGATGATTATGAGTTATCTATGACCACTGTGACCTATGACCACTATGAGTTCACTATGACCGCAATGAGTTATGACTTCTATGAGCTCTCAATGGTCTCTGTTAACTATGACCATGATGAGCTCTGTATAAAAACTGATCAATTTGTAACCACTGTGTCCTTTCAATAACCACTATGAGCTATAACCACTCTGATCTCTCTATATCCACTATGATCTATGACCACTGAGATCTCTCTTAGAGCACTGTATACCAACTATGGTCTATATACCAACTATGATCAAAGACCAGTCTGAGTTCTCTATGTCTACTATGAATGCTCTATGACCACTATGAGCTATGACCATTATGAACTGTAAATGATCTCTCTGAGCTACGACCACTGTTAGCTCTTTATAAAAATTGTGATCTCTCTATGTCTACTGTAACCTGTTTATGACTACTTGAGCTCTCTGTGTGAGCACTATGATCTATGACCTGTGAGCTCTTTATTACTGCTATGAGCTATGAGCACTGTGAGCTCTCAATGTCCATTATTAGTTCTCTATGATCACTGTGATGAATGACGACTATGAGCTTTGTATGACTACCATGTGCTCTCTATGTTCCCTGTGATCTATGATCACTCTGTACTCTCCATGACTATTGTGAGGAATGACCACTAAGATCTCTCAATGACCTCTGTGAGCTTCATCTGATCTATGAACACTGTGAGGTATCTATGACCACTTTGAACTCTTTATGACAACTGTGAAATATCTATGACCACTGCAACCTCTCTATGAGCACAAAGGCCTATGATCACTGTAAGTTGTCTATGACCACTATGATCTTTGACTACAGTGAGCTCTCTATGACCACTATGAGCTATAACCAGTGAGAACTCTATGACCACTGTGAGGTCTCTTTGAGCATTTTACATTCGCTATGACCACTGTGATCTCTCTATGACCAGTATGAGCTATGACCACTGTGAACTCTTTATTACGTCTATGAGCTATGAGCACTATGATGTATGACAACTATGAGCTCTGTATGTCCACTATGTGCTCTCTATGATCCCTGTGATCTATGATCACTCTGAGCTATGACCACTATGAGCAATGGCCATTAAGATCTCTCAATGAATTCTGTGATCTATGAGCACTATGTGCACTGCATGGAAACTGAGTGCTCTCTATGACCATTGCAAGCTCTAAATATTCGCTGTGTGCTGTGATCATTGTGATCTCTATGACCACTGTGAGCTATGACCACTTTGAGCTCCTTATGACCACTATGAGCTATGACCACTGTATGCTGTCTATGACCAGTATGAGATATGATCACTGTGAGCACTCCATGAACACTGTGAGTTTTACATGATCATTATGAGTTATCATAACTGTGGGACCTCTTTGACTACTATGAGCTATAACCACTGTGAGCTCATTATGAACACTATGAACTATGACCACTGTAAGCACTCTATCTCCTTTATGAGTGATCTATGACTACTGTGAACTGTGACAATGGTGAACTCTTTGTGGCCACTATGAGCTATGACCTCTGTTGGCACCATATGACCACTATGAACTATGACTAACATTAGTTCTCTGTCACCACTATGGGATATGAACTCCCTATGATGATTATGAGTTCTGTCTGATCACTTTGAGCTATGAACACTGTGAGCTATTTATGACCACTTTGAGCTCTTTATGACCACTGTGAAATATCTATGACCCCTTCAATCTATCTATGAGCCCAAAGACCTATGATCATTGTAAGCTCTCTATTACAACTATGATCTTTGGCCACTAGGAGCTCTGTATGACCACTATGAGCTATGACCACTGTGAGTTCTCTATATCCTTTATGAGCTTTTTATGACCACTGTGAGTTATTACCATTGTGAGCTCTCTACAACCATTATGAACTATGACCTCTGTGATCTCTCTGTCACCACTGTGAGTTCTCTAGGACCACTGTGAACTATGGCCATTGTGAGCTCTCTATAACCACTATGAGGTACCACCACTTAGAACTTTCTAAGGCCAAAATAAGCTGTCTATGTAGACTATGAGTTGTGACCACTGGGAGCGCTCTATGAGAACTATGATCTATGACCAAAGTTAGTGCTCTATCACCCCTGTGACCTATGAATATTTTGCGCTATCTATAAGGATTATAATTTCTCTGTGATCACTGTGAGCTAGGATCACTTTGAGCTCTTTATAACTACTATGAGCTATGATCACCATGTCATCTCCATGACTGCTATGAGGAATGAACACTATGAACTCTTATTCTCCATTATAAGCTCTCTAAGACCACTATAAACTCTCTAGGCCCACTATAATTTAAGACCATTCAGAACTGTCTGTGACCACTATGAGCTATGAATATTGTGAGCTCTCTATGTCCACTGTGAGCTATGACCACTGTGATCTCTCTATGATACTATAAGCTTTCTAAATCTTCTGTGAGCTATGACCATTATGAGCTTTCAATAACTTTGTTAGCTATGAGCACTGAGTTCCCTATGACACTGTGATCTCTCTATGACCACTGCGAACTCTGTATGACCGCTGCGAGTTTTCAATGACCACTATGAGCTCTCAGCGACCTCAGTGAGCTAAGACTACTATGAGCTCTCTATGACTTTGAACTCTCTCTGAGCACTATAACCTATGACAACTGGAGCGCTCTATGACTACTATGAGCTATAACCACTGTGTTATCTCTATGACCATTATGAGCTATGGTCACTGTGAGCTCTTATTGGCCATTATAAGTTATTTATGACAACTGTGAGCTGTGATCACTGTGAGCTTTCTATGACAACTAGCAGCTATGTCTTCTGTGAGTTCTCTGTGACCACTGTGAGTTCTCTCTGACCATTATGATCTATAACTACTCTGAAGTCTCTGTTACCACTATGAATTATGAACACTGTGAGCTCTCTATGTCCACTGTGAGCTATGACCAATGTAGGCACTGCATGGCCATTATTAGCTCTCTATAAGCACTAGGACATATGACCACTGATAGCACTCTCTGACACTATGACCACTTTATGATCACTTTGAGCTCAAGCACTCTATGACCACTATGAGCATTCTATGACCACTGTGAGCTTTCTATGAGCTCTGTATGATCACTATGAGCTATGACCACTATGAGCTCTCTATGAAGACTGTGACCACTATGAGCTTCTGTGACCACTGTGAGCTCTCTATGATCACTTTGATCTCTCTATGACAACTGTGATCTTTCTTTGACCAATATGTTCTATGTCCACTTGGAGCTATGACCACCTTAAGCCCTCTGTGGTGATTATGAGTTTTATATGGCCACAGTTAGCTATGACCACTATGAGCTCTCTATGACCCCTATGAGCTATGTCCACTGAGAGCTCTCTGTTACCACAATGAGCTATGATTTGTATGAGTTTTCTTTGAGTTGTGTGAGTTCTGTATGACCACCGTGAGCTCTCTATAACCAATGTGAACTTTCTATGATGATTGTCACCACTCTATGACCAATGTCTGCTCTCCATGACAACATTGAGCTCTCTATGACCTGTATGAGGCATAACAACTTGAGCTTGCTAAGGCCACTGTGAATTCTCTATGATGACTTTGAGCTCTCTCTGATAACTGTGACTTCTCCATGGCAACTGTGAGCTCTCTATGACCACTGTGAGCTCTCTATGAGCACTATGACCTATGAGCACAGTGAAATCTTTATGACCATTGTTATCTCTTGTAGGATGAATGGACAATGATTGTACCACAGAAGCTTCCATACAGAGAGGCTCATCGATCTCTTCCCTCCTGCTAAGCATACAAATCTCACAAGACTACAAATCTCGCAAGACTACAAATCTCACAAGACTACAAATCTCACAAGACTACACACCTCCAGATCAAAGACAGTTGGTGCTGTTAAACTGCCTGGCTGAGAGAACCAATCTGGGCAGGACAACTCAGCAAAGACTCATGCTGGGACTTATGGGTTGTCGGGTGGGGTATATAAGCAGCCTGATACTTAAAATAAATGAGCTGCAAGCCTGAGAGCCTACAAGCCTGAGAGCCTGCTTTGCCACTCGTCTGACTCCTGGAGTCTGTGCTGTTGACTCTGCACCAACTTATCCCTGCCCCTAAGGGTCTCTGTGGGTCCCTGTTACATTGTTATATCTACATTGTTACATTATTACATAACAATAGTCTATGATGACTATGAGCTCTCTATGACCACTGTGAGGTATGACCACTGTGAGCTCTTTTTTTTTATTTTATTTTTAAATTTTTTTTATTTTTTATTCAATTGTGTGTGTGTGTGTGTGTACGTGCGTGTGTGTGTGTGTGTGTGTGTGTGTGTGTGTGTGTGTGTGTGTGTAAAACCATGGACGAATTCGGGAACCACCATGGATGCCTCCACCTCCTCCTTGTTTACTCTGCCCCAGGATTCACAGGCTCTGCCCTACGAGGACCAGAAATGCAGGCCGCCCTCGCTTCTGCCCGGCGTCTATCCGTGGGGTCTAGGATCCGAACTCAGGACATTCCACCTGCAAGGCAGAGGCTTAACCCCTGAGCCACCTCTCCAGCCCCCACTGTGAGCTCTTTATGACTACTTTGAGCTCTCTATGACCACAGTGAGTTCTCTATCATCGTCAGCTCTCTATGAACACTGTCAGCTGTATTTGAAGTCCCTGAACTCTCTAAGACCATGATGAGATGTGATGAACATCAACTCTCTATGATGATTCTGAGACCTCTATGACTACTATGATGTATAAATACTGTAAGCAATCTATCACCATCATTAGCTGTGAACTCTCTGTGAAGATTTTGAATTCTCTATGACCACAGTGAGCTGTGACCACTCTGAGCTCTTTATGTCCAGTATGAGCTCTGACCACTGTGAGCTCTCTATGCCACTATGAGTACTTTATAAGCACGATGAGCTATGACCACTATGATATCTCCATGACTTCTGTGAACTATGACCAATATGAGTTCTTTAAAGCTGTGAGATCTCTCTGACCACTGAGATTTTTCTCTGATCAATTTGAGCTCTATATAACCACTGCAAGCTCTCTTTGGCTACTGTGAGCTCTTTGTGCACATCTTTAGCTATGACCACTCTGAACTATGACAACTATGAGCTATTTATGACCACTGTAAGCTAAGAGCACTCTAAGCTCCTTATGATGTGTGTGAGTTCTCTATGACCACTATGAATTCTCCATGACCTCTATGAGCTATAAGCACTGAGATCTCTCTTTGACCACTTTGATTTTCTCCATAACATGACCACTATGACCTCTTCATGAGCAATATGATCTTTGACCATTGTTTTCTCTCTATGACCATTATGAAGCTATGGCCACTGTGTGCTCTCTTTTACCACTGTGAGCTCTTTGTGATCACTGTGAGTTGTCTATGAGCAGTCTGACCTATGATCCCTGTGAGCTCTCTATGTCCACTATAGCAGTGACCTCTGTGAGCTCTATATGTACACTATGAGCTCTCTGTGGCCACTATGAGCTATGTCCGCTGTGACTTCTTTATGACCACCTTGAGTTCCTTATGACAACTGTGAGCACTGTATGACCACAGTAAACAGTCAGTGACTATGTGAGCTCTCTATGACCACAGTAAACTCTCTATCATCTCTGTCAGTTCTCTAGGACCATGGTCAGCACTCCATAATGACTCTGAGTTCTTTATGACCATGGTGAGCTGTGACCACAGTCAGATCTCCATGATGACTCTGAACTCTCTATGAACTAAGAACATTGTATAGTTCTATGACCATTATGAACTGTCTGTGACCACTGTGAACCCTCTTTGAAAACTGTGAGCTCTCTATGATGACAGTGAGCAATCTATGATGACTGTGAATTCTCTATGACCACTGTAAGCTCTCTATGACCACCGTGGGATCCTTATGAAGAGTATGAACTCTCTATGAACACTATGAGTTCTTTATGTCCACTATGATCTCTCGATAAGCAATATGAGCTATGAACATTGTGAGCTCTCTTCGCCACTGTGAGGTCTCTATGACTACTATGAACTGTGACCACTCTGATGTCTCTGTGATCACTATGAGTTATGACCACTTTGAGCTTTCTATGACCACTTTGAGCTCTCTGTGACTACTATGAGTTATGACCAGGTTATGAACTCTATGACAACTATGAGCTTTTTATGATCACTGTGTGATCTCTATAATCACTAAGAGCTGTCTATGACAACTGTGAGTTCTCTATAACCACAGAGAGCTATGACTATTATGACATTTCTATGACCTCTGTAAGCTCTGTATGACCACTGTGTGCTCTTTGTGATCCCTGTGAGCTCTTTATGACAACTGTCAGCTCTCTATGACCACGGTCAGCTCTCTATGAGGACTCTGAGCTCTTTATGTATACTATGAGCTATGACCATTGTGAGCTCACTATGAACATTAATAGCTCTATATGACGACGATGAGCTATGACCACTGTGACATCTCTATGTCTACTATGAGCTATGAGCACTCTGAGCCCTCTATGACCATTTTGAGCCATCTATGACCACAATGAGCTATGACCACTGTGTGCTGTCTATGACCCCTGAGAGCTCTCTATGAGCACTGTTAGCTCTCTATGACCACTATGAGTTAAGACCACTATGAGCTCTCATGTATAGTATGATTCGTGACCATTCTGAGTTGTCTGTGACTACTGTGAGCTCTCTATGCACACTGTGACCACCCTATGAAAAATGTGAGCTCTCTGTGACCACGATGGGCTCTGACCAACTGTATGCTTTCTATGACAACTACAAGTTCTCTATGTCCAGTATAACTCATGACCACTGTGAGCACTTTTACCTATGACCCCATGAGCTCTCTTTTACAATTGTGAGCTCTCTTTGACCACTTTGAACTACTATCAATGCCAGTTCTCTATGACCACTATTTGTTTTCTGTGACTACTAGGATCTATGGCCACTATGAGCTCTATAGGACCACTGTGAGCTATGACCACTGTGAGTTCTCTTTGACCACTGTAAGCACTCTATGATGACTGCGAGCTCTCTATAACCACTGTGAGCTTTGTGATCACTTTGTGCTATGACCACTGTAAGCTCTTTATGACCACTATAAGCTATGACATGTTTTGCTCTGTTTTACTACTGTGAGTTCTCTATGGCCACTATGAACTATGACCTCTGTGAGCTATCTATAACTACTATGAGCTCTCTAAGATTTCAATGAAGAGTGACCCCTATGAGCTTTTTATGAAAACTGTGCATTCCCTATGAGCACTATGAGCTATGACTACTCTGAGCTCTATGACCACTGTGAACACACTATGAACACTGTGAGTTGTGACTACTGTGAGCTATGAGCACTATGAGCATTCTATTACAATTTTGATTGCACTATTGCCATTGTGAATTGTGTAAGAAAACTGTGACCTCTTTCTTACAACTGTGAACTCTCTATAATCAGTGGGAGTTCTCTATCATCATAATGATATCTCTATAACCACAATGAGCTCTCTAGTTGCACTGTGAGTTATGACCACTGTGAACTCTCTATGACAACTGTGAGCTTTCCATGACCATTATGAACTAAGAATACTTTGAGCTCTCTATGACCACAATTATCTATGACCACAATTAGCTCACAATCAACACTCTGAGCTATGACCATAGTGACCTCCCTATGACAATTATGAGTTCTCTATGACCACTGTGAGTGATGAGCACTGTGAGCTGTCTATGAACAATATGAGCTGTTACCACTATGAGATCTCTGTGACCATTATGAGCTCTCTATGACTACTATTAGCTATGACTACAGTGAATTCTCTAGAACCACAATGAGACCTCAAAGACCACTGTCACCTCAATGACTACTATTGGCTTTCTATGACCACTGTCATCTCTCTATGAGCACTATGGTCTATTACCACTGTGAGCTCTATATTACCAGAAAGAGCTGTGACCACTATAAGCTTTCAATGTCCTCTGTGAATTCTCTCTGCCTACTGTGAACTCTTGATGAATACACAGAGATTTCTATGATCACTGTCACCTCTTTATGACCACTGTCTGGTGTATATGACCACTGTGAGCTTGCCAGAACCACTATGAGATAATGAACACCATGAATTCTCTATTGTTACTCTGAGCATTCTGACCATTAAGACATCTCTATGACCACTATAAGCTATAACCACTATTAACACCCTATGACTACTGGGAGCTCTCTATGATCACTGTGACCTATGATCACTATGAAGTTTATGTGGCCACTGTAAGCTCTCTATGAAAACTGCGATTTCTCTATGATCACTATGATATCTGTATGACCACTGTGAGCTTTTACCATTGTGAGCTCTCTATGACCACTGTAAGTTATGATCACTCTGAGCTCTCTTTGACCACTGTGGGCTCTTTATGTTCATTATGATCTATGACAACTTAGAGCTCTCTATGATGACTACAAATTCTCTATAACCACTGTGAGCTCTCTATGATGACTCTGAGCATTCTATGACCACTGTGAACTCTCTATGACAGCTGTGAGCTCTCTATGAACAGTATGAGGTATGACCACTGTGAGCTCTCTATTACCACTGTGAGCTTTCTATGACCACTATAAGCTATGAATATTGTGAACTCTTTATGACCATTATAATCTTTGACCACTGTAAGTTCTCTACAAGCAGAGTGCACTGTTATCCTTATGAGCTTTCTCTGACCTCTGTGAGGTCTCTATGTCCACTCTGAGCTCTCGATGAAAACTGTGATCTATGACAACAGTGAGCTTTTTATGATGACTGTCAGCTCTGCATGACTGTCAGCTCTCTATAACCACTGTGAACTAAGACCACTATGAGCTCTCTATGACCACTGTGAGCTCTCTGTGATAACTATGATCTCTCTATGACCAGTATGTGCTGATAATTGTGAGCTCTCATTGTCCATTTTGTGCTCTCTATGTCCACTGTGAGTTGTGAACCCTGTGACCGCTCTATGTTCACTATGAGCTATGAACACTGTGAGCTCTCTGTGACCACTGTGAGCTCTATGTTACCCTAGGAGCTATGAACACTGTGAGCTCTCTATGACCACTATGGTCTGTGACCACAGTGAGCTCTATATCAACTCTACAACCTATGACCAGTTTGAACTCTCTATAACAATTATCATTTCTCCATGACCCTTGTGAGATATGACCACTGTGAGCTCTCTATGACCATTATGAGCTATGATCACTGTGAGATATCTGTGACCACTATGAGCTATCTATGAGCACTATGACATATGACCACTCTAGGCTCTCTATGACGAATATAAAATATGATCACTGTGAGCTATCTGTGGCCACTATGGGCTTTCTATGACCATTATGAATTATGACCACTGTGAACTAGCTATTACCACTCTGAGCTCTTTATGACCACTATTACTTCTCTATGAGTTACTATGAGCTATAACTACAATGAACTCCCTATGAACATTATGAGCTCCCTCTGAATAATGTGAGCTATGATCACTGTGAGTTATGATCACTATTAGTTCTCTATGGTCACTAAGATCTATGCCACTGTGAGCTCTCATTGTCCATTATGAGCTCTTTATGATCACTGTTAGCTTTCTTGACAACCATGAGCTCTCTATGAATGTTATGAAGTATAACCACCATGAGTTCTTTATGAGTATTATGAGCTCTCAGTCACCATGAGAGGCTACGATCACTGTAAGCTCTCTATGATCACTGTAAGCTCTCTTTGACCACTGTAAGCTCTCTATGACTACTGTGAGTGCTCTATGACCATTTTGAATTTTGAGCATTGTCAACTGTCTATGA
Source organism: Typhlomys cinereus (assembly GCA_023101885.1). Taxonomy (NCBI): domain Eukaryota; kingdom Metazoa; phylum Chordata; class Mammalia; order Rodentia; family Platacanthomyidae; genus Typhlomys; species Typhlomys cinereus. Next base: position 7,285,571 of record JALPQD010000058.1, read on the forward strand.
CCACTGTAAGCATTCTCTGACATCTTTCAGCTCTCTGTGACCACTGTGACCTATAACCATTGTGAGCTCTCTATGACAACGCTGAGCTATGACCAATATGTGGTATGACTAATTATCACTATGAGCTTTCTATGACCACCATGAGCTATGAATAATGTGAGCTTTCTATGACCAATGTGAGCAATGGACACTCTCAGTTCTCTATGACAGCTGTGAGCTCTCTATGACCATGATGACCTATGACCACTGTGAGTTTTCTATGAGCACTATGAGCTCTCAATGACAACTTTGGGCTATGACCACTGTCAGCTGTTTATGACCACTGTAAGCATTCTATATATACTGTAAGTTCTTTGTGATTACTGTGAGCTATGACCACTGTGAGCTCTGACAACTATGAACTCTCTGTGGCCCTCTACTTGAGTAAGAGGTTTCTGTGATGGCTGTCAGTTCTGCATGATGACTGTCAGCACTCTATGACCACTGTGATCTCTATGACCACTATGATCTCTCTATTACTACTGTGAGCTCTGAATATTATGAGGTGTCTGTGAACATCATATGCTATGACCACTCTGAGTTCTCTTTGATGACTGTCAGCTTTCCATATTCACTATGATCTGTGACCACTGTGAGCTTTCTATGACAACTATGAGATCTATATGACCACTGTGAGCCCTCTATGACCACTATGAGCTATAAGCACCATGATCTCTCTCTGACCACTATGAAAACACTATGATCGCTGTGAATTGGGAGCACTACCAGCTATGATGAATATGAGCTCTCTATGACCAAGTGATCTCTCTATGACCACTGTGAACTATGACCATTGTCAGCTCTCTATGACAACTATGAGATTGTTATGGCCACTGTGAGTGCTCTATGACCATTATAAACTATGAGCATTGTAAACGATCTATGACTATTGTGAGCACTCTGTGACAACTATGAATTCCTTATGATTAGTATGAGCTATAAGCTCTCATTGTCCATTATGTGCTCTTGATGACCACTGTTAGTTTTAAACTCTGTGACCTATCTATGTTCACTATAAGCTATGAACACTGTGAGTTCTCTATGACCACTATGAGCTCTATATGAGCACTGTGAGCTATAACCACTGTGACTTCTCTGACAACTATGGTCTGTGACCAATGTGAGCTCACTATCAACACTGACCTATGACCATGTTGAGCTCTCTGTAATGATTATGAGTTCTCTACAACTACTCTGAGCTATGAACACTGTGAGCTCTCTATGACCATCATGGTCTATAACTACTGTGAGGTCTCTTTCAACATTTATGAGCTATGACCACTGTTGTGAGCTCAAGATAAAGATTAAGTTTTCTATATAACTATTGTGAGTAATGACCACATTGAGCTCTCTATGACCACTGTGAGCTCTCTATGACAACAATGAAATAAGGACACTGTAAGCTGTTTGTGATACTAATGAGCTGTGACCACTTGGAGCTCTCTATGACCGCTGTGAGTTCCATATGACCACTATGAACTATGAACACTATGAGAGAGTTGTGAACACTATGAATTTTCTATGACCTCTGTGAGCTCTCTTTGCCCACTTTGAGCTCTCCCTGAAAACAGTGAGGTCTCTATGACCACTGTTAGCTCTCTATTATGACTATGAGCTAGGGACACTATGAGCTCACTATGATCACTAAAACCTATGAGCACTAAGAGCTCTCTATGATCACTGTGACCTCTCTATGAACACTGTGAATTATGACAACTATGAACATTCTATGACCACTATGAGCTATGACCACTGTGAGATCTCTATAAGTAGTATAACATTCCTGATGACTGTGACCTCTCTATGATCACTTTGAGCTCTCTCTGACCACTGTGAGCTATGATCACTGTGAGCTCTCTCTGACGACTATGATCTATGCAAACTGTGAGCTCTCTATTAACGGAGATAGCTGTGACCACTATGAGCTTTCTATGTCCTCTGTGAGCTCTCTTTGACAACTTTGATCTCTTTATGTCCATTATGACCACTCTATGATCACTATTAGTTACAACCACTATGAACTATCTATGGAAACTGTGAGTTCTCTATGATAACTGTAAGTTATGACCAGTGTACATTATGACCACTATAAGCTCTCTGTGATCACTGCAAGCTCACTATTAACATTATGATCTCCCTATGACCACTATGACCTCTGTGTGACCACTGTCAGCTATGACTATTGTGAGCACTATAAGTTTTCACACTCTGTGCTCTCTTGGACCATGATGACCTCTATATGCATTATGACGTATGACAACTGGGAGCTCTCTATGACCACTATATACTCTCTATGATCACAGTGAGCTCTCTAGACCACTATGAGCACTCTATAACCATTGTGTTTTCTATGACAGCTGTAAGTTCCTAAAAAGAAACCCTATGAGCTATTAGCACTGTGAGCCCTCTGTTTCCTCTGGGAGCTTTCTATCATCATTATAAGCTATGAAAACTGGGAACTCTATATGATCAATATGAGCCATGATCACTGTGAGTTTTCTATCGCTACTATGACCTCTCAATGGCCACTTTGAACTATGATCCATATGAGCTTTCTAAGACCTCTGTGAGCTATGACCACTATGAACTCTCTATGACAACTGTGAGCTCTCTATGACCACTGTCACTGCTCTATGACCACTGTGAGCTCTCTTTTAAAACTGTGAGCTCTGTATGGCAATGGTCAGCTCACTATGACAACTGTCAGCCCTCTACAACGTGAGCCCTCTACAACCACTGTGAGCTCTCTGTGACCACTATGAGCTCTCTATGACCATTATGAGCTATGACCACTGTGAGCCCTCACTGTCCATTATATGTTCTCTACAACCATCGTTAGTTATGAACCCTGTGACATCTCTATGTTCACTATGAGTTATGACCACTGTGAGCTCTCTAGGAGCTATGGCCTCTTTGAGTTCTCTATGACAACTATGGTCTGTGACCATTGTGAGCTCTCTATCAACATTATGAGTTACGACCATTTTGAGCTCTCTATAATAACTATGAGTTCTCCATGACCCGTGTGAGTCTTATTTGTAACCACTATGAGCTCTCTATGAGAACTACAAGCTCTTTGACCACTGTGAGTTCACTTTGACAATTTTGAGATCTCTATGACCATTATAAGAGTGATAATTGGACACAGGTGTCAACTTGACTATTGAGGGTTTGAGCTCTGGGCATATTTGTAGAGAATCAGTGGCTGAGTTAAGCCCAGAGCAAACTTGCAGGAGATTGTCTAGCTGATGGAGAAGGCCCAGCCCACAGTGGGTGGGATTAGGCCCTGGAATAAATCACAAATAGTTGGTTGAGAGAGTTGGCATCCTTCTGTTCACTTGGCCAGACATGCTGGTCTAGCAAGTAAGGATTGTCCATCTCTCAGCTGTTATGTGGTGTTGGTGTGGCCAGGATGTTGGTCCGTGCTCCCAGCCAAGCTGGACTGACAACTGTAACTAGGAATTGTAAGAGAAAATAAATCCTTTTTCCCTTAAGCTCTTTGATGATCACTTTTCAGCAACCATACAGGCAGAATCCAACAGTGACCTCTCTATGTCAATTGTGAGCATTTTTTAACAACTGTGAGTTCCCTATAACAACTATGAGCTGTGATCATGGTGAACTCTCTCTGACCACTGTTAGTTTTCTGTGAACACTTTCAGCTCTCTATGAGTTCTGTGAGTGCTCTCTAACCACTATGAGCTATGAGCACTATGAACTTTCTCTTACCATTGTGAGCATAGTATGACCACTATGAGCATACTTTGAACACTGTGATCTCCATATGACCATTGTGAGCTCTCTATAACCAATGCCAACTCTCTATAACTACTGTAATCTCACATTGAACACTGTGAGATCTCAATAAGAACTATGATCTATAACCACTGTGAGCACTCTATGACCACTGCGAGCATACTTGACAACTGTGAGCTCTCTATGAGCACTATAAGCACTCTGTAACCACTGCCAGCTCTCTATGAACACTGTCAGTCCTCTATGACCACTGTGAGAGCTCTCTGACGACTATGAGCTGAGCACTTGTACTCTATATGACCATTGTGAGCATAGAATGACCACTATGAACTCTTTATGAGCACTAAGAGCTGTTACCCCTATGAGCTTTCTAAGACAATTTTGAGCTCACTATGATCACTGTGAGCTCTGTGTAAAAACTATATTGAACTCTGTATTACAACTGTGAGCTCCCTATGAACAGATGAGAGGTCTTTATGATCATAATGAGCTGTCTGAAGACGCTATGAGCTCTCTAGTACCATTGTGATCTATGACAACTGTAGTTCTTTATGATCCCTGAAATCTCTCTATGATTACTGTGAACTCCCTATGACTACTGAGAGCATTCAATGACAACTATGAGATATCTATGACCATTGTGAGCCCTCTATGAGCACTATGATCTATCACCACTGTGAGCTCTCTATGACCAGGATGAGCTCTCTATGAACTCTTTGAGCTCTCTATGACCACTTTGAGTTGTCTATGACAATTATGAGCTCTGAATGACAACTATGGGCTATGACCACTGTGATGCTCTGATAAATATAAACTAAGAAAACTGTAAGCTCTCTAAGACAACTATCAGTCATGACCTCTATGAGCTCTCTATGACCACTGTGAGCTACAACTATTGTGAACTTTCTCTGATCACTTTGAGCTCTTTGTGAACACTGGGAGCTATGACCCCAGTAGCTCTTTATGAGTGATACGAACTATGAAGACTTACAGCTCTATATAAACACTATGAGCTATGACCACTGTGAACTCTTCATAATCTTTGGGGGCTATGACTGTGAGCTCTTATATTCCATTATGAGTTCTCTATAACCACTGTGAGTCCTGACTAATGAGTGTTCTATAACTACTGGGAGTTATCTATGACCACTATGATCTATAACCACTGTGAGTTGCTTACCAACATTAGAGCTATGACCACATTGAGCTCTTAATAATGATTATGTGTTGCTGTATCCCCTGGGCCAGCCGGGGTGAACAGAGGGCCTCGAGGCAAATGGGTGAGCCAGCGACGGGGTCACCACCAGACCCCGGGAATCAGATGAGAAGCAGCAGTGGATGAGATGCTGCTGATTCAAAGTCATTAAGGCATTTGGGCTTATATAGGGTCAAGGTCCAATCAGGTGTTGCCATCTCTCCTCTGGGGGACAGCTACCAGTCATTAAACTGTTTACTAGGTGTCCTTTGTAGGGGTAGGTTAGATGGCCACTTCCCATTGGTTGTTCATCCCTCTGCCTGCATGGTGGTCTGTTGGGACATATCCGGGGCATGTCTGTGCATGCCCAGACTTGTCTGTAGCTGGGAGCTGGGCTAGGGCCTCCCTGAATCGGTAGTGCCACATTTCACCCTTTTATTTATAATTTTTTTCAATGGCAACCATGATAGCTAGGGTGACCCCGAGCCTGTTCAGTTGCATGGAATACAGCTGACTGTGCTTGTCTTAGGTTGGTCACCACCCTCGTGTGGAGTCTTACCCGTCATTGACTAACCAGTCATGAGACCATTGCAGTGAAGGAATCATGGTCCCAAAGGGGAACTCAAAGTGGCAGAGAAAAACAGGTTTTCTTCATTGCAGGGGCCAGGTCAGAGGCTGTAGGCAGGTCAAGCACAGAGGCTGTAGGTGGAGCAGGCTGAGAGACTGTAGGTGGGATAGGTGGAGAGCTGTCCAGAAGAGCTCTGAGAGGCATGTTAGGATATGTGGATAGTAGATTAGACCAAGGCCTCACGAATCTCTCCAATCCAAGTTGGAATCACGTCTCTAGGAGGGCCATGGCTTGGATGTTCAAGGGCCATAAGCGCCTGTAATGTGGTCTTGTTGATGGACCACTGCTGAGAGATGTGCTGAAGGAAACACTTAAGCAATATAATTAATAAAAGAACAATTCCTCCTATGATAGTGTAAATTACAATCCAAGAGGGATCAAACAGCCTTTTAAAGTTGTTTCAGATTTTGGTTACAAACCCAGTATCTATAATCAGGAGAATCACATGCATCATGTTAATATGTTCTATCTGTTGACTCAAAGTCAATGAGTAATTAAGGAATTAGACCAACGCCCCTTGATATATTGAGAAAGTTGTTCATGAGCCTTGGAAATGCTGGAGACCTAATAGAAAAGAAAAGGGACAAAACCTAACTTTTCAGTACATCACTCTCAGGAGGATAAATGTATGGCACTTCTATGAACCAATATTGTAACTTGATTTAAGCTGGGAATGACTTGAAAACATTAAAGCTGCACAAGCAAAAACTAGTAAATCAAAGTGTCAAAGATGACAGAGACCACACTTTTTCTCTTTCGAAAAGAACTAGAAATACTCATGATGACAACTCACTCAAAGCTTTTCCCATTTCATTTGACTCCATTGTAGTGTCTTAAATTATTCTTTAATTACACTTCTAGTTATAACAGTCTAATTTTTAAGTCTGTACAATTTCTACTACACTATTTTATATATGGTAATAACAATTCTATAGAATGCCATTTATAAATCATAGAATAAACCCAAAATACAAAAATTATACGTATTTCAAACTTGCAAGAAATAAATTATATCTTTATATGTAAATTAGTATTGTATCAGTATTAACTAACATCTATGGTAGATTTTTTGCCAATATAATTAAGCAGTGCACAACAGGGTTCAAGCTACAATTAATCACATTTGTTTTTTTTCTTAAAAACACAAATTTATTCACTATAAAAAATTGAAAAGCAGTTTTCTTTCTCCATAACAGACATTAAGACTAAGATTTTTTTAAGTATCCACTACTTGTAAGACTTTTTTAGACAATATACATTTATATATAATCATTTATAAATGTCTACTTTGAAATCTAAGATATTGTAGCTCTCAATTGACATAACTATTTTAGCATTAAGCAACCACAAGTTTTGTATCTTAAAATACATGAAACTTCTAAATAGAAAACTTTTGATTTAAGATAAACAGCCTTAAATCTCATTTTGAAATGAAAATATTAAATGATTTATAAAAATTTCAGTTAATTTTAGTACTTTACAACCTTTTAGAGCCAAATGTATAGTTTAAGTATAACGAAATAAATAGAAGCTTTTTAAATTTTGTAGTGTTGGAACCGAAGTCCCTGTTTATCACCCACCCAGACCCCTAGAAGAACCACGAGGACCGAGCGGTTGCTGCAAGAGGCATAAGGCAAGCTTTAATCTGGCTCGCCAGGACCATCCTTCTTGCAAGCAAGGAAGGAGCGGCCCCAACTGAGATCGGGGTAGGGTTTTTATAATGAAAGCAGTCACAGCAAACTCTATGGGAACACAGCACACAATAAAGTTAACCACCAAATGTTCTTTTGTTGATAGCGGTGTTTCTGGGCAGTTGAGTTATGGGGTGATAAAGCTGACCACCAAATGTTCTTTTGCTGATAGCGGAGTCTCTGTGCAGTTCCCCTACCGCCCAGGGTGGAGGGTGGAATGTCACGTCCTGCCCGAGATCGCGTAAACACGGTTGGTGCCTTTGGACTGGCGCCAGCGGGAAGTTTTAGGATGCACGCGGGTGGAGAACTAGGTGCTGCGGGAAGGGAAGCCTATCTTAAAGTCCCACATTCCCCCCTTTTGTCTTGTTCATATATTTTAATCTTAAAAGGTGGCTGGGCAGTGGTGATCGGATAGTGGGGCCCTCTACAGGGATTGCGGTCGACGACCGTTCTTTGGCTTCTTCCTGCTGAGAGGGGTCGACGTGGGGGATTTTTGAGTAGGGGCCCGCATCCATCACCTTGCCAGCTGAAAGGAATGAACAGAACAAATATGTTCATAGAAATCTCTCTTTTTCTTCTTCAGTTGCAAACTCATTTGCATACTGTTGTTTTAAGATCATGACTTGAACAGAATTAAGTCGGTCTCTAATGAAAGCCAAGAGCCTATTTATAATACAAGGGCCGAAAGTTAAAATGAGTATTATGATTATTAAGGGGCCCGCTATGGCAGAATGTAAAGTAGTAAGCCAAAGAGAGGCGGTAAACCATCCTTCAAACCAGCTCTGTGATGCTCTATATTCTTTTTCTCTGTTCTCTAGTCTCTTCTTTAACTTAGCCATGGCATCACGAATTTCCCCACTATGGTCTATATAGAAACAGCACTGCTCTTTAAGTGCTGCACAAAGTCCTCCCTCCTTGAGAAAGAGTAAATCTAATCCCCTTCTATTCTGTAAAGTTACTTCTGACAAGGAAGTAAGAGACTCTTCAAGTCGGGTTATAGACTTTTGTAATACCAGCAGATCTTGTGAAATAGCATGTCTTAAATTTTCATATTTAGTTTGTGAAGTTACCAGTCCAGCCGTTCCTGTTCCTATTCCCGCCAGTACTCCTGCCCCGACTAGTAAGGCGAGGGTAATACTCACAGGTTCGCGCCGGAATCTTGTTGGGGCCCTTCCAAACGTGTAAGCATCTATTAAGTCCGTCTCAGGATGGTAATAGATTCTGGGAAAGAGCTGGACTAACACGCAGAAATTATTAGTTGAATTAAACACAGTTGTGTGTATACATGGGGTGAGACCTGTGCTGCAAGCCCACCAGGCATTTTTAGGGGGCACAACATAAGTCCCTATAGTTCAATTTATCCGTATGGAAGAGTTACAAAGGGGTTGGTATTTGGAGGGAACCGTTCCTATACATAGTCCTTGTCCTGACACTTCTTCTAATTTTACCTCCTGTTTCCCATTTACATTGGTCATGCGAGTTATTGTAAAATACCGAGTCATTGTAGGCAATTCCCTCGTAGTACGGGGGCACTGGACTCAAGCATAACCAACAGGTGTCGGATACTAGCTCGGGATGGGTTTGATTTAGCAGGCTATATCCTCCTTTAATTAAATTTTTAAACCTCTCTGTCTGGCGAGGAGGAGCTTTATATGGATCTTCTGTAGATGGGATTAAAATATTAACTTGAGTGGGTTGAGTGGCAGTCTGATTGTCGGTTGGGGCAGCTGTTGTTGTGGGGACCGGTTCTTTAGTTTTTGCTTTACTTTTTATTCTAGAATTAGTTACAATTTTATTGGGTCCCACTGGTTTATGAACTATTGGTTCTATTTTTAATCTAATAGTAAATATTAACTCCGGGTCTGCTCCGTGTACATATAATCGTAGCCCCCAGGTTTTCCCCGTAATCCAATTACGATCTTGCTTTTCCTTTGTAGTGAAGGTTTATGTTTATGTGGCTGTAAATTCCATCTTTGGGATCTGTGAACCTAATTAAGTCATCGTCTTTGGTTGCCCACCCCCCATTTGTACTGGTCACACATCCCCATTGGGAACAAAAATAAGACTCCGTGCCACCGCATCCCCAAGTTCTAGGGCCTGGGCAAATATACCATGTAGGATGGTTGTTACAGGGTGATCGACTTTCTTCGACTCCCTCTAAAATGAGTGTCCTTTTTCTTTTCTGCGGGTGTCAGTCGTACGGGCCCAGTCATAAGTAGCTAGTTGGCATAGGTCAAAAGTTAAGTCTGGCCACCAATGCCATAAGGGGGACTCTGATGTGGCCAAGGGATAGGTCTGGTCTGTCCCTGGGTTTGTTATTTCCCAAGTTAGTTTATGGGGCTGGTGAGGATTAGAGTCTAGGGCCCCATTACTTAGCTGGATTTGGCTTAGCAGTGTCAGCACAACCGCGACGGATGTGAAGCTTAAGAGGGTTGTCAGTCTTTTGTATGATCCAGCTGTCATCTTTGGGTGGGAGATGGGCTCTCTTAATGTGAGAGACATGCACCCACGTGGCGATGCCTTCAACTTTCACAGCGGTAGGGGTGGTCAGTAGGATCATATAGGGTCCTTTCCACCGGGGCTCTAGGTTGCAGGTCTGATGTCTTCTCACGTACACCAGGTCTCCGCAGCTGAAGTCATGTCTTTTGTTGGTGGGTTCTCCAGGCTGGTAAGTGGCAGCCACCTGCTTCCAAAGGTCGTCCTGCACAGCCTGGATTGCTTCCAGCCTGGTATGCAAAGACATATCATTAGTGGGTAGCCCTGTGTCTTTGATCTGAGTTATTGGAGGTGAAGTTCCATATAAAATCTCAAAGGGGGTAAGTCCCAGTCTCTTAGATGGGGTATTGCATGCCCTAAAAAGAGCCAAAGGTAAGATAGTGACCCAATCTGTGCCGCCAGTCTCCATGATTAATTTAGTCAAGGTCTCTTTTAGAGTCCTATTCATTCTTTCTACCTGACCTGAACTTTGGGGTCTGTATGCACAATGAAGTTTCCAATCAATCCCCAGATACCTGGCCATTCTCTGACTTACCTGGGCAACGAACGCAGGGCCATTGTCTGAGCCTATTACCTTAGGAATTCCGAAACGGGGGAAGATTTCTTCTAAGATCTTCTTGGTGACTGTTGACGCAGTTTCGTTTTTGGTGGGAAAGGCTTCCACCCAGCCGGAAAAGGTGTCCACAAATACCAACAAATACTTGTATCCATATTTAGCAGGCACAATTTCTGTGAAATCTATTTCCCAATACCTTCCTGGTCTGTCGCCCCCCAGTCTCTGTCCTGTGACTCCTTCAGTAGGTTGGGCATTTACCAGACTACAAGGCTCACAGGCTATGATCGTCTCATAGATCAGCCTGGCAGCCTTTGGTATCAGAAAGTCAGAATCCTTAATGAATTCTCTGATTTTTGCTGCTCCCAAATGCGTCCATTGATGCATTTGTTTGATTAATTCTTTAGCTTCTTTCTGAGGGAGTATAATTTGTCCAGTAGGGGTTCTCCAGGCCCCTAATTTATCATCATAGGATTTGTCTAATTTCTCTATTAACTGCAGGTCTTTCTGGGTATATTCATAGACTGGCTTTAGGGTTCCTAATATTAGAATAGAAGTTGATTGATAGGCAGCTTTCTTTGCTTCTTTATCTGCCATATCACTTCCCAATGCTATCAGAGTTTTAGTTTTTTTGTGTCCCGGGGTATGTATTATACTCACCTTTGGAGGAAGATGTAAAGCAGCCAGAAGGTCAAGGATCTCCCGTTTATTTTTTATGGCCTTACCTTCTGAGGTCAGCAGTCCTCTTTGTTGATAAATGGCCCCATGTACATGAGCGGTTGCAAATGCATACCGGCTGTCCGTGTAGATGTTAATCCGCCGTCCCTTTCCCAACTCCAAGGCTTTTGTCAAAGCGACCAACTCTGCTCTCTGGGCTGACGTTCCTGCTGGGAGGGCTGACGCCCAGATGACCTGTTTTCCGTCTACCACTGCAGCCCCGGCTCGCCTCTCTCCTTGGTCCAAGAAGCTGCTGCCGTCCGTGAACCAGGTAGTCTCTGCATCCAGCAAGGGCTGGTCTGTCAGGTCTTTCCGCCAGCCATGGGCCCCAGAGAGGACTTGTTGACAGTCATGAATCGGGGGCTCTAGGTCTGCGTCTGGCAGCAAAGTGGCGGGATTAAGTCCAGTTGCTGGTGCAAACTTTATTCTGTCATTGTTTAACAGCAACACTTGATAATGAGTCATTCGAGCGTTGGTGAGCCAACGATCTGGTGGTTGTCTAATGACATTTTCTAGGGCCTGGGGGGCCACCACAGTCACATTCTGTCCCATAGTCAATTTATCGGCATCCTTTACTAAAGTTGCGGTAGCAGCTATTCTACGCAAGCAAGCCGACCATCCTGCCGCTACCGGGTCCAGTCTTTTAGAGAGGTACGCTACCGGCCTCTTCCAGGGCCCCAATTGTTGAGTCAACACCCCCTTTGCTATGTCCCTATTCTCTGCCACATACAAATGGAAAGGCTTAGTTGTATCTGGCAGGGCCAGAGCTGGTGCTGTCATAAGGGCCTGTTTTATTTGGTCAAAGGCCAGTTGCTCTCTTTCAGTCCAAGTGAATGGGGCACTGTTCTTAGTCAACACATATAGGGGGGCTGCCAATTCTGCGAACCCTGGTATCCAGAGTCTGCAAAATCCTGCCGTGCCTAAGAATTCCCTCATTTGTTTAGGATTTTGAGGAGGCGGAATATGAAACACAGTCTGCTTCTGTGCCTCCGTCAGCCAACGCTTTCCTCCCTCCAGCTGATACCCCAGGTAACTGACCTTTGTTTTACAGATCTGGGCTTTCTTCGCTGATGCCCAGTATCCTAGGCCTCCCAGTTCTTTCAGGAGCCTCTCGGTGCTTTCCCAACAGGTGGACTCGTCTGGGGCCGCCAGCAGTAGATAATCTACGTATTGTAGGAGAGTTACCTGTGGGTTCCGAGTGTGGAAAGAGAGGAGTTCCTGGTGCAACGCCTCATCAAAGATGGTGGGGGAATTCTTGAATCCCTGTGGCAACCTGGTCCATGTGAGCTGTCCAGAGGTTCCGGTCTCAGGGTCCTTCCATTCGAATGTGAAGAGTGGTTGACTGGCTGGGGCCAGTTTTAGGCAAAAAAATGCATCCTTTAAGTCCAGCACCGTATACCAGATTTGGTCTGGTGGCAAAGAACTTAGGAGAGTATATGGGTTTGGGACAGTTGGGTGAATGTCGGCTGTCCATTTATTTACCTCTTGTAAGTCCTGTACAGGCTGGTAATCATTGGTGCCAGGCTTCCGGACTGGTAGTAGAGGTGTGTTCCATGCTGACCGGCTTGGGCGGAGGACCCCTGCTTCCAACAATCTAGCTATATGGGGTTTAATTCCCTCTCTGGCTTCAGCAGTCATTGGGTATTGGCGGACGGCTATGGGCAGTGCTTGAGATTTTAATTCTATGTGGACAGGTGGCTGATAAACAGCTTCCCCTAGCCCACCAGTCTCTGCCCATGCCTTTGGGTATCTCTGTAACCATGGAGCCATCTCTGTGGTCTCTTCTAGTGGAAACTCGAAAAGTCTATATTCATCTTGTAGTTTGAGGGTTAAAATCTGAAGGGGCTGTCCTTGTTCATTGGTTACAGTAGTCCCTTCTGTTGAGAAATGGATTTGGGCTCCCACCTTTGTTAATAAGTCTCGTCCCAAGAGTGGGTATGGGCAGTCAGGGATGACTAAGAACGAGTGGGATACCCGGCCCATGCCGAGGTCCACCTTTCTTCGGGTAGTCCATGAATATTGCTTGTTCCCTGTTGCCCCTTGTACCCAAGAAGTCTTTCCAGATCATTTTCCTGGATCTTGTGTGAGGACCGAATGTTGGGCCCCTGTGGCTACTAAGAACTCTGTTTTCTTCCCCTCACCATTAAGGTTACCCTGGGTTCAGGGAGGGGTGCTGAACCCGTCCCCTCTATTCCGAGTCTTCTCCCAGGGTTAATATTTTTGAGGGGTTACTTACAGGTCGCCTTTGGAATTTGGGTTTCTGTGGACAGTCCCTGGCCCAGTGTCCTTTTTCTCCACATCGAAAACATTGGTTCCGGTCAGTCTTCTGAGGATGTTCCTTGTTGCCCAGGTGTCCCTGCCTGCCTCCCTGTCTTGGCTGTCTATCCTGTACTACCGCAGCCAGGATTTGAGTGAGCTTCCTCGCATGTCTCTTATCTCTTAAGTCCTTTTCCTTTTCTTTCTTTTCTTCCTCAACATCTCTATTATAATATACTTTCTCAGCTACCTGCACTATGTCCCTCAGTGACTTATCCTGTAATCCTTCTAATCTTTGCAATTTCTTTTTAATATCCTTAGCTGACTGGTCAATAAAAGCCATCATTACTGTCGCTTTATGTTCATCACTAGTGGGGTCAATGGGGGTAAACCTGCGAAAAGCTTCCATAAGCCGTTCTAAGAAAATAGCAGGAGCTTCCCCCTGCTAAGGTAATATTTCTCTTACCTTAGTCAGATTGGTGGGTCGTTTGGCCGCACCTCGGAGACCTGCCATTAGAGTCTGGCGATACACATTGAGACACTCCCTACCTTCAGGGGTCCGGTAGTCCCAGTTAGGTCTTGTTAAGGGTGAAGCCGCATCTATGAGGGTGGGAATTATGGTAGGTCTTCCATCCTCCCCAGGCACATTCTTGCGAGCTTCCAGCAGAACTCTTTGTTTTTCCTCTGTGGTAAGAAGGGCCCCCAGCATTTGCTGGCAGTCCTCCCATGTTGGCTGGTGGAAATAAAGCACTGAATCTATGAGAGAAATTAAAGCATCTGAATTCTCAGAAAAAGAGGGATCCTGATTCTTCCAATTGTAAATTCAGAGGAGGAGAAAGGCCAGTACTGAAGGGGCTGATTTCCCTGATCATCAGGAAGGCCGTACTCCCGTAGAGGCAATGTAGGGATAACCTCTTTATCCAGCTGGATCTTTCTTCTTGTCCCTGCCGCAGGTCCCTGCAGGAAGGGATCTAGGGATGGGTAAAGAGTAGAGAGTGAAGAAGGAGGAGGAGCGGAAGGTGGTGTGGAGGGGATAGAAGGGGGGGTAGGAGGAAGTCCAGGCAGCTCTTCTGGACCTCTTCGTTGTTCCGGGTAGGGTGGCGGTTGATCCAGCAGTTCTTTCTGGGTCTCATCCTCAGGAATCACCTGTGGTCTGGACTTGGGGTCCGAAGCGGGAGTAGAGAGAGTTAAAACAGGGAGAGGTTGGGGAATAAAAGATTTCATCCAAGAGGGAGGGTCTCGGACTAGATCTTCCCAGGTGACGATGTATGGGACCTGTTCGGGGTGTCCGTGGGATCCGTCCTGGAAAACCTGCTTCTTGACTAGAGAGATTAATTCCTTCTGAAAGATGCCACCAGCCGGCCACCCCACTTTGAAGGTGGGCCATTCATTTCTGCAATAGATTTGCCACCTTCCTTTTCGTAAGTCGAAAGATAGGTTATGTCCCTAACGTCCTTCCAGTGCCCCAGCGTCAAGTCCAAAGGAGTAGTCTGAACCTGTCCCATGATATGTATCTCTTGATAACAAAAATATACCAGAAACACACTAAAAGACACCAACACAAAACTGACAACAAGACGAGATCTCCAATCAACAAGTGTCCGCCGGAGCGCTCCTGTTCCAGGCGGAGAATCAAAAGCAAAAGATGCCGGCAGTAACCTGGCTCGGGAGTCCCAGAGGTCCTTGATATGGCCTCCTTCCCCGAATAGTCTCACCACGAGTCTAATTTAACTCACGGCCTGCTGTTCCCGAGCGAGGGGCGTCCCCCTCGTTCTACAGGGTACCCTAGAGCACGTCTGCTCATCCCTTAAAAGGGCACAGCGCTCACGCCGACTCCACGGCATTCCTTCTAAAACGAAAGGAAAATCTTAGAGGAACAAAAAGACAAAAACAAGAACACGCTTACCTTCAACCCTGGGTCGTCGCTGTTCCTTCTGGGGCTGGGGGCATCCCGGATGAGCCCCCAATATGTTGGAACCGAAGTCCCTGTTTATCACCCACCCAGACCTCTAGAAGAATCACGAGGACCGAGCAGTTGCTGCAAGAGGCATAAGGCAAGCTTTAATCTGGCTCGCCAGGACCGTCCTTCTTGCAAGCAAGGAAGGAGCGGCCCCAACTGAGATCGGGGTAGGGTTTTTATAATGAAAGCAGTCACAGCAAACTCTATGGGAACACAGCACACAATAAAGTTAACCACCAAATGTTCTTTTGTTGATAGCGGTGTTTCTGGGCAGTTGAGTTATGGGGTGATAAAGCTGACCACCAAATGTTCTTTTGCTGATAGCGGAGTCTCTGGGCAGTTCCCGTACCGCCCAGGGTGGAGGGTGGAATGGCACGTCCCGCCTGAGATCACGTAAACACGGTTGGCACCTTTGGACTGGCGCCAGCGGGAAGTTTAGAATGCGCGCGGGCGGAGAACTAGGTGCTGGGGGAAGGGAAGCCTATCTTAAAGTCCCACATTTGGCATTCTCAGCGGGAAGTTTTAGAATGTGCTCGGGCAGAGAGCTAGGTGCTGGGGGAAGGGAAGCCTATCTTAAAGTCCCACAGTAGAAACCAGGACATTATTAAATATGAAATAAGCATGCAGCACATGGTCATAGGAGAATACTTGTATGTCTGTTTAGATAAGCAATCTTTAAATAAAATAAAACCTGTGCAGTTTCCAATACCGAGTAGAGCCTTTACTAGTTTATTAATGTTTTTAACCTTCTAACTTCTGTCACAAGAAAGTCCACATCTGTAGGTTATCGTCAAAAATTTGTCTTTTAAGAATTTTTGAACCAACTCAAAAAAATTATAATTAACTTATGAGAAGTGGGCAGGTAGAAAAAACTTGTGGAATCCATGAGAAACAGGCATGGAACTAAAAATGGACTCATAGCAGTAGAGGGCCATCAGGGGCTAGGGTGCCAAAGATGGCTGCCAGGGCAAGGTATATCTGTACACCTAAGCAAGTCCAGGGAAACTGGCTTTTTCTCTTTGTTTAACTCTCATTGGGCCTAATCCAGTTGCCCTTAGACTCAGGTGAAGCTAGAGATCAAGTTGTTTGTTGACTATAGAGAACTCCATAATCCCTACATAAAGAAGTTGCCTATTTTATCTCTGGAAGGATTCAAGTTAGTTCCTCAGAAACAGTGTTCCCTCAGGGCATTTTCAAAGTGGGGTAATGACCTTCAAGGATGTCAAAGACCTTCAAAGATCTTAGAGACTGTCCCAGCATGGACTGTTCTAGACCTGCCTATTGTACTCCTTAACTTTCTTACTGTGGGTACAAGCAAGAGTTAGTAAAGAACATGTGCTTGCAAGGTATAAAAGCAAAGAGCTGTAAGTAATCTATATATTGGAGACCTTTCTCCTCTGACTATTGTAAATCTCCAAGATCTCATTATAAAACCTGTCCAAAACCATGTGAACTGTCTAATTCTTTGCACAAAACAATCTCAATTAGTCCTCCTTAGGACCGCTCCTCAGATCTAAGTAAAAAGCCAGCATTCATTTTTCCTGCAGGGAAGGGAATTTCATAAATCAAAACCTAAGAATTGTGAATTAGTAAGGCATAGCTTCAATGGAGGATAGCCAGGCTTCCAATTGGCCTTTGTTGGCCTTTGGAATGTCCAGAGCCTGAATGAATGCCCTGAGGACCTGCATAAAGCAGGCTCAAGTTGTAAAGGCTGAGTCCTTACTGCTTTCCATTTGGATCCAAATAGGACAATTAGCATTAAAAGGGCAACTCCAAAAGTTAACCAAGTTACCAAATTTATGGGTGAAAATAAGGCAGGCATCTTGTCCCATAGTTGTTTTCCAAGGGACACAGTGGTAATAATTTGAACTTTAGTCCCATTAATTTTTAATATGTTAAAGGATAGTTTGAAACATTCTAGGTGCCCTTAATATTGGCAGGCAGGAGGCATAAGCCGTCCTGGACTTCCCTCTTAGGGGCCAGGAAGAGCAGTGATCAGGACACATTTAAAGCATTTTTTTCTTTCTTTCCCTACTGTGAAGGGAATTTCAGGTTTGTTAGCTCAGGCATGCTTGCTAGTAGTTTATCTATCCCCTTAGGCAGATGGATCTTCAGAGAAACTCCTTAAGTAACTTAGGTCAAAATCTTGCAAAGAAAAAGGAAACGTAAACTTGAGTTGACCCAAATGCACTTAGAATCTCCTGAAAAGATTATACTGGGCCCAGCATTTATCCTTTTTTGTTTCAAAAGAATGGGGAGTCTGACTAAAGTGCAGGCTTGAAGTCCTGTTCCAACTTAGGAGGCCTATACATATATACATATAAAACAGGCATGTAATTATAACGCAGATTTGTCCCTAAGAAAGGGAGCTCATACATACCAGGAGAAGGAATGAATTCCAGTGAACTTTTTAGATGAAATTATATTTTTCTGGCTGCTAGATTTGATGGGATAAAATTCTATAAAAAAAGTCAGAGGAATGAGCAAGTTCAATCAAGCACTATCATAGTGGCTTTGTTATTTTGGGAACACATGGAAAACCTTTAATACAATGGCATTTTCACTTGTAGCCCCATTAAAGATCAAAACCAAGTGAGAAAATTTTTCATGAAAAAAAACCTAAGATTTATCAGAAAAGCAATTGTGATCAATATAAAAACATAACTAGTTAAGGCTTAGATGTTACCAAAATTATTCTTATTTTTAAGTATGCATACATGTATTTAAAAATGGCATGCCAAAATTTTTATATCAGCACACAACAGAAATGGAAAAAATTGAAGTGGCCACAAACACAAGACACACATGTAAACACAGACCATACAACATGAATAAGCACATGCACAACATTTTACCAGCAACTGTACAATTTATCAACAACTATCTTTTTTTATTATTAATACATTTTTATTATTATTTCAACTCATACAAACTTCCCTCCCTCCCTCCTCCTCCCCCCGTACCCCCTGCTCCCCCTCCGCACTCCTCTCCCTCTCCATCCCCCAGTGCCTCCCGCCCCAATTCCCAGAGAGTCCTTTCTTGTGCATGCCTGATTTTCCTCTGGGTCCTCCTCTCCAATGATGTACAAGGACCCAGTGGCCTTTCCCTAAACCCTTTCCCGTAGTTCCCTTAGGTATAGGAACACTGCTGTGGCTGCCAATCCTTTGCCTCCAAGGATCTTGGTGCCTTTAGCAGATACTAGACTTTATCAACAACTATCTTAAAATTACCCTTGAAAGCCTTATCAAAGGCACATTAACATTTAGAAAAACCTTATTTAAAACAAGACCTCACATTAGTTAAGTCCTGCAATTTAGCTTAATTATGAAAAACATCTAACAAGGAAAACATTCTTATCCATAGTCCTGTTTCCACATTTTCTCTGGGAGGATCCAAGGTGCTAAAACCGCAGCCTCATTCCAGAATTCCTCTCAGCCATCAGCCTTAACCTCCAGGCCTCTAGTCTCTAGGAGAGATTTTAAGACACGTATCTGGGGCTCCTTACAATATGAGGGGAGGTTGCCCATTTTTTCTTTCTAAAGAACAGAGATGAGACCAAAAGAGGTGCAGATGAAACAAAGAATGTACTGGGCCCAAATGTCTTATGCTTGGTGGGGGACTTCCAGAGTTCCTTACTACCCCCTGGGCGGTATGCACATATGGTGCCTCCGGGTCAGGCTGATTCAATGGAATCCTGGGCTCTGAGTTCTGAGGGGACCAATTTCTCATGTGAATTGCTGAGGAAAGCCTCATTTTAGAGGGGCTCTTTGATCGTGGGGAAATCAAACAAGCGATTGGGGCTCCTTGATTATCAGCAAATCAAGCAATTGATTGTTTTCCTAACTTTAAGATGAGCTCTCTGATCATCTGCAAATCAAGTGAGCGAGTGTGTTCCTAAGGACAAACAGGGAAATCAGAGGAAGAGAGGGCCACCTGCTCACCTTCAGGCACTATAAGCACAGGAACACAAAACCAGAGGGCCATTCACTGAACTTTACCGGAGTGGGTGTCCCATCTACACCGAAGGCAGTCCCACGTTGGAGTGGCAATTGTTGCTGTATCCCCTGGGCCAGCCGGGGTGAACAGAGGGCCTCGAGGCAAATGGGTGAGCCGGTGACAGGGTCACCACCAGACCCCAGAAATCAGGTGAGAAGCAGCAGTGGACGAGATGCTGCTGATTCAAAGTCATTAAGGGCATTTGGGCTTAAATAGAGTCAGGGTCCAATTGGGTGTTGCCATCTCTCCTCTAGGGGACAGCCACCAGTTATTTAACTGTTTATTAGGTGTCCTTTGCAGGGGCAGGTTAGATGGCCGCTTCCCATTGGTTGTTCATCCCTCTGCATGCATGGTGGTCTGTTGGGACATGTCTGGAGCATGTCTGTGCATGCCCAGACTTGTCCGTAGTTGGGAGCTGGGCTAGGGCCTCCCTGAATTGGTAGTGCCACAATTATGAATTCTCTATGACCACTGTGAGCTATGATCACTATGAGAGCTCTATGACCACTATAAGCTATGACCAATTTGAGCTCTCTATGACCACTTTAATCACTCTATGACCACTGTGATCTCTCTGTGACTACTATGACCACGTTTGACCACTATGATCTATGACCATTGTGAGATCTCTATGACTACTGTAAGTAATGCCCATTCTGAGCTCTGTTTGACAACTGAGATCACTATGATCTATGTCAAGTGGGAGCTCCACATGACCACTATGAACTCTCTATGACAACTGTGAGCTCTTTATGACTAATATAAGCACTATACAATCACTGTAAACTCTCTATGACCACTAAGAGCTAAGACAACTGTGAGTCTTCTATTACTGTGGTGACCTCTTTATGACCACTATGAACTGTGACCACTGTGAACTCTCTAAGATATTTGGCAATTATGATTCCTCTATGACCACTATTAACTATGACAACTATGAACTTTCTATGACCACTGTGAGCTCACTTTGAACTCTGTGAGGTATTTTTGACCATTGTGTGCTTTCTATGATAACTCTGCATGCTTTATAACCACCATGACCTATGATCAATGTTTTCTCTCTTGGACCACTGTGAGCTCTCAATGAGCACTATAATCAATGAATAATGTAAATGCACTATGACCATTGATGCTCTTTATGACCACTGTGAGCTTACTTTGACCATTGTGACTTCTCTATGACCACTATGAGCTCTCTAGGACATCTCTAAGCTATGACCAATATGAGATCTTTATGGCCACTGTGACCAGTATGAGCTCCCTGTCACCACTATGAGCTATGATCACCATGAGCTCTCAATGACCACTCTCAACTCTATAACCACTGTGAGATACTATCACCACTGTGAGTTCTCTGTCTACTGTTAGCCCTCTATGACCACTGTGATCTCTTTATTAAAACTGAGAGCTGTCTGTGACAACTGTCAGCTCTATATGAGCACTGTCAGCTTTCTTTGACTACTGTTAGCTGTTTATAACTACTGTATACTCTCTATGAATACTGTGAGCTCTCTATGGTTACTCTGAACACTCTATGACCAATTTAAACTATGAGCATTGTGAACTCTCCATCACCATTGTGAGCACTCTGTGACCACTATGAGCTTTCTATGACCACTGTGAGCTCTCCATAGACACTATGAGCTATGTCCACCCTGAACTCTCAAAGTCTATTATGCATTGTCTATGACCAATGTGAGTTATGACTACTGTGAGCTCTCTATGACAATTGTGAACTCTCTATGATCACTCTGATCTATTGCTGTGATGACCATTATGAGCTCTTTATAACCACTAGGTGCTATGTCTACTGTGTGATCTCTATGACCACCATAATGAATGACCACAGTAAGCTCTATATCAACATTATGTGCTATGGAGATTGTGAGCTCTCTATGATGATTATGAGTTCTGTATACCCACTGTGAGCTCTCTATGACCATATGAGCTATGGCTGCTGTGAGCTCTCTGTGACCAGTATGAACTCTCTATGACCACTTTGAGCTATGAGCACCATGAGCTCTCTATGACCACAATGAGGTCTCAATGACCACTTTGAGCTCTCTATGACCACTATGAACTCTCTATGACCACTGTGAGCTCTCTATGACTACTATGGTCTAGACCATAGCGAGTTCAGCATTATGAGGGAGCTGTACCATAGGAGATATCTCTGTGATATCTCTACACTCACTGTGAATTCTTGATGACAACTATGAGCTCTCTATGACCATTATAAGTTATGACCACTGTGAGCTGTTAGTGACAATTATGAGCTGTAACCACTATAAGCTCTCTGTGAACACTGTGAGCTCTCGATGACTTCTATGAACTATGACCACTTGACCTCTCAATGTCCATTAGGAGCTCTCTATGACCAATGTGGTCTATGTCCTCTGTGAGCTCTCTATGATCACTGTGATCTCTCTATGACCACTAAGAGCTATGATTACTGGGAGTTCTCTGTGACCACTATGAGCTCTCTCTGACCACTTTGAGATATGACCACTATGATTTCTTTGTGTGAATTATGAGCTGTGATCACTATGACCTCTCTATGCCTACTGTGAGCTCTCTATGACCACTTTGGGCTATGTACACTGTAAGCTTTCTATCACCACTATGAGTTATTATCATCATGAGCTCTCTTTGATGATTATGAGTTCTCTATCACCACAGTGAGCTGTGGCCACTGTGAACTCTCCATGACCATTATGAGCTGTGATAACTGTGAGCTCTCTGTGACCACTATGAGCTCTTTATGACCAATATGAGATATGTCCACCGTTAGTTCTCTATGACAATAATGAGCTTTGAATGACCAATGTCAGCTCTATGACCACTGTGAGCTCTCCATGAAAACTGTGAGCACTCTATGACCACAGATAGCTCTCCATGTCCACCATGAGCTATGTCTATGTGAACTCTTTATGACCACTGTAAGCTTACCATGACCATTGTGATCTCTCTATGACCACTATGACCTCTTTATGATCATTGTGACCTCTCTATGAACACAATGAGTTATGACCACTGTGAGCACTCTTTGACCATTGTAAACTCTCCATAAGCACTATGATCCATAACCAATATGATCTCTCAATGACCACTGTGAACTCTCACCACCGTTAGCTGTTTATGACAGCTATGAGCTGTGATCACTTTGAGCTCACTATGACTACTAACATGTATGACCATTGTGAGTCTTCTATGACTATTATGAGCTCTACATGACCACTGTGAGGTATGGAAAATCTTAGCTCACTATGACCAGTGTGAGCTATGATGACTGTGAGCTCTCTATAACCACTATTAGCTATGACAACTGTGAACTCTCTATGACCACTGTGAGCTCAATTTGAACTCTGCGAGATCTCTATAACTATTGTGAGCTCTCTATGACAACTGTGAGCACTCTATGATCACTGTGAGCTCTCTATGATGACTATGATCTATGACCATTGTAAAATATCTGTGACCATCATGAGCTATAACCAATTTGATCTCTCTTTGTCCACTGTAAGCTCTAAATAAGCAATAAGATCACAGTGAGGTTGTGACCTCACAAGTGATGCTGTGATTTCACAGTGGGTTAGGATGTCAGTGGTAAGGCTGTGCAAATGAGGCTGTAATGTGAGGGCAAATGTGAGGCTGCGATGAGACAGTGAGTCTGTATTGTCACTGGTGATGCTGTGATGTCACAATGAGGCTGTGATGTCAATGTGGAGACTGTGATATCATAGTGTGTCTGTAATGTCACAATGAGACTATGTCATCATAGTGAAACTGTGATATCTTTGTAGTGACTGGGATGTCACAATGACACTGTGATGACACTGTGAGGCTGTGAGGAAACAGTGAAGCTATGATGTCATTGGTGAAGTAATGATGTCACAATGAGGCTGAGATGTCAGTAATGAGGCTATGATATCAGAGGAGAGGCTATGATGTCACCGTTGATATTGTTGTGTCACTGACAAAGCTGAAGTCACAGTGAATTTGTAACATCACAGAGGTTGTGATAATACAGTGAAGCTGTTATGTCACATTTGGCTGTGATGTCAGATGTGAGACTGTGATGTCACTGGTGAAGCTATTGTGTCAGTGGCAAGGCTGAAGTCACAGTGAGTTTGTGATATCAGAGAGGCTGGGATGTCACAGTGAGGATGTTATGTCACAGTGAGAATGTGACATTAGAGGTGAGGCTGATACGCAAGTGTGAGCGTACGATGTCACAGTAAGGCTTGGTGTTGGAGTTGAGACTGTGATAACACAGTGAAGCTATGATGTCAGAGGTGAGGATGTGATATTAAAATGAGGCTATGGTGACAGTGGTAAAGGTATGATGTCACAATGAGGCTGAGATGTCAATGGTGAGAATGATGTCATAGTGAGGTTATGACCTCACTGGTGAGGCTGTGATGTCAGTGGTGAGCCTATTAGGTGACAATGACACTGTGATGTCGGTGGTGAAGGTTTGATGTCACAGTAATGCTAGGTGGTCAGTGGTGAGGCTGTGAAGTCACAGTGAGCCTATGATATACCAGTGACTCTGTGACATCACTGTGGAAGCTTTGAGGTCACAGCACGGATGTAATATCAGTGGTAAGGAAGATGTCACAGGTGAAGCATGGTTTCAAGTGTGAAGCTCATTTTGTGTCAAAATGAGAATGTGATGTCACAGTGAGGCTGTGAAGTCATAGTGGTACAATGTGGCTGTGATTTCATAGTGAGGCTATGCCCTCACAGTGAAGCAGTGATGTCAGACATTTCACTGTGATGTGACAGTGAGGCTGTGATGTGACAGTGAAGCTGTGCTGTCATGGTGAGGGCGTGATGTCAGTGATGAAGCCTATTATGTCACAGTAAGACTGTAATATCAGTGGTAAATCTTTGATGTGACAGTGAGGCTAGGATGTCAGTGGTAAGGTTGTGACATCATAGTGAGGCTATGATGTCACAGTGAAGCTGTGATAGCACAGTGAGAGTGTGACATCAGAGGTGAACCTGAAACATAACAGTGATCCTGTGATATAACTTGTGATGTAACAGTGAGGCTGTGATGTCAAAGTGAGGCTGTGGTGTCAATGATAATGAAGTGATGTTCCAGTGAGGCTATGTCCTCATGGTGCAGACTCTGATGGCACAGTGTGTCTGTGATGTCAGAGTGAGGCTGTGTCCTCACAGTGATGCTGTGATGACAGAGGTGTGGCTGTGATGTCACAGTGATGCTGTTTATGTCACAGTGAGGCTGTGATGATACAGAGAAGCTCTGATGTCAGTGGTGATTGTATGAGATGGCAGTGAGGCTCTGAAATCACAGTAGACTGTGAACTCACAATAGAGCAAGCTGTCATGTTAGTGTGTAAGCTTTAAGATCACAGTGAGACTGTAATATCAGTGGCAAGGCCAATGTCACAGATAAGGCTTTTTTTCAATAGTGAACCTCTGATGTCACAGTGAGGCTATTGTGTCATACTGAAGCTGTGATGTCTGAGTTGAGCCTGTGATGTCACAGTGAGGATGTGATGTCAGATTTGAGACTGTGATGTCACGGTGAGGGTGTGATGTCATTAGTGAGGTTGTGATATCAATGGTAAGACTGTTGTTTCAGGTTCAAGGCTGATGACACAGTTATTTTGTGATGTCACAGAGAGGCTGTGATATCACAGTGAGGTTGTTATCTCACAATAAAGATGTGACATCAGATATGAAATTGAAATATAAGAGTGAGCCTGTGATGTCAGTGGTGTGGCATTGACATCACAGTGACTGTGATGTCAGTGTTTAGGCTGTAATTCCACAGCAAGGCTTTGATGTCACAGTGTGGCTGTGATGTAATATTGAAGCTGTGCTCTTACAGTTACTTTCTGATGTCAGAGTTATGGCTGTAATGTCACAGTGATTCTGTGCTGTCACAATGAGACTCTTGTGACAGAGTGAGGCTTTGATGTCAGTGGTGATTCTACGAGGTGACAATGAAGCTTTGAAGTCAGTGGTGATTCTGTGATTACACGGTGAGTTTAGGATGTCAGGGGTGAGGTTCTTCAGTCACAGCGAGGCTGGGATGTGATGTTAGAGGTGAGGCTGCAATGTGATAGGGAGGCTGTGTTATCACTGGTGGTACTGTGATGTCACAGTGAGGCTGTGATGTCAATATGGAGACTGTGATCTGAGAGGTGTAGCTGTGATGTTACAAGTGAAGTTGTAGTGTTAGAGGCAAAGCTGAAATCACAGTGAATTTTGTGACATCACATAGAGGCTTTGATGTCACAATGAGGCTATTATGTCACAGTGAGGTTGTGATATCAGAGGTGAGGCTGAAAAGTAACAGTGAGCCTGTGATGTCAGTGTTCATGCTGTGACATGATAGTGAGGCTGTGATTAGAGCTGAGCCTGGGATGTCACAGTGAGGCTAGGCTATCACTATGGAAGCTGTGAGTTCAGTTAACCTGTAATATCAGTGGCAAGTCTGAGACATCACAGTGAGACACTGATATCAGAGTTGAGGCTGCAATGTGATAGTGAGGCTGTGAAGTCACTGCCATGATGGATGTCAAAGTCAGGCTATAATGTCACTGTGGAAGCAATGATGTCACAATGTGGCTGGGTTGTCACAGTTAAGCTGTGATGTTACAATGAAGTGTGCTGACACAGTGAGTTTGTGATGACACAGTGAGGCTATAATGTCAGAGGTGACGCTTTGTTGTCACCAAGAGGCTGTGATGTCAGTGGTGATGGTATGAAGTCATAATGAGGCTGAGATGTCAATGGCAAGAATGATGTCATAATGAGGTTATGATGTCTCTGGTGAGGCTATCATCTCAATGGGGAAGCTATTATGTGACAATGATGCTGTGATATCTGTGGTGATGCTTTGATGTCACAGTAAGGCTAAGATGTCAGTGGTAAGGCTGTGAAGTACAATGAGGAAATGATGTTATTGTGGAAGTTTGTGGGGTTTTTTTTGACAGATTAAGGACTTCTTTTATTTTCCGCCTTTTTTTTTTTTTTTTTTTGAGAAAGCACATCTGTTGGCTTCATCTGTTAGTCTCCCAAGTCCAGAAAACTACATTTTACACTATCCTGGTTTCGCCCTTGATCTTTGGACACTTCCTGCCTTTACCCTGGCTCTCTCAGAACAGTTCCCAAGCAGTATCCAGTGTCAGCTGGATATCCTGATCCCTCAAAGCACACTTTGTGTGTGGGTGCACATGCCACCAAACGTGCGGAACTCAAAGGACAACCTGAGGGAGTTGGTTCTCTTCTTTCACTGAGTGCGTTTCCAGAGATCAAACCTGGGTCAGGTTTGGTGGCTAGTGCTTTCACTGAGAAAATCACAGGGCAGGAGTAACTCTCAGAGCAGACAGTAGCAGATAGCTTAGATTGGTGGTACTTGGCCTACAGACTCTAACAGTAGTGACCCCTTCTCTTAACTGGCAAGGACGAGGACTTTGAACTTATATTTAACCCTGGGATTGACCAAGGTCCCCCACAGATGTTTAAGCTGAAATTCCACTAGCAGTATGTGTGTGCACACTGCAGTCACAACATGAGGCATGAATTGAAGCCGTTGACTTGGCCCCCAGGACAGGACCCCCCAAAGGGAACATTCATCTCACTGCAGCTTGAGATTGGTTCTCAAATGCTGCCTCCAGTCTTTTTTAACAGTATAATCAACAGCTTCTACACCTGGGTAAGAAAATAACAGCAACTATTAGAAGCTGGGGAACTCATTTATGCCCCATTTATGCTGCATTATTTGTCACACAGTGTCCAAGGTTGGACTGGGGCTTGATCAGGAAGACCTGCTCCTGCTGCCTTCTGCACGTCTCCAGGATACCTATTCTCACTGCTTACTCTGACAATGGACACACCACCTCTGTGGCTGGAATGGGTGGCTCACTATAATCCCAACACTGAAAGGCCAAGACAGCAAATTGACACAATTTAAAATCTGCCTGGTCTTAAACCTGAGTGTCAAGAGAAAAAAAAAAAAGCTGTCGAGACAGCTTGGTGGGTAGAAGTGCTTGCCAGTTCAATCCTTAAGAGCCCTCGTGGCGAAAGGAGAAAACAAGATTCCTCCAAGTTATCTTCACCTCAACACAAGCATTATGGCACATTCATGCAAACCTCCTCTCAAATAAATGTGCAAAATAAAATGAAAACAAAGGTCCAATGAGTTAGTGACATGCTTGGTAGGAAAGGTGTGAAGCCTGATAAGTAGAGTTCAATCCCAGGAATCCACATAAAAGTGGACAGAGAACCATGACCACACACCTCAGTACAAGCACACAGAAGTCCCTGCCTGTAAAGTGTTTAGAGAAACAGCCGATCAGACCATGGTAGGAAGGCTGGGCCACATCCTGCCTTCCCAGACTCATCATTTGGCAAATTGGCACAATATAGTCATGAATATTCTAGGCTAAAATATGCCATCAATCTTTGTGGTAGCCCAACTCCCCTGAAGCCCTAACCCCTTTTCACTTATAAGCCCCTTATTGCACTCCACGACCTCTGATGGCTTATCCCACTGATAGACCTATCAATCAAAAACTGAACTCTCTCGCCACACCAGAGGGTAGCAACTTCACCCTTCACACAGGCCTGGGATGACAGACAGGTGTACAGAGCCTGCTTCAGGTTTATTTATACAAATGCCACAGAAAACCAGCCATCTGCAAAGGAGGTCGGGGGAACCGCACCAGTCCATCTGTCTTCACAATGGCAGACAAAGGCCTTTACTGTGCGGCCTTCGCAGGGGCCTGGGCACTTTTGGGAGCCTGAGCTGGAGTTGGCGCAGGAGCTGCGGTCTTGACCTGGGCTGGAGCTGCAGCCTTAGCTTTGCCTGGGGTCTTGGTCTTTGCCTTGGTTGGGGCCTTGGCCTCAGCAGGGGTCTTGGGCCTTTGACTGGAGCCTGCGACCTTTGGCCATGTAGGTACGAATCCACTTCCCAAGCTTGGGGTGGGCAATGAGGGCGAGCTGGCTGAGCTTGCGGCTGGGACCTTGGGCACCTTGGGCTTTGCCTCCTTGGGCTTCACCAGAGCCTTGATGGCTTCAGCGCTGTTGCTCATGGCCGTCATGTTTTTCGCCTGCATCTTCTTCAGGCCCTTCAACATGAGGCTAATATGTAACAGGTGAGTCTATGATGTAATAGGTTAGACTGTGAGGTCACAATGAGGCTGTGAATACTTGTGGGAAGATTGATTTCACAGTAAGGCAGTTATGTAACATGTGAAGCTGTATTATCACTGTTTATGATATCAAAGGCTATAATGTCACTGTTGAGGCTGTCATGTTACTGTGAGCCTGTGTTAATTGTGACAATATTTATTTCACAATGAGGGTATGATGTAGCAGGTGAGCTTATGTTGTCAGTGGGAAGGTTGTGACATCACTGTGAGGATATGATGTTTCAGTGAGGCTCTGATGTCAATGCTGATTCTATGAGATTTCAGTTAGGCTGTGATATCGGTGGTGATGCTTGGTTTTCACAGTGAGGTTGGGACATCAGTGGGGAAGCTGTGCAATCACAGTGAGGCTGTGATGTCAGAAGATGGGCTGTAATGTCACTGTGAGGCTATGATGTTCACATGAGGCGTGTGATGCCAGTATTGTCTGTGCTCACACAGGGAGTTTATGTCATTGGTGAGGCTGTATTGTCACTGGGGAGGCTCTAATGTCACAGTGAGTTTATTTAGTCAAACTGAGGCTGTGATATCATAGTGAGGCTATGATGTGAGTAGTGAAGCTTTATGTCACAGTGATGCTGAGATGGCATGATATAGCTGTAATGTCACAATAATGCTGTGATATCACTGTGAAGTTGTGATGTCATTGGAGAAATTATGATGTCACAGTGAGGTTGTAATGTCAATAGCAACACTGTGATGTCACAGGTTAGACTGTGAGGTCACAGTGAGGCTGTGAGGTCACTGTGAGGCTATGATACTTGTGGGAAGATTGATTTCACAGTGAGGCAGTTATGTAACATGTGAAGCTGTGGTGTCACTGTTTATGATGTCAAAGGCTATGATGTCACTGCTGAGGCTGTCATGTCACTGTGAGCCTGTGTCACTGTGGCAATACTTATTTTACAATGAGGCTATGATATAACAAGTGAGTCTGTGGTGTCAGTGGGCAGGTTGTGAAGTCACTGTGAGGTTGTAATGTCAAAGTCAGATTGTCATGTCAGTAGTGACTGTGATTTCACAGGAAGACAATGTCATTGGTGAGGCTATATTGTCACTGGTGAGGATCTAATGTCACAGTGAGTTTATTGTGTCAAAATGAGGCTGTGATGTCGCAGTGAGTCTATGATGTCAGAGGTGAAGCTTTATGTCACAGTGATGCTTTGATTGCACCACATGGTTGTGATGTCAGGATGATTGTATGAGATGTCATTGAGGCTGTGATGTCAGGGGTGATGCTTGCATTTCACAGTGAGGTTAAGACATCAGTAGGGAGACTGTGCAGTCACACAGGCTGTGATGTCAGGGGGCATGCTGTGATGTCACTGTGAGGCTGAGATGTTAATATAGGGTTGTGATATCACAGTGAGGCTGTGATATCAGTGATGATAGACTATGACATCACAGTTCAGTTGAGGTTTCAGTGGTTAAGCTGTGATGTCAGAAGTAAGACTGATGTCAGTGATAAGGCTGAGATGTCACAGTGAGGCTATGAGGTCACAGAGAGGCTATAACCTCAGAGTTGAGACTGTGATGTCAGATGTGCGGCCAATGTCCCACTGAGGTTGTGATGTCACTGAAAGTTGTATATCACTATGGACTGTCACGTCACTGTGAGTTGATATCACTCTGGAAGCTGTGACGTCACAATAATTCTATGGTATCAGTGACAAGACTGATGTTACAATGAGGCTATGATGTAACAGGAGAGACTGTGGGTCAGTGGCCAGATTGTGAGGGCACTGTGAAGCTATGATTTTGCAGGGAGGCTCTGATCTCTGGGCTGATTCTTTGAGATGTCACTGAGACTGTGACATCAGGGGTAATGGTTGGATTTCACAGTGAGTTTAGCACGTCAATGGTTAGGTTGTGCTGTCAGAGTGAGGTTGTGATGTCAGAGGAGAGGCTATGATGGCACAGTGAGGCTGTGATGACACTGTGAGGCTGTAATGTCAGAAATGAGACAGTAATACTACAGTGAGGCTGCTATATTACTGTGAAGCTGTGATGTCACTGTGAGTCTGTGACATCACAGAGAGGTGGTAATGTCATGGTAAGTCTGTGAGGTCACTGTGAAAGATGTGATGCCAGAGATAAGGCTGATTTCACCATGATGTAACAGGTGAGACTATGATTTAAAAGGTTTGACTTTGAAGTCACAGTGAAGCTGTGAGGTCACTGTGAGGCTGTGATATCTCTGGGAATATTGATGTCCCAATGAGCGAATGATGTAAATGTGAGGCTGTGATGTCACTATTTATGATGTCAAAGGCTATGATGTCACTGCTGAGACTGTCTTATCACTGTGAGCCTGTGCTATCTGTGGTAAGGCTGTGTTGTCATGGCAAGTCAGGTACAATACCAGGGGTGAGGCTGTGATGTCACAGTGTGGCTGTGATGTCACTATGAAGCTGTGGTGCCACAGTGATTCTGTGATGAGACAGTGAAGCTCTGTTGGCACAGTGTGGCTGTTATGTCACATTCAGGTTGTGATGTCATAGTGAGATAGCTATGTCACAGTAAGTGTGCTTTCACAGGGAGGGAGCCTATGTCATTGATGAGACTATATTGTCACTGGTGATGCTCTAATCTCACAGTGAGTTTTTTGTGTCAAACTGAGCATGTGATGTCACAGTGAGCTTGTGATGTCAGTAGTGATGCTGTGATCACATGGAGGCTGTGATGTCACAGTGAGGCTATATCAAAGATGTGTATATGATATTCCCATGAGGCTATTATGTCAGTGGTAAGGCTGATGTCACAGAGAATTTGTGATGTCACAGTGAGGCTTTGATGCCACTGTCAGTTTGTAATATCACAGTGAAGCTGGGAGTACTCAATGTGGTTGAGTCACCATGAGGCTCTGATGATACAGTAATGTTGTGATGTCACTGGAGAGGTTTGGATGGCACAGTGAAGCTGTGATGTCAATGGTGAAGGTGTGATTTCCCAATAAACCTGGAGTGTCAGTGGTGAGAAAGATCTCATAGCGAGTTTATGATGTCACTGGTTGTTGCTGAATCCCCACTGGGACAGCTCAGGAAAGGGGTAATTCAGCAGGGACATCATGGGCTCGAGGTGATAGGGTGAGCAAGCACGGTATTACCACCCAGACCTTTGGAGTCAGGTGAGAGGGCGAGTTTGCTGCAGACTCACGACTGAGTGGCCCCTGACTAAAACCAAGTCCAGTAAACCTGAGCTCTATCAATTCCTGCCATTGTGGGTCCAGGCTGTGCAGTTCTTCCATCACTTCTGCTGCTGCCACTGCTTCACACTCCTCCCAGGAGGGGCTCCAACCCATGGCAGGTGGTTTCCACTTTGCTAATATTTTCTGTTGTCTTTCTATCTCTTCTCTCTGTGAATTTATCCTTCCTGTTGCTTGATAAGGTTTGGAAAGCAATTAGTCACTTCCTCAATGAAGGATCCTTTAACACTTGCTATGATGCTAAGGAGAATGGGAACAAAGAGGGTGGAGGGCATATTGCCTTATTGGACTTCCCTCTTATGGGCCAGGAAGAGCACTCCCATCCAAATCTGTGGGTCCTAGACATTTTCTGGGGAAATCCCAGGAGCTAAGATTAAAGCTCCCTCCCCAAAATCTTCTAAGTCCTTTGGTTTCACTTTGATCCTACGTAAGTCTAGTAGAGCCTTAAGGGTAGTCAGCTGGGGTGCCTTCTGATGGGACGGTAAATTACCCATTTTGGAGAGGAAAGGTTCCCTAATGGAGCAGAGATGACTAGGAGACAAGCGGACAAAGTGAAAGAGTGCAGAAAATAAAAATCAATGACTAGAAATAAAGGTGAAAGTGAAAACAACTCATAAAAGGGTAACAAATGTCCAAAGAGAGACCTAGTGCAGGACATATGCAGAGGTGTTTGGGATCTAAGCGTCCTGTGATAAGTGAGGGATTTCAGAGGTTCATTACTCCCCTGGGCCATATGCTCCCAAGTCAGGATTGACAGATTGAGAGGTCTTTCTCCATTCTGTGAATGGTGGTGCATGGCCGTTTTTAGTTGATGGAGCGATTTGTCTGTTTAATTCTGATAATGAACGAGACTGGCGCTCCATCATGGTATGGTGCCTCCTTCCCTTCGGAGTAGATGAGACACCCCCTCTGGTAAAGTTCAGTGAGTAGCCTCTTTGGTTTTGTGTTCCTGTGCCTATGATGCCCCTCCTCTTCCCCTTTCCCTGTTGTCCATCGTTGTGCTCTTAATGTTAGGAACACATAACCATCATAATGCATAACGCATCACCACTCTGATATAAGTGAACCTATTACATGACAATGTCACGGGTGAGGCTGTGATGTCAAAGGTTGTGTTGGATTATCAGTGGCAACACTGATGTCACAGGTGAAGCTGTGCTGTCACTGGTGAGGCTGTGATGTAACACTAAGGCTGTGATGTCACTGTGAAGGTTGTATGTCACTATGGGCTGTCATATCACCTTGAGGTGATATACCTCTGGAAGCTGTGATGTCAAAGTGAGGCTGTGAATTAGTGGCAATATTGTGGGCAGGTTGTGAGGTCACTGTGAGATAGGGATGTCACAGAAAAGATCTGATGTCAGTACTGATTCTATGAGATGTCAATGAGGCTGTGACTTCAGGTGTGATGCTTGGATTTTACATTGAGGTTAGGATGTCAGTGGTGAGGCTGGGCAGTCACAATGAGGCTATGATGTCAAAGGAGAGGCTGTGATATCCCTGTAAGGCTGTGATATTACCATGAGATTGTGATATCACAGTGAGACTGTGATATCTGTGGAGATAGACTGTGACACCATAGTTTGGCTGAGATTTCAGATGTTGTGCTGTGATGTCAGAAGTGAGACTGATGTCAGTGATGAGCCTGAGATGTTATAGTGAGACTGGGATGTTACTGATGAGGCTACGATGTGACAGCATGCCTGTGGTGTCACTGTTGAGGCTATCATGTGACCGTGAGCCTGAGATATCAGTGATGAGGCTGTGGAATCATAGCAAGGCTAGGGAGGGTGTCCATGATGTTACTGATACTCTGATTTCAGAGGTGACCCTGTGATGTCATACTGAGTCTGTCATGTCACAGTTAGGCTATAACATCAGAGGTAAGCTGTGATGTCACTGTGAGACTGTTTTGTTGCCATTGGTTCTGAGTTATCACAGTGATACTGTGAGAAAAGTGGTGTGAGACTATGACATCAAAGTGAGTATGCCATTTTAGTGGTTAAGATGTGATATCAGAATGAGGCTGATATGAGTGATGAAGGTGGGATATCAGTGGTGAGGCTGTGATGCCACTGTGAGCCTTTGGTGTCACCATGTATTTGTGGTGTCACCGTGAGCCCGTGATGACACGGGGAGTTGGTGATATCATGGTGGGGGCTGTGAGGTCCCAGTGATACTGTGATGTCAATGATAAGAGTGATGCTCCAATGAAGCTACGATTTAATAGTTGAGCCTGTGATGTCAGTCATTAGGCTGGAGGTCACAGTGAGGTTGTGATGCTACCATGATAATTAATGTCAACATGTGGTTTAGATATCACAGTGAGCCCATGATGTCACAGGGAGTAGGTGATGTCATGGTGGAGGCAGTGAGGTAACAGTGAGACTGTTATGTCAGTGGGAAGGCTGATGTCACAATGAGGCTATTAAGTCAGTGGTGATGCTGTGATATCACATCAACGCTGTGATGTCATAGTGAGGCTATACAGAGGAGAGTTTGTGATGTCACCAAGAGACTATTATGCCAGTGGCAAGGCTAATGTCATGGGAGTCTGTGATGTCACAGTGAGGCCGTGATGGTACTGTCATGTTGTAATGTCACAGTGAGTCTGTGAGGACACAGTGAGGTTATGATGTCACAATGAGGCTGTGGTGTCACTGGTGACACGGTAATATCATGGTGAACCTATGATATCGGTGGTTAGGCTGTGATGTCACAATGAGGCTGGGACCTCAGTGGTGGTGCTTGCATTTCACAGTGAAGTTAGGATGTCAGTGGTGAGGTTGTGGAGTCACACTGAGGCTGTGATGTCAGAGGGGAGGCTGTGATATCACTGTGAGCCTGTCATATAACTGGGGAGTCTGTGATGTAACAATAAGGCTGTGCTAGCACAGTGTGGCTGTGATGTTACAGTGAGGTTGTAATGTTACTGTGAGGTTGTGATATCACCGTAAGGCTGTGATATCAGTAGTGATAGAGTATGACATCTCAGTTCGGCTGAGATTTCAGTAGTTAGGCTGAAGTGAGGCTGAAGTCAGTGATGAGGCTGAGATGTCACAGTGAGGCTGCAATGTTACTGGTGAGGCTTGATGGCACATAAAATCTCCTGTGTCACTGTTGAGGCTGTCATGTGACTGTGACCCTGAGATATCAGTGATGAGGCTATGGTGTCATAGAGAGGCTAGTCAGGATGTCCATTGTGTCACTGACACTATGATTTCAGAGGTTAGCCTGTTATGTCACAGTGAGGCTGTGTTATCAGAAGTGAGGCTCTGATGTCACACTGAGGCTGTGATTTCATTGTGAAGATTGTACATTATTGTGGGCTGTCATTTCACTGTGAGGTGATATTACTCTGGAACCTATGTGTCACAAAGAGGTTGTGATATAATTAGCAAGACTATTGCCACAATGAGGCTATGACGTAACAGGTGAGCCTGTGGTGTCATTGGGTAGGCTGTTAGGTCTCTGTGAGGCTGTGATGTTGCAGTGAGACTCTGATGTCAGGGCTGATTCTATGAGATGTCTGTGAGATGTCCATGAGGCTGTGACATCAAGGGTGATGCTTGGATTTCCCAGTGAGTTTATGATGTTCGTAGTGAGGCTGTGCAGTCAAATTGAGGCTTTGATATCAGAGAGGCTATGATGTCATGGTGAGTAGGTGATGTTACCATGAGGTTTTGATATCTCAGTGAAACTGTGATGTCAGTGATTAGGCTGTGATATCAAAAGTGTAGCTGATGTCAGCGATGAGGCTTAGGTTTCCCAGTGAGGCTGGGATGTTATTGGTTAGGTAGGCTGTGATGCCACAGTGAGGCTGTGGTGTCACTGTTGAGGACGTCATGTGACTGCCAGCTTGAGATGTCAGCGAAGAGGCTGTGGTGTCATGTCGAGGCTAGGCAGGATGTCTGTGGTGTCACTGATGCTGTTTATAGAGGTTAACCTATTATGTCACGGTCTGTGATGTTAGAGGTGAGGCTGTGATATCATAATGAGGTTGTGATGTCAGAAATGGGGAAATAATGCCACAGTGAGGCTGTGATATCAGTATGAGGCTGTGACATCAGAGAAAGGTTGTGATGTCATTGCGAGGCTATGAGGTCTCTGTGGAAGATGTGATATCAGTGGCATAGCTGATTTCGCCATGAGGCTATGATGTAACAGGTGAATTTATGATGTAACAGGTGAGTCTATGATGTAACACAGTGAGGCTGTGATGCCACAGTGAGGCTGTGATGCCACAGTAAAGCTATGAGGTCAGTGGTTAGGCTGTAATTTAGAAGTGAGACTGATATGAGAGATGAGACTAGATTTCACATTCATGAGATATAACTGGTGAAGCTGTGATGCCACAGTGAGGTTATGCTGTCACTATGAGGCTGTGGTATCATTGATGAGGCTGTGATATCACAGAGAGCCTGTGCTATCAGTGGTGAGTCTGTGATGTCACAGTGAGGCTGCGCTGGCAGAGTGTTGCTGTGATGTGATGTTGTGATATCACAGTGGGTTTTGATGTTATTGGTGACTGTGCTTTCACAGGGAGACTATGTCATTGGTGCGGCTCTATTGTCATGGTGAGGCTCTGATGTCACAAGGAGTTTACTTGTCAACCTGAGGCTGTGCTATCACAGTGAGGCTATAATGTCAGAGGTCAAGCTATACATCAGTTATGCTTTGAGGGCATGGTATGGCTGTGATGTCACAATGAGTCTGTGATGTCACTGTGAAGGCCTGATGTCACTGAGGAAGTTTTGAAGTTACAGTGAGGTTATGATGTCAATAGCGACACTGTGGTGTCATAGGGAGGCTGTCATATTTCAGTGAGCCTGTGAGGTTAGTGGTGAGGTTATGATGCCATTGAGGCTAGGTAGGATATAAGTGATGAGGGTGTGATGTTGCATTGAGGCTATGATTTCAGAAGTGAGCCTGTGATGTCACAGTGAGGCTTTGATGAAACAGTGAGGCTATAAACTTAGAGGTATGGCTATGATGTCACAGTGTGGCTGTGATGTCACCATGAAGCTGTGAAGTAAAAGTGAGGCTGTGATGTCACAGTGAGGCTGTGATGTCACAGTGGAGCTCTGAGGTCAGTGGTTAGGCTGTGATTTCAGAATTGAGACTGATGTGAGAGAAGAGGCTGAGATGTTGCATTGATGATGTGATATAACTGATGAGGCTTTGAGGCCACAGTGAGATTATGATGTCACCATGTGACTGTGGTATCCCTGGTGAGGGTGTAATATAACAGTGAGCCTGTCCAATCAGTGGTGAGGTTGTGATGACACAGGGAGGCTGTGTTGGCACAGTGTGGCTGTGATATCACAGTGAGGTTGTGATGTCACAGTGAGTTGTGATGTCATACAATTTCACCTCTGACATCATAACTTCACTGTGACATCACAGCCTCACAGTGACCTCAGAGCCTTCCCACTGACACCACAAACTTACATGTTACACTATATCCTCATTGTGGCATCAATCTTACCAGTGACATCACAATCTCTCCTGACCTCACAGCCTCCACCGTGAAATCACCAACTCCCTGTGACATCACAGACTCAAGGTGACATCACAGCCACACAGTGGAATCACAGCCTGTGACACCACAGCCTCAATTCTGAGGTTATAGTCTCACTGTGACATCAGAGACTCACTATTACATTACAGGGTCACCTCTGAAATTATTGCCCAACTGTGACATCACAATTTCAGTTCTGATGTTATAGCCTCACTCTTTCATTACAACCTCACTATGACATCACAGGCTCACATCTGAAATCATAGCCTCAGTGTGGCATCCAACCCTCATCACTAACATCCTACCTACTCTCATTATGGCACCATGCCTCACCACTGATCTCACAGTCTCACTGAAACATGACAGCCTTCCTGTGACACTACAGTGTCACTATTGACATCACAACCTCACAGTGACATCACAGCCTCATGATGATATTTCAGATATACCATGTCATCAAAGCATTAGTGTGACATAAAGCTTCACCTCTGACATCATAGCCTCACTGTGACATCACAGCCTCAGTTTGACACAAAAAAACTCACTGTGACATTAGACCCCCACCAGTGACAATACAGCCTAAACAATGACATAGTCTCCCTGTGAAAGGACAGTCACTACTGATGTCACAACCTCACTGTGACATCACAACCTCACTATGATATCATTGCCACACTGTGCCAGCACAGCCTCTCTGTGACATAATAGACTCACTATTGATGACAGGCTCACAGTGACATTACCGCCTCTCCTCTGACATCACAGCCTCAGTGTGTGTCACAGCCTCACAACTGACATCCTAACCTTACTGTAAAATCCAACATTAGCCCTGATGTCACGGCCTGACTGTGACATCATAGCCTCACCACTGATATGATAGGGTCGCTGTGATATTACAACTTCACCAGTGACACCACAACCTCCTGGTGACAACATAACCTCGCTATGGCATCACAGCCTCACCAGTTATATCACATCATTAATGTGACATCTCAGCCTTAACTCTGACATCTGTCTCACTTCTGAAATCACAGCTTAACCACTGACCTCACTGCACTGTGACATCACAAACTCATGTGCTATCACAGCTTCACCACTGGTATCCATCTAGCCTTACTGTGACACTACAGCCTTAGCACAGATAGCATAGGCTCACAGTGATGTGACAGCCTCAGCAGTGACATTCTAGACTTTGACATCATAAACAGTGACACCAAAGCCTCTTATTATATATCACTGCCTCATTGTTACATCAATCTTCACAGAGATATCACAGCCTCACAGTGACCTGACAGCCTTTCTGTGATCTCAGTCTAACCTGTTACATCATAGCCTCATGATGAAATCAGCCTTGTCACTGGCATCACAACTTCCCAATGATATCACAGCCTCACTCTATCATTACAGACTCATTTCTGGCATCACAGACTCACTGCGACATCACAGCCTCATTGTGACATAATAGGGTAACTTCTGAAATCATAGCAACAGTGACATCACAGACATGCTGCATAGCCTCACTATATAACCCCATAGCTTCATCACTGACATCTCAGGCTCATGGTCACATGATAGCCTCAATAGTGACACCCCATCCTCTCTGTTGCATCACAGCCTCACCAGTAACATCTCAGCATCACTGTGATATCTCAGCTTCATCACTGACATCAGCCTCACTTCTGACATCACAGCACAATACCTGAAATCTCAGCCAAACTGTGGTGTCATAGTCTATCACCACTGATATCACAGCCTCACTGTGATAGCACAACCTAACATTACCATCAAGCCCATAGTGACTTCACAGCCTCATCTCTGACATCACAGCCCCACCACAGCCTCACCAGAGACAACCTAACCTCACTGTG
This sequence comes from Typhlomys cinereus, assembly GCA_023101885.1. Lineage (NCBI taxonomy): Eukaryota > Metazoa > Chordata > Mammalia > Rodentia > Platacanthomyidae > Typhlomys > Typhlomys cinereus. Next base: position 7,324,643 of record JALPQD010000058.1, read on the forward strand.
AAATCCAACCATCACCCCTGACATCACAGCCTCACTGACATTTCATAAATTCAGCCATGACAACAGAGCTGCACTGCCACATTACTACCTCACAGTGACCTCACAACCCGCCCATTGACACCACAGACTCGACATCATATCCTCCAAGTGACATTAGTCTTGGCACTGATATCACAGCTTCACTGTGACATCACAGCTTCCAGAATGACATTATCTCCCAGTGACATGACAGCCCACAATGACATACAACTTTCACAGTGACATCACAGACACAGTATGACATCATGGCCTCACCAGTGACAGCACAGCCTCACCTGTGACAATAGCATCACCACTGACATTAGTCAGAACACTGACATCACTGCCACACCAGTGACAACACAGCCTTTGACGTCACAGCCTCACCAGTGTCACTGTCACATAACAGGTTCACCACTGACATTGCCTCGCCAGTGACATCATAGACTCATTATAACATATTTTTCACCATTGACATTCCAGCCTTATTGTGACATCACACATTCAACAGTGACATCAGAGCCTCATCTTGACATCAGCATCTCCAGTAATATCACAGCCACACTGTGCCAGCACGGCTTCATTGTGACATCACAACCTCATAAACAGTGACACCACAGCTTCACATGTTACATCACTGCCTCATTGTGACATCAATCTTCCCACACATCATAGCCTCACAGTGACCTTACAGCCTCACTGTGACCTCACAGTCTAACCTGTGACATCAGAGACTCACTTGTTACATTGTAGCCTCATGCTGAAATGAGCCTTGCCACTAACATCGCATCTTCCACAGTGAGCTCACAGCCTCACTGTGACATCATCACAACCTCTCTGTGATGCCACAGACTCTAGAGACATCAAAGCTTCACCATGAAATCACAGACTCACTGTGGCATTATAGCATCATTTCTGACCCAGCCTCACAGTGACATCACAGATTCACCACTGACACAACAGCCTCACTGTGACATAACAGATTATCCTCTACAATCATTGCATCATTGATACATGGACATTATGCCTTGCCTTGCCGTGATACCACAACCTCATCACTGACATCTCAGGCTCATGGTCACAGGACAGCCTCAACAGTGACATCATAGGCTCCTGTGGCATCACAGTCACATCAGTAACATCCCACCCTCACAGTGATATAATAGCCTTTCTTCTGACATGACAACCTCAGTGTGACTGCACAGCCTCACCAATGACATCCTAACCTCACTGTGAAATCCAAGAATCACCCCTGATGTCACAACCACACTGATATCTCATAGAATCATCCCTGTCATCACAGCCTCACTGAGACATCACAGTCTCAAAGTCACCTCACAGCTTGCCCACTGACACCCCGGGCTCATCTGATACATCATAGCCTCATTGTGAAATCGGTATTGCCACTGCCATCACAGACTCACTGACATCACCTCTTCCAGAGTGATATCACCAGGTTCATTGTCACGTAATAGGTTCACCACTGACATCATAGCCTTGCCAGTGACATCATAGACTCACTATGATATCTTTCTCACCACTGACATTCACGCTTTATTGTGACATCACATGTTCACCAGTGACATCATAGTCTTATTGTGACATCAGCCTCACCACTAACATAACAACCTCACTATGCCATCCAAATCTCTCCAGTGAAATCCCAACATCACTGTGTCATCAGAGCCTCACTGTGACATCATAGCCACACTGTGTACTCACAGCCTTACTGTGACATTACTGACTTACCACTGATATGTCAGGTGCACTGTGATATTACAGCCTCATCAGTGATACCACAGCCTCATGGTGACATCATAACCTCGCTGTGGCATCACAGCCTCACTCATAATATCCCAGGCTTACTGTAACATCTCAGCCTCATCACTGACATCAGCTTCACTTCTGACATCACAGCCTAACCACTAACATCACAGCTGAACAATGTCACATCCTGACGGTAACATCACTGCCAAACAATGACCTCACAGCCTCTCCTCTCACATCACAGCCTCAATGTGACTGCACAGCCTCACCACTGACATCCTAACCTCACTGTCAAATCCATGCATCACCACTGACATCACAGCCTCATGAACATCTCATAAAATCTGCCCTGGCACCAGAGGCTCAGTCCGATATCAAAGCCTCACAGTGACCTTACGGCCTGCCCATTGACACCACAGGCTCAACTGTTAAATCATATATTCATTGTGTCATCAGTCTTGCCACTGACAACACAGCCTCACTGTGACATCACAGGTTCCAGAGTGATATCACCTCATGGTGACATGACATCCCACAGTGACATACAACCTTCATGGTGACATCACAGCCTCACTGTGACATAACGGCCTCAACTGTGATAACACAACCTCGCCTGTGACATCTGATTCACCACTGACATTAGTCAGAACACTGATATCACTGCCACACCATTTACAAAACCACCTTTGACATCAAAGCCTCAGCAGTGTCACTGTCACATAATAGGTTCACCACTGACATTATAACTTCATCAGTGACATCATAGACCCACCATGACATCTTTCTCACCACTGACATTCCAGCCTTATTGTGATATTTCATCTTCATCAGTTATATCACAGCCTCATTGTGACACAAAGCTTCACCTCTAACCTCATAGCCTCACTGTGACATCATAGCCTCAGTTTGACACAATAAATTCACTGTGACATTAGAGTCTCACTAGAGTCAATAAAGCATCACCAAGGACATAGCTTCTCTGTGAAAGCACAGTCACTACTGACATCACAACCTCAGTGACATCACAACCTCACTGTGACATCACAGCCTCACCACTGGTTTCCTACCTAGGCTTACTAGGACACCACAGCATCACACAATTAGCACAGTCTCACAGTGATGTGACAGTCTCAGCAGTGACATCATAGCCTTTGATATAATAAGCAGTGTCACCACAGCCTCATGTTACATCACTGCCCAATTATGATGTCAAACTTCTCACTGATATCACAGCCTCACATTGACCTCACAGCCTCACTATGACCTCACAGTTTAACATGTTACATAACATACTCACCTCTTACATCATAGCCTTATGGTGAAATCTCCTTTGAAACCATCATCCCACCTTCCATAGTGACCTCACTGCCTCACTGTGACATCACATCGTCACAGTGATATCACAGCCTCACTCTGGCATTATAGCCTCATTTCTGACATCACAATCACTATGACATAACAGGTTAACCTCAGAAATCATAGGATCAGTGACACCATGGACATCCTGCCTAGCCTTGCTATGACACCATAGCCTCATCAGTGATATCTCAGGTTCATGGTCACATGAGAACCTCAATGGTGACACCACAGTCTCACTAGTAACATTCCAGCTTCGCTGTGACACCTCTGCCTCATCACTGACATCAGCTTCACTTCTGACATCACAGCATAAACACTGAAATCTCAGCCTAACTGTGATGTTATTGTCTATCACCACTGACATCACAGCCTCACTGTGATATTATGACCTCATGGTAACATCGCCGCCTTGCATTGACATCACAGCCTCTACTCTGACATCACAGTCTCAGTATGACTGCACAGCCTCACCACTGACATCCTAACCTCACTGGGAAACACCCCTGATATCACAGCCTCACTGACATCTCATAGAATCAGCCCTGGCATCAGAGCCTCACTGCAATATAACACCCTCACAATATCCTCACAGCCTTCCCATTGACACCACAGGTTCATCTGTTACATCATAACCTCATTGTGACATCACACACTCACTGTGATATCAGCTTTGCCACTACATTATAGCTTCATGGTGACATCACAAACACACTTCAGACATAGCCTCACTGTTTCATCCAGCTTCAATGTGTCATTAGAGACTCATTGTGACATTTTAGCCACACTGAGTCCTTCTAGCCTCATTGTGACATTACAACCTGACAGTGACATCAGAGCCTTACTGTTACCCCACAAACTCACTGTGACATTAGCCTTGCCACTGACATAAGAACCTCTTGTTGACATCACATACTCACTTCAGACATGGTCTCACTGTGACATCACAGACTCAAAGTGACTTCACAGCATTACCACTGATATTATAGCCTCACTTTGATATCAGCCTTGCCACTGACATCACAGTCTCACTGTGAATTCACAGCCTCTACCATGATATCATGGGCTCATGGTGTCAACACAGCCACACGGTGATACCAAAGCCACATGGTGGCATCACAGGCTTACCAGTGACATGCCATCCTCACTGTGACATCGTACCCTCATCACTCACATCAGCCTCATTCTGATACTACAGCCTAACCACTGAAATCAGCATCCTCACCAATGTCATAGTCTCACTACACTGACATCACAGCCTTACTGTGATATCATAGCATGACTGGTGACAAAACATTATCAATGTCACATCACAGCTTCACTATGACATCACAGGCTCATGTCTGAAACCATTGCCCACTGTAACATCTCTGCAAATCTGATGTTATAGTCTCACTCTTTCATCACAGTCTCACTATGGCATCATAGGCTCACCTCTGAAATCATAGCCTCAATTCAACATAACAACCTCATTACTGACATCCTACCCAGCCTCACTATGACACCACAGCCTTATCACTGACCTCACAGTGTCACTGAAACATGACTGCCTCTCTGTGACACCACAGTTTCACTGTTGACAACCTCACTGTGACATCACAATTTCCCCAGTGACATCACAATCTCACAGTGACATCACAGTGACATTGTGACATCACAGCCATATCGTGCCATCAAAGCATCACTGTGAAATAAAGCTCCACCTCTAATATCATAGGCTGACTGACATCGCAGCCTCAAAGCAACCTCACAGCCTGTCCACTGAAACAACGAACTCACATGTTACATCTAGGGTCTCATTGTGGCATCAGTCTTACTACTGATATGATAGCCTCACTGTGATATCACAGCCACATTGTGACATCACAGTCATAGCATGCCGTCAAAGCATTGCTGCAACGTAAAGCTTCACCTCTGCCATCTTAGCCTTACTGTGATATCACAGCTTCAGTTTGACACAATAATATCACTGTGACATTAAAGCCTTACCAATGACAATACAGCCTCACCAATGACATAGTCTCTATGAAAACACAGTCACTACTGACATCACAATCTCACTGTGATATCTCACTGTGACATCACAGCAACACTGTGACATCACAGCCACACTGTGCCAGCACACCCTCACTGTGACATCACAGCCTCACCAATGGTATCCTATCTAGCCTTCCTATGACACCATTGCCTCACCACAGATAGCACAGACTCATACTGACATGACAGCCTCAGCAGTGACATCATAGCCTTTAACATCATAAACAGTGCCACCATAACCTCACATGTTACATTAGTGCCTCACTGTGACATCAATCTGACCCCAGCCACACTCTGACTTCACCACCTCTGTGACCTCACAATCTAACCTGCTACATCATAGACTCACCTGTTACATTATAGCCTCATGGTGAAATCAGCCTTGCCACTGATGTCACATCTTCCACAGTGACCTCACTTCACTGTGACATCACAACTTCTCTATGATTTCACTGCCTCACAGTGACATGACAGCCTCACTGTGACATAACAGCTACACTATGCCATCACAGGCTGACCTCTGAAGTCATTGCCCAACTGTGACATCACAGCACCGACTGACATTATAGCCTCACTGTTTCATCACAGCTTCATTATAACATCACAGACTCACCTCTGAAATCATAGCCTATGTGCAACATCCCACCCTTATCATTAACATTCTAGCAAGCCTCCTTATGGCACCATAGCCTCACCACTTACCTCACTGGCTCACTGTGACTCCATAGTGTCGTTATTGACATCACAACCTCTCTTCCCCAGTGATATCACAACCTCACAATGACATCACAGCCTCGTTGTCACATCAGAGCCATACCACAAAAATCATAGGATCTATGATATAAGACTTCACCTCTGATAGCATAGCACTGTGACTTCATGGCCTCAGTTTGACACAGTAAACTCGCTGTGACATTAGAGCCTCACTAGTGACAATACAGCCTCACTAATGACATAGTCTCCCTCTGAAAGCATAGTCACTACTTATATCATAATCTTACTGTGACTACACAGCCTCACTGTAACATCATAGCCACACTGTACCAGCACTGCCTCACTGTGATATCACAGCCCCACCACTGTTAGGAACGGCTAACCTTTGTATCACAGCCTCACCAGTGATATCATAGTCTCATGGTGATATCATAACTTCACTGTGTCATCACAGCATCACTAGTTTTATCACATCGTCAATGCAACATCTCAGCCTCATGTCACATCAATCTCACTTCTGTGATCACAGCATAACTACTGAACTCACAGCTGTACTGTGACATTACAGGATCACTGTGATATCACAGCCTCACTGTGACATCACAGCCTCATGTTGACATCACATCCACACTGTGATATCACAGCCTCACCACTATTTTCCTCCCTAGACTTATTACGACACCACAGCCTCACCACAATTAGCACAGTCACATGGTGACACAGTCTCAGCGGTGACATCATAGTGACACCACAGTCTCATATGTTACATCACTGCCTCATTGTGAAACCAAACATCTCACAGATATCACAGCCTCACAGTGTTCTCACAGACTCACTGTAACCTCACAGTCTAACCTATTCATCATAGCCACATGGTGAAATCAGCCTACTCACTGACATCACATCTTCTAGAGTGATCTCACAGCCTCACTGTGAAATCACAGCATCACAGTGAATTTACAACTTTCCACAGACACCACAGGCTCACCTATTACATCATAGATTCATTGTGACATCAGTCTTTCTACTGACATCACAGCCTCATTGTTACATCACAGCTTCTAGAGTGATATCACCTCACGGTGACATGAAAGCCCATATAGACATAAAACCTTCACAGTGACATCACAGCTTCAGTGTGACACCACAGCCTCACCAGTGACAACACAGCCTCACCTGTGACATCAGCATCGCCACTGACATTAGTCAGAACACTGATATCACTGCCACACCATTGACAACATAGCCTTTAACATCACAGCCTCACCAGTGTCACTGTCATGTAATAGGTTCATCACTGACATCATAGCCTCACCAGTGATATCACAGAATCACTATGACATCTTTTTCACCACTGACATTCCAGCCTTATTCTGACATCACAAGTTCAACAGTAATATCACAGCTTCATTGTGACATCAGCATCACCACTAACATCCCAGCCTCACTGTGCCATCAAAATGGCTCCAGTGACATCACATCACTGTGTCCTCACTGTTCTGACTAATGTCAGTGGCAATGCTGATGTAACAAGTGAGGTTGTGATACTAATATGAGAGATGAGGCTGAGATGTCATGTTGATGATGTAATATAACTGGTGAGGCTGTGATGCCAACGTGAGGTTATGATGTCCCCATGAGGCTGTGGTGTCACTGGTGAGGCTGAGATGTAAGTGGAGAAGTTGTAGTGTCACAGTGAGGTTGTAATGTCACTGTTATGGCTGTCATATGACCGTGAGCCTGAGATGTGAGTGAGTGTCATAGCAAGGCAAGGAAGGATGCCCATGGTGGCACTGATGGTCTAATTTCAGAGGTTAACCTCTTATATCACAGTGAGGCTGTGATATCACAGTAAGTCTGTGATGTCAGAAATGAGGCAATAATACCATAGTGAGCTTGTAATATCAATGTGAAGCTGTGATATCACTATGAGACTGTGGCATCACAGAGAGGTTGTGATGTCACAGTGAAGAGGTGAGATCACAGAGGAATATGTGATATCAATGGCAAGGCTGATTTCCCTATTAGGCTGTGAAGTAACAGGTGAGTCTATGATGTAACAGGTTAGACTGCGGGGTCACATTGAGACTGAGGTCACTGTGAGACTGATATAACTGGAGAGTCTGTTATATCACAGTGAGCCGTCATATCAGTTGTGAGGCTATGATGTCACAGTGAGGCTATGATATCAGAGGTGAATGTTCACATGACAGTGATGTTTGATTTTCTCAGTATGGTTGTAATGTCACTGTGAGATTGTGGTGTCACTGGGGAAATTGTGATGTTACAGTGAGTTTCATTTCAAAGTGAGGCTGTTAGCATGCAGTGTGGCTATGATGTCACAGTGAGACTCGATGACACAGTGATGTTGTGATGTAACTGGAGAGGTTTGGATTGCACTGTGGGGCTGTGATGTTGGTAGTAAGGCTGATATCATGGCAAAGTGGTGATGTTACTGGTGAAGGTGTGCTGTCACAATGAGGCTGTAATATCTGTGGTGAAAAGATGTCATAGTGAGTCTATGATATCATTGGTGAGGCTGTGATGTCAATGTTGATCCTATTACATGACAGTGACCCTGGTGAATCTGTGATGTCAAAGGTTGTGTTGTCACTGGTGTGGCATTGATGTCAGTATTCTGACTAATGTCAGTGGCAATGATCATGTCATAGATTAGGCTGTGCTGTCACTGGGGATGAAGTCGTGATATCACACTGAGTCTGTATGTCACTGTGAAGATTTTTTTTGTCATTGTGGGCTGTCATATTACCATGAGGTGATATCACTCTGGAAACTGTGATGTCACAGTGAGGCTAGGATGTAAGAGGCAAGACTGTGAGTTCCCTGTGAGACTTTGGTGTTGCATTGAGGCTCTGATGTTAGGGATGATCTATGAGATGTCACTGAAGCTGTGATGTCAGAGCTGATGCTTGGATTTCAGAGTAAGGTTAGGATGTCAGTGGTGAGGCTGTACAGTCACAATGAGTCTATGATATCAGAAGTGAGGCTGAAGTCAGTGATGAGGCTGAGCTGTCACACTGAGGCTGGCATGTTACTGGTAAGGCTATGATGCCAAGCGAGGTTGTGTTGTTACTATTGGAGCTATCATGTACCCGTGAGCCTGAGATGTCAGTGATAAGGCTGTGATGTCATAGCAAGGCTAGACAGAATGTCCATGATGTCACTGATATTATGATTTTAGAGGTTAGCTTGTTATGTCACAGAAAGGCTGTGATATCAAAGGTGAGAGTATGATTTCACAATGAGGCTATGATGTCAGAAATGAGCCTATAATGCATCAGTGAGGCTGTGATATTACTGTGAAGTTGTGATGACACTATGAGGCTCTGAAATCACAGAGAATTTGTGATGTCACAGTGAGGCTATGAGGTCACTGTGGAAGATGTAATGTCAGTGACAAGACTGATTTCACCATGATGCTACGATGAAATAGGTGAGTCTATGATGTAATAGGTTAGAATGTGAGCTGGCAGTGAAGCTGTGGGGTCACCGTGAGGCTGTAATATCTGTGGGAAGATTGATGTCACAATGAGGCAATGGTGTAATATTTGAGGTTGTGGTGTCACTGTTTATGATACCAAAGGCTATGATGTCACTGCTGAGGCTGTCACGCCATTGTGAGCCCGAGATATTTGTGTTGAGACTATGGTGTCATATTAAGGTTAGGTAGGATACCAGTGGTGAGGCTGTGAGGTCACCTTGAGGCTGTGATGTCATAATGCTGCTGTGATGTCACAGTGAAGCTGTGAGGTCAGTGGTTAGGCTGTGATTTCAAAAATGAGACTCATGCAAGAGATAAGGCTAAGATGTCTTATTTATGATGTGATATAACTGGTGAGGTTGTGATGCCACAGTGAGATTGTGATGTCCCCATTAGGCGTGGTGTAACTAATGAGGCTGTAATATAGTGGTGAGTACATCATATCAGTGGTGAGGTTGTAATGTCCCAGTGAGTCTGTGCCAGCACAGTGTGGCTGTGATGTCACAGTGAGGTTGTGATATCACAGTAAGGTTGTAATGCCAGTATTGACTGTGCTCACACAGGGAGTCTATGTCATTGGTGAGGCTGTATTGTCACTGGTGAGGCTTTAATGTCACAATGAGTTTTTTTGTGTCAAACTGAGGCAGTGATGTCATGGCACGGCTATGATGTCAGGGGTGATACTTTGATGGCATGGTATGCCTGTGATATCACTGTGAGGTTGAGATGTCAATGTGATGTCACAGTGAGTATGTGATGTCAATAGCAACACTGTGGTGTCATAGGAAGGCTGTCATATTTCAGTGATCCTGTGAGGTCAGAAGTAAGGCTGTGGTGTCATAGTGAGGCTAGATAGGATGTCAATAATGAGTGTATGATCTCTCATTTAAGTGATGATTTCAGAGGTGAGCCTGTGATATCATAGTGAGGCTGTGATGAAATAGTGAGGCTATTATAGAGTTGATGCTGTGATATCACAATTTGGCAATGATTTCAGAGGTGATCCTGTGATGTTATTGTGGGGCTGTCATGTCACAGTGAGGATATAATTTCAGAGGTGAAGCTGTGATGTCACAGTGAGGCAGTGTTGTCACTTGTGATGCCATGATGCCACAGTGAGCTGCGATGTCAGTGGAGCGAGACTATGAAATCACAGTGAGAATGTGATTTCAGTGGTTAGGCTGAAGTTTCAGAATGAGGTTGATTTGACTGATGAGGGTATGATGTCACAGTGAGGCTAGCTTGTCACTGGTGAGGCTGTGATGCCACTGTGAGGCTTTGATGTAACTGACTGGCTGTGATGTCATCATAAGCCCATGATTTCACAGGGAATTGGTAATGTCATGGTGGAGGCTGTGAGGTCAAAGAGAGATTGTGATGTCAGTAGCCAGGCTGATGTCATAATGAGGCTATGGTATCAGTGGTGATGCTGTGATATCACATTGAGGCTGTGATGTCACAGTGAGGCTATATCAGAGGTGTGTATGTGATATCACCATGAGGCTGCTATATCAGTGGCAAGCCTGATGTCACAATGTATTATTTAGGTTCTCTAGAGATGCAGAATCGACATAATGACTATAATATAGGCTTCCAGTATGGCCAAGGTTGTCCAATGATACTTGCCAGTAGCTGAGGTATGCCAAAGATGGCTGCTGGTAGTTGCTCAGTTCGGTAATCAAATGGATGATGGCTGAATGCTAGAGAATTCCTAGAATTTTTAGTTGAGCCAACAATGACTTGGTGGGTTGGAAGGCCAGAGGGTCTAGGAAATGAGTGGCCAAAAGGAAGAGCAATTCCTAGCACAACTGCAGTAAGGCAGCTGTTCTCTTTGGTGGGTCCTTTTTATATGATGCAGTGCTGAGAGGATCCTATGAAAGCTTGGGAGGTGCTTATAGGATCTAGGGTGGATACAATCCTATCAACTGGTCTCAGTTGATCCTTTGCAGAGGTGGTCTCAGCCCATTTTAATTAATACTGGGTGTGTCAAGTTGACACCCAGGCTTAACTATCACACACAGTGAATTTGTGACATCACAGTGAGGCTGTGATGGCACTGTCAGGTTGTAATGCTACAGTGAGGATGAGGACAGCATGGCTATGATGTCACAGTGGGAATCTGATGACACAGTGATGTTGTGATGTCACTGTAGTGGTTTCGATGGCACAGTGAGGCTGTGCCGTTAGGGGTGAGGTTGATGTCAAAATGATGCAGTGATGTCATTAGTGAAGTTGTGATGTTGCAATAAGGCTGGAATGTCAGTGGCAAGAATGATGTCATAGTGAATCTATGGTATCAATGGTGACATTATGATGTCAATGGTGAACCTATTATGTGATAGTGACACAGGTGAGGCTATGATATCAAAGGCTGAGTTGTCAATGGTGTGATAGTGATGTCAGTGTTCTGACTAATGTCTATGGTGTTGCTGATGACACAGGTGAGGCTGTGCTGTCACTGGTAAGGCTGTGATGTAACTGTGAGGCTATGATGTGACTGTGAAGGATGGATATCACTTTGTGCTTTCATGTCACTGTGAAGTGATATCATCCTGGAAGCTGTGATGTCACAGTGAGATTATAATATCAGTCACAAGGATGTCACAATGAATCCACAATGTAAACTGTGAGCCTGTGGTGTCAGTGGGCAGGCTGTGAGGTCACTGTGAAGTTGTAATGTCGAGTGAGGCTCTGATGTCAGGGCTGATTCTATGAGATGCCAGTGAGGCTGTGACATCAGGGGTGATGCTTTGATTTCACAATGATTTCGTGGTGTGACATCAGTGGTGAGGCTGTGCAGTCATACTGAGAATGTGATGTCAGAAGAGAGACTGTGATGTCACTGTGAGGTGGTGATGTTTCTGTGAGTTTGTGATATTACAGAAAGGCTGAGATATTATTGGTGATGGGCTATGATATCAGAGTTCAGTTGTGATTTCAGTGGTTAGGCTGTGATTTCAGAAGTGAGACTCATGTTAGTGATGAGGCTGAGATGTTACAATGAGGTTCAGATGTTACTGGTGAGGCTGAGATTGCACAGCAGGGCTTTGGTGGCACTGTTGAGGCTGTCGTGTGATTGTAAGCCTGAGATGTCAGTGGTGAGGCCGTGGTGTCATAGCAAAGCTAGGCACTATGTCCATGGTATCACTGATGCTATGATTTCAGAAGTTAGCCTGTTATATCACAGTGAGGCTGTGATGTGTTGAGCCTGAGATGTCACAGTGAGACAGTGATTTCAGAATTGAAGCTATAATGCCACAGTGAGGCTGTGATATCAGTATGAGGCTGTGAAATTACTATGAGGCTGTAACATCACACAGAAAGGTTGTGATGGTACAGTGAAGCTGTGAGGTCACTGTGGAAGATGTGATGCCAGTGGCAAGGCTGATTTCACCAGGAGGTTATGAGGTAACAGATGAGTCTATGATGTAATAGGTTAAATTGAGGTCACAGTGAGCCTGTGAGTCACTGTGAGGCTGTGATATCTGTGGGAACATTGATGTCACAATGAGGCAGTGATGTAACATGTGAGGCTATTGTGTAACTGTTTATGATGTCAAAGGCTATGATGTCACTGCTGAGGCTGTCACATCACTATGAGCCTGTGCTAGCTGTGGTGGGACTGTGGTGTCATGGCAAGGATAGGTTGGATACCAGTAGTGATGCTGTTATATCACAGTATGGCTGTGATGTCACCATGAGGCTATGATGTCACAGTGTGGCTGTGATATCACAGTGCCCCTGTGAGGTCAGTGGTTAGGTCGTGATGTCAGAAGTGAGGCTGATGTCAGTGATGAGGCTGAGATGTCACAGTAAGGCAGGGATGTTACTGATGCAGCTGTGTTGTCACTGGTGAGGCTGTCATGTATCCCCAAGCCTGAGATGTCAGTAATGAGGCTGTGATGTCATGGCGAGACTAGGCAGGATGTCCGTGATGTCACTAATGCTACTATTTCAGTGGTTAGCTTGTTATGTCACAGTGTAGCTGTGATATCATAGGTGAGGCTGTGATGTCACAGTGAAGCTGTGATGTCAGAAATGATGCTATAATGCCAGAGTGAGGTTGTGATATCACTGTGAAGCTGTGATGTTACTATGAAGCTGTGACATCACAGAGAGGTTGTGATGTCACAGTGAGCCTGTTATATCACTGTGCAAGATGTGATGTCAGTTGAAAGCCTGATTTCACATTGAGGCTATGATGCAACAGGTTAGACTGTGAGGTCACAGTGAGGCTGTCAGGTCACTGTGAGTCTGTGATATCTGTGTGAATATTGATGTCATAATGAGGCAGTGATGTAACATGGAATCTGTGATGTCACTGTTTATGATGTCAAAGGCTATGATGCACTGCTGAGGCTGTCATGTCACTGTGAGTCTGTGTTATCTGTGTGAGGCTGTGGTGTCATAACAAGGCTAGGTAGGATACAAGTGTTTAGGCTGTGATGTCACAGTGCAACTGTGAGTTCAGTGGTTAAGCTGTGATTTCAGAAGTGATACTGATGTGAGAGATGAGGCTGAGATGTCGCATTGATGATGTGATATAATTGGTGAGTCTGTGATGCCACAGTGATATTATGCTGTCACCATGAGGCTGTGATGTCAGTTGTGAGGCTGTATTATCACGATGAGCCTGTCATATCAGTGATGAGGTTGTGATGTCACAATGAGGCTGTGTTGGCACAGAGTGGCTGTGGAGTCACCGTGAATCTTTGATGTAACAAGGAGTTTGTGATGTCACGGTGGAGGCTGTGATTTCACAGTGGGTGTGTCATGTCAGTGGGAAATATGATGGCACAGTGAGGGTATGATGTCAGTGTTGATGCAGTGATTTTACACTGAAGCTATGTCAAAGGTGTGCATGTGATGTCACCATGAGGCTATTATGTCAGAGGCAAGGCTGATGTCACAGAGAGTTTGTGATGTCCCACTAAGGCTGTGATAACACTGTTAGATCATAATCACAGTGAGCCTGTGAGAACACAGAATGGCTCTGATGTTACAGTGATGCTCTGATGACACAGTGATATTTGATGTACCTGAAGAGGTTGATGGCATGGTGAGGCTGTGATGTTAGTGGTGATACTGATGTCACAATGAGGCTGGGCTGTCAGGGGTGAGAATGATATCATAGTAAGTATGATGTCACTAGTGAGGCTATAATGTTAGTGGTGAGCCTATGACATAACAGTAATACTGGAGAGTCTGTGATGTCAAAGACTGTGTTGTCACTAGTGTGGCAGTGATGTTAGTGTTCTGACAAATGTCCATGGTGATGCTAATGTCACAGGTAAGGCTGTGCTGTCACTGATGAGGCTGTCATGTGACCATGAACCTTAAATGTCAGTGATAAACCTGAAGTGTCATAGCTTGGCAAGGGAAGATGTCTATTGTGTCATGAATACTGATTTCAGAGGTTATTCTGTAATGTCACAGTGAGGCCGTGATATCAAAGGTGAGTCTGTGATATTGTGAGGCTGTGATGTCAGAAATCAGGTTACAATGCCACAGTGGGGCTGTGTTATCACTGTGAGGCTGGGATGTCACTATGAGTCTGTGACATCACAGAGATGTTGTGATGTCACAGTGAGGCTGTTGAGTCAATGAGGAAGATGTGATGTCATTGGCAAGGCTGATTTCACCATGAGGCTGTTATGTAATAGGTGAATCTATGATGTAACAAGTTAGACTGAGAGGTCATGTCATAGTGAGGCTGTGAGGTCATTGTGAGGCTGTGATATCTTAGGGAAGATTGATGTCACAAAGAAGAAGTGATGTAACCTGTGAGGCTGTGGTGTCACTGTTTATGATGTGAAAGTCTATGATGTTATTGATAAGGCTGTCATGTCACTGTGAGCCTGTGCTACCTCTAGTGAGTCTGTGGTGTCATGGTAAGGCTAGGTACGATACCAGTACTGAGGCTGTGTTGTCACAATGTGGCCGTGATATCACTATGAGGCTGTGATGCCACAGTGAGGTTATGATGTCACCATGAGGTTGCTGTGTCACTGGTGAGACTGTAATATCACAGTGAGCCTGTCTTAATAGTATGAGACTATGATGTCACAGTGTGGCTGTGTTGGCACAGTGTGTCTGTGATGTCACAGTGAGGTTTTGATGTCAAAGTAAGGTTGTGATGTTCGTAGCAACTGTGCATTCACAGGGAGACTATCTCATTAGTGAGGCTCTAATGTCACAGTGAGTTTATAGAGTCAAACCGAGACTGGGATGTCACAGTGTGGCTGTGATGTAACTGGGGAAGTTGTGATGTCACAATGAGATTGCGATTTCAATAGCAACACTGGCATCACAGGCTTTCATGTTTCACTGAGCATCAGTCGTGAGGTAGTAGTGTCATAGTGACGCTAGGTAGGATGTTAATGATGAGGGTGTGATGTCATATTAAGGATATGATTTCAGAAGTGAGCCTGTGATGTCATAGTGAGACTGTGATGTCACAGTGAGGCTGTGATTCCACCATGTGCTGTGGTGTCAAATTGAGTCTGTGATGTCACAGCAAGTTGGTGATATCATGGTGGAAGCTGTGAAGTCACAGTGAGAGTGTGATGTCAGTGGCAAGGGTGATGTCACAGTGAGGGTATGATGTCAGTGGAGATGCTGTCATATCACAGTGAGCATGTGATGTCATAGTGATGCTGTGATGTCACAGTACAGCTCTGAGGTCAGTAGTTAGGCTGTGATTTCAGAAGTGAGAATGATGCCACAATGATGCTTTGATGGCACAGTATGGCTGTGATGTCACAGTGAAGTTGTGATGTCAATAGCATCACTGTGGTGTCACAGGGAGGCTGTCATGTTTCAGTGAGCCTGTGAGGTAAGTGGTGAAGCTGTGATGTCATAGAGAGGCTAGGTAGGATGTCAGTTATGATGGTGTTATATCACATTGAGGCTATGATTTCAGTGGTGAGCC
The DNA here is from genome assembly GCA_023101885.1 of Typhlomys cinereus. Taxonomy (NCBI): domain Eukaryota; kingdom Metazoa; phylum Chordata; class Mammalia; order Rodentia; family Platacanthomyidae; genus Typhlomys; species Typhlomys cinereus. The sequence continues at coordinate 7,340,968 of JALPQD010000058.1, forward strand.
TGTGATGTCATAGTGAGGCTGTCATGTCACAGTGAGGATAAAACCTCAGAGGTAAGGATGTGATATCACAGTGAGGCTGTGTTATCACCAGTAATGCTGTGATATCTCAGTGAGGCTGTGATTTCAGTTGAACCATACTATGACATCACAGTAAGGATGTGATTTCAATGGTAGGCTGTGATATCAGAACGAGTCTGATATGAGTGTTGAGGGTGATATCACAGTGAGGCTGGCATTTTACTGGTGGGGCTGTGATGCTACCAAAAGGCTTTGATTTTACCATGTGTCTGTGGTGTTACCATGAGCTCGTGATGTCACAGGGAGTTGGTGGTTTCATGGTGGAGGCTATGAGGTCACAGTGAGACTGTGGTGTCATTAGCAAGGCTGATGTCATGGTGAGGATATTTTGTCAGTGGTGATGCTGTGAAGTCACATTGAGGTTGTGATGTCACAGTGATTTTATGTCAGAAGTGTGTATGTGTTGTCTCCAAGAAGCTATTATGATAGTGGCAAGGCTGTTGTCACAATGAGTTTGTGATGTCACAGTGAGACTGTGATGGCATTGTCAGTTTGTAATGTTACAGTGAGGCTGAGAAGACACAGTGATGTGGTGTCACTGGAGAGGTTTTGAAGACACAGTGAGGCTATGATGTTAGTGGTGAGTTCGATATCACAATGAGTCAGTCATGTCACTGGTGAAGGTGTGATGTCACAATAATGCTGGAATGTCAGTGGTGACAAAGAGGTCATAGTGAGACTATGATGTCTCTTGTGAGGCTATGAGGTCACTGGTGATCCTATTATATGACAGTGACACTGGTGAGGCTGTGATGAGGCTGTGTTGTCAATGTTGTGGCATTGATGTAAGTGTGCAGAATAATTTCAGTGGCATCACTGGTGTCACAAGTGAGGCTGTGCTGTCATTGGTGAGGCTGTGATTTCACAGTGAGGCTGTGATATCATGGGTAAAGCTTTATGTCACAATGATACTTTTATATCAGTGAATGGCTATGATGTCACAATGAGACTGTGTTATCACTGAAGTTGTGATGTCACTGGGGAAGTTGTGATGTCACAGTGAGGTTGGGATTTTAATACTGACTCTGTTGTGTCACAGAGAGGCAGTCATGTTTCAGTGAGCCCGTGAAGTCAGTGGTAAGGCTGTGATGTCATAATGAGGCTAGGTAGGATGTCAGAGATGAATGTGTGATGTTGCAATGAAGCTATGATTTCAGAGGTGAGGCTATGATTTCAGAGGTGAGTCTGTGATATCACAGTGATGCTGTGATGTCACAGTGAGGCTATAACCTCAGAGGTGACTCTATGATGTCACAGTGAGGCTGCATTGTCACAAGTGATGCCGTGATATCATAATTAGGCTGTAATGTCAGTGGAACAAGACTATGACATCACAATGAGGATGTGATTTCAGTGGTTAGGCTGTGATATTTGAAGGATAGCTGATGAGGCTTAGATTTCACACTGAGGCTGGGATGTTACTGATGAGACTGTGGTGCTACATCAAGGCTGTGATGTCATTGTTGAGGCTGTCATATGACAGTGAGTCTTATATATTAGTAATGAAGCTAGGCAGGATGTCTGTGGTGTCACTGATGCTATGATTTCAGAGATTAGCCTGCTATGTCACAGTGAGGCTGTGATGTCAGAGGTGAGGCTATGATGTCACAGTGAGACTGTGATATCGCTGTGAAGCTATGATGTCACTGTTAGGCTGTAACTTCACAGAGAGGTTGTGATGTCACAGTGAGACTGTCATGTCAGTGGCAAGGCTGATGTCATTTTGAGGCCTTGATGTAACAGGTGTGCCTATAGTTTCAACGGGAATATTGTGGGATCATTGTGATGCTGTGATATCACAGTAAGATTCTGATGTCAGGGCTGATTCTATGAGATATCAGTGAGGCTGTGATGTCGTGGATGATGCTTAGATTTCACTGTGAGGTTAAAACCTCAGTGGTGAGGCTGTGCAGTCACACTGAGGCTGTTATGTCAGAGGAGAGGCCGTAATATCACTGTGAGGCTGTGATGTTACCGTGAGGTTGTAAATCACAGTGAGGCTGTGATATCAGTGGTGATAGACATGTAAGCCTGTCATGTCACTGTTTATGATGTGAAAGGCTATCATTGCTGTTGCTGTCACATCACTGTGAGCCTGTGATATCTGTTTTGAGACTGTGGTGTCATGGTAAGGTTAAGCAGGATGCCAGTGGTGAAGCTGTGATGTCAGAGCGTGGCTTTGATATCATCATGACACTGTGATATCATGATATCACAGTGAGGCTTTGATGTTACAGTGCAGTTGTGATGTCAGTGGTTAGGTTGTGATAACACAGTGAGGCTGTATGGGCACAATGTAGTTGTGATATTACAGTGAGGTTGTGATGTCACAATGAGGTTATTATGTTAGTAGTGACTGTGCTTTCACAGGGAGACTATTCAATTGGTAAGGCTGAATTTTTCACTGATGGGTTCTAATGACACAGAAAGTTTATTGTGTCAACCTGAGGCTGAGATGTCACAGTGATGCTGTGATGTCACAATGATGCTGTGATGACTCAGTAAGGTTATAAACTCGAAGGTGAGGGTGTGATATAACAGTGGGTCTGTGTTTGAACAGGATAGACTGTGTTGTCACAGTGAGCCTGTGATGTAAATGGTCGAGACTATGACATCACAATCAGGATGTGATTTCTGTGGTTAGGCTGTGATGTCACAGTGAGTCTGTGATGCCAGAAATGAGGTTAATATGCCAGAGTGATGCTGCAATATCACGGTGAAGGTGTGATGTCACTATAAGGTTGTGACACCATAGAGAGGTTGTGATGTCACAGTAAGCTGTGAGTTGGCTCAGAGTGTGGCTTTGATATCAACATGACACTGTGATGTCTTGATATCACAGTGAGGCTTTGATGTTACAGTGCAGTTGTGATGTCAGTGGTTAGGTTGTGATAACACAGTGAGGCTGTATGGGCACAGTATAGTTGTGATATTACAGTGAGGTTGTGATTCACAATGAGGTTATTATGTTAGTAGTGACTGTGGAAGATGTGATGTCAGTGGTAAGGCTGATTTCACCATGAGGCTATGATGTAACAGGTGAGTCTATGTTTGAACAGGATAGACTGTGTTGTCACAGTGAGGCTGTGAAGTCACTGTGAGGCTGTGATATTAGTGGTGATAGACAATGCCATCACAGATTAGCTGAGATTTCAGTGGTTAGCCTGTGATGTCATAAGTGAGGCTTATGACAGTGATGAAGCTGTGATGCCCAGAGAGTCTGTGGTGTCACTGTTGAGGCTGTCATGTGATCATGAGTCTGAGATGTCAGCGATGAGTCTCTGGTGTCATAGCGAGGATAGGCAGGATGTCCTTGGTGTCACTGATGCTATGATTTCAGAGTTTAACCTGTTATGTCACAGTGAGGCTATGATGTCACTATGAGGCTGTGACATCACAGAGTCACGGTGAGGCTGTGTAGTTACTGTGGAAGATGTGATGTCAGTGGCCAGGCTGATTTCACCACGATGCTATGATGTAACACGATGTAACAGGATAGAGTGTGAGGTCAGTGAGGCTCTGATGTCACAGTAAAGATGTGATGTCACAGTGAGGCTGTGATGTCGAAATGAGGCTGTGATGTCACAGTGCAGCTTTGAGGTCAGTGGTTAGACAGATTTCAGAAGTGAGAATTATGTGACAGATGAGGATGAGATGTTGCATTGAGGCTTTGATTTCAGAGGTGAGCCTGTGATGTCATAGTGAGGCTGTCATGAAACTTGAGGTTATAACGTCAGAGTTAAGGCTGTGATGTCACAATTTGGCCATGATTTCAGAGGTGAGCCAGTGATGTTACAGTGAAGCTATCATGATACAGGGAGGCTATAAACTCAGAGGTGAGGGTGTGATATAATAGTGGGTCTGTGTTGTTACCAGTGATGTTGTGATATCACAGGAAGCCTGTGATGTCAGTAGTTGAGACTATGACATCACAGTCAGGATGTGATTTCAGTGGTTTGGCTGTGATGTCACAGTGAGTCTGTGATATCAGAAATGAGGCTAATGCTACAGTGAAGCTGTGATACCATCGTGAAGCGGTGATGTCACTATGAGGTTGTGAGATCACAGAGAGGTTTTGAGGTCACAGTGAGGCTGGGAGGTCACTGTGGAAGATGTGATGTCAGTAGTAAGGCTGATTTCCCTATGAAGCTATGATGTAACAGGTGAATATGATGTAACAGGTTAGACTGTGAGATCACTGTAAGGCTGTGATGTCACTGCAAGGCTGTGATATCTTGGGAAGGCTGATGTCACAATGAGGCAGTAATTTAATATTTGAGGCTGTAGTGTCATAGTTTATGATATCAAAGGTTGTCATTACTGAGGCTGTCATGTCACTGTGATACTGTGCTATCTGTGGTGAGGCTGTGGTGTCATGGTAAGGCTAATTAGGATACCAGGGGTGAGGCTCTGATGTCACAATGTGACAGTGAGCCACTGTGAGGCTGTGATGTCCCAGTGAGGTTGTGTCACAATGCAGTTGTGAGGTCAGTAGTTTGTGATTTAATAACTGTTACTGATGTGAGACATAAGACTGAGATGTCACATTGATGCTGTGATATAACTGGTGAGGCTGTGATTCCACAGTGACATTCTGATAACATAGTGATGTTGTGATGTCATTGCAGAGGTTTGGATGGCATACTGAGGCTGTGGTATTATTGTTGAGGCCGATGTCACAAAGAGGCTTTGATGTCATTGGTGGAGGTGATATCCTGCAATAAGGCTGGAATGTCATAGTGAGTCTATGATGTCATTGATAAGGCTATGATGTCAGTGGTCAACCTATTATATGACAGTGACACTGGTGAGGCTGTGATGTCAGTGTTCTGACTAATGTCAGTGCTGATGCTGATGTCAATGTGAGGCTGTGCTGTCATGGTGGAGGCTGTGATGTCACTGTGAAGCTATGATGTCACTGTTTGGGTTGTTTCTCATTGTGGGCTGTCATGTTTCCATGAAGTTATACCACTCTGGAAGCTATGATGTTGCAATGAGGCTGTGATGTCAGTGGCAAGACTGATGTTACAATGAGGCTATGATGTAACAGGTGAGCCTGTGGTGTCAGTGACTGGTAGTCAGTGAAGTCACTGTGAGGCTGTGATGTCGCAGTGAGGCTCTGATGTCCGGGCTGATTCTATGAGATTTCAGTGAGGCTGTGATGTCAGAGGAGAGCCTGTGATGTCACTGTGAGACTGTTATGTTACCGTGAGGTTGTGATATCAGTGGTGATAGATTATGATAGCACAGTTCAGCAAGACTGAAGCCACAATGAGGCTATGATGTAACAGATGACCCTGTGGTGCCAGTGGGCAGGCTATGAGGTCACTGTGAGGCGATGATATCACAGTGAGGCTATAATGTCAGAGGTGACAATTTATGTCACAGTGATGCTTGGATGGTACAGTATGGCTGTAATGTGTCTGTGAAGTCACAGTGAAGTTGTGAATTCACTGGGGATATTGTGATGTCACAGTGAGGTTGTGATATCATTAGCAACACTGTGGTGTCACTGGGAGGCTGTCATGTTTCTGTAAGCCTGTGAGGTCAATGGTGAGGCCGTGGTGCCTCAGTAAGGCCAGATAGGATGTCAGTGATGAGGATGTGATGTCGCATTGAGGCTATGATTTTAGAGGTGAGCTTGTAATATCAAAGTGAGGGTGTAAAGAAACATTGAGGCTATGATTTTAGAGGTGAGCTTGTAATATCAAAGTGAGGGTGTAAAGAAACATTTAGGCTATAATTTTAGAGGTGATCTTGTAATATCAAAGTGAGGGTATAAAGAAACATTGAGGCTATAACCTCAGAGTTGATGCTGTGTTGTAACACTTGGGCAATGATTTCAGAGGTGAGCTTGTGATGTCATGGTGAGGCTGTGATGCCACAGTGAGGCTGAGAATTCAGTGAAGTGAGACAATGAAATCACACTGAGGATGTGATTTCAGTGGTTAGGCTGTGATATCAGAATGAGACTGATGTGAGTGATGATGATATGATGTCACAGTGAGGCTGGAATATCACTGGTAAGGCTGTGATGCAACCATGAAGTTTTGATGTCACCATGTGGCTGTGGTTTCACCATGAGCCCATGTTGTCACAGGGAGTGTTGATGTCATGGTGGAGGCAATGAGATTGTGATGTCAGAAATGAGGTTATAATGTCACATTGAGGCTGTGATGTCACAGTGTGGCTGTGACATCACACAGAGGTCATGCTGTCACAGTGAGACAGTGAGGTCACTGTGGAAGATGTGATGTCAGTAGCAAGGCTGATTCCACAATAAGGATATAATGTAACAGGTGAGTCTAGGATGTAACAAGTTAGCCTGTGACATCACAGTGAGTCTGTGAGGCCACTGTGAGGCTGTGATATCTATGGGAAGATTGATGTCATAATGAGGCAGTGATGTAACAAGTGAGGCTATGTTTTTACTGTTTATGATGTCAAAGGCTATGATGTCACTGCTGAGGCTGTCATGTCACTCTGAGCCTGTGTAACTGTGGTGAGTCTGAGGTGTCCTAGCAAGTCTATATGGGATACCAGTGGTGAGGCTCTGATGTCACCATGAGGCTGTTATGTCACACTGAGGCTGTGATATCACAGTGAAGCTGTGACATAAGTTTTTAGGCTGTGATTTCAGAAGTGAGACTGATGTGACAAATGAGTTCGAAATGTCACATTGACAACGAGATATAACTGGTGAGGATGTGATGCCACAATGAGATTATGATGTCAACATGAGGGTGTGGAATCCCTGGTGAAGCTGTGATATAAAGGTGAACCTGTGCTATCAGTAGTGTGATATCACAGTGAGGCTGTGCTGGCACAGTGTAGCTATGATGTCACAGTGAGGTTGTGATGTCACAGTGAGATTGTGATGTCAGTAGTGACTGTAATTTCACAAGGAGACTATGTCATTCATGAGGCTGTATTGACACTGGTAAGGCTTTAAGGTCACAGTGAGTTTATTGTGTCAAACTCAGGCTGCAATGTCACAGTGAGGCTATATGATATCAGAGGTGAAGCTTTATGTCACAGTGATGCTTTAAAGGCACGTTATGGCTTTGATGTCACAAAGAGGCTGTGATATCACTATGATATTGTGATGTCATTGGGAAAATTGCGATGTCACAGGGAATTTGTGATGTGAAGAGAGACACTGTGGAGTCGCAGGGAGGCTGTCATGTTTCAGTGAGCCTGTGAGGTCAATAGAGACACTGTAGTGTTACAGAGAGGCTGTCAGTGATCTGGTGAGGTCAGTGATGAGGCTGTTGTGTCATAGTGAGGCTAGTTAGAATGTCAATGAGGAGGTGTGATGTGGTATTGAGTCTGGGATTTCAGAGGTGAGCCTGTGATGTCATAGTGAGGCTGTGAGGAAACAGTGAAGTTATAATATTAGGAGTCAATGCTGTGATGTCACTGTTGTGCAATGATTTCAGAGGTGAGCCCGTGATGTCATAATGAAGCTGTCATGTCACAGTGAGGCTATAACCACAGAGGTGAGGGTGTGATGTCACAGTGAGGTTTTATTGTTACCAGTGATGCCATAATATCACAGTGAGTCTAGGATTTCAGTGGAGTGTGACTATGACATCACAGTGAGAATGTGATTTCAGTGGTTAGGCTGTGATGTTAGAATGAGGCTGCTGTGAGTGATGAGGGTATGATGTCACAATGAGGCTGACATGTCACTGGTGAGGCTTTCATGTTACTGTGTGGTGTGGTGACACCAAGAGCCCATGATGTCTCAGGGAGTTATTGATGCCATAGTGGAGGCAGTGAGGCTAGTTAGGTTAGGCAGTGAAACTTTGATGCCAGTGGCCAGGCTTATGTCACAGTGAGACTGTGATGTCAGTGGTGATGTCACATGGAGGCTATGATGTCATAGTGAGGCTATGTCAGAGGTGAAGCTTTATGTCATAGTGATGCTTTGATGGCACGGTATGGCTGTGATGTCACAATAAGGCTATGATGTCATTGAGTTTGTGATGTCACTGGGGAAGTTGTGGTGTCACCGTGAGCCCATGATGTCACAGACAGTTAGTGGAGGCTGTGAGATCACAGTGAGGTTATGATATCAGTGGCTAGGCTGATGTCACAGTAAAGCTGTGATGTCAGTGGTGATGCTGTGAAGTCACATCAAGGCTGTGATGTCACAGTAAGGCTATGTCCATGGTGTGTATATGATGTTACCATGAGGCTATTATGTCAGTGGCAAGGCTGATGTCATAGTGAGATTATGATGTCACAGTAAGTCTGTGATGTCACTGTTAGGTTGTAATGTCACAGTGAGGCTGTGAGAACACAGTGTGACCCTGATGTCACAGTGAAGCTCTGATAATACAGTGATGTTGTGATGTTACTGCAGAGGGTTGGATGGCACAGTAAGGCTGTGATGTTAGTGATTAGGTTGATGTAAAAATGAGTCTGTGATGTCACAATAAGTCCCAAATGTCATAGGTGAGAAAGGTCATAGTGAGTCTGTGATGTCACTGGTAAGGTTCTGATATCAGTGGTGAACCTATTATGTGACAGTGACACAGGTAAGGCTATGATGTCAAAGGCTGTGTAGTCCCTGGTGTAGCAGTGATGTCAGTGTTCTGATTAATGTCAGTGGCAAAGCTGATGTCACACGTGAGGCTGTGCTATCATTGGTGAGGCTGTGATGACACAGTGAGGCTGCATGTCACTTTGGGCTGTCACGTCATTGTGCGGTTATATCACTCTGGAAACTGATATCACAGTGAGGCTTTGATGTCAGTGCCATGACTGATGCCACAATAAGGCTATGTCACAATGAGTCTGGAATGTCAGTGGTGATAAAGATGGCATAGTGAGACTATTATGGCACTGTTTATTGCTGAATCCCCACCAGGATAGCCGGGGAAAGGAGATGGAATTCGGCCAGGTCCTCATGGGCTTGAGGTGAGGGGGCGATCAGGCATGAGGTCACCACCCAGACACTGGGAGTCAGAAGAGAAATAGCAGGCAGAGGATGAATTTGCTGCAGACTCATTATTGAGTGGCCCCTTACAAACACCAACTCCAGTAACTCTGGCTTCCAACAATTCCTGCCGTTGTGGGTCCATGCTATTCAATTCTTCCATCATTTCTACCACTGCCGCCACTCCATGCTCCTCCCAGGACCAATGACAGATTTCCACTTTGCTATCATTTTCCATTGTCTTTCTCTCTTCTTTCTGTGAATTTATCCTTTCCTGTTGCTTGATGAGGATTTGGAAAGCAATTAGTTACTTCCTCAGTGGAGGATCCTTCAAGGCTTGCTATGATGCGAAGGAAGATGTGAACAAAATAGGCAGGAGGCATATGGACTTCCTGGACTTCCCTTTTACGGGCCAGGAAGAACACTCCGATCCAAATCTGTGGGTCCTAGACATTTTCTGGGGAAATCCAAGGAACTAAGATTAAAGCTTCCTCCCAAAAACTCTTCTCAGTCCTTTGGTTTCACTTTGATCCTACGTAAGTCTAGTAGAGCCTTAAGGGCAGTCAGCTGGGGTGCCGTCTGAGAAGGCAGTAAATTATCCATCATGGAAAAGAAAGGTTCCCCTAATAGAGCAGAGATGACTAAGAGGTGAGAGGACAAGGCAAAAGCATAGAAAATAAAAAGCAACGAGTAGAACCAAGATGAATGTGAAAACAACTAAAAGCATAACCAATGTCCAGGGAAAGACCTAGTGCAGGACATGTGCAGAGGTGTTTTGGATCTAAGCATCCTGTGCTTAGTGAGGGATTTCAGGGGTTCGTTACTCCACTGGGCCATATGCCCCAGGGTCAGGATTGACAGATGGATAGCTCTTTCTCAATTCCGTGGGTGGAGGTGCATGGCCATTCTTATTGGTGGGGCGATTTGTCTGGTTAATTCCAATAATGAATGAGACTCTGGCACTCCAATGTGGGGTGATGCCTCCTTCAATGTAGATGAGATACCCACTCTGGTAAAATTCGGTGAGCAGCCCCATTGGTTTTGCGTTCCTGTTCTTAAAGTGCCTGAAGGTGAATAGGTGGCCCCCTCCTCTTCCCTTTTCCCTGCTTGTCCATCGTTGTGCTCTTACAGCTGAGAGCACATAATCATAATAACGCAAAATGCATCACCACTATGATGTCAGAGGAGATGCTGTGATGTCAGAGGTGAGACTGTGATGTCACAGTGAGGCAGTGATGTGAAGCTGTGTTGACACTATAAGGCTGTGATATAACAGAGAGTTTGTGATGTCACAGTGAGGCTGTGAGATCACTGTTGAAGATGTGATGTCAGTGACAATGCTCATTTCACCATGAGGCTATGATGTAACAGGTGATTCTATGATGTAACAGGTTAGACTGTGCGGTCACAGTGAGGCTGGGAGGACACTGGGAAGATTGATGTCACAGTGAGGCAGTGATGTAAGAGGTGAGGCTGTGGTGTCACTATTTATGATGTCAAAGGCTGTTATGTCACCACTGAGGCGTTCATGACACTGCAAACTTGTGCTATCTGTTGTGAGGCTGTGCTGTCATGGAAAGTCTAGGTAAGACACCAGTGGTGAGGCTTTATTGTCACCATGAGGCTGTGATGCCACAGTGAGACTGTGATGTCATAGTGTAGCTGTGAGACTGATGTGAGAAATGAGCCTGAGATGTGGCATTAACTATGTGTCACTGGTGAGGCTGTAATATCACCATGAGACTTTCCAATCCATAGTGAGACTGTGATGTTACAGGGAGGCTGTGTTGGCACATTGTAGATGTGATATCACAGTGAGGTTTTGATGTCACAGTGAGGTTGTGATGTCATTAGTTACTGTGCTTTCAGGGAAACTGTCATTGATGAGACTACTGTCACTGGTGAGGTTCTAATGTCACAGTGAGTTTATTGTGTCAAACTGATGCTGTGATGTCACAGTGATGCTATGATGTCAGAGGTGAAGCTTTATGTCACAGTGATGTTTTCATGGAATAGTATGGCTGTGATGTCACTGTGAGGTTGGGATGTCATTGGAGAAGTTGTGATGTCACATTGAGGTTTTGATGTCAATAGCGACAGTGTGGTGACACAGGGAGGTTTTCATGCTTCAGTGAGCCTCTGAGGTCAGTGGTAAGGCTGGGGTATCATAGAGAAACTAGGTAGGATGTCAGTGAGGACAGTGTGATATGGCATTGAGGCAATGATTTCAGAGGTGAGGCTGTGAGGTCACAGTGAGGCCTGTTTGTCACCAATAATGCCATAACATCACAGTAGGGCTGTAGTATAAATGGAGTGAGACTAAGACATCATAGTGTGGATGTGATTGCAGAATGAGACTGATCTGAGTGATAAGGGTATGATGTCACAGTGAGGATGGCATGTCACTGGTGAGCCTTTGATGCCACTGTGAGGGTTTGATATCACCATAGGGCTTGGTGTCATTGTGAGCCCATGATGTCACAGGGAGTTGGTGATGTCACAGTAGAGGCTGTGAGGTCACAGTGAGTCTGTGATGCCAGTGGCAAGGGTGATGTCACAATAAGGCTGTGATGTCAGTGGTTATTCTGTGATGTCACAGTGAGGCAGTAATGTCATAGTGTAGCTGCTAGTTCAGTGGTTAGGCTATGATTTCAGAAGTCAGATTGATGTGATAGACAAGCCTGAGAAGTTGCATTCACAATGTGATATAACTGGTGAGGCTGTGATGCCACAGTGAGGTTATGATGTCATCATGAGGCTATGAGGTAACAGTGTCGATGTGTTGGCACATTGTGGCTGTGACGTCAAAGTGAGTTTGTGATTTCAATATTGAATGTCATTTCACAGGGAGACTATGTCATGGATGAGGCTGTATTTTCACTGGTGAGTCTCTAATGTCACAGAGATAATTGTGTCAAACTGAGGTTGTGATGTCACAGTGAGGCTATGATGGCAGGTGTGAAGCTTTATATCACAGTAATGCTTTTGTGCCACAGTATGGCTATGAGGTGAAAATGAGGCTGTGATGTCACTGTGATATTGTGCTGACATTGGGGAATTTGTGAAGACACAATGAGGTTGTGATGTCAGAGGAGAGGCTGTGATGTCACTGTGAAGTTGTGATATCAATATTGACACTGTGGTGTCACAGGGAGGCTGTCATGTTTCAATGAGCCTGAGAGTGGTGAGGTTTTGGTACTATAGTGAGGCTAGGTAGAATGTCAGTGATGAGGGTGTGATGTGGTATTGAGGCAATGATCTCAGAGGTGAGCCTGTGATGTCATACTGAGGCTGTGATGAAACAGTGAGGTTATACTGTCAGAGTCGATACTGTCATGTCACAGTGGGGCAATAATTTCAGAGGTGAGCTTGTGATGTTTAGTGAAGCCATGATGTCACAGTAAGTCTATAACATCAGAGGTGAGGCTGTGATGTCACAGTGAGGTGGTGTTCTTGGCCAATAATGCTGTGATACTACAGTGAGACTGAGATGTCTGTGGAGCATAACTAGTATATCACAGTGAGAATATGATTTCAGTGGTTAGCTGTGATATCAAAATGCAGCTGGTGTGAGTGATGAGGCTAAGATGTCACAGTGAAGCTGGCATGTCACTGGTGAGGCTGTGATTCCACTGTGAGGATTTGGTGTCACCACATGGCTGTGGTGTCACCGTGAACCCATGATGTCACAGGGTGATGTCATGGTGGAGGCTGTGAAGTCACAGTAATACAGTGATGTCAGGGGCAAGGCTTATGTCACAGAGAGGCTATGATGTCAGTGTTGAGCTGTGATGTCACATAGAGGCTGAGATGTCACATTGAGGCTATGTCAGAGGTGTGCATGTGATGTCACTATGAGGCTATAATATTGGGGGCAAGACAGATGTCACAGTGAGTTTTTTGATGTAAAGTGGTGATGTCAAATTATAATGTCACAGTGAGGCTGTGAGGACACAATAAGGCTGTGAAGTTACAATGAGACTCTGATGACACAGTCATGGATGTCAATGGAGTGGTTTGGATGGAACAGTGAGGCTGTGATGTTAGTGGTGCGGTTGATGTCATCATGAGGCTGTGATGTCACTGATAAAGGTGTGATGTTACAATAAACCTGGAATATCAGTGGTGAGAAATGTGTCATAGTGAGTGTATGATGTTACTGGTGAGGCTGTGATGTCAAAGGCTGTGTTGTCACTGGTGTGGCACTGGTGTCAGTATTCTGACTAACGTCTGTGGCAAAGCTGATGTTATACATGAGGCTTTGCTGTCACTGGTGAGTCTGTGATGTCATAATGAATCTGTAATGTCACTGTGAAGGTTGTATGTCACTGTGGGCTGTAATGGCACTCCGAAGTGATATCACTCTGGAAGCTGTGATGTCATGATGAGACTGTGATATCAGTGGCAGGATTGATGTCACAATAAGGCTATGATGTAACACGTGAGCCTTTAGTGTCAGTGGGAAGGTTGTAAGGTCATTGTGAGGCTGTGATATCCCAGTGAGGTAATGATGTCAGGGCTGATTCTGTGAGAAGTCATTGAGGCTGTAATATCAGGAGTAATGCTTGGATTTCACAGTGAGGTTCGGATATCAGTGGTGAGGCTGTTCAGTCACACTGATGCTCTGATGTCAGAGGACAGGCTATTGCTGGGTCTTCCAGCAGATAATGCATGGGGTGCACCGATTCAGCTGGCTGCACTCTGGAGCTTAGTGAGATGTGAGTGTCAGAGGCCAGACCCCCCTCACCACCAGGGAAAGATACACTAGGTCAGGAGACCTTTCAAAATAGGATCCCACTTTATTGTATTAGGCAGGCACTTATATAGAGTTGAAGAAAGGGGTGGAGGTATAGGGATGGGGCGAAGTGTAAGGGCCAATAAGGTGTCACCACGGAAGCACTAACTAGGCAGAGGCTATTTTTTTACAGGATGTGTTGAGTCACCCTGACACGGAAGTCGCAGGCCAGAGACAGGTTGCCACATTTTAGTCAGGCTCAGAAAGTTCCACCAAGCCTCAGGTCCAGGCTCCATGAGGGACAGGGGTGGAACACTTCCTGGAGAGGATATAGTCATTGCCCTCTTTCTGGGGCAAATGTTTTAGATCTCTTGCTGGCACCCAAATGGGTCGCCTTTTATCCTGAGGGAAAACACATCCAAATCCTCTTCCTGCAGTGAGGAGAAGTCCGGTCCCCTCCAACCCCAGTTAGTGTGTTCCTCCATTTGACCCAAACAGAGTTATACGTAATGGAGGAGGACCAATGTTTCTGAAACAGAGGTAGTTGGTCTTCTTTAGAAAAATTTAAAATATTTAGGGTGAATAGTGATTTTAGTTGGTCATGGGGAGTAGGGATTAAGGGTTTGTAAAGGGGGTATTTGAAGGAAAGGCTGGCAAGATTTATAGGTTTGAACATTTTTTTAAAGATTTTTAATGGGCACTTGTGGGTATTTATGTTTAAGTTTTTTAATTGATATGAGTTAACTGGTGGAAGCATGTAATTTTTGAGACTGTGTTGTATTTAGTTGTGGAGGTCAATTTGTTTGTTAGAATATTTTTTTAAGAGAAGGTTTGGTACATTTTGATAGCCTTTGAGATGTTGGAGAAAAGTGGGTTTGGTTTTTTGTTTAGAGATTGGGCTCAGATTATTAGGGGAAATATAGGGTTGGAATCTAATTGAATATGAGTTTTAACCAAGTTGAGTAACAAACTAATAACATAGAGGCTGTTAGAGAACAGATTAAATGACTTTTGTATTGTATTTAATATAAGGACAACAGTAAATAGTTTTTTGAATTGTGTTGAGTTTTTGATTTTATGAGTAACTGACTTAATGGGCAATGGTGTCTCACCCTGTTTATGAGGAGAGTAGACAACCATAGATGTTTTTAGGCATCTCTCGTTGGTAAATATAGTGAGACATTTAGGATTAGATTGAGACAAAAAGAGTTTGGGTTTTTTTTTTATTTTAGTTTAGTGAATGAATTTATTTACTTGTGGGACCATAGTGACAATTAACACTATCTATACTTTTTTTTAGAGTTATAGTAATTTTGTTATTTTTTTTGGAGCCAGGTAAAGTTTGCCAATTTGAAGTAAATGATAAGACAGTGGGGTTTTAGATCAAATAGTCGTGTGGAAATGTTTTTGTCTTTGATGATATAGTTAGTAATTTGGTCAGTTATAGAGTAAACTCTAGGAGCCCCAACGGTTGACAGGTGAATCTATTAAAGGGGCTCACTCTCTTGAGCCAATAATGTAATGTATAATGTGGCTCTTGAAAAAACATACAGCGAGATGGGTAAGTCAGGGTCAAATTTTTTAAGGCTGAAGTATTTATAGTCTATTGGATTTTAGGCAAAACCTGTTGGTGACAGGGGATAAGGGTCACTTGAGAGGAGAGGTTAAGGCCCCTTAAAAGATTAAACAAGGGACACTTTTTTTTAGTAGTGGTGGGTATTTCTGGCTTTATTTAGTTGATTTTTTTAAGGACCTTTTGGAGTTGGGGTAAGGTGTAAGAATTTTGAATATGTAGTTGAGGTTTAGTAGGAGAAACAGTATTAAGAGATAATATAGAGTCTAGAATTTTAAAAGGAGGGACAATTTGAAATTTTTTAGGAGTTATTTTAAAATCATTTATTTGTAAAATGGTTAGACATTTGTTAGTAATGTCCTGAAGACCATGGGGGCACATAGAGTCTAAAATGATATCATCCATATAAATATAAAAAAGAACATCAGAATGATTAATTAGGGAGGAAAAATATGTAATATATAGTAATAGCATATAGGGGAGCTATTAACCATGCCTTGGGGCAGTGCAGTACACTTAAACCTTAAGTCTGGCCCACAAAAATTTTTGTGTCATCAGGGTGTAAGGGAATAGAGAAAAAGTAATCTTTGATGTCAATGATGGTTAGATAATGGGTCTTGGGAATGTATGGGATCTAGGGAAGTCCCTCTGGGGGGTCTTAAAAAACAACATCCTCTTATTTATTTTTTAGTCCATGTAGAAGACTTTAGGAACCATTAGACTTTTTAATGACAAAGACAGAGTTTTAGGGACTTGTTGAGGGTTGTACATGTCTTAAAGATAGTTGTTTAACCAGTAGGTGGAGTTGCTGTAACTTAAAGGTAGGTAGAGGCCACTGTTTGACCCATATGGGGTTTTTAGGTGTTCATTGGATTTTTAGGTACCTGAGGGTGAGCAGTGGCCTTTAAGATTGGGGGTGAACCTGGGAGGGGTGTGTTTTTGTCTAATTTTTTAAAAATAAGGATCATCTCTATAGTTAGGGTGGCTAACCCTTTTTGTTTTTGTATGTGTGGGTGTGTTTGTGTTTTTTTGTGTTTTTTATGATGTGGATTGTTTATCCACACCACCAAGTAGATGAGGGCCCAGCACCAGTCCCCATGACGGGGGAAATTTTTTTTTTTGTATAACAGTGGTATGGTCAGCCCCCTTGTCGATGAGGAATTTAAAATTTTTTTGTCAATTGTTAAAGACATTTTAGGTTTTAGGGGCTAGAGAGGTGGCTCAGGGGTTAAGCCTCTGCCTTGCAGGTGGAAGGTCCTGAGTTCGGATCCTAGACCCCACGTATAGACGCAGGGCAGAAGCAGGGGCGGCCTGCGTTTCTGCTCCTGGTAAGGCAGAGCCTGTGAATCCCAGGGCAGAGTAAATAAGGAGGAGGTGGAGGCGGTCCATGGTGGTTCCCAAATTCATCCATAGTTACACATGCACATACATACACACACACACACACACACACACACACACACACACACACATACACAAAGAAGTGAATAAACAACAGATAATAAAAAAAGGCATTTTAGGTTTTAGGCCAGGGACTAAAGGCACAGTCCAGGAGCCTTAGTTGTCCCTTTTTCCTTATTTAAGGGGGCTGGAGAAAGCTCCTGGGGGAGTTTAAAGGCTCACCTTTAAGTCTGAATTTGGGCTTACAATTCTTGGCCCAATGAAATCCCTTTTTGTACCGGGGAGAGGGAGTATGTGGTAAATTAGGTGATGTTGTTTGGGGGTTTTTAGTCCAGTTGGGTCACTTTTTAAAATGGCCTTCCTTGTCACACCCAAAACAGGATCGCCCTTTTTCTCCAGAGGCCTGTTGAAGGGTACATACCAGGGCAGCCATATCCCCCCGCGGGTGTTTTGTAACACAGAGGCTATGGCCCTGGCCTAATGTGAGGTATACCCCACATCTTTAGTAACCATAATCTACCTACTTATGGAATTTTTTTTAGTCTAGCACAGGCCAGCTTGTGATTGTTATTTATGTCTTTTCAGACGAGCATTTTGATAAATTGTTTACACAAGGGTCCGGGGGGAAACTTTTGTGGATTTTTTTAACCCTTTTTATGAAGGTAGTTAGATCCTCGTGTGGCTTTTCTGTGATTCTTGTAATGGGGAGCTCAACTGATCCTTCCTCCAGCTTCTTCAATGTAGCCAATCTTAGGGCCCGCACCTGATCCCAGTAAGGATCAGGAATAGCAACCTGTTGGAGGCCTGTGGAATACTGATCACTGGAGCTGGAGAGCATCCACAAGTAATCAGAATGGGGGTTGGGCAGCTTGATTTTGTTTGGCCTTACAGTGGCATTTATCATGAAAGAAAGCTTCTCATTTTATAAACAGGGGGCTAGAAAGGACGGCTAAGTTGTTTTAATCCTGAGTAGTACAGGGTAGGTGAGCCAGGCCCTGGAAAATAGTCTCTGACCAAGGAGAGTTGGGGCCATCCTCTGAGACAGCCTTTTAATTCATGAGCCTCTCATGGATACCAGGCAGCGGGGTGGTTGCCGCCCAGGTTGATATTAACAGGAAAGAGCGCAGCTGCTTGGCATATGGAGGGAGTTGGATAGAGACAGAGGCACAGAGGGGTGATAAAAAGGATTAGTTGAGGGAGGAGTGGAAGGATCTGAAGGAGGTGGACCCTTGGAGGGCCAGGGGGCACTTCTGAAAGGGTCAAGGGAGGGGTAAAGAGAGTCAGATTGGCGGGGAGAACTCAGGCTAGATTTTAGTTTTGGTTTTGTTTCCTTTTTGTCTTTTTTTCACTTTAGGTTTGAGCTTCTTTTTTTAAATTTTTTTTTATTATTTATTCAAGTGTATGTGTATGCGTGTGTGTGTATGTCTGTGTGTGTATGTATGTGTGTGTAGAACCACGGACGAATTCGCGAACCACCATGGACGCCTCCACCTCGTTCTGCCCCGGGATTCACAGGCTCCGCCCTACCAGGACCAGAAACGCAGGCCACCCCCGCTTCTGCCCGGCGTCTATACATGGGGTCTAGGATCCGAACTCAGGACCTTCTGCCTGCAAGGCAGAGGCTTAATCCCTGAGCCACCTCTCCAGCCCCCTTCTTTCTTTTTTCTCAGGGGTCTGGGTGGAAAACAGCCCTTTAAGGCAAAGAGAGTGAGGAGGGCACCCAAAGGAAGGATCTCCCTTTTCTCTATTTGAGCTCTCTTAATCAAATTTTCTACTCAATCCCACGTGTCTCAGGTAGCAACAGAACAATCTTAAGCAAACAGCCCCATGTTTGATGGGCCTGACTATCAGTGAGATTAAGGCCCCTACTTTTTAACAGAAGTTTTAAGGATTCTAAGGCTGGGTTTGATTTGGACAAAGACTGTCCCATAATTTATGAGGGTACACTCACCTGCAGTCCGACTGGCCCGTCAGCGTTCTTCCATGGAGCGAATTCCACACATGGGGCACCAGTCTGCTGGGTCCTCCAGCAGATAATGTGTGGGGTGCGCCAATCCAATCGGTGGTCACATCTAGCAGTCATGTCAGTGTTCTGACCAATGTCAGTGATAACACTGATGTCATAGTTGAGGCTGTGCTGTCAGTAGTGTCTCTGTGATTTCACTGCAAGGCTGTGCTGACACAGTGAGGCTGTGATGAAACAGTAAGATTATAAGGTCAGAGCCTTGAGGCTGTGAGGTCACTGTATGGCTGTGGTGTCACTGTGATCCCATGATGCCACATGATTTGGTGATGTTACAGTGGAGGCTGTGAGGTGACAGTGAGACTGTGATGTCAGCGGCAAGACTGATGTCTCAGTGAGGCTAAGATGTCAGTGGTGATACTGTGATGTCACATTGAGGCTGTGATGTCAAAGTGAGGCTATTTCAGTGGTGTGTATGTGATGTCACTATGAAGCTATTACATCAATGGCAAGGCTGATGTCACAGTGCATTTGTGATGTCACAGTGAGGCTCTGATATTACCACCAGTTGTCATGTCACAGTGAGGCTCTGATGACACAGTGATGTTGTGATGTCACTGGAGTGGTTTTGATGGCACAGTGTGGCTGTGATTTTAGTGGTAGTGCTGATGTCACAATGAGGCTGTGATGTCACTGGTGACAGTGTAATGTCATAATAAGGTTGGAATGTCAGCGGTGAGAAAAAAGTGATAGTGAGTCCATGATGTCACTGTTGAGGCTATGATGTCAGTGGTGAACCTCTTACTTGACAGTGACACTGGTGAGTCTGTGATGTCAAAGGCTGTGTTGTCACTGGTGTAGCAGTGATGTCAGTGTTCTGACTAATGTCTGTGGCTATGCTGATGTCACAGGCTATGCAATTCTTCCATCATTTCTGCCATTGCTGCTGCTCCACACTCCTCCCGAGAGTGGCCCAGACCCATGGCAGGAAGTTTCCGCTTTACTAACATTTTCTGTTGTCTTTCTATCTCTTCTCTCTGTGAATTTACCCTTTCCTGTTGCTTCATAAGGTTTTGGAAAGCATCTAGTTACTTTCTCAGTGGAGGATCCTTTAAGGCCTGGTATGATGTAGAGGAGGATGGGAACAAAGGAGGCAGGAAGCATACAGCCTTCTTGAACTTCCCTCTTACAGGCTAGGAAGAGCACTCCCATCCAAATCTGTGGGTCCCAGACAATTTCTGGGAAATCCAAGGAGGTGAATTAAAGCTTCTTCCCAAAAATCTTCTAAGTCTTTTGGTTTCACTTTGATCCTATGTAAGTCTAGTAAAGCCTTAATGGCAGTCAGCTGGGGGGCCTTCTGTTGGGGCAGTAAATTACCCATTATGGAGAGGAAAAGTTCCCTAATGGAGCAGAGATGACAAGGTGAAAGAGTGCAGAAAATAAAAAGCAATGACTAGAACAAAGGTGAAAGTAAAAACAACTCCTAAAAGAGTAACCAACGTCCAAAAAGAGATGTAGTGCAGTACATATGCAGAGGTGTTTTGGATCTAAGTATCCTGTCCTTAGTGAGGGACTTCAGGGTTCAATACTCCCCTGGGCCATATGCCTCCAGGTCAGGATTGACAGATTGATAGCTTTTTCTCAATTCCGTGGGTGGTAGTGCATGACTGTTCTTAGTTGGTGAAGTGATCTGTCTCATTAATTCTGACAATAAACAAGAATCTGGTGTTCCAACGTGGGGTGGTGCCACCTTCAGTGTAGAAGAGACACCTACTCTGGTAGTTTGGTGAGTGGCTCCTTTGGTTTTGTGTTCCTTTGCTTATGGTGCCTGAAGATGAGCAGGTGGCCCCCTCCTCTTCCCCTTTCCCTGTTTTTCCATCTTTGTGCTCTTAAAGTTAGTAACACGTAACCAATCATAACGCATGATGCATTACCACTATGATGTTGCAGTAAGGCTGTGATGTGGTTAGGACATCAGTGGTGAGGCTGTGTAGTCACACTGAGGCTGTGATGTCAGAGGAGAGGCTGTGATTTCCTGTGAGGTGGTGATGTTACTGTGAGGTTGTGATATCACATTGAAGCTGTGATATCAGTGGTGATAGACAATCACATCACAGTTCAGCTGAGATTTCAGTGATTAGACTGTGATGTCAGAAGTGACGCCGATGTCAGTGATGAGATATCACAGTGAGGCTGGAATGTTACTGGTGAGGCTGTGATACCACAGCATGGCTGTCATGTCACTGTTGAGACTGTCATGTGACCATGATCCTGAGATGTCATTGATTAGGCTGTGGTATCATAGCAAGGCTAGGAAGGTTGTCTGTGGTGTCAGTGATGTTATGATTTCATAAATTAGCCTGTTATGTCACAGTGAGGCTGTGATGTCAGAGGTGAGGCTTTGATGTTACAGCAAGTCTGTGATGTTAAAAATGAGGCTATAATGCTACAATGAGTCTGTGATATCACTGGGAATCTGTGATGTCACTATGAGGTTGTGACATCACAGACAGGTTGTGATGTCACAATGAGGCTGTGAGATCACTGTGAGGTCACTGTGAAAGATGTGATGCTGGTAGCAAGGCTAATTTCACCATGAGGCTGTGATGTAACAGGTGAGTCTATGATGTAAGAGGTTAGACTTTGTGGTCACAGTGAGGCTGTGAGGTCACTGTGAGACTATGATATCTGTAGGAAGATTCATGTCACAATGAGGCAGTGATGTATCATGCGAGGCTATGGTGTCACTGTTTATGATGTCAAAGGCTATGTGGCTGTCACATCACTGTGAGCCTGTGCTGTGTTTAGTGAGGCTGTGGTGTCATGGGAAGGTTAGGTAGGATATCAGTGGTGCAGCTGTGATGTCTCAGTGTGGCTGCGTGTCACAGTCTGGCTGTGATGTCAGTGGTAAGACTGATGTCACAATAAGGCTATGATGTAACAGGTGAGCCTGTGGTGTGGTGTCAGTTTGCAGGCTGTGAGATTACCATGAGGCTGTGATGTCACAGTGAGGCTCTGATATTAGGGATGATTCTATGGATGTCAGTGAGGCTATGATGTCAGGGGTGATGCTTTGATTTCCCAGTTTGGTTAGGATCTCAATGGTGAAGCTGTACAGTCACACTGAGGCTGTGATGTCAGAGAAGAGGCTGTGATGTCATTATGAGGCTGTGATATTACCATAAAGTTGTGACATCACAGTTTGGCTGTGATTTCAGTGGTTTATATGTGTTGCAGTTTACCTATACGGTTGCTGATAAATGACCATCACATATCTTAAGGAAACAAGGAGTTTACTTTCTTACAACAGTCCAGTTACAGTTCTCAGTCCAGCTTGAAGGGAGAGCACACACTAATACCAAGGCAGAGAGAACTGGCTACACCATCACCATATAATGGCTGAGAACCGGACAATCCAGCATGTCTGGCCAAGTGAGCAGAAGAATGCCAACTCTCTCAACCAGCTCTCTGTAATTTATCCAGGGCCTAATCCCATCCTCCATGGGCTGGGTCTTCCCTTTCAGCTAGACAATCTCCTTCAGGTTTACTCTGTGCTTAACACAACCATAAACACTCTGCAACTGTGCCCAGAGCTGAAACTGTCAACAGTCAAGTTGACACCTGTGCTTAACTATAACACTCCACCCCTTGTCATCTTGACACAAAAAATAGCACTTTTAAAATGTTACCTTTCCTTGTCCTCACAGACATTAAAATATAAATACATTCCGTGGAGAAATTTAAAATATTCTCATTAAAACTTCAGTTCCAACATTTTATGAGTTCAGTTTTTTAACTTTAAAAGGGTATTAAATCAGAATAGGTTAAGTACTTTAAAACAAATAAAACATTAAAACAGGAAGATCTTGATACAATAGGAAACATTTAAATTAAGATCAAAGTCCAGCAAATTACCACACCCTGTACTTCAATCTCCATCTTCTGTTGCTCATCATGTAATCACGGTGGCTCAAAAATTTCAGGAATTTCCAGTTCCTGCTTGTAAAAACAGAGTTCCTTTGAACCAAGCTGAATCTCCACTTGCAGCAGTCCTCAGCAGACATCCCATGGGTCTGGCATTTCCAACACTCTGGGTTTTCCTCTGCAGCTATAAGCTTCACCTTTTCTTGCAGGACTCTATGTTTGCCACTCAGTGCCAAGCTTTTGTTGCTTTCCACGAACCCCTCAAATTATTCACCCAAACCAGTACAAGCTGGGAGACACTGCAAGACTCCAAAGCGAGTTTGAAATGTAGCTTAGTCCACATGAGCCAAGTTTTATGGGCTGATGCTGGAAAAACCTCTTTTAGGCAGCTAAACATCCAAATGGCAAGAAACAGCTTTAATTTGGGCTTTCAACCCCTGAAGGAATTTGTTTCAAACCATGAACTTCCCACACAGTGATTTTCACGTCTTCCACTGTCTCAGTGCAAGTTACTAGGTTTTTCTTCACTAATACTCATTTCTCCAATAGCAGCAGATATTCTGCTGCCTGCCCTTTGTACATTCAAACTTTTAAGGCTGCCAACACAGCTCTCCTCTGTCAAACAAACCAGTCCCTCATCTCTAAATTCAGCTTTACCAAAGTCCTTGTTCCCTTTATCACAAGTTGGGCCTAATCTCTCTCAACAATTGGCCCACTAAACTCTGAAGAATGGTATTTGTAAATCCACAAAGTGAAAATTCTCCAGTATTTCCAACTTTGTTTAGCAGAACCATTCAAAAGACAGAAAATCCATGGTCAGATTTGTCAGCAACAACCCACTTTCCAGGTACCAAATTCTGTTGCAGTTTACCTACGTGGTTGCTGATAAATGACCATCACACAGCTTAAGGGAACAAAGAGTTTACTTTGTTACAACAGTACAGTTTTCAGTCCAACTTGATGGGAAAGCATAAACCAAAATCAGGGCCAAGGAAACTGGCCACACCATCACCACATAATGGCTGAGAGCTGGACAATCCTTACTTGCCAGACCAGCATATCTGAACAAAAGAATGCCAATTCTCTCAACCAGCTCTCTATGATTTATCCAGGGCCTAATCCCACCCACCATGATCTGGGTCTTCCCCATCAGCTAGATAATGTCCTTCAGGTTTGCTTTGGGCTTAACACAACCATCAATTCTCTACAATTGTGCCCTGAGCCCAAACCCTCAACAGTCAAGTTAACACCTGTGGTTAAATATGACAACAGGTATATTTAAGAGTTATGAGATATATTGAAGAATCCAATCATGTGAGTTCTTGGAATCCCAGGAAAAGAAACCCAAAATGACACATTGGATAAGATTTCTTACACTCTCATTAATGAAAAATTTCCAAGTCTAAGGAAAAATATCCCCATTCAAGTTTAAGAGGTATATGACACAACAAACAGATATGGCCAAACTAGAAACTCACCATGGAAAAATAATAATCAAAACACTACAGATACATGACAAAGAGAATATATTTAGAGCTTCAAGAGGGAAAAAGTCATATTTAAAGGTAAGCCACTAAAATAACAGCTGATTTTTAAATGGAAGCAGTGAAATCCAGAAGAGCTTATATCATAAATGAACACAAATGCCAACCCAGGATTATATACTTACCAAAGTCATGATAAAATATGAAAGAAAAATTTTCGACCATAAGGACAAGTTGAAGGTTTACATGACCATCAAACCAGGCCTACAAAAGATGTTAGAAAAGATACATTCAAAGAAAAGAACAAAAATATCCAAGAGGACAGAAGGGAAATACAATATGAACACAAGTTCCAAGTGAAAAAATGCAAATATAAAACCCACAAAATGCAAAAATGGTAAGAATCAACAGACATTTCTCAATTTTAACTGTAAGTTTCAATGAATCAACTCAACAATCAAAAGACATGGGTTATACACATGGATTAAAAATCACAACCCATCAATATGTTCCCTTCAGGAAACACATCCCCCCATGAAAGATAGGCTCAGTCTCAGAATAAAAGGCTGGTAAAAGTACTTCAAGCTAATGGAGAAAGGAAACAAGCGGGAGTAGCAATTATGCTACTTGACAAAGTGGACTTCAAAGCAAATGAAATCATAAGAGACACAGAAGGATACTACATATTAGCCAAAGGAACAATCAGAAAGACTTCACAATACTGACATATACACACCTAGTATAGGCTCAGCCACATTCACTGAACAAACACTATGACATCTAAAACAACTCAACCGAAAACCAATAATAGTGGGAGATTTCAACACTCCAGTCTCACTATTGGACAAATCAACAGGCCAAAAACTGAACAAACACACTCTGGAGTTGAACCAAACTCTAACTCTAATCCACATGGACGTAGCCAACCTCTACTGAATCTTCCATCCCAAAACCAAGGAAAACATATTGCTTTCAGCAGTCCATGGAACTACCTGCTAAATAGCACATATATTGGGACACAAAGCAAGACACCACATATATGGAAAAGTTGAAATCATATCCTGTATCTTATAAGATCACCATGAAATAAAGGGACATCCACAAATGCCAGAAAATACCATGCTACTGAACAAGGAATACGTTCAGGTAGAAGTCAAAAGGAAAATTTCTAGAAGTGAACAATAATGAAAACACAACATAACAAAATCTCTGAGAAAAAATGAAGGTTTTCTAAGAGATAAATTTATAGTATCCAATGCCTATATAAAAAACTTCACAAGAAAATAACAATGCAAATTAAAGCTTTAGAGGCACAAAAGCAGTCCAATCCAAAGGCAGTAGAGAAAAGGAGATTGGCAAAATCAGGAGAGAAGTATCTGAAATTGAGATAAGGAAAATGATACAAAGACTCAACCAGACAATGAGCTGATTCTTTAAAAAAATCAACAAGATTGATAAACCCTTAGCCAAATTAACCAAAATCAAAAATGAGAAAACTAAAATTAATAAAATTAGAGATGATTATGGAGTTGCTATAACTGACCAAGAAAATTAAGAGAACTATAAGGTCATATTTCAAAAACTTATGCTCCACAAAATTTGAGAATCAGAAAGAAATGCATGAATTTCTAAGTACCTAAATTGAATCAGGATGAATTGAATTATTTATATAGTCATATAAGTGATAAAATTAAAAAAGTAATTACAAACTTTACAAAAAAAGTCCAGAACTGGATGGATTCAGTGCAGAATTCTAACAGACATTTGAGGAAAAATTAACACCATTACTCTTTTTTTTTTTTTTTTTTTATTAAAAATTTAATTATACATTTTAAAATTTTTTACCAGTTCCCTCCCTCCCCCCTCCCCTTCCCCCAGTGTCTCCCCCCCAATTCCCAGAGAGTCCTTTATTGTGTGCGCCTAACTCTCCACTGGGTCCTCCTCTCCGATGACATATAAGGACCCAGTGGCATTTCCATAAGCCCTTTCTCTTGTTCCCCTTAAGCATAAGATTACTACTATGGCTGTCAATCCCTTGCCTCCAGGGGTCTCGGTGCCCTTAACAGATGCTAGACTTTATGAGGGCAACAGTGCGCTGGACATTGCGCAGGGCATGCAAAGTTCCATTATGATTGCTTTGGCCCCAACTATTGTTGAGAATCTTGCAAATCGTTGCTCCTCCCATCCTTTTGCTCTTACAATCTTACCGCCCCCTCTTCCGCAAATGTCCCTGAGCTCCAGGATGGGGAGAGATTAGGCTGTCCTAGTTCTATGTGATTGATATAGAGTCTCTGAAGTTCTGGATTGTGGTTTGTTGATTTTCTTTTGCAGTTTTGCTGCTCCTGCAATTCCCTTCACTCCATTCTGCTGGGCACTGTATGTCACCCCCTGGCCAGAGACAAAAAGCTGTTAAACTGGAGTCTTGTTGTAATAGCACATTCAAGGGTAGATGTAATAAGAGTAGGAAACCTCACTGAGGGAGGGGTCCATCACCCATTTGCAAAATGATTAGACTATATGCCCTCCCCTTCTGGTAAGATCAGGAAAGAACGTCTGTGAACTTAACCAGGTTTCTCATTACTTACTTGCAGACCTTGATGGAGGCCTATTTTCTCTGCTGTAACATGGTCTCCTCTCTCCTTGTTTCTGGTGTGGCCCTCCTAACCCATCTCTCTTGTTCATAATCCTTGCAATTACTGTGTTACATAGGTTTACTTTTGAGTGTCCCAATGTGGGCTGGGCGAGTTTGGTACTAGGAGCCACCTATTAGGGAGTACATACGGCGCTTAATTTTCTGGGTTTGGGATACTTCACTTAATATAATTCTTTCTAATGACATCCATTTCCCAGCAAATTCCAGTAATTCATCATTTTTGATGGCTGAGTAGTACTCCATTGTATAGATGTACCACAGTTTCCTTATCAACTCGTCAACTGTTGGACATTTAGGTTGATTCCATGACTTTGCTATTGTAAACAGTGCTGCTATGAACATGGTCGAGCTTGTGCTATCGAGGCGAACCTCTGCTGCTTGGGGGGTTATTCCCAAAAGTGGGATAGCAGGGTCATATGGCATTTCAATCTTTAATTTCTTTAAGAATCTCCAGATGGCTCGCAAGAGTGGCTGTATGAGCCTGCATTCCCACCAACAATGTAGGAGAGTTCCCCTCTCCCCACATCCGCTCCAGCATTTGTCGTTGTTTGTACTGTGGATTTTTGCCATCCTGACCGGGGTGAGATGATATCTCAGGGAAGTTTTGATTTGCATTTCCCTGATGGCGAAGGAAGTGGAGCATTTTTTAAGATAATTGTTAGACATTTTAATTTCATCCCTGGTAAAGTTTCTTTGAAGTTCCAGGGCCCATTTTTTAATTGGGCCAGTGTTTTCCTTGGAGTTTAATTTTCTAAGTTCTTTGTGCACTCTGGACAGTAGAGCTCTGTCAGATATGTGGTTAGTGAAGATTTTCTCCCATTCTGTGGGTTGCCTTTGAGCTCGTGTGACAATCTCTTTATCTGAACAGAAGCTCTTTAATTTCACAAGATCCCAACTGTTGAGAGTTGGTAGCAGTGACTGTGCCATTGGATGTCTGTTTAGGAAGTGTTGTCCTAGCCCAATCAGCTCGAGGGAGTTCCCTATCCTTTCAACTATGGCTTTTAAAGTCTCTGGCCTGATATCAAGGTCCTTGATCCATTTGGAATTAAGTCTTGTACATGGTGACAAGTTCGGGTCCAGCTTTAATCTTCTGCATGTGGAGATCCAGTTTTGCCAGCACCATTTGTTGAAGATGCTGTTCTTTTTCCATTGGATTCTTTGGGCCCCTTTGTCAAAGACCAAATGGCTGTAACTTTGTGGGCTTATATCTGGGTCTTCAATCCTTATCCATTGATCTGTGTGTCTATTTTGGAGCCAGTACCAGGCTGTCTTTATAACTATGGATTTGTAGTATAGACTTAGGTTTGTATGGTAATACCTCCAGCTGTGTTTTTGTTACTCAGGATTGTTTTTGCTATCCTGGGTCTTTTGTGCCTCCATATGAACTTTGAGATTGTTTGGTCAACTTCTTTGAAGAATTGCTTTGGGATTTTGATTGGTATAGCATTGAATCTGTATATTGCCTTTGGTAGGATGGTCATTTTTACAATGTTGATTCTGCCAATCCAGGAACAAGGGAGGTCTTTCCACCTTCTGGTGTCTTCTGCAATTTCTTTCTTTAGGGTTTTAAAGTTTTCATTGTAAAGGTCTTTTACCTCCTTAGTTAGGTTTATACCAAGGTATTTCATTTTTTTAGGGGTTATAGTAAATGGCATGGTTTCTCTCAAGGCTTTTTCACTTCTTTCATTCTGGGCATATAGGAAGGCCTCTGATTTTTGCAGATTTATTTTGTATCCTGCCACCCTGCTGAACTTCTCAATTAGTTCCAGGAGCTTCCTGGTGGAGTTTTTGGGATCACTCAGGTATAAGATCATGTCATCTGCAAATAGAGATAGCTTGACTTCTTCCTTGCCAATTTGAATCCCTCTTATGTCCCTTTCTTGTCTTATGGCTTCGGCTAAGACTTCAAGTACAATATTGAATAGAAGTGGTGAGAGTGGACAGCCTTGTCTTGTTCCTGATCGAAGTGGGAATGCTTCCAATTGTTCCCCATTGAGCATAATCCTTGCTGTGGGCTTGTTGTATACAGCTTTTATTATATTGATAAAGGTTCCTTCCATTCCTACTGTCTCTAGTGTTTTGATCATAAAAGGCTGTTGGATCTTGTCAAAAGCTTTTTCTGCATCTATCGAGAGTATCACGTGGTCTTGGACTTTGGACTGGTTTACATGATGAATTACATTTATTGATTTGCGTATGTTGAACCAACCTTGTGTGCCAGGGATGAAGCCTACTTGGTCCCCATGAATGATCTTTTTAATATGTTTTTGAATCCGATTTGCTAAGACTTTGTTGAGAATCTTTGCATCTGTGTTCATCAGGGAGATCGGCCTATAGTTTTCTTTTTTAAGTGAATCTTTATTAGGTTTTGGGATTAAAACGATATTAGCTTCATAGAAGGAATTTGGTAGTGTTCCTTCTTTTGCTATTTGATGGAACAGTTTAAGGAGTATTGGTGTTATTAACTCCTTAAATGTCTTGTAGAACTCTGTGCTGAATCCATCTGGTCCAGGATATTTTTTGGTGGGAAGATTCGAGATTACTTCCTCAATTTCCTTATATGTTATAGGACTATTTAAGTAATTCACAACTTCCTGATTCAATTTAGGTAAGTTGTATTTACTTAGAAATTCATCCATCTCTTTTGTGTTGTCAAACTTCACAGAGTATAAGTTTTTGAAATATGATGTTATAATTCTCTGGATTTCTTGGGTATCCGTAGTGATAACTCCATGTTCATTTCTAATTTTGTTAATTTGGGTTTTCTCTCTCTTGCTTTTGGTTAGTTTAGCTAGGGGTGTATCAATCTTGTTGATTTTTTCAAAGAACCAGCTTTTTGATTGGTTGATTTTTTCTATCGTTTTCTTAGTCTCGATTTCAGATATTTCTCCCCTTATTTTGCTAATCTCTTCTCTTCTACTGCTTTTGGGATCAGATTGCTCTAGTTTCTCTAAAGCTTTAAGCTGCATTGTTAAGTTGTTTATTTCTGATGTTTCCATTTTTTTGACGTGGGCATTAAGAGCTATGAACTTACCTCTTAGAACAGCTTTCATTGTGTCCCAGAGATTTTGGTAAGTTGTATTTTCGTTATCATTCACTTTCAGGAAATCTTGAATTTCCTTTTTAATTTCTTCCTGAATCCAGTTCTCATTCAGCATCATATTGTTAAGTTTCCAGGAGTTAGTGTATTTTCTCTTGTTTGATGTGTTGTGGATGTCCAGCTTTAGGCCGTGGTGGTCTGATACGGCACAGGTTAGAATTTCAACTTTCTTGTACATGTGTAGATTCATTTTGTGGCCCAATATGTGATCTATTTTGGAGAAAGTTCCGTGTGCTGCTGAGAAAAATGTGTATTCTTTGGTGCGTGGGTGAAAAGTTCGATAGAGATCTGTGAGGTCCATTTCTTTCAGGGTTTGATTAAGTTCCAAAGTGTCTCTGTTAAGCTTTTGACCTGTTGATCTATCCCATGTAGAGAGGGCAGTGTTGAAGTCCCCGAGAATTATCGTTTGGGGGTTGATTTCTTGCTTTAGACGCTGTAGGGTTTTCTTAATGAATGTGGAGGGGCCCGTATTGGGTGCATATATGTTCAGTATTGTGAAATCTTCCTGGTGAATTGTACCTCTGACTAAAATGTAGTATCCATCCGTGTCTCTTATAATTTTTTTTGGTTTGAAATCCACTTTGTCTGATAGCATAATGGCTACCCCTGCCTGTTTTCTGCTTCCATTTGCTTGTAGAATTGTTGACCAGCCTTATTTTTAGAGCGTGCCTATCTTTTGTGGTGAGATGGGTTTCCTGCAGGCAACAGATTGATGGATTGTGATTTTTAATCCAAGTTTGTAATCTGTGTCTCTTGATCGGTGAATTAAGTCCATTAACATTTAGTGTTATAATGGAGAAACTATTGTTAATTCCAGACATTTATTATGTTTAGTAGCTTTTATAAGTATATTGCTTCGCTTTTAATGGTGTTATATTTGCCTTCTGTTCTCCTGGATATGCCTGTTTTTTTCTTCACGCTTGAGTATCATTTCTAGCAGTTTTTGAAGGCCTGGTTTGGTGGCCATGTATCCCTTAAAGTTGTCTTTGTGCTGGAAAATTTTTCTTTCTCCCTCGATCATGACTGATAGTTTTGCAGGGTAAATCAGCCTGGGTTGACATTTTTGCTCATTCAATACTTGAAGTATGTCTCTCCAAGCTCTTCTTGCTTTTACTGTTTCGACTGAGAAGTCATTTGTTATTTTAATAGGTTTGCCTTTAAAAGTGACTTGTTTTTTCTCCCTTGAAGCTCTCAGCACCAGTTCTTTATCTTGAATGTGGAGTGTTTTAACTATTATTTGCCACGGTGTGCTTCTAGTTTGGTCGTATCTGTTTGGGGTGCGGAATGCCTCTTGTACATGAATGGGCCTCTCTTTTTTTAGATGAGGAAAGTTTTCCTTGATGATCGTTTGAAAAATTTCCTCAGGGGTGGTATTTTGAGATTCTTGCTCCAGTATTCCATGAATACGCATGTTAGGCTTCTTCAGGGTGTCCCATATCTCTTGGATATTTCTCTCAAGTATCTTTTTGGCTTTAACAACCTCTTCCATTGAGCTGGATAGTACTCCCACTTTATCTTCAAGGTCTGAAATTCTGTTTTCTGCTTCATTAGTTCTGTTGATAAGACTCTCTGTGGCATTCTGGGTTGAAGATAACTTGTCTTTTAGCTCAGTTTTAAACTCTGCTTGAGTTTGTTTTAACTGTTCTATGCCACTTTTTGTTTCTTGCACTGTTTTTCTCAACTCCTCCAGATGTCTGTTGTGTTCCTCTTCAAAGCGATTGATTCGATTATGTAATTCCTCCCGGATTTCCTCTTTCATAGTATTGAACATGGTAATGATCATATTTTGAAAGTCGTTATCCTGGGTCAGGCTTTCTTGGCCTTTTTCCGCGGGTTTGTTCTTGTTGGAGTCTAACATTATGGGATTAATTTCTTCAGTGGGAGATTTGTTTACTTGAGTGTTGCTTCTCATGGATTTGCACTTTGACTTTGGCATTGTCATTTTAACTCTTAAGATCTCTCAATTTCACTAAACTGAATTATTTGGCCTGGGGTACTGGTGGGCGGGGCCTGAACGGGGACTTACCTAGGGAGCGGGGTGAGGCCCGGGTGGACCGCGTGCGTGTCCCGACTGGCGGAGCGGGGTGGGGCGAAAAGGGAGGATGGGCGCGTCGGCGTGGAGCTATTTAACCCGAGGGCAGCTGGGGCGGGGCCCGGGCGCAGGGAGAGGTCCTCCTCGTCCCTCGGCCCCCGCGCGGCTCCGGCTGGATGGCGGGAGTCGGAGCCGGGTCCCCGTGGGCTGACCTGGGGGTCCTAGAGCTCGCGTTGAGGCCCGGCTGGATCTCGCCTACGCGTCCCGACCGGTGGAGCGGGGTGGGGCGAAAAGGGAGGATGGGCACGTCGGCGTGGAGCTATTTAACCCGAGGGCAGCTAGGGCGGGGCCCGGGCGCAGGGGGAGGTCCTCCTCGTTCCCTTGGCCCCCGCGCGGCTCCGGCTGGATGGCGGGAGTCGGAGCCGGGTCCCCGTGGGCTGACCTGGGATCCTAGAGCGCTTGCGTTGAGGCCCGGCTGGATCTTGCCTACGCATCCCGACCGGCGGAGCGGGGGTGGGGCGGAAGAGGGAGCAACACCATTACTCTTTAAGCTACTCCATAAAATAGCAAAGGGAGGACAACTTCCAAATTCTTCCTATGAAGGTAATATTATGATGATCTCAAAACCCAATAAAGATAAAATTAAAAGAGAAATCTATAGGCCAATGACATTGATATACACAGATGCAAAAATCCTCAACCAACTTTTAGAAAACTGGATTAAAAACATATCAAAAAATCATTCACTCTGATCGAGTATGATTTATTCCATGCACAGAAGCTTGGTTCAACATATGCAAATAAATAAATGTAATCCACATAAAATTAAACAAAAGTAATTACAAAATCCAAAGACTAAAACCATATGGTAGTCTTGATAGATTCAGAAAAAGCATTTGACAAGATTTAGCATACTTTTATCATCAAAATCCTGAAGACAATTGAAATGGAAGGAACTTATATCAACATAATAAAAGCTGTATACAACAAACCTATAGCAAGGATTATTCTAAATGGGAAAAAATTGAAGCATGCTTATTTCAATCAGGAGGTAGGCAAGACTGTCCACTCTTGTCTGTTTAATATTGTACTGGAAGTCTTAGCTAGAGCCATAAGAGGAAACAAGATGAAAGGGATACAAATAGAAATAGGAGTCAAGTTATCCTTATTTGCAGTTTATATGATTCTAAACTGGAGAGATTCCACAAAAACTTCCTCCAAGAAACTCCTGGAACTAATACATAAGTTCAACAAGGGGGAAGATTTCAAAATTAATGTTCAAAAATCAGTAGCTTTCCTATACACTAAGGATGAAAAAGGTGGAAAAGTCCTAAGAGAAGATGTTCCATTGACCATAACCCCTAAAAAAAATCTAATCAAGGATGTGAGAGATTTGTACAATGAAATCTTTAAAGCCCTTAAGAAAGACATTACAGAAGACACCGGAAGAAGGAGTGACCTCCTATGGTTCTGTTAGGTAGAGTTTACATCATAAAAATGCAATATACAGGTTCAATGCTATACCAATCAAAATTCCAAGGCAATTCCTTACAGAAATTGACGAATTTCAGAGTTCATGTGGAAGCACAAAAGAAGCAGGATAGCAAAATCAGTTCGGAATAACAAAAATTCTGCTGGATATTATAAATATACCAAACTTTAATCTATACTACAAATCCACAGTAATAAATGCAGACTTGTACCAGCTCCAAAATACACACATAGATCAATGGATAAGGCTTGATGACCCAGATATAACCATACACTTGTAGTCACTGATTTTTCACACAGGGGCTCAGAAAACTCAATGGAAAAAGAACACTGTCTCTAACAAATAGTGCAGGCCAAACTGGCTATCTACATGCAGAAGATTGAAATTGGACCTTCCTTTACTTGTCACTGTGCATGAAAATCAACTCCAAATGGCTTAAGGGCCTAACTAAATATTAGACAAGAGATTATAAACCCTTAGAACAAAGAGTAGGGAATCCCCACTAACTGATTGGCCTGGGCTAACATTTTCTAAAGAGAAGCCAAACAACACAAGAAATAGAACCAAGTTAACAAATGGGATCTCATAAAATTTGAAAGTTTCTGTTCAGCTAAAAATGTAAATATAGCAAAAAGACCACCCACAGAATGGGAGAAAATCTTCATTAACTACACATCTGAACACAAAAAAAATTAAAACCAAGGAGATAAACAGCCCATAGGCCGTGGCAGATAGACAGTAACCCAGCTGGAAATAGGACACTGACCCCTCCCTCACTACTGTGTCATACTCCTATTCTTCCATCTATCTTTGAGTCTCCTCTTATATTAAGATCTTCATTTAAATAGTCTTTTAATCTTTGGTTAGGAGGTGACCTTTGATATCAATCAGGATGGAGCCAAGAGCGGTGCAGGAAAAGCAAAACTGAAAACATCAAGAAACTATAATTCACAGTACCAAAGATCCTACATTAATCACCAAAAACCAGACCAGCCAAATCACTTCCCATCCTAAAGCTCGAAGAACTGGAAAAGGGAGAGACAAAATTGTAAGAGTCTAAAGATGGGGAGGGCCAACAATATGCAGATATTTCACACAAGTTAAGGCTGCAGCAACCATAATCAGACTTTACCAGATTTGCACAATGGCTGACATTTCAATGACCTCCCAAAGTCTAGGATGGATCACTGGGGAGAGGACAGGCAGTAAGATCTTTATAGGCAAGAGATTAACTGTCAAAATAGAGTTTCCATACTAATGGGGAGCCCAAGAAGGAGCTCTGGGCTATGCCACTGAGTCCTTACCCCTCACTAGGGTGGAGAACTCAGAGGGAGGTTTGGCATTCACACAAAAGGATGGTCCAGAGGGTGACAGGGAAGAAGGTGAGGCATTGGGAGAGAGGAAGGAAGGGGGGAAGTTAAAAGAAGGGGAAAGGGGGGGAGAGTGCAAGGGAGGAATGGGAGGATAGAAGGGTGGGAGAGGATGAGATACCTATTGAGCTTGTATGATTGAGAAAAAAATAAAATGTGGGAGAAAAAGATAAAATGAATAAAATAAAATGATATGAAATGAAATAAGATAAAATGAAAAAGAAAAGAAAAAAAAGAAAAGAAAAGAAAAAAGAAAGGAGCCATAGAATTTTTAAAACAAAAATTTTATTTATTCAATTGTGCCTGTGTGTGCGTGTGTGCGTGTGTGTGTGTGTGTAGAACCACGGGCGAATTCAAGAACCACCATGGACCGCCTCCACCTCCTCCTTGTTTACTCTGCCCTGGGATTCACAGGCTCCACCCAGAAACGCAGGCCACCCCCGCTTCTGCCCAGTGTCTATACGTGGAGTCTAGGATCTGAACTCAGGACCTTCCACCTGCAAGGCAGAGGCTTAACCCCTGAGTCACCTCTCCAGCCCTGAGGCATGGAATTTATAAGAAACTTTTCCAAGGAGGGGAATTGAAATGTTTAACAAATACCTTAAAAAATGTTTCTCCTCTCTAGCCACCAGGAAAATGCAAATCCAAACTACTCTGAAATTTTTTCTCACCTCAGTCATGTTGTCGAAAATTCACAATACAAACAACACCAAATGCTGGAGAGGATATGAGGAGATGGGAACTCTCATATGTTGCTGGTGGGAATGCAGACTTGCACAAACACTTTGGAGATCAGTATAGTGGTTTCTAAAACAGTTAAGAATTGAAATGCCATATGAACCTGCTATACCACTACTGGGAATTATCTCCCAAAATGCATCATTTTACTATAATGACATGAGTACATCTATATTTATTATAGCACTATTCACAATAGCAAAGTCATGGAATCAACCCAAATGCCCAATAGTTGATGAATGGATAATGAAAATATGTCATACATATACAATGGAATACTCAGTCAAAAAATGAATGAAATTTGCCACTGAATGAATGGAATTAAAAGAAATTATTCTGAGCAAAGTATTCCAAGTACAGAAAGTCAGACATCACATGTTCTCCCTTATAAGTGAATCCTAGTTCCAAGCCTTCATAATGACATACTCAAGGGAAAATCTCTCTAATACCCATTATAATTGCAAAGGATTTTAACTAGGAGAAAGAAGACCCCAAGAGAATGGAAACACAGTTCAATATACACAAGGACACTGTCAAGAAAGGCTTTTATGTAGCAGGACATCTGATATTGTCTACTCCATTTTCCTTCCTGTTTACTTGTATTTGGACTGGTGCGAAGTGCTGGTTGTGTATTCCTTTCATGGAGAGGGGACTGGTCATTAGTAGATACCTATTTGGTAACATGGAAGCAGACCTCACACATTATGTACAATTCTGTTCTTCTCTCTCCTTTAAGTCTCTTCTTATATAAAGTTTTTTTTAAACAAAACAAAACACCTTTTTATCTTTGGATAGGAGAGGACCTCAACACCCAGGCAGAATGTACCCTCGTGTAGTGCAAGAACAGCAAAATTGACAACAGCTAATCATAATTCACAATAACAGATACGTTACCCTATTCTCTAAAGGGGAGACACAGTCCATTAGGATGAAGAAAGCAAGACAGGGGCAGAAGTTAGAGGCAACTCGAGTCATTCCCCTCATCATGGAGGCAGAGGGAGCAAGCGGCAACTGCAAGATCAGACTGCTAGTGGCAATAGGATTGGGCTACCCAACTTCAAGATCTGCCCTCTGTGACATGCTTTCCCCCATCAAAACTCTACCTCCTAAAGGGTGCCCGAACATCAACATCAAGGAAGGGTGCAAACACATGAGTCTGGGGGAGACAAACTCACATTCAAGCCATGAAGCAGCATTCAGGGATCTGGTAGTCAGTTCTAGAGAGTGCTTTAAGTTCTCCCTAGAGCAGCCTATCTACCTTGTGGTTCTGAGAAGCCTGCCACAGTATGCTTTGATTTACTCATTTCTACATGGCCTAAGTAAAGCCATCTAGGGACATGTTATTTCTCCTGTTTCCTCAAAGAATTACTATCTTTGTGTGTGTGTGTGTGTGTGTGTGTGTGTGTGTGTGTATGTGTGTGGTATGGGTCTACCTGTGGAGGTCCAAGGGAATCATCATGGACTGTTCTACATCCTTATTGATTTGCTTTGGGGTTTTCCAGGCTCTGCCTTACAGTGCCTGAATTACATGATATTGGCATATCTACTCCATTTTTTTCTTTAATGTGGGATCTGGAGATTCAAACTCAGGTCCTTTGCTTGGGAGACAAAATTTTAACCCTTGAGCCAACTTTAAAGCTGGACTGAGTATTGTTTGCATAATGAGATGGCAATGAATCTGTGGGTACCAGGAGAAGAAAGTCATGGTTTGATATGTGTATTGCCCCCTCACAGGCTCATGTGTGTAAGTTACTTGCGAAGGTCATGGCACTTTTAAAAGTTACAGCCTTGCTGGAGGGAGGTATTCAAAGGGGGTGGGCCTTGAGATGGATAAGCTCTACCCTACTTCTGAGAGAGGCCTCTTAACAACTCTCAGTCTACTGGATGGATATGAGCTAGGTCTCCTCCAACTTCTTCTATCCAGCCATGCTTTTTCTGCCTTGAAGGACTCTATCTCCCCTCTGGAACTGTAAGCTGAAAAGATCTCCCTTTTCTCTCTTTAATTTGCTTGACTTTGGGTAGTCTCTTACAGTAATAAATAACACTAACTAATATGCATGGGGACTTGCATGAAAATCCAATTTAATAAAATAAAATAGACAACTATTTAGATACTTGGGAAAAATATAGGCTGTTTCTCAAGTACTTTTGAATGAATGGTTCAACATTGGGAGATGAAGAAAATGGACAGGTGTTGAAATCTAAAAAGGAAATTAGAAAGTTATATCAATTATCTGGATGTAAAATTGAAAAATAATGAGATAAAATGATCCATATTTATCAAAGACTCCACAATGAATGGCAGACTTATTGACAGGAAATAAAAGGAAAAAGTACAGTGAAATTAAAGTTTACAAGTTGTTTACTGAGATTATACTGGTTGATAAGTCATCATTTCAAAGTAGCCATTGTAAATGAAAATTAATCTTCAAATTCAAATGTTTAGTAATCCAGATTAGTGTGCTGTTGTCACTCGGGGAAGGATGGAATAACCCGTAGTTAAGCCGAAGGACACAAAATGTAAAAGCAGCATGAGGAAGGGGATCCACTTGTAGCACATGTGAAAGTTAATGTGCTGAGTGCTGAATAGAACCATGAGGACAGTATTCACCCATCCTACTTCATGAGTGCTGATAGTAGGAGCCAGAGCAAGAAATCACCTGTGCCCACTTCTCATATCCCCTGCTGCACTTCACACAAGGACGTGTGCACCCCATGAAAACTCTGGGTACTTATTTGTCTTTATCAACCATGTGTATCATCATATACACAAGACAAGTCTTCTTTCTCTGTCTCTACATTTTGGCAAAAGGAATGTCAATCATACCCAATCTCACCTATGGAATGTGGTAGAATTGCAGACATGTCCCAATGAAGGCTGAGGATGTTCAAGTTGGTCCTGTGAAAGGTCCTATCACTCCCTCTCATCTGCACATGTAATTAGGCAAAATGTCATCAGTTCTTAGGAATATGCTCATTAGACTATGTAATGCCATTATATCGTGAGCATCAGCTCTAAAGATATAGAAGCTTAGAGACATTTGAACAGAAAGAGGGTCCTTTTGTTGATCTTAGTGGTAAAAACCAGTGCAAGGATAGATTGGTGGTTCATGGCCGACAGTCTGAAAAGTGGGCAAGGGATCATTAGATGTAAGACTCTGCATATGACAATCATCTAATGGAAAAAGAGTTATTTATTGACATATGGCTGTAGCTCAACATTACTTGTGTAGACTAATAGATCAGGACAGACCCTGTCAATGCTGTAACCCTGGCCTCTAACGTTCCCATTACATGTAGTTATTTCTCTTGAGTTCTTCGCTGGTCCATGCAGGAAAACTGATATGTCTGGCACTGTAGATACCACATTTTGTGGAGGTGTATCATGTCATAAATGAGATGATTGTCCCCTGTCAGGTTCCATAGCATAGGGTTCTCATGTCTTTGCTATCTGAGGACACTGGAAGAAGATGGTGTGCTGGTCTTATGCACATCTTTTTTTTATTAATACATTTTTATTATTATTTCAGCTCATACAAACCTAATAGGTACACCAGTTCCCTCCCTAACTCCTCCTGCCCCCGAACCCCCTGCTCCCCCTCCCCACCCCCTTCCCTCCCCATCCCCCCGTGCCTCCCGCCCCAATTCCCAGAGTCCTTTCTTGTGCATGCCTGACTCTC
This sequence comes from Typhlomys cinereus, assembly GCA_023101885.1. NCBI lineage: Eukaryota > Metazoa > Chordata > Mammalia > Rodentia > Platacanthomyidae > Typhlomys > Typhlomys cinereus. The sequence continues at coordinate 7,380,135 of JALPQD010000058.1, forward strand.
CTCTGGGCCTTCCTCTCCAATGACGTACAAGGGCCCAGTGGCATTTCCCTGGACCCTTTCCTGTGTTCCCCTTAAGCATAGGAACACTACTGTGGCTGTCAATCCCTTGCGTCCAAGGATCTTGGTGCCTTTAGCAGATGCTAGACTTTGTGAGGTCAATAGTGTGTTGGACATTGTGCCGGGCATACAACATCCAATTATGATTGCTTCGGCCCTAACTTGTGTGGAGTATCTTGCAAATCATTGCTCCTCCCATCCTTTTGCTTTTACACTCTTACCGCCCCCTCTTCTGCAAATACCCTGAACTTCAGGATGGGGAGAGATTAGGCTGGCCTAGTTCTAGGTGGTTGATATAGAGTCTCTGAAGTTCTGGATAGTGGTTTGTTGATTTTCTTTTGCAGTTTTGTTGCTCCTGCAATGCCCTTCACTCCATCCTGATGGGCACTGTATGTCACCCCCTGGCCAGAGACAGAAAGCTTATTATAAGAGCACATTCAAGGGTAGATGTAATACTTATACCCAAAAGTGGAATTGCAGGGTCATATGGCATTTGGCAATGAGAGTGGTCAATCACCCATTTGCAAAATGGTTACTTTTTAATCTAACGGACTATATGCCCTCCCCTTCTGGTGAGTTCATACCCCCTTAGTTGTAAATGATCAGGAACGAATGTCTGTGAACTCAACTAGGTGTCACATTACTTTCTTGCAGTCCTTGATGGAGGCCTTTTTTCTCTACTGTAACATGGTCACTTCTCTCCTTGTCTACACCCCCATCCCTCCTGTTCATAATCCTTGCAATTACTGTAGGTAATACATAGATTTACCTATGAGTGTCTCAAGATGGGCTGGGTGGGTTTGGTATTAGGAGCCACCTGTTAGGGAGTACAGATGGCACTTAATTTTCTGGGTCTGGGATACTTCACTTAATATAATTGTTTCTAATGACATCCATTTCCCGGAGAATTCCAGTAATTCATCATTTTTGATGGCTGAGTAGTACTCCATTGTATAGATGTACTACAGTTGACTTATCCACTCATCAACTGTTGGACATTTGGGTTGATTCCATGTCTTTGCTATTGTAAACAGTTGTGCTTGTGCTATCGAGGTGAACCTCTGCTGTATGGGGGGTTATTCCCAAAAGTGGAATCGCAGGGTCATATGGCATTTCAATCTTTAATTTCTTTAAGAATCTCCAGATGGCTCGCCAGAGTGGTTGTATGAGCCTGCACTCCCACCAGCAATGTAGCAGAGTTCCCCTCTCTCCACATCCTCTCCAGCATTTGTTGTTGTTTGTATTGTGGATTTTTGCCATCCAGACTGGAGTGAGATGATATCTTAGGGAAGTTTTGATTTGCATTTCCCTGATGGCTAAGGAAGTAGAGCACTTTTTTAAGATATTTGTTAGACATTTTAATTTCATCCCTGGTAAAATTCCTTTTAAGTTCCATTTTTTAATTGGGCCATTGGTTTCCTTGGTGTTTAGTTTTCTAAGTTCTTTGTGCACTCCGGACAGCAGAGTTCTATCAGATGTGTGGTTAGTGAAGATTTTCTCCCATTCTGTGGGTTGCCTTTGAGCTCATGTTACAATCTCTTTATCTGAACAGAAGCTCTTTAATTTTACAAGATCCCAACTGTTGAGAGTTGGTAGCAGTGACTGTGCCATTGGATGTCTGTTTAGGAACTGTTGGCCTAGCCCAATCAACTCGAGAGAGTTCCCTATCCTTTCAACTATGATTTTTATAGTCTTTGGCCTTATATAAAGGTCCTTAATCCATTTGGAATTAAGTCTTATACATGGTGACAAGTACGGGTCCAGCTTTAATCTTCTGCATGTGGAGATCCAGTTTTGCCAGCACCATTTGTTGAAGATGCTGTTCTTTCTCCATTGGATTCTTTGGGCCCCTTTGTCAAAGACCAAATGGCTGTAATTTTGTGGGCTTATATCTGGGTCTTCAATCCTTATCCATTGATCTGTGTGTCTATTTTGGAGCCAGTACCAGGCTGTCTTTATAACTATGGATTTGTAGTATAGATTTAGGTTTGGTATGGTAATACCTCCAGCAGTGTTTTTGTTACTCAGGATTGTCTTTGCTATCCTGGGTCTTTTGTGCCTCCATATGAACTTTGAGATTGTTTGGTCTACTTCTTTAAAGAATTGCTTTGGGATTTTGGTATAGCATTGAATGTGTATATTGCCTTTGGTAGGATGGTCATTTTTACGATGTTGATTCTGCCAACCCAGGAACAAGGGAGGTCTTTCCACCTTCTGATGTCTTCAGCAATTTCTTTCTTTAGGGTTTTAAAGTTTTCATTGTAAAGGTCTTTTACCTCCTTGGTTAGGTTTATACCAAGATATTTCATTTTTTAGGGGCTATAGTAAATGGGATTGTTTTTCTCAAGGCTTTTTCACTTCTTTCATTCTGGGCATATAGGAAGGCCTCTGATTTTTGCACATTTATTTTGTATCCTGCCACCCTGCTGAACTTCTCAATTAGTTCCAGAAGCTTCCTGGTGGAGTTTTTGGGATCACTCAGGTATAAGATCATGTCATCTGCAAATAGGGATAGCTTGACTTCTTCCTTGCCGATTTGAATCCCTCTTATGTCCCTTTCTTGTCTTATGGCTTCAGCTAAGACTTCAAGTACAATATTGAATAGAAGTGGTGAGAGTGGACAGCCTTGTCTAGTTCCTGATCGAAGTGGGAATGCTTCCAATTGTTCCCCATTGAGCATAATCCTTGCTGTGGGCTTGTTGTATACAGCTTTCATTATATTGATAAAGGTTCCTTCCATTCCTACTGTCTCTAGCGTTTTGATCATAAAAGGCTATTGGATCTTGTCAAAAGCTTTTTCTGCATCTATCGAGAGTATCATGTGGTCTTGGACTTTGGACTGGTTTACATGATGAATTACATTTATTGATTTGCGTATGTTGAACCAACCTTGTGTGCCAGAGATGAAGTCTACTTGGTCCCCGTGAATGATCTTTTTAATGTGTTTTTGAATCCGATTTGCTAAGACTTTGTTGAGAATCTTTGTATCTGTGTTCATCAGAGAGATCGGCCTATAGTTTTCTTTTTTAAGTGAATCTTTATTAGGTTTTGGGATTAAAACGATATTAGCTTCATAGAAGGAATTTGGTAGTGTTCCTTCCTTTGTTATTTGATGGAACAGTTTAAGGTGTATTCGTGTTATTAACTCCTTAAATGTCTGGTAGAACTCTGTGCTGAATCCATCTGGTCCAGGATATTTTTTGGTGGGAAGATTTGAGATTACTTCTGAAATTTCCTTATATGTTATAGGACTATTTAAATAATTCACAACTTCCTGATTCAATTTAGGTAAGTTGTGTTTACTTAAAAATTCATCCATCTCTTTTGTGTTGTCAAACTTCACAGAGTATAAGTTTTTGAAATATGATGTTATAATTCTCTGGATTTCTTGGGTATCAGTAGTGATAATTCCATGTTCATTTCTAATTTTGTTAATTTGGGTTTTCTCTCTCCTGCTTTTGGTTAATTTAGCTAGGGGTTTATCAATCTTATTGTTTTTTTAGAGAACCAGCTTTTTGACTTGTTGTTTTTTCCATTGTTTTCTTAATCTCGATTTCAGATATTTCTCCCCTTATTTTGCTAATCTCCTCTCTTCTACTACTTTTGGGATCAGATTGTTCTAGTTTCTCTAAAGCTTTAAGCTGCATTGTTAAGTTGTTTATTTCTGATGTTTCCATTTTTTTGATGTAGGCATTAAGAGCTATGAACTTACCTCTTAGGACAGCTTTCATTGTGTCCCAGAGATTTTGGTAAGTTGTATTTTCATTATCATTCACTTTCAGGAAATCTTGAATTTCCTTTTTAATTTCTTCCTGAATCCAGTTCTCATTCAGCATCATATTGTTAAGTTTCCAGGAGTTAGTGTATTTTCTCTTGTTTGATGTGTTGTGGATGTCCAGCTTTAGGCCGTGGTGGTCTGATAGGGCACAGGTTAGAATTTCAACTTTTTTGTATATGTGTAGATTCGTTTTGTGGCCCAATATGTGATCTATTTTGGAGAAAGTTCCGTGTGCTGCTGAGGAAAATGTGTATTCTTTGGTGCATGGGTGAAAAGTTCAATAGAGATCTGTAAGGTCCATTTCTTTAAGGGTTTGATTAAGTTCCAAAGTGTCTCTGTTAAGCTTTTGACCTGTTGATCTATCCCATGTTGAGAGTGTGGTGTAGAAGTCCCCAAGAATTATCGTTTGGGGGTTGATTTCTTGCTTTAGACGCTGTAAGGTTTTCTTAATGAATGTGGTGGGGTCCGTATTGAGTGCATATATGTTCAGTATTGTGAAGTCTTCCTGGTGAATTGTACCTGTGACTAAAATGTAGTATCCATCCGTGTCTCTTATAATTTTCTTTGGTTTGAAGTCCACTTTGTATGATAGCATAGTGGCTACCCCTGCCTGTTTTCTGCTTCCATTTGCTTGTAGAATTGTTGACCAGCCTTTTATTTTTAGAGCGTGCCTATCTTTTGTGGTGAGATGGGTTTCCTGCAGGCAGCACATTGATGGATTGTGATTTTTAATCCAGTTTGTAATCCGTGTCTCTTGATCGGTGAATTAATTCCTTTAACATTTTGTGTTATAATGAAGAAACTATTTTTAATTCCAGACATTTATTATGTTTAGTAGTTTTTGTAAGTATATTGCTTCACTTTTAATGGTGTTGTACTTGCCTTCTGTTCTCCTGGATATGCCTGGTTTTTTCTTCACGCTTGAGTATCATTTCTAGCATTTTTTGAAGGCCTGGTTTGGTGGACATGTATCCCTTCAAGATGTCTTTGTGCTGGAAGATTTTTCTTTCTCCCTCGATCATGATGGATAGTTTTGCAGGGTAAATCAGCCTGGGTTGACATTTTTGCTCATTCAATACTTGAAGTATGTCTCTCCAAGCTCTTCTTGCTTTTACTGTTTCGACTGAGAGGTCATTTGTTATTTTAATAGGTTTACCTTTAAAAGTGACTTGTTTTTTCTCCCTTGATTCTCTCAGCACCAGTTCTTTATCTTGAATGTGGAGTGTGTTAACTATTATTTGCCCTGGCGTGCTTCTGTTTTGGTCGTATCTGTTTGGGGTGCGGAATGCCTCTTGTATATGGTTGGGCCTCTCTTTTTTTAGATGAGGAAAGTTTTCCTTGATGATCGTTTGAAAAATTTCCTCAGGGGTGGTATTTTGAGATTCTTGCTCTGGTATTCCATGAATACGCATGTTAGGCTTGTTCAGGGTGTCCCATACCTCTTGGATATTTCTCTCAAGTATCTTTTTGGCTTTAACGACCTCTTCCATTGAGCTGGTTAGTACTCCCACTTTATCTTCAAGGTCTGAAATTCTGTTTTCTGCTTCGTAAGTTCTGTTGATAAGACTCTCCGTGGAGTTCTGGGTTGAAGATAACTTGTCTTGTAGCTCAGTTTTAAACTCTGCTTGAGTTTGTTTTAACTGCTCTATGACACTTTTTGTTTCTTGCACTGTTTTTTCAACTCCTCCAAGTGTCTGTTATGTTCCTCTTCAAAGCGATTGATTCGATTATGTAATTCCTCCTGGATTTCCTCTTTCATAGTATTGAACATGGTAATGATCATATTTTGAAAGTCGTTATCCTGGGTCAGGCTTTCTTGGCCATTTTCCGTGGGTTTGTTCCGGTTGGAGTCTAACATTATGGGATTAATTCCTTCAGTGGAAGATTTGTTTACTTGAGTGTTGCTTCTCATGGATTTGCACTTTGACTTTGGCATTGTCGTTTTAACTCTTAAGATCTTTCAATTTCACTAAACTGAATTATTTGGCCTGAGGTTCTGGGGGTGGGCAGGGACGGAGCTTACCAAGGTCGCGGATGAGGCCCGGCTGGACCGAGCCTGTCTCAGCAGGCAGAGCGGGGTGGGGAAGCCAGGATGGGGGCGTCGGTGTGGAGCTATTTAACCCGAGGGGACTGGGGCGGGGCCTGGGCATAGGGGGAGGTCCTCCTCGTCCCTCGGCCCTGCATGCGGCTCCGGCTGGATGGTGGGGTAGGAGCTGGGTGCCTTGGGCTGACCTGGGGTTCTTATACACAACTTATACAGATTGTGCATGTGTTCCTTCTTATATCCAGGATTCCCATACTGCACAAATGTTTTAATTAACTAATTTATTTATTTATTTATTTATTTTACCTCACACTTTAATTTTATTGGAGGAAGAAGCAAGAGAAATAGATATATAATTCCTATTTTGGACAGAGTTTACTGGGATAGAGAGTTAAGTGCATTATGTCTAGAGTGTAGTCTCTCTCAATTGCCTCTATCCTACTGAATCCATAATGCACAAATGTTAAAATGAAGGGGCTGGTTATGACAAATAGTTCATGGTGTTTTCTACTGTAGCAGCCTGTAGTGTGTAGCTCTCTTACCCTGTAAATGATGGATGAAGTCATTTCTATCAGCAGCCACAGGTGACTTTTACAAAGCTTTGAACTCATAGGTTTCAAATAACGAATAACATTTATTCCACTTTTTACTATTCTTTTTAATTCTTTGCCCCTTCCTTCTATTTGATGTCCTATAACTTTAATGACATGAGATGTATCAGAATACTTACAGTTTCAGGAGGAAGACTTGTTGGGAAGAAAGTGTGTATTGTAAAATGGAGGGGAGTGTAGAATGGGGTAAGGAAATTCATTGTATTCATGTATAAAACTCTGAAGTATTAAAAAAAAACTATGTAAAGAGAACAGTCACTCTCCTTGCCATTTTAATTTTATTCTATCATGAATGTTTGCTTAGATCTCTTATCTATCTTATATGTGTATTAAACTCAAATATTTTATATATTGCATATATTTACATACATGTAAATCCTTTACTCTCACTCTAATCACCATGTATTTATTTTGGTTGAATGCTGATTAGTGTAACTTGCTCCATCTACATTACTTTGTCTTTGAATGTTCCATAGGCCTTTCTAATTTCACATAAATAAAATTCTTAATTTTCTTATTGGATTTTCAATTTTTTAACATTTTTTATTATTATTTCCGCTCATACAAACTTAATAGGTACACCAGTTCCCTCCCTCCCTCCTCCTCCCCCAACCCTCCTGCTCCCCTTCCCCTCGCCCCTCTCTCCCCATCCCCCAGTGCCTCCCCCACAATCCCCAGAGAATCCTTTAATTTGCATGCCAGACTCTCCTCTGGGCCCTCCTCTCCAATGACATACAAGAACCCAGTAGCATTTCCCTGAGCCCTTTCCTGTGTTCCCCTTAAGCATAGGACCACTATTGTGGCTGTCAATCCCTTGCCTCCAAGGATCTTGGTGCCTTTAGCAAATGCTAGACTTTGTGGGGTCAATAGTGTGTTGGACATTGCTCAGGACATGCAAAGTCCAATTATGATTGCTTTGGCCCTAACTTGTATGGAGTATCTTGCATATCATTGCTCCTCCCATCCTTGTGCTCTTACAACCTTACCGCCCCCTCTTCCATGAATTTCCCTGAGCTTCAGGATGGGGAGAGATTAGGCTGGCCTAGTTCTAGGTGGTTAATATAGAGTCTCTGAAGTTCTGGATTATGGTTTGTTGTTGCCGAATCCCCTGCCAGGCCAGCCGGGGTTAGAGGGGAAACAGCGGGGCCTTGTGGGTTTGAGGCAAATGGGCAAACAGGTGACAGGGTCACCACCAGACCCTGGGAGTCAGGAGAGAAGCAACACTCAGACGAGTTGGCTACAGACTCAGCTTTAATCAGGAAGTGTTTGGGCTTACATAGGGTCGGGGTCCAATCGGGTGTGGCCACCCCTCTACTCAGGGGAGGGGGGAAACAGCCACCAATCATTCAGCTGTTTACTGGGTGTCCAGGTTAGATGGCCGCTTCCCATTGGTTGTTCATCCCTCCTTCCTATTGGTTGTTCATCTGCCTGCCATTTGGTTGTCCATCCCACTGCCTGTATGGTTTCTTCTCAGACTTATCTGTAGTCAGACCTCCTGCATTCTGGAGCCCGGGCTAGGGCCTCCCTGAATTGATAGTGACACAGTTTGTTGGTTTTCTTTTACAGTTTTACTGCTCCTGAAATGCCCTTCACTCCATCCTGATGGGTATTGTATGGATTTTCAATTTTTATGGACTATCCATTCCAGATAATGTTTGGTAATGAATGTATTTTCCTCTGCCTTTAATTACTTGCTTTACTACTCTATGATTTCATTTTATTATTTCTCTCCAAGTGACATACATATGATAGTCTTATTGGCTAGACAGTTCATACATTTTATAATTTTAATTTTTCAAATTTTATACATTTCATAACTTGGTATCTTTAAAATTTTTCTTCTGTGAGCCACTTGTTCATCTTATCTTGTATTTTGCTTCTAGTTATTTTAGATTTTTTTCATGAGTGTATAATTCTTGTATATTATTTTACCGTGATCAGTTTCCTAATGAAATTCATATGTAAGTATTTTGCACAGTTCTTCCACAATAACCTTCCCATTATCTACATTCCTGGTTCTCTTCTTACCCCTTCTCCAACTTATTGTTCCCCTCTCACTTCTTACAGTGTGGTAGTTCACTTTGACCCTCTTCATGGTCATATATCTGGACTTTGACATTGTCAACTTGACAAGATCTAGAATCCCTGAAGACACAGCTCTAGGTGGGATTAATCTCTTAGTAGAGTTAATTGAGATAGGGAAATGCATCCCGTGGCCTGGAGTTCTTGTATGAATAAAAAGAAAGTGAGCTGAGAACCAGCATTCATCCCTCACTACTTTCTGATCTTTGATGCCTGCCAGATGGACCATCTTGGAAGGCTGACTTGCCTTTGGATCTGTGAATAGGTATATCCCATTGAACCAGAAGAAGGATAAAGCGTCCCTCCCTAAAGCTGCTTCTTGTCAATTCTTTGATCTCAGTGATGAGAAAGACAATCCTCCTAAACTCCACCTGTGTGTAGAGTGATGGTCCCTCTTTACATGATAGTCTCTTTATTAGCACCTGTGCAAGCATTGTTAAACCAGCATTTTCTTGATATTCACCATGAGATTGAAGCCCTAACTTTCCAAACTTAAATCCCAAGTCTTGTAAAATAGATGTTGAAAAAAATGACAATCAGGTTAGGAAGATGGCTTAGAGTTTAAACTCTTTGCCTCTTAAGCAAAAGTACCTGGTTTGGGGTTTAGGTCACACAAAAAAAATGCTGGATAAAAATGGTGGCAGCCTGCACTTCTGACTCTGGTAGGCAGAGCTTGGGAAACCCCAAAGAAAAGTAATATGGAACTAGAGCAATCCAGGATAGCTCTCAAAATCACCCTTAGGCCTCTACAGGGACACATTGAAAACTCTTTCACACCCCCCACACCCCAACACCCATATACACACCTACACATCTAGCCCGATACATTATTCATGATATGCAAATATGTTTTCAAAATTAGGGAAAAGGAGAAGTGAAGTAAATATGGGGGTGTCAGAGAATACACTGATCAGCAGAATAGTTCTAGAAATGAAGATATCCATGCCCCACATTGTTTGCCATTCCTAGTTGCCACAAGTAACAACACCTTGTCACCATGGCATGGGATGTGGAGGGATGCAGTCACTGTTCACAGCAATGTCCTATCTCACAAAAGCACAAACTGTTGTTTTCATCATTCATTCACTGAGTTGAACTATAAGGAAAACCCTGAGGTGACTAGTACCCCAAATCTGAGGCTGTGCAGAAATTATGAAACCAAAGTGAAGAGATTATATGTTCTGGTCCTATAACTCTGAGAGGCACAGACCATCACTGGCACAAATAGATGATATACCAATGATATTGGCAATAATGAGTAAATATCTACATAAATCATAACTAAATTGGTGAAGTGTGCACATCTCTAGAGGCATCATGAATCCTGATGGAAGAATCCTCAGCAGCTCTTTAGGAGACACTCTCATTTTCTCAGAACTGAGCATGTGCTACTGGTCTGTGTTACATCTCTAAGAGATGCGCTTCAGCCCCAGGCAGAGGTGACTATCAAACATGGGGAACTCTAAGATGGAGCATTATAAGAAGAGCAATTGAATTTGGCTTCCAACCTTGTGCATGCGAGGTAAAGAGATGAAAACAATGTATTCTCAGAGCTGCCTGAAGGAGCACACAGCCAGAAGTTAAAGACAGGATTAAGTAAGGGGAGGCACTGGATGATGTGCTTGGAAACAACAGGACAGGATACATAGAACACACCTGTCCATCTACAGAGCTCTTGGGCATTACTCATCAAGATATTGGGACTGAAATAGACATAAAAATGTCACTCCACATTTAGAATCTCAATGAACATGGTCTTTCTCCACAAAATATATGTTGAAAAACAAATCATACTCTTTATTTTCATCTTTTTCTTGTTTGATTGTCCTAAAACACTTAGGTTCTGTGAGAGGAAGTGTCGAAAACCAGAAATAAAAGTCAGAATTAGAAGAATGAGCATGTCTGCTGAGCTCTAAGCCTGAGCTTCATTGAGTTGCTGCAGCATCCAGATAATCATATATCACAGGGGTATGTATTCCATCTGTCTGTTTTATTACTGTTACTGAATGGAGATGTCATGTGTGCCTCTACTACCTTTCATTCTCCTGTGTAATCTAAACACTCTCTTTCCTCAGGAACTCTCTGCATCTGAGGATCTCTGCCCAATTCACAAACACAAGCTGGACAATTAGTCTGAAGCTTATCCTCCTGAGCTCTGGGAATCATCATTTCACCCATTCCAAGAATGTCAGGGTACTACAGAGATTTGTATGTCATAATCTTTAGTCTCAAAACTGTCTCAGTACATTATTTATATGAATGTCTGTTGAAATGACTTAAGTTGGTTGCATCTAAGGAATATGGGAAGGGATCATACCAAGCAGACCTCCTGCAGATCTACTGGGAATTTTATTGTCCAATGTCCAAGACAGGAAAAGGCAGCCCTTGTAAACCCATGCACATGGAAAGCAATAGCCAAAACTGCATGTTTTGCCCATTATCTGTAATGGGGGAAGGGGAGAGAAGATGGTACACCTACTGATATATATCATTCATGCTCTAGCAAATACTCAGACATCTGCCACCAAAGGCAACACAGATAAATCTCAGCAGGCCACACATGCAGAAAGACAAGAAAATACAAGAGAGAATAAATCCAAATCTGGGCTCATGATTTCTCAGCAATTTGATTACATACAAGGTGTTAACTACCACTTTGTTAAAAAAGACCTCTGATCAAGTCAGAAAGCAGATCTCTTGTGTAAGCATCCATTTGTAGAAGACTATGTGACCACATATCCATTTAGCAGTACATCTGTATTAAATTCTACCCTAGGACCTATGATGTTCCCAGATAAAAGCTACTCCCTGGGTTTCTGAGGCTGCATTTTCCTGTCTTGGACATTGGATGTTAAAATACCCAGTGAATCTGCACGAAGTCTGCCTGCTATGGGCCCTTTTGAATCTCTTTATTTCACATGTAGCTGGGAATGCTTGATGCAATGTGCTTTGTTCATTTCAAATGATGTTCATACAAATAATATTGAGTCAGTCATGAGATCAAAGATAATGTCATTCATATACCAGACATAAATTTCCTTCTGAGGAGCAGGACTCAGATCTCAAAATATGCAAAAGGTGTTCATGTGCAACCTTTCTTTTCTCTGCCAGTCTCTCTTGTATTTTCTTGTCTTTCTGCATGTGTGGCCTGCTGAGATTTATCTATGTTGCCTTTGATGGCAGATGTCTGAGTATTTGCTGGAGCATGAATGATATATATCAGTGGGTGTACCATCTTCTCTCCCCTTCCCCCAACAAAATTGATGAAAACTTTTTGAGAACAATGGATCAACTAGTAGAGATTCATACGTAGAGTCGATGAAGACTTAAAAAGATTAAGCATTAGGTGTGTACTCACTGATGAGCTCATCAGGATCCTACAGATATCTAATTCCAAACCCATTGTCACATGAATGGTCACATTCCCTGGTCAACCTTAGTGGGATGTGAAACAAAATGAAGTCATACAGATGTGGTGGGAGGCAGAGGGAAAAGAGAGGATGTGAGGAAAGCCACCAGAATAGAGCTTTTGCAGGAATCAGATATTCAATGAGTAAAATTTATGAATAAACCTTTAAGAGACAAAAAAGGAAACCATCTTGGACTGGAGAGGTGGCTCAGGGGTTAAGCCTCTGCCTTGCAGGTGGAAGGTCCTGAGTTCAGATCCCAGAACCCTCGTATAGATGCTGGGTGGAAGCAGGGGTGGCCTGCATTTCCGGTCCTGGTAGGGAGGAGCCTGTGAATCCCAGGGCAGAGTAAACAAGGAGGAGGTGGAGGCGTCCATGGTGGTTCCCAAGTTCGTCTGTGATTCTACACTTATATACATACATATATACACTGTCAAGTAGTAGGTTCACCGATATCATAGCCTCACCAGTGACATCATATCCTCACTATGACATCTTTCTCACCACTATCATTCCAGACTTATTGTGATATCAAACCTTTGCCAGTCACATCACAGCCTCATTGTGACATCAGCCTCACCATATCATCATAGCCTCACCATGTCATCAAAAACTCTCCAGTGACATCACAACATCACTGTGTTGGCAGAGACTCACTGTGACATCATAGTCACACTTTGTCCTCAATGCCTCACTCTGACATTCCAACCTGACAGTGAAATCACAGCCTTACTGTGACATCACAAAGTCTGTGACTCCAGCCTTACCACTGACATAATAGCCTCATGGTAATATCACACACACCTCTGACATAGCCTCATGGTGATATCACCGTTTCACTGTGACCTCACAGGCTCCACCATGACATCACCAACTCCCTGTGACATCACAGGCTCACAGTGACACCACAGCCACACTGTGACATAAAACATGTCAGTGGCATCACACCTCACAAGTGACATCAGAGCCTCATTGTAACATCATACCCTGTCACTCACGTCAGCCTTATTCTGATATCACAGGCTAACCACTGAAATCACATCCTCACTGTCATGTCATAGTTTTGTTCCACGGACATCATAGCCTCACTGTGATAATTTGGCATCACTGGAAAAACACAACCTCACTGTAATAACCCAGCCTCACCTCTGAGGATATAGCCTCACTGATACATGAATGCCTCACTATGACATAAAAGGCTCACCTCTGAAATCATTGCTCAATTGTGACATCACATTATTGACTAACGTTATAGTGTCACTGTTTCATGACACCTTCACTATGACATCACAGGCTAACCTCTGAAATGATAACCTCAATGTGACATCACAGCCTCACCACTGGTATCCTACTTAACCTTACTATGACACCTCAGCCTTACAACAGATACCACAGGTTCACAGTGATGTGAAATCCTCACCTCTTTTTAAATCTGTGTGACATGACAGCCTCAGTATGACATCACAGTCTCACTTCTGAAATCATAGCCTCAATGTGGCATCACACACTCATCACTGACATCTTATCAAGCCTCACTATGACACCACAGCCTCACCCATGACCTCACACCTGCACTGTTACTTCACATCCTCATGGTGACATCACAGTCAAACTGTGACATCACAGCCTCACCATTGTATCCTACCTAGCCTTACCATGACACCACAGGTTCCCAGTGACCACAGATAGCACAGGCTCACAGTGATATGACAGACTCAGCAGTGACATCAAGATTTCCATAGATATCACAGCCTCACAGTGACCTCACAGCCTCACTGCGACCTCACAGTCTGATCTGTGACATCAGAGATTCACCTGTTACATCATAGACTCATGGTGAAATCAGCCTTGTCACTGACATCACATTTTCCACAGTGATATAAAATATTCACTGTGGCATCACAGCATCATCCAGAGTGATATCACAGCCTCATGAGGGACTGCGTAACCTCACCTGTGACATTAGTCTTATCACTGACATCACAGTCTCACTGACCTTACAGCCTCCACCCTGGCATCATCAACTGTCTGTGACATCATAGGTACACGGTGACACCACAGCTACATGGTGACATCAAAGCCTCATGGTGGCATCAGAGGCTCACCAGTGACATGCCAGCCTCACTGTGAAATTATCACTCACATCTACCTCATTCTCACATCACAGCCTAACCCCTGAAATCACATCCTCACTGTGATGGCACAGGCTCACTCCACTGACACCTCTGCCTCGCTACAGATAGCAAAGGCTCACAGTGACCACACAGCCTCACTATGATATCACAATGTCTCAGCAATGTCACAGGCTCATAGTGACTTCAAAACTTCACAGCGATATCACAGCCCCACTGCAGCATTATAGCCTCATTTCTATCATCAAAGCCTCATGTGACATCACAGCTTCACCTTTGATATCACAACCACACAGTGATTTAACAGGCTAACGTCAGAAATCATAGCATCAGTAATACCACAGACATTCTGTCTAGCCTTGCTATGACACCACAGCCTTATCACTGATATCTCAGGGTCACAGTCACATGACAGCCCCAACAGTGACACCATGGCCTCGCTGTGGCATCTTAGCCTCACCAGTAACATAAACAAGCTCACTGTGACATCTCAGCCTCATCACTGACATCAGCCTCACTTCTGACATTACAGCCTAAACACTGAAATCTCAGTTGAACTGTGATGTCATAGTCTATCACCACTGATATCACAGCCTCACTGTGATATCACAACCTCCTGGTAACATCACAGACTCACAGTGACATCACAGGCTCTCCAATGACATCACAGCTTCAGTGTGACTGCATAGGCTTCCAAATGATGTCCTAATCTCACTGTGAAATCCAAGAGTCACCCCTGATATCACAGATTCACTGACATCTCATAGAATCAGCCTGATATCAGAGCATTACTTTAACATCACAGATTCCCAGTGACCTCACAGCTTGCCCACTGACACCACAGGTTCAACTGATACATCATGACCTCATTGTGTCATCAGTCTTGCCACTGATATCATAGCCTCACTGTGACATCACAGCTTCCTGAGTGATATCACCTTATGATGACATGACTACCTACAATGACATAAAACTTTCACAGTAAATTCACAGCTTCAGTGTGACTTCACTGACTCACCAGTGATAGCATAGCCTCACCTATGATATCAACATCACCACAGATATTAGTCAGAACCATAATATTACTGCCACACAGTGACAACACAGTTTTTGACATCACAGTCTCACTAGTGTCACTGTCACATATGTTCACCATGACATCATAGCTTCACCAGTAACAACATAGATTTACTGTGACCACTGATGCTTGAGCCTTATTGTGACATCATACCTTCACCAGTGACATCACAGCCTCATTGTGACATCAGCATCACCACTAACATAACAGCCTTACTATGCCATCAAAACCTCTCCAGTGACATCACAATATCACTGTGTTGTCAGAGAATCACTGTGACATCATAGCCACACTGTGTCCTCAAAGCCTCACTGTGATACTGCAACCTGACAGTGCCATAACAGCCTCACTGCAACATCACAAACACTCTGTGACATCAGCCTTTCCTGACATAATAGCCTCATGGTGATATCACATGCACACCACTGACATAGCCTCACTGTGACAACATAGCCTCAATGTGATTTCACAGCATCACCACTGACATCATAGCCACCAACAACACAGTCTCATTGGGAACTCAGAGCCTGCACCATGACATCACTAGCTCCATGTGACATCAATGATAATGGTAACATCACAGCCACATGGTGACATCAAAGCCCCACAGTACCATCATAATCTAACCAGTGACATGCCAACCTCACTACAATTTCATACCCTAATCACTCACATGAGACTGATCACAGGCTCACAGTATCACCACAACTTCCCCAGGGACATCACAACCTCACAGTGAAATCACAGCCTCATTATGACATCACAGCCATATCATGCCATCAAAGCATCTCTGTAACATAAAGCTTCATATCTGAAATCATAGCCTCACTGTGACATCACAGCCTCAGTTTGACACAATAAACTCATTGTGATATTAAAGCGTCACCAGTGACAATACAGCTTCACCAATGACATAGTCTCCCTGTGAAAGCACAGTCACTACTGCCATCACAACCTCACTGAAACATCACAACCTCACTGTGACATTGTAGCTACACTGTGCCAGCATGTCTCAATGTGATAACACAATCTCACCTCTGACATGACCACCATAATATTACAGTCTCACCATAATATTACAACCTCACCAGGGACACCACAGCCTCAAGGTAACATCATAACCATACTGTAGCATCACAGTCTCAATCGTTATATCACACCGTCAATGTGACATCTTAGCCTCATCTCTCATGTCAGTTTCCCTTCTGAAATCACAGCCTAACCACTGACCTCACAGCCTTATTGTGACCTCACAGCTTTACTGTGACATCACAGCATCACTGTCACATCACAGCCTCAGCACTTGTATCCTATCTAGCTTTACTACAACATTAAAGCCTCACCATAGATAGCACAGGTTCACAGTGATGGGGCAGCCTCATTAGTAATATGATAGCATTTGACATCATAAACAGTGTGTCACCAGAGCCTTGCATGTTACATAACTTCCTCACTATGACATCAATCTTTGAACAGACAGCAAAGCCTCAGAGTAACCTCACAGCCTCACTGTGACCACACAGTCTAACCTGTTACATCATAGACTCACCTGTTACACTATAGCCTCATGTTAAAATCAGCCTTCCAACTTACAACACATCTACCATGACCTCACAGCCTCACTGTTACATCACAACTTCTCTGTGACATCACAGCCTCATAGTGACATCATAGCCTCATAGTTATATCACAGCCTCACTGTGGCTTTATAGCCTTATTTCTGACATCAGAGTATTAATGTGACATCACAGCCTTACCTCTGACATCACAGCCTCACTGTGACAAAACAGGCTAACCTCTGAAATCATAGCATCAGTGACATCTGCCTTGCCTCGCTTTGACACCACAGCCTCATCACTGACATCTCAGGCTCATAGTCACATTACAGCATCAACATCATAGCCACACCGTGTCCTCACAACATCACAACCTCACTGTGACATCAACCTTGTCACTGATACCTCAGTGTCACTGTGACATCACCATCTCCCTGTGACATCATGGGCTCCCGGTGTCACCACAGCTACACGGTGACATCAAAGTTTCACAGTGACATCACATACTCTCCAGTGACATGCCAGCCTCACTGTGACAGCATACCCTCAACAATCATATCAACCTCATTCTGATATCACAGCCTAAACACTGAAATCACATCCTCACTGGGATGTCATAGTCTCGATCCACTGAAATCTCAGTCTCATGCTTCTTGGCATCATAGCAAGCCTTAAAGGATCCTTCACTGAGGAAGTGATAAATTGCTTTCCAAAACCTTATCAAGCAAAAGGAAAAGATAAATTCACAGAGAGAAGAGATAGAAAATGGAAAATGTTAGCAAAGCAGAACCCTCCTTCCATGGGTTAAGGCCCCTCCCGGGAGAAGAGTGGAGTGGCAGCAGTGACAGAAATGATGGAAGAATTGCATAGCCTGGATTTAACGATGGCAGGAATTGTTAGAGGCCAGGTTTACTGGAGTTGGTGTTAGTAAGGGGCCACTCAATAGTGAATCTGCAGCAAACTTGTCCTCTGTCTGCTCCTTCTAGCCACATACCCTGGGTCTGTATGTAGATCCTGCACCTGTGTGCCCCCTTACCTCAAGCCTGTGAGGCCCCTCCCAAATTCCCCCCCTTTCCCTAACTGTCCCAGTGAGGATTCGGCAACAAACAGTGACATCACAGACTCACTATTGCTGCAGACCAGAGTCGCGGCCTTGAGACCAGGGCTCCCCAGGACCGGGTGGAGAACAGAACACATAGCTCCCTCTCGTCCGAGTGAATCCTGAACCCATTTATTGAAACTTTCATGACAACTTTTATACAGAAAATTTGGGGGTAAAGAATGCTGCACCTACATACAATTGTCTAGTCAGCAAAAATCACCTTCAGGGTAGACATTTTTTCAAGAACCTAACCCATTGCTTCAGGGCAAAGGCACTTAACAGAAACATTCTCTCAGTATTTCCAAACTTATCTAATCTATAATGCTTCACCAGATGGCTATGGGGCTGATCCTACATAGTTGGCAATTTTAACAGAGACTGCTTTCTTTTAAAATACAGAGGCAGAATATTCTCCTTTTGATTTTAGCAAGGAACATATTTGACAATTAACTATAGGAGTCCCCAACACCCCATAAGTCCCGTATGAGCTTTTGGTGTTGTCCTCTCCAGGTTGATACTCTCAGTCAGGCAGGTCGACATAGGCACCAGGCATGGCAGCAGGTTCTAACTTGGGAAGATATATGCAGCTCATGCAGTGTCTACTATTCAAGCTTGAACCACATCTCTAAGGAGGGACTTGACTTGGATACTCAAGGCCCATAACCTATAGCTGGTTTTGTCGATGGAGCACTACTGATGTATGCACTGAAGAAAACACTTAAGCAATATAATCACTAAAAGAATAACTTCTATAATAGCATCCTTCTATTCCTTTAATAATAAGGTTGCTTATGTCTTCCTTTGAGGAATTCCAGAAGCATATTGCCATCAGTTAGATGACCCATCTGTGAATCATGCATACTCCAAACCTGGGGTCCAGTCAGGCCCCATATGCCAAGGGTGTGTCTTTCGGGGCAGAGGCGATCATTGGTGAGAGTACACTTGAATGGTCCATCTCTGTAATTTCTCATAAGAGTGCTGTTTGGGATAGGAAAGACACGGCCCCCTTTGCTTCTGACATGGATTCTCCCAGTTTGGATTGCAAATACCATCTCCAGAGGCAGTCTTGACATATAGACATTCTGGCATGATGGTCTCTTCCTTGGCCTTCAGCCAGGGTAAGAGGGAATCACAGTTTCTTTTAAGGTTCTAGTGGACTGATAGCATAGTCTTATACTTCTGGAATTTCTGACTTAGTACATAGGTGGGAATTTTACTCACCTATGTTTTAAGACTCTAGAAGTTATTCTCTAATTTCCTTAAAATCAGTGCACACATTCTGGCTAACAAGTCTACTTATTGTAAATGACTAGACATGAAATCTCTAGTATTTGACTAAAACTTAAAAGGCAGGCTTCTTCTCTAGAACAGAGAGTAGGAAGCTAGTTCCAAAAAATCCTAAAAGGAGGTAATTCCCAGAAGAATTCTTCCTGCCAGAGGCAAAACTTAAATTATCCCAAAAAAACAAAACCTAGGTAAGGGACACTCCTAATTCCCAGAATTCTTCCTGCCAGAGGCAAAACCCAAATTATCCAGGAGAGAGTGTCCAGCCCCTGTTCATGGGCATTACTGTGACCTTCCTCAGGGGACAGGCTTTTGGCCTGAGCTGGGAAGAAACACCAAGGCCTGACAATTCCCATATTTTTCCTTATTTCTCTTAAATAAAGCCATGTCCTTATCCCAAAACATGTTACTTTGAATCCATCTTTTCCAAACTGAGACATATTCTACCAGATTAGTTGGATAGGGACGCGGCACACTATGACATCTTTCTTACCACTGACATTCCAGCTTTCTTGTGACATCACACCTTCACTATTGATTTTGCAGCCTCATTGTGCCATCAAAAGCTCTGCAATGACATCACATCATTGTGTTGTCAGAGATTTTCTGGGATATCATAGCCACACTGGGTCCTCACAGCCTCACTGTGACATTACAAGTTGACAATGCCATCACGGCCTCACTGTGATATCACAAGTTCTCTGTGTCATCAGCCTTGCCACTAGCAAAACAGTCTCATGGAGACATCACATACACAGCTCTGATATAGCCTCACTGTGACATCAAAACCATAATGTGACATCAAAGCTTCACAAATGGTATCCTACCTAATCTTACTAGGACAATAGAGCTTCACCACAGATAGCACAGGCTCACAGTGATGTGACAACCTCAGCAGTTGTAGCCTTTGACATCATAAATAGTAACACCAAAGCCTCACATGTTACGTCACTGCCTCATTGTGACATCAGGCTTCTCACAGAGATCAGAGCCTCACCGTGACTTCACAGAATCACTGTGATCTTGGTCTAACCAGTTACATCATAGACTCACCTGTAAAATCATAGCCTCATGGTGAAATCAGCCTTTGATTACATCTTCCACAGTGATCTCATAGCCTCAGTATGATATCATAACATCTCTGAGATGTCACAGCCTCAGAGTGACATCACAGATTCACAGTGATATCACAGCTTCACCTCTGACATTATACCCTCACTGTAACATGACAGCCTTAGTATGACATCACAGGCTCACTTCTAAAATCATAGTATCAGTGACACAACAGACTTTGTGTCTAGCCTTGCTATGTCACTACAGCCTCATCATTGACATCTCAGGCTCTCAGTCACATGACAGCCTCAACACTGACACCACAGGCACGCTGTGGCATCTCAGCCTCACCAGTAACATCCCAGCCTCACTGTGACATCTTAGCCTCATCACTGACATCAGCCTCACCTCTGACATAACAGTACAACACCTGAAATCTCAGCCAAAATGTGATGTCCTAGTCTATCACCACTGACATCAGAGCCTCACTGTGATATGACAACCTCACGGTAATATCACCACCTCACAGTGACATCACAGCCTCTCCTCAGTCATCATAGCCTCAGTGTGACTGCAGAGACTCACCTCTGATGTCCTAAACTCACTCTGAAATCTGAGCATCACTCCCAATGTCACAGCCTCACTGACATCTCAAAGAATCAGCCATGAGATTAGAGCCTTACTGTGTCATACATCCTTACGTCTGACATCACAGCCTCAACTCTGAGGTTATAGCCTCTCTGTGATATCACAGACGCAATATGACATCACAGCCCCATGGTGCTATCACAGCCACACTGTAACATGACAGCCTCAACACTGGTATCCTCACCACTGATGACCTACCCTCACTGTGAAAACCAAGTATCATTCCTGGTGTCACAGCCTTACTGTGATTTAAGAGGCTTTAATGTGACATGACAGCCTCAACACTGGTATCCTACCTAGCTTTAATGTGACACGACAGCCTCACCACTCATAGCACAGGCTCACAGTGATGGGATACTCTCAGCAGTAACAGCCTTTTATATCATAAACAATGACACCACAGCCTCACATGTTACATCATTGACTCATTGTGACAACAATCTTCCCATAGATATCACAGCCTCACTATGATAACACAGCCTCATCACTGACATTTCAGGCTCACGGTCAGGTGACAGCCTCAACAGTGACACCACAGCCACACTGAGGCACCAGAGCCTCGCCAGTAATATCCTAGCCTTACTGTAACATCTGAGCCTCATCACTGACATCAGCATCACTTCTAACACTACAGCGTAAACACTGAAATTTCATCTGAACTGTGATATCATAGTCTATGGCCACTGATATCACAGCCTCACTGTGATGTCACAACCTGACGTTAACATCACAGTCTCACAGCGACACCACAGCCTCAACTCTGACATCACAGCCTCAGTGTGACTGCACACCCTCACCACTGATGACCTACCCTCACTGTGAAAACCAAGTATCACTCCTGGTGTCACAGCCTTACTGTGATTTAAGAGGCTAACTCGTGCAGTCCAAGCTGCAACCTCGAATCCAAGACTCACCTCAACTAGGTAGACAAAGCTTCAGCGAATGGAGGATAGACAGCTCTCTGAGCTGAGTGAATCTGAACTCTATATTGAAGTTTTTAGCAGAGTTTATATACTTTAGAAAATCCAAAGTTAAGGCTGTTGGAACCGAAGTTCCCTATGGGCCCCTTACCCAGATCCCCGAAGGAGACACGAGAACCGCTGGGTTGCTGTAAGGGCACGAGGCAAGCTTTATTATTAAAATCTAGCGGCGCTAGGACCATCTCCCTGCTCAGGCAAAAGAGAACGGCCCCGACTGAATTTGGGGCAAGGTTTTTATAGGAAAGCAACTGCATTGAGCAAATACATTCTGTAAAAATTTCCACTACACACAGGGAAGTTGAGTCGGTTCACAGATGTTCTAGCCGATAACCTCGCCCTGGGCGGTTCCCGGCACGCCCAGGGGGAGAAGTCCAAAGGGCGAGATAAGCAGGCAGGCTCTGGTCAGCACGCCCGCAGTGAGTTGGCGCCTACGGGAGAGTTTGGCGCCGGCGGGAGATTTGAATTTTGTGCCGGCCGGAACTTGGGCTTCACAGCGGGAACCTGGGTTCCACAAAGGCCAGAGGATGTGTCACCACACGTAGGAAAACATAAAACAAAATCAGGACCAAATTCTTTACAGGGCTATGTAAAACATATTCATTCCAGGTAACAAAGGAAGAGAGCAGAGGTGACATATATTTTCTGTGTTGGAACAGACATGATGTCTCCAGGTAGAGTTAAAGCAGACACGACACTCAGTTGCTAAAAGCAAAGGGACAATGAATGTTTCAAAGTAGATTTTCCCTGGTTTGTGTATAAACATCAAATGTCTGGGGGAGTGAGTGTAAACTAGCTAGTCCTGAGAAAAACAACAAAAATATCTAAGAACATACAAGAGGTAGACTCCCATTCCAGAGGGAGGAAACCTCCTGCCAGAGGCAAAACTTAATTTACATAGGGAGAGCCCCTAGCACCTAGCAATTGCCCATTTAGATGTTAATGTGTTAATCTCCAGCCAGCAGGCTTTAGACCAAAACCAGACAGTAATACTAAGACAGGCTGACTACTCCCTTATTTTCCTTATTTCTCTTATATCAAATAATGTCATATTCTTTATCCAGAAATTATTTCCTTGAAGCAATATTCTGTCATGCTAGATGTTGTCAAAACAGCATGGTTGGATAAGGACTTGGCACTAAACTCTGAAATCATAGCATCAGTGATCCCAGAGACATCATGCCTAGCCTCGCTATGAAACCACAGCCTCATCACTGACATCTCAGGATCACAGTCAGGTTACAGCCTCAACAGTGACACCACAGCCAAGCTGTGGCTTCAGAGCCTCACCAGTAACATCTCAGCCTCACTGTGACATCTCAGCCTCATGAATGACATCAGCCTCACTTCTGACATTACAGCCTAACCACTGAAATCTCAGCTGAACTGTGATGACATAGTCTATCACCACTGATATCACAGACTCACTGTGATATCACAACCTCCCGCCCGGTAACATCACACCCTTACAGTGACATCACAGCCTCTCCTCTGACATCACACACAGCTTCAGTGTGACTGCACAGCTTCACCACTGATGTCCTAACCTCACGTGAAATCCAAGCATCACACCTGATGTCACAGCCTCACTTAAATCTCATACAATCAGCACTGACATCAGAGCCCCACTGAGACATCTCATCCTCAGTGATCTCACAACTTGCCCATTGACACCACAGGCTCACCAGTTACATCATAGCCTCATTGTGAAACTAGTCTTGCCACAGTTAGCACAGACTCACAGCAGCATGACAACCTCAGCAGTGACATCATTGCCATTGACATCATAAACAGTGACACCACAGTCTCAAATGTTACATTACTGCCTAATTGTGACATCAATCTTCCCACAGGCATCATAGCCTCACAGTGACCTCACAGCCTCACTATGACCTCACAGTCTAACCTGTTACATCATAGACGTATGTGTTACTTCATAGCCTCATGGTGAAATCAGCCTTGCCTCTGACATCACATCTTTCGTAGTGACCTCACAGACTCAGTGTGACATCACAACCTTTCTATGATGTCACTGTGACATCACAAACTTTCTGTGATGTGACAGCCTCATAGTGACATCATATCTTCACAGTGATATCACAGTCTCACTGTGGCATCATAGCCTCATTTCTGACATCACAGCCTCATTGTGACATAACAGCCTGACATCTGAAATCATAGTGTCGGTGACACCATGAACATCCTGCCTAGCCTTGCTATGACACCACAGCCTCATCTATGACTTCTCAGGCTAACGGTCACATTACAGCCTCAACAGTGACACTCAGCGTTATTACTGACATCATATTTACTTTGGACATCACAACCCAGTCACTGAAATCTCAGTGGGTGTCCTAGTCTATCACCAATGATATCACAGCCTTCTTGTGATATCACAACTTCACAGTAACATCATGGACTCACAGTGACATCACAGCCTCTCCACTAACATCACAGCCTCAGTGTGACTGCACAGCCTCACCAATGACATTCTAACCTTACTGTGAAATCCAAGCATCAACCCTGATGTCACAGCCTCAGTCACATCTCATAGAATCAACCCTGACATCAGAGCCTCACTGTGACATCACAGAATCATAGGAACCTCATGACCTGCCCACTGACACCAAAGCCTCACTTGTTACATCATAGCCTCATTGTGACATCAGTCTTTCCGCTGACATCACAGCCTCACTCTGACACAACAACTTCCAGAGTGATATCATCTCACAATGACATGACAGCCCACAGTGAGTTTCAATACTCTCAGTAAATCATAGCCTCATTGTGACATCACGGCCTCACCAGTGACAGTACACCCTCACCTGTGTCATCAGCATCACCACAGAAATTAGTCAGAACACTGATATCAGTGCCATACCATTGATAACACCACCTTTGACATCAAATCCTCACCAGTGTCACTGTCACATCATAGGTTCACCACAAACATCATGGCCTCACCAGTGACAGCACAGCCTCACCTATGATATTAGCATCACCAAGGATATTAGTCATAACACTGACATCACTGCCACAACAGCCTTTGATGTCACAGTCTCACTAGTGTCACTGTCATGTAATAGGTTCATCACTGACATCAGAGCCTCACCAGTGACATCATAGACTCATTATGACATCTTTCTCACCAGTGATTTTCCAGGCTTATTGTGACATCACACTTTCACCAGTGACATCACAGCCTCATTGTGACATCAGACTCACCACTAACATCAGTCTCAATATGCCATCAAAACTTCTCCTTTGAAATCACATTACTGTGTCATCAGAGCCTCACTGTGACATCATAGGGACACTGTGTCCTCACAGCCTCTCTGTAACATTACAACTGTAGTGGCATCACAGCCTCAATGTGACATCATAACATCTCCACTGACATCATAGTCTTACTGTGACATCACCCTTGCCATGAACATAACAGTCTCACTGTGAAAACACCAAATCCTTGCGACATTACAGGCTCACGGAGACACCAAAGCCACATGGTGACAGTGGCATCACAGACTCACCAGTGACATGTGAGACTTACTGTGCCATTGTACCCTCATCATTAACATCATCCTCATTCTGATATCACAGTATCACCACTAAAATCACATCCTCAGCCACAATGTGCCAACACAGACTCACTGTGACATCACAGCCTCACTGCCCACTGTGATATTACAACCTTACCAGTAACCCCACACTCATTGTGACATCATAACTTTACTGTGGCATCACGACCTCACCAGGTATATCACATTATCAATGGAACATCCAGCCTCATCTCTCACATCAATCACACAGATGCACTGTGATATCACAGCCTCACTGTGACATCACATCATCGTGGTGACATCACAGCCTCACTGTGACATCACACCCTTACCATTGGTATCAATCCTAGTCTTACTATGATACCACAGACTCACCACCCATAGCACAGGCTCACAGTGATGTGACAGCCTCAGCAGTGACATCATAGATTTTGAAATAATAAAGTTTCACCACAGACTCACATGTTATGTCAATGCCTCATTGTGACATCAATCTTTCCACAGATGTCACGGCATCACAGTGATCTCACAGCCTCTCCATGACATCACATTATAATCTGTTACATCATTCTAATCTGTTATTTCATAGCCTTATAGTGAAATATAAGCCTCACTGTGACATCACAACCCCTCTGTGACATCACAGCCACAATGTGCCAACACAGCCTCACTGTGTCATCACAGTCTCACTACTGATTGGACAGGCTCATTCTGATATTACAGCCTCACCAGTGACACTACAGCCTCATTGTGACATTGTAACCTCACTGTGGCATCACAGCCTTATCAGTTATATCATATGGTCAATGCAACATCTCAGCTTTATCTGTCATATCAGTCTCACTTCTGAAATCACAGCCTAACCACTGCACTCACAGCTGCAGTGTGACACCACAGCCTCAGTGACATCACAGCCTCATGGTATCATCACAGCCACACTGTGACATCATAGACTCACTACTGGTATCCTACCTAACCTTACTAGGTCACCACAGGCTCACCACAGTTAGCAGAGTCTCACAGTGACATGACATTCTCAGCAGTGACATCATAGCTTTTGACATCTTAAACAGTGACACCACAGCCTCCCATGTTACATTACTGCCTCATTGTGACATCAATCTTCCCACAGATATCACAGCCACAGTGACCTGACAGCCTCACTGTTACCTCACAGTCTAACTTGTTATATCATAGACTCATCATGAAATCAGCCTTGCCAATGATATCACATCTTTCACAGTGACCTCACACCCTCACTGTGACATCACAACTTTTCTGTGATGTCACAGCCTCACAATGACATCACAAATTCACAGTGATATCATAGCCTCATTGTGGCATTATAGCCTCATTTCTGACATCACAGCCTCACTTCTGAAAACAGTCTCACTGAGACGAAACAAGCTAACCTTTAAAATTATAGCATCAGTGATACCACGGATATCCTGCGTAGCCTCACTATGACACCATAGCCTCATCCCTGACATCTCAGGGTCATGGTCATGTGACAGTCTCAACAGTGACACCATAACCATGCTGTGGCATTAGAGCCTCAACAGTAACATCCCAGCCTAGCTGACATCTCAGACTTATCAGTCTCACTTCTGACATAACAATCTAATCACTGAAATCTCAGCCAAACTGTGATGTCATTATTTATTACCACGGATATCACAGCCTCACTGTGATATCACAACCTTATGGCAACATCACAGTCTCACAGTAACATTACAGCCTCTTCTCTGACATCATAGCCTAGTGTGACTGCATAGCCTCACCACTGACACCCTAACCTCACTGTGAAATCCAAGCACCAAACTTGATGTCATAACCTCCCTGTGACATAACAGGCTAACCTGTTGCAGTCCAAGCTGCAACCTCAAATCCAGCACTCCCCTCGACAAGTTAGGCAAGATTTCAGCAAATGGAAGATAGACAGCTCTCTGGGCTGAGTGAATCTGAACTTTTTATTGACTTTTTTTTTACAGAGTTTACACATGTTAGAAAATCCAGAATAAAGGCCAGAGGATGTGTTATCATGCCCATAGGGAAAACATCAAACAAAACTACTTCCAAATTCTTTACAGGATTATGTAAAATGTATTCATTCTGGGTAATAAAGTAAGAGCAGAGGTGACATATATTTTCTGTGTTGGAACAGACATGATGTCTCCAGGTAGAGTTAAAGCAGGCATGACACTCAGTTGCTAAAAGCAAAGGGACAATGAATGTTTCAAAGTAGATTTTCCCTGGTTTGTGTATAAACATCAAATGTCTGGGGAAGGGAGTGTTAACTAGCTAGTCCTGAGAAAAACAACAATGACAATAACAAAAAGATCTAAGAACATACAGAGGTAGACTCAAATTCCAGAGGAAGGAATCCTCCTGCCAGAGGCAAAACTTAATTTACATAGGGAGAGCACCACCACCTAGGAATTTCCCATTTGGATGTTAATGTGTCACTCACCAGCCAGCAGGCTTTAGACCAGAACCAGAAGTAACATTAAGGCAGGCAATAACACTAAATCCTGACTACCCCCCTTATTTTTCTTATTTCTCTTATTTATGTCAAATAACATCATGTCCTTTATGCAGAAATTGTTTCCTTGCAACAATATTCTGTCATGCGTGTCAAAACAGTATGGTTGGATAAGGACTTGACACTAACCTCTGTTGGGACAGAACTCCCACTCGGAAGATGACCAAACTCAGGAGACCACGCTGACAACGAGATGGATGCAAACTGCAAGAGGTTTTATTATCCAGCGCGCTGGGGTCGCCCCATACAGGAGAGGGAGAGACAACTCCCAGCACAAAAGGCACAGACTTTTTATACAGTTTTTGTAGGGAGGTGTTGAGGTAGTGAGGTGTAGCCAAATAATTGGCTTATACATTTAACTTTTAAACTCATTGGTGCAAGTTTAGGCGTGAAGGGGAATGGGGTGGGTTTGGTGGCGACGAGCATAGCAGCACATACTCGCAGCTTTACTGAAAACCTGGGGATGAGTACATTCCCTTAGAATTCCCAAGGTGGGGGGAGGTCCCGGTACCTGGCCTGGACATAGATATCCTTTGCCTTTTTTGGGAATTCTTGGGCTGGGGGTGAGGTAGTGTGATTCTTGCCATTCTTGCTTGCCTAGGAAATTGGAAATTTCTTTTTCTACATTAATTCTTTCACCTCACAAATCATAGCATCAGTTACACAATGGACATCCTACCTAGCCTCCCTATGACACCACAGCTTCATCATAGACATCTCAGGCTCACAGTCAGGTGACTGCCACAACAGTGACACCAGAGTCACACTGTGTCATCAGAACCTCATCCCTCATCAGTAACATCCCAGCCTCACTGTGACATATGAGCAAGCCTCATGACTGACATCAGCCTCACTTCTGACATCACAGCCTAACCACTGAAAATTCAGCCAAACAGTGATGTCATTGTCTATCACCACTGATATCACAGACCTCACTGTGATATCACAACCTCAACCTCAAGTTAACATCACAGCCTCACAGTGATATCATAGCCTCTCCTCTGACATCACAGCCTCAGTGTGACTGCATAGTCTCACCACTGATGTCCTAACATCACTGTGATATACAAGCATCACTCCTGACATCATAGCCTCACTATATCTCATAGAATCAGCCCTGATTTCAAAGCCTCACTGTGACATCACAGCCTTACAGTGGCCTCACAATATGCCCACTGACACCACAGGCTCACCTGTTACATCATAATCTCATTGTGACATCAGAATTACAAATGACTTCACAGTCTCACTGTGACATCACAGCCTCATTGTGATATCACAATATCACTATGTCATCACAGCTTCATTGTGACTTCGTAGCCACACTGTGTCCTTACAGATTCACTGTGATATTACAACCTGACAGTGCCATCATGATATCACAGCCAAATGGTGACATCAAATTCTCACTGTGGCATCACAGCCTCACTGAGACATCACAGGCTGAAATGTGAAATCAAAGCCTCAATGCAACATCACACCCTCATCACTGACACCTACCAAGCCTCACTATGGCTCCACAGCCTCACCATTGACCTCACTATCTCACTGAAACATGCCAGTCTCCTTGTGGCACCACAGTGTCGCTATTGACATCACAACCTCACTGTGACATCAAAACTTCCCCAGTGACAACACAGCCTCACAATGACATCACAGCCTCATTGTGACATCATAGCCATACCGTGCCAACAAAGCATCACTGTGACATAAAGCTTCATCTCTGACATCATATCCTCACTGTGACATCAAGCCTCAGTTTAGCACAGTAAAGTTACTGTATCTTTAGAGCTTCTCCAATGACAATACAATCTCACCAATGACATAGTCTCCCTGGGAAAGCACAGTCACTACTGACATCACAACCTCACTGTGTCATCACATCATTGTGACATCACATCCACACTATGCTAACTCAGCCTTACTGTGACAACACAGCTTCACCACTGATAGAACAGGCTTACCGTGATATTACAGCCTCACCAGTGACACCACAGCCTCATGATGACATCATAACCTCACAGTGCTATCACAGCCTCACCAGTTATATCACATCATCAATGCAACATCTCAGTCTCATCAATCACCTCAGATTCACATCCGAAATCACAGCCTAACCACTTACCTCATATCTGTATTGTGATATCATAACCTCACACTGTGACATCACAACCTCTCTGTGATGTCACAGCTTTACATTGATATCACATCTTCCACAGTGACTTCACAGCCACACTGTGACATCACAACCCCTGTGATGCCATAGACTCACCTCTGACACAACAGCCTCAATGTGACCTAACAGGCTAATCTCCGAAATCATAGAAACAATGACATCACAGATAAATTCCCTAGCCTCGCTGTGACACTGCAGACTCATCACTGAGATCTCAGGCTCATGGTCACATGACAGCCTCAACAGTGACAACACAGCCATACTGTGCCATCAAAACCTGTCCAGTGATATCACAACATCACTGTGTCATCAGAGCCTTACTGTGACATCATAGCACACTGTGTCCTCACAGCTTTACTGGGACATAACAACCTGACAATGCCATCAGAGCCTCACTATGACATCAGCCTTGCCTGACATAAAAGTCTCATAGTGACATTACATGCACACTGCTGTCACTGTTAGGATGCAATGTCACAGGAAAGCTGTGAGGATACAATGTGGCTATGATGTCATAGTGAGGCTCTGATCACACAGTGATCACATGGAGGCTGGGATGTCATAGTGTGGCTGTGATTTCAGTGGCAAGACTGATACCACAATGAAGCTATGATGTAACAGTTAAGCCTGTGATGTCAGTGGGCAGGCTGTGAGATCACTGTTAGGCTGTGATGCACAGTGAGGCTTTGATATCACCATATGGCTGCAGTGTCACTGTGAAACCATGATGTCATAGGGAGTTGGTGATCTCATGGTGGAGGCTGTGAGGTCACAGTAAGACTGTGATTTCAGTGGCAAGGCTGATGTCACAGTGAGACTATGAAGTCAGTGGTGATGTCACAGTTGGCTGTGATGTCAGAGTGAGGCTATGTCAGAGGAATCTATGTGATGTTACTATGAGGCTATTATGTCAGTGGCAAGGCTGATGTCACAGACAGTTTGTGATATCACTACCGGGTTGTAATATCACAGTGAGGCTGTGAGGACACAGTGTGGCTATGATGTCACAGTGAATCTCTAATTTCATAGTGATCTTGTGATGTCACTGGAGAGATTTTGATGGAACAGTCAGTCTGTGATGTTAATGATTAAACTGATGTCACAATGAGGCTGTGATATCATTGGCAAAGGTGTGATTTCACAATAAGGTTGGAATGTCAATGGTGAGAAAGATGTCATAGCGAGTCTATGACATCACTGGTGAGGCTCTGATGTCAGTGGTGAACCCATTACATGACAGTAACATTGGTGAGGCTTTGATGTCAAAGGCACATGTGTTGTTATTGGTGTGGTAGTGATGTCAGTGTCTTGTCAGGTGAGACTGTGCTATCACTGATGAGGCTGTGATGTCACACTGAGGCTGTATTGTCACTGTGAGGGTTATACATCACTGTGGGCTGTCATGTATCCTTGAGGTGATATCACTGTGGAAGCTGTGAGGTCACAGTGAGGCTGTGATATCAGTGGCAAGACTGATGTCACAATGAGCCTATGATGTAACAGGTGAGCCTGTGGTGTCAGTAGGCAGATTGTGAGGTCACTGTGAGGTTGTGATGTCATAATGAGGCTGCAAAGTCAGGGCTGATTCTATGATATGTCTGTGAGGAAGTGATTTAGAGATGATGCTTATGAAAGTGAGCTTAGGACTTCAGTGGTGAGGCTGTGCAGTCACACTAAGGCTGTGATGTCAGAGGAGAAGCTGTCATGTCACAGTGAGGCAGTGATGTTACTGTGAAGTTGTGATATGTCATCATGATATCACTGGTGATAGACTGTGACATCACAGTTAGACAGATTTCAGTGGTTAGCCTGTGATGTTAGAAGTGACGCTGATGTCAGTGATGAGGCTGAGATGTCATGTGATGCTGGGATGTTTTGGATGAAGCTGTGATGCCACAGCAAGGATGCGTGTCTCTCTTGAAGCTGTGATGTCATGGTGAGGCTGTGAGATCATTGTGGATGTTGTGAGGTCAGTGGCAAGGCTGATTTTTACCATGAGGCTTATGATGTAAAAGGTAAGTATATGATGTAACAGGTTAGACTGTGAGGTCACCATGAGGCTGTGATGTTATAGTGAGTCTGTGATGCCACAGTGAGATTTTGATGTCAACATGAGGCTGTGGTGGCACTGCTGAAGCTGTAATATTACAGTGAGCCTGTTCAATCAGTGGTGAGGTGTGATGTCACAGTGAGACTGTGTTGGCAGTGTGGCTGTGTTGTCACAATGAGTTGATGATGTCACAATGAGTTAATGATGTCACAGTGAGGTTATTATGTCAGTAGTGACTATGCTGCATGGGAGACTAGGTCAATTATCAGGCTGTATCGTCTCTGATGAGTCTCCAAAGTAAGAGTGACATCAAATCCTCATCACTGATATCCTACCTAGCCTCATTATGACACCACAGCCTCACCACTGACCTCACAGAGTCATTGAAACATGACAGCATCCCTGTGACACCCAGTGTCGCTATTGACATCACAACATCACTGTATCATCACACTTTATCCAGTGACATTACAACCTTGCAGTAACACCACAGCCTCATTGTGACGTCAAACATCACTGTGGCATAAAGCTTCTCCTCTGACATCATAGCATCATTGTGACATCACAGCCTCAGTTTGACACAATAAACTCATTGTGACATTAGAGCCTCACCAGTGACAATACAGCCTCAAAAATGGCATAGTCTCTCTGTGAAAGCACAGTCACTACTGACATCACAACCTCACAGTGACATAACAACCTCACTGTGACATCAAAGCCACAATGTGCCAGCACAAACTCACTGTGACATCACAGCCTCACCACACATATGACAAGCTGACGGTGACATCACAGCCTCTCCTCTGACATCACAGCCTCTGTGTCACTGCACAGTCTAAACACTGATGTCCTAAACTCACTGTGAAATCCAAACATCACCCTAACGTCACAGCTTCACTGACATCTCATAGACTCATACCTCACATCAGGGCCTCACCATGACATCACAGTCTCACAGCGACCTTACAGCCTTCCCACTGACACCACAGGCTCACCTGGTATATCATAGCTTAATTGTGACATGAGTCTTGCCACTGACATCACAGCCTCACTGTGATATCTCAGCTTCCAGAGTGATATCACCTCATGTTGACATGACAGCCTACAATGACATACAACTTTCACAGTGACATCACTGACTCAGTGTGACATCACAGCCTCATCAGTGACAGCACAGCCTTACCCGTGACATCAGCTCCACCATTAACAATAGTTGGAATACTGACATCACTGCCACACCAGTGACAATACAGCCTTTGATGTCACAGCCTCACAAGTGTCACTGTCACATATGTTCAACACTGACATCATAGCCTCACCAGTGACATCATGACTCACTATGACATCTTTCTCACCACTAACATTACAGCCTTATTGTGACATCATAACTTCACAAGTGACATCACAGCCTCATTGTGACATCACAGCATCACCATTGACATGATAGCCACACTATAACATCAGCCTTGCCTCTGATATCACAGTGTCACTGTAACCTCATCACCTCTACTGTGATGTCACAATCTCACTGTGACCTCACATCCTCCACTGTGACATCATCAACTTCCTGTGGTGTCACCACAGCCACACGGTGACATCAAATCCTCACAGTGGCATCACAGATTCACCATTGTCATGCCAGCCTCATTGTGACATCTAAGCCTCACTATGGCATCAGAGACTCACCTCTGAAATCATAGCTCAATGCAACATAACACCCTCATCACTGACATCCTACCAAGCCTCATTATAACACCACAGCCTCACCAATGACCTATAGGTTCACTGAAACATGAAACCTTCCCTGAGACACCATAGTGTTGCTATTGACATCACAAACTTACTGTGAGATCACAACTTTCTCAGTGACATCACAACCTCACAGTACATCACAGTATCATTGTGACATCACAGCCATATTGTGTCATCAAAGCATTACTGTGACATAAACCTTCAACTTTGACATCATAGCCTCACTGTGACATCACAGCCTCACCAGTGACAGCAAAACTTCACCTGTGACATCAGTGTCATCACTGACATTAGTCACAACACTGACATCGGTGCCACATGAGTGACAACGTGACCTCAATATTGACCTCACAGGCTTTCTGAATCATGATAGACTCTCTATGACACCACAGAGTCACTATTGACATCAAAACTTCACTGTGAGATCACAGCTTCACTATGCCATCAAAGCATCACTGTCAAGTAAAGCTTCACCTCTGACATCATAGCCTCACTGTTATATCAGAGCCTCAGTTTGACACAATAGACTCACTGTGACATTAGAGCCTCACCAGTGAAAATACAGCCCCACCAATGACATAATCT
Source organism: Typhlomys cinereus (assembly GCA_023101885.1). Lineage (NCBI taxonomy): Eukaryota > Metazoa > Chordata > Mammalia > Rodentia > Platacanthomyidae > Typhlomys > Typhlomys cinereus. Next base: position 7,414,609 of record JALPQD010000058.1, read on the forward strand.
CCCTGTGAAAGAACAGTTAATACATCACAAGCTCACTGTGACATCACAACTTCATTGTGACATCGAAGCCACACTGTGCCAACACAACCTTACTGTGATCTCATAGCCTCACCTCTGTGTTATAAACTCACTGTGACATGATGGCCTCACTATGACATCACAGGCTCACCTCTGAAACCATTGCCCAACTGTGACATCACAGCATTGACACTGACATTATAGCCTCTGTTTCATCACAGCCTCACTATGACATCACAGGCTCACCTCTGAAATCATAGCTACAATGTCACATCACATCCTCATCACTGATATCCTACCTAGCCTCACTATGACACCACACCTTCATCACTGACCTCACAGGTTCATTGAAATCTGAAAGCCTCCCTATGACAATAGCATCACATTTGAAAACTTAACCTCACTGTGAAATCACAATTTCCCCAGTGATATCAAAAACCTCACAATGACATCACAGTATCATTGTGACATCACAGCCATACTGAGATATCAAAGCATCACTGTGACATAAAGCTTCACCTCTGACATCACAGCATCACTGAGACATCACCGTCTGGCAAAACAGGCTCATGTATTACATCATAGTCTCATTGTGACATCAGTCTTACACTGATATCACAGCCTCACATTCAAATCAGCCTCACTAGTGACAGCACAGCCTCACCTGTGACATCAACTTCGCCACTGACATTAGAGAGAACACTGACATCATTGCCACACAAGTGACAACACGCACTCACTGCTGACCTCACATGCTCCATGAAACATGACAGGCTTCCTGTGACACCACATTACAACCTGACTGTGACATCAAAGCCTCATTGTGACATCACAGCCATACCATTCCATCAAAGAATTACTGTCACATAAAGCTTCACCACTAAAATCATAGCCTCGCTGTGACATCACAGCCTCAGTTTGACACAATAAACTCACTGTGACATTAAAGCCTCACCAGTGACAATACAGCCCCACCAATGACAGTCTCCCTGTGAAAGCAGAGTCACTACTGAAATCACAACCTCACGGTGACATCACAGCCTCATTGTGACATCGCAGCCGCACTAGTGATAGCACAGCAGCACCTGTGATATCTGCATCACCACTGACATTAGTCAGAACACCAACATCACTACTGTCACACGGTGATGTCATGGTGACATCATAGCCTTTGACATCACAGCCCCAACAGTGTCAATATCATGTAATAGGTTCACCTCTGACATCACAGCCTCACAATGACATTACAGCCACATTGTGACATCACAGCCTCAACACTGGTATCCTACCTAGCATTACTATGACACCACAGCCTCACCACAGTTATCATAAGATCACAGTGATATTACAACCTCACTAGTGACACCATAGCTCATGCTAACAACATAACCTCACTGTGGCATCACAGCTTCACCAGATATATCACATCGTCAATGCTACATGTCAGCTTTATTGTGACATCAGACCTTCACCAGTAACATTACAGCCTCATTGTGACATCAGCCTCACCTCTAACATCAGAGCCACACTGTGCCATCAAAAACTCTCCAGTGACATCACAACATCACTGTGTAATCAGAGCATCACTGTGACATTACAGCCTCACTGTGACATTACAGCCTCACTGCAACATAAAAACCTCACCTCTAATGTTATAAGCTTCACTGTGACACCACAGCCTCACTATGACATCACAGGTTCAAATTGCCCAAACTAATATTAAAGCAAGGACTCTGACATTATAGACTCACTGTTTCATCATAGCCACACTATGACATCACAGACTCACCTCTGAAATCATAGCCTCAATGTGACATCATACTCTCATCACTGACATGTGACAGTGACATAAATCTTCACCTCTGACATCATAGTCTCACTGTGACATTGCAGCCTCTACTGACATCACAGGCTCACTGTGACATCACAGTTTCACCAATGATATGACAGGCTCACAATGACATCACAGCTTCTCTTCTTACACTACAAACTCAGTGTGACTGCATAGTCTCACTACTGACTTCCCAACATCACTGTGAAATCAAAGCAATACCCCTGATGTCACAGCCTCACTGAATTATCATAGAATGAGCCCTGACATCAGAGCCTCACTGAGACTCCAGAGCCTCACAGTGACCTCACAGTCTTGCCACTGACATCATATCATCACCATGACATCACTGCTTCCAGAGTGATATCACCTTATGGTGACATCACAGACTCAGTGTGACATCATGGCCTCAACAGTGACAGCACAGCCTCTCCTGTGATAGCATCACCACAGACATTAGTCAGAACCCTAACATCACTGCCACACCAGTGACAACACAGCCTTTGATGTCACAGCCTCATCAGCATCATGTCATGTAATAGGTTCACACTGACAATATAGCCTCACCAGCGACATCATAGACACACTATGACATCTTTCTAACCACTGATATTCCAGTCTCACTGTGACATCTTAGCCACATCACTTTCATCAGCCTCACTTTTGACATCACAGCCTAACCACAGATATCTCAGCTGAACTTTGATGTTATAGTCTATCACCACTGATATCACAGCCTCACTGTGATATCACAATCTCACCATAACATCGCAGCCACACCTCTTTCATCACAGCGTCAGTGAGAGTACACAGCCTCACCACTGACATCCTAATCTCACTGAGAAATCCATGCATCATCTCTGACGTCACATCCTTACTGACATCTCAGAGAATCAGCCCTGATATCAGAGCCTCACTATAACACAGCCTCACAACTGACCTCACCAGCTCCCTAAACATGAAGCCTCCCTGTGACACCACAGTGTCTCTATTGACATCACAAATTCATTGTGACATCATAAATTCCCCAGTGGCATCACAACCTCCCAGTTACATCACAGTCTCACTGTGACCTCACAGCCTCCATCATGATATGACCGACTCCCTGAAACATCATGGGCTAATGGTGACACCACAGCCTCATAGTGGCATCACAGCCTCAATAGTAACATGGCAGCCTCCCTGTGACAGCCTCACTATGACACCACAACCCCACCACTTACCTCACAGGCTCACTGAAACATGACAGCCTTCCTGTGATACCACAGTGTCGCTATTGACATCACAAATTCACTGAGACATCACAACTTCCTCACTGACATCACAATGTCGCAGTGACATCATAGCCATATCCTGAAAACAAAGCATCGCTGTCACATGAATATTCACTTCTGACATCATAGCCACACTGCGACATCACAGTCTCAGTTTGACACAATAAACTCCCTGTGACATTAAAGCAGCTCCAGTGACAATACAAATAACTTAGTCTCCCTGTAAAAGCACATTCACTATTGACATCACAACCTCACTGTGACATAACAACGTCACTGTAATGATTGACATCACAACCTCACTGTGATATAACAACGTCACTGTGACATCACAGCTACATTGTGCCAGAATACCCTCATTTTTACATCACAGCTTCACCACTGATATGATAGGCTCACAGTGATTTTATAGCCTCACCAGTGACACCACAGACTCATGATGTTATCATAACCTCACTGTGGCATCACAGCCTTATCAGTTATATCACTTTGTCAATGCGACAACTCAACCTCATCTCTCACATCAGTCTCACTTCTAAAATCACAGCCTAAACACTGACCTCACAGTTGCACTGTGACATCACAGCCGCACCTGTAACATCACAGCCTCACTGTGACACAGCAGGCTAAATTCTGAAATCATAGCATCAGTGTCACCACGGACATCCTACCTGGCCTCACCAAGACACCACAACCTCCTCACTACATCTCAGACTCACAGTCACATGAGAGCCTCAACAATGACACCACAGCATCGCTGTGGCATCACAGTCTCACCAGGAACAACCTAGTCTTGCTGTGGCAACACAGCCTCACAGTGACCTCACAAATTGCTCACTGATTCCATATCTTCACTGTGACATGTCTTACCACTGACATCACACCTGTCATAGTTAGGCACAGGTGTCAACTTGTCTGTTGAGGGTTTGAGCTCTAGGCACAGTTGTAGAGAATTGATGGTTGAGTTAAGCCCAGAGCAAACCTGAAAGAGATTGTTCAGATAATGGGGAAGACGTGGCCCATGGTGGGTGGGATTAGGCCCTGGATAAATCACATGGAGCTGGTTGAGACAGTTGGCATCCTTTTTTTCACTTGGTCAGACATGCTGGTCTGGCAAGTAAGGATTGTCCATCTCTCAGACATTGTACAGTGATGGCATAGCCAGTTCCCTTGGCCCTGGTGTTGGTATGTGCTCTCCCATCAAGCTGGACTGAAAACTGTAACTGGACTGTCATAAGAAAGTAAACTCCTTGTTCCCTTAAGCTGTGTTCTGGTCATTTATCAGCAACCATGCAGGCGGACTGCAACACAGCCTCACCATGACATCTCAATTTCCTGTGTAATATCACCTCATGGTGAATGACAGCCCACAATAACCTAAAACCATCACAGTGATATAGTCAAACTGTGACATCAACCTTGCCACTGATAGCACAGTCTCACTATGATCTCACAGGCTCCACTTTGACATCACCAATTCCCATGACATCATAGGCTTACAGAGCCACCACAACCACCTGGTGACATCAAAGACTCACAATGGCATGACAGCCTCATCAGTGACATTCCAGCCTCACTATGACATCAGAGCCATATTGTGCCATCAAAGCATCACTATGACATAAAGTTTCATCTCTGATATCATAGCCTCATTCTGACACTGCAGCCTCAATTTGACACAATAAACTTACTGTGACATTAGAGCCTCACCAGGGACAATCCAGCCTTACCAAAGACATAGTCACCCAGTGAAAGCACAGTCACTAAGCACAGTCACTACTGACATCACAATCTCACTGTGACATCACAACCTCATTTTGACATTACAGCCACACTGTGCCAGCACAGCCTCACAGTGACATCATAGCCTCACCAGTGTCTTTAAGACTTTTTGTGACATCAGCCTTACCACTGACGTCACAGTTTCACTGTGCCACCAAAACCTCTCCAGTGACACCACAATATCATTGTGTAATCAGAGCCTCACTGTGACATCATAGCCACACTGTGTCCTCACAGCCTCACTAGGATATCACAGCCTCACCTCTGAGGTTATAGGCTCACTGTGTCATCCCAGCCTCACTGTGACATCTCAGCCTCATCACTGACATCAGCCTCACTTCTGACATCACTGCCTAACCACTGAAATCAGAGCTGAACTGTGAAATCAGAACCTAACAGAAATATCACAGCCTCACAGTGACATCACAGCCTCTCCATTAACAACTCAGCCTCAGTGTAACTGTACAGTCTCACCAATGATGTCCTAACTTCACTGTGAAATCTAAGCATCATTCCTGAATAACAGCTTCAATGACGTCTCATAGATGTCATCAGAGCCTCACCATGACATCACAGCCTCACAGTGCACTCGCAATCTGCCCACTGACACCACAGAGTCAACTGTTAATGTCATAGATTGATTGTGGCATCAGTCCTGCCACTGACATCACAGCCTCACTGTGACATCACAGCTTCCAGAGTGATATCACCTCACAGTTACATGACCCTCACAGTCACATACAACCTTCACAGTAACACTGAAGCCTCACTGTGACATCAAGGCCTTACCAGTGACAGCACATCCTCACCTATGACAATAGGATCACCACTGACATCACTGCCACACCAGTGACAACATAGGCTTTGACATCACAGCCTCACATCTTTCTTTTTTTTTAATAATACATTTTTATTATTATTTCAGCTCATACAAACTTAATAGGTACACCAGTTCCCTCCCTCCCTCCTCCTCCCCCCCGAATCCCTTACTCTCCCTCCCCTCACCCCTCCCGCCCCATCCTCCCGTGCCTCCCGCCCCAATTCCCAGAGTCCTTTCTTGTGCATGCCTGACTCTCCTTTGGGCCCTCCTCTCCGATGACGTACAAGGACCCAGTGGCATTTCCCTGAACCCTTTCCTGTGTTCCCCTTAAGCACTACTGAGCCTCACATCTTTCTCACCACTGACATTCCAGCCTTATTGTAACATCACACTTTCACCAGTGACATCACTGCCTCACTGTGACTTCAGCCTCAGTACTAACATCACAGCCTCACTCTGCCATCAAAACCTCCCCAGTGACATCACAACATCACAGTATCATCAGAGCCTCACTGTGACATCAGGGCCACACTGTGTCCTCACAGCCTCACTGTGAAATTAGAACCAGTGTCATCACAGTCTCACTGTGATATGATTAACGCTCTGTGACATCAGACTTGCCACTGACATAATAGCTTCTTGGTGACATCACATACATACCTTTGACATAACCTCACTGTGACATCACAGACTCAATGTGACATCACAGCATCATCACTGACATCACAGCCTTGCTACCAATATCACAATTTCACTGTGACTTCACAGTCTCACCTTGACATTACCAACTCCTTGTGACATCAAGTAATATCAAAATCTCACCATGACATCACAGTCTCACAGTGACCTCACAGCTTCCCACTAACACCACAGTCTCATGTGTTACATCATAGCTTCATTGTGGCCTCATTCTTACCACTCTCATCACAGCCTCACTGTGACATCATGGCCTCACCAGTGATAGTACAGCATCACCTGTGATTCAGCGTCATTATAGACATTAGTCAGAACACTGACATCACTGTCACATCAGTAACAACAAGCCTTTGACATCACAGCCTCACCAGTGACATGCCGGTCTCACTGTGACATGATACTTTCATCACTCACATCAGCCTCATTCTGATATCACATCTGTATTACTGAAATCACATCCTCACTCTGATGTCACAGTCTCGCTCCACTGACATCACAGCTTCATTGTGATATCAAGACATCACTGGTGACATCAAAGCCTCATGTTGGCATTACAATCTCACTGTGACATCACATGGTCATTATCACATCACAGGCTTACCTCTGAAATCATAGCCTGAATGAGAGCCCTCATCACTGATATACTACTTAGCTTCACTATGACACTACAGTCCCACAACTGACCTCACAGTCTCACTGAAACATGACAGTGACATCACAGTGTCACTATTGACATCACAACCTCACTTTGACATCACAACATTCCCAGTGACATCACAGCCTCACAGTGAACTCAGAGCCTCACTGTGACCTCACAGTCTAACCTGTTACATCAAGACAGGAAATTCTTAGCAGTGACAACTTTTGACATCATAAACAATGAATCCAGATCCTCACATGTTACATCACTGCCTCACTGTGACATCAATCTTCCCATAGATATTACAGCCTTAAAATGACCTCTCGCCTCACTATGACTTCATAGTCTCACCTTATACATCATAGACTCACCTGTTACATCATAGCCTCATGGTGAAATCAGCCTTGTCATTGACATAACATCTTCCACAGTGACCTCAAAGCCTCACTGTGACATCACAACCTCTCTGTGACAACACAACTTCCAAGTGACATCACAGTCACATCACCTTATTGTGACATCACAGTCATACTGTGCCATCAAAGCATCACTGTCTCATAAAGCTTCACATCTGTCATCATAGCCTCACTGTGACATCACAGCTCAGTTTGACACAATAAACTCACTGTGACATTAGAGCCTACCAGTGACAAAGCATCCTTACTAATGACATCATCTATCTGTGAAAACACAGTCAATACCAACATCACAACCTCACTATGATATCACATGTCATACTCCACGGATCTCACAGCCTCACAGTGAGCCACTCCTCTGACATCACAGCCTCAGTGTGAATGCACAGCCTCACCACTGATATCTGAACCTCACTATGAAATCCAAGTATCGCCTCTGATGTCACAGCCTCACAGACATCTCATAAAATCACCCCAGACATCAAAGCCTCTCTGTGACATCACAATCTCACAGTGACCTCACAGCCTGTCATTGTTACCACAGCCTCACCTGTTACATCATAGCCTCATTGTAGCATCAATTTCGCCATTGACCTCATCACCTCACAGTGACATGACAGCCCACAGTGACATATAACCTTCACAGAGACATCACATCCTCAGTGTGACATCACGGCCTCACCAGTGACAGCACAGCCTCGCCTGTGACATCAGATTCACCAATAACATTAGTCAGAGCACTGCCATCCCTGCCATACCAGTGACAACACAGCCTTTCTCATCAGCCTCATCAGTGACACTATTACTTAATCGGTTAATCACTGACATCATAGCCTCACCAGTGACATAATAGACTCACTAGGACATCTTTCTCACTACTGACATCCACCATTATTGCGATATCACACCATTACTAGTGATATTACAACTTCATTGTGACACCAGCCCCATCACTAACATTATGGCCTCACTGAGTCATCAAAACCTCTTTGGTTACAACACAACATCACTGTATCTTCAGAGCCTCACTGTGACATCATAGGCACACTATGTCCTCACAGCCTCACTGCGACATTACAAGCTGACAGTGCCATCATAGCCTCACTGTGACATCACAAAGTCATTGTGACATCAGCCTTGCCACTGACATAATAGCCTCATGATGACATTACATGAACACCTCTGACATAGCCTCAATGTGACATCACATCCTCAATGTGATATCACAGTATCACCACTGACATCCTAGCCTTACTGTGACATCAGCCTTGCCACTGACATCACAGTCTCATTGTGATGTCACACCCTCCACCATGACATCACCAACTCCTTGAGACATCATGAGCTCGCGGTGATACCACAGCCATACAATGACATCAAAACCTCATGGTGGCATCATAACCTAACAGTGACCCCACAGACTGCCCACTGACACCACAGGCTCACATATTACATCATAGCCTCATTGTGGCATCAGTCTTGCCACTGAAATCACATCCTTAGAGTGACATTACAGGTTCCATAGTGATATCCCCTCAGGGTGACATGACTGCCCACAGTGACATGACAGCCTCAATGTGACATCACAGCCTTACTAGTGACAGCACAGCCTCACCTGTGATTAGCATTGCCACTGATAGTCAGGACACTGACATCCCTGCCACACCAGTGAAAACACAGCCATTGATCTCACAGCCTTACCAGTGTCACTGTCATGTAATAGTTTCACCACTGACATCATAGCCTCACCAGTGAAATCAACCTTGCCAGTGATATCACAACCTCATTGTGACATCACATAGACACCTCTGACATAGTCTCACTGTGACTTCACAGCCTCAATGTGACATCAGAGCATCATCACTGATATCATAGACTCACTGTGACATCATCATTTCCACTGATATCACAGTCTCACTGTGACCTCACAGTCTTCACTTTGACATCACATACTCCCTGTGACATCACAGGCTCATGGTGACAACATTGCAGCACAGTGACATCAAAGCCCCATCTGGCATCACAGCCTTGCTGTGACATTAACAGCCTCAATTCTAGGTTATACCCTCACTGTGACATCAGAGCCAAACTATGAAATCAGGCTCGCCTCTGAAATCATTGCCCAATGTGACATCACAACATCGACTCTGACGTTATAGCCTCACTTTTTCATCAAAGACTCACTATGACATCACAGGCTCACCTCTGAAATCAGAGCCTCAATACGACATTACACCTTCATCACTCACATCTACCTAGCCTAACTATGACACCACAGCTTCAACACTTACTTCACAAGGTCACCAAACATGACAGCCTCCTGTGACATTACAGTGTCGCTATGGACATCACAAACTCACTGTGATATCACAACTTCCCTAGGGACACCAAAACCTCACAGGGACATCACAGCCTCATTGTGACATCACAGCCATACCATGTCGTCAAAGCATTACTGTAACATGAAGCTTCTGCTCAGACATCATAGCCTCACTGTGACATTACAGTCTCACCAGGGAAAATAAAACCTCAACATTGACATAATTTCCTTGTGAAAGCAGTCACTATTGACATTACAACCTCACTGTGACATCACAACTTCATTGTGATATCACAGCTACACTATGCCAACACAGTCTCACTGTGACATCACTGCCTCCCACTGATAGGACAGGTTCACTGTGATATTACAGCCTCACCACTAACATGACAGCCTCACTTTGCCATCAAAAGCCCTCACCGTGTCATTAGCCCCTCACTGTGTCGTCGGAGCCTCATTGTGACACCATAGCCACACTGTGTCCTCATGGCCTCACTGGGACATTACAACCTGACAGTGACATCATAGCCTCACTGTGACCTCACAAACTCAATGTAACATTAAACTTGCAACTGACATAATAGCCTCATGGATACATCACATTCATGCCTCTAACATAGCCTCTGTGACATCACAGCCTCAATGTGAATTTACAGCATTACCACTGACATCACTGCCTCATGTGATGCCAGCCTTGCCACTGACATCACAGCCTCACTGTGACCTCACAGCCTCCACCGAGATATCACCTACTCCCTATGACATCATGGGCTCACAGTGACACCACAGCCACATGGTGACATCAAAGCCTCACCAATGACATGCCAGGCTCACTGTGACATCATACCCTCATCACTCACATCAGTCTCATTCTGATTTCACATCCTCACAGATTTCACATTCTCACATTGATGTCATTGTCTTACTCCACTGATGTCACAGCCACACTATGACAACACAGCCTCACTTTGACATCACAGTCTCACCTCTGATATCATTGCCCTGCTGTGACATCACAGCAGTGACTCTGACCTTTTAGCCTCACTGTTTCATCACAGCCTCACTATGACATCACAGGCTCATCTTTGACATCTTAGCTTCAATGCGATATCACACCCTCATCACTGACATCCTACCTAGCCTCACTATTACACCACAGCCTCGCCACTGACCTTACAGATTTACTGAAACATGACAGCCTCCCTCTGACACAACAGTGTCACTATTGATATCACAACCTCATTGTGACATCACAAACTCACTGTGACATCATAGCCACACTCTGGCAGCACAGCCTCAATGTGATATCATAGCCTCCCCACTGATATGACAGACTTACAGTGACATCACAGCCTCTCCTCTGACCTCACAACCTCAGTGTGACTCCACAGCCTCATCACTGAATCCTAAACTCACTGTGAAATCCAAGCATCATCCCTGATGTTGCAGCATCACTGACATCTCATAGAATTTGCCCTGACATCAGAGCCTCACTGTGACATAACAGCCTCACCACTTATATGACAGGTTCATCATGATATCACAATCTCACTAGGGACACCACAGCCTCGTGGTGACATCATAATCTCACAGTGGCATCACAGCCTCACAAGTTATTTCTCATCCCAGTATCATCTCTCACATCAGTCTCATTTCTGACATCACACCTAATCACTGACCTCACAACTGCTCCGTGACTTCACAGCGCCATTGTGACATCACAACATCACAGCAACATCACAGTCACACTGTGACATTACAGTCTTACTTCTGGTATCCTACCTAGGCTTACTATGACACCACAGTCTCACCAAATATAACAGTCTCACCGTGATATGACAGCCTCAGCAGTGGCATCATAGCCTTTGACATCATAAGCAGTAACACCACAGCCTCACATGTTAAACCACTGCCTCACTATGACATCAATCTTCCCAAAGATATTACAGCCTCACAGTGATCTCACAATGTCACTGTGACCTCACATTCTATCTGTTACATCATACACTCACCTATCACATGATAGTGTCATGGTGAAATCAGCCTTGCCATTGACATCACATCTTCCACAGTTACCTCACAACCTAACTGTGGCATCACAGCCTCACCAGTTGTATCACATTGTCAATGTGACATCTCAGCCTAATCTCTCAATCAGTATCATATCTGAAATCACAGCCTAACCACTGATTTCACAGATGCACTGTAACACCACAGCTTCACTGTGACATCACAATCTCACCACTGGCATCCTACCTAGCCTTACTATGACACACAGACTCACCACAGATAGCACAGCCTCACAGTGACATGACAGCCTTACCATTGACATTCCAGACATTCACATCATAAACAGTGACCTCACAGCCTCACAGTGACCTCACATTCTAACCTGTTACCTCATAAACTTACCAGTTACATCATAACTTCATGGTGAAATCAGCCTTGCCACTCTCATCACATCTTCCACAGTGATCTCACAGCATCAATATGACATCACAACCTCTATGTGATGTCACAGCCTCATAGTGACACCACAGCCTCACTGTGCCATCCAAACTTCTCCAGTGACATCACAACATCACTGGATCATCAGAGCCTCACTGTGACCTCTTAACCACGCTGTGTCCTCACAGACTCACTATAACATTGCAACCTGACAGTGACATCACACCCTCACTGTCACATCACAAACTCACTATGACATCAGCCTTGCCACTGACATAATAGCTCATGATGACATAACGTACACACCTATGACATAGCCTCACTGTGACATCATAGCTAAAATGTGACATCACAGCATCACCACTGACATCATAGCCTTACTGTGACATCAGCCTTGCCACTGACATCACCATCACACTGTGACATCACAGCCTCCACCATGATATAACCTACTCCCTGTGACTTCATTGTCTTAAAATGACATCATAGCCACATGGTGACTCAAAGCTTCATGGTGATATCACAGCCTCACAAGTAAAATCACAGCCTCATTGTGACATCAGTTTTACCACTAACATCAGTCTCCCAGTGCCATCCAAACCTCTCCAGTGACATAACATCACCTTGTCATCAGAGCTTTACTATATCATTATAGCCACACTGTGTCCTCAGAGTCTCACTGTGAAGTTACATTACTGTGCCATCACAGCCTCACTTTGACATCACAAACTCACTGGGATATCAGCCTTGTCATTGACATAATAGCCTCATGGTAACATCATATACACACCTCTGACATAGCCTCACTGTGACATCACAGCCTCACTATGGCATCATAACTTATCAGTAATATCCCAGCCTCACTGGGATAACTTATCAGTAATATCCCAGCCTCACTGTGGCATCTCAGTCTCATCACTGACATCATCCTCACTTCTCATATCACAGCATAGCCACTGAGTCACAGCTGAACTGTGATGATATTGTCTATCACCACTGTGATATCACAACTTCATGTTAACATCACAGCATCACAGTTACATCTCAACCTGTCCTCTGACATCACAACTTCGTTTGACTACCCAGCCTCACCACTGACATCCTAACATCACTGTGAAATCCAAGAATCACTCCTGACCTCACAGCCTCACTGACAATTGACATAATCAGCCTTACTGTGACATCACAGCCTCACAGTGAACTCAAAACCAGCTCACTGAAGCCACAGGCTCACCTGTTATATCATAGCCTCATTGTGACATCAGTCTTGCCACTGACATCACAGTCTCACTGATATTATAGCCGCACCACTGATAGGACAGTCTCACTATGATATTACAGCCTCACCAGTGACACCAGTGTCTCATGGTGATATCATAACCTCACCGTGGCATCACAGCCTCACCAGTTATATCACATCGTCAATGCAACAGCTCTGCCTCATCTCTCACATGAGTCTCAATTCTGAAATCACATCCTAACCACTGAATTCATAGCTACACTGTGACATCACAGCTAATCTGTGATGTGAAAGTCTCACTCCACCGACATCACACACTCACTGTGACATCACAACTTCCCCAGTGATATCAATACCTCACAGTGACATCATCACCTTATTGTGACATCATAGCCATACTATGCCATCAATGCATCACTGTGACAGAAAGGTTCACCTCTGACATTCTAGCATCACTGTGACATTGAAGCCTGTTTCATACAATAAACTTGCTGTGACATTAGAGCCTCACTAAAGACAATACAGCCTCACCAATAACACATTACCTGTGAAAGCACAGTCATTATTGACATCACAACCTCATTGTGACATCACAAACTCGCTGTGATATCACAGCCAAACTGTGCCAGCACAGCCTCACTGTGACATCACACCCTCACCACTTATAGGACAGGCTCACCGTGATATCACTCACCAGTGACAACACAAACTCATAATGACATAATAACCTGACTGTGGCATCACAGCTTCACTACTTATATCACATAGTCAATCCAGCATCTCAGTGTCATAAATCATATCATATTGAAAACACAGCCTAACCACTGACCTCACAGCTTCGCTGTGACATCACAGTCTCACTATGATAATACAGCCTCATTGTGACATAAAAAGCCTCATGGTGTCATTACACCCTCACCACTGATAGGACAGGCTGACCGTGATATTATAGCCTCACCATTGACAGCAGAGCCTCATGTTGACATCATTATCTCACTGTGTATTCACAGCCTCTCCAGTTTTATTATATCATCAATGTAACATCTCATCCTCATCTCTCACATCTGTCTCACATCTGAAATCACAGCCTGCCACTGACCTCAAAGCTGCACTGTAAAATTAGAGTCTCACTGTAACATCACAGCCTCATAGTGATATCACAGCTACACTGTGCTATCATAGCTTCATCACTGGTATCCTACCTAGCCTTACCATGAAACCACAGTCTCACCAAAGATAGCACAGACTCACAGTGATATGACAGCCTCAGCAGTGTCATCACAGCCTTTGACATCATAAACAGTGACACCACAGCCTCCCATGTTATATCACTGCCTCATTGTGACATAAATCTTCCAACAGATATCACAGCCTCAAAATGACCTCACAGCATTACTGTGATCCCACAGTCTAACCTTTTACATCCTGTTAAATCATAGCCTCATGGTGAAATCAGCCTTTCCACTGACATCACATCTTCCACAGTGACCTCACAGCCTCACTCTGACATCACAACCTCTCTGGGAAGTCACAGCCTCACAGTGACATCACAGTTCCCCTGTGATATCACAGCCTCAGTGTGGCATTATATACTCATTTCTGACATTACAGCCTCACTGTGACATCACAGCCTCACTATGACTGACACAACAGGCTCACCTCTGAAATCATAGCATCAGTGACACCACGGATTTCATTCTTACCCTTGCTATAACACCACAGCCTTATCACTGGCATTTCACACTCAAGGTCACATGACAGCCTCAACAATGACATCACAGCCTCACTGTGGCAACACAGCCACACCATTAACATCCCAGCCTTAGTGTGACATCTCAACCTCCTAACTGACATCAGCTTTACTTCTGATATCACAGCCTAACCACTGAAATCTCAACTGAACTGTGACGACAAAGTCTATCACCACTGATATCACAGCCTCACTATGACATCAGCTTTGCCACTGACATCACAGTTTCACTGTGACCTCATAGCCTCCACTGTGACATCACCAACTCCCTGTGACATAACAGGCTCACGGTGACAACACAGACACATGGTGACCTCAAACACTTATGGTGGCATCACAGCATCACCAATGACATGCAAGACTCACTGTGACATCATACCCTCATCACTCACATCAGCCTCATTCTAATATCACAGCCTAACCATTGAAATCACATCCTCGCTGTGACATCATATTCTCGCTCCACTGATGTCACCATCTCACTTTGACATCACGGCATCACTGATGACAACACAGCCTCAATGTGACATCACAGACTCATTTCATGGTTATAGTCTCACTTGACATCTTCACTATGAAATCACAGGCACACCTTTGAAATCATTGCTGATAATGGCACACCACACCTTCATCACAGGTATCCTACATAGCCTCACTATGGCACCACAGCCTCACCACTGACCACACAGTCTCACTAAAACATCACAGCCTCCCTGTGACACCACAGTGTTGCTATTAACATCAGAACCTCATTGTTACATCACAACTTCCCCAGTGACATCACAGCATCACAGTCATATCACAGCCTTATTGTGACAAAATGGCCATACCGTGCCATCAAAGCATCACTGTGACATAAAGCTTCATCTCTGACATCATAACCTCACTGTGACATCACAACCTTAGTTTGACACAATAAACTCACTGAGACATTGAAGCCTTACCACTGACAATCCAGCCTCACTAAGGTCATAGGCTACCTGTTAAAGGACAGTCACTACTGACATTACAATATCACTGTGACATCACAAACTCACTATGAAATCATAGACACATTGTGCTAATATAATCTCATGGTGACATAACAGCAACACTGTGATATCATAGACTCAACACTGGTATTCTATCTAGCCTCACTAGGACATCACAGCCTCACCACAGATAGCAATTCTCCTCTAACACCACAATCTCAGTGTCACATAGTGACATCAAAGCCTCATGGTGGATTTACAGACTAACGGTGACCTCAAAGCCTGCTCATGGACACCACAGGGTCACCTGTAACATCATAGCCTCATTGTGGTATCAGTTTTACCACTGATATTACAGCCTCACTGTGACATCATGGCCTCTCCTCTGACATCAAAGCCTCAGTGTGACTGCAAGCCTCACCACTGATGTCCTAAATTCACTGTGAATTCAAACATCACCCCTGATGTCACAGCCTCACTGACATCTCATAGAATCAGCCCTGAAATCAGAGCCTCACAGTGACCTCACAACTTTCCTGATGACACCACAGGCTCACCTGTTACATGATAGCCTCATTGTGACATCAGTCTTGCCACTGATATCACAGCCTCACTGGACGTCACAGCTTCCAGAGTGATATCACCTCACTGTGACATGTCAGCCCTCAGTGACATACAACCTTCACATTGATATCACAGCCCTTACTGTGACATTAAGCTCAAAGTGACAGCACAGCCTCCCCTGTGGTATCTGCATTGCCAGACATTAGTCAGAACACTGACCACACTGCCACACTAGTGACAAAATAGCCTTTGATATGATAACATCACCAGTGACAATGACATGTAATAGGCTAATCAAAGATATCATAGCCTGACCAGTGACATCATAGACTCACAATCTCAACACTGACATTCCAGCCTTATTGTGACATCAAGCCTTCACCAGTGACATCACAGTCTCATTGTGACATCAGCATAACCACTAGCTTCACAGCTTCACTGTGCCAACCAAACCTCTCCAGTGACATCACAACATCATTGTGTCATCATAGCCTCACTGTGACATTATAGCCATACTGTGTCCTCACAGTCTCATTGTGACATTACAACTTGACAGTGTCATCACGGGCTCACTGTGACATCACAAAATCACTCTGACATCAGCCTTGACACTGACAAAGTAGCCTCATGGTGACATCACATACACACCTCTGAAATAATCTCACTGTGACATCACAACCTCAATGTGACATCATAGCCTCACTGTGTTATCAGCCTTGCCACTGACATCACAGTGTCACTCTTGACCTCACAATCTTCACTGTGACATCATAGCCTCAACTCTGAGGTTATACCCTCACTGTGAATTCAGCGCCTCACTATGACATCACAGGCTCACCTCTGAAATCATTGCCCAACTGTGACATCACAGCATCCACTCTCTTACATTATAGCCTCACTGTTTCATCACAGGCTCATGATGACATCAAAGGCTTACCTCTGAAATCATAGCCTCAATGAGACATCACACTCTCATCACTATAATTCTACCTAGCTTCTCTATGCCACCACAGCTTCACCACTGACCTCACGGATTCATTGAAAAAATGTAGCCTGACATCACAATCTCACTGTGACATCATAACTTCCCCAATGAAATCACAACCTCAATGTGACATCATAGCCACACTACACCAACACACCCCTACTGTGACATCACAGCTTCACCACTAATAGGAGGGTCACCATCATATTACATCCTTACCAGTGACACCACAGCCTCATGGTGAAATCACAACCTCACTGTGGCATCACAGCTTCACCAGGTATATCACTTTGTCAATGTGACATCTCAGCCTCATGTCTCACATCAGTCTCACTTCTGAAATCACAGCCTAACCACTCACCTTACAGTTGCACTGTGACATCACTGAATCAATGTGACATCACAGCCTCACTGTGACATCACATCCACACCACTGGTATCCTACCTAGCCTTCTATGACACCACAGCCTCATCACAGATAGCTCAGGCTCACAGTAACATGACAGCCTCAGCAGTGACATCATACCCTTTGACATTATAAATAGTTATAGCACAGCCTCACATGTTACATCACTGCCTCATTGTGACATCACTGTTACCTCACAGTCAAGCCTGTTACATCATAGACTCAATTATTACATCACAACCTCATGTTGAAATCAGCCTTGCCACTGACATTCCATCTTGCACAGTGACCTTACAGCCTCACTGTGACATCACAGCCTCACTTCTGACATCAAGTCCTCACTATGACTTAACAGGCTATGCTCTGAAATTAGCAACAATGACACCACGGACATCCTGCCAAGCCTTGCTATGATACCAGAGCCTCATCATTGACATCTCAGGCTCATGGTCACCTGACAGCCTCAACAGTGACACAAAACAGCCTTGCTGTGACATCACAATCTCACCAGAAACATGCTAGCATCACTGTGACATTCAGCATCATCACTGACATCAGTCTCACTTCTCACATTACATCGTAATCACTGAAATCATAGCCCAATTGTGATGTCATAGTTTATCCCCACTGATAACACAGCCTTACTGTGCTATCACAACCTCTCAATAACATCACTGCCTCACAGTAATATCACAGCCTCTCCTCTGACATTACAGACTCAGTGTGACTGCACTGGCTTACCACTGACATCCTAAACTCACTGTGAAATCCAAGCATCACCTCTGACATCACAGCCTCACTGACATCTCTTAGAACCAATCCTGATATCAGAGACTCACGGTAACATCACCACCTCACAGTGACCACATACCCTGTCCACTGACACCACAGGCTCACCTCTTACATCAAAGCCTCATTGTGACATCACTCCTGCCACTAATATCACAGCCTCACTGTGACATGACAGCTTCAAGCCTGATATCACCTCACGTTGACATGTCAGCCCATAGTGACATACAAACCTCACAGTGACATCACAGCCTCAGTGTGACATCACGGACTCACCAATGACAGCACATCCTCATCTGAGACTTTAGCATTGCCACTGACATTAGTCAGAACACTGACATCACTGCCACACCAGTAACAACCCAGCCTTTGACAACACAGCCTCACCAGTGTCATTGTCACATAATAGGTTCGCCATTGACATCATAACCTGAGAAGTGACATCATAACCATAGAAGTGTCATAGTCTGACATCACAGACTATGACAAAACAGCCTTACCTCTGAAATCATAGTGGTGACATCTTTCTTACCACTGACATTCCAGGCTTATTGTGACATCCACACCTTCACTAGTGAAATAACAGCCTCATTGTGACATCAGCCTCACCACTAACATCACAGCCTCACTGTGCCATCCAAACCTCTGCAGGTACATCACATCAAACTGTTGTGACCTTACCAAGTCCCTGTGACATCACTAGCTCATGGTGACACCATAGGCACACAGAAACATGACACCCTCACTGTGACATCATACCCTCATGACATTCCAAACTTATCGTGACATCACAACTTCACCAGTGACATCACAGCCTCATTGTGACATCACCACGATATCATGCCATCAAAGCATCACTGTGACATAAAGCTTCATATCATAGCCTCACGTGACATTACAGCCCCAGTTTGACACATTAAACTCACATTGACATTAGAGCCGCACCAGTGAAAATACAACCTCACCAATGACATAGACTCCCTGTAAAAGAACAGTCACTACTGAAATCATAAACACTTAAAACACAGCCTCACATGTTACATCACTTACTCATTATGACATCAATTTACCGACAAATATCACAGCCTCACAGTGACCTCACAGCCTTAATGTGACCTCTCAGACTCACATGTTACATCATAGCCTCCTGGTGAATTCAGTGGTGACATCACATCTTCCACAGTGACCTTACAGCCTCACTGTGACATCATGAACTCTCTGGATGTCATAGTCTCACAATGACATCACAGCTTCAGAGTGATATCACAGACTTGCTGTGCTTTATAGCCTCACTGTGAGATGACAGCCTCACATCTGACATCACAGATTGTGACAAAACAGCCTTACCTATGAAATCATAGCATATGTGACATCATAGACATCCTGCATAGCCTCACTATGACACCAGAGCCTCCTCACTGACATCTCAGGCTCACAGTCACATGACAGCATGGCATCACTGCCTTAACAGTAATATCCCAATCTCACTATGACATCTCAGCCTCATCACTGACATGAGCCTCACTTCTGAAATCACAACCTAACCACTGATGTCACAGCCTCACTGTGATATCACAACTTCATGGTAATGTTATCACAACTTCATGGTAATATCACCACAACACAGTGACATCACAGCCTCTCCTCTAACATCACAGCCTCAGTATGACTGCACAGTCTCACCACTGATATCCTAATCTCACTGCGAAATCAAATCATCACCCCTGACATCACAGCTCACCGATATCTCATAGAATCAGCCCTAACATCTGAGCCTTACTGCAATATCACGGCTTCACAGTGACCTTACAACCTGTCCATTGACACCACAGGCTAATGTGTTACATCACAGCCTCATTGTGACATCAGTCTTGCAACTGACATTACAGCATCACTATGACATCACAGCTTCCAGAGTGGTTACATGACAACCCACATTGACATACAACCTTCATGGTGACATCATAAACTTACTGATATCAGCCTTGCTACTGACATATTAGTCTCATGGTGACATCACATACCACCTGTGACATAGCCTCATTTTAACATCACAACTTCAATGTGACATCACAGCATCCCCACTGACTTCATCACCTCACCGTGACATCAGCCTTGCCACTGATATAACAGTCTCACTGTGACCTCACAGCCTTCACTATGACATCAACAACTCCCTGTGACATCAAGGGCTCACAGTGACACTACAGCCACATGGTAATAGCAAAGGCTCATGGTGGCATCACAGCATAACAGTGACCTCACAGACTGTCCACTGACACCACAGACTTATCTGTTACATCATAGCCTCATTGTGACATCAGTCTTGCTGCTGACAGAACAGCATCCCAGTGACCTTACAGCCTCTCAATGACACCACAGACTCACCTGTTACAGTCTTGCCACTGACAACACAGCCTCACTGTGACATCACAGTCTCCAGTGTGATATCCCCTCATGCTGACATGACAGCCCACAATGAAATACAACCTTAACAGTGATATCACAGCCTCAGTGTGACATTACAGCCTCACCAGTGACAGCACAGCCTCACCTGTGACATCAGCGTCACTAATGACATTAGTCATAACACTGACATCACTGCTATACCAGCGACAACAAAGCCTTAGGCATCACAGCCTCACCAGTGTCACTGTCCCATAATAGGTTCACCACTAATATCCTAGACTCACACTCACATCATAGGCTGTGATTTCAATGGTGAAGCAGTTATGTCACACTAAGGCTGAGTTGTCACCATGAAGGTTGTATGCCACTGTGTGCTGTCATGTAAAAAGCTGTGATGTCACAGAGAGGCTGTTATGTCAGTGCAATACTGCTGTCTCAATGAGACTATGATGTAACAGGTGATCCTGTGGTGTTACTGGGCAAGCTGTGAGGTCACTGTAAGGCAGTGATGTTACAGTGAGGCTCTGAAGTCAGTACTGATTCTGTGAGATGTCAGTGAAGCTGTGACATCAACGATGGTGCTTGGATTTCACAGTGAATTTAGGTTGTCCATGGTGAGATGTGCGATCACACTGAGGCTGTGATGTCAGAGGAAAGGCTGAGATGTCAAAGTGAGGCTGTGATGTTACCTTGCGGTTGTGGTATCACAGTGAGGCTGTGATATCAGTGGTGATAGATTATGACATCACAGTTTGGATGAGATTTCAGTGGTTAGGCTGTGATGTTGGAAGTGAGCATGATGTCAGTGATGAGGCTGAGAAGTCACAGTGCGGCTGGAATGTTACTGGCATGGCTGTGATCCACAGCAAGACTATAATGCTACAGCGAGGCAGTGGTGTCACTGTTGAGACTGTCATGTGACTATGAGCCTGAGATGTCAGTAATGAGTCTGTAGAGTCATAGCAAGGCTAGGCAGGATGAACGTGGTGTCACCAATGCTATGATTTCTGACTTTAGCCTGTTGTGTTACAGTAAGACTGTGATATCACAGAGAGTTAGAGATGTCACAGTGAGGCTCTGAGATCACCATTGTAGATGTAATGTCAGTGGCAAGGCTGATTTAACCATGAGGCTATGATGTAACAGGTGAGTCTATGATGTAACAAGTTAGACTTTGATGTCACAGTGACGCTATGAAGTTACTGAGAGTTGTGATATCTGTGAGAATCAGTGATGTGAGGCTGTGGTGTCGCTGTTTATGATGTCAAATGGTATAATGTGACTGCTAAGGCTGTCATGTCACTGTGAGCCTGTGCTATCTGTGGTGAGGCTGTGGTGTTGTAGTAAAGCTAGGTAGGAAACCAGTGATGAGCCTGTGATGTCAGTGTGGCTGTGATGTCACCATGAGTCTGTGATGTCACAGTGCAGCTGTGAGATCAGTGGTTAGGCTGTGATTTCAGAAGTGATACTGTTTTCAGATGAGTCTGAGATGTTACATGGATGATGTGACAAACTGATGAGGTTTTGATGACACAGTGAGGTTATGATGTCACAATGAGGCTGTGATGTCACTGATGAGGGAGTAATATCACGGTGACCCTATCCTATCAGTGGTGAGGTTGTGATGTCACAGTGAGGCTGTGATATCAGTAGTGACACTGTGGTGTCACAGGGAGGCTGTCATGTTTGAGTGAGCCCGAAAGATAAGTAGTGAGGCTCTGGTGCCATAGTGAGGCTAGGTATGATGTCAGTGATAAGGGTGTGATGTCGCACTGAGGCTATGATGTCAGAGGTGACCCTGAGATGTCATAGTGAGGCTGTGATGAAACTTGGAGGCTATAAAGTCAGAGTCAATGCTGTGATGTCACAGTTGGGCAATGAAATCAGAGGTGAGCCTCTGATGTTATAGGGAGGCTCTGATCTCACAGTGATGCTATAACATCAGAGGTGAGACTATGCTATCACAGTAAGGATGTGATGCCATCATGAGGCTTTGATATCACCGTTTGGCTGTGATGTCACCATGAGCTTTTGATGTCACAGTGAGTTGGAGATGTCATGGTGGATCCTATCAGTTCACAGTAAGACTGATGTTGATGGCATGGCTGATAACACAGTGAGGCTATGATGTCAGTGGTGATGCTCTGATGTCACATTGAGGCTGAGATGTCATAGTGAGACTATGTGAGAGGTGTATATATGATGTCACCATGAGGTTATTATGTCAGGGGCAAGGCTGATGTCACAGGGAGATTGTGATATTACAATTAGGCTATGATGTCACTGTCAGGTTGTAATGTAAAGTGAGGCTGTGAGGACACAGTGTTCCTATGAATTCACAGTGAGGCTCTGACAACACAGTGATGTTATGATATCACCTGAGAGGTTTTGATGGCACAATGAGGCTGTGATGTGAGTGGTGGTACTGATGTCACAATGAGGCTGTGATATCACTGGTAAAGGTGTGATGTCACAATGAGGCTGTGATATCACTGGTAAAGGTGTGATGTCACAATGAGGCTGTGTATCAGTGATGAGAAAGGTGTCATAGGTGTCAATGATGTCATTAATGAGGCGCTAATGTAAGTGGTGAATCTATTTCATCATTGTGTCACTGGTGAGGTTGTGATGTCAAAGGCTGTGTTGTCACTGGTGTGGCAGTGATGTCATTGTTCTTCTGACTAATGTCCATGGTGATGCTGATATCACAAGTAAGGCTGTGCTGTCACTGGTGAGGCCATAGTGTCAGAAATGAGGCTATAATTG
Source organism: Typhlomys cinereus (assembly GCA_023101885.1). NCBI lineage: Eukaryota > Metazoa > Chordata > Mammalia > Rodentia > Platacanthomyidae > Typhlomys > Typhlomys cinereus. The sequence continues at coordinate 7,438,734 of JALPQD010000058.1, forward strand.
TACAGTGAGGCTGTGATATCACTGTGAAGGTGTGATGTCACTATGAGGCTGTGACTTCACAGAGAGATTGCGATGTCACAGTGAGGCTGTGAGGTCACTGTTGAAAACTGTGTTGTCAGTGGCAAGGCCAATTTCACCAGAAGGGTATGATATAACAGGTGATTATATGATGTAACAAGTTAAAATGTGAGGTCACAACAAGTCTGTGAAGTCTTTATGAGGTTTTGATATCTGTGGGAAGATTGATGTCACCATGAGGCAGTGATGTAACATGTGAGTCTGTGGTGTCACTGTTTATGATGTCAAAGGCTGTGATGTCATTGCTGAGGCTGTCACCTCATTGTGCATCTGTGCTATCTGTGGTAAGGCTGTGGTGTCATGGTAAAGTAGGTAGGATATCAGTAGTGAGGCTGTGATGTCACAGTGTGCTTATGATGTCACCATGAGGTTCTGATGTCACAGTAAGGTTTTGGTTACACAGTGTGGCTGTGATGTCACAGCGAGGTTATGATGTCACAGTAAAATTGTGATATCAGTAGGGACTGTGCTTTCACAAGCAGACTATGTCATTGGTGAGGCTGTATTGTCACTGATGAGACTCTAATGTCTCAGTGAGTTTATTGTGTCAAACTGAGGTTGTGATATCACAATAAGGCTATGATGTCAGAAGTGTACTTTTATGTCACAATGATGCTTTGCTGGCATGGTATGGCTGTGTAGTCACACTGAGGCTATGATGTCAGAGGAGAGGCTATGATGTCACTGTGGGGCTGTGATGTTACCATGAGGTTATGATATCATAGTGAGGCTGTGATATCAGTGGTGATAGACTAACATCAAAATTCGACTGAGATTTCAGTAGTTAGGATATGATGTCAGAAGTGAGGCTGATATCAATTATGAGGCTGAGATGTCACATTGAGGCTGGGATGCTACTCATGTGGCTGCTATACCACAGCAAAGTTGTGGTGTCACTGTTGAGGCTGTCATGTGATGGTTAGCCCGAGATGTCAGTGAAGAGGATGTGTCCTACGAAGCTAAGCAGCTTATAGGTGGTGTCACTGATACTATGATTTCAGAGGTTAGCCTGTCATGTCACAGTGAGGCTGTTATGTCAAAGGTTAGGTTGTGATATCGCAGTGAGGCTATGATGTCAGAAAAGAGTATAATGCCACAGTGGGGTTGTGATATCACAGTGAAGCTGTGATGTCACTGTGATGCTGTGACATCACAAAGATGTTGTGATGTCACAGCGAGGCTGTGATGTCACTGTGGAAGATGTTATGTCAGTGGCAAGGCTGATTGCACAAGAAGGCTATGATGTAACAGGTGAGTATTTGATGTAACAGCTTAGACTTTGAGGTCACAACTAGTCTGTGAGGTCTTTATGAGGCTGTGATATGTGTGAAGATTGATGTCACAATGAGGCAGTGATGTAACATCGTGTTACTGTTTATGATGTCAAAGACTGTGATATCAAAGCTGAGCCTGTCACATCACTGTGAATCTATGCTATCTGTGTTGAGGCTGTGGTGTCACAATATGGCTGTGATGTCATCATGAGGCTGTGATGATACAGTGAGGCTGTGATATCACAGTGCAGCTATGAGGTTAGTGGTTATGCTGTGATTTCAAGTGTGAGGCTGATGTGAGAGGTGAGGCTGAGATATTGCATGGCGATGTGATATAACTGGTGAGGCAGTGAGGACATGATGTCACCATGAGGCTGTGGTGCCACTGGTGAGTCTGTAATATCACAGTGATCCTGTCCTATCAATGGCGAGGCTGTGATATTACAATGAGTCTATGTTTGCACAGTGTGACTGTGATATCACATTGAGGTTATGATTTTGGTAGAGATTGTGCTTTCCCAGTGAGACTATGTCATTGGTGAGGCTGTATTTTCAGTGGTGAGGCTCTAATGTCACAGTGAATTTATTGCACCAAACTGAGGCTTGATGTCACAGTGAGGCTATGATGTCAGAAGTGAAGCTTTATATCACAGTGATACTTTCATAGAACAATATGCCTGTGATATCACAATATGCCTGTGATGTCACTGTGAGGCTGTGATGTCACTGGGGAATTTATTGTGTCACAGTGAGGTTGTGATGTCAATAGGGACAGTGGGGTGTCACAGGGAGGCTATCATGTTTCAGTGAGCCTGTGAGGTCAGTGGTGAGGATATGGAGCCATAGTGAGGCCAGGGAGGATATCAGTAATGAGGGTGTGATGTCTAATGGAAGCTATGATTTCACAGATGAGCCTGTGATGTCATAGTGAGGCTGTGATGAAACAGGGAGGCTGCAAAATCAAAGGCATTGCTGAGATGTCACAGTTGGGCAATAAATTCAGATGTGAGATCATGATGTCATAGTGAGGCTGTGATGTCACAATGAGGCTATAACCTCAGAGTTGAGGCTATGATGTCACAGTGAGGCTGTAATTCCACTGTGAGGCTTTGATTTTATCATGTGGCTGTAGTGTCACTGTGAATCTGTGATGTCACAGGAAGTTGGTGATGTCACCATGGAGGCTGTGAAGTCACATTGAGACTGTGATTTCAGTGGCAAGGATGTGGTATCACTGTTGATTCTGTCATGTGACCATGAGCCTGAGATGTCAGTGATAAGGCTATGGTGTAATAGCGAGGCTAGGCAGGATGTCCATAGTATCAATGATGCTATAATTTTAGAGGTTAGCCTGTTATGTCACAGTGAGGCTATGATGTCAGTGGCAAGGCTGATGTCACAGTGAGGCTATGATGTCAGTAATGATGCTGTGATGTCACAGTGATGCTATGTCAGAGGTGTGTTTGTCATGTCACCATGACCCTATTTTGTCAGTGAAAAGTCTGATATCACAGTGAGTGTGTGATGTCACAGTGAAGCTGTGATGTCACTCACTGTCAGGTTGTAATGTCACAGTGAGGCTGTGATGTCAGCAGTGGCTGTGCTTTCACAGGGAGAATATGTCATTTGTGAGGCTATATTTTGACTGGTGAGGCTCTAATGTCACAGTGAGTTTATTGTGTCAAACTCAGGCTATGTTGTCACAGTAAGGTTATGCTGTGAAGCTTTATGTCACAGTGATGCTTTGATGGCACAGTATGGCTGTGATATAACAATGAGGACTGTGATGTCCCTGTGAGTTTGTAATGTCTCTTGGGAAGATGTGATGTCACTGTGAGGTTGTGATGTCAATAGCGACAGTGTGGTGTCACAGGCAGGTTATCATATTTCAGTGACCCTTTGAGGACAGTGGTAAGACTGTGGTGACATAGTGAGGCTAGGTAGGACGTCAGTGATGAGGGTGTGATGCTATAACGTCAGAGTCAATGCTGTGATGTCACAGTTTGGAAATGATTTCAAAGTTGAGTCTGTGATGTCATAGTGAGGCTGTCATGTCACAGTGATGCTATAGCCTAAGAAGTAAGGCTGTGATGTTAGTGATGAGGCTGATGGCACAATGAGGCTGTGATGTCACTTGTGAAGTGAGATGTTATAATAAGGCTGGAATATCAGTGGTGAGAAAGATATCATAATGAGTATATGCTGTCATTGGTGAGGCTATATTATCAGTGGTGAATCTATCATGTAACGGAGACACTGGTGAGGCTGTGATGGCAAAGACTGTGTTATCTCTGGTGTGGGAGTGATGTCAGTGTTCTAACTAAAATCAGTAGCAATGCTGTGCTGTCACTGGTGAGGCTGTGATGTCACACAAAGGCTGTGATATGACTGTAAGAGTTGTATGTCACTGTTCACTGTAGTAACAGTTACTTTTAACTATTAATGTGAGAGAACACCAAAAGTCAAGCAAATTAAGGGAGAAAGGGAGGTCTATTCAGCTTACAGTTACAGAGGAGGCAGTTCCTCATGGCAGAGGCAGCATGGCTGGCTGGCCAAAGCTGGAGGAGGCCAAGTCACCACAGACATCTTGGAAGCTGAGAGCTGCAGACTGCTTGTTGCAAAGGCAGACTTCTCCTGAAGTTACAGTGGGACTAATCCACAAGGCCCACCCCTTATGACTGCCTTCCTCCAGCAAGGCTCCACCTCTCAAGGTGCCATGACATTGCCAAACACATGAGACTGTGGAGGACACATTTCAAACCATGACACTCCACCCCTGACCCCCACAGGATCATTGCTATCTCATTATGCAAACCATACTCAGTCCAACATTAAAATTCTTCATAGACTACATCAGTAGTCCAAAAGTCCAAAATCCAAAGCCTCCTTTAAAATACAAGTTACATATTTCCAACATACAATGGCACAGAATAAACAATTCCACTCCAAAAGGACAGAATGGCGGCATATCCAGGAAAGATCAGACCATAACAAGACCAAAAACCAGCAGGATAAACCCCCAAATCTTGTAGCTCCAAGTCCAACAGGTGAGCCTCTTGTTGAAATCATCTCAGTTCCAAAGGGCTTTGGATCTACCCCTCCAATGCAGCTGCCCATAGAACATATCACTTTCTTGGGCTGATTCCTCCCAGGGTGTACAGCACTCCTTGGCAGATATCCCACACTGTCTCTGGCATCTCTAACGTCTTTACTTCTTAATGGCAAAAAAGGCTTTAACTCCACAGCACAAACTGCCCTTCTTGGTCCTCTAAACTGCAGGATTCTTCCTCATGATGCCTGGATTCTGCCAATTTTTGAAATCCATGATCTCCTCCATCTTGCATCACTGGTGCCTCTAAAACCAGATCCATGTGGACGACTTTGTCAAAACTTGACCCTTTGAATCACAGCTAATTCTGCTTCTGTATGTTGACCAAGTCTTTCACTCTTGGGCAGATGCTTTGTAAGAGAAACCAACTCTTGCTTTGGAACTCCACCCTTTAGCTACAGTCTTCTGAAAGTATTTGCATTCTTATGAGTGGGAGCCTTCCATAAGGATCTTGCCCTCAAGCTAGGGCTTCTCCTATTATTCAAATTGAGAGCAGGCTTTGATTTACAAATGAAGCTAATCTCTTCAACGGCCATTTTGTTCTCTGCTTCTTCCTGCCTGATTCTTTGCTCTTTTTCATAACTCTGAAGACAACTAAAGAGTAGCCATATCACATTGTCAAGACTACATTGCTTTAAAATTTTCTCCACCAAGCACTCCAGTGTAACTTCAGGCAAGCTTTCAGAATGAGGGCAAAACTTCACTAAACTCTCGGCCAACACATGGCTCCATGTGTCACTCATCTAGTTGCAAACACAGTCTCTGTCCCCTTTGGACCATCACAAGCTGGGCTTCCATTGCCTTTCTCTCTCATAGCATTGTTCTATTCTGAGCCCTCACAAGAAAGGCCCATTTGGTCCCCTCGCCATGATGCAAAGACTTTCCCAGCACAAACTCCCAAAGTTCTCCATATTTCAAACAAACAGTTCCAAAGGCACACTAGTCACATCACAGCATTGGTCAGACTGCTGGATATCAACTTCTCTCAGCTTCCCAAACAAATTCACGTTCTGGTACCAGCTGTTCTTAATCTCACAGCAATACCCCACTACCCAGTACCAATTTCTGTAACAGTTACTCTTAACTATTGCTGTGACAGAACACCCAAAGTCAAGCAACTTAAGGGAGAAAGGGAGGTCTATTCAGCTTACAGTTACAGAGGAGGCAGTTCCTCATGGCAGAGGCAGCATGGCTGGCTGGCCAAAGCTGGAGGAGGCCAAGTCACCACAGACATCTTGGAAGCTGAGAGCTGCAGACTGCTTGTTGCAAAGGCAGACTTCTCCTGAAGTTACAGTGGGACTAATCCACAAGGCCCACCCCTTATGACTGCCTTCCTCCAGCAAGGTTCCACCTCTCAAGGTGCCATGACCTTGCCAAATACATGAAACTGTAGGGGACACATTTCAAACCATGACAGCTTTGATTTCACCATGTGGCTGTGTTGACACCATGAGCCCGTGATGTTACAGGGTGTTGGTGATGTCACAGTGGAGGCTGTGAGGTCACAGTAAGACTGTGATGTCAGTGGCAAGGTTGATGTCATAATGAGGCAATGATGTCACTGTCAGGTTGTAATGTCACAATGGAACTGTGAGGACACATGTGGCTATGAAGTCACAGCAAGTCTCCGATGACCCAGAGATGTTGTGATGCCAGTGGAGAGTTTTTGATGGCACAGTGTGGCTGTGATGATAGTGTGAGGCTGATGTCAAAATAAGGCTGTGATGTCACTGTTGAAGGTGTGATGTCACAATATGTCTGGAATGGATGTGGTGAGAAAGGTGTCATAGTTAGTCTATGATGTCACTTGTGAGGCTATCACATCACTGGTGAACCTATTACGTGACAGTGACAAGGTGAGGCTATGACAGCAAAGACTCTGTTGTCACTGGTATGGCAGTGATGTCAGTGTTCTGACTCATGTCAGTATCAATGCTGATCACACAGGTGAGACTGTCCTGTCACTGGTGAGGCTATAATGTCAGTGGAGAACCTATTATGTGACAGTGACACTGGTGAAGCTGTGATGTCAAAAGCTGTGTTTTCACTGGTTGGCAATAATGTCAATGTTCTGACTAAAGTTAGGCTGTGATGCCACAAAAAGCCTGTGGTGTCACTGTTGAGACTATTATGACTGTGAGCCTGAAATGTCAGTGATGAAGCTGTGGTGTCATAGCAAGTCAAGGCAGGATGGCCATTGTGTCAGTGATGCTATGATGTAAGAGATTTGCCTGTTATATCAGAGTGAGAATGTAATATTAGTGGCAATGATGATGTCACAGGGAGTTTATGATATCAATGGTGATGCTGTGAAGTCACATTGAAGCTGTGATGTAACAGTAAGGTTATGTCAGAGGTGTGTATGTCATGTCACCATGAGAGTATTATGTCAGTGACAGGCAGATGTCACAGTGAGTTTGTGATATCACAGTGAGGCTGTGATGGTACTGTCAGGTTATAATGTCACAGTGAGGCTGTGAGGACCCACTGGAGGTATGATGTCAGAGTGATGTGGTGATATTACTGGAGATGTTTTGATGGCACAGTGATTTTGTGATGTTAGTGGTGAGGCTGATATCAAAATTAGGCAGTAATGTCACTGGTGAAGATGTGTAGTCTCAATAAGGCTTGAATGACAGTGGTGAAAAGGATGCCATAGTCAGTCTACAATATCACTGGGGAGGCTATGATGTCAGTGGTGAACCTATTATGTGACAGTGATCCTGGTAAGGCTGTGATGTCAAAGGTTGTGTTGTCACTGGAGTGGCAGTAATGTCAGTATTTTTACAATGCCAGTGGTGATTCTGATGTCACAAGTCAGGCTGTACTTTCACTGGTGAGGCCAGATGTCACACTGAGGCTTTGATGTCATGGTGAAGTTTGTATGTCACTGTGGGCTATCATGTCATCATGAGGTTATATCACTCTGGAAGCTGTGATGTCACCGTGAGGCTATGATGTCAGTAGCAAGACTGATGTCACAATGAGGATATGATGTAACAGGTGAGCCTGTGATGTCAGTGGGCAGATTGTGAGGTCACTGTGAGGCTGTTATATCACAATGAGACTCTGAAGTCAGGGCTGATCCTATGAGATGTAAGTGAGGCTGTGACGTCAGGGGTGATGCTTGGATTTCATAGTGAGGTTAGGACATCAATGGTGAGGCTGTGCAGTCACATGGAGGCTGGGATGTCAAAGAGGAGTCTGTGATGTCCCTGTGAGGTGGTGATGTTACCATGAGTTTATGATATTACAATGAGGCTGTGATAAGTGGTGATAGAGTATGACAACATAGTTCAGCAGAGATTTCAGTGGTTAGGCTGTGATGTTGGAAGTGAGGCAGATATCAGTGATGAGGCTGAGATATCACAGCGAGCCTGGGATTTTACTGGCGAGGCTGTGATGCCACAAAAAGGCTGTGGTGTCACTGTTGAGGGTGTCATGTTACCATGAGCCTGAGATGTCAGTGATGAGGCTGTGCTATATCCGTGGTGTAAGTGATGCTATGATGTCAGAGATTAGCCAGTTATGTCACAGTGAGAATTTGATGTCAGAGGTGAGCCTGTGATGTCACAGTGAGGCTTTGATGTCAGAGTTGAGGCCTTGATGTCACAGTGAGGCTTTGATGTTGGAAATGAGGTTGTAATACCACAGTGAGATTGTTATATCACTATGAATCTGTGTAATCACTATGAGTCTGTGGCATCACAGAGAGGTTGTGATGTCACAGTGAGGCTGTGAGTTCATTGTGAAATATGTGATGCCAGTGGCAAGGCTGATTTCACCATGAGGCTATGGTGTAACAGGTGAGTCTATGATGTAATAGTAATAATGAAATAGGTGAGTCTATGATGTAACAGATTAGACTGTGAGGTCATAGTGAGGCTGTGAGTTTACTGTAAGGCTATGATATCTGTAGGAAGATTGATATCATAATGAAGCAATGATGTAACATGTGCGGCTGTGGTGTCACTGTTTATGATATCTAAGGCTATGATGTCACTGCCGAGGCTGACAATGGGAGCCTGTGCTATCTGTGGTGAGGCTATGGTGTCATTGCCAGGCTAAGTAGGAAGTCAGTGGTGAAGCTGTTATGTCACAGTGTGGCTGTAATGTCACAGTGAGGCTATGATATCAGTGGCAAAACTGATGTCACAATGAGGCTATGATGTAACAGGTGAGCCTGTGCTGTCACTGGTGAGGCTTTGATGTTACTATGAGGCTGTGCTGATACAGTGTGGCTGTGGTGTTAGAGCGGGAGCTTTGTGTCACAGTGATGCTTTGATGGCATGGTATGGCTATGATGTCACAATGAGGCTCTGATGTCACAGTGAAGTTGTGATGTCAATAGCGACACTGTGGTGTCACAAGGAGGATGTCAGCTTTCAGTGAGCCAGTGAAGTCAGTGGTGAGGCTGTGGTTTCATAGTGAGGGTAGGTAGAATGTCAGTGATGAAGGTATGATGTCACATTGAAGCTATGATTTCAGAGATGAACCTGTGATGTCATAGTGAGGCTGTGATGAAACAGTGAGGTTTTAAAGTCAGAGGCAATGCTGTGATGTCACACTTGGGCAATGATTTCAGAGGTGACCTTCTGATCTCATGGCTGAGGCTGTCACATGACTGTGAGGCTGTGGTGTCATAGTAACTCTAGGTAGGATACCAGTGCTGAGGCTTTGATACCACCGTGAGGCTTTGAAATCACCATGTGGTGTCACCATGAGCTTGTGATGTCACAGGAATTTGGTGATTTCACAGTAGAGGCTGTAAGGTCACAGTAAGACTGTAATATCATAGTGAGGCTATGATGTCAGTGGTGATGCTGACATGTCATATTGAAGCTGTGATGTCACAGTGATGCTATGTCAGAGGTGTGTTTGTCATGTCACCATGACCCTATTTTGTCAGTGAAAAGTCTGATATCACAGTGAGTGTGTGATGTCACAGTGAAGCTGTGATGTCACTCACTGTCAGGTTGTAATGTCACAGTGAGGCTGTGATGTCAGCAGTGGCTGTGCTTTCACAGGGAGAATATGTCATTTGTGAGGCTATATTTTGACTGGTGAGGCTCTAATGTCACAGTGAGTTTATTGTGTCAAACTCAGGCTATGTTGTCACAGTAAGGTTATGCTGTGAAGCTTTATGTCATAGTGATGCTTTGATGGCACAGTATGGCTGTGATATCATGGCGAAGTTGTGATGTCACTGCCGAAGTTGTGATGTCACAGTGAGGTTGTGTCACAAGTGGTGTCACAGGGAGGCTGTCGTGTTTCAGTGAGCCTATGAGGTCACTGGTAATGCTGTGTTGCCATAGTGAGGCTAGGTTGGATGTCAGTGATGATGGCTATGGTTTCAGAGATGGGCCTGTGATGTCATGTTGAGTTTGTGATGTCACAGTGAGGCTGTAATGTCAGTGGCAAAGGCTGATATCAGGTGAACTTGTGTTGTCAGAGGGCAGGTTTTGAGGTCACTGTGAGTCTGTGATGTCGCAGTGAGGCTCTGCTGTCAGGGATGATTCTATGAAATGTCAGTGAGATTATGACATCAGGGGTGATGCTTGGATTTCACAATTAGTTTAGGACGTCAGTGGTGAAGCTTTCCATTCACACTGAGGCATTCATGCCAGGGGAGAGGCTGTCATGTCACTGTGACACTGTGATACCAGTGGTGATAGACTGATATAACAGTTCAGCTGAGATTTCAGTGGTTAGGCGGTGATATCAGAAGTGAGGCTGATTTCAGTGATGAGGCAGAGATGTCCACTGAGGATGTTACTGTGATGTCAGAAACGAGGCTATAATGCCACACAGTGAGGCTGTTATATCATTCTAAAGCTGTGATGGCACTAGAAGGCTGTGATATCGCAGAGATGTTGTGATGTCACAATGAGGCTGTGAGGTTACTGTGAAGATGTGATATTTGTAAGAAGATTGATGTCATAAGGAATCAGTGATGTAACATGTAAGGCTGTGGTGTCAATGTTTTAGATGCCAAATACTATGATGTCATTGCTGAGGCTGTTGCTTAACTGTCAGCCTCTGCTAACTGTGATGAGGCTGTGTAGTAAGGCTACATAGGATATCAACAATGAGGCTGTTCTGACAAAGTAAGCCTGTGATGTCACAGGGCAACTGTGAGGTCAGTGGCTAGGGTATAATTTTCAGTAATGAGACTGATGTGAGAGATGAGGCTGAGATGTCACATTGATGATTTGATATAACTGGTGAGGCTGTGATGTCACAACATGGCTATGATATCACAGTGAGGCTGTGATGTCATAGTGAGGTTTTGCTGTAATCATGAGGCTGTGGTGTCCCTGTTGAGGCTGTCATATCACAGTGAATCTGTCCTATCAGTGGTGAGGCTATGATGTCACAGTGAAGCTGTGTGCAACTGTGGCTGTGATGTCACAGTGAGGTTGTGATGTCACAATGAGGTTGTGATGTCAGTAGTGACTGTGCTTTCACAGAGAGACTATATCATTGGAGAGGCTGTATTGTCACTGGTGAAGCTCTAATGTCACGCAAGTTCATGGTATCAACCTGAGACTGTGGTCTTACAGTGAAGCTGTGATGTCAGAGATGAAGCTTTATGTCATAGTGATGCTTTGGTGGCACAGCATGGTTTTGATATCTCAATGAGGCTCTGATATCATTGTGAGAATGTGATGTCACTGGGGATGTTGTGATGTCACAGTGAGGGTATGATGTAAATAGAGACACTGTGGTGTCATAGGAAGGCTGTCATTCTTCAATGTGTCTGAACAGTCTATCAGTGTTGTGAGTGTGGTGCCATAGTGAGGCTAAGTAGGATGTCAGTGATGAGTGTGTGATGCCACATTGAGGCTATGATTTCAGAAGTGAGCCTGTGATGACATAGTGAGGCTGTGATGTCACACTGAGGCTGTGTTGTCACAGTGATACTGTGATGTCATTAGTGATACCGTGGTGTCATAAGAAGTCTGTTATGTTTCAGTGAGCCTTGTGTGGCAATGATGTCAGTATTCTCACTAATGTCAATTGTGATTCTGATTTCATAGGTGAGACTGTGATATCAGTGGTAAAACTGATGCCACAATGAGGCTATGATATAACAGGTGAGCCTGTGGTGTCAGTGGGCAGCCTATGAGGTCACTGTGAGGCTGTGATGTAGCAATGAAGCTATTATGTCAGAGGTGAGGCTTATGTCACAGTGATGCTTTGATATGGCTGAGATGTCACAATTAGGCTGTGATATCACGGTGAGGTTGTGATGTCACCGAGGAAGTTGTGATGTCATAGTGAGGTTGTGATGTCAGTAGTGACACTCTTCACAGGGAGGCTCTCATGTTTCAGTGAGCCTGTGAGGTCAGAGGTGAGGCTGTGGTGTCACAGTGAGACTAGGTAGGATGTTGGTGATGAGGGAGTGATTTTGCAATGAGGCTATGATTTCACAGGTGAGCCTGTGATAGAACAGTGAGGCTATAACATCTGAGTGGATACTGTGATGTCACAGCCAGGCAATGATTTCAGAAGTGAGCATGTGATGTCATAGTGAGGCTATGATGTCACAATGAGGCTATAGCCTTAGAGGAGAGACTGTGTTGTCACCACACATGCCATCATATCACAGTCAGGCTGTGAAGTTAGTGGGATGTGACCATGACATCACAGTGAGGATGTGATTTCAGTGGTTATGCTTTGATATCAGAATGAGGCTAATGTGAGTCTTGAGGGTATGATGTCACAGTGAAGCTAGCATATCACTGGTGAGGCCGTGATGCCACCATTAGGCTATCATTTCACTGTGTGCCTGTGGTGTTACCATGAGCTTGTGATGTCACAGAGAGTTGGTGATGTCATGGTAGAGGCTGTGATGTCATAGTGAGACTGATGTCAGTGGCAAGGATGGTGTGACAAAGAGGCTATAATGTCAGTGGTGATGCCATGCAATCACATTGAGGCTGTGATGTCAAAGTGAGGCTATGTCAAAGCTGTGTATGTGATGTCACCATGAGGCTATTATATCAGGGGCAAGGCTGATGTCACAGTGAGTTTGTGATGTCACAGTAATGCTGTGATGTCACTGTCAGGTTGTAATGTCACAGAGAGGTTGTGAGGACACAGTGTGGCTCTAATGTCACAGTATGGCTCTGATGACACAGACATGTGGTGATGTCACTGCAGAGATTTTGATGGCACAGTGAATCTGATTGTACTGAGTAGGTTGATGTCAAAATGAGGCTGTGATGTCACTGGTGAAGATGTGATTTCACGATTAGGCTGGAATGTCAGAAATAAGGAAGATGTCATAGTGAGTCTAAATTGTCACTGGTGAGGCTATCATGTCAGTAGTGAGTCTATTTCATATCAGTGACACTAGTGAGGCTGTGATGTCAAAGGCTGTGTTGGCACTTCTGTGGCAGTGATGCCAGTATTCTGACTAATATCAGTAGTGACACTGATGTCACACATGAGGCTGTGGTGTCACTGGTAAGGCAGTCCTATCAGTGGTGCGGCTTTGATGTCACTGTGAGGCTGTGATGTCAGTAGTAACTGTGCTTTCACATGGAGACTATGTCATTGATGAGACTGTATTGTCCCTGGTGAGGCTCTAATGTCACAGGGAATTTATTGTGTCAAACTGAGGCTATATCACAGTGAGGCTATGATGTCAGAGGTGAAGCTTTATGTCAAGTGATGCTTTGATAGCACAGTATGGCTACGATGTCACAATGAAGCTGTGATGTTACTGTGAGGTTGTGATGTCACAGTGAGGTTGTAATGTCAATAGCAACACTGTGGTGTCATAGTATATTAGACAGGTTCTCGAGAGATGCAGAATTTCCACATTTTATGTATATTTATATATATACATATATAGAGAGAATATATTGAGTGATTTTACAGTACAGCTGAGGTAGTCCAATGATGGCTGCCAGTAGCCAAGGTAGTCCACCGATGGCTGCTGGTATCAGCTCAGTTTGGTAGTCAAGTGGGTGATGGCTGAATGCTGGAGAATTCCTAGAGTCTTTAGTCTAGCTGACAACAACTTGATGGGTTCAACCTGATGGCTGAAAGGAAGAATGATTTCTAGCACAGCTGCAATAAGGCTTCTGTTCTGTTCTCTTCGGTGGCTCCTTTTTATATGATGCAGTACTGGGTGGATCCTATGAGAGCTTTGGAGGACCTGATAGCATCTAGGGTGGATACAATCCTATCAAGTGGTCTCAGTTGATCTTTTCCAAAAATGGTCTCAGCCCATCTTAGTTAATACCAGGTGGTCAAGTTGACTCCTAGGCTTAACTATCACAATTCCATTCCTTGTCAAGTTGACACCAAATCACATTTCCTTAGACTATTAAAAATATCTCCAAATAAAAACAGTAGGATTAATAATTCTGCCTAACATAATATAGCTATCCACATACAATCACACACACATTATTTTTACAAGATTAATGGCAATGTCCCTTGAGAAATTCTTAGTCTTTAATGTCCCATAACACAATATCACAATGTAGATTACATTTCATCACATAACAATAGATTAACATTACATTACATAACATAAATCTTCCTAGAGTATGTGCAGATGAACAAGTATATTCTTGACAGTCTAGACCAAGAGCACTCATGGCAATTATAATCCTTGTTTCTGTAACTATTTATGTGACCTAGGTAGTATTTATAACTACTTTCTTCTACTACCCATTCTGTATTTCTTCCACTTTCAGCAAGTAATTCTGCAGGTCTTGGCTCTTTATCTGGAGAGGTTACCCATACCTTCATTCCTGGAGGATCTGGATCATTTACTGTCTTTCCTGTGTTGGATTACTGTAAATTCCCATTGACCTTAATCACAGGTTATGGTAATGTCAAGAGACACCCTAGTGGATATCCTACATTCCAGACATATTCTTCCTTACCATTATTGTGAAGAAACAGTTCAATTTCCCTTGGTAGTCTGGGTCAATCACCCCTTCTAACACTGTTATTTCTTTCTTAGCCTGTTGGCTCAAGGGCATCAGAAGTCCAAAATAACCAGGAGGAAGCCTTAGCTTCCAGTTCAAAGGAATAGTTGCTGTGTCTCCTGGCAGAAGCATTCCCTGCTCTGGACACAAAACATTTAAAGAAGTAGAACACAGGCTCACTGGAACAGGAAGCAAACATTTTCATAATGGATCACTAGGGGTGACAGTAAGGGGAGCTTTTCCTGTTTCCATCCCCTGATTCTTGGACCCATGAGTCCTGGCTATAGGAGACACAGTCCATACATTGGGCACTGGTTTAAGGCATATACTGCCTTCTGAAGAATTCTGCCCTCCAGACTGTTACAACCTAATTGACGCTGTTATAGTGCCTTTAAAAGGCCATTCCACTGTTCTATCAAGCCAGCTGCTTCAGGATGGTGGGGAATATGGTAAGACCAATGAATTCTATGGTCATGAGCCCATTGCCATACTTCTTTAGCTGTAAAATGAGTTCTTTGGTCAGAAGCAATGAATCATTTTCTGCTAAGGGTGGGGAGACCATATCCTCAGGCAGAATAAATGCATCAGAATTTGAGGGTTCAACGTTCTCATCCGCATCAGTTTGGTCTTCCCACACATCACGATCCCACTTTTCAGCATCCCACTTTTTGCTAATGAGCGCTTTTTAAAAAAATTTTTATTATATATTCAATTGTGTGTGTATGCGTGTGTGCGTAGAACCACGGACGAATTCGGGAACCACCATGGACCGTCTCCACCTCCTCCTTGTTTACTCTGACTCCGGATTCACAGCCTCCGCCCTACCGTCTCCACCTCCTCCTTATTTACTCTGCCTCGGGATTCACAGCCTCCGCCCTACCAAGACCAGAAACGCAGGCCGCCCCCATTTCTGCCTGGCGTCTATACGTGGGGTCTAGGATCAGAACTCAGGACCTTCAGCCTGTAAGGCAGAGGCTTAACCCCTGAGCCACCTCTCCAGCCCCACTAATGAGCGCTTTTACTTTAACCTTTGACACCTTTCCAAGCTGGGATTTTAATTTACTTTATAACTCAGCCAATCTAATAATCAGAGTTTGCGTTTGGTTTTCTACAATTTGAGGCCTATTGCTACTGACGAGAAGATTCTTTTCTAGTGCACACTTAGAAAACTCTAAGTGTTTATATCCATTTGGAGCTGGACAATTTCACCAGTAAAGTCTTTCCTTTCCAGAGTTGCATCTAGGTCACACCGTTTACACTTTTTCTGAGTTGGATATTTTCATGTCTGAATTTTTCCTTCTCATTTTGTCTTTTATCAATATATGTCAGGTGGTCAGAAGGAAGAGCAATTCCTAGCACAGCTGCAATAAGTCATCTGTTCCCTTTGGTGGCTCCTTTTTATATGATGCAGTATTAGGAGGATCCTATGAGAGCTTTGGAGGTTCTGATAGGATCTAGGGAAAGTACAATCCTAAAAAGGGGTCTCAGTGGATCCTTTCCAGCCCGTCTTAGTTAATACCTGGTGAGGCAATTTGACACACAGGCTTAACTATCACACAGGGAGGCTCTCATGTTTCAGTGAGCTTGTGAGATCAGTAGTAAGGCTGTGGTGCCATAGTGAGGCTAGGTAGGATGTCAGTGATGAGTGTGTGATGTAGCACTGGTGACCCTGTGATGTAACAGTGAGGCTAAAATGTCAGAGTCACTGCTGTGATGTCACAGTTGGGCAATGATTTCAGAGGTGTACCTGTGATATCATAGTGAGGCTGTGATGTCACAGTGAGGCTATAACCTCAGAGGTGAGGCTGTGATGTCACAGTGAGGATGTATTGTCATCAGTGATGCCATGATATTATAGTGAGGGTGAAATATCAGTGGAGCGAGACTATGACATCACAGTAAGGATGAGATTTCATTGTTTAGGCTGTGATATCAGAATGATGCTGATGTGAGTGATGAGGTTATGATGTCACAGTGAGGCTGGCATGTCCACTGGTGAGGCTGTGATGCCACTGTAAGGCTTTGATGTCACTGTAAGGTTGTATGTCACAGTGGGCTGTCATGTAACCATGAGGTGATATCACTCTGTGCTGCAGGCCAGAGCAGTGGCCTCAAGACCAGGGATCCCCTGGACCAGGTGAGGGCAAGGCTTCAGCGGAATGGAGAACAGAAACATGCAACTCTCTAAACTGAGTGAATCTGCATCCTCTTTATTGAAACTTTGTAATAACTTTTACACGAGAAAATATGGGGTCAAAGAATGTTGCACCTACAAACAGACATGTATTCTCTTAGTCAACAGAAATCAGCCCCTCAGGGTGGGCATTTTTTCAAGAACCTAAGCCATTGCTTGAGGGTAAAGGCACTTAATAAAACATTTTCCCAGTGCTTACAAATCTAGCTAATCTATAATGCTCCACCAAATAGCCATGGGGCTGAGCCCACATAGTTGTCATTGTTTGTTACAGAGACTGCATTTTTAAAATACACAGAGGAGGATTTAAGCTCCTTTTGACTTCAATTAGGAACATGTTTTTCATTACAAACAACTATATGTGTGCCCATAAATCCCAGCATGAGCTTTTGCTCTTGTCCTGTCTGGGTTGGTGCTCAGTCAGGTGGGTTGACATCAGCACCAAGCATGGCAGCAGGTTCTAGCTTGGGAAGATGCATGCAGTCCATACAGATAATACAGGCCTGTCTGGTCCATTCCTCCTACATATCCATCCTTTTTGACAGCCAGCAGGAGCCAGAGTTCTTTGCTCTGACCTTGTTGACCCCACCTCAGAGGGGGTCCAGCATAATGGACTGCACCTGGCTTCGGTCAGATACTACTCTCTTGTGGAACCTTACCCATCATTGGCTTGCAGACATTGAAGGACTTCTCTGGATGGCATGTCAGAATATGCAGATAGTAGATTAAACGAAGGTCTCATGAATCTCTGTAATCCAAGCTTGAACCATGTCTCTAGGGGGGCCATGGCTTGGATATTCAAGGTCCATAAGCGCCTGTAGTGTGGTCTTGTTGATGGAATGATGGAGAGGTGTGCTGAAGGAAACACTTAAGCAATATAATTATTAAAAGAAAGCAATATAATTATTAAAAGAAAAATTCCTCCTATGATAGAATAATATCAATCCAAGAGAGATCAAACATCCTATTAAAGTTCTAGTGAACAGATAGAATAGTCTCATATTTCTAGAATTTCTGAATTAGTTAGTGGGAATTTTAACCACCTATGTTTTTAGACTCTTGAAGTTGCTCTGTAATTTTTTTTAAAATCAGTGTATACATCCTAGCTAACAGGTCTACTTATTACTGTGTGAGACTAGACATAAATCTCTGATTTAAAGTTGAAAGCAAACTTTTTCTCTAGATCAGAGAGCAGCAAGCTAGTCTCAAAAAACCTAAGAACAGGTAAAAAGCACACTCAATTCACAGGAGAATTCCTTCTGCCAGAGACAACACTTAAATTATCTAGGAAGGAATTCCTACCTGTCCATGGGCATTACTGTGACATTCTGAGGAATTCTTAGCAACTGCTAATGGGTATTACCATGACATTCCCTTGGGAGCAGGCTTTAGGCCCCAAATGGACAGGTACATTACTTATTTTTCTTATTTATTTCAAATAATGCCATATATGTTTTCGAAAAGATGTTTCTTTGAATCCATCTTATTTAAACTGAGACCTAGTCTGCCAGATTGGTTGGATAAGGACACGGCAACTCTGGAAGATGTGATGTCACAGTGAAGCTCTAATGTCAGTGGCAAGGGTGATGTCACAGTGAGGCTGTCAGAAGTATGGATATGATGTCACCATGATGCTATTATGTCAGGGGCAAGGCTGATGTCACAGTTAATTTATGATGTCACAGTGAGTCTATGTCAGAAGTGTGTATGTGATGTCACCATGAGGCTATTATGGCATGGACAAGGCTGATGTCACAGTTAATTTGTGATGTCACAGTGAGTCTATGTCAGAAGTGTGTATGTGATGTCACCATGAGGCTATTATGGCATGGGCAAGGCTGATGTCACAGTGAGTTTGTGATGTCACAGTGAGGCTGTGACAGCTGTGATGTCACTGTCAGGATGCAGTGTAATAATGAGACTGTGAAGACACAGTGTGGCTATGATGTCACAGTGAGGCTCTGATGGCACAATGAGGCCGTGATGTCATACTGAGGCTGTGATATCACTGTGAAGGTTGTACATCACTGCAGACTATCATGTCACTGTGAGGTGATATCACTTTGGAAACTGTGATGTCACAGTGAGGCTGTGAGGTCGCTCTAGAAGATGTGATATCAATGGATAGACTGATTCCATCATGTGGCTATGATGTAACAGGTTAGGTTGTGATGTCACAGTGATGCTGTGAGGTCACTGAGAGGCTGTGATATCTGTGGGAAGTTTGATGTCACAATGAGGCAGGGGGGTAACATGTGAGGCTGTGGTGAAACTGTTTATGCTGTCAAAGTAATGATGTCATTGCTGAAACTGTCACATCACTGTGAGCCTGAGCTTTCTGTGGTGGGGCTGTGGTGTCATGGTAAGTCTAGGTTCGATACCAGTGGTTAAGCTGTGATGTCATAGTGTGGCTTTGATGTCACCACGAGGCTGTGATGTCACAGCGAGGCTGTGATGTCACAGTGAGGCTGTGAGACTAATGTGAGAGTTGAGGCTGAGCTGTCGCATTGGTGATGTAGTATAACTGGTGAAACTGTGATGCCACAGTGAGGTTTGGATGTCACAATGAAGCTGTGATGTCATTGGTAAGGCTGTAACATCAGGGTGTGCCTGTCCAATCAGTAGTGAGGCTGTGATGGCACTGTGAGGCTGAGTTGGCACATTGTGGCTGAGGATGTGATTTCAGTGTTTAGGCTGTGATATCAGAATGAGGCTGATGTGAGTAATGAGGGTACGATGGCAGAGTGAGTCTGGCACATCATGGTGATGCTGTGATGCTACCACGAGGCTTGATGTCACTGTGTGGTTATGGTGTAACCCTGAGCCTGTTAGAAACAGTTAATGCTGTCACAGTGAGATTGTTGTGTCAGTGGCAAGGATGATGGCTGTGATGTCACAATGAGGCTATGATGTCACTGTGATGGTTGTATGTCACTGTGAGCTGTCATGTCACCATGAGATAGTATCATTCTGGAAGCTGTAATATCACAGTGAGGCTGTGAGGACACACTGTGGCTATGATGTCACAGTGAGGCTATGATTCAGAGTGAGGCTGTGATGTCAGAAATGAGGCCATAATGCCAGAGTGAGGCTGTGATATCACTGTGAAGATGTGATGTCACTGTGAGGGTGTGACATCACAGAAAGGTTGTGATGTCACAGTGAGGCAGTGAGGTCACTGTGGAAGATGAGATGTCAGCGGCAAGGCTGATTTCATCAAGAGACTATGATGTAAAAGGTAAGTCTATAATGTAACAAGTTAGACTCTGAGTTCACAGTGAGGCTGTGATGTAACATGTGAGGCTGTGATGTCTCTGTTTATGATGTCAAAGGCTGTCACTTCTGAGGCTGTATTGTAACTGTGAGCCTGTGATATCTGTGGTGAGGCTTAGATGTCATGGTAAGCCTAGTTAGCATACCAGTTGTGCGGCTGTGATGTCACAGTGAGGTTGTGAAATCACAGTAAGTCTGTGATATCACAGTGAGGTTTTGATGTCACAACACAGTGGTGAAGTCAGTGGTCAGACTGAATTCAGAAGTGAGACTGATGTGAGAGATGAGGGTGAGATGTTGCTTTGATGATGTGATATAACCGGTGAGGCTGTGATATCAGTGAGGTTGTTTTGGCACAGTGAGGTTGTGATGTCACAGTGAGATTGTGATGTAGTAGTGACTGTGCTTTCACAGGGACACTATGTCATTAGTGATGCTGTATTGTCACTGGTGAAGATCAAATGTCACAGTGAGTTCATTGTGTCAAACAGACTGTGATGTCACAGTGAGGCTATGATGTCAGAGGTGAAACTTTATATGACAGTGATGTTTGATGGCACGGTATGTCTGTGGTTTCAGTGAGGTTTTGATGTCACTGGGGAAGTTGTTATATATATATTGGTGATATCAATAGCGACACTGTCATGTCACAGGGAGGCTGTCTTATTTCAGTGAGTGAGATCAGTGGTGAGGCTGTGTTGTCATAGTGAGGATAGATAGGATCTCAGTGATGACGAGTGTGATGTCACATTGAGTCTATGATTTCAGAGGTAAGCCTATGATGCCATAGTGAGGCTGTGATGAAATAGTGAGGCTCTAATGTCAGAGGTAATACTGTGATTTCACAATTGGGCATTGATTTCAGAGGTGAGCCTTACTGTTGAGGCTATCACATCACTGTGAGACTGTGATATCTGTGGTGAGGTTGTGGTAAGTCTAGGTAAGATACCAGTAGTGATGCTTTGATACAATCATGAGGCTGTGATGTCACCGAGTGTCTGTGATGTCACTATGAACTTATTATGTCACAGGGATTTGATGATGGCACGGTAGAAGCTGTGAGGTAACAGTGAGACTGTGATATCAGTGGAAAGGCTGATGTCGCAGTGAGGCTGTGATGGCAGTGCTGATTCTGGGACATGTCAGTGAGGTTGTGATGTCAGGGGTGAAGCTTAGATTTCACAGTGAGGTTAGCATGTCAGTGGTGATGCTGTGCAGTCACATTGAGGTTGTGATGTCAGAGGAGGGGCTGTGATGTCACTATGAGGCTGTGATGTTAATGTCAGGCTGTGATGTCACAGTGAGGCTGTGTTAATTCAGTAGTGATAGACTATGACATCAATGTTAGCTGTGATTTCAGGCGTTGGGCTGTGATGTCAGAAGTGAAGCTGATGTCAGTGATGAAGCTGAGATTTCACAGTGAGGCTGGGATGTTACTGGTGAGGCTGTGATTCCACAGCAGGGCTGCAGTGTCAATCTTGAGGCTGCAATGAAACCGTGAGCCTAAGATGTCTGTGATGAGGCTGTAGTATCATATCGAGGCTACGCAGGAAGTCTGTGGTGTCACTGATGCTATGATTTCAGAGGTTAGCCTGTTATATCACAGTGAGGCTGTGATATCACAGTGCAGCTGTGGGGTCTGAGGTTAGGCTAACATTTCAGAAGTGAGACTGATTTGAGAGATGAGGCTGAGATATCACATTGACAATGTGATAGAACTGGTGACGCTGTGATGCAACAGTGAGGTTATGATGTCACCATAAGCTGTTTGTTCACTGGTGAGGCTGTAATATCACAGTGAGTCTCTCATATCAATGGTGGGCCTGTGATGTCACAGTTAGACTGTGACATCAGGGATGATGCTTGGATTTCACAGTGAGGTTACGATGTCAGTGGTGAGTCTGTGGAGTCACACTGAGACTGTGATGTGAGAGGAGAGGCTGTGATGTCACTGTGAGCTGTCATATCAGTGGTGAGGCTGTGATGTTACAATGAGGCTGTGCTGACACATTGTGTCTGTTATGTCACAGTGAGGTTGTGAAGTCAGTAGTGATTGTGCTTTCACAGAGAAACTATGTCATTGGAGAGACTGTATTGTTGCTGGTAAGGTTCTAATGTCACAGGGAGTTTATTGTGTGACTGAGGCTGTGATGTCACAGTGTGGCTAAGATGTCCGAGGTTAAGCTTTATATCACAGTGATGTTTTGATGACATAGTATGGCTGTGATATCACAATGTGCATATGAGGTCACAGTATGGCTGTGAAGTCAATCTGATATGAGAGATAAGGCAAAGATGTCGCACTGACGATGTGATATATCTGGTGAGACTGTGATGCCACAGTGAGGTTATGATGTCACCATGAAGCTGTGGTATCACTGGTGAAGCTGTAATATAATGGTGAGCCTGCTCTATCAGTAGTGAGGCTATCATCACCATGAGGCTATTATGTTATTCGCAAGACTGATGTCACAGTCAGTTTGTGATGTCAGAGTGACACCATGTTGTAGTGTCACAGTGAGGCTGTGAGGCCACATTGTGGCTGTGATGTCACAGTGAGTCTCTGATGACACAATAATGTTGTGATATCACGGAAGAGGTTTGAGTGGCACAGTGAAGATGTGATGTTAGTGGTGAGGCTAATGTTACAATGAGGCTGTGAAGTCACTCGTGAAGGTATGATGTCACAATTAGGCTGGAATGTCAGTGGTGAGAAAGATGTCATATTGAGTCTATGATGGCACTGGTGAGACTCTGATATCAGTGGTGAACCTATTATGTGACAGTGACACTAGTGAGGCTGTGCTGCCAAATGCTACATTGTAACTAGTGTGCTAGTGATGTAAGTGTTCTGACTAATGTCAGTGGTGACGCTGATGTCACAGGTGAGACTGTACTGTCACTGGTGAGTCCGTGTTGTCACGCTGAGGCTGTGATGTCACTGTGAAGGTTCTATGTCACTGTGGACTGTCATGTCACCATGAAGTGATATCTTTCTGGAAGCTGTGATGTCACAGTGAGGCTTTGATGTCAATGGAAAGGTTGATTTCACCCTGAGGCTATGATGTAATAGGATGTAACATGTTAGAATGTAAGGTTACAATGAGGCTGTAAGTTCACTGTGAGACTGTGATATCTGTGAGAAGATTGATGTCACAATGAGATAGTTTTGTAATATATGAGTCTATGATGTCCCTGTGAGTCTGTCATGTGACCGTGAGCCTGAGATGTCAGTGATAAGTCTGTAGCGTCATAGTGAGGCTAGGCAGGATGTCTGTGGTGTCACTGATGCTATGATTTCAGAGGTTAGCCTGTTATGTCACAGTATGCCTGTGATGTCAGAGATGAGGGTTGATGTCACTGTGAGGCTGTGATGTCAGAGGTGAGGCTGTTATGTCATAGTGAGGATGTGATATCAGAAATGAGACTATCTGCCAAGTGAGATTGTGATATCACTGTGAAGGCTGTGCCATCACAGAAAACTTATGTCACAGTGAGGCTGTGAGGTCACTGGGGAAAATGTTATGTCAGTGTCAAGGTTGATTTCACCATGAGGTTATGATGTAACAGTGAGTCTATGATGTAACAGGTTAGACTGTGAGGTTACAGTGAGGATGTAAGGTCACTGTGAGGCTGTGATGTCAGTGGGAAGATTATTGTCACAGTGAGGCAGTGATGTAAAATGTGATTCTATGGTGTTGCTGTTTATGATGTCAAAGGCTATGATGTCACTGCCAAGGAGGTCATGTCACTGAGAGCCTGTGTTAAATGTCATGAGGCTGTTAAATGTCTTGGCAAGACTAGATAGGACATCAGTGATGAGGCTGTGATATCAGTGTGGCTGTGATGTCACAGTGTGGCTGTGATATCACAGTGAGGTTGTGATGTCACAGTGAGGCTCTGATCTTAGGGCTGATTCTTTGAGATGTCAGTGAGGCTGTGACATCAGGGGTGATGCATGGATTTCACAGTGAGGTTAGGACCTCAGTGGTGAGGTTGTGTAGTCACATTGAGGCTGTGATATCAGAGGAGAGGCTGGGATGTCCCTGTGAAGCAGTAAGGTTACCATAAATTTATAATATCACAGTTGCCGTGGTAATAGACTATGACATCACAGTTCAGCTGAGATTTCAGTGGTTAGAAGTAAGGGTGATGTCAGCGATGAGGCTGAGATGTCACAGTGAGGCTGGAATGTTACTTGTGAGGCTGTGCTGTCACTGTTGAGGCTGTCATGTGACTGTGAGCCTCAGATGTCAGGGATGAGGCTGTGGTGTCATAGTGAGGCTAGGCATGGTGTCCATGTTGTCACCGATGCTATGATTTCAGAGGTTATCCTGTTATGACATTGTGAGGCTGTTATGTCACAGTGAGGCTGTGATGTCAGAAATAAAGCTATAGTGATACAGTGAAGTTGTGATATCACTGTGAAGGTGTGATGTTACTATGAGACTGTGATATCACAGAGAGGTTGTGACATCACAGTAATACTGTGAGTTCACTGTGCAAGATGTGGTGTCAGTGGCAAGGCTGATTTCACCATGAGGCTCTGATGTAACAGGTGAGTCTATGATGTCTCATCTCATAGTGTGGCTGTGAGGTCACTGAGGTTGTGATATCTGTGGGACAATTGAAGTCACAATGAGGCAGTAATGTAACATGTGAGGCTGTGGTGTCACTGTTTATCATGTCAAAAGCTATGATGTCACTACTGAGACTGTCATGTTCCTTTGAGCCTGTGCAACTGAGGTGAGGCTTTGTAGTCATAGTAAGTCTAAGTAGGATACCAGTGATGAGGCTGTGATGTCACAGTAAGGCTGTGATGTCATAGTGCAGCTGTGAGGTCAGTGGATAGGTTGTGATTTTAGGTTGTGAGACTGATGTGAGAGATGAGGCTGAGATGTTGCATTGATGATGTGATATAACAGTTGGGGCTGTGATGCCACAGTGAGGTTATGATGTCACCATGAGGCTGTGGTGTCCCTGGTGTGGCTGTGATATTACACTGAACTTGTCATATCAGTTGTGAGGCCACAGAGAATTTGTGATGTCAGTAGTGACTGTGCTCTCTCAGGGAGACTATGTCATTGTTGAGGGTGTATTGTCAATAGTGAGGCTCAAATGTCAACAGTGAGATTATTGTGTCAAACTGAAGCTGTGATGTCACAGTGAGGCTATGATATCAGACGCGAAGCTTTATGTCACAGTGATGCTTTGATGGCACGGTATGGATGTGATGTGTCAATGAGGTTTTGATGTCATTGTGAGGTGATGTCACTGGGACAGTTTTGGTGTCACTGTGAGCCTGTGATGCATTGATGTTTATGATGAGGGTATGATATCACAGAGAGGTTGGCATGTAACTGGTGAGGCGGTGATGCTACCTTGGAACTTTGATGTCACCATATGGCTGTGGTGTCACCATGATCCTTTGATGTCACTGGTATTTGGGGATGTCACAATGCAGGCTCTGAGTTCCCAGTGACACTGTGATGTGGGTGGCAAGGCTGAAGTCGCAGTGAGGCTATGATATCAGTGGTGATGCTATGATATCACATTGAGGCAGTGATGTCACAGAGAGGCTGTGTCAGCAGTCTGCATGTGATGTTACTATGAGGCTATTGTGTCAGTGGTAAGACTGATGTCACAGTGAGTTTGTGATGTAACAATGAGGATATGATGGCACTGTTAGGTTGCAATGTCACAGTGAAACTGGGAGAACACAGTATGGCTTTGATGTCACAGTGAGCCTCTGATGACACAGTAATGTTGTGATTTCACTGGAGAGGTTTTGATGGCACCATGAGGCTGTGATGTTAGTGGTGACGCTGATGTCACAACGAACCTGTTATATCCCTGATGAAAGTGTGATGTCACAATAAGGATGGAATGTCGGTGGTGAGAAAGATGTCACAGTAAGGTTATGATGTCCCTGGTGAGGCTGTGATGTCACTGGTGAACCTATAATGTGACAGTGACATTAGTGAGGCTGTGATGTCAAAGGCTGTGTTGTCACTGGTGTGGCAGTGAAGTTAGTGTTCTGATCAATATCAGTGGTGACGCTGATGTCACAGATGAGGCTGTGCTGTCACTTGTGAGTCCGTGTTGTCACACAGAGGCTGTGATGTTACTGTGAAGGTTGTATGTCACTGTGGGCTATCATGTCACTGTGAGGTGATATCACCCAGGAAGCTATGATGTTGCAGGGAGACTGTGATGTCAGTGGCAAGACTGATGTCACAATGCTGAATCACCACTGAAACTGTGGTGTCAGTGGGTAGGCTGTGAGGTCACTATGGGGTTGTGGTGCCACAGTAAGGCTTTGATGTCAGGCTGATTCTATGAGATATCAGTGAAGTTGTGACACCAGGGGTGATGCTTGGATTTCACAGTGAGGTTAGGACGTCAGTGGTGAGGCTTTGCAGGCACACCGAGGCTGTGATTTCCGAGGAGAGACTATGATGTCACTGTGAGTCTGTGTTGGCACAGTGTGGTTGTGATGTCACAGTGAGGATGTGTTGTCAGTGGTGATAGACTATGACATCGCAATTCAGCTAAGATTTCATTGATTAAGCTGTGATGTCAGAAGTGAGGCTGATATCAGTGATGAAGCTGACATGTCACAATGAGGCTGGGATGTTACGGGTGAGGCTGTGATGCCACAGAAAGGCTGTAGTGTTGCTGTTGTGGCTGTCATTGGACTGTGAGCCTGAGATGTAAGTTATGAGGCTGTGGTGTCATATGGAGGCAAGGCAGAAGTCTGTGCTGTCACTGATGCTATGAAATCAGAGATTAACCTGTTACATCACAGTGAAGCTATGTGCAGAGCTGAGGCTGTGCTTTCACAGTGAGGCTGTGATGTCAGAAATGAGGCTATAATGCCACAGTGAGGCTGTGATATCACTATAAGGCTGTGATGTCATTATGAGGCTGTGACATCACAGAGAGATTGTCATGTGACAGGAGCCTGGTAGATCACTGTGGAAGATGTGATGTCAGTGGCAAGGCTGATTTTCACCATGAGACTATGATGTAACTGCTGAGTCTATGATGTAACAGGAGAGACTGTGATGTGACTGAGTCTCTGATATCTGTGGTTAGATTGATGTCACTGTCATTTCGCTGTGAGCCTGTGGTATCTGTGGTGAGTTTGTGGTGTCATGGTAAAGCTAGGTAGAATACCAGTGGTAAGGCTGTGATTTCCGAGTGTGGCTGTGATTATACTATGAGTCTGTGATATCACAGTGTAGGTGCGAGGTCAAGGGTGTCTCTGTGGTGCTATAGTGAGGCTTGGTAGGATGTCATTGATGAGGATGTGATGCCACATTGAGGCTCTGACTTCAGAAGTGAAGTTGTGATATCATACTGAGGCTGTCATATCACACTGAGGTTATAACCTCAGAGGTGAGGATTTCATGTCACTGTGACAGTGTGATGAAAAATGAGGCTATAACATCAAAGTGGATTCTGTGATATCACAATGAACAAAATTCAGAGGTGAGCCTGTTATGTCACAGTGAGGCTGTCATGTCACAGTGAGGCTATAACCTCCGAGGTGAGGCTGTGATGTTACAGTGAGGCTGTGTTTTTACCGGTGATGCCATGATATCACAGTGAGGATGTGATTTCAGTGTTTAGGCTGTGATATCAGAATGAGGCTGATGTCAGTGATGAGGGTATGCTGTCACAATGAGGCTGCCATGTCACTGGTGAGGCAGTGATGCCACAATGGTATTTGATGTTACAGTATGATTGTGGTGTCATAGCAAGGCTAGGCAGGATGTCTGTGTTATCAGTGATGCTATGATTTCAGAGGTTAGCCTGATATGTCACAGTGAGGCTGTGGGTTACAGAAGTGAGGCTTTGATATCACAGTTTCAGAGGCGAGGCTGTGATGTCAGAAGTATGGAGGTGATGTCACTGATTTGATGTCACAGTGAGGCTGTGATGTCACTGTCATGTTATAATGTCACAGGCTGTGAGGGCACGTATGGCTGTGATATCAAAGTGAGGTTGTGTCATCACTGTGAACCTCTGATGTTACTATTATTCTGTGACATCACAGAAAGTTTGTGATGTCACAGTGAGGCTGTGCGGTCACTGTTGAAGATCTTGTTTCAATGGCAAGGCTAATTTCATCATGAGACTATGAAGTCACAGGTGAGTCTAAGATGTAACAGTTAGTCTATGAGGTCACAGTGAGGCTGTGATATCTGTGGGAAGATTGGTGGCACAATGAGGCCGTGATATAACACATGAGGTTCTGGTGCACTATTTATGATGTCAAAGGCTATGATGTCACTGCTGAGGCTGTCACGTCACTGTGAGCCTGTGCTATCTCTAGTGAGTCTATGGTGTCCTAGTAAGGCTAGATAGTATATCAGTAATACGGCTGTGATGTCACAGTGAGGCTGTGATGACAGTGGCAAGACTAATATAACAGTGAGGCTATTATGTTAGTGGTGATACTGTGATGTCACAGTGAGGCTGTGATGTCACAGTGCAACTGTGAGGTCAGTGGTTAGGCTATGATTTCAGAAGTGAGACTGATGTGAGTGATGAGGCTTAGTGTCACATTGACAATGTGATATAACTGGAGAGGTTGTGATGCCACAGTGAGGTTATGATATGGTTTCACTGGTGAGGCTGTAATATCAAGGTGAGCCTGTCATATCCATGTTGAAGCTGTGAATTCACAGTGAGGCTGTGAATTCAGTGAGTCTGTGCTGGCACAGTGTAGTTGTGAGTCACAGTGAGGTTGTGATGTCAGTAGTGATTGTGATTTCACAGGGAGACTATGACATTGGTTAGGCTGTATTGTCACTGGTAAAGGTCTAGTGTCACAGTGAGTTTGTGGTATCCAACCGAGGCTGTGATATCATAGTGAGGCTATGATGTCAGAGGTAAATATTTACATGACACTGGTGTTTTTATTTCAGGATATGACTGTGAAGTCGCTGTGCAGTTGTGATGTCACTGGCAAAGTTAGGATGTCACAGTGAGTTTGTGATGTCATAGTGAGGCTGTGAAGACATGGTGTGGCTATGATGTAACAGTGAGGCTGTGATGTCACAATGAGGCTATGATTTCCAAATGTGGCTGTGAGGTCAGTGGTTAGGCTTGATTTCAAAAGTGAGACTAATATGAGAGATGACACTGAGATGTTGCAATGGCATTGTGACATAACTGGTCAGGCTATGATGCCACAGTGAGATTATAATATCACCATGAAGTTTTAGTGTCACTGGAGAGGCTGTAATATCATGGTGAGCCTCTCATATCAGTGGTGAGGCTATGATGTCAGAGAGGCTGTGCTGGTACAGAATGGCTGTGATGTCCCAGTGAGGTTGTGATGTCAGTAGTGACTGTGCTTCTACAGGAAGACTATGTCATTGGTTAGGCTGTATTGTCACTGGAGAGGCTGTAATGTCAGAGTGAGTTTATTGTGTCAAGCTGAGGCTGTGATATCATAATGAGGCTATGATATCAGTGGTGAAGGTTTGTCACAGTGGGTGTGATGTTACAATGAGGCTGTGATTTTACTGTGAAGTTTTGATATCACTGGGGAAATTGTGATGCCACAGTGATTTTGTAATGTCAATTGTGACATTCTGGTGTCAGAGGGAGGCTGTCAGGTGTCAGTGAACTCGTGAGTTCAGTGGTGAGGCTATGGTGTTATAGTGAGGCTAGGTAGGATGTCAGTGATCAGGGTTTGATGTTGCAATGAGGCTATGATTTCTGAGGTGAGCCTGGGATGTCATATTCAGGCTGTGATTAAATAGTGAGGCTGTAACATCAGAGTCAATGCTGTGTTGTCACAGTTGGCCAATGATTTCAGAAGTGAGCCTGTGATGTTGTAGTGAGGCTGTCATGTCACAGTGAGGCTATAACATCAGAGGTGAGGCTGTGATGTCACAGTGAGTCTGTGTTGTCACCAGTTACTGTCAGGCTGTGACATTGCAGAGAGGTTTTGATGTCACGTGAGACTGTGAGGTCACTGTGGAGGCAAGGCTGAATTCACCATGAGGCTTTGACATAACAGGTGAGTCTCTGATGTAACAGCATAGCCTGCGTAGTCATAGTGAGGCTCTGAGGTCACTGTGAGGTTGTGATGTCTGTGGAAAGATTGATGTCACAATGAGTCAGTGATGTAACATGTAAGGCTGTGGTGTCACTATTTATGATGTCAATGGTCAAAGCTGGAAGAGGCTAAGTCACTGCAGACATCTTGGAAGTTGAGAGCTGCAGAAATGTTTGCAGCAAAGACAGATTTATCCTAGAGATAGGGGGGGACTAATCCACTTCAAGGCCCACCCCTTGTGATTGCCTTCCTCCAGCAAATTTCTCTCAATTTACCATGATCTTGCCAAACACATCAGACTGTGGGGGACATATTTCAAATCATGACAGTAAGGCTAGGTAGGATACCAGTGACGAGGCTGTGATGTCACAGTGTGGCTGTGATGTCACTGTGAGGCTGGGATGTCAATGTTAGGCTATCATGTCAGAAGTGAGACTGATGTGAGAGAGCACTGTTAAGGCTGTAATATCACAGTGAGTCTCTCGTATCAGTGTTGAAGCTGTTATGTCATAGTGAGGTTGTATTGGTACAGGGAGGCTGTCATGTTTCAGTGAGCCTGTGAGGTCAGTGGTGAGGCTGTGGTATCATAGTGAGGCTAGGTAAAATATCAATGATGAAGATGTGATGTCGCATTGAGGCTATGATTTCAGAGGTCAGCCAGTGATATCATAGTGAGGTTGTGATGAAATAGTGAGGCTATAACATCAGAGTCAATGCTGTGATGTCACAGTTGTGAAATGATTTCAGAGGTGTGGCTGGGATGTCACGATGATCCTGTCATATCAGTGGTAAGGCTGTGATGACACATGGAGGTTGTGATATCACAGTGAGGCTGTGTCAGAAGTGTGTATGTGATATCACCATGAGGATATTATGTCAGTGGCAAGGCTGATGTCACAGTGAGTTTGTGATGTCACAGTGAGGCTGTCATGTCACTGTCAGGTTATAATGTCACAGCGAGGTTGTGAGTACATAGTTTGCTGTGATGTCACAGTGAAGCTCTGATGACACAGTGATGTTGTAATGTCATTGGAGAGGCATGGATGGCAAAGTGAGGCTGTGATATTAGTGGTGAGACTGATGTCACAATGAAGCTGTGATGTCTCTGGTGAAGGTGTGATGTCAAAATAAGACTGGAATGTCAGTGGTAAGAAAGATGTCATAGTGAGTCTATAATGTCAATATTGAACCTATTATGAGACAGTGACCGTGGTGAGGCTGTGATGTCAAAGGCTGTGTAATCATTGGTGTGGTAGTGATGTCCGTGTTCTGAATAATGTCAGTAGTGATGCTGATGTCACAGGTGAGGCTGCTGTCACTGGTGAGGTTGTGATATCACAGTGAGTCTGTAATGTCAGTGGTAAGACTGATACTACAATGAGGCTATGATGTAACAGGTGAGCTTCTGGTGACAGTGGGCAGCCTGTGAAGTCACTGTGAGGCTGTGATGCCACCGTGAGTCTTTGATGTCACTGTGTGTCTCTGGTATCACCATGAGCCCATCATGTCACAGAGAGTTGGTGATAAAATGGTGGACGCTGTGAGGTCACAGTGAAACTGTGATGTCAGTGGCAAGGCTGATGTAGTGAGGTCAGTGTTGATGATCTGATGTCACATTGAAGCTGTGATGTCAGAGTGAGGCTATGTCAGAGGTGTGCATGTGATGTCATCATGAAGCTATTAGGTCAGTGGAAAGGCTGATATCACAGTGAGTTTGTGATGTCACAGTGAGACTCTGATGTAACTATCAGACTCAAATGTCAGGGTGAAGTTCTGAGGACACAGTGTGGCTATGATGTCCCAGTGAGATTCTGTTGACACAGCGATGTTGTAATGTCACTTGTGAATGTGTGATGTCACAATAATGCTGGAATGTCAGTGCTGAGCAAGATGTCACAGTAAGTCTATCATGTCATTGGTAAGGCTATGATGTCATTGGGGGACCTATTATGTGACAGTGACACTTATGAGGCTGTGATGTCACAAAGGCTGTGTTGTCACTGGTGTGGCAGTGATGTCAGTGTTCTGACTAATGTTATTGTGATGCTGATGTCACAGGTGAGGCTATGAGACTGATAGTAGAGATAAGACTGAGATGTCACTTTGATGATGTGATATTAGTGGTGAGGCTGTGATGCCACAGTGAAGTAATGATGTCACTGGCGAGTTGTGTCACTGGCAAGTCTGTAATATCACATTGAGTCTGACTCATCAATGGTGAGGCTGTGATGTCACAGTGAGGCTGTGCTGGCACAGTGAGGTGTGATGTCAGTACTAACTGTGCTTTCACAAGGAAACTATGACATTAGCGAGAGTGTATTTTCACTGGTGAGGGTCCAATGTAACAATGAGTTTATTGTGAGAAACTGAGGATGTCACAGTGATGCTGTGATGTCAGAGGTGAAGCTTTTTGTTGTAGTTATCATTTGATGGCACAGTATGGTTGTGATGTGACAATGAGGCTGTGATGTCACTGTGAGGTTGTAATATCACTGGAGAAGTTGTGGTTTCACAGTGAGGCTGTGATATCAATAGTAACACTGAGGTGTCACATGGAGGCTGTCATGTTTCTGTGAGCCTGTGAGGTCAATGGTGAGGCTGCCATGCCCATGTGAGGCTAGGTAGGATGAGGGTGTGATGACACATTGAGGTTATGATTTCAGAGGTGAGCCTGTAATGTCACAGTGAGGCTGCAATGAAATATTGAGGATATAACGTCAGGCTATAACAATGCTGTGGTGTCAATGGGGAAATGATTTTAGAAGTGAGCCTATGATGTCACAGTGAGGCTGGCATGTCACAGTGAGGCTATAACCTCAGAGGTGAGGCTGTGATGTCACAGTAAATCTGTATTGTCTCCAGTGATTCCATGTTATCACAGTGAGGCTGTGATGTCAGTGGAGTGAGATTGTGACATCACAATGAGGTTGTGATTTCTGTGGTTAGGCTGTGATATCAGAATAAGGCGGATGAGACTGATGAAAATATGATGTCACAGTGAAGCTGGCATGCCACTGGTGAGGCTGTTATGTCACCGTGAGGCTTTGATATCATCATGTGGCTGTGGTGTTACCATGAGCCTTGGTGATGTCACTGTGGAGGCTGTGAAGTCACAGTGAGACTGTGATATCAGTGGCAAGGTTGATGTCAGAGTGAGCCTATGATATCAGTGATGATGCTGTGAAGTCACATTGACAATATGATATCAGTGAAAGGCTGATGTCACTGGTGAAGCTATGATGTCAGTTGTGAAACTATTATGTGACAGTGACACTGGTTAGGCTATGATGACAAAGGATGTATTGTCACTGGTGTGATAGTAATGTCAGTTTTCTGACTAATGTCAGTGGCGATGCTGATATCACAAGTGAGGTTATGCTGTCACTTGTGAGACCATGATGTCACACTGAGGCTGTGATGTCACTGTGAAGGTGACCACCAACTGTGGGTGGTCATGTTACCATGAGGTGATATCACTCTGGAAGCTGTAATGTCACAGTAAGTTTGTGATGTCAGTGGCAAGAGTGATGCCACAATGAGACTATGATGTAACAGGTGAATCTGTCGTGTTAGTGGTCAGGCTATGATGCCAGCATGAGCCTTTGGTGTCACTGAGTGGCTGTGGCGTCCCCATGAACCCATGTTGTACAGAGAGTTAGTGATATTATGGTGGAGGCGATGAGGTCATAGTGAGGCTATGATATCAGTGGCAAGGTTGATGTCACAGTGGGGCTATGATGTCACTGTGAGGGTTGTTTGTCACTGTGGTCTGTCATGTCACTGTGAGGTGATATCATTTTGGAAGCTGTGATGTCTCAGTGAGGCTGTGATGTCAGTGGCAAAACTGAAGTCACAATGAGGCTATGATGTAAAAGTTTAGTGTGTGGTGTCGTGGGCAGGTTTTGAGGTTACTGTGAGGCTGTGTTGTTCAGTGAGGCTGGGATGTCGCTGATAAGGCAGTGATGTCACAGCAATGCTGTAGTGTCACTGTTGAGGATGTCAAGTGACCGTGAGCCTGAGATATCAGTGATGAGCTGTGGTGTAACAGGGAGACTATGACAACACAGAGAGGTTGTGATGTCACAGTGAGTCAGTGAGGTCACTGTGGAAGTTGTGATGTCAGTGGCAATGTAGTTTTCACCATGAGGCTATGATGCAACAGGTGAGTCTATGATGTAACAGGCTAAATTGTGAGGTCACAGTGAGGTGTGAGGTCACTGTGAGGTGTGAGGTCACTGTGAGGCTGTGATATCTGTGGAAAACTGATGTCACATTGAATCAGCGATGTAATATATGAGATGCCGTTGTTTATAATGTCAAAGACTATGATGTTACTACTGAGGCTGTCACATCACTGTGAGTGTGTGCTCTGTTATGAGGCTGTTATGAGACCATGATGTCACACTGAGGCTAAATGTCACTGTGAAGGTTGTATGTCACTGTGGGTTGTCATGTTATAATGAGGTGATATCACTCTGGAAGCTGTAATGTCATAGTGAAGCTGTGATGTCAGTAGTGTATTGGGAGGCTAGACAGGATGTCTGTGGTGTCACTGATGCTCTGATATCAGAGATTAGCCTATGTCATGTCTCAGTGAGGCTGTGATGTTAGAGGTAGGCTGTGATACCACATTAAGGCTGTGAAGTGACAGTGAAGCTGTGATGTCACAGTGAGGCTGTGAAGTCAGTGGTAAGACTGAATCCACACTGAGTAGATGATGTAACAGGAGAGCCTGTGGTGTATGTGGGTAGGGTATGAGGTCACAGTGAGTATGTGATGTCACTGTGAAGGTTGTATGTCATTGTGTCCTGTAATGTCACCATGAAGTCACCATCACACTGAGGCTGTGATGTCAGTGGCAAGACTGATTTCACAATGAATCTATGATGTAACAGGTTAGTCTTTGGTGTCAGTGGGCAGGTTGTGAAGTCACCGTGAAGCTGTAATGTTGCAGTGAGGCTCTGATATCAGAGCTGATTCTATGAGATATCAATGAGGCTCTGTTGTTTCTGTGAGATCGTGATATCAGTGGTGATAGAATATGACATCACAGTATGACTGAGATTTCAGCTGTCATGCTGTGATGTCAGAAGTGAGGCTGATGTCAGTGATGAGCTGAGATGTCATAGTGTGGCTGAGAGGTTACTGGTGAGGCTGTGATGTCCCCTCAGGCTGTGCTGTCACTGTCGAGGCTGTCATGTGACCGTGAGCCTGAGATGTCAGTGATGAAGCTGTGGTATCATAGCAAGGCTACACAGGATGTCTGTGGTGTCACTGATGCTATGATTTCAGAGGCAAGCCTATGCCACAGTGAGGCTGTGATGTCAGAGGTGAGGCTGTGATGTCACAGAGAGGCTGTGATTTCAGAAACGAGGCTATAATGCCACTGTGAGGCTGTGATATCACTCTGAAGCTGTAATATCAGTGTAAGCTGTGACATCACAGAGAGCTTGTGAGGTATAAGTGAGGCTGTGAGGTCACTGTGAAAGATGTGATGTCAGTGGGAAGGCTGATTTCACCATGAGGCTATGATGTAAAAGGATGTAACAGGTTAGACTCTGAGGGCACAGAGAGGTTGTGATATCTGTGGGAAAAATGATGTCACTATGAGGCAGTGATGTAACATGTGAGGCTGTGGTGTCACTGTTTAGGATCTCAAAGGCTATGATGTCAATGTTGACGCTATTATGTCACTGTGAGCCTCTGTGCTATCTGTGGTGAGTATGTGGTGTCATAATAGAGATAGGTAGGATACCAGTGGTGAGGCTATGATGTCACAGTGTGGCTCTGATATCCCCATGAGGCTGTGATGTCACCCTGATGCTGTGATGTCACAATGCGTTGTGAGGTCGATGGTTTGGTTGTGATTTCTGGAGTGAGAGTTATGTGAGAGATGAGGCTGAGATGTCGCATTGACAATGTGATGTAACTGGGGAGGCTTTATTGCCACCATGAGGTTATGTTGTCACCATGAGGCTGGGGTGTCCCTGGTGAGACTGTGATATCACAGTGAATCTGTCCTATCAGTGGTGAGGCTGGGACAGTGAGGCTGTGATGTGACAGTGAGTTTGAGATGTCACAATGAGGTTGTGCTGTCAGTACTGACTGTACTTTCACAGTAAGAACATGTCATTAATGAGGTTGTATTGTCACTGGTGAGGCTCTAATGTCACACTGAGTTCATTATGTCAAACTGAGGCTGTGATGTCATGGGGTGACTATGATGTCAGAGGTGAATGTTTACATGACAATGGAGCTTTGATATTGTATGGCTGTGAAGAAACTGTGAGGTTGTGATGTCACTGAGGAAGTTATGTAGCCACAGTGAGTTTGTGATATCACAGTGAAGCTGTGAGGACACAGTGTAGCTATGATGTCACAGTGAAGCAGTGATGTCACAGTGAGGATGTGATATCACAGTGCAGCTGTGAGGTCAGTGGTTAGGCAGTGATTTCAGAAGTGAGACTGATGTGAGTGATGAGGCTTATAACTAGTGAGGCTGAACTGCCACAGTGAGGTTATGATATCACTGGTGATATTAGGAATGTCATCGTGAGGCTACTATGTCAGTGGCAAAGCTGATGTCTCAGTTGAGTTTGTCATGTCACCATGAGGCTATATTGGCACTATCAGGTTATAATGTCACAGTAAGACTGAGAACACAATGTGGCTATGATGTCACAGTGAGGCTCTGTCTGCACAGTGGTGTTGTGATTTCACTGGAGACGTTTTGATGGCACAGTGAGTCTATGATGTTAGTGGTGAAGCTGACGTCACAATGAGGCTGTTATGTCACTGACAAAGGTGTGATGTCAAAATAAGGCTGGAATGTCAATGGTGAGAAAGATGTCAGAAAGATGTCATAGTGTTTCTATGATGTCACTGGTGGGGCTATGATGTCAGTGGTGAACCTTTTATGTGACAGTGACACTGATGAGGCTGTGATGTCAAAGGCTGTGTTGTCACTGGTGTAGCAGCAGTGATGTCAGTGTTCTGATTAATGTTAGTGGTGACACTCATGTCACAGGTGAAGCTCTGCTGTCACTGGTGAGGCTGTGATATCACTGTGAAGGTGATATCACTCTGAAAACTGTGATATCACAGGGAGACTCTGATGTCAGTGGCAAGACTGATGTCATAATAAGGCTTTGATGGAACATGTGAGCTTGTGGTATCAGTGGGCAAGTTGTGAGGTCACTGTGATGCTGTGATATTGCAGTAAGGCTCTGATGTCAGTGCTGATTCTATGAAATATCAGTGAGGCTGTGAGGTCAAGAGTGATGCTTGGATATCACCGTGAGTTTAGGACATTAGTGGTGAGGATGTGATATCACCGTGAGCCTGTCATATCAGTGGAGAGGCTGTGATGTCACTCTGAGACTGTGATGTTACCATGAGGTTGTGACATTATAGTTTGACTGATTTTAGTTGTTATGCTGTGTTGCATTTCACCTTCATGGTTGATGATAAATGACCATCACGCAGCTTAAGAAAACAAGGAGTTTACTTTCTTATGACAGTCCATTACAGTTCTCAGTCCATCAAGATGGGAGAGCACACACCAAAACCAGGACCACGGGAACTGGCCACACCATCATCAAATAATGGCTGAGAGATGGACAATCGTTACTTGTCAGATCAGCACATCTGGCCAAGTGAACAGAAGGATGCCAACTCTTTCAGCCAGCTCTCTGTGATTTATCCAGAGCCTAATCCCACCCACCATGGGCTGAGTCTTCTCCATCTGCTAGACAATCTCCTTCAGGTTTGCTCTGGGTTTAACTCAACTATCAACTCTCTACAACTGTTGCCCAGAGCTCAAACCCTCAATAGTCAAGTTGACACCTGTGCTTAACTATGACACTATACCCCTTGTCAACTTGAACCAAAACAATAGCTCTTTTAAACTGTAACCTTTCCTTGTGCCTACAGATGTTAAAATACAAATACATTCCATGAACAAATTTAAAACGTTCTCATTAAATCTTCAGTACCAGCATTTTAAAAGTTCAGTTTTTTAACTTTAAAAGGATTAAATCAGAATAAGTTAAGTACTTTAAAACAAATAAAACGTTAAAACAGAAGGATCTTGATACAATAAGAAAACATTTAAATTAAGGTCCAAGTCCAGCAAATTACCACATCCTGTACTTTAATGTCCATCTTCTGTTGCTCCTCAGTGTGGCTGCGATGTCATGGTGGCTCAAAGATTTCAGGAATTCCCACTCCCTGTTTGCAGTTCAAAATTGTAAAAGCAGAATTCCTTTGAACCAAGCTGAATCTCCACGCGCAGCAGTTCTCAGCATACATCCCCTGTTCTGGCATCTCCAACACTCTGGGTTTGCCTCATCAGCTATAAACATCACCTTCTCTTGCAGGGCTCTATGCCTGCCACTTGGTGCCAAGCTTTTGTTGCTTTCCATGAACCACTCAAATCATTCACTCAAAACAACATGACCTGGGGGACATTGTCAGACTCCAAAGCGAGTTTAAAATCTAGCTTAGTCCACGTAAACCATAGCTATAACAAGTTTTATGGGGTGATGCTGGAAAAACCTCTTTTAGGTAGCCAAACATCCAAAGGGCAAGAAATGCCTTTAACTTGGGATTTGGCTCCTGAAGGAACTTGAGTTTCCAAATCACAAACTTTCCATACAGTGGTTTTCACATCTTCCACCGTCCCAGTGCAAGTCACTAGGTTTTCCTTCACTGATACTCATTTCTCCAATAGCAGCAGATATTCTGCTTCCTGCCCTTTGCACATCCAAGCCTTTAAGGGTGCCAACACAGCTCTCCTCTGTCAAGCAAACCAGTCCATCAACTTTAAATCTCTCTCAGCAATTGGCCCACTATACTCTGAAGAATGGTATTTGTAAATCCACAAAGTGAAAATTCTCAAGGATTTCCAACTTTGTCTAGCAGAACCGTTCAAAAGCCACAAAAGCCACAAATCAGCAACACCTCATTTCCAGGTACCAAATTCTGTTGCAGTTTACCTGCATAGTTGCTGATTAATAACCATCACACAGCTTGAGGGAACAAGGCGTTTACTTTCTTATGATAGTCCAGTTACAGTTCTCAGTCCAGCTTGATGGGAGAGCATACACAAAAACCAGGGCTGGAGGAACTGGGCACAACATTACCATATAATGGCTGAGAGACAGATAATCCTTACTTGACTGACCATCATATCTGGCCAAGTGAACAGAAGAATGTCAACTCTCTCAACGAATTCTCTGTGATTTATTCAGGGCTGAATCTCACCCACCACGTGCTGGGTCTTCCCCATCAGCTAGACAATGTCCTTCAGGTTTGCTATGTGCTTAATGCAAACATCAACTCTCTACAATTGTGCCCAAAGCACAAACCCTCAATAGTCAAGTTGATACCTGTGCTTAACGATTACAGGCTGTGATGTCAGAGGTGAAGCTGATGTCAATGATGAGGCTGAGATGTCACAGTGAGGCTTGGATGTTACTGGTGAGGCTGTGATGCCACAGGAAGGCTGTGATGTCAGAGAAGAGGCTATAATGTCATAGTGAGACTGTGATATGACTGTGAAGCCATATTACTATGAGACTTTGACATCACAAAGAGGTTGTGATGTCACTGAGAGTCGGTGATGTCAGAAGTGAGGCTATAATGTCATAGTATAGCTGTGATGTCACCATGAGGATGTGATGTCACCATGACTATGTGATCTCACAGTGTCGCTGTGATCTCACAGTGTTGCTGTGAGGTCAACAGTTAGGCTGTGATTTCAGAAGTAAGACTGTTGTGAGAGATGAGACTGAGATGTCTCATTGACAATGTGATAAAGCTCGTGAGGCTGAGATACCACATTGAGGTGAGGATGACACTATGAGGCTGTGGTATCACTGGTGAGGCTGTAATATCACGGTGAGACTATCCAATCAGTGATGAGGCTGTGATGTCACAGTGAGATTGTAATGTCATAGTGAGGTTGGGATGTCAGCAGTGACTGTGCTTTCACAGGGAGACTATGTCATTGTGATGATTTAATGGCACCGTATGTCTGTTATGTCACAATGAGTCTGTGATGTCACAGTGAAACTGTTATGTCACTGAGGAAGTTGTGATGTCACAGTGAGTTTGTGATGGCAACAGTGACACTGCGGTGTCACAGGGAGGATGTCATGTTTCAGTGAGTCTGTAAAGTCAGTGATGAGTCAGTGTTGTGAGAGTGAGGATTTGATGTCATCATATGGCTGTGATGTCAGCATGAGTGCATGATGTCACAGGGAACTGGTGATATCATAGTGGAGGCTATAAGGTCACAGTGAGACTGTGATGTCAGTGAGAAGACGATATCACAGTGAGGCTATGATGTCAGTGTGATGCTGTGATGTTACAATGAGGCTGTGTTGTCACAGTGAGGTTATGTCAGAGATGGGTATGTGATGTCACAATGAAGCTATTATTTCTGTCAGGATATAATGTTACAATGAGGCTCTGATGACACAGTGATGTTGTGATGTCACTGGAGAGGTTTGGTTGGCACAGTGAGGCTGTGATGTTAGTAGTGAGGCTGATGTCACAATGAGCCTGTGATGTCACTGGTGAAGGTGTGATGTCACAATAAGGTTGGAATGTCAATGGTGAGAAAGATATCATAGTGAGTCTATGATGTCACTGGTGAGGCTGTGATGTCAGTGGTGAATCATCAAAGTATCACTGTAACATAAAGCTTCACTTTTGACGTCATAGCCTAACTGTGACATCGCAGCCTCAGTTTGACACAATAAACTCACTGTGACATTAGAGCCTTACCAGTGACAATACAGTCTCAGCAATGACATTGTCTCCCTGTGAAAACACAGTCACTACTGACATCACAACCTCACTGAGACATTACAACCTAACTTTGATATCACAGTCACAGTGTGCCAGGCCAGCCTCACTATAACATCACAGCCTCATCACTGATATGATAGGCTCACTGTGATATTAGAGCCTCACCAGTGACACCATATTCTCAGGGTGATATCATCACCTAACTGTGGAATCTCAGCCTCACTGTGACATAACAGCCTGACTGTGATATCATAGCCACATTTTGTCCTCACATCTTTACTGTGACAGCACAAAATCACTGTGGCATCATAACTTCCCCAGTGACATCATGATCTCACATTGACTTCACAGCCATACCATGTAAACAAAGCTTAACTATCACATAAACATTCACCTCAGACTTCATAGCCTCACCATGACATCACAGCCTCAGTTTGACACAATAAACTCACTGATATTACAGCCTCACCAGTGACAATACAGCCTTACCAATGACATCGTTCTCCCTATGAAAGCACAGTCACTACCGACATCATAACCTCACTCTGAAGTGACTACTTCACTATGACATCATACGCACACTGTGCGAGCAGAGTCTCACTGTGACATCACAGTCTCACCAAGGATATGACAGGTTTACCTTGATATTACAGCCTCACCAGTAACACCACAGCCTCATGGTAACAGCATAACCTCACTGGCATCACAGCATCAATTATATCATATCTTCATAGTGATCATCAGTTATATCACAGATGTCATAGAGAGTCTATGATGTCACTGATGAGGCTATTATGTCAGTGGTAAGCCTATTACATGATGTGAGGGTTGTATATCACTGTGGGTTATCATGTCACCATAAGGTGATATCACTCTGGAAGCTGTGAGATCACAGTGAGGTTGTGATATCAGTGGTGATAGACTATGACATCGCAGTTTTGCTGTAATTTCAGTGTTTAGGCTGTGACTCGTCAGTGATGAGGTTAAAATGTCACCTAAAGGAGCAGATATTACTAGGAGGTGAGTGGACAAGGTGAAAGAGTGCAGAAAATAAAACGCAATGACTAGAACCAAAGTGAAAGTCAAAACAACTCCTAAAAAGGCAACCAATGTCCAAGGAGAGACCTAGTGTAGGACTTATGGAGAGGTGTTTTGGATTTAAGGGTGACTTCAGAGCTTAATCACTCCCCGGGGCCATATGCCCCTGGGTTGGGATTGAGAGATTGATAGTTCTTTCTTGATTCTGTGGGTGATGGTGCATGGCTGTTCTTAGTTGGTGGAGTGATTGTCTGGTTAATTCCAATAACAACTGATGCTCTGGTGCTCCAGACATTAGAAGGTGGTGCTGCCTTCAGTGTAGATGAGGAACCCACTCTGGTAAAATTTGATGAGTGGCCCCTTTGGTTTTGTGTTCCTATGCTTATGGTGCCTGAAGGAGAGCAGGTGGCCCCCTTCCCATCTCCATTCCCTGTTTGTCCATCATTGTGTTTTTTAGGTTTGTGACACTACTGATTCAGGGAAGTCCTAGCCTGGGCTCCCAAATTCAGAAGGTCTAGCTACAGACAATCCTGAACAAGGAATCATACAGGCTGAGGGATGGACAACCAATGGGTGGAGGGATGAACAACCAACTGGAAGGAGTGATGAACAACCAATGGGAAGCAGGCATCTAACCTGGACACCTAGTAATCAGCTAAATGATTGGTGGCTGCTCACCCTTCCCCTGAGCAGAGGGGTGGCCACACCTGATTGGGCCCCAACTACATATAAGCCCAAACACTTCCTGATTAAAGCTGAGTCTGCAGCCAACTCGTCATCTGCATGGTGCTTCTCACCTGACTCCCTGGGTCTAGGTGGTGACCCCGTCGCTGGTTCACCCATTCACCTCGAGCCCACGAGGCCTTGCTGTTTCCCCTCTTCCCCCAGCTGGCCTGGCACGGGATCCAGCGACATCTGGCACTCCAACACAGGGCTACCTTCAGTGTAGACAAGATACCTATTCCAGTAAAGTTCAGTGAATGCCTCCTTTGGTTTTGTGTTCCTGTGTTTATGGTGCCTGAAGGTAAGCAAGTAGCCCCCTCCTCTTTCCCTTTCCTTGTTTCTCCTTCATTGTGTTCAGAAAATTAGGAACACAATCACTCACTCACTTGATTTACTGATGATCAAAGAGTCCCAATCGCTTGTTTGATTTCCCCATGATCAAAGAGCCCTTCTAAAATAAGGCTTTTCCCCTGAGTTCATATGAGAAATTGATCCCCTCAGAACTTGGAGTCCAGACTCAGTTACATTGAATCATCCTGACCGGGGGCATACCACCCAGGGGAGTAACAAACCCCTGAAGTCCCTCACTAAGCACAGGGCACTGCATATGTCCTACACTAGGTCTGTTCTTGGATGTCGATTACCCTTTTAGAAGTTGTTTTCACTTTCACCTTGGTTCCAGTCACTGCCTTTTACATTTTTCTGCACTTTTTTGCCTTGTCCACTCACCTCCTAGTCCTCTCTGCTCCATTAGGGAATCTTTCCTCTCCATAATGGGAATTTACCGCCCCATCAGAAGGCACCCCAGCTGAATGCCCTTAAGGATCTACTAGATTTATGTAGGATCAAAGTGATGCTGAAGGACTTCAAGACTTTTGGGAGGAAGCTTTAATCTTAGCTCCTTGGATTCCCCAGAAAATGTTTGGGATGGGAGTGCTTTTCCTGACATATAAGAGGGAAGTCCAGGAAAGCCATATCCTTCCAGCCCCTTTGTTCCCATCCTCCTAGGCATTGTAGCAAGTCTTAAAGGATCCTTCACTGAGGAAGTGATTAATTGCTACAATGTAACTTGTGGAGAGAACCCAAAATTGATCCTTTGTTCTTCTTCCAGATTCCTTCCTTCCCCCTCCCCGGTTGAGGACTCTGCAGAGGACTCATAGGTCTGTGCCGAGGGTGACTCCACCCCCTGTCAGAATGGACCCCTGCTGATCTCTCCTTCATACATACCCGTGCATCCCTTATCCTCCTTTCTCAGACACACCCTATGGAAGACACTCCACTTGGACTGAGATCCTCCTTCACCAGTAATCATGCTATGCCAAGGGCACCCAGGGATGCTCTAGAGCAACACACATACAGGCATGCCCATGACCCTATGGCTACCTTCCCTGTAAATGTGAAACCAAATATTCAGATGTGGTCATGGGTTTCTACCCCCTTAGGGGACCTGGTGATAATTAGAAAAGCTGTAAAGGAAGGTGGGGTCCACTCTCCTTATTTTGAACAGCTCCTTTTATAATGAGCTTTCCAATTACAGACCCATTATAATTGATATTCTTTCCTCAAGGCTATTCTCTCCCCCTCAGACTTTCTACAATGGGGGAAGCCTATGACAACATGGCTGAAAGCCAAGCCCAAACTAATCTACAATATGAAATACAAATTACAATAGAAATGCTTACAGGTAGAGGTCAATATGATCCTGTTTCACAATCTACCATTGCAATTCCCATGTACTTTGACAAGGTTAGGCAAATAACTTTACAAAGACTAAAGGCTTGCAGACCTCAAAAACCAGAGTTCTTTTTTCGTAACCCTATCCAACATGATGAAAGATTTGCTGACTTTTTAACACATATGACCAAAGCGGTGGAGAGATGCACCCCAGATGGACCAGCAAGAGACACATTGATTAACAAATACACCTGCTTGTAACATGGTCACTCCTTTCAATAATGAACATATTCATAAGTGGATAGTAGCTACCAAAGATATCAATCCCTCCGCCACCCCATTTGAGGCTTTGGCTACTTCTGTTAATGCTCTGGCCATTCACAAACAGACAAAGGACACCCCCTTTTTAGGGGCTGTGGAGAGCC
The DNA here is from genome assembly GCA_023101885.1 of Typhlomys cinereus. Classification (NCBI taxonomy): domain Eukaryota; kingdom Metazoa; phylum Chordata; class Mammalia; order Rodentia; family Platacanthomyidae; genus Typhlomys; species Typhlomys cinereus. The sequence goes on from JALPQD010000058.1 coordinate 7,483,368, forward strand.
TAGACGTTTTAAAAACTCATGCCCTAAGCTCATGATTAAGCTGAGAACACCTTGCCCCAAATGTAGGAAAAGTTTACACTGGGCTAAAGACTGTAGGTCCAGCTATAAAAAGGGTTCTTTAAACTCAAGGAGGGGCAATCTTCAGCCCTGCTAAAAAGAGGGTCACCCAGCATCCAATGGACACTCCCTGTGTATAACCATGTACCTCAAATGACGGTCTCCCTGGATGGGATGCCAATCAAAGGCATATTAGATGAGGCACTTATGTTACCATAATCACAGAGAATGATGCTAGACGAATGAATGTCACATTGGGAATACAAGCAAGGATACCCCATAAAAGAGGTAGGAGGAAACCAACCGACCAAAAAAGTTACAAACAATGTAAACTGTAAAGACCATGATGGCAATATAGACCATATTAAACCATTAGTAGCAAATATCACTACCACTCAGGGATTTGATGACTGCCATGGGTGTCATATTGACAACAGATGACCAAGCTTTTTACGATGACATCTTAGAAAAAGATGTCATTGGTTCATCTGGCAGACTGAATGACACTTCTCCAGCAAAAGATACACAGCATCTCCAATTCTAAAGGCCACTGCTTCTGCACTAAGAACACCAGAACCATCTAAACTGGACTCACATGGGCCCCATATGGGTGGAGCAGTGGCCAATATTAGAACCAAAACTTTCTGCTCCCAAATCTTTAGTAGAAAAATTAAGACTGGGACATATTGGACCCACCTTAAGCTCTCATAACACCCCTATCTTTGTATTAGAAAAAAGACAGGGAAATATCACCTGTTACAAGATCTACACCAGGTTAATAAGCACATGATAAAAATGGGCCCACTCCAGGCTGGTATCCCACATCCCAGCTCCATTCCTTTGAATTGCTACCTAGCTATCAAAGATATCAAGGACTGTTTTTTTCTCACTTCCCTTACATGAGGATGACAGACAATTTTTTGCCTTCACTGTATGGGAACCCAATTATCAAACCCCTGCAAAGAGATTTCATTGGAAAGTTCTACCTCAAGGAATGAAAAACAGTCCAACAATATGTCAACATTATGTTGCTACAGTGACACAATATATTAAGACTCAATGCTTGTTTACCTATTATATGGATGATTTACTCATGGCCCACAAATCACAAGAAACATTGAAATCCCTCCTTTCAGAACTCCTACAGAATCTTAACAACATTGGCCTTTACATTGCTAATAATAAAGTACAACTGGTCCCTCCTTATGGATTTCTACGTTATAAAATTACCTCCAACATTAGGCCTTTGTCCCCACAGTTGCTAGTAAGTAAGGAATACTCCTTAAATGAGCTACAAAAACTATATGGCTTAAACCCTTCCTATCTCTTTCCTCTGAGGATTTACTACCCTTCTTTAATCTATTAAGACTTTCAAATCACCCCACAAAAACATTACTTTGCCCCCTGGTGGTACAAAAGGCCCTTTATTCTATATCAGCCTCATTAGACACTCTAAATATCCATAGGATAAACACCCAGGAACTCTTATGGGGAATTGTCCTCTCTATGAGGGAGGCCCCATTAGGCCTCATCTAACAAAAACAAGGACCCCTTTTTTGGATCTATCTCTCGTGGTCCACCTTTTATAAAATAATTCCCAGACTTGAAGCTGTTCACCTTGTAGCATATATTGTAACAGAATTTTTAAAAGGGAGCCTGATAAAATGATCTTGCCCATTTCCCTGACAGAAATTCATTTTAAATGAGAGATAATTTCCTTTTTCAAGCTACAATGACAGGCTTTGTAGGTGACTTAGATGACTACCTTCCTCCTGATAAGCTCCTTCAGACGATAAATACCTCACGATACAGTCTCATTCTCATGCCTTCCCCTCTTACTCACCCACCCCTGGTGCTCCATATGCCTTTACTGATGCCAACATCCATTAAATAGGGGTGATAATCAAAGCCCCTAAGAAACCGGACAAAATTTTTTATGGCCCAATAAAGAATCTGTCCAAATTGGTGAAGTGTATGCCATTATCAAAGCCTTAGAGGAAACCCAAACTGGCCCATTAACATTTTCTCTGACAGTTGGTATGCAGTACAGTCTACTAAGGTTATTTCCATCTCCAGCTTTAGGGACTCATCATTTCCTGTTGATATTGCATTACAGACGCTTAAAATGCTCTTAGAGGATAGACAACATCCCTTTTTCATTGAGCACATAAGATTTCATTCGAGATTACCAGGGTTCACTGAAACATGAAAGCCTCCCTGTGAGACAACAATATCAGTATTGACATCACAACCTCACTTTGACATCACAAATTCCCCAGTGACATCACATCCTTACATTGACATCACAGCTTCACTTATGCCATCATAGCCTCACTGTGACATCACAGCCTCAGTTTGACACAATAAACTCATGGTGACATTAGAGCCTCACCAGTAACAATACATCCTCACCAATGACATAGTCTCTCTGTAAAAACACAGTCACTATGGACATCACAATCTCCCTATGTCATCAGAGCCTCACTGTGACATCATAGCCACTCTGTGACATCACAGCCTCATGGTGACAGATCACGCACAGTGTGTCATCACAGCCTTACTGTGACATCAGCCTCATGGGGACATCACAGCCTTACCACTTGTATCAAACCTAGATTTACTATAACACCACAGCCTCACCAAAGATAGCACCGGCTCACAGTGACATGACAGCCTCCACAGTGACATCATAACATTGATATAGTACACAATGACACCACAGCCATACATGTTACATTACTGACTCACTGTGACATCAATCTTCCCACAGCCTCACTGTGACTTCACAGGCTAACCTGTTACATCATAGACTCCCCTGTTACATCATAGTGTCATGGTGAAAACAGCCTTTGCTACTGACATCACATCTTCCACAGTGACCTCACAGGCTCACTATTACATCACAGCTTCCAGTGTGATATAACCTCACAGTGACATGACAGTCCACAGTGACATACAATCCTCACAGTGACATCACAGCCTTAGTGTGACATCAAAGCCTCACAAATGACAGCACATCCTCACCTGTAACATCAGTATTGCCCCTGATATTAGTCCAAACCCTGACATCACTGCCACAGCAATGACCCCACAACTTTTCACATCACAGCCTCACCAGTGTCACTGTCATGTAATAGGTTCACCACTGACCCAGCCTCAACAGTGACATCATAGATTCACTATGACAGCTTTCTCACCACTTCGATTCCAGCCTTATTGTGATATCACAGCTTCACCAGTGACATCACAGCCTCAATTCGACATGAGCCTTGCCACTGACATAGTAGGCTCATGGTGATATAACAAGAGTCTTGCTGTGACATCATAGCCATATTGTGTACTCACAGCCTCACTGCGACATTACCACATGACAATGACATCACAGCTTCACTGTTTTAAGACAGTTGCTGGTAAATTGTACACTGTTTCCTCACAGCCTCTCTGTGACATTACAAGTTGACAGTGACATCACAGCATCACTGTTACATCACAAACTCACTGTAACATCTGCCTTGCCACTGATATAACAGGCTCATGGTGACATTACATACACACCACTGACATAGCCTCAATGTGACATCACAGGATCACCACTGACATCATAGCCTCAATGTGAAATCAGCCTTGCCACTGACATTACAGTCTCACTGTGATCTCACAGCGAGGTCTCACTGTGATCTCACAGCCTCACTATGACATCACAGTATCACCTCTAAAATCATAGCCCAACTGTGACATCACAGCATTGACTCTGACATTACAGCCTCACTTTTTCATGACAGTCTCACTATGATATTACAGGCTCACCTCTGAAATCATAGTCTCTATGCAATATCACACCCTCATCTTTGACTTCTATCTATCCTAACTATGTCACTACAGCCTCAACACTGACCATACAATCTCATTGAAACATGACAGACTCTCTGTGAAACCACAGTGTCACTATTAATATCACAATCTCATTGTGACATCATAATGATCCCAGTGGTATGACAACCTCACCTATGATGTTAGAAACTGTCTGTGACATGATAGCCTCACTATAACATTACAGGTTCACCTCTGATATCATTGCCAGACTGTGATATCACAGCATCAACTCTGATGTTTTAGCTTCACTGTTTCATCACAGCCTCATTATGATATCAAAGGTTCATCGCTGAAATCATAGCCTCAATGCAGCATCACACCCTCAACACTGATGTCAATTCTAGCCTCACGATGACACCACAGATCACCAGTGACAACAAAGGCTCGCTGAAACATGACAGCCTTCCTGTGACACCACATTGTTGCAATTGACATCTCAAATTCACTGTGATATCACAACATTCCCAGTGACATCACCTCATGGTGACATTAGACTTATTGTGACATCACAGCCATATCATGCAAAGTATCACTGAGACATAAACCTGCACCTGTGACATCGTAACCTTGCTGTGATATCGCATCCTCAGTTTGAATGTATAAACTCACTGTGACATTTGAGTCTTACCAGTGACAATACACCCTCACCTATGACATAGTCTCCCTGTGAAAGCACAGTCACTACTGACATCGCAACCTCACTGTGACATCACAGACCTACTGTGAAATCACAGCCTTACCTGTGACATCAGCGTCACCACAGACATTAGTCAGAACACTGACAAGACTGCCACACTTGTGACACCACAGACTTTGACATCATAGCTTCACCAGTAACATCATAGACTTGCTATGACAACTTTCTCACCACTGACATTCCAGCCTTATTGTGACATAACACCTTCACCACTGACATCACAGCCTCATTGTGACATCAGCCTCAACAATAATGTCATCACCTCAAGTGCCATCAAAACGTCTCCACTAACATCAAAACATCACTGTGTCATCAGAGCCTCACTGTGACTTCATAGCCATACTGTGTCCTTACAGCCTCACTGTGACATCACAACCTGACAGTGCCATCACAGCCTCACTGTGACATCACAAACTCTCTGTGACATCAGCTTTGACACTGACAAAATAGCCTCATGGTGAAATCAGGTACATACCTCTGACATAGCCTCACTGTGACATCACAGGATCACCACTGACATCATACCCTCAGTGTAACACCAGCCTTGGGACTGATATCACAGTCTCACTCTGACCTCACAGCCTCCACTGTCACAGCATCTACTCCCTGTGACACCATGGACTCACGGTGTCACCACAGTCACACAAGGACATCTAAGCCTCATGGTGGCATGACAGCCCCATCCGTGACATGCCAGACTCAATGTGATATACCCTCATCACTCACATCAGTCTCATTCTGATATCACAGCCTAACCATTGAAATCACACTCTCACTGTGATGTCATAGTCTTGCTCTTCTGATATCACAGCCTCACTCTGATATCATGGCATAACTGATGACAATACACCCTCACTATAACATCACAGAGTCAACCTCTGAGGTTATAGTCTCACTGTGACATGACAGCCTCACTATGACATCACAGACTCACCCCTGAAATCATTGCCCAATTGTCTTATCACGACATCAACTCTATTATACCTTCCCTGTTTCATCACAGCCTCCCTATAATATCACAGGCTCACTGGTCAAATAATAGCCTCAAGGCGGCATTATACCCTCATCACTGACATCCAACCTATCCTAACTATGACATCACAGGCTCACTACTGACCTCATAGGCTCACTGAAACATGACAGCATCCCTGTGACACCAGTGTCGCTATTGACATCACAACCTCACTGTGACATCACAACTTCCCCAGTGACAGCACAACCTAACAGTGACATTAGAGGCTCATTGTGACATCACAGCCATACCATGCCATCAAAGCATCACTGAGCCATAAACCTTCACTTCTCATATCATAACCTCACTGTGACATTGCAGCCATGGTTTAATTCTATATAACTATGACTTTTGAGCTTCACCAGTGACCATTTAGCCTCGCCAATGACATAATCTCCCTGTGAAAGCAATATTGCTACGGACATCACAACCTCACTGTGACATCACAGACACATTGTGCTAGTACTGCCTCACTGTGACATCACAGTCTCAGCACTGTAGGAAAGACTGACCATGTTATTGCAGCCTCACCAGTGATACCAGAGCCTCATGGTGACATCATAACCTCACTGTGTCATCACAGCCTCACTGTGACATCACAGCCTAATGGTGACATCACAGCCACATTGTGACATAATAGCCTAACCACTGGTATGCTACCTAGCCTAACCAGACACCACAGATTCACCAGAGATAGCACAGGTTCTTTGTGACATCACAGCCTCACCAGTGACACCACTGCCTCATGGAGACAACATAACCTCACTGTGGCATCACAGCCTCATGAGTTACATCACATCATCAACGCGATATCTCAGTCTCATCCCTCACATCACTCTCACAGCTGCCCTATGACATAACAGCCTCACTGGGACATCACAGCATCACGAGTTACATCACATTATCAATGCGATGTCTTAACCTCATCTCTCACATCAGTCTCACAGCTGCCCTGTGACATTACAGCCTCACTGTGATATCACAGCCTGACAGTGACATCACAGCTTCACCACTGGTTTCTTATGTAGGCTTGCCATGACACCACAATCTCACCATAGATAGCACAAGCTTATAGAGACATGACAGTCTTAGCAACAACATCATAGCCTTCGACAGCATAAACAGTGACACCATGGCCTCACATGTTACATCACTGCCTCACTGTGACATTGATCTTCCCACATATATCACAGCTTCACTGTAACCTCACAGTCTAAACTGTTACACCATAGACTCATCTGTTACATCATAGCCTCATAGTGAAATCAGCCATGCCATTGACATCACATTTTCCACAGTGACCTCAGAGCCTCACTTTGGCATCAAAACTTCCCTGTGATGCCACAGCCTCATAGTGACATCACAGCTTCACAGTGATATCACAGCCTCACTGTGGCATTATAGCCTTATTTCTGACATCACAGCCTCACCTCTAACATCATGTTATCAGTGACACTACAGAAATCCTACATAGCCTCGCTATTATACCAGAGCCTCATCACTGACATCACAAGCTTACCTTCACTTGACAGCTTCAACAGTGACACCACAGCCTCCTGTGACATCATAGCCTCACTAGTAACAACCCAGCCTCATTGTGACATTTCAGCTTCATCACTGACATTAGCCACACCTCTGACATCACAGCCTAACCACTGAAATCTCAGCTGAACTGTGATGTCATATTCTATCACCACTGATATCACAGACTCACTGTGATATTACAACATTATGGTAACATCACAGACACACAATGACATTCTAGCCTCTGTTCTGACATCACAGCCTCACCACTGACATCCTAACATTACTGTGAAATCTGAGTATCAACCCTGACATCACAGCCTCACTGACATATTAAAGAATCAGCCCTGACATCAGAGCCTCATAGAGACATCACAGCCTCACATTCACCTCACAACTTTCCCACTGACACCACAAGCTCAGTTGTTACATCATAGCCTCATTATGACATCAGTCTTTCCACTGACATCACAGCCTCACTGTGACATCACAGCTTCCAGATTAATATCATCTGACGATGACATGACAGCCCACAGTGACATGCAAACTTCACAGTCACATCACAGCATCAGAGTGACAACACGCCTCACCAATGGTAGCACAGCCCCACCTGTGACATCAGCGTCACCACTGAAATTAGTCACAACACTGACATCAATGTCACACCAGAGACAACACTGCCTTTCACATCACAGCCTCACCAGGGTCACTGTCACATAATAGGCTCACCACTGACATCATAGTCTCACCAATGATATCATAGGTTCACTATGACATCTTTCTCACCACTGACATCACAGCTTTATTGTGACATCAGTCTCACCACCAATATCACAGCCTCACTGTGATATCAAAACCTCTCCAGTGACATCATAACGTCATTGTGTTGTCAGATACTCACTCTGACATCGTAGCCACATTGTGTCCTCACAGCCTCTGTGTGACATTACAACCTGACAGTGCCATCACAGCCTCACTGTGATATCACAAACTCAGTGTGACAGTGGCTTTGCCACTTACATAATAGCTTCCTGATGACACCACATACACACCTGTAACAGCCTCACTGTAGCATCACAGTCTCAGTGTGATATCACAGCATCACTGCTGACATGATAGCCTCACTTTGGCATCAGCATTGCCACTGACATCACAGTCTCACTGTGAACTCAGTCTGCACCGTGACATCACCATTTCCCTGTGACATCATGTGCTCATGTTGACACCACAGCCACATGGTGCTATCAAAACCGCACGATGGCATCACAGCCTCCCGAGTGACATCCTAGCTTCACTCTGATATCACACCCTCATCATTCACCCAAGCCTCATTCTGATATCACAGCCTAATTACTGAAATCACATCCTCACTGTGATGTCAGTCTCTCTACACTGCCATTACAGCCTCACTGTGATATCACGGCATCACTGGTGACAACACAGTCTCACTGTGACATCAAAAGCTCACCTCTGAAGTTATAACCTCACTGTGACATCACAGCCGGACTATGAGATCACAGGCTCATCTCTGAAATCATAGCCTCAATGTGAGATCACACCCACATCTTTGACATCCTACCTAGCCTCACTATGACATCACAGCCTCACCACTGACCTCACAGGCTCACTGAAATCTGACAGCATCCCTGTGAAAATACAGTGTCACTACTGAGATCACAATATCATAGCCCACAGTGAAATACAACCCTCACAGTGATATCACAACCGAATTGTGTCATCACACCTTCATCAGTGACAGCACAGCCTCACCTGTGACATCAGCATTACCACAGACATTAGTCAGCACACTGACATCACTGCCATACCAGAGACAACACAGCCTTTGATATCACAGCCTCACCAGTGTCACTGTCACGGAATAGGTTCACCACTGACATCATACCCTCACCGATGATATCATAGACTCACTAAGACATCTTCCTCACCATTGACATCCTAGCCTTATTGTGACATCACACCTTCACAATGACATCACAGCCTCATTGTGACATCAGCCTCTCCACTAACATTACATCCTCACCGTGCCATCCAAACCTCTCCATTGACATCACAACTTCATTGTGTCATCAGAACCTTATTGTGATATCATAGCCACACTGTATCCTACATAGTCTCTCTGTGACATTACAACCTGACAATGACATCCCAGGCTTACAGAGACATCACAAACTCAATGTGATAGAAGCTTTGCCTCTGACATAATAGCCTCATGGTGACATCACATACACACTTCTGAAATAGCCTCACTGTGACGTCACACCCTCCATGTGACATCACAGCATCACCACTGATATCATAGCCTCACTGTGACATCAGACTTGCCACTGTTATCAGAGTCTCAGTGTGACCTCACAGCTTCAACCCATGACATCATCAACTCCTTGTGACATCATGGGCTCACAGTGACATCACAGAGACATGGTGACATCAAAGCCTCACATTGACATTACAGCCTCACCAGAAACATTCCAGCCTCACTATGACATCTCAGCCTCATCAATGACATGAACCTCTTTTGTGACATCATAGTGTAACTACTGAAATTTCATCTGAACTGTGATGTCATATTCTATTACCACTGATATCAAAGCCTCACAGTGACATCACAACTTATCCTTTGATATCCCAGCCTCAATGTGACTGCACAGCTTCACCAATGATGTCCTAACCTACTGAGAAATCCAAGCATCACCCCTGGCATCACAGCCTCATGGAAATCTCATAGAATAACCCCTAACATCAGAGCCTCACCTGACATCACAGAGTTACAGTGATCTCATAGCCTGCCCAGTGACACCATAGACCCATCTCTTACATCATAGCCTCATTGTGGCATCAGTCTTGCCTCTGACATCACAGTCTCACTGTGACATCACAGCTCTCAAAGTGATATCACCTCATGTTGACATGAGAGACTACAGTGACATACAACCATCACAGTGACATCACAGCCTCAATGTGACATCACAGAAGCCCCTCTAACATCATAGCATCACTGTGACATCAGCCTTGCTACTGATATAGTAGGCTATTTTTTACACCACATACACCTCTCACATAGCCTAACCATGACATTGCAGCCTCAGTATGACTTCACAGCATCATGATTGACATCATAGCCTCACTGTGCATCAGACTTGCCCCTGACATTTCATTCTGACTATGACTTCACAGCCTCCATCATGACAGCACCAACTCTCTGTGACATCATGGGCTCATGGTGATACCACAGACACACAGTGACATCAAAGTCTCATTGTGACATCTCAGCTTTACCAGTGACATGCCTGGCTCACTGTCACGTCACACCCTCATCATGCTCATCATACTCATTCTGACATCAGAGCCTAACCACCTGAAATCACATTCTCACTGTGATGTCACCATATTGCTCCACTGCCATTACAGACTAACTGATATTATGCTATCACTGGTGACAACACATCCTCACCGTCACATTGCAGACTCAACTCAGGTTATAGCCTCACTGTGACATCATAGGATCTACTCTGAAATCATTGCCCAACTGTGACATCACAGCATCGACTCTGACATTGTAGTCTTACTGGTTCATCACAGCCTTACTATAACATCCTCAAGCTCATCTCTGAATTCATAGCCACAGTGCGACATCATACCCTCATCATCACTGACATCCTACCTAGTCTCACTAAGACACCACAGCCTCACCACTGACCTCACAGGCTCACTAAAACATGACAGCCTCCCTGTGACACCACACTGATTTGATTGATATCACAACCTCACTGTGACATCACAGACTCATGGTGATATATCAGCCATAGTGTGACATCACAACCTCACCACTGGTATCCCACATAGCCTTATTGGGATACCACAGCCTCACCACAGAAGCACAGGCTCACAGTGATGTGACAACCTCAGCAGTAACATCATAGCCTTTGACATCATAAACGGTAACACCACAGCCTAACATGTTACATCACTGTCTCATTGTGTTGCTAATCTTCCCACAGATATCAGTCTCCAAGAGACCTTACAGCCTCACTGTCACCTCACAGTCTAAACTGTTACATTATAGCCTCATGGTGACATTAACCTTGCCACTTGACATCAATCACATCTTCCACAGTGACCTCACTGCCTCACTGTGAAATCACAACCTCTCGGTGATGTCAGACTCATAGTGACATCACAGCTTCACAGTGCTATCACAGCCTCATTGTGGCATTATAGCCTCCTTTCTGACATCATAGCCTCACTGTGACATCACAGCCTCACTTCTGAAATCATACCCTCACTGTGTATCACAGCCTCAGCTCTGACATCACAGCATCAGTGATATCATGACATCCTATCTGGCCTTGCTATAACACAACAGCCTCATCACTGACATCTCAGGCTCACGGTTACAGGACAGTCTCAATAATGACATTGCAGTCTCGCTGTGACATCAGCGTCACCACTAACATTAGTCAGAACACTGACATCACTACCAAACCATGACAACACAGCCTTTGACATCAAGTCCTCACCAGTGTCACTGTCACATAATAAGTTCACCACAGTCATCATAGCCTCACCAGTGACATCATAGACTCACTATGACATCTTTCTCACCACTGACATTCCAGTCTTATTGTGACATCACACCTCCACCATTGACACCACAGCCTCATTGTGATATCAGCCTCACCACTGCCATCTCAGAATCATTTTGCTATCAAAACCTCTCCAGTGACATCACAACATCTCTGTGTCATCAGAGATTCACTGTGACATCATTCCCACACTGTACTCACAACATCACTGTGACATTACAACTTGACAGTGACATCACATCCTCATTGGGACATCGCAAACTCACTGTGACATCAGCCTTGCCATTGCGATGTCAATAATGACAGTGTGGTGTCATAGGAGGCCGTCAGGTTTCATTGAGCCTGTGAGGTCAGTGGTTAGGCTGTGGTGCCATAGAGCGAGTAGGAAGAATGTCAGTGATGAGGGTGTCATGTCGCATTGAGGCAATGATTACAGAGGTGAGCCTATGATGTCATAGCGAAGCTGTGAATAAGCAGTGAGGCTATAATGTCATAGCAGATGCTGTGATGTCACAGTTGGGTAATGATTTCAAAGGTGAGCCTGTGATGTTATAGTGAGGCTCTCATGTCACAGTGAGGCTATAACTTCAGAGGAAAGGCTGTGATGTGACAATGAGGGTGTGTTGTCACCAGTGATGCTGTGATATCACAATGAGGCTGAGATATCAGTAGAGCATCCCAACTATGACATCACAGTGAGGGTGTGATTTCATTGGTTAGTCTGTGATATCAGAATGAGGCTGGTGTAAGTGAGGAGAGTACAATGTCACAGTGAGGGTGGCATGTCACAGGTGAGGCTATTGTGTCAGTGATGAACCTATTACACAACAGTGACAATGGTGAGGGAGTGATGTCAAAGCCTGTATGGTAACTGGTGTGGCAGTGATGTCAGTGTTCTGACTAATGTCAGTGATGAAGCTGATGTCACAGGTGAGGCTGTGCTATATTGGACAGGCCATGATGTCACAGTGAGGCTGTGATGTCACTGTGAAGGTTGTATGTCACTTTGGGCTGTCATGTCACCATTAGGTGATATTATACTGGAAGCTGTGATGTCACAGGGAGGCTGTGATGTCAGTGGCAAGACTGATACCACACTGAGGCTATGATGTAACAGGTAAGCCTATGGTGTCAGTGGGCAGGCTGTGAGGTCACTATTAGTCTGTAAAGCCACTGTGAATGTTTGACATTACCGTGTGGCTGGTGTGACTGTGAGCCTGTGATATCTGTGGTTGGTGAGGTCAGATTTGAGGCTGTAAGGTCTCCGTGAGATTGTGATGTCAGTGGCAAGTTTGATGTCACAGTGAAGCTATGATGTCAGTGGTGAGTGTGTGATGTCACATTGAGGTTCTGATGTCACCATGAGGCTGTAGTGTCCCTGGTAAAGCTGTAATATCATGGTGAGTATGTCATATCAGTGGTGAGGTTTTGATGTCACAATGAGGCAATGCTGGCACAGTGTGGCTGTGATGTCACAGTGAGGTTGTGATGTCAGTAGTGACTGTACTTTCACTGGCAGACTATGTCCTTAGTGAGGCTGTATTGTCACTGGTGAAACTTTAATGTCACAGTGAGTTTATTGTTTCAAACTGAGGCTGTGATGTCACAGTGAGGCTATGATGTGAGAAGTGAATATTTACATATTAATGCTTTGATGGCACGGTATGGCTGTGATGTCACACTGAGGCTGTGATGTCACTGGGACAGTTATGATGTCACATTGAAGTTGTGATGTCAATAGTGACACTGTGGGGTTAGAGGGATGCTGTCATGTTTCAGTGAGTCTGTGAGGTCAGTGGTGAGGTTTGTGGTGCCATAGTGGTGCTAGATAGGATGTCAGTGATAGGACTGAAGTTGCATTGAGGCTATGATTTCAGAGGTGAGCCTGCGATGTCATAGCGCAGCTGTGATGAAACAGTGAAACTATAACATCAAAACCCATGCTGTGATGTCACAGTTAGGCAATGATTTCAGAGGTGAGCCTCTGATCTCATAGTGAGGCGGTCATGTCACAGTGAGTCTGTGTTGTCACCAGTAATGCTGTGATATCACAGTGAGGCTGATATCTCAGTGTAGTGAAATATGAAATCAGAGTGAGGATGTGATTTCTGTCGTTATGCTGTGATATCAGAATGAGACTTGGGTGAGTGATTAGAGTATGATGTCACAGTGAGATTGGCATTTCACTGATGAGGTTGTAATGCCACCATGGGGCTTTGATATCACTGTGTGGCTGTAGTGACACAGTGAGCCTGTGATGTCACAGGGACACTTGGTGATGTCACAGTGGAGACTCTGAGGTCACAGTGAGATTGTGATGTCAGAGGCAAGGCTGATGTCACAGTGAGGCTATGGCATCAGTGGTTATGCTGTGAAGTCACATTGAGGTTGTGATGTCACAGTGAAGGTATGTCAGGTTTGTATGTGATGTCACCATGAGGCTATTATGTCAGTGGCAAGGCTTATGTCACAGTGAGTTTGTGATGTCCCAGTGAGGCTGTGATGTCATGTTCAGGTTGTAATGTCACAGTGAGGCACTGAGGACACAGTTTGTTTATGATATCACTTTGAAGCTCTGATGACACAGTGATGTTGTGATATCACCAGAGAGGTTTTTATGGTACATGAAGCTGGGCTATTAGTGGTCATGCTGATGTCACAACGAGGCTGTGATATCACTGAGAAGGTATGATATCACAATAAGACTGTAATGTCACTGGTGAAAAAGATGGCATATTGAGGCTATGATATGAGTGGTGAGGTTATGATGTCAGTGGTGCACCTATTATGTGACAGTGACACTGGTGAGACTGTGATATCAAAGTCTGTGTTGTCACTGTCACTGGTGTGGCAGTGATGTCAGTATTCTCACTAATGTCAATGGCGACCCTGATATCACAGGTGATTCTATCATGTCAGAAATGAAGCAATAATTCCACAGTTAGGCTGTGTGTGATATCACTATGAAGCTGTGATGTATGGTGAGGCTGTGACATCACAGAGAGGTTGTAATGTCACAGTGAGGTTGTGAGGTCACTGTGAAAGATGTGATGTTAATGGCAAGGCTGATTTTTACCATGAGGCTATGATATAACAGTTGAGTCGGTGGTGTAATAGATTAGACTGTGAGGTCACAGTGAGCCTGCGAGGTCACTGTGAGGTTGTAGTATCTGTGGGAAGATTGATCTCATAATGAGGCAGTGATGTAACATGTGAGGCTGTGATGTCGCCGTTTATGATGTTAAAGGCTATGATCTCACTGCTTGAGCTTTTGCTATCTGTGGTGAGGCTGTGGTGTCATGGTAAGGCTAGCTAGGATATTAGTGGCAAGTCTGTTATATCACTGTGTGACTGTGATGTCACCCTGAGGCTATGATGTCACAGTGATGCTGTGAGGTCATAGTGAGCCTGTGATGTCATTGGTGAAGGTGTGATGTCACAATAGGGCTGGAATATCAGTGGTGAGAAAGATGTCATAGTAAGTCTATGATGTCATCATTGAGGCTATCATGTTAGTGGTGAACCTATTATGTGACAGCGACTCTGGTGAGGTTGTGACATCAAATGCTGCATTGTCATCGGTGTTACAGTCATGTCAGTGTTGAGATTAATGTCAGTGGCACCGCTGATATCACAAATGAGGCTGTGCTGTCATTGATGAGACTGTGATGTCACACTGAGGCTTTGATGTAACTGTGAAAGTTGTATGTCCATACAGGCTGCCATGTCTCTGTGAGGTGATATCACTCTGGATGCTGTGATGTCACAGTGAGGCTGTGATGTCAATGGCAAGACTGATGTCACAATGAGGATGTGAGGTACCATGTGAGCATGTGGTGTCAGTGGGAAGGCTGTGAGGTCACGGTGAGGCTATGATGTTGCAGTGAGGCTGTGGATATGAGGTATCATTCTTTGAGATGTCAGTGGGGCTGTGACTTCAGGGATAATGCTTGGATTTCACAGAGAGGTTAGGATGTGAATGTTGAGGCTATGCAGTCACACTGAGGCTGTGATGTCAGAGTAGAGGCTGTGATGTCACTTTGAGCCTGTCATGTCAGATTCAGGCTGTGATGTCACAGTGAGGCTGTCGTGGCACAGGGTGGCTTTGATGTCAAAATGAGTTTGTGATGTCACATTGAGGTTCTGATGTCAGTAGTGACTGTGCTTTCACAGGGAGACTGGATTTTCATTGACGAGGCTCTAATGTCAGTGAGATTTATTGTGTCAAACTCAGGCCATAATATCACTGTGAGGCTATGATGTCAGTGGTGAAGCTTTATATCACAGTGATGCTTTGTTAGCAAGTATAGCTGTGATGTCACAATGAGCCTGTGATGTCGCTAGGAGGTTATGATGTCACTGGATGAGGTGTGATGTGAATATGGACAGGGAGTCTGTCATGTTTCAACTAGTCTGTGAGGTCATTGATGATGCTTTGGTACCATAATGAAGCTAGGTAGGATGTCAGTGATGAGGTTGTGATGTTGCATTGAGGCTATAATTTCAGAGGTGAGCCTCCAATATCATAGTGAGGCTGTGATAAAACAGTGAGGCTATAAATTTAGAGTTAAGTCTGTGATGTCACAGTAGAACAATGATTTCAGAAGTGAGCCTGTGATGTCATAGTGAGGTTGTGATGTCACAGTGAGGTTATAAGATCAGAAGTGAGGTTTTAATGTAACAGTGAGTCTGTGTTGTCAGTGGAGCGAGACTATGACAGTACAGTGAGGACATGATGTCAGTGGTTAGGCTGTGATATCAGAATGAGGCTGATGTGAGTGATAAGGGTATGTTGTCACAGTGAGGGTGGCATGTTACTAGTGAAGCTGTGATTCCAACATGAGGCTTTGCTGTCACCGTGTGCCTGTGGTGTCACCGTGTGCCTGTGATGTCACTGGGAGTTGGTGATATCGGATGGAGGCTGTGAAGTCACAGTGAGACTGTGATATCAATGGCAAGCAGGATATCACACTGAAGTTATGATGTTAGAGGTGATGTTGTGAAGTCATAATTAAGGCTGTGACATCACGGTGAGACTGTCAGAGGTGTGTATGTGATATCACCATAAGCCTATTTCGTCAGTGGCAAGGGTGAGTCACAATGAGTTTGTGATGCCACAGTTTGGCTGTGATATCACAGTTAGGTTTTAATGTCTCATTGAGGCTGTGAGGACCCAGTGTGTCTATGATGTCACAGTGAGGTTCTGATGATACAATGATATTGTGATGTCACTGGAGAGGCACAGTGGAGCTGTGATGTTAATGGTGAGGCTGATATCACAATGAGGCTGAGATGTCACTGATGGAGGTGTGATATCACAATAAGGCTGGAATGTCAGTGGTGAGAAAGATGTCATAATGAATCTATGATGTCACTGGTGAGACTATGACATCTATGGTGAACCTATTATGTTCCAGTGACACTGGTGAGGCTGTTTTCACTGGGGTGGAAATGATGTCAGTGTTCTGACTAATGTCTGTGGCGATGCTGACATCACAGGTGAGGCTGTGGTGTTCCTAGTGTGGCAGTAATGTCACAGTGAGCCTGTTCTATCAGTGGTGAGGCTGTGATGTCACAGTGAGGCTCTGTTGGCACAGTGTGGCCGTGATGTCAAAGTGAGGTTGTGATGATACAGTGAGATTTTGATGTCAGTAGTGACTGTGCTTTCACATGGAGACTATGTCATTGTTGAGGCTGTATTGTCATGGGTGAGGCTCTACTGTCACATTGAGTTTATTGTGTCAAACAGGCTGTGATGTCATGGTGAGGCTATGATGTCAGAGGTGAAGCTTTAATAGAGTCGGCTTTCAGTATGGCTGAGGTAGTCTAACGATGGTTTCCTGTAGCCAAGATAGTCCAATGACGGCTGCCAAAAGCTTAGTTGCGTGACTTTGCTATTGTAAACAGTGCTGCTATGAACATGGTCGTGCTTGTGCTATCGAGGTGAACCTCTGCTGCATGGCGGGTTATTCCCCAAAGTGGAATAGCAGGGTCATATGGCATTTCAATCTTTAGTTTCTTTAAGCATCTCCAGACGACTCGCCAGAGTGACTGTATGAGCCTGCATTCCCACCAGCAATGTAGTAGGGTTCCCCGCTCTCCACATCCTCTCCAGCACTTGTTGTTGTTTGTATTGTGGATTTTTGCCATCCTGACTGGGGCGAGATGATATCTCAGGGAAGTTTTGATTTGCATTTCCCTGATGGCTAAAGAAGTGGAGCATTTTTAAAGATATTTGTTAGACATTTTAATTTCATCCCTGGTAAAATTTCTTTTAAGTTCCAGGGCCCATTTTTTAATTGGGCCATTGGTTTCCTTAGTGTTTAATTTTCTAAGTTCTTTGTGCACTCTGGATAATAGAGCTCTATCAGATATGTGGTTAGTGAAGATTTTCTCCCATTCGGTGGGTTGCCTTTGAGCTCATGTTACAATCTCTTTATCTGAATAGAAGCTCTTTAATTTCACAAGATCCCAACTGTTGAGAGTTGGTAGCAGTGACTGTGCCATTGGATGTCTGTTTAGGAACTGTTGGCCTAGCCCAATCAGCTCGAGGGAGTTCTCTATCCTTTCAACTATGATTTTTATAATCTCTGGCCTGATATCAAGGTCCTTGATCCATTTGGAATTAAGTCTTGTACATGGTAACAAATACGGATACAGCTTTGATCTTCTGCATGTGGAGATCCAGTTTTGCCAAATGTCCAACAGTTGACGAGTGGATAAGGAAACTGTGGTACATCTATACAATGGAGTACTACTCAGCCATCAAAAATGATGAATTACTGCAATTTGCTGGGAAATGGATGTCATTAGAAACAATTATATTAAGTGAAATATCCCAAACCCAGAAAGTTAAGCGCTGTATGTAATCCCAAATAGATGGCTCCTAGTATCAAACTCACCCAGCCCACATTGAGACACTCAAAGGTAAACCTATGTAATACAGTAATTTCAAGGATTATGAACATGAGGGATGGGGTTGGAGGGCCACACCAGACAGAAGGAGAGAGGGGACCATGTTACAGCAGAGAAAATAGGCTTCCAAGGAATGCAAGAAGTAATGTGACACCTGGTTAAGTTCACAGATGTTCGTCCCTTATCATGTACAACTGAGGGGGTATGATCTCACCAGAAGGGGAGAGCATATAGTCTGGCAGATGAAAAGTGATCATTTTGCAAATGGGTGACTGACCCCTCCCTCACCGAGGTTTCCTGCTTTTATTACATCTACCCTTGAATGTGCTCTTATAACAAGACTCCAGTTTAACAGCTTTTTGTCTCTGACCAGGGGGTGACATACAGTGCCCATCAGGATGGAGTGAAGGGCATTGCAGGAGCAGCAAAACTGAAAAAGAAAATCAACAAACCACAATCCAGAACTTCAGAGATGCTATATCAACCACATAGAACTAGGCCAGCCTAATCTCCCCCCATCCTGAAGTTCAGGGACATTTGTGGAAGAGGAGGCGGTAAGATTGTAAGAGCAAAAGGATGGGAGGAGCAATGATTTGCAAGATTCTCCACACTAGTTAGGGCCGAAGCAATCATAATAGGAGTTTGTATGCCCTGCGCAATGTCCAACACACTATTGATCTCACAAAGTCTAGCATCAGCTAAAGGCACCAAGATCCTTGGAGGCAAGGGATTGACAGCCACAGTAGTGTTCCTATGCTTAAGGGGAACACAAGAAAGGGTTCAGGGAAATGCCACTGAGTCCTTGTACATCATCAGAGAGGAGGACCAAGAGGAGAGTTAGGCATACACAATAAAGGAATCTCTGGGAATTGGGGGGGGGAGGCACTGGGGGATGGGAAGAGAGGGAGAGGGAGCAGGGGGTTTGGGGGAAGGCGGAGGGAGGGAGGGAACTGGTCTACCTATTAAGTTTGTATGAGCGGAAATAATAAAAAAAGTATTAAAAAAAAGCTTAGCTGCTCAGTTCTGTAGTTAAGTGAGTGATGGATGAATGCTGGAAAATTCTTAGAGTCTTTAGTCTAGCCGACAACATCTTGGAAGGCTAGAGTGTTGAAGAAACCTGGCAGAAAGAAGAAAAAATGATTCCTAGCACAGCTTCAATAAGGCATCTGTTCTCCTTCGTGGCTCCTTGTTTCATGATACAGTACTGGGAAGATCCTCTGAGAGCTTTGGAGGTTCTAATAGGATCTAGGGCGGGTACAATCCTATCAAGTGGTCTCAATTGATCTTTTCTAGAGGTGATCTCACCCAATCTTAGTTAATACTGGGTGTGTTGATGGATAGTTGATCCATTCATTAACCAAGCTTAACTATCACAATTCCAGCCCTTGTCAACTTGAAAGCAAATCACATTTCCTTTGGCCATTAAAAAATCTCCAAATAAAAACAGTAAGATTCATAATTCTGCCTAACATAATATAGCTATCCACGTATAACCACACACACATTATTTTTAAAAGATTAATGACAATGCCCCTTGAAAAATGCTTAGTCTTTAGTGTTCCATAACACAATATCATAATGTAGATTAAAACATTTCATCACATAACTATAGATTAACATTACATTACATAACATAAATCTTCTTAGAGTATGTGCACAGTTTAGACCAGGAGCAGTCATGGAAATTATAATCCTTTTTTCTGTAACTGGTTACATGGTCTTAGGTGGTATTTATAACTACCTTCTTTTAATATCCATTCTGTATTTCCTCCACCTTCAGCAAGCATTCCTGCAGGACTTGGCCCTTTACCTGCAGGGATTACCCATATCTTCATTCCTGGAGGATCTGGCTGTAAATTCCCATTGAAACTAATCACAGGATATGGTAATACCAAGAGAGACCCTAGTGGTTCTACATTCCAGACATATTCTTCTTTACCACCATTGTGGAGAACCAGTCCAATTTCCCCTTGGTGGTCTGGGTCAATCACCCCTCCTAACACTGTTATTCCTTTCTTAACCTGTTGGCTCAAAGGCATCTGAAGTTCAAAATAACCAGGAGGAAGCCTTAGCTTCCAGTTCAAAGAAAGAGGTGCTGTGTCTCCTGGTAGAATCACTCCCAGCTCTGAACCCAAAACTTCTAAGCCAGTAGAACACAAGCTCACTAGAACAGGAAGCAAAATTTTCCTAATGGATTACTAGGCGTGATAATAAGGGGAGTATATGATGTAACAGTTGATCCTTTGGTGTAAGTGATTTTGTGATGTCAGAGGAGAGGGTGTGATGTCAATGTGAGCCTGTCATATCAGTGTTGAGGCTGTGATGCCACAGTAAGTCTATGCTGGTACAGTGTGGCTGTGATATCACAGTGAGTTTGTGATGTCAGTAGTGACTGTGCTTTCACAGGGAGACTATGTCATTGGTGAGGCTGTATTGTCACTGGTGAAGCTCTAATGTCACAGTGACTTTATTGTGACAGACTGAGTCTGTGATATCACAGTGAGACTGTTGGGACAGTGTAGCTGTGATTTCACAACGAGGTTGTGATATAACAGTGAAGTTGTGATGTCAGCAGTGACTGTGCTTTCACAGGGAGACTATGTCATTGTTGAGGCTGTATTGTCACTGGTAAGGCTCTAATGTCACAGTGAGTTTATTGTGTGAAATTGAGGCTGCGATATCACAGTGAGGTTTTGATGTCAGAGGTGAAGCTTTGTGTCACAGCGATGCTTTGATAACATGGTATGGCTGTGATGTTACAATGAGGGTGTGATGTCACACTGAGGCTGTGATGTCACTGTGAAGTTTGTATGTTACTATGGGCTGTCATATCAACATGAGGTCATAGTAATATGGAAGTTGTGATGTCAGAGTGAGGCTGTGATGTCAGTGGCAAAACTGATGTAACAATGAGGCAATGATGTAACAGGTGAGCCTGTGGTGTCAGTGGGCAGGTTGTGAGGTCACTGTATGGCTGTGATGTCACAGTGAGGCTCTGATGTCTGGGGTAATTCTATGAGATGTCTGTAGTAATGCTTGATTTCACAGTGATGTTAGGATGTCAGTGGTGAGGCTGTGCAGTCACTCTGAGGCTGTGATGTTTGAGGAAAGGCTGTGATGTCACTGTGAGGCTGTAATGTTACTGTGAGGTTGGTGATACACTATGACATCACAGTTCAGCTGAGATTTCAGTGGTTATGCTGTGATGTCAGAAGTGAGACTTATGTCGGTGATGAGGCTGAGATGGCACAGTGAAGCTGGGATGTTACTGGTGAGGCTATGATACCACAGTGAGGCTGTGTTTGTACAGTTGGCTATCATGTGACCATGAGCCTGAGATGTTAGTAATTAGTCTGTGATGTCATACTGAGGCAGGCCAGATGTCCATAGTGCTATGATTTCAGAGTTTAGCCTTTTATGTCACAGTGAGGCTGTGATGTCTTGGTGAGGCTGTGATGTCAGAAATGAGGTTATAATGCCACAGTGAAGTTGTGATGTTACCATCAGGCTATGTCTGAAGTTTGTATGTGATGTCACCATAAGGCTATTATGTCAGTGGCAAGGCTGATGACACAGTGATTTTGTGATGTCACAGTGAGGCTGTGATGTCACTATCAAATTGTAATGTCACAGTGAGTCTATGAGGACACAGTATGGTTATGATGTCACCGTGAGACTCGGAAGACACAGTGATGTTGCAATGTCACTGAAGAGGTCTAAATGACATAATGAGGCTGTGATGTTAGTGGTGAGGCTGATGTCACAATGAGGCCATGATGTCACATTGAGGCTGTGATGTCACAATAAGGCAGGAATATCAATGTTGTGGAAAATGTCATAATGAGTTTCTGATGTCACTGCTAAGGCTATGATGTCACTGCTGAACCTATTACATAACAGTGACACTGGTGATGCTGTGATGTCAAAGGCTATGTTGTCACTGGTGTGGCAGTGATGTCAGTATTCTGACTAATGTCACTGGTGATGCTGATGTCACAGGTGAGGCTGTGATGTCACTGTTGAGGCCATGATATCACACTGAGACTGTGATGTTATTGTGAATATTGTATGTCACTGTGGGCTGCCATGTCACTATGAGATAATAGCACTCTGGAAGCTGTGATGTCACAGGGAGGCTGTGATGTCAGTGGCAAGACTAATGTCACAATGAGGTTATGATGTAACAGGTGAGCCTGTGTTGTCAATGGGCAGGTTGTGAGGTCACTGTGAGGCTGTGATGTCGCAGAGTCTCTGATATCAGGGCTGATTATATTTGATGGCAGTGAGGCTTGATGACAGGGGCGATGCTTGTATTTTACAGTGACTTTAGGAATTCAGTGGTGAGGCTGTGCAGTCACACTGAGGCCATGATGTCACAGGAGAGGTTGTGATGTCAGAAATTGCAATGCTGATTTTTCAATTAGGCTATGATGTAACAAGTGTGTCTATGATGTCACAGGTGAGACTGTGATGTCAGAGGACAGGCTGTATCGTCACTGTGAGGCTCTGTTTTTATCGTGAGGCTATGATATCAGAAGTGATAGAATATTACATCACAGTTCAGCTGAGATTTCTGTGGTTATGCTGTAATGTCACCAGGGAGGGTGATGTCAGTGATGAGGCTGAGATGTCACAGTGAGGCTGAGATGTTACTGGTGAGGTTGTGATGCTACAGCAAGGCTGTGATGTCACTGTTGAGGCTGACATGTGACCATAAACCACAGATGTCAGTTATGAGGCTGTGGTGCCATAGCGAGGCTAGCAGGAAGTCCGTGGTGTCACTGATGCTAAGATTTCAGATGTTAGCCTGTTATGTCACAGTAAGGCTGTGATGTCAGAGGTGAGGCTGTGATGTCATAGAGAGGCTATAATGTCACAGCAAGGCTATGATATCACTGTGAAACTCTGATGTCACTGTGAGGCTGTGACATCACAGAGAACTTTTGAGGTCTAAATGAATTTGTGAGGTCACTGTGAAAGATATGATGTCAGTGGGAAGGCTGATTTCACCATGAAGCTATGATGTAACAAGTTAGGCTGTTAGTTCACAGTGAGACTGTGAGGGCATTGTGAGGCTGTGATATCTGTGGGAAGATTGATGTCATTATGAGGCAGTGATGTAACATGTAAGGCTGTGGTGTCACTGTTTAGAATGTCATAGTGAGGCTGTGATGTCATTGGTGAAGGTGTGATGTCACAATAAGGTTGAATATCAATGATGAGAAAGATGTCATGGTGATTCTATGATGTCACTGGTGAGGCTGTGATGTCAGTAGTGAACCTATTACATTCAGTGACACTGGTGAGGCTGTGATGCCAAAGGCTGTGTTGTCACTGGTGTGACAATGATGTTAGTGTTCTGACTAATGGCAGTGGCAAAGCTGAGGTTGCAGGTAAGCCTGTGCTCTCACTGGTGAGGCCATGATATCACACTGATACTGTGATGTCACCATGAAGGTCGTATGTTACTGTGGATTGTCATGTCACCTTGAGTTGATATCTCTCTGGATGCTGTTATGTCACAGTGAGGCTGTGATGTCAGTGGCAAAACTGATGCCACAATGAGTCTATGATGTAACAGGTGAGCTGTGGTGTCAGGGAGCAGGTTGTGAGGTCATTGTATTGTTGTGATGTTGCAGTGAGGCTCTGATGTCAGGGCTGATTCTTTGAGATGCTAGTGAGGCTGTCAGGTACTTCTCTCGGCAGCTAATGCTGAAGGAAGTGCTGGTCCAGCTAGGCACAACCTGGGGCTTAGCAGGGTGATGAGTGTCACCAGCTACAAAAACCACCCCAACCCGGGAGATCTGTCGAAGCAGAAACTCTCCTTATTGCAACAATCAGGCACTTGTATAGAGAGAGGTGGAGGGGAAGAGCAGGGAAAGCGAGGTCAAAGTGGGATGAGGTTTAATGGCCATTGGGCATCATTATGGGCTAGTGGGGCATTGCTATGGGCCAGTTACTGTTACAACCTAAGGCTGTATTGCATCAACCACAGGGCTGTGCTGAATCATGCTGGTGAAGCAACTTAAGCTGTAAACAGATCATAAATCTCTACCAGGCTCAGGAAGTTCCAACAGATCTTACCCAGGGCCTCAACGAGGCCCAACATCCAGGGTTAATGCTTGGATTTCACAGTGATTTTAGGACTTCAATGTTGAGACTGTGCAGTCACAGTGAGGCTGTGATGACAGAGGAGAGGCTGTGCTGTCACTTGTGAGACTGTGATGTTAGAAATGAGGATATAATGCCACAGTAAGGCTATGATATCACTGTGAAGCTGTGATGTCACTATGAGGCTGTGAATTCACAGAGAGGTTGTGATGTTACAGTGAGACTGTGAGGTTACTGTGAAAGATGTAATATAAGTGGCAAGTCTGATTTTACCATGAGGCTATGATGTAACAGGTGAGTTTACAATGTAACAGGTTAGCCTGTGAGGTTACAGTGAATCTGTGAGGTCACTGTGAGGCTGTGATATCTGTGGGAAGATTGATGTCACAATGAGGCACTGATATAACATGTGAGGCTGTGATGTTACTGTTTACGATGTCAAAGGCTATGATAACACTGCTTAGGCTGTCATGTCGCTGTGATCCTGTGCTATCTGTGGTAAAGCTGTGGTGTCATAGCAAGACTAAGTAGGATACCATTGGTGAGAATGTGATGTCTCAGTCTTGCTGTGATGTCACAGTGAGGTTGTGTTGGCACAATGTGGCGTGATGTCACAATGAGGCTGTAAGGTCATTGGGAGGTTGTGATGTTACTTTGAGGTTGTCATAGCATAGTGAGGTTGTGGTATCAGTACGATATACTATGACAACAACTATGACAACACAGGTGGAGATTTCAGTAATTAGGCTGTGATGTCAGAAGTGAGGCTGATGTCAGTTATGAGACTGAGATATCACAGTGAGGCTGTGATGAGGCTGATAGGGTTGTAATACCACAGGTTGGTGTGGTGTCTCTGTTGACGCTGTCACGTGACCATGAGCCTGAGATGTCAGTGATGAGTCTGTGCTGTCATAGCGAGTTTGTGCAAGATGTCTGAGGTGTCACTGATGCTATTATTTCAGAGGTTATGTCACTATCATGGGTTGAAATGTGTCCCCTACAATCTCATGTATTTGGCTAGATCATGGCACCTTGAGAGATGGAGCCTTACTAGAGGAAGGCAGTCACAAGGGATAGGTCTTGAGTAAGATTGGTCGCATCCTACCTCCAGGCAAAGTCTGCCTTTGCTGCAAGAAGTCTGCAGCTCTACCCTTCCAAGATGTCTGCAGTTACTTAGCCTCCTCCAGCTTTGGCCAGCTGGCCATGTTGCCTATGCTTTGAGAGACTGTACTTCACCTCTGGAACTGTAAGCTGAATAAATCTCACTTTCTCACTTAAATGCTTAACTTTGGGTACTCTTACATAGCAACAACTAGGAGTAACCATTATGAGAGACTGTACTTCCCCTCTGGAACTGTAAGCTGAATAAATCTCACTTTCTCACTTAAAATGCTCTCACATAGCAACAATTAGGAGTAACCATTACAAAAATGGGTACCAGAGGTGGGGTATTGCTGTGAGATTAATAACAGCCAAGAGTTTAGTGATGTTTCTTCCTGAAAGCTTAGCTGAAATTAAACTGGACTCCTTGGCATAGGAAACTTCAAAGCAGTGTAGTCTTGACAATATGAGAAGGCTACTTTTTAGTTATCTTCAAAATTATGAAAAAGAGCAAAGAATCGGGCTGGAAGAAGCAAATACTGTAAGATCTAATGATGAAAAATACAAAGCCAAACATAAAGAATTGAATCAGGAAGAAGCAGAGAAGAAAAGGGCTGTTAAAGAGATTAGCTCCATTTGTAACTCAAAGCCTGCTCTCAATTTGGATAATGGGAGAGACCCTAGCTTGAGGGCAAGATCCTCAGAGAAGGCTCCTACCCATAAGAATGCAAATCTTTTTAAAAGAAATGAACTAAAAGGTGGAGTTCCAAAGCAAGGATTCACTTCTATAAAACAACTGTCTAGGTATGAAAGAGCTTTTCCCTGTGGTCAGTATAAAGAAGCAGAATCTGCTGTGATTCAAGGGGGCCAGTCTTGGCAAAGTCCTTCACATAGTTCTGAATTTAGAGGTATCAAGGATGCAAGAAGGAGGAGATGGTGGAGTCCTCCTCCAAGATTTCAAAAAATGATGGAAGCCAGGCGATATGTAGCAGACAGTCTGCAGTTTATAAACCCAAGAAGGCAGTTTGTGCTATGGAGTTAAAGCCTGGTTTGCCATTGAGAATTAAAGATGTTAGAGATTCCAGAAACAACGTGGGAAACCTGCCAAGGACAGCTGTATACTCTGGGAGGAGTCAGCTCAAGAGAGCAATGTATTCTATGGGCAGCTACATTGGAGGGGTCGAACCAAAGCCCTTTGGAACTGAGATGATTTCAACGAGAGGCTCACCTGTTGGACTTGGAACTACAAGATTTGGAGTTTGCCCTGCTGGTTTTCAAACTTGTTATGGACCAATCTTTCCTGGATATGCCCCTTCCTTCCTATTGGAATGGGAATGTTTATTCTGTGCCATTTTATGTTGGAAGTATGTAACTTGTCATTCGATTTTACAAAAGGCTTTGGACTTTGGACTTTTGGACTGTATTGGGACACTGATGTAGTCTATGAAGATTTTTAAAATTGGGCTGAGTATGGTTTATATAATGAGATGACAATAAGCCTTTGGGAGCCTGGGGTGGAGTGTCACGGTTTGAAATGCATTTGGCAAGGTCATGGCCTTGAGAGGTGGAGCCTTACTAAAAGAAGGCAGTCACAAGAGGTGGGTCTTGAGATTGATTAGTCCCACCCTACCTTCAGGAGAAGTCTGCCTTTGCTGCAAGCAGTCTGCAGCTCTCCACTTCCAAGATGTCTGTGGTGACATAGTCTCCAGCTTTGACCAGCTGGCCATGCCACCTCTGCTTTGAGAGACTGTACCTCCCCTCTGGAATTGTAAACTGAATAAATCTCCCTTTCTCCCTTAAGTTGCTTGACTGTGGTGCTCTCTCACAGCGATAGTTAAAAGTAACCATTAAAGTCACAGTGAGGCTGTTATGTCAGAAGTGAAGCTGTGATGTCACAGTAAGGCTGTGATGTCAGAAATGAGGTTATTTAATCCCAAGGTGAGGTTGTAATATCACTGTGAAGCTGTGATGTCACACTGAGGTTGTGATGTTACAGAGAGCTTTTTATGTAGTAGTGGCTGTGCATTCACAGGGAGACTATGTCATTGGTGAAGCTCTGTAGTCACTCTTGAGTCTGTAATGTCACAATGAGTTTATTGTGTCAAACTGAAGTTGTGATGTCAGAGTGAGGCAATGATGTCAGAGATGAATGTTTACAAGACAGTGATGCTTTGATGACACGGTATGGCTCTGATGTCACTGTGAGGTTGTTATATCACTGAGAAAGATGTGATGTCACAGTGAGTTTGTGAGTGTGGTATCTCTCCACCCATCAACACACACACACACACATCACACACATCACACACTCACTAGGGCACAGCTCCAGGCCATTAGGACAGAGAAAGGCAAGTTCACCACCTGCACCTCCGCCTCAATTCCAGAGACTCGGACATGGGTGGGGAGTTTGTCAGAGCAGATCTTGATTTATTGGGGGTAACAAAACAGCTCATATAGACAAAGGACCAAAGGACAATTATGTCAAATTATGTCAATTATGTCAAAGGTCAAGACAGCATGCAAGCTTTACAGGTTAGACTCTCAACGTATCTCAGTAAGAAAGGCAGGTCAACTCCTAAAAGCCAATTAGGGCTCTCTGTAATGTGATCAGGGTTACACTCAGGACACTAGCTTTCAGCACCATCTTTGGTCCCAGCTCGGCTAGCTCTGGGGTAATTTCTGAGCGGGCCCAACATGTCCCCCTTTTGTTTTAATATAGACTCTATTTTAAAATTAACTATATGAATGTCCAATGTCCCATAAGTCTCAGCATGAGCTTTCGCTGTTGTCCTGTCACGGTTGGTCTTCTCAGCCAGGCAGGTTGGCATCAGTGCCAGGCATGGCAGCAGGGAGCTTGGGGAAGTTGCACATGGCCCATACAGACAATACAGGCCTGCCTAGTCCATTTTTAGACCAAGGCCTCACAAGCTTCCAAGCTTGAATTGCGTCTCTGGGGTGGCCATGTCTTGGATGTTCAAGGGCCATAAATGCCTGTAGCGTGGTCTCCTTGATGGAGTGCTGCTGAGAGATGTGCTGAGGAAACACTTAAGTGATACAGTTATTAAAAGAACAACTTTCTAGATGTTAGGTAAAACTCCACCTTGGTTTAGGTAAGGTATGAATCAGGCCATCTTAAGTTAGTTCAGGCCTATAAGGATTAAGGTTAGCATCTTCCTGAGCGCACCATGGATAGTTTCTTGAAGAAGGTTTGATGGACAGAGCTTCTCCATTGTCTTTGGAATTTCGATTCAAATTTTCCCTTTTGAAAATTTAAAATGTTGATGGTAAATAATGTCAACCCTAGCTGTTGGTGTGAGCTTACTCCCCCTTTTTGTTTTAATAATTGGGACTTTAATTTGGTTGGGTATGGGGTCATCCAGCAGAGAGGGATGTCTTTTTTGGAATTCCAAAGACCTTCAAAAACCTTGAGAGACCCATTCCAGCATGGCTGTTCTAAACCTACCTACTTTACCCTTTAACCTATTTGAGGACCCAGGCTGCTCAAGAGATGAGGGGTGACAACTGCTCTTTGACTACTTCCTGCTAAGATGGGACGATGAAAGTGAGAGCAGTCTGATTTCCTCACCTATGAAGTGCTGGGATGATCTAGAGGTCTTTGACAGATGGCTTTATTATGTTAAGGTCCCTTTAAAAGAGACAAAACACAGGTTAAACTTTTAAGATCTACACAAGTACTAAACTGTGTAGATTATAACTGGGAAGGCATATGGGATAAACCAAATAAGCTCAGTAATCTTACTGTGGGTACAGGCAAGAGTTAGTAAAGAAAACCTGTTACCTCATACTGAAGACATTTTCCTCTGGCAGCTGTGAATCTCTCTGATCACATTTTAAAACCGATTTAAAACAATATGAACTGCCTATCTTGTTTCATTAAACAAAGGAATGTCTAAAAGCAACATCATTAAGCATATAAAGAATTTCAGTAGTTACATTCTGAGTGACTGATGAACCTGTAATTTTCTTGATCATTAACATTTTAGTAAAATCAAAGATTGATTTTGCCTAGGAAGGAAATTTAGCACAGGAATTTTGTGCTCCCTTGTCTATCAACATAGAAACAAAGAGGCTTTCCATTTGCATGTTCAACCCAAGGTTCTCATGAGATGCTCAACCTGGCATTTTGGGCCTTCTTTTACTGGATATCAGCAGCAAACTCCTTTTTCCCATCAGAGGGAAGCTAAGAGCTTCAGGATATTTTATTGATCCCCACAAGAGGGCTTGATCCCTGGGCCCTGCAGTTCAGGGGGCAATCCTTTCTCCAGTGGAGATTCCCATGGTCAGGACATAGGCCACGTGGAAACTTCCTGTGCTTGCAATTGTCTCAACGCACCCAGTCTGGTCATATTTACAGCATCTTTTTATCTCTCCCCTGTCAGAATGGATTCTGGGTTGTCTGCTCAGGTGTGCCTGTTGGTATTCTATCTATCTCCTTAGGCAAATATCAAGTTTTAATTTCTTTGTTTTGTGGTTGTTTTTCTTTTCTTTCCTTTTTTTCAAATTAAGTCCTAGGTTATCTGTCCTATTTTATAGTCCTTAAAAATAAGTTTAAAGGTGTTATCTGCACCTGTCCATTTCTTCTGTCAGTGGGGCCATAAGATAACACAGAACAAAAAGAAAGGACAAACAGAAACAAAGAATTCTACCTCCAAGACAGAAATGAAAGTTTCCTGACTATGGACTATTTAATATCAGTGTTCCAACCTCTACCTTGCAGATGAGGATGCTATCCTACAGATGTGGGCCTATTTCTCTCTAACAGATGAGGACCCTGTCCTCCAGATGGGAGTCTGGATGATATGGAAGCTAGATGAAATCCCTATTCCACCTTAATCTCTCAAGGGCATTCCTATTGCGATATGAAGCTTTTCCTGAGCTACTAGATGGTATTTTTGGTACAGATCTTTATAGTCTCTTAACTTTCTGTCATTTGTTTGTCTAGTTGGGTGGTATTATAACTTAAAGATCTTACTGGGGACATCTCTTGCCTAACATGTATACAGGGCATGTCTGAGAATATACTACAAGTTGACTCCCTTTCAGGTTGGTAGAACTAAGCATTTGCACTTTTAGTTAGTCCCTGGACACAGGAAGAGGAAATCTCTCTTTTTGTTTTAGTTTAGTGGACCTAGACTTGGGGAAAGGACACATGACTCAGCAGAGTTTTGCCAAGCACTGTATAAACTCAGTGACTAGATTCTAATTCGATCCCACCCTAGACTGTATGTTATCACTATGGGAATGCAGAACTGGCACAAATGAATCCCATGGCTTTAAGAGATCTTAGGGATCTCACCATGGGACTACAAACAGGTTTCCCACTCACACATTCATACAGACATTAAAATATTCCTCCCATATTTTAAAGGTGCTCTTTCCCTCCCCCTCCAGGAGAAGCCTGTTCCAAAAGGTGAGCAGAGATTGGTTTAGCAGAGTCTCTTTCACTGTGAAGTCCAAGATTTATAGAAACACCCTAGCTGGCCTTGAGTCTGTTTTGAGCTGTGGGCCTCGGCTTTTGTTGGGTGGGGCCTCGGCTTCTCCTGCTAGTTTGGATCTGAGTAGAGCCCACCTCCCTGGGAGCAGGGAGGGCCCTGGTCTCCGACTTTCCTAGTTTTCACTCGTGACCCCACAGATAAGCTTCATGCTGTCCTCAGTTGGCAGCATGAAGGCAGACTCAAGTTGGGATTTTATGGACAACCAAATTCCTGCTTAATCAAAACAGGCAATTGAAATACATTTGAATACATGAAGCTTAATTCTTAGTTTCTAATTTCTGAGACTCTGTGTCTTTCCTTTTACAGCATGGTAGAAGCATAACATACAATATTTTTTAACCAAACATTTTATAAACTTTTACAACATACTTTAACATTCTTTTAAGTAACCAACTCATAAACCTCCTGTATACATTTTAAGTTTTTAAATAAGATATCTCATCCCATAAACCTTTAAAATCTTTTGTACATCTAAGTATTATACATGTTATTTTTTTGTATTTTCTTCATCCTACTTGTTTTTCCTGTTGTTTTCACTTTAGATATCCTGTAAGAAAAGTCCTTTAAAAGAGGCAATAACAGTAGACCTCATCTTAAAAATCATTATATCCAAATTAAGTTAGCAAGATTGTAGCAGAACACAAGAGTACACCTGGAATTAGAACTCAGACTTGTCCCCAAGGAAGAGAGGTCATACAAACCAGGAGAATGAAGTAATTCCAATGAATTTCTCAGAAATCAGTTTTTCTTTCTGGCTGTGAGATATGTTAACATTACACATGCAAAAACAAACTTTTAAAGGAATTGTAAAAGTTATGTTATCAGATCCTAGGTAAAAACACAATACCATCTTTTGTGAAGCTTCACAAAAATCAAGATAAAACAAGATATTTTAGTCAGTACATACTCAGGCCTTTTAATGTTATCAAAATGATTCATTTTTAAGTGTGCACGTGCATTTAAATTGGGCATGCTAAATAATGAAAAGTCAAAAATCAAAACGTGATTATAGGTGTGCAATAAAATTCAAAATGGCCACAGCTGTTATTTCAAAATATAAAACACACATTTTATAGGAACTCCAGATAACCAAGCAAGTCACAAATTTTTAAAGTAACCCTTTATCATCACAGGCAAAGTGTAAGGAATAACAAACAGTTTAAGACACACATCTTCTGGCCTAGAAAATGGACCATTCATCAGAACAGAGGGTGGTAAATTTCCCTTTGTTTATCTCAACACTCAGATTTTGGGTTTTTTCCCTAACGTCCTTTAAATGTCCTAGCAAACAGTTTGTCCCATTGTTTCGTCCATCTGAGTCCACACGAAAGATGACATAAAATTAACATACACAAACAGGCAGTTTCCACCTGGAGGCACAGAGCCCTACTAAGCAGGGACTGAGGAATTTTTACGCAGTCTTCCTCAGGCCCCACTGAGTTCCCGGCTCTAGCCTGGTGGGCTGTTCTCACCTGCATATTCAGGAGCGATTTTTGCGAGGGATTATGAGCATTATTCTGTACTCAAGGTGCCTCCCTCTCTGTCTGCTTCATCTGAGACTCTGGGCAGCATCCTCAAAACCACCACCGCTGCACTCTTCTTCCTTGAGTAGAGCTAAATCTGGATGAAAGGAGCCACTCCTACCAACCGTGGTCTGTAGCCACTCTCCCACCTGCAGCTCTCTAGACACAGCCCATCTTTTTCGCCCGGCGGGGCCCGCAGTTCTGTGCTCCACTGACAATCATAGTTTGCCTCTGAGCACAGCCCTTCTGCCTCACAGGCTGGAGCCAGAAGCTCCGCATGGCCCTTGCAAGCAGGCAGCTCCTTTCTCTCACTAAATCATGCCAGCAGCTCTGCACAGAGCTCAGGAGACTCCTGAAGGGAGGGTAGCTCCTCTGTCTCACCGGGTCAAGCCTGCAACTTGGTGTGACCCTCGCAACAGGGTGGTCCTTCCTTCTGGCTAGGGGCCAGCAGCTCTATGCACCTCTTGCAAGCATTATTTGGCTCTGCCAGGCCCGGAGTATGCACAGCGCTGGGGTACAATGCAGTCTGGAGTCCTCCAAATGGCGGGCATGCCTGCGGTCCCATGGCTTCCCGCACCCTGTCATGGCTTGGCGGTGGGGTGCCCAGGACAGCTTGCTTCTGGCTCCAGGCACCGCGGAGCCAGCACTGACTCCTTCTTCCTCTCCTCCTTCCCCTCTGTCTGCTCCGCTTTCACCTTAGTCTACGGTGGGGGCTGGATCACATTGGGAAGGAATGATATCTTAAGCACCGAGACCATGGGATAAAAATCCAAGGGAAACGATATTTTCAGATGTTCTTCTTGCTCTCTGGCTAGGTCTTCTATCTTATTCCAAGGGCCCCATGAAAATATATTAGAAGACTGGACCTAAGGTGCTAATTCAAGGGCCACTTGCCAAACCATGGCAATATGAGAATCTGGAATTTCAGAACCATGGCTTTTTAATACAAATCTCAGTGCTTCCATCACTGGGTCAAGTCTACTTGTTGATGTGTTACCCATACTAAGAGTGTAACTTACCTCGAAGCCTGATTCGCCCCATCCAATCTGGAAAATTCTTCACACAGGGCACTAGATGTGGCGTCTCTCCACCCTCCCCACACAAATTAGGGTATGACTCCAGGCCATTAGGATGGAGAAAGGCAAGATTGCCACCTGCTCCTCCACCTCAACTCCAGAGACTTGGACATGGGCGGGGAGTTTGTCAGAGCAAATCTTGATTTATTGGGGATAACAAAACAGCTTATATAGACATAGGACCACAGGGCAGCCAATTATGACAAAGATCAACACAGCATGCAAGCTTTACAAGTCAGACTCAATGTATTTCAGTAAGGAAGGCAGGCTAACTCCTAAAAACTAATTAGGGCTCTCTATAGTGTGATCAGTATTATGCCCAGGACACTAAGCGCCATCTTTGGTCCCATGTGCTCGGCTATGCACTGGGGTAATTCCTAGGCGGGCCCAATAGTGATGTCAATAGAGACACTATGGTATCACATGGATGCTCTCCTGTTCAATGAGCCTGTGAAGTCAGTGGTGATGTTGTGCTGTCATAGTGATGCTAGGTAAGATGTCAGTGAAGGGTGCGATGCCTCATTGAGTTTATGATTTCAAAGGTGAGCCTGTGGTGTCGTAGTGAGACAGTGATGTCACAGTAAGACTGTGACCTCACTATAACCCCAGAAGTGAGGCTGTGATGTCTCAGTGAGGCTGTTTTGTCACCAGTGATACCGTAATAGCATAGTAAGGATGTGATTTCAGGGGTTAGGCTGTTATATCAGATGTGATATGAATGATGAGGGTAGGATGTCACAGTGAGGCTGGCATGTCACTAGTGAATCTGTGATGTCAATGTGAGGCTTTGAGGTCATCCTGTGGCTGTGATATCACCATGAGTCCGTGATGTCACAGGGAGTTGCTGATTTCACTGTGGAGGCTGTGAGGTCCCAGTGAATCTGTGATGTCAGTGGCAAGGCTGATATCACAGTGAGGCTAGGAGGTCAATGGATATGCTATGATATCACATCGAGGTTGTGATGTCACAGTAAAGCTATGTCATAAATGTGTATGATGTCACCATGAGGCTATTGTGTCAGTGGGAAGGCTGATGTCACAATGATGTTGTGAAGTCACTAGTGATTGTGCTATCACAGGAAAATAATGTCATTTGTGAGGTTGTATTGCCACCAGTGAGGCTCTAATGTCACATTGAGTATATTGTGTCAAACTGAGGCTGTGATGTCAGAGGTGAGTGTATACGTGACAGAAATGCTTCCATTGCAAGGTGTGTTTGTGAAGTCACAGTGAAGGGGTGATGTCAGAGGTGGGTCTTTGATTTCACAGTGAGGCTGTGATGTCAGAGGTCAGACTGTAGTATCATAGTGAGGCCTTGATGTCAGAAATGAGGCTATAATGTCACAGTGAGTCTGTGATATCACTGTGAACCTGTGAAGTCACAGTGAAACTGTGAGGTCACTGTGGAAGATGTGATGTCAGTGGCAAGGCTGATGTCGCCCTAAGGCTATGATGTAATGTGACTCTATGATGTAACAGGTTACACTGAGAGGTCACAGTAAGAATGTGAGGTTACTATGAGGCTGTGATATCTGTGGGAAGATTGATGACATGATGAGGCAGTGATGTAACATGTGAGGTTGTGGTGTTACAGTTAACGATGTCAAAGGCTATCGTGGCTGAGGCTGTCATGTCACTGTGAGCCTGTGTTATCTGTGGTGAGGCTGTGTTCTCATGGTAAGGCTACATAGGATATCAGGGGTGAGGCTGTGATGTCACAGTGTGTCTGTGATGTCAGTGAGGCTGTGATGTCACAGTGAGGCTGTGACGTCAGTGGCAAGACTGAAGTCTCAATGAGGCTATGATGTAACAGTTGAGCCTGTGGTGTCTGTGGGGTCACTGTGAGGCTGTGATGTCGCACTGAGGCTCTGATATCAGGGCTGATCCTATGAGATGTCAGAGAGGCTGTGACATCAGGGGTGATGCTTGGATTTCACAATGAGTTTAGGATATCAGTGGTGAGGCTGTGCAGTCGCAGTGAGGCTGTGATATCAGAGGAGAGGCTGTGATGTCACTGTGAGGTGTCACATGTTACTGTGAGATTGTGATATTACAGTGAGGTTGTGATATCAGTGGTCATAGAATATGACATCACAGTTTGGCTGAGACTTCAATGGTTAAGCTGTGATATCAGAAGTGAGGCTGATGCCAATGATGAGTCTGAGATATCACAGTGTTGCTGGGATGTTACCGGTGATGATGTGATGCCACTGCGACATTGTGGAGTCACTGTTGAGGCCGTCATGTGATCATGAGCTTGAGATGTCAGTGAGGAGGCTGTGGTGTCATAGCGAGGCCAGGCAGGATATCCGTGGTGCCACTAATGCTATGATTTCAGAGGTTAGTCTGTTATGTCATAGTGAGGTTGTGATGTAATAGTGTGGTTTTGATGTCAGAAATGAGGCTGTAATGCCACTGTGAGTCTCTGACATCACAGAGAGTTTGTGATGTCACAATGAGCATGTGAGGACACTGTGGAAGATGTGATGCCAGGAGCAAGGCTGATTTCACCATGAGGCTATGATGTAACAAGTTTGTCTTGATGTAACACGTTAGACTATGAGATCACAGTGGGCCTGAGATGTCACAGTGCAACAGTGGAGTCAGTGGTTAGGCTGTGATTTCAGAAGTGTGACTTATGAAAAAGATGAGACTGAGATGTCACATTGATGATGCGATATAACTGGTGAGGCTGTGATGTCACAGTGAGGTTATGATGTCACCATGAGGGTGTGATATCACAGCCTGTCCTATCAGTGGTGAGGCTGCAATGTCACAGTAATGTTGTGATGTCACAGTGGGGTTGTGATGTGAGCAGTGACTGTGGGACATTGTGGTGTCACAGGGAGGCTGTTACATTTCAGTTAATCTGTGAGATTAGTGGTGAGACTGTGCTATCATAGTGAGGCAAGATAGGATGTCAGTGATGAGGGACTAATGTTGCATTGCGATTATTTTAGATGTTTGTCTGTGATTTCCTAGAAGGGATGTGATAAAAGAGTGAGGCTTTAACATCAGAGTCGATGTTGTGATGTCATAGTTGGGTAATGATTTCAGAGGTGAGGCTGTGATATCATAGTCAGGCTATGATGTCGGTGTCTCAGCTGTGATTTCAGAAGTGAGACTGATGTGAGAGATGAGGCTGAAATGTCGCACTGACGATGTGATATAACTGATGAGGTTGTGATGCTATAGTGAGATTATGATGTCACCATGAAGCTGTGGTTTCACTGGTAAGGTTGTCATATCATGGTGAGTTGGACATATTAGTGGTGAGTCTGTGATCTCACAGTGAGGCTATGATGTCACAGTGAGGCTCTGACAACCCAGTGATATTGTGATGTCACTAGAGGGGTTTTTATGGCATGGAGAGGCTTTGATGTTAGTGGTGAGGCTGATGTCTCAGTAAGCCTATGATGTCAGTGGTGATGTTGTGATGTCATATTGAGGCTGTGATTTTACACGGAGGGTATGTCTGAGGTGTGCATGTGATGTCACCATAAGGCTATTATGTGAGTGGCAAGGCAGATGTCCAGAGATTTTGTAATGTCACAATTAATAGTGACATTGTGGTATCACAGGGAGGCTGTTATGGTTCAGTGCGCCTATTAGTCAGTGATGAGACTGTGGTGTTATAGTGAGGCCAGATAGGATGTCAGTGATGAGGTTGTGATGTTGCATTGAGGCTATAATTTCAGAGATGAGCCTATGATGTCATAGTGAGGCTGTGGTGAAACAATGAGGTCATACTATCAATATTGATGCTGAGATGTCACAGTTGGGCAACGATTTCAGAAGTGAGCCTGTGTTATCATAGTGAGGCTGTGATGTCAGTGAAGCAAGACTATGACATCACAGTGAAAATGTGAATTCAGGGTTTAGTCTGTGATATCAGAATGAGGTTGATGTGTGTCATGAGGATATGATGTCATAGTGAGGCTGGCATGTCACTGGTGAGGCTGTGATGTCACCATGTGGCTTTGATGTCACTGTGTGTCACTTTGAGCCCATGATGTCACAGGGAGTTGGTAATGTCACAGTGAAGTCTGTAAGGTCAGAGTAAGACTGTGATGTCAGTGGTAAGGCTGATGTCGCAGTGAGACTCAGATGTCAGTGGTAAGGTTGAGAAGTCACATTGAGATTGATGTCACAGTGAAGCTATGTCAGAGGTATGTATGTGATGACACCATGAGGTTATTATGTCAGTGGCAAGGCTGATGTGAAAGAGAGTTGGTGTTGTCATAGTGCAGCTGTGATGTCACTGTCAGGTTGAAGGTCACAGTGAGGCTGTGAGGATCCAGTGTAACTATGATGTCACAGTGAGGTTGTGATGTCACTGGTGAAGTTGTGATGTCTCAATAAAGCTGGAATGTTAGTAGTGAGTAAGATGTCATAGTGAGTCTATGATGTCACTGGTGAGGCTATGATATCAGTGGTGAACCTATTTCATAACAGTGACACTGGTGAGGTTCTGATGTCAAAGCCTGTGTTGTCACTGGTGTAGCCGTGATGTCGGTGTTCTGACTCTTGTCAGGGTTGATGCTGATGTCACAGGTGAGTCTGTTCTGTCACTGATGAGGATGTGATGTGGCACTGAGGCTGTGATGTAAATATGAAGTTTGGATGTCAATGTGATGTTATGGTGAGACTTTGATGTCACCTTGAGCCTGTGATGTCACAGGGTTTTGGTGATGTCACGATGGAACCTATGATGTCACATTGAAGCTACATCAGAGGTTTGTATGTGGTCACCATGGGGCTATTATGTCAGTGGCAAGGCTAATGTCACAGGGAGTTTGTGATGTCAGAATGAGGCTGTGATGTCACTGTCAAGTTGTAATGTCACAGTGGGGCTTTGAGGACACTATGTCTATGATGTCACAGTGAAGCTCTGATGACAAAGATGTGGTGATGTCACTGGAGAGGGTTTTGATGGCACAGTGAGGCTGTGATATTATCGGTAAGGCTGATATCACAATGAGGCTGTGATATTACTGTGAGGTTGTGATATAACAGTGAGGCTGTGATATCAGTGGAGATAGACTATGACATCACATTTTGTCTGTGATTTCAGTGGTTAGTCTCTGATGTCAGAAGTGAGCCTTATGTCAGTGATGAGACTGTGATGTCACAGTGAGGCTGTCATGTGACCGTGAGACTTGTATGTTAGTGACGAGGCTGTGGTGTCATAGCGATACTATGCAGGATGTCCATGGTGCCATAATGCTATGATTTTAGGTATCAGCCTGTTATGTCACTTGAAGCTGTGATGTCAGAGATGAGTCTGTAATGTCACAGTGAGGCTATGATGTCAGAAATGAGCCTATAATGCCACAGTGATGCTGTGA
Organism: Typhlomys cinereus; assembly: GCA_023101885.1. Taxonomy (NCBI): domain Eukaryota; kingdom Metazoa; phylum Chordata; class Mammalia; order Rodentia; family Platacanthomyidae; genus Typhlomys; species Typhlomys cinereus. Next base: position 7,522,725 of record JALPQD010000058.1, read on the forward strand.
TATCACTGTGATGTTGTGATGTCACTATGAGGCTATGAAATCACAGAGAGGTTGTGATTTCACAGTGAGTCTGTGAGGTCACTGTGGAAAATGTGACATCAGTGGCACGTCAGATTTCCCTATGAGGCAGTGATGGAACAGGGGAGTCTGTGATGTAACAGGTTAGACCGTGTTCACGGGAGGATATGAGGTCATTGTTAGGCTGTGATATCTGTGGGAAGATTGATGTCACAAGGAAGCACTGATATAGCATGTGAAGTCAAGTTGTCACTGTTTATGATGTCAAAGGCTGTCAATTCTGAGACTGACATGTTACTGTGAGCTGGGCTATCTGTGGTGAGGCTGTGGTGTCATGATAATTCTAGGTAGGATACCAGTGGTGTGCTGTGATGTTACTGTGTGTCTGTGATTTCACCATGAGGCTGTGATATCACAGTATAGTTGTGAGGTCAGTGGTTAGGCTGTGATTTCAGAAGTAAGGCTGTTGTGAGTGATAAGGTTGAGATGTCACATTGGTGATGGATATAACCGGTGAGGCTGTGATGCTACAGTGAAGTTATGATGACACTATGAGACTGTGGTTTCCTTGGTGAGGCTGTAGTATCATGGTGAGCCTGTGCTATCATTGCTGAGACTGTGATGTCACAATGACTCTGTGCTGGAACAGTGTGGCTGTGATGTTACAGTGAGGTTATGATCTCACAGTGAAGCTGTGCTTTTCCATTATGGCTGTGATGTCATATCGAGGTTGTATGTCACAGCAAAGTTGTGATGTCAGTATTAACTGTGCTTTCACAGGGTAACTGATAGTTAAGCTTGGGTGTCAACTTGACACAACCGGTATTAACTAAGATAGGCTGAGACCACCATTGGAAAGGATCAACTGAGATCGCTTGATAGGATTTTACCCACCTTAGATCCTATCAGGAACACCAAAGCTCTCATAGGATCCTCCCAGTACTGCATCATATAAAAAGGAGCCACCAAAGAGAACAGATGCTTTCTTGCAGCTGTGCTAGGAATCATTCTTCCTTCTGGCCACCTGCTTTCTTCTACCAACTAGCCTTTGACTAGACTAAGACTCTAGAAGATCTCCAGCCTTCAGTCATCAACCACTTGACTACCAAACTGAGCAGCTAGCTACTGGCAGCCATTGTTGGAACTACCTTGGCTACTGGCAGCCTTTGCTAGACTACCTTCACCATATCTGTACACCAACTTAATACATTTCCTATATATATTATTGTAGTCCACATGCATGGTTGCTGATAAATGACCATCACACAGTTTAAGGGAACAAGGAGTTTACGTTCTTATGATAGTCCAGTTATAGTTCTCAGTTCAGCATGATGGGAGAGCATGCACCAACACTAAGACCAAGGGAACTGGCCACACCATCACTGCATAACGGCTGAGAGATGTACAATCCTTACTTTCCAGAACAAACGTGTCTGGCCACGTGAACAGAAGGATGCCAACTCCCTCAACCAGCTCTCTGTGATTTATCCAGGGCCTAATCCCACCCACCATGGGCTGGGTCTTCCCCATCAGCTAGACAATCTCCTGTAGGTTTGCTCTGGGCTTAACTCAACCATCAACTCTCCACAACTGTGCCCAGAGCTCAAACCGTCAACGTACTTTCATTCTATGATTTCCATGAACTTAGAGGACCCTAACTAATACAGAAATTGGTACTGAAAGTGCTTCTGGAGAAACAGAATTGTAAGAATTAATTTTGCTAACAAGCTTTGTAATATCTGGAGCTGACTTTTTGACTCAGTGGAACCTCCAGCAACTAAAGACTCTTCTGCTGGCATGGAGAACATTGCAACTGTTTGGAGTGAACTGTTTCAAGAACGCATAAAAGTAGGTGAGTTGGACAGTATCGATGCCCCTCTTGCGAGAACTGAAAAGCTTTGTGATTTCATATATGAAACTTTAGAAAAAATGAATGAGAATAAGGAAAACTATGATGCTGGCTGTTTGTTTCTAGCATCTCTCATTAAACTGGAAATGGAGGGGCTGGAGAGGTGTCTCAGGGATTAAGTCTCTGCCATTCAGGTGGAAGGTCCTGAGTTCAGATCCTAGACCCCACGTATAGATGCCAGGTGGAAGTGGTGGCAGCCTGTGTTTCTGGTTCTGTGGAGCGGAGCCTGTGAATCCTGGGGCAGAGTAAACAAGGAGGAAGTGTAGGCAGTCCATGGTGGTTTCTAAATTTGCCCATGGTTCTATACATACAAACACACACACATACATACACACACATGCACAATTGAATAAACAATAAAAAATTTAAAAACTACAAAAGGAAAGGAAGATTTCAGAGGGCAAAATATCCAACTCAGAAACTGCATACACAATTTAGAAGTTTCTAAGTGTGCCCTAGAACAGAATCTTCTCTCTAGTAGCAATAGGGCTCAAATTGTTGAAAATCTAATCCAAACTCTGATTATTAGAGTGGCTGAGTTACAATGTAAATTAAAATCCCAGCCTCAAAAGGTGTTGGTGGTTAAAGTAAAAGCGTTGATTGGCAAAGAGTAGGATACTGAGAAGTGGGATGCTGATGTGTGAGAAGACCAAACTGATGATGAAGATGAGGACGTTGAACCCTCAAATTCTGATGTGTTTATTCTGCCTGAGGAAATGGTCTCCCCGCTCTCAACAGAGATTGAATGCCAATCTGTTGCTGAATCCCCACTGGGCCAGCTGAGGGGAAGAATGAAATGGCAGAGGCTTCGCGAGTGCACAGGCAATAGGGCGAGCCAGCAATGGGGTCACCACACAGAACTCAGGAGTCAGGCAAGAAGCAGCAGGCAGAGGATAGTTGCCTGCAGACTCAGCTTTGTTCAGGAAGTGTTTGGGCTGATATAGGGTCTATGGGGTCGGGATCCAATCATGTGTGGCCATCTCTCCACTTAGGGGGAGTGGGAGAACAGCCACCAATCATTTAGCTGTTTACTAGGTGTCCAGGTTAGATGGCGACTTCCCATTGGTTGTTCATACCTCCTTCCCACTGGTTGTCCATCCCTCTGCCTATATGGTTCCTCTATTGGGACATATCTGGGGCATGTCCGAACTTGTTCAGGCTTATCTGTAGCCAGACATCCTGGATTCAGGAGCCAGGGCTAAGTCCTCCCTGAATCAATAGTGCCATATTTTCACCCTTTTATTTATTTAGAATTTTTTTCAGTGGGGACCATGATAGCTGTGGTGACCCTGAGCCTCTTTAGCTACACAGAATATAAGTGATTATGTCTGTCTTAGGTTGGACACCACCCTTGTGTGGAGCCTCACCTGTCATTGACTACCAGTTATGAGACCATTGCAGGAAGGAATCATGGTCCCAAATGGGAACTTGAGTATGTGGCAGAGAAAAGGAGGTTTTTGTCAAGACAAGAGCAGGCAGAGGAGCTATAGGTGGGGGAGGTGAAGAAATTATCCAGAAAAGCTAGGGAGACATAAATCAGAATCTAACAATTGTAAATTAGCAAGGCATAGCTCTGATGGAGGACAGCCAGGCTTCCCACGAGCCTTTGCTGATCTTAGGAATGTCTGCACCCTGAATGGATGCCCCAAGGACCTATGAAGTAGCTTTGTTATTTTGGGAACATGTGAAAAAACCTATAAGAAAACTTAAATTTTATTAGAAAAACAATTGTGATCGATATAAAACATAAGTAGTTAAGGCCTTAGATGTTATCAAAATTGTTTGTTCTTATTTTTTAAGTATGCATACACGTATTTAAAAATGGCATGCCAAAATTTTAATATTAGCGCACCATGGAAATAAAAAAATGAAGTGCCCACAGACACAAGACACAGAACATATAAACATACAAGCACATGAACAATATTTTACCAGCAACTGTCTTAAAATTACCCTTGAAAGCTTTATCAAAGGCGGATTAACATTTAGGAAAATCTTATTTAAAACAAGACCTCATATTAGTTAAATCCATCAGCTTAGCTTAATTATGAAAAAATATCTAGCAAGGAAAGCACCCTTACCCACAGGTTCAGTTCCCACATTTTCTCTGAGAGATCCAAGGTGCTAAAACTGTAGCCTCATTCCAAAATTCCTCTAGGCCGGCTGTCTTAACCTTGAGGCCTCTAGTCTTTAGGACAGATTTTAAGACACGTATTGGGAGACCAGTATCATCTGAAACTGAAAATACAGCCAGGAAAGAGGGGGAGTCAAGAGCTATAGGAAGAAGAAGAGGAATGAAGGGGATGTCAGCAGGGGGTGGAATGCCCCCCCCAACCTATGAACCCTCTGCAGAGTCCTCAACAGGGGAAGGGGGAGGAAAAGATCTGGAGGAAGAACAAAGGGCTAATTTTGGGTTCTCTCCACAAATTTCATTGTAGCAATTAATCACTTCCTCAGTGAAGGATTCTTTAAGGCTGTTATGATGCCGAGAAGGATGGGAACAAAGGGGGCAGGAGATTGTGCCCATCCTGGACTTCCCTCTTATGGGTCAGGAAAAGCACTCTTATCCAAATTTGTAGGTCCCAGACATATTCTGGGGAAATCCAAGTAGTTAAGATTAAAGCTTCCTCCCAAAAATCTTCTAAGTCCTTTGGCATCACTTTGACCCTATGTAAGTCTAGGAGAACCTTAAGGGCAGTCAGCTGAGGTGCCTTCTGATGGAATGGTAAATTACCGATTATGGAGAGGAAAAGTTCCCTAATGGAGCAGAGATGACTAAGAGGCAAGCGGACAAGGTGAAAAAGTGCAGAAAATGAAAAGTGTTGACTAGAACCAATGTCAAAGTGAAAACAACTCTTAAAAGGGTAACCAGCATCCAAGGAGAGACCTAGCGCAAGATATATGCAGAGGTGTTTTGGATCTAAGCATCCTATGTTTAGTGAGGGACTTCAGGGGTTCGTTATTCCCTTGGGGCATATGCCCCCAGTCAGGCCAATTCAATATCATCGAATCTGGGCTCCAAGTTTGGAGGGGATAAATTTCTCATGTGAACTCGCCAGGAAAAGACTTAATTTAGAGAGGCTCTTTGATTGTGGGGAAATCAAACAAGCAATTGTGGCTCTTTGATTATCAGGAAATCAAGTGAGCTCCTTAAGAGGAGCTCCTTGATCATCAGCAAATCAAGGGAGCAATTGTGTTCCTAAGGACAAACATGGAAAGGGGAAGAGGATGGAGCCACCAACTCACCTACAGGCTCCATAAGCACAGGAACACAAAACCAAAGGGGCTGCTCAACAAATTTTACCAGAGTGGCTGTCTCATCTATACTGAAGGTGGCACCACCCCACATCGGGCACCAATGTGAGGGACCCCGAGGATCCCGCTCCATCCTGCAGGCCAGTCCACGTGTCCTCCACAAGGGGGATTGGGGAAAGGTGATTCCACTGTCCACCCACTCCCAGCCCTTCTTCCTGAGGACAATCAGACATGACAGGGATTCTAGTCAAGCAGGAACTTATTTATTGTAGTCCATAGCCATCTTATTAAGGCAGAGACCACAAGGAGAATTCCAGGGCAGGGAAATGAGCAACCAATCATCTCAAAGATCAAGCCAGCATGCAGGCTGTATGTGGCGAAATCTATTCAAAACGTCCTGAGCTACGCCCTCCTGACTTCCTTCATCAAAACATTCTGAGCTGTTCAAAACATCCTGAGCCACTCCCTCCTTATTTCCTCCATCAAAACATCTTTGTCTAACCTTGCCAGATTAAGCTCACCTAGGCTGAGGCCCCCACAGATCCCCCCTTTTTGTTTTGTAATGAGGTGGGAATCTTAGGGTTTTTCCTTGTGTGAACCCAGGGGACCACCTCATAAAGGTGGCTACACTCTTAGGCTAGTCCTATCAAAGAACCCGAGCAACATCTTGGAGGGTCAATTGTATCCAAGGGTCCTGAGGACCTCTAGCAGGTGTCTCCTCTAGGATCTGTGCAAGCAAAATCATCTTTTGTTGTGTAGTATGATTGTTCTGTATTATCTTTCTTATGGTGTATATAATCCATAAGAAAGCAACCCCAGAAATACAGGTCATGGACTGGAGGACTAAGTCCCAACCCATTGGTTATAGCATACCAGGATTAATTACATAGGTCCAAAGCAATTTCTTCCCCCATAAGTTCTACCACTAGCAATAGCAAGAGCATCACAAGTCCTTGTCTGATGACCCATGAGCATAGCAGTAAGTATGTCCAGGTGAGGAAAACCACCAAGATGATTTCAGTCTCTCTTAAAGGGTTGAGTTGATCCCTCCAAGCCAATGGATTAGATTGGAAGCAGTCAGGAACAAGATCAAGGCAAGCCCCACAACGATGGCCCCTCAGATGAGGATCAATGCGATGGTCTATCCCACATTTCCCATGGCCTGTAGGGAGATAAAATGTACCTCAAGGGTGATGTTGCCCATGGTTGTTTGGGCAACATTTCCTCTTCTTCCCCCTTTTATGAGTATTAGTCAAGAGCCTCCTGAGCCTGTTGCATAGCCATCATGTTTTCTTTTTGTCCTTATTTGTCTTTGATGGTGTCTGACTCTGGTTGGTTGAAGTCATCTTCCCCCTGACAATAGTAATTTAAGATTTCTAGCAGGGACTCATATGGGGTTTGAATCTCCTATAAGGTAGACATACCTGAAGCCTTGATCCACTGTTAATAATGGGTCTGCGCCCTTCCATTGTCCTATTATGGGGTCTTTCCATCTTACCTGTATTTCAGGTCTCTGTTCTTGTCACCCCCAATGTTTTTTGAAGCAGGACTCTATTTGATTTTTTTGAAAATGGAGACTATTACTTAATTGTTGGTGGGAGCTTATTCCCCTTTTTTTGTAATTGGGCCTTAATATTTTGATTATTGTGTTCTACAATAGCTTGGCCCTGTAAATTGTAAAGAATTCCTGTAGTCTTTTGAATCCCCCATAATGTGAAGAAGTCTTGTAGGCTTTTGTTTATAAAGCATGGCCCATTATTAGTTTTTATTTTTTGTGATAGTCCTAGTATAGCAAAATGTAAAAAATGAGATTGTGCATGATGGAAATGCCACTGGGTCCTTATATGTCATCGGAGAGGAGGACCCAGTGGAGAGTTAGACGTACACAATAAAGGACTCTCTGGGAATTGGAGGGGGAGGCATTGGGGGAAGGGGAGGGGGAGGAGGGGGTTCGGGGGGAGGAGGGGGGAGGGAGGGAACTGGTAAAAAATTTTAAAATGTATAATTAAATTTTTAATAAAAAAAAAAGAAATTTCTCCTATGTGGAGCCCAACTGGAATGGGAGAATGTGGAAATAGATACAAAAACATATTTAAGCTTACCAAATGGAGAATGTGTGACATAAGGTCTATCATAGAAAACTGGGACTCAGTCCACGGGGATTTACCCCGGTTGTTGTAGTAGTGGCATCTGGGAGAGTGGCTAGCAAGATCTTTAGGTCTTTGATAGGAATTTGAGGGAATTTCTTGTGAAGCCCCCTCCAATTAATATGAGAGGTCATACAGACCTTGGACCTTTCCAAATTGGTGGGTAAAATATGGGCAGAGGCCATTTTATCTGCTTCAGCATTATCTTGAGATAAAAACCCAGGTAGTATTTGATCTTCCCTAAGGCGTTGTAAGAAGATTGGGTGTTTTTTCTCCATGAGGAGAGTTTGGGTCTGAATCATTAAGGGCGTGATGGGGTTTTCATCCAGGCAAATGTGAGAATTTAATAGCCCAGGGAGGGGAGTAATTAATCGATCTGTCTGAAAACAGATCAAAATTATTTGTTCTTATTTTTAAAAATGCATACATGTATTTAAAAATAGCATGCCAAAATTATATTAGCGTGCAACAGAAATGAAAAAATTGAAGTGGCCACAAATTTTTTTGTTGAAACACAAGACACATGTGTAAACACAGAACATATAAACATACAAGCACATGAACAAAAATTTACCAACAATTTACTGGCAACTGTCTTAAAATTACCCTTGAAAGCTTTATCAAAGGTATATTAGCATTTAGGAAAACCTTATTTAAAACAAGACCTCATATTAGTTAAATCCACTAGCTTAGCTTAATTATGAAAAATATCTAGCAAGGAAAAGCACCCTTATCCTTAGGTCCTATTCCCACATATTCTCTGGGGAGATCCAAGGTGCTAAATCCATAGCCTCATTCTAAAATTCCTCTAGGCTAGCAGTCTTAACCTTGAGGTCTCTAGTCTGTAGGAGAAATTTTAAGAAATGTATTTGGTGTTTCTTACAGTGTGAAGGGAGGTTGCCTATTTTTTTAAAGAACCGAGAACTCTCTGCTCTTAAGCATATATCTCAGTGCTTTAAGTGCCCGGTCTTTATGCTTATTAGTTGTGTTACCCATCTCTTGAGGTCTCACTCACCTCGTAGACTGCTTGGCTCCAATCGAATTCTTCAACATTCAATGAGCTTTTTGTGCTTCACATTGAGCACTAGATATTGCTGAATCCCCAGCAGGCCAGCTGGGGGGAAGAGGTGAAATGGCAGGGGCCTCGTGGTGCAAGGCAAATGGATGAGCTAGTGACGGGGTCACCACACAGACCCCGGCAGTCAGGCAAGAAGCAGCAAGCAGAGGATGAAGTGGCTGCAGACTCAGCTTTGTTCAGAAAGTATTTGAACTTAAAGGGTCGAGATCCAATCATGTGTGGTCACCTCTCCACTTAGGGGGAGGGGGAGAGCAGCAATCATTTAGCCGTTTACTAGGTGTCCAGGTTAGATGACCGCTTCCCATTGGTTGTTTATCTCGCCTTCACATTGGTTATCCATCCCTCCGCCTGTATAATTCCTCTATTGGGACATGTCTGAGGAACGTCCAAACTTGTTCAGGTTTATCTGTAGATAGATCTCCTGGATTAGGGAGCCAGGGATAGAGCCTCCCTGAATCAATAGTGCTATACCCACTTCCAGCCACTACAGAATTGCAGTAGAGAATCACGGCCTGTCAACCAATTTCCATACTTGAGGCAGTTTATAGATATAGAACCCCTTCAATTAAGGGGAGGCTGGGTCCCTTTAAGGAAGGACCTTGGTACCACAGCAAAAAACTTTAATATTAGTCTTTCTCCTGTCCTTCCACAAAGGACCTAAGGTCTTTCACTAGAGTAACTGTGCATTGGGGGAAAGGAAATAATCAGAAACTTCGGGGTCTACTAGATACTGGGTCTGAGTTGACATTGATTCCAGGAGACGCTAAAAAGCATAGTGGCCTTCCAGTTAAAGTAGAGGAATATGGAGGTCAGGAGATTGATGGAGTTTTGACTAATGTTAGACTCACAGTAGGTACAGTAGGTCCCCAAACTCATCCTGTGGTTATTACCCCTGGGTCAGAATGTATAATTGGTATAGATACACTTAGAAGTTGGCAGAACATTCACATTGGTTTCTTGAAATGTAGAGTAAGACCCATTTTGGTTGGGAAGGCCAAATGTAAACCTTTAGAATTGCCTCTACCAAGTAAATCAGAAACAGTATCGGATCCCTGGCGGAATTACAGAAATTAGTGCCACCATAAAGGACTTGAAGGATGCAGGGGTGGTGGTTCCTACCACCTCTCCTTTTAACTCTCCCATTTGGACTGTGCAGAAGACAGAGAGATCATGTAGAATGACAATTGATTATCGCAAACTTAATCAAGTTGTGAGTCAAATCACTGCTGCTGTACCAGATGTGGTTTCATTGCTTTAGCAGATCAACACATCTCCTGGTACTTGGTATGCAGCCATTGATCTTTCAAATGCTTTTTTCTCCATACCTATTCATAAAGATCATCAGAAGCAATTTGCTTTCAGTTGACAAGGTCAGCAGTGTTACCTCAAGGTATATTATATTAATTGCTGTCTCTTCCACAAGGTATCACACTGATCCATTATATATATGATGATATGCTGATTGGACCAAGTGAGAAGGAAGTAGGAAGCATTATGGATTTGTTGGTAAGGCATTTGTGCAACATAGGATGGGAAATAAATCCAACCAAAATGCAAAGACCTTCTACTTCAGTAGAATTTTTAGTGGTGTGGGGCATGTAGAGATATCCCCTTTAAGGTAGAGGATAAGTTGTTGCATCTGGCCCCTTCCACTACTAAGAAAAAAACACAATATTTAGTGGGTCTTTTTGGATTTTGGAGGCAGCACATTTCTCACTTGGGTGTGTACTTAGGCTCATATACCAAGTAATTTGGAAAGCTGCAAGGTTTGAGTAGGGCCCAGAACAAGAGAAGACTCTTCAGTAAGTTCAAGCTGCTGTACAGGCTGCCTCGCCACATGGATCATATGATCAAGCAGAACCAATGGTACTGGAAGTGTCTGTTGTAGACAGAGATGCTCTTTGTAGTCTGTGGCAGGCTCCCATAGGTGAATCACAGAGGAGACCCTTGGGATTTTGGAACAAGGCCCTGCCATCATCCGTACATAATTACTCTCCTTTGAGAAAAAGCTCTTGGCCTGTTATTGGGCCTTAGTGGAAACTAAACGTGTGACAATGGGTCACCAAGTTACCATGCAACCTGAGTTACCCATCATGAGTTAGGTGTTATCTGACCCAGCAAGCCATAAAGTTGGACAGGCACAGTAGCAATCTATTATCAAGTGGAAATGATACATTTGAGACATGGCCTGAGCACCCGAAGGCACAAGTAAGCTGCATGAAGAAGTTACCAAAATGCCTATGGTTCCTCAACTTGTTGCATTACCTGTTCCAAAGCATGTACCTATGTCCTCCTGGGGTGTGCCCTATGATCAGTTGACTGAAGAAGAAAAGAGTAAGGCCTGTCTCACAAATGGTTCTGCTGGATATTCAGGTGCCACCCAGAAGTTGACAGCTGCAGCATTACAACTTCTTTCTGCAACAACCCTAAAGGACGCTGGAGGAGGGAAATCTTTGCAATGATAAGAACTTCGGACAGTGTACATGGTTGTACACTATGCCTTGAAGAAAAATGGCCAGAGTGTGACTGTATACTGATTCATGAGCTGTAGCCAATGTTTTGGCAGGATGGTCAGGGATTTGGAAGGAACATAATTGGAAACAGCGAGAAAGACATCTGGGGAAGAAACATGTGGACAAATCTCTCCCAATGAGCAAAGGACACATATTTGTGTCTCATGTATATGATCATCAAAAGATGACATCAGGTGGATAAGATGACCCATTCTGTGGATAGTCAGCCTCTTTCCCCAGACATTCCTATCATTGCCTGTAACAGTTACTCTTAACTATTGCTGTGAGAGAGCATCCAAAATCAAGCAACTTAAGGGAGAAAGAGATTTATTCAAATTACAGTTTCAGAGGAGGCAGTTTCTCATAGCAGAGGCGGCATGGTTGCCTGGCCAAAGCTGGAGGAGGCTAAGTCACCATAGACATCTTGGAAAGCTGAGAGCTGCAAGACTGCTTGCAGCAAAGGTAGACTTTTCCTGGAGGTAGGGTGGGATTAATCCAATTCAAGGTCCACCCCTTGTGACTGCCTTCCTCCAGCAAGGCTCCACCTCTCAAGGTACCATGACCTTGCCAAACACATGAGACTGTGGGGGACACATTTCAAACCATGACATTGCACCCCTGGCCCCCACAGGCTCATTACCATTTCATTATGTAAACCATATTCAGTCCAACTTTAAAAGTCTTCATAGACTGCATCAGTAGTCCCAACAGTCCAAAATCCAAAGCCAAGTTACATACTTTCAACATACAATGGCACAGAATAAACATTCCCATTCCAAAAGGAAGGAATGGAAGCATATCCAGGAAAGAATGGTCCATAACAAGACCAAAAACCAGCAGGACAAATTCCAAATCTTGTAGTTCCAAGTCCAACAGGTGAGCTTCTTGTTGAAATCATCTCAGTTCCAAAGAGCTTTGGTTCTACCCCTCCAACTCAGCCGCCCATAGAATATGTTGCTGTCTTGAGTTGACTCCTCCCAGGGTATACAACTCTCCTTGGCAGGTGTCCCACATTGTCTCTTTACTTCTCAATAGCAAACCAGGCTTTAAGTCCACAGCACATACTGCCCTTCTTGGACCTCTAAACTGCAGACTTTCAGACTTTCTGCCACATGCTGCCTGGATTCCATCATTTTTGAAAATCTTTTTTTTTTTCATTTTTCAAAATCTTGGAGAACTCCACCATCTCCTCCCTCTTGCATCTTTGATGCCTCTAAAGCCAATACCACGTGGACGACTTTGCCAAGACAGGCCCCCTTGAATCACAGCTGATTCTGCTTTTCTATGCTGACGCTGGGGAAAAGCTCATTCACACCTGGACAGTTGTTTTGTAAGAGAAACCAACTCTTGTTTGGAACTTCAGCTTTCAGTTCCAGTCTTTTTTTTTTTTTTACACTTTTTATTATATCAGCTCATACAAACTTAATAGGTACATCAGTTCCCTCCCTTCTTCCTCCTCTCCCCCGACCCCCCTGCTCCCCCTCCCCTCACCCCTCCCTCACCATCTCCCAATGCCTCCCGCCCCAATTCCCAGAGAGTCCTTTCTTGTGCATGCCTGATTCTCCTCTGAGCCCTCCTCTCCGATGATGTACAAGGACCCAGTGGCCATTCCTTGAACCCTTTCCCGTGTTCCCCTTAAGTATAGGAACACTGCTGTGGCTGCCAATTCCTTGCCTCCAAGGATCTTGGTGCCTTTAGCAGATGCTAGACTTTATGAGGTCAATAGTGTGTTGGACATTGCTCAGGGCATGCAAAGTCCAATTACGATTGCTTCGGCCCTAACTTGTGTGGAGTATCTTGCAAATCATTGCTCCTCCCATCCTTTTGCTCTTACACTCTTATCGCCCCCTCTTCCGCAAATGTCCCTGAGTTTCAGGATGGGGAGAGATTAGGCTGGCCTAGTTCTAGGTGGTTGATATAGAGTCTCTGAAGTTCTGGATTGTGGTTTGTTGATTTTCTTTTGCAGTTTTGCTGCTCCTGCAATGTCCTTCACTCCATCCTGATGGGCATTGTATGTTACCCCCTGGCCAGAGACAAAAAGCTGTTAATCTAGAGTCTTGTTATAAGAGCACATTCAAAGGTAGATGTGTTAAAAGTAGGAAACCACAGTGAGAGACGGGTCTATCACCCATTTGCAAAATGGCTACTTTTTATCTGCCAGACTATATGCCCTCCTCTTCTAGTGAGGGATTTGAATTCTTATGAGTGGGAGCCTTCCCTGAGGATCTTGCCCTCAAGCTAGGGCCTCTCCTATTATCCAAATTGTGAGCAGACTTTGATTTACAAATGAAGCTAATCTCTTTAACATCCATTTTGTTTCCTACTTCTTCCTGGTTTAACTCTAAGTTTGCCTCAGTAGTTTTCATCATTAGATCTTACAATTTTTACTTCTTCCAGACTGATGCTTTGCTCTTTTTCATAATTTTGAAAACAACTAAAAAATAGTCATATCACATTGTCAAGAATACATTACTGGCCGCCCTCTGCCGGCCAGGTCCCAGGTCCCAGGTGAGTCCGCCCAGTCCCCCACCCGGTGCCCCCATGTCCCAGCGGCACCCAGGCAGCCTCTGGCTTTGCCTGGGCCTCGCCCCGGACCCCAGCCCCTTGCCTCCTCCCGCCTGCTCGCCACCGACCTCTGCCTGCCAGGTCCCAGGTCCCAGCCCGCACCTCTGCCATACAGGACTTGCTCACATTCCTCCTTAGAGTGGGCCCTAAGCCAAGTCCCAGATCCCAGGTGAAGAATTCTGCTATCAACATCAGACCCTCTGCCGCTCCGACCCACCGGGGACTTATGCACGTGGTCCAGGGAAGACACACTGCTACTCAGAATTCAATAGAGTCCAAAGGAAACTCAAGCAAAACTCTTAAGGCACAAAAGCCATACATCTGAAGTCCTCTAAAATCATCTTATCACATGGGGAGATTCTTCACATGCAACCCAAAAATAAGTAAATCTCCTTTTTTTCACCTTACTTATCCTTTCTAGTATCAATTGCTGTAGATCAACTTCTCCATACAGCCACCCCAAAAAACATATACAACTCCAGGGAGTACACCACTCACCCACACATATCACCAAGATACCTAATCGTAAAAGTGCATTACCATACTAATATTCACCCCTTGTCTACTTAACCTGACTTAACTGATGTACTAACAGCCTAATAGCCTCATTAGGAAATTACAATAACAATAGACAAACATACCCAATCCAAGACAAGCACTAGTAATAACTGGCAAGTGTAATAATACCAACTAAAGCAGTTCAGTGAAAAACACACAGAAATTGAAAGGTACTAAGAAACAAAACAATGCCCAAGTCAAAGTGCAGATCCATGACAAACAACACCCAAGAAGACCAATCTCCCACCGAAAGTATTAACCCATAATAATGGATGCCGACCAGAACAAATTCACAGAATATAGCCAAGAAAGCCAGACCCAACATAACAACTTTCAGAGTATGATCATTACAATGATTAATACTATGAAAGAGGAAATCCGAGAAGAGTTAAACAATCGAATCAACCACTTTGAACAGGAGCACAACAGGCACTTGGAGTTCAGAAAAACAGTTCAAGAAACAAAAATAGGCATAGAGCAGTTAAAATAGTCTGAGGCAGAGTTTAAAATTGAACTAAAAGACAAGTTACCTTCAACCCAAAATTCAACAGAGAGTCTTATCAGCAGAACAAATGAAGCAGAAAATAGAATTTCAGATCTTGAAGACAAAGTGGGAGAATTAACCAGCTCAAGGGAAAAGATTGTTAAAGCCAAAAAGATACTTGAGAGGAATATTCAAGAGATATGGGACACCCTGAAGAAGCCTAACATGTGCATTCATGGAACACCAGAACAAGAATCCCAAAATACCACACCTGAGGAAATATTTCAATTCATCATAAATGAAAACTTCCCACAACTAAAGAATGAGAGGCCTATCAAAATACAAGAGGCATTTCTCACTCCAAACAGATATGACCAAAATAGAAAATTTCCACGGCAAATAATAGTCAAAATACTCCACATTCAAGACAAAGAAAAGGTGCTGAGAGCTTCAAGAGAAAAAAAGCAAGTCACTTTTAAAGGTAAACCTGTTAGAATAGCAAATGACTACTCAACGGAAACAGTAAAAGCAAGAAGAGTTTGGAGAGAAGTACTTCAAGTATTAAATGAGCAAAAATGCTAACCCAAACTGATATACTGGCAAAACTATCTGTCATGATTGAGGGAGAAAGAAAAGTTTTCCAGCACAAAGACAACTTGAAGGGATACATGTCTCCTAAACCAGGCCTTCACAAAATGCTAGAAATGATACTCAAGCTTGAAGAAAAGAACAAGCGTATCCAGGAGGACAGAAGGAAAGTATAATACCACCAAAACATAAATATCAAGCAATACGCTTACAAAATCCACTAAACATAAAAAAGTCCAGAATTAAAAATAATTTCTTCATTATAACATTAAATGTCAATGGTATTAATTCACCGATTAAGAGATACAGATTACAAACTTAGATTAAAAACCACAATTGAAAAATCTGCTGCCTTCAGGAAACTCATCTCACCACAAAAGATAGGCACATCCTAAAAATGAAAGGCTGGTCCAAAATTGTGCACGCTAATGGAACCAGGAAACAGTCAGGGGTTGCAATCATGCTTTCGGACAAAGTGGACTACAAACTAAAGAAAATCATAAGAGACACAGATGGATACTACATTTTAGTCACAGGTACAATTCACCAGGAAGACTTCACAATACTGAACATATATGCACCCAATACGGGCCCCTCCACATTCATTAAGAAAAACCCTAGAGCGTCTAAAGCAAGAAATCAACCCCCGAACGATAATTCTTGGGGACTTCAACACCGCCCTCTCAACATGGGATAGATCAACAGGTCAAAAGCTTAACAGAGACACTTTGGAACTTAAATCCTGAAAGAAATGGACCTTACAGATCTCTATTGAACTTTTCAGCCACGCACCAAAGAATACACATTTTTCTCAGCAGCACACGGAACTTTCTCCAAAACAGATCACATATTGGGCCACAAAATGAATCTACACATATACAAAAAAGTTCAAATTCTAACCTGTGCCCTTTCAGACCACCACGGCCTAAAGCTGGACATCCACAACACAACAAACAACAGAAAACACACTAACTCCTGGAAACTTAACAATATGATGCTGAGTGAGAACTGGATTCAGGAAGAAATTAAAAAGGAAATTCAAGATTTCCTGAAAGCGAATGATAATGAAAATACAACTTACCAAAATCTCTGGGACACAATGAAAGCTGTTCTAAGAGGTAAGTTCATAGATCTTAATGCCTAATCAAAAAAATGGAAATATCACAAATAAATAACTTAACAATACAACTTAAAGCTTTAGAGAAACTAGAGCAATCTCATCCCAAAAGCAGTAGAAGAGAGGAAATTAGCAAAATAAGGGGAGAAATATCTGAAATCGAGATGAGGAAAAACGATAGAAAAAAATCAATCAGTCAAAAAGCTGGTTCTTTGAAAAATCAATAAGATTGATACACCCCTAGCTAAATTAACCAAAAGAAAGAGAGAGAAAACCCAAATTAACAAAATTTGAAATGAACATGGAGTTATCACTACTGATACCCAAGAAATCCAGTGAATTATAACATCACATTTCCAAAACTTATACTCTGTGAAGTTAGATAACACAAAAGAGATGGATGAATTTCTAAGTAAACACAACTTACCTAAATTGAATTAGAAAGTTGTGAATTATTTAAATAGTCCTGTAACATATGAGGAAATTGCGGAAGTAATCTCGAATATTCCCACCCAAAAATGTCCTGGACCAGATGGATTCAGCGCAGAGTTCTACCAGACATTTAAGGAGTTAATAACACCAATACTCCTTAAACTGTTCCATCAAATAGCAAAGGAAGGAACACTACCAAATTCCTTCTACGAAGCTAATATCATCGTAATCCCAAAACCTAATAAAGATTCACTTAAAAAAAAAAAAAACTATAGGCCAATCTCTCTGATAAACACAGATGCAAAGATTCTCAATAAATTCTTAGCAAATCGGACTCAAAAACATATCAAAAAGATCATTCACGGGGACCAAGTAGGCTTCATCCCTGGCACACAAGGTTGGTTCAACATACACAAATCAAAAAACATATTCCACCATATAAACCAGTCCAAAGTCCAAGACTACATGATATTCTCGATAGATGCAGAAAAAGCTTTTGACAAGATCCAACAGCCTTTTATGATCAAAACGCTAGAGACAGTAGGAATGGAAGGAATCTTTATCAATATAATAAAAGCTGTATACAACAAGCCCACAGCAAGGATTATGCTCAATGGGGAACAATTGGAAGCATTCCCACTTCGATCAGGAACTAGACAAGGCTGTCCACTCTCACCACTTCTATTCAATATTGTACTTGAAGTCTTAGCTGAAGCCATAAGACAAGAAAGGGACATAAGAGGGATTCAAATTGGCAAGGAAGAAGTCAAGCTATCCCTATTTGCAGATGACATGATCTTATACCTGAGTGATCCCAAAAACTCCACCAGGAAGCTCCTGGAACTAATTGAGAACTTCAGCAGGGTGGCAGGATCCAAAATAAATGTACAAAAATCAGTGGCCTTCCCATATGCCCAGAATGAAAGAAGTGAAAAAGCCCTGAGAAAAACAATCCCATTTACTATAGCCCCTAAAAAAAATGAAATACCTTGGTATAAACCTAACCAAGGAGGTAAAAGACCTTTACAATGAAAACTTTAAAACCCTAAAGAAAGAAATTGCTGAAGACACCAAAAGGTGGAAAGACCTCCCATGTTCCTGGATTGGCAGAATCAACATCATAAAAATGACCATCCTACCAAAGGCAATATACAAATTCAATGCTATATCAATTAAAATCCAAAGCATTTCTTTAAAGAAGTTGAAAAAACAATCTCAAAATTCATATGGAGGCACAAAAGACCCAGGATAGCAAAGACAATCCTGCATAATAAAAACACTGCTGGAGGTATCACCATACCAAATCTTAGTCTATACTACAAATCCATAGTTATAAAAACAGCCTGGTATTGGCTCCAAAATAGACACACAGATCAATGGATAAGGGTTGAAGACCCAGATATAAGCCCACAAAATTACAGCCACTTGATCTTTGACAAAGCGGCCCAAAAAATCCAATGGAAAAAGAACAGTATCTTCAACAAATGGTTCTGGCAAAATTGGATCTCCACATGCAGAAGATTAAAACTGGACCCGTACTTGTCACCATGTACAAGAAGTAATTCCAAATGGATCAGAGACCTTGATATAATGCCAGAGACTATAAAAATCATAGTTGAAAGGGTAGGGAACTCCCTTGAGCTGATTGGGCTAGTCCAACAGTTCCTAAACAGGTATCCAATGGCACAGTCACTGCTACCAACTCTCAACAGTTGGGATCTTGTGAAATTAAAGAGCTTCTGTTCAGATAAAGAGATTGTAACACGAGCTCAAAGGCAACCCACAGAATGGGAGAAAATCTTCACTAACCACATATCTGATAGAGCTCTATTATCCAGAGTGCATAAATTTAGAAAACTAAACACCAAGGAAACTAATAGCCCAATTAAAAAATGGGCCTGGAATTTAAAAGAAACTTTACCAGGGATGAAATTAAAATGTCTAACAAATATCTTAAAAAATGCTCCCTTCCTTAGCCATCAGGGAAATGCAAATCAAAACTTCCCTGTGATATCATCTCACCCCAGTTAGAATGGCAAAAATCCACAATACAAACAAAAACAAATGCTGAAGAGGATGTGGAGAGAGCGGAACTCTCCTACTTTGCTGATGGGAATGCAGGCTCATACAACCACTCTGGCGAGCTGTCTGGAGATTCTTAAAGAAATTAAAGATTGAAATGCCATATGACCCTGCGATTCCACTTTGAGGAATAACCCCCCATACAGCAAAAATTCACCTTGATAGCACAAACACGACCATGTTCATAACAGCACTTTTTACAATAGCAAAGTCATGGAATCAACCCAAATGTCCAACAGTTGACGAGCAGATAAGGAAAATGTGGAATATTTATAGAATGGATTACTACTCAGCTATCAAAAAAGATGAATTACTGGAGTTTGCTGGGAAATGGATGTCATTAGAAACAATTATATTAAATGAAGTATCGAAGACCCAGAAATTTAAGTGCCACATGTACTCTCTAATAGGTGGCTCCTCGTATCAGACACTCAAACATAAATCTCTGTAATACCCACAGTAATTGCAAGAATTATGAACAGGAGGGATGGGGTAGAAGGGCCACACAAGAAACATGGAGAGAGGGGACCATGTTATAGCAGAGTAAATAGGCCTCCATCAAGGACTGCAAGTAAGTCATGAGACATCTGGTTAAGTTCACAGACTTTCGTTTCTGATCATTTACAACTGAGAGGGTATGATCTCACCAGAAGGGGAGGGCATATAGTCTGGCAGATAAAAAGTAACCATTTTGCAAATGGGTGATTGACTCCTCCCTCACTGCGGTTTCCTACTTTTATTACATCTTCCTTTGAATATACTCTTATAACAAGACTCTAGTTTAACAGCTTTTTATCTCTGGCCAGGGGATGACATAAAATACCCATCAGGATGGAGTGAAGGGCATGGCTGGAGCCCAATACTGCAAAAGAAAATCAACAAACCATAACTTCAGAGACTCTATATCAACCACCTAGAACTAGGCCAGCCTAATCTCTCCTCATCCTGAAGCTCAAGGAAATTCGCAGAAGAGGGATGGTAAGATTGTAATAGCACAAGGATGGGAGGAGCAATGATATGCAAGATACTCCACATAAGTTAGGGCCGAAGCAATCATAATTGGACTTTGCATGCCCTGCGCAGTGTCCAACACATTATTGACCCTACAAATCTTGCATTTGCTAAATGCACCAAGATCCTTGTAGGCAAGGGGTTGACAGCCACAGTAGTGTTCCTATACTTAAGGGGAGCACAGGAAAGGGTTCAGGGAAATGCCAGTGGGTCCTTGTACATCAGGAGAGGAGGTCCCAAAGGAGAGTCTGGCATGCACATTAAAGGATTCTCCGGGGATTGGGAGGGAGGCATTGGGGGATAGGGAGGGAGGGGTGAGGGGCGGGGGAACAGGGGGATCAGGGGGAGGAGGAGGGAGGGAGGGAACCAGTGTACCTATTAAGTTTGTATGAGCAGAAATAATAATAAAAATGTTAAAAAAATAAAATAAATAAACTAAAAAAAAATAAAAGAATACATTACTTTGAAATTTCCTCCACCAAGCACTTAGTTTAACTTCAGGCAAGCTTTCAGGACAAGAGCAAAACTTCACTAAACTTTCTGCCAACACATGGCTCCATGTATCACTTTTCAAGTTGTAAACAAAGTCTCCGTTTCCCTCTGGACCATCACAAGCTGGGTTTCCACTGCCTGTGTTTCTTACATTATTGATTTCTCTGAGCTCTCACAAGAAAGGCCCATTTGGCCCCCTCACCACGACACAAAGACTTTCCCAGCACAAAGTCCCAAAGTTCTCCATATTTCTCCCAACAAACAGTTCCAAAGGCACCCTAGCCACATCACAGCACTGGCCATACTGCTGGGTACCAATTTCTCTCCACTTCACAAATAGTTTTACATTGTGGTACCAAATGCTCTTAATCTCACAGCAATACCCCACAACCCGGTACCAATTTCTGTAACAGTTACTCTTAACTATTGCTGTGAGAGAGCACCCAAAGTCAAGCAACTTAAGGGAGAAAGAGATTTATTCAAATTACTGTTTGAGAGGAGGCAGTTTCTATGGCAGAGGTGGCATGGCTGGCTGGCCAAAGCTGGAGGAGGCTAAGTAACCGCAGACATCTTGGAAGCTGACAGCTGTAAGACTGCTTGCAGCAAAGGCAGACTTCTGGAGGTAGGGTGGGACTAATCCAATTCAAGGCCCACACTTTGTGACTGCCTTCCTATAGTAAGGCTCCACCTCTCAAGGTACCATGACCTTGCAAAACACATGAGACTGTGGGGGACACATTTCGAACCATGACATTGCCCAAAGAGCCCATGAACAAAGTGGACATGGTGGCAGAGATGGAGGTTATGCATGGGCTCAACAACATGGACTTCCACTCACCAAGGCTGACCTGGCCACAGCTGCTGCTGAGTACCGAATCTGCCAGCAGCAGAGACCGATGTTGAGTCCCTGATATGGAGCCATTAGTTGGGGTAACCAACCATTAATCTGGTGGCAGATTGACTTCATTGGACCACTTCCAAGATGGAAAGGGCAGCACGTTGTTCGTACCGGCATAGATACTTATTCTGGCTATGGATTTGCCCTTCCTGTACATCATGCTTCTCCCAAGACTACCATCTAGGGACTTATGGAATGTCTTATCCACCATTATGGAATTCCACACAGCATTGCTTCTGACCAGGGAACTCATTTCACCACGGAAGAAGTATGGCAGTGAGCTCATGACCATGGAATTCATTAGTCTTGCCATGTTTCCTACCATCCTGAAGCAGCTGGCTTGATAGAATGGTGGAATGGCCTTTTAAAGGCACAATTACTGTGTAAATTAGGTGATAATAGTCTGGAGGAATGGGGCAGAATTCTCCAGAAGGCAGTATATGCTTTAACCCAGCATCCAATATATGATACTGTGTCTCCTATAGTCAAAATTCACGGGTCCAGAAATCAAGAGATGGAAACAGGAAGAGCTCCCCTTACTATCACCCCTAGTGTCCCATTAGGAAAATTTTTGCTTCCTGTTCCCATGAGCCTTTGTTCTATTAGCTTTGAAGATTTGGGTCCAGAGGAAGGAATGCTTCTGCCAGGAGACACAGCAACTATTCCTTTGAACTGGAATCTAAGGCTTCCTCCTGGTTATTTTTGGACTTCTGATGCCTTTGAATCAACAGGCTAAGAAAGGAATAACAGTGTTAGGTGGGTTGATTGACCCAGACCACCAAGAAGAAATTGGATTGATCCTACATAATGGTAACAAGGCAGAGTATGTCTGGAGTATAGGAGATCCACTGGGGTATCTCTTGGTATTACCATGTCCTGTGATTAAGGTCAATGGGAGTTTACAGCAATCCAACACAGGAAATACAGTAAATGGTTCAGATCCTCCAGGAATGAAGGTATGGGTAACCCCTTCCAGGTAAAGAGCAAGGACCTGTGGAAGTGCTTGCTGAAAGTGGAGGAAATATAGAATGAGTATTAAAAGAAGGTAGTTATAAATACCACCTAAGGCCACGTAACCAGTTACAGAAACAAGGATTATTATTGCCCTGAGTGCTTCTAGTCTAGATTGTCAAGAATGGACTTGTGCATGTGTAAATACTCTAAAAAGATATTTATGTAATGTACTGTAATATAATGTAATGTAATGTTAATCTGTAGTTATGTGATGAAATATAATTTAGATTATGATATTGTGGTATGGAACACTAAAGACTAAGCATTTCTCTAGGGGCATTGTCATTAATCTTGTAAAAATTATGTGTGTGCCACTGTACATGGTTAGCTATATTATGTTAGGCAGAATTATGAATCTTACTGTTTTTACTTCGAGATTTTAAAATTTATTTAAATTATTTACTATTTATTCAATTGTGTGTGTATGCATGTGTGTGCATGTGTATGTATGTGTGTGTGTGTATGTATGTGTGTGTGTATGTATGTGTGTGTGTATGTATGTGTGTGTGTGTAGAACCCAGACGAATTCGGGAGCCACCATGGACCGCCTCCACCTTCTCCTTATTTACTCTGCCCCAGGATTCACAGGCTCCATCCTACCAGGACCAGAAACTCAGGCTGCCCCTGCTTCAGCCCAGCATCTATACGTGGGGTCTAGTATCTGAACTCAGGACCTTGCCTGCAAGGCAGAGGCTTAATCCCTGAGCCACCTCTCCAGCCCCTATTTGGAGATTTTTTAATGGCCTAAGGAAATGTGATTTGGAGTCAAGTTGACAAGGGGTGGACTTGTGATAGTTAAGCCTAAGTGTCAACTTGACCCAACCAGTATTAACTAAGATAGGTTGAGACCACCATTGGAAAGGATCAACTGATACCACTTGATCAGATTGTACCTGCCTTTGGTCCTATCAGAACCTCCAACGCTCTCATAAGATCCTCCCAAAACTGCATTATATAAAATGGAGCCATCAAAGAGAACAGATGCCTTCTTGCAGCTGTACTAGGAATTGTTCTTCCTTCCAGCTGCCCAGTTTCTTTCATCGTCTAGCCTTCGACTAGAGTAAGACTAGGAGAATCCACCCTTCAGCCATTACCCACTTGACTACCGAACTGAGCAGCTAGCTATTAGCAGTCATTGTTGGAACTATCCTGGCTGCTTGCAGCCATCGTTGGACTACCTCAGTTACTGGCAATCTTTGCAAGACTACCTTAGGTATATCTGTAAGCTAACTCAAGAAATTTCCTACATATATTCATATATTCATTCTGTGAATTCCGTGACTCTAGAGGACGCTAACTAATATAGAGACTATGTCATTTGTGAGGCTGTAAGGCCACTGGTGAAGCTCTAATGTCACAATAAGTTTATTGTGTCAAATTGAGGCTCTGATGTCACTGTGAGACTATGATGGCAGAGGTGAAGATTTATGTCACAGTGATGTTTTAATTATATTGTATGGCTGTTATGTCACAGTAATGCTGTGATGTCACAGTGAGGTTGTGATGTCACTGGGGAATTTGTGATGTCAAGGTGAGGTTGTGATGTCTATAGTGACACTGTGGTGTCACAAGGAGGTTTTAATGTTTCAGTGAGCCTGTTTGGTCAGTGGTGAGGTGCCATAGTGAGGCTAGGTAGGATATCAGTGATAAGGGTGTACTGTCTCAATGAGGCTATGATTTCCAAGGTGAGCCTGTGATGGTATAGTGAGGCTGTGATGAAACAGTGAGGCTATAACAGTGAGGCTGTAATTTCAGTGGTTAGGCTGTGATGTCACAAGGGAGGATATGATGTCACAGTGAGACTGTGATGAAAGTGGCAAGACTGATGTCATAGTGAGGCTATGATATCACAGTGTGGCTACATCAGAGGTGTGTATGTCATGTCACAATAAGGCTATTATGACAATGGGCAGGCTGATGTCACAAAAAGTTTGTGATGTCACAGTGAGCCTGTGATGACACTGTAAGGTTGTAAAGTCACAGTAAGGCTGTGAGGACACAGTGTGGCTACATCAGAGGTGTGTATGTCATGTCACAATAAGGCTATTATGACAATGGGCAGGCTGATATCACAAAAAGTTTGTGATGTGACACTGTAAGGTTGTAAAGTCACAGTAAGGCTGTGAGGACACAGTGTGGCTATGAGATCACAGTTAGGCTCTGATGATACAGTTATGTTTTGATGTCACTGGAAAGGTTTGAATGGCACAGTGAAGCTGTGATGTTAGTGGTGAGGCTGATGTCACAATAAGGCTGTAATGTCACTGGTGAAGATGTGCTGTCACAATAAGACTGGAATGTCAGTGAATCTATGATATCACTGGCAAGGCTATGATGCCAGTGGTGAACCTATTATGTATCAGTGCCACTGGGGAGGCTATGATGGCAAAGGCTGTAGTGTCACTGGTGTGGCAGTGATGTCAGTGTTCTAACAAATGTCAGTGCTGATGCTGATGTCACAGGTGAGGTTGTACTGTCACTGGTGAGGCTGTGATGTCACAGTGAGGTTCTGATTTCAGTGGTAAGACTGATGTCACAATAAGTCTATGATGTAACAGGTGAGCCTTTGGTATCAGTGGACAGGCTGTGTGGTCATTGTGAGGCTGTGATGCTACTGGGAAGATTCAATGTCATCATGTAGTTGTGGTATCACCGTGAGCCCATGGTGTCACAGGGATTTGGTGATGTCATTGTGCAGGCTGTGAGGTCACAGTGAGACTGTGATGTCAGTTCCATGGCTGATGTCACAGTGAGGTTATGATATCAGTGTTGATGCTGTGATGTCACATTGAAGCTGTGATGTCATTCATGATCCTGTGATGTCACATTGAGGCTATGTCAAAGGTGTGTATCTAATGTCACCATGAGGCTATTATTTCAGTGACAAGGCTGATGTCAGAGTTACTTTGTGATATCACAGTGAGGCTGTTAGGGCACAGTGTGGCTATGATGTCACATTGAGGCTCTAATGACACAGTGATGTTGTGATGTCACTGGAGAGGTTTGGATGTAACAGTGAGGCTGTGATGTCAGTGGTGAGGCTGATGTTACAATGAGGTTGTGATATCACTGTTGAGTGTGTAATGTCAGTGGTAAGACAGATGCCAAGTGAGACTATTATGTAACAGCTGAGCCTGTGTTGTCAGTGGGCAGGTTGTGATGTCACTGTGAATCTGTGATGCCACAGTGAGACTTTGATGTTACGATGTTGCCGTGGTGTCACTGTGAGCCTGTGATATCACAGAGAATTGATGATGTCCCAGTGGAAGCTGTGATTTCAGTGAGGCTATGTCAGAGATGTATATATAAGACACCATGAGGCTATTAAATCAGTAGCAAAGCTGATGCCGAATTGAGTTTGTCACTGTCAG
The DNA here is from genome assembly GCA_023101885.1 of Typhlomys cinereus. Taxonomy (NCBI): domain Eukaryota; kingdom Metazoa; phylum Chordata; class Mammalia; order Rodentia; family Platacanthomyidae; genus Typhlomys; species Typhlomys cinereus. The sequence continues at coordinate 7,548,257 of JALPQD010000058.1, forward strand.
GTTGTAATGTCACAGTCAAGCTGTGAGGACACAGTGTGGCTATGATGTCACAGTGAGGCTCTGATGATACAGTGATGTTGTGATGTCACTGAAGAGATTTTGATGGCACAGTACGGCTGAGATTTTATTGGTAAGGCTGATATCACGATGAGGCTGTGATATTACTGTGAAGTTGTAATATCACAGTGAGGCTGATGTCAATTAAGAGGCTGAGATGTCACAGTGAGGCTGATATGGTACTGGTGAGGCTGTGGTGTCATAGCAAGGCTAGTCAGGATGTCCATTGTGATACTAAAGCTATAATTTCAGAGGTCAGTCTGTTATGTAATAATGAGGCTGTGATGTCACAGTAAGGCTGTGAAGTCATTAGGAGGCTGTGACATCACAGAGAAGTTGTGATTTCACAGTGAGGCTGTGAGGTCACTGTGGAAGATGTGTTTTCAGTGGCAAGGCTGATTTCACCATGAAGCTATGATGTAACAGGTGAATCTATGTTGTAACAGGTTAGAACTGTGAGGTCACAGTGAGGCTGTGAGGACACTGTGAGGCTGTGATGTCTGTGTTTAGGCTATGCTTTCAGATGTGAGACTGATGTGAGAATTGAGGCAGAGATGTCGCATTGATGATGTGATATAACTGCTGAGATTGTGATGCCACAGTGAGGTTATGATGTTATCATGATGATGTGTTGTCAGAAATGAGATTATAATGTTACAGTGAGGCTGTGGTATCACTGTGAAACAGTGACATTGTGAGGCTGTGACATCACAGAGAGGTAGTGATGTCACAATGAGGCTGTGAGTACGTTGTGTAAGATGTGATGTCTGGGCAAGGCTGATTTCACCATGAGGATAAAATGTAACCGGTGATTCTATGATGTCACTGTGATGGAGTGATATCATTGGTGATAGACTATGACATCACAGTTCGGCTGTGATTTCAGTGCTTAGGCTGTGATGTCAGAAGTGAGGCTGATGTCAGTGATGAGGCTGAGATATCATAGGCTGGGATATTACTGGTAAGGCTGTGATGCCACAGTGAGGATGTGGTGTCACTATTGAGTTTGTCATCAGACCATGAGACTAGGATGTCAGTGATGAGGCTGTGGTTTCACAGCGAGGCTAGGAAGGAGGTCTGTGGTGTCACTAATGCTAGATTTCAGAGGTTATCCTTTTATGGCATAGAGAGGCCGTGATGTCAGAGGGGAGGCTGTGATGTGACAGTGAGGCTGTGATATCACAGTGAAGTTGTGAGGTCAGTGGTCAGGCTGTGATCTCAGAAGTGAGACTGATGTGAGACACGAGGCTGAGATGTTGATTTGAGGATGTGATATAACTGGTGAGGCTGTGATCCCACATTGAGCTTATGATGTCACCATGAGGCTATGGTGTCACTGTTGAGGATGTGATATCACAGCGAACCTGTCATAACAGTGGTGAGGCTGTGATGTCACCATGAGGCTTTAATGTCACAGTGTTTATTGTGTCAAACTGAGGCTGTGGTGTCACTGTGAGGCTGTGCTGGCACATTGTGGCTATTATGTCATGGTGTGGTTGTGAGGTCACAGTGAGGTTGTGATGTCAGTAGTGACTGCGCTTTCACAGGGAGACCATATCATTGGTTACGCTGTATTTTCATTGGTGAGGCTGTAATGTCACAGTGACTTTATTGTGACAAATTGAGACTTTGATGTCACAGTGAGGTTATGATGTCAGAGGCAAGGCTGAGGTCATAGTGAGTTAGTGATGTTATAGTAAGGGTGTGAGGACACAGTGTGGTGTGATGTCACAGTGAGGCTCTGACGACACAGTAATGTTTTGATATCACTGGAGAGATTTGGATGGCACAGTAAGGCTGTGATATTAGTGATGAGGCTAATGTCACAATGAGGCTGTGATGTCACTGGTGAACTTGTGATGTTGCAATAAGCCTGGAATGTCAGTTGTGAGAAAGATGTCATAGTGAGTCTATGATATCACTGGAGAAGCTATGCCATCAGTGGGGAACCTGTTACCTGACCATGACATTGGTGAGGGTGTGATGCCAAAGGCTGTGTTGTCACTGGTATGGCTGTAATGTCAGTGTTCTGACTAATGTCAGTGGCATTGCTGACATTACAGGTGATGCTGTGCTATCACTGGAGAGGCTCTGATGTTAGAGTGAGGCTGTGATGTCAATGGTAAGACTGATACCATATTGAGGCTATCATGTTACAGGTGAGCATATGATTTCAGTGGGCAGGATATGAGGTCATTTGTGAGGCTGTAATGCTACTGTGAGGATTTAATGTCACTGTGTAGCTGTGGTTTCACTCTGAGCCCATGATGTCACAGGGATTTGGTGATGTCATGGTGGAGACTGAGAGATCACAGTGAGACTGTGATGTCAGTGGAAAGGCTGATGTCACAGTGAATTTGTGATATCACAATGAGTCTTTGATGGCACTGTGAGGTTGTAATGTTACAATGAGGCTCTGTGGACACAGTGTGGCTATGATGTCACAGTGATGCTATGATGTCACTGTGAAAGTTGTATGTCACTGTTGGCTGTCATATCAACATTAGGTTATATCATTCTGGAAGCTGTGATGTCACAGTGAGGCTGTGATGGCAGTGGCAAGACTGATGTCACAATAAGGCTATGATGTAACAGGTGAGCCTTTGGTGTCAGTGGGCTGGCTCTGAGTTCACTGTGAGGATGTGATGTCATAGTCAGGCTCTGATGTCAGGGTTGATTTAATGACATGTCAGTAGGCTATAATGTAAGGCATGATGTTTGGATTTCACAGTGAGGTTGAGACATCAATGGTGAGGCTGTGCTGTAACACTGAAGCTGTGATATCAGTGGAGAAGCTGTAATCTCACTGTGAGGCAGTGATATTACCATGAAGTTGTGATATCACAGTGAGGCTGTGATATCAATGGTGGTAGACTATGACATAACAGTTCAGCTGAGATTTCATTGGTTAGGCTGTGATGTCAGAAATAGTGCTAATGTCAGTGATGAGGCTGAGATATCACAGTGAGATTGTCCTGTTACTGGTGAGGCTGTAGTGTCACCATGAGGCTTTGATGTCACTGTGCAACTGTGATGTCATTGTAAGCCTGTGATGTCACAGGGAGTTGGTGGTGTCATAGTGGTGGCTGTGAGGTCACAGTGATGCTGTGATATCAGTGGCAAGGCTGATGTCATAGTGAGGCTATGATATCAGTGGTGATGCTGTGATGTCACATTGAGGCTATGATGCCACAGTGAGGCTATGTCAGATGTGTGTATGTGATGTCTTCATGAGGCGATTATGTCAGTGGCAAGGCTGATGTCAAAGTGAGATTGTGATGTCACAGTAAGGTTGTGATATCACTGTCAGATTGTAATGTCACGGTGAGGCTGTGAGGACACAATGATGTTGTGATGGCATTGGATAAGTTTTGATGGCACAGTGAGACTGTGATGTTAGTGGTTGTGGCACTATTGATTCAGGGAGGCCCTATCCTGGGCTCCTGAATCCAGGAGGTCTGACTACAGACAAGCCCAAACAAGTTCAGACATGCTCCAGGCATGTCCCAAGAGAGGAACCATATAGTCTAAGGGATGAAAAATCAATGGGAAGGAGGGATGAACAACCAATGGGAAGGGGTCATCTAACCTGGATATTTAGTGTACAGCTAAATGATTGGAAGCTGCTCTCCACCTCCCCCTGAGCAGAGATGTAGCCACACCTGATTGGATCCCTGACTCTATATAAGCCCAAACACTTCCTGAATAAAGCTGAGTCTGCAGCCTCTCCCTGCTGCTTCTTGCCTGACTCCCGGGTTCTGGGTGGTGACCCCATCGTTGGCTCACTCATTCACCTCAAGCCCACAAGGCCCCTGCTATTTCCCCTCTTTCCCATGCTGGCCCAATGGGGATTTTGCAACATCTGGCACCCAACGTGGGGTGATGCCATCTTCGGTGTAGTCGAGACACATTCTCTAGTAAATTTTGATGAGTGGCCCCTTTGGTTTTGTGTTCCTGTGCTTATGGTGCCTGAAGGTGAGCAGATGGCCCCCTCTTCTTCCCCTTTCCCTGTTTGTCCATTGTTGTGGTCTAAGTTAGGAATGCAATCACTTGTTTGATTTCCCCATGATCAAAGAGTGCCTCTAAATCAAGGCTTTTCCCAGTGATTTTACATGAGAAATTGGTCCGTCAGAACTAAGAGTCCAGGTTCGATTATATTGAATTAGCTGGACCAGAGGGCATATGACTGGGGGAGTAATGAAACCCTGAAGTCCTTCACTAAGCACAGGACGCTTAAATCCAAAACACCTCCGTGTATATTCTGCACTAGGTCTCTCCTTGGATGTTGGTTACCCTTTTAGGAGTTGCTTTTACTTCGACTTTGGTTATAATCATAGCTTTTTATTTTCTATGTTCTTTCACCTTGTCCGCTTGCCTCATAGTCATCTCTGCTCCTTAGGAAACATTTTCTCTCCATAATGGGCAATTTACTGTTCCATCAGAAGGCACCCCAGTTGACTACCCTTAAGGCCCTACTAGACTTACATAAAATCAAAGCGACATGAAAGAACTTAGAAGATTTTTGGGAGGAAGCTTTAATCTTAGCTCCCTGGATTTCCCCAAAAAATGTCTGGGACCCACAAATTTGGATATGAGTGCTTTTCCTGGCTCACAAGAGGGAAGTCCAGGAAAGCCATATGCTGTGTTGTCACCAGTGATGCCAAGATATCACAGTGAGGCTGTGATGTCCCTCGAGCAAGACTATTACATCACAGTGAGGATGTAATTTCAGTGGTTATGCTGTGATGTCAGAATGAGGCTGATGTGAGTATAATGTTATAGTGTGGCTGGCATGTCACTGGTGAGTTTGAAATGCCACAATGAGGCTTCGATGTCATAGTGTGGCTGTGATGTCACCATGAGCCTATGATATCACAGGAAGTGGTGATATCACAGTGGAGGCTGTCAGGTCAGAGTGAGACTGTGATGTCAGTGGCAAGGCTGTTAGGTCACAGTGAGGCTATGATGTTAGTGGTGATGCTGTGATGTCACATTGAGGCTGTAATGTCAGAATGAGGCTATGTTAGAAGTGTGTATATTATGTCCCCATGAGGCTATTATGTCATTGGCAAGACTGATGTCACAGTGAGGTTGTGATGTCACAGTGAGGCTGTGATGTCACTGTCAGGTTGCAGTGTCACAGAGAGGCTCTGAGGATCCAGTGTGGCTATGATGTCACAGTGAGGCTCTGATGACATAGTGATGTAGTGTTGTCACTGGAGAGGTTTTGCTGGCACAGTGAGGCTGTGATGTTATTGATGAGGCTGTTATAATGAGGCTGTGATGTCAATGGTGAAGGTATAATGTTGCAATCAGGCATGGAATGTCAATGGTGAGAAAGATGTCATAGTGTGTCTATTATGTCACTGGTGAGGCTATCGCATTATTTTCCATATTTCTCTTATTTATATAAAAATGTCATGTATTTTATCCAGAGAATATTTCCTTGAAATAATATTCTGTCATGCGGGACCTTGTCAAAACAATACGGTTGGATAAGGACACAGAACTAAACTCTAAAATCGTAGCATCAGTGACACTACGGACCTCATGCCTAGCTTCGTTACTGACATCGCAGGCTCGCAGTCATGTGGCAGCCACAACGGTGACACAAGAGCCACACTGTGGCATCAGAGCCTCACAAGTAACATCCAGCCTCACTGTGAAATCTCAGCCTCATCACTGACATCAGCTTCACTTCTGACATCACAGCCTAACCACTGAAATCTCAGCAGAACTGTGATGTCATAGTCTATTACCACTAATATCACAGCCTCACTATGATATCACAACATCATGAAAACACCACAGCCTCACAGTCACATCTCAGCTTCAGTGTGATTGCCCAGCCTAACCACTGACGTCCTAAACTCACTATAAAATCCCAGCATCACCTCTGATGTCACAGTCTCACTGATATCTCTCAGAATCAGCTCTGGGATCAGAGCCTCACTGTGACATCACAACCCCATAGTGACCTCCAAACCTGCCTACTGATAACACAGGCTCAACTGTTACATCATAGCCTCATTGTGACATCAGTCTTGCCACTGCCATCTCAGCCTCACTGTGACATCATAGATTCCAGACTGATATCAACTAATGGTGACATACAGTCTTCCCAGTGATATCACAACTTCAATATGATATCACGAGCTCACCAGTGAGAGCACAGCCTCATCTGTGACATCTGAGTTGCCACTGACATTAGTCAGAACACTGACATCACTGCCACACCAGTAAAAATACAGCCATTGAAATCACAGCTTCACCATAGTCACTGTCACATAATAAGTTCAGCATCTTCACTATAGCCTCACAGTAACATCATAGATTCACTATGACATCTTTTTCACTACAGACATTCCAGCCTTATTGTGACATCACAGTTTCATCAGTGACATCACAACATCACTGTGTCTTCTAAACATCTCCAATGACAACACAACATCATTGTGTCCTCAGAGCATGACTGTGAAATCATAGCCACTCTGTGTCCTCACATTCTCACTGTGATATTACAACCTGACAGTGCCATCACAGCGTCATTGTGATATCACAAATTCACTCTGACATCAGCCTTGCCACTGACATAATAAACTCATGGAGACATCACATACACAACTGTGACAAAGCCTCACTGTGACATCACAGCCTCACCACTGATAGAACAGGCTCATCATGATATTACAGCCTCACCAGTTACACCACAGTCTCATGGTGACATCATAACCTCACTGTGGCATCACAGCCTCACCAGTGATATCACATCCATGCGATATCTCAGCGTCAACTTTCATATAGGTCTCACCTCCAAAATCACAGTCTAACCATTGAACTCACAGCTGCACTGTGACATCATAGCCGTTTTTGTGATATCACAACCTCATGGTAACATCACAGCCACACAGTGACATAACAGCCTCACCACTGGTATCATACCTAGCTTTACCATGACACCATAGCCTCACCACAGATAGCACAGGCTCACAGTGATGTGACAGCCTCAGCAATGACATCATAGCTTTGTCATCATAAACACTGACACCACAGACTCATATGTTACATCAATTCCTCACTGTTACCTCAATCTTCCCACAGTGACCTTATAGCCTGCTGACTGACCCAAGGACTCATTTGATACATCATAGCCTCATTGTAACATTGGTCTTGCCACTGATATCACAGTCTCACTGTAACATCACACCTTCCAGAGTGATATCACCTTATGATGACATGACAGCCGACAGTGACATACAAAATACAATGATATCATAGCCTCAGTGTGATATCTCAGCCTCACAGCACAACCTCACCTGTGACATTAGCATTACCACTTACATTAGTCAGAACACTGACATCACTGTCACACCAGTAACAACACAGTCTTTGATGTCACTGGTTCAACAGTGTCACCGTCACATAATAGGTTCATCACTGACATCATAACCTCACCAGTGATATCATAGACTCACTATCACAACTTTCACAGCACTGATATTCCAGCCTTATTGAGACATCACTCCATCACCAGTGACATCCACAGCCTCATTGTGACATCAGCCTCACCACTAACATCACAGCTCACTGTGCCATCCAAACCTCTCCAGTGACATCACAATATCACTGTGTCTTCAGAATCTCACTGTGATCTCCTAGCCACACTGTGGTATCACAGACTCACTGTGAAATTACAATCTGACACTGATATCACAGCCTCACTGTGACATAACAAACTCATTGTGACATCAGCATTGCCACTGACAAAATAGCCTCATGGTGACATCACATACACACCTCTGAAAATCTCACTGTAACCTCACAGACTCCACCATGACCTCACCAATTCCCCATGAAATCATGGTCTCACAGTGACACCACAGCAACATGGTGACATCAAAGCCTCATGGTGGAATCTCAATGTCACAGTGACCTCCAAGCTGCTTACAGACATCATAGTCTCACCTTTACATCATAGCCTCATTGTGGCATCAGTCTTACCAGTGAAATTACAGCCTCACTGTGACATATCCATCTCACCAGGGATAGCACAGCCTCATCTGTGACATCAACATCGACACTGACATTATTGAGAACATTGACATCACTGCCACACAAGTGAAAACACAGCCTTTGACATCACAGCCTCATCGTGTCACTGTCAAGTAATAGGTTCACCAGTGACATCATAGACTCACTATGACATTTTTCTCACCACACATTCCAGGCTTATTGTGACAATACACCTTCACCAATGACATCACTGCCTCATTGTGACATCAGCCTCATCACTAATATCACAGCCTCAATGTGCCATGAAAACTTCTCCAGTGACATCACAACATCACTGTGTGGTCAGAGCCTCACTGTGACATCATAGCCACACTGTGTCCTTACAGCCTCACTGTGACATTACAAGCTGATAGTGCCATCACAGACTCACTGTAACATCACAAACTCTGTGACATCAGACTTGCCACTGCCATAATAGTTTGATGGTGATATCACATACACGGCTCTGACATAGCCTCACTGTGACATCACAACCATACCGTGCCATCAAACCATCATTGTGACATAAAGCTTCATCTCTCACTGTCATATTACAGCCTCAATGTGACACAATAAACTCACTCTGATATTAGAGCCTCACCCATGACAATACAGTCTTACCAATAACATAGTCTCCCTATGAAAACACTGTCAGTACTGACATCACAGACTCACTATGATATCACAAACTCACTGTGCCCTCACAGCCTCCATTGTGACAACACCAACTCCCTGTGACATCATAGGATCATGGTGACACCACAGGCACACAGTGACATCAAATCCTCATGGTAATATCACATCCTCACCTGTGACATGCCAGACGCACTGTGACATCATACCCTCATCACTCACATCAGCATTCTGATATCACAGCATAACAACTGAAATCACGTCCTCACTGTGTGTCACAGTCAGGCTCCACTGATATCTCAGCCTCACTGTGACATGACAGCCTCAACTCTGAAATTATAGTCTCACTGTGACATGACAGCTTTTCTATGACATCACAGGGTCATCTCTGAAATCCATGCCTTACTGTGACATCACAGCATCTACTCTGACGCTGTAGCCTCACAGTTTCTTCACAGTCTCACTATGATATCACAGGCTGACCTCTAAAATCATAGCCTCAATGCAACATCATACCTTCATCACTGACATCCTACACCTAGCCGCCCTATGACACCACAGCATCACCTCTGACCTCACAGCCTCACTGAAACATGACAGCCTTACTGTGACACCACAGTGTTGCTATTGACATCACAACCTCACTGTCACATCACAAATTCCCCAGTGACATCACAGCCTCATTGACATCCCAGCCACACCGTGCCATCAAAGTATCACTGTGACATAAATCTTCACCTCTTCCATCATAGCCTCACTGTGACATTACAGCCTCAGTTTCACACAATAAACTCACTGTGACATTAGAGCCTCACCAGTGACAATACAGCCTCAAAAGTGACATAGTCTCCCTGTGAAAGCACAGTCTCTATTGACATCACAATTTCACTGTGACATTACAGCAGCCACACTGTGCCAACACACCCTCACTGACATCACTGCCTTATGCTGGCATCACATCCAGACTGTGAAAACAGAGCCTCCCACTGGTATCCTACCTAGCCTTTCCATGACACCACAGATTCACCACAAATAGCACAGGTTCACAGTGATAGGACAGCCTCAGCAGTGACATCATAGCCTTTGACATCAAATACAGTGACAACACAGCTTCACATCTTACATTATTTCCTTATTGTTACATAAATCTTCCCACAGATATCACAGCCTCTAAAAGACCTCACAGCCTTACTGTGACCTCACAATCTAATGTATTACATCACCGACTCATCTATTACATCATAGACTCATGGTGAAAGCGGCATGCACCTGACATCACATCTTTCACAATGACCTCCGAGACTCACTGTGACATCACAACCTTTCTGTGATGTCACAGCCTCATAGTGACATCACAGCTTTACAGTGATATTGCAGCCTCACTGTGGTATTATAGCCTCATTTCTAACACCACAGCCTCACCTCTGACCTCAGAGCCTCACTGTGACACAACAGGTAACCTCTGAAATCATAGCAGCAATGTCACCATGGACATCCTGACTAGCCTCGCTATGACACCACAGCTTCATCACTGACATAACAGGCTCACAGTCATATGACAGCCTCAATAGTGGCACAACAGCCTCACTGTGGCATCACAGCCTGATCAGGAACATCTCCGCCTCACATCTCAATCTCAACACTGACATTAACCTCACTTCTGACACCACGCCCTAACCAATGAAATCTCAGCCAAACTGTGATGTCATAGTCTATCACCACTAGTATCACAGCCTCACTGTGATAGCACAACCTTATGGTAACATCACAGCCTCACAGTGCCATCATAGCCTCTCCTCTGACATCACAGCTTCAGTGTGACTGCACAGCCTAACCATTGACGTCCTAAACTCACCGTGAAATCCAACATTCACCCATGAAGCTACCTCACAGTGTAATCACATCCTCAATGTGACATCACATGCATATCACGTCATCAAAGCATCACTGTGACATAAAGCTTCACCTCTCACATCATAGCCACAATGTGACATAACACCCTCAGTTTGATGCAATAAACTCACTGTGATATTAGAGCCTCACCAGTGACAATACAGCCTTACCAATGACAATCTCCCTGAGAAAGCACAGTCAGTACCGACATCACAACCTCACTGTACATCACAACCTCACTGTGACAACACAGCCTCACCACTGATATAACAAGCTCACCATGATATCAAAGCCTCTCCTCTTTCATCACAGCCTCATTTTGACAAAACAGCATCACCACGGACATACTAATCTCACTCTGAAATCCAAGCATCACCCCTGATGTCACAGCCTCATTAATATCTCATATAATCAGCCTTGACATCAGAGTCTCACTGCAATATCACAGCCTCACAATGAACTCTCTGCCTGCCAACTGACACCACAGGCTCCCTGTTACATCATATCCTTATTGTGACATCAGTCATGCCACTGACATCACACTCTCACTGTGACATCACAGCTTTCAGACTGATATCACTTCATGGTGACATACAGCTCACAGTGACATACAACCTTCACAGTGACATCAGAGCCTCAGTGTTTCATCATGAACTCACCTGTGACATCAGTGTCACCACAGTTATTAATTAGAACACTGACATCACTCCCACCCCAGTGACAACACAGTCTTGACATCAAAGCATTACCAGTGTCACTATCGTGTAATAAGTTCACCACTGATATCATAGCCTCAACAGTGACATCCTAGACTCACTATGACACCTTTCTCCTCACTGAAATTCCAGCCTTACTATGACACCACACATTCACCCGTAAAATCACCACCTCATTGTCACATCAGCCTCACCACTAACATCACAGACTCACTGTGCCATTAAAACCTATCAAATAACATCACATCAGTGTGTCATCAGAGCTTCACTGACATTGTAGACACAATGTCCCCACAGCCTCACTGTGACATTACAACTTTTCAGTGACATCACAGCCTCACTGTGATATCATGGCATCACTGGTGGCAACAGAGCCTCACTGTGACATCACAGATTCACCTCTGAAATCATTGCCCCAATTGTGACATCATAGCATTAACTCTGACGTTATAAACTTACTGTTTCATCACAACCTCACTATGACATGACAGGCTCGCCTCTGAAATCATAGCCTCAATGGGACATCACAGCCTCACCACTGACATCCTATCTAGCTTTCCTTTGGCACTACAACTTCACTACTGACCTCATAGGCTTGCTGAAACATGACAGCCTCCTTCATCAATGACATAGTTGCTCTGTGGAAAGCACATTCACTACTGACATCACAACCTCACTATGAGATCACAACCTCACTGTGACAACACAGCCACACAGTGACCTCACAGCTCATCGTGAGCTCACAGTCTAATTAGTTACATCATAAAGTCAGTCGTTGCTTCATAGCCTTATGGTGAAATCAGCCTTGCCACTGACATCATATATTTTACAGTGACTTCACAGCCTCACTGTGGCATTATATTCTCATTTCTGACATCATATTCTCATTGTGATATCACAGCCTCATTAGTGACAGCATAGCTTCACCTGGGACATCTGCATCACCACTAACATCAGTCAGAATACTGACATTACTGCTACATCACTGCCAACACATCCTTTGACATCACAGTCTCATCAGTGTTTTGTTGCATAATAGGTTTATCTCTGACATCATAGCTTCACCAATGACATCATAGACTAATGACATTTCTCACCACTTATATTACAGCCTTATTGTGACATCACACCTTTACCAGTGACATAACAGCCTCTTTGTGACTTCAGTTTTGTCACTAATATCAAAGCCTCACTGTGCCATCCAAACGTCTCCAGAAACATCAGAACATCTCTGTGTCAAAAGAGCCTCACTGTGACATCATAGCTACGCTGTGTCCTCAGAGCCTTATTGTGACATTACACCCTGACTGACATAACAGCTTCACTGTGACATGACAAACTCAATGTGAATCAACCTTTCCACTGACATCATAGTCTCATGGTGACATCATATACACACTTCTGAATAGCCTCATCACATCACAACCTCAATGTGCCTTCACAGCATCACCACTGACATCATAGCTTCACTGTCACATCAGCCTTGCCACTGACATCATAGTCTCACTGTGACCTCACAGTGACATCACCAAATCCCTATGACATCATGGGCTTATGGAGACACCACAGACACACTGTGATATGAAAGCCTTACAGTGGCATTACAGTCAGACCAGTGACATGCTAACCTAACCGTGACATCATATCCTCATCACTCCCATCTGCCTCATTGTCATATCAAAGCTTAATCACTGAAATCACATCCTTGCTGTGATGTCATAGTCTCGGTCCACTGACATCACACAGCCTCACCTCTGACATCTCAGCCTAACTGTGATATAACAGGCTAACCTCTGAAATCAGCATCAGTGACACCACGGACATCCTGTCTAGCTTCACTATGTCACTATAGCTTCATCACTGACATCTCAAGCTCACAGTCATATGACAGCCTCAACAGTGACACCACAGGCATGCTGTGGCATCACAGCCTTACCAGTAACATCCCAGGCTCACTGTGACATCTCAGCCTCATCACTGACTTCAGCCTCACTTCTGACATCACACCCTAACCAATGAAATCTCAGCCAAACTGTGATGTCATAGTCTATCACCACTGATATTACAAACTCATTATGGTAATACAACCTCATGGTAACATCACAGCCTTACAGTGACATTGCAGTCTCACTGTGAGGTCACAGCCTGCACAGTTACATCACTGAAACCCTGTGATATCTCAGGCTCACGTTGACACCACAGCCACATGATGACATCAAAGCCTCAACTCTGAGGTTATAGTCTCACTGTGACATCAGAACCTCACTATATCACAGGTTCACCTCTGAAATCATTTCCCAAATGAGATATCACAGCATTGACTCTGACATTATAAACTCACTGTTTCATCACAGCCATCAGAGGCAAACCTTTGAACTCATAGCCTCAATGTGGCATCACACCCTCATTACTGATATTCTATCTAGCCTCACGATGACACCACAGTCTCAACACTGACCTCACAGGCTCACTGAAACCTGAGAGCCTCCCTGTGACACCAGTGTCATTATTGACATCACAACCTCACTGTGACAATACAACTTCCCCAGTGACATCACAACCTCATTGTGACATCACAGCCATACTGTGCCATCAAAGCATCACTGTGATATAAACCTTCAACTCTGACATAGCCTTATCGTGACATTACAGCCTCAGTTAGATACAATAAATTCACTGTGACATTACAGCCTCACTAGAGTCACGATAGACTCACCAATGACATAATCTCCCTGTGAAAGTCCAGTCATTACTGACATCACAACCACACTGTGACATCATAGTCCCACTGCCAGCACAACCTCACTGTGACAAAACAGCCTTAGCACAGATAGTTCAGGCTAATGGTGATGTTACAGCCTCACCAGTGAAGCCAGAGCCTTATGGTAACATTATAACCTCACTGTGGCAGCATACCCTCACATAATATATCACATCATCAATGCAACATTTCAGCATCATCTCTCACATCAGTCTCATTTCTCAAATCACATTCTAATCACTGACCTAACAGTTGCACTGTAATTTCAAGGGTCATTGTGACATAGCCTCACTGTAACACTGTGACATTTCAGCCTCATCACTGACATACTATCTGGCCTCACTATACACTTCTGACATTATAGCCTAACCACTGAAATCTGAGCCGAACTGTGATATCATTGCCTATAACCAATGATATCACAGGTTCATTGTGATATTACAACCTCACGTAACATCACTGCCTCACAGTGACATCACAGGCTCTCCTCTTATATCACAGGTTCATTGTGACTGCACAGCCCAGACTGGTGTCCTAACATCACTATGAAATCCAAGTATCACTCCTGATGTCACAGCCTCACTATCACGGCATCACTAGTAACAACACAGTCTCACTGTGACATCACAGCCTCACCTTTGAGGTTATAGCGTCACTGTGACATAATGGCCTCACTATGACATCACAGGCTTACCTCTGAATTCATTGCTCAACTGTGATATCACAGCATCGAGTCTGGCCTTAAAGCCTTACTCTTTCATCACAGCCTCACTATGACATCACAGGCTCACCTCGGAAATCATAGCCTCAATGCAACAACCACCCTCATCACTTACATACTACCTGGCCTCATTATAACACCATAGCCCCACCACTTACCTCACAGGCTCACTGAAACATGACAGCCTCCCTGTGACACCACAGTGTTGCTATTGACTCACAACCTCACCTTGATATCACAACTCCCCCTGTGATATCACAACCTCACAGTGACATCACAGCCATACCGTGACATCAAAGCATCCCTGCCACATAAACATTCACCTCTGCACAGCCTCACAGTGACCTCAATGCCTCACTATGACCTCACAGTCAAACCTGTTACATCATAGACTCACCTATTATATCATAGCCTCATGGTGAAAGCAGCCTTGCCACTGACATCACATCTTCCAACAGTGATCTCACAGCCTCACTGAGATATCACAATCTCTCTGTTATGTCTCAGACTCATAGTGAAATCACAGGAACACAGTGATATCACAGCTTCACTGTGGCATTATAGCCTCATTTCTGATATCACAGCTGCACTATGACATCACAGCCTCACCTCAGACATCACAGTGTCACTGTGACATAATTGTCTAACCTCTTAAATCATAGCATCAGTGACACCACAAACATTCTGCTTTGCCTATTTGTGACGTCACAGTCTCCTCACTGACATCTCAAGCTCATGGTCACATTACAGCCTCAACATTGACACCACAACCTTTCTGTGGCATCACAGCCTCAACAGTAACATCCCAGCGACATTGTGACATCTCAGACTCGTCATTGACATCAGCGTCTCTTCTGACGTCACAACCTAACCTGTGAAATCTCAGCCGAAGTATGGTGTCATAGTCTTGCTCCACTGACATCACAGCTGCACTGTGACATCACAGCCTCACTTCTGTGGTTATAGTCTCACTGTGACATAACTGCCTAACTATGACATATCTCAGGCTCATCTCTGAAATTTTTGCCTGACTGTGATATTATAGCATTTACTCTGACATTATAATCTCACTGTTTCATCACAGCCTCACTATGACATCACAGACTTACCTCTGATATCATAGCCTTAATGCAACATCACACCCTCATCACTGACATTCTACCTAGCCTTACTATATCACCATAGCTTCACCACTGACATCACAGGCTCACTCAAACGTGACAGCCTCCCTATGATGTCACAGCATCGCTATTGACATCACAAACTCACTGTGACATCACAACTTCCTCAGTGACATCACAACCTCACAGTGATATCACAGGCTTACTGTGACATCACAGGTTCTAGAGTGATATAAACTCATATTGATATAAACTCATATTGACATAACAGCTCACAATGACATACAACCCTCACAGTGACATCTTAACCACACAGTGAAATCACCATCTCAACAATTAGAGCACACCCTCACCTGTGACATTAGCTTCACCACTGACATTAATCAGAATACTAACATCACTGCTACAACAATGACAACTGAGCTTTTGACATCACAGTCTCACCAGTGTCACTGTCACATAATAGGTTCACCACTGACAGCATAGTTTTGCCTATCAGTGACATCATAGACTATTACATCTTTCCAACCACTGACATTCTAGCCTTATTGTAACATCACACCTTCACCAGTGACATCACAGCCTCATTGTAACATCAGCCTCACCAATAACAGCACAGCCTCAATGTGCCATCCAAACCTTTCCAGTGACATTACAACATCACTGATTCATCAGAGCCTCACTGTGATATCAGACTCATACTTTGTCCTCTCAGGCTCACTGTGACATTACAACCTCACTGGGACATCATAAACTCACTATGATGTCAGCCTTGCCACTGACACCATAGGCTCATGGTGACATCACATACACATCCCTGACATAGCCTCACTGTGATATTGCAAACTCAATGTGACATCATAGCATCACCGCTGACATTGTAGCCTCATTGTGACATCAGCCTTCCCACTTGCATCACAGTCTCACTGTGACCTCACAATCTCCACTGTGACATCACCAACTTCTTGTGACATCACAGACTCATGGTGACATCAAAGCCTAATGGTGGCATCACAGCCTCACCTGTTACATGCCAGCCTCACTGTGACATCATACCCTCATCACTCACATCAGCCTCATTCTGATATCTCAGCCTAACCACTGAAATCACATCCTCACTGTGATGTCCTAGTCTCACTCCACTGACATCACAGCCTCACTCAGATATCACGGCATTACTAGTGACAGCACAGTCTCACTGTGACATCACAGCCTCACTTCTGCGTCTATAGCCTCACTGTAATGTGTCAGCCTCACTATGACATCACAAGATTACCTCTGAAATCAATTTCCAACTGTGACATCATAGCATTGACTCCAATGTTATAGCTGCAGTGTTTCATCACAGCCTCAATATATCATCAAAGGCTCACCTCTGATACCATAGCCTTGAAGAGACATCACAACCCCATCACTGACATCTTACCTAACCTCAGTATGGAACACAGCCTCATCAAGGACCTCACAAAATCACTGAATCCTGACAGCCTCCTTGTGCCACCACAGTGTCACTATTGACATCACAATCTCATTGTGACATCACAACTTCCTCAGTGACATCACAGCCTCATTGTGAGATTACAGCCTCATTGTGACATCAGAGCCATACTATGCCATCAAACATCACTGTGACATAAATCTTCACCTCCAACATCATTGATTCACTGTGACATCACAGCCTCAGATTGACACTATAAACTCACTATGGCATTAGAGCCTTACCAGTGAGAATTCAATCTCATTAATGACATAGTCTCACTGTGAAAGCACAGTCACTATTGACATTACAACCTCACTGGACATTCCAACCTCTCTGTGACATTACAGCCACATTGTGCCAACAGAGCCTCACTGTGGCATCACAGCATCACAAATTTTAATCACATCATCAACGTGACATTTTAGTCTCATATGTCACATCAGTCTCACTTTGGAAATCACAGCCAATCTGTGGCAGGAGAAAGCCGCAGCCTTGAAACCAAGGCTCCCTGGACCAGGTGAGGCAAGGGTTCAGCTGATGGAGAACAGAAACACACGACTCTCTGGGCTGAGTGAATCTGGACCCCCTTTATTGAAACTTTGTGACAGCTTTTATACAGAAAATTTTGAAGTAAAGAATTTGCACCTGTAAAGAGACATGTGTTCTCATAGTCAACAGAAATCATCCTCAGGATGGACATTTTTTTTCCATTACCTAACCCATTGCTTGATGGTAAAGGCATTTAACAGAAACATTCTCCAAATATTTCCAAATCTAGCTAATCTATAATGCTACACCAAATAGCTATGGGGCTGTGCCCACATAGTTGTCATTGTTGTAACAGAGACTGCATTTTTAAAATACACAGAGGAGAAATGAGCTCCTTTTGGTTTCAATAAGGAACATGTTTTTCATTACAAATAACTATACATGTGTTCAACATCCTATTTGTCCCAGCATAAGCTTTTGCTGTTGTCCTGTCTGGGTTGGTCCTCTCAGTCAGGTGGGTTGATATCAGCACCAGGCATGGCAGCAGATTCTAGCTTGGAGAAGTTACATGCAGCCCATATAGACAATACAGGCCTGCCTGGTCCATTCCTCCTATATATCCATCCTTTTTGACAGACAGCGGGAGCCAGAGTTCTTTGCTCTGACCTTGTTGACCCCATCTCAGACAGGGTCCAGCATAATTGACTGTGCCTGCCTTAGGTTGGACACCACCCTTATGTGAAGTCTTACCCATCATTGACTACCAGCCCTCAAAGGACTTCACCTTTGGAAAGCATGCCAGGATATGTGGGTAGTAGGTTAGACCAAGGCCTCACGAATCTCTCCAATCCAATGTTGAACCATGTCCCTAGGGGGGTCCATGGTTTGAATGTTCAAGGACCATAAGTGCTTTTAGCATGGTCTTTTTGATAGAGCGCTTCTGAGAGACATGCTGAAGGAAACACTTGAGCAATATAATTATTAAAAGACCAATCCCTCCTATGAGAGCATAAATTACAATCCCAGAGGGAGCAAACATCCTTTTAAAGTTCTAGTGAACAGATAGCATAGTCTCATACTTTTAGAATTTCTGAGTTAGTTCATAGGTGGGGATTTTACACACCTATGTTTTAAGACTGTTTGAGTTGCTCTCTAATTTCTTTAAAATCAGTGTATACTCTCTGGCTAACAAGTTACTTGCTGAGTGTGACTAGACATAAAATCTCTAGTTGCAATTTAATTTAAAGTTACAAGTAAGCTTTTTCTCTAGATCAGAGAACAAGAAAGTAGTCCCAAAAAACCTAAGAAGAGGTAGAACGCACACCCAATTCCCAGAAGAATTCCTACTACCAGAGGCAAAACTTAAATTACCTATGAAGGAATTCCAGCACCTGCCCATGGGCGTTACTTTGACATTCCCCAGAGAATAGGGTTTGGGCCTGTACTTTACTTATTTTTCTTATTTATTTCAAATAATGCAATGTCCTTTTTCCAAAAGATGTTTCTATTAATCCATCTTTTCCAAACTGAGACAGTCTACCAGTTTGAATAGAATGCGGCATTTTCCTCCTTTTTATTTTTTAATTTGAGCTTCTCAAATTCTATGTTGAGCTGTCTGAAAGATGATGAGATCAACCTGAAGATTACTGGAAAGAGGATTATAACAATGATTATGATAAAAATTGTCACTCCAATATGAACCAACATAGTCAACCAAGTTGTAGGATTAATATATGTTGATATATTCTTCCAGAGAGATTCTGCTGTCTGCCGTACATTAGTTACTTTTATGTGAGCTTTACTAATGTCTGATATCTTAGTTTGTAAAGGTCCAATATGTGGTCCTAAATCCGTATTATGCCAAATTCCTAATAGGCAAGATCGTATTTTCTCCCAGGATTTATCTGTCTGGAAGGATAGGGAGTAACACAAATGGCAACATGCAATTAATTGTGCTTTTATGTTGGCTATTTTTTCTCCTA
This sequence comes from Typhlomys cinereus, assembly GCA_023101885.1. Classification (NCBI taxonomy): domain Eukaryota; kingdom Metazoa; phylum Chordata; class Mammalia; order Rodentia; family Platacanthomyidae; genus Typhlomys; species Typhlomys cinereus. The sequence continues at coordinate 7,568,162 of JALPQD010000058.1, forward strand.
AATAAAGGACTGTACCTTCTAGGGCATTTATTCTAGTTTCTAAGTTTTGGTCTATTTTCTCTTAAGCAGCTAGTGCAAGTGATACATTTTGTGAGAGATTATTAACATGATTAGCTGTCTGAACTTCAGAAAGAAGGGCAGCAATCAATAAGGAAAAAGTAGTAATAATACTAATTAATACTGGTATTCCTAAAATAAGCATAGCTACAAATCTTTTAGGCCTAATCAATGCATTTAATCTCTTAAGTACCTCTAATCCTGAATTATCATACCAGTCTTCTGAGAGCTTAACGGGGAGCATAATATAGGAGGGTCGTTTAACAATCAAAAAGGTAAAATGTTTTGACAAAGCTAAATTGATACAATTAGTCAGTACACAAGAATTGCATGTAATATGAGATCCTAGTGTGTGATTAATGATAAAACTTCTATCTGTTCCCATAAGTAATGCATGAGGAGTTTTTACACAAGCACATAAAGCCTTGAGTTGTTATGATGGCTCTAAAGAGGACAATATTAATAACGCCCAACAATCTGTATAAACTTGAATATAGAGTAGTCCTATTATTCTTATCAGACTTGCTTTGATAGGTAGGAATGACCCATCTAGGCGTAAACCATCTATTTAATTTTTCTCCCACTATGAGAAGGGATATAGTTATATTTTAGAAAATTGTTCTTTAAATATTGAGTATAATCATATTCTGAAGAAGACTGAATAATCTAATACTGTTATGTGTGAATCTATAGGCACATATTGAAATGATTTACAATAAAATCCACAATCAATCCTTTTAGGAACGTCTTTTCTAAGATCCTTATAGCTCCAAAATTGTTCTTTTTTTACCCAATTTATCCTGACAATTGTTTGAAGCAGGTGGAGAAGTTGGTTCCATTGTTGTGTCATTAAAATTATGATGACCTAAAGTCATTATTATAAGCTCCCATATATTTCTTTTACTTTTATCCTTATCAAAAAAATCACTGGATGAGTCAGTTAGTATGGTTCTACAGCTAATAGGGAGGCAGCCAATAGGTGGCTTTCCCTGAGAGGTGAAACATAGAGGAGCATCATCAGTGTAACCAACAAAATCTATGGTTTTAGAAGTTTTGTGAGGATCAAAAGAATTAGAAATTCCACCAATTAAATTGGTATCATTGGTAAATATTTAAGATTATCATCTTACACTCAGGAAACAGGGTGGAAGATTGGTGGATCTGGAGAGTAAGCCCAAAATGATTGATCAGCTTTAAGCAAAGATACCTGTGCCATAATAGCTAACATGGCCAGAAATATAGTTTCAGGAGTAGATCGTTGCCCTCCAGTGGAAGCAACACGTTCAGCCTCAGGAGATAACTTCTTAAGTGGTCCCCAGGTGGGTGGTGATGCAGCTTGAGTGTCCTTGGAGAAAGAAGTGAAGAAGATGGAAATTTTTCATTGGGGTCACCAGTGACTTTGCATCGGAAGTCCATGGTTGACTGGACCAATGTGATGTTTCTGGAGGCATCTTTCTTTTTGTAGGCTGGCCAGATAAGTCGACCTGGGACCTATATAGGGGAATCAGCATCCTGTGGAAAAACACAAACAGAGCCTCGCCCTGATGTTAAAAGTACATCGGGTCCTTTTCATTGTGATGTTAATAAATCTTTCCAATATACTTATGGCATTATATCTAATAGGTCAATCCCAATGTCTTAACATTGGGGTTAACCCTTTATTATCTATATTGAGATAATTAAAGACAAATACAGCATGAGTAAGAATCTGATGAGGTGGGAACTGGAGAGGTGGCTAAGGGGTTAAGCCTCTGCCTTGCAGGTGGAAGGTCCTGATTTCGGATCCTAAACTTCATGTATAGACCCCATGCTGAAGCGGGGGCAGCCTGCATTTCTGGTCCTGGTAGAACTGAGCCTGTAAATCCCTGGGCAGAGTAAACAAAGAGAAGGTGGAGGCGGGCCATGGTGGTTCCTGAATTCGCCCATGGTTCTACATACACACACACACACACACACACACACACACACACACATGCACAATTGAATAAATAAAAAAATATTAAAAAGGAATCTGATGAGGTGAATAGTATCATGGTAATTCTCCAGTTGATTTATTAATTTGAGTTTTGAGAGTTTGATGAGCTCTTTCAATAACAGCTTGACTTTGAGGATTATAAGGAATCCCTGTAAAATGATGAATGTTAAACTTATCACAAATTTGTTGAAATGCTTTAGAAGTGTAGGCTGAGGCATTATCAGTTTTTATACTATGAGGCAAAAGCAGGCAAAGAGATGCTGAATGACATCCTTAACTGCTTCTCCAGTTCTAGCAGTAGCCTTAATCACATTAGTGAAAGTATCTATAGTCACACGAGCATAAGCCAATTTTCCAAACTTTTGAACATGAGTCAAATCCATCTGCCATAAAGTATTAGGCTTTAGACCCCTCTGATTTACTCCCATTGATAGATTAGAGAAGTGTTGGGGACAATTAGAGCACTCTTTGACAATTTGTCTAGCTTGTTGCCGAGTAATATTAAATTGTCTCTTAAGGGCTAATGCATTTTGATTGTGAAGATTATGACTTTCTTGAGCCACAGTAACAGTAGATAGCAATATTTCTTTAGTAAATGTATCTGCTAGTGTATTTCCTTGAGACAATGATCCTGGCAGATTCGAACGACCTTACAATGTAAAATTTATTATTTCTTTTATGAATCAGTCCTTGTAAATTTATTATTAATATAGAAAACACTGACTGTGATGAAGTTGTAGTAGTTTCTATGCCTGGAAAATGTTTGAACACATAAGCTGAATCTATATAAAGATTAAAAGGCACAGAGACTGTCTCAAAAGCAGTTATAACTGCAATGAGTTCAGCTTACTGAGCAGAAATTTTTTTCTGAGGGTTTTTTATAATTGGTCTCCTATTTTCTATTAACATTACTGATTTTCCATTTGAAGACCTATCAGTAAATATCATTACAGCATCATTTAGTGGCTGTAAACTCGTTTTTTGAGGAAATATAACCTTTGTTTGCTTGGCAAAATTTAGGAAAGTTCGCTTGTAAATCCTTGTAATGTAATAGCCCATTGATCTTCCAATAGAAATAGTTGCTCACATTGTTGTTTTGCATAAGAATAATAAAAAATTGTACATCATATCGAAATAATTCCCTACTTCTAATTCTTCCTTTGATTATAATCGAAGCAACCATATATAGATATGAAGCACTCATTTTCATCATAGTACTTGGTAGATGAAGCCATTCTATGGGAGCTCCCTGCTAGATACACCTTGTTGGAGAATAATGAGTTTGTAAAATTATCAGACACCATTTTTTGTTATAATCTAGTCTAGTTAGCCGATTTAAATTGATAGCTACTTCTATCTGTTGTAATGCCTTTTCACCTTCTGAGTTATATTTCTCTGTGAATTAGGCAGAGTGTCTCCCTTGAGTACATCAAAGGCTTTAATTCTCTTGTAGTTAACTTCAAATAGGTCTTATCCAATTAATATCTCCTAATAATTTTTGAAAACCATTAAGTGTCAATGCATCTCTTCTAAGAAACATGTTTTGAATGTTAATGACTTCATCATTAATTACCCTTCCTAAATAATTTAGGGGAGGTTTCTTTTGTATTTTTTTAATTTTTATTATTATTATTATTATTTATTCAACTGTGTGCATATGCGTGTGTATGTGCGCACGCGTGTGTCTGTGTGTGTGTGTGTGTGTATGTGTAGAACCACGGACGAATTCGCGAACCACCATGGACGCCTCCACCTCCTTCTGCCCCGGGATTCACAGACTCCGCCCTACCAGGACCAGAAGCACAGGCCGCCCCCGCTTCCGCCTGGCATCTATACGTGGGATCTGGCATCCGAACTCAGGACCTTCCACCTACAAGGCGGAGGCTTAACCCCTGAGCCACCTCTCCAGCCCTCTTTTGTATTTTTTTCAGGAGCTACAAAACTAATCCAAATTTTTGTAAATTTTTTATCATATCAATTAAGACCTTCTCAGTCTGTTCCATAGTCGAACGCGCCATTAAGACATCATCCATATAATGAATTATATATACTTCTGGAAAATTTTGTCTAGTATCTGCTAGGGCTAAGCCAACAAAATTTTGATATAGGGTAGGACTGTTTTTCATTCCTTGAGGAAGCACCCTCCATTGATATCTTAGATAAGGCCTTTTCGAGTTAGGGGTATGCTAAAAGCAAATCTTTTGCAATCCTCAGGGCTCAAAGGAATTGTAAAAGAAAGTCTTGTAAATCAATTACTATAATTTTAAATCCTTTTGGCACCACAACTAGGGAGGGAAGCCCTGACTTTAAGGCTCCTATGTCCTCCATAATCTTATTAATAGCCCTCAGATCCTGCAATAGATATCTTCCAGATTTCTTTTTAACAGCAAAAATTGAAGTATTCCAAGGACTGTTTGATGGTTTTATATGCCCTAGTTTTACCAATTGTTCTACAGCCTGTATTTTTTCCATTGAAAGAAGCCACTGTTCCATCCATACAGGCTCTTCAGATTTTCACTGTATTCTATCAGCATGATAATCAACAGTGGTCCCAATTAACATTTTTGTTCTGATTCTATAGGATCAGGAACTACTAAGGTCATTCTCCCATTGAGGATAAAATATCTTTCCCCCATAATGAGAAAAGAAGAGAAGGAATGACATAAGGCTGAAAACTTCCTGTTTTAGTTCCATCTGTCCATTTTAATATTCGTGTACTCTTTGCTACATTTGAAGCTGATCCTAAACCCACCAAAGTGGAAGAACTGTTACTTACAGGCCATGTGTGGGGGGGAATCTTTTCCTGCAGTACAGGACACATCAGATCCTGTATCCATTAGTCCCAATATATTTTCCCCTGTACTTGTATATTTCTCATAGGATGATTTTCCTAGACTTTTGAACTCATGCCACTACATCAGTAGAACCAAAACATCCTTTTTCTGTATTATTAGACAGAGTTAAATAAGGTAAAAGTAATAGCTGTGCAATTCTCTGATTCTTATGTAACTGAATAGTCTTATCTGGAGATTGAATCATGAAATGAATTTCTCATGATAATCAGAATCCACCACCCCAGGTAGCACTTGAATGCCTGTTCTGGAGGAAGAACCTTTCCCACGAATGAGGCCAAAACGATCTTGTGATAAAGCGCCCAAAATGCCAGAGGGAATTAGATGAACTCCTGAGTCTGAGGGAATAATTAATCTTTATTAGAATGCAAATCTAAGCTTGCACTTCCAGTGGAGCCCCTTGCCAGGGAGTAAATGTATTTCCCTGACTCTGGGGTGTCCCCAAATTTTTTCTGGGGTCTGGGGATGGCCTCAAGCCCCGTTTTTTGAGTCATTACTTGAATTACTGTTAGCATCATTTGATCATTACTATCTACATGTGGAGGCAGAAAAGTTCTGTCCTTATAATATCTAAATCTACATTCATCTTTCCAATGATACCCCTTTTGATATCTGGAACATAGCCCTCTTGGTTTGTTATCTTGTTCATTATTTTTATTTTTGTTGGGACACTTATTGCCACAAGTAAAGCATCCTATATCTCTTTGTCCTTTATTGTTAATAGTCCTAACAAATTGCATATAAGTCTACCCTTTTAATGCTGCTGCTATAGCCACTCCCTGTATATAAGCTGGTGAGGCATCCATACATACTTTAATGTAATCTACAGATACTTGCTTTCTGATTTTGATCTTAACCGGGCATGGAATGTCCCATTTGCATTTTCAAAGACCAATTGTTTTATAACTATTTTTGCCGCCTCTGAATTAGTAATTATCCTTTCAACTGCCTCAGTCAATTGAGCTATAAAATCTTCATATGGTTGGTCTGCCTTTTGTTTAATATTTGCCAAATGAGTAGATTTAGTCTCTAGGATCCGCAGACTTTTCCAGGCTCCTACCACTATTTTGTTACTTCCTCTAGAGCTGCCCTAGGTAGTTTTAGCTAAGCTTGGGGTGTAAAATAGTCCCCTATGTCTGTTAGCATAGCCATAGTTAAGGCATCTCTTGCTCTCTTGGTCATTAGTCCTTGAATTACTCTTTTAGCCCTGTCTTCATATTCCTTTTTCCATAATAAATATTGGCCAGGAGTTAAGCATGATTTAGCCATGTGTTGCCAATTGAAAGGAGTCATCCATTCTCCTGCAATAGTATCCACTAGTTGCAGTGTGTATGGAGATGTGGGACCAAAGTCTTTTACAGCATTTTGGAGTTCCTTCAAAAGATTATATGACAGTTGTTCCCAGACAGGATTTTCATCTCCCATTTTTGAACTATGGGAAATAAGAAAGAATGGTCTCCCATTTTCTTAGCTTGTTGCATTGCTCCGAGAAAGCCCGCCTTTCTGGGGGCTCCCCAGGTTTCTTTTCTCTATATCTTTGATTGTAGAGTGGAGGAAATGGATCTGAAGCTTTAAAAAATACCCCCTCATCCTCACCATGATGAGATGCTGTTTCTTCCTCTAAACCAGTCTTCTCAGAGAGAAATGGTACATCATCATTATCTTTTTGTGAACTTGCTGCTACGGCACCTTGAGATTTAGTTAAATTTTCATAATTTTTCATTTGATTTTCTTTTTGAGTCTGAGTAGTATTTTCCTCTTAGTTTCCTGTATTGTGCTTACTGTTTCTTGACTAAGAACTAAAGAATCTCTCTTTAAACTCCATAAAGAAAATGCAGAAACCAGGACCTTTTTTGGTCCATGAACATGATAATAGCTTTTTTATCTCTTTTCCTATCTTTTTCCAAGTTTCTAGATACAAGGTTCCTTCCTCTGGAAAAAAAGGACAACATTTTTGTACAAAATGCAAAAACTTTTTTGACTGCTTAGAAGAAACATGAATACCTCGTGCATTTATCATTTGCTTAGTTATGCCAATAAAGAGTTTTTTCTCTTTAGACTCAGTATGGCCCATGTTTCTTACCCGTCTTCTTAACTCGGTTCCACTATTGTCCAAGTGGTCTTCTGTACCTTGACAGAATCCTTTCTTATCCGTCTTCTTAACTTGGCTCTACTCACATCTGAGGGGTCTTCTGCACCCTGATAGAATTCTATCCTTGCCTGAAAAACTTAGAGAGAAGAAAAGAAAAAAGGAAAGACTAACCTAGTCCAGTGTCCCAAGTTTAGGCTCCAGATTCTGCAGGCCAGAGCCATGACCTCAAAAGCAAGGCTCCCCCAGACCAGGTGGACAACAGAAACACACCTCTCCAGGCTGAGTGAATCTGGACTCTCTTTATTGAAACTTCGAGACAGCTTTTGTACTAGAAAATTTGGGGACAAAGAATGTTGCATCTGCAAACAGACCCGTATTCTCCTAGTCAGCAGAAATCGCCTTCAGGTAGACATTTTTTCAAGAACCTAACCCATTGCTTGAGGGTAAAGGCACTTAACAGAACCATTCTCCCAGTATTTCCAAATGCAGCCAATCTATATGCTCCACCAAATAGCCATGGGGCAGGACAACCCTAAGTCAGGCATATATATGTGGGGTCTAGGATCCAAACATAGGACCTTCCACCTACAAGGCACAGGCTTAATCCCTGAGCCACCTCTCCAGCCCCTGAAATCACAAATTCTGAGTGACATCACAGCCTCAGTGTAACTGCATATCATCTTTGTGACATCACAGCCATACCATGCCATGAAAGCATCACTGTGACATAAATGTACACCTCTGACATCATAGCCTTACTGTGACATCACAGCCTCAGTGTGACACAATAAAGTCACTATGATATTAGATACTCAGCAGTGACAATACAGCCTCATGAAGACATAGTCTCCCTGTGAAAGCACAGTCACTACTGACATCACAACCTCACTGTGACATCATGGGTTCCTAGTGGCACCACAGCCATACGGTCACATCAAAGCCTCACGGTGACATTACAGCCTCATTTCTGAGGTTATAACCTCACTGTGACATTACAGCCTTACTATGATATCACAGGCTCACCTATGAAATCATTGCCTCAATACGAGATCACACCCTTATCACTGATCTCCTTCTAGACTCACTATGAAACCCCAGCCTCACCACTGATCTCAAAGGCTCATTGAAACATGGCAGCCTTTGGCATCACACCCTCACCAATGTCATGGTCATGTAACAGGTTCCCCACTGGCATAGCTTCTTCAGTGACGTCATAGACTCACTATGACATCTTTCTCACCACTGACATTCCAGCTTTATTGAGACATCGCACCTTCACCAGTGACATCACAGCATCATTGTGGCGTCAGACTTGCCACTGATATTACAGCCTCACTATGGCATAACAGCTTTGAGAGTGATATCACCTCATGGTGATGTGATAGCCCAAAGTAACATACAACCTTCACAGTGAAAACAGCCTCACTGGGACATCATGGCCTCACCAGTGACAGCACAGCCTCACCTGTGACATCACAGACATAATGTGCCATCAAAGCATCACTGTGACATAAGGCTTCACCTCTGACATCATAGCCCGACCATGACATCAGCCTTGCTACTGAAATCACAGACACACTGTGACCTCACACCATCCACTGTAACATCACCAACTCCCTGTGTCATCACAGGCCCACTGTGACACTATAGCAACACAGTTACATCAAAGCCTCCTGGTGGCATCACAGCCTCTCCAGTGACATTCCAGCCTCACTTTGACATCATTGAAATATCACATCCTCCCTGTGACACCACAGTGTGGCTATTGACATCAGAACCTCACTGTGACATCACAACTTCACAAGCACATAGTGACAACACAGCCTCAGTTTGACATCACAGCCATAATGTGCCATCAAAGCATCACTGTGACATAAAGCCTCACCTCTGACATCATAGCCACACTGTGACATCACAACATCAGTTTGACACAATAAACATTAGACAGTCAGCAGTGATAATACAGAATCACTAATGACACTCTCACTGTGAAAGCACATTCACTACTGACTTGACAACCTCACTGTGACATCACAATCTCACTGTGATCTCAAAGCCACACTGTTCCAGCACAGCCTCACAGTGACATCACAGCCTCACCACTGATATGACAGGCTCGCAGTGACATCACAGCTTCTCCTCTGACATCACAGCCTAATGTGACTGCACAGTCTCACAACTGACATCACAACCTCACTGTGCCAACACAGCCTCATTGTGACACCACAGCCTCACCACTGATTGGACAGGCTCACCATGATACTACATTCTCACCTGGGACACCACAACCTCATGGTGACATCATAACCTCACTGTGGCACCATAGCCTCACCAGTATCACATAGTCAATGCTACATCTCAGCCTCATCTCTCACATCAGTCTCACTTCTAAAATCACATCATAATCACTGATCTCATAGCTGCACTGTGAGCCTCACTGTGACATCTCTGCCTCACAGTGACACCACAGCCTCTTCTCTGACATCACAATCTCAGTGTGACATCACAGCTTCAAGAGTGATATCATCTCACAATGACATGACAATCCACAATGACATCCAACCTTACAGTGACATCACAGCCTCAGTGTGACATCATGGCCTCACCAGTGACAGCACAGCCTCACCCATGACATCACCATTGCCTGTGACATTTGTCCGAACACTGACATCTCTGTCACACCAGTGACAACACTGCCTTTGATATCACAGTCTCACCAGTGTCACTGACACGTAATAGGTTCACCACTGAAATCATAGTGGTGATTCATTATGTATTATGATGGTTATGCCTTCCTAATCTTAAGAGCATAATGATGGGCAAACAGGGAATGGTGAAGAGGAGGGCGCCACCTATTAATCTTCAGGCACCATAAGCACAGGAATGCAAAACTAAAAGGGCCGTTCAACGAATTTTACCTTAGTGGGTGTCTTGTCTACACCGAAGGCACAACAGTCCCACATTGAAGTGCCAGAGTCTTGTTCATTATCAGAATTAACCAGACTAATTGCTCCACCAACTAAAAATGGCCATGCACCACCACCCACAGAATTGAAAAAGAGCTGTCAATCTGTCAATCCTCACCCAAGAGCATATTGCCCAGGGGACTAACAAACCCCTGAAGTCCCTCACTAAGCACAGGATGCTTAGATCCAAAACACCTCTGCCTATGTCCTACACTAGGTCTCTCCTTGCACATTGGTTATCCTTTTAGAAGTTTTTTTCACTTTTATCTTGGTTCAAATCATTGTTTTTATTTTGTGTGCTCTTTTGCCTTGTCCTCTCGCCTCCTAGTCATCTCTGCTTCATTAGGGAACCTTTCCTCTTCATAAGGGGTAATTTACCACCCCATTAGAAGGCACCCCAGCTGATTGTCCTTAAGGCTTTACTAGATTTATGTTGGATCAAAGTGAAACCAAAGGACTTAGAAGATTTTGGGGAGGAAGCTTTAATCTTAGCTCCTTGGATTTCCCCAGAAAATGTCTGGGACACACAGATTTGGATGGGAGTGCTTTTTCTGACCCATAGGAGAGAAGTCCAGGAGGGACATATGCCTCCCACCCCCTTTGTTCCCATCCTCCTTGGTATCATAGCAAGCCTTAAAGGATCCTCCACTGAAGTGACTAATTGCTTTCGAAAATCTTATCAAGCAACAAGAAAGGATAAATTCATAGATAGAAGAGATAGAAAGACAACGGGAAATGTTAGCAAAGTGAAAACCTCCTACCATAGGTTGGGGCCACTCCCAGGAGGAGCTTGGAGTGGTAGCAGTGGAAGAAATGATGGAAGAATTGCATAGCCTGGACCCACGATGGCAGGAATTGTTAGAAGCCAAGTTTACTGGAGTTGGTGTTAGCAAGGGGCCACTCAATACTGAGTCTGAAGCAAACTCGCTGTCTGCCTGCTGGTTCTCGCCTGACTCCCAGGGTCTGGGCGGTGACCCTGTGCCTCCTCACCCCCTTGTCTGGAGCCCACGATGCTCTGTTGAATACGTCCTTTTTCCCCAGCTGTCCTGGTGGGGATTCTGCAACAACCAGTGATCATAGACTCACTATTACACCTTCTCAACACTGACATTCCAGCCTTATTGTGACATCACACCTTCACTACTGACATCACAGCCTCACTGTGCCATCAAAACCTCTCCAGTGACATCAAAACATCACTGTGTCGTCAGAGCCTCACTGTGACATCATAACCACACTGGGTCCCCACAGCTTCACTGTGACATGACAAACTGACAGGGCCTCTCTGTGACATCACAAACTCACTGTGACATCAGCCTTGCCACTGACATAATAGACTCATGGGGACATCAACTACACACATCTGACATAGCCTCACTGTGACATCACAGCCTCAATGTGACTTCATGGCATCACCACTGACATCAAAGCCTCAATGTGACATCACAGCCTCAGTTTGACACAATAAACTCACTGTGACATAAAACCTCACCAGTGACAATACAGCCTCACCAATGACTTAGTCTCCCTGTGAAAGCACAATCACTACTGACATCACAACTGCACTGTGACATCACAACCTCACTGTGGCATCACAACCACACTGTGCCAACAGAGACTCACTGTGATATCACTGCTTCCCCACTGATTGGACAGTCTCACCCTGATATCACAGCCCCACAAGTGACACCACAGCTTCATGGTAACATCATACACTCAGGTGTCATCACAGCCTTACCAGTTATGTCGAATTGTCAAGACTTGGGCTTCATCTCTCATATCACTCTCACATCAGAATTCGTAGCTTAACCACTGACCTCACAGCTGCACTGTGACATCACAGCCTCACCACTGGTATCCTACTTAGCTTTACTAGGACACCACAGCTCACCAGAGATAGCACAGGATTACAGTGACGTGACAGCCTCACTAGTGATATCATAGCCTCAGACATCATAAATAGTGACATCACAGATTCACATGTTACATCACTGCCTCATTGTGATATCAATTTTCCCACAGATATCAAAGCCTCATAATTACCTAACTGCCTCACTGTGACCTCACAGCCTAACCTGTTACATCATAGCCTCATGGTGAAATCAGCTTTGCCACTGACATCACATTTTCCAAAGTGACTTCACAACCTTAGTGTGAGTGCACAGCTTCAACACTGATGTCCTAAATTCACTGTGAAATCAAACCATCACTCCTTACCTCACAGCCTCACTGACATCTCACAGAATCAGCCCTGACATCAGAGCCTCACTGCGACATCACAGACTCAAAGTGACCTCACTGTTTGCCCACTGACACAACAGGCTCACCTGTTACATCATAGCCTCGTGACTTCAGTCTTGCCACTGACATCACAGCCTCACTGTGTCATTACAGCTTCCAGAATGACATCACCTCACAGAGACATGAAAGCCCACAGTGACATAAAACCTATACAGCCTCAGTGTGACCTCACAGCATCACCACTGATATTATAGCCTGACTGTGATATCAGCCTTGCCACTGACATCACAGTCACAATGTGACCTCACAGCCTATACTGTGACATTACAGATTCATGGTGACACCATAGATACATGGAGACATCAAAGCCTCATGGTGTCCTCATAGCATCACAGTGACCTCATAGCTGGCTCACTGATACCATCTGCTCAAATGTTCCATCATAGCCTCATTGTGGCCTCAGTTGTACCACTTATATCACAGCACAGTCACTACTCATAACACAATCTCACCAGTGATAACACAGACTCAGCTGCAATGTCAGCATTGCCACTGAAATTAGTCAGAGCACTGACAACACTGCCACACCAGTAACAACACAGCCTTTGACATCGTAGCCTCACCAGTGTCACTGTCATGTAATAGATTCACCATTGACATCGTAGCCTCACCAGTGATATCACAGCCTCATTGTGGCATCAGCCTCACTACTGATAGCACAGCCTCATTGTCCTATCAAAACCTCTCCAGTGACATCATAATATCTCTGTGTCATTAAAGCCTCACAGTGACATCAGAAATCACTGTGATATCAGCCTTGCCACTGATGTCACAGTCTCACTGTGACTTCACAGCCTCCACCATGACATCACCAACTCCCTGTGACATCACGGGCTCATGGTGACACCCAACTTCCCCATGACATCACCACATCAGAGTGACATCACAGCCTCATTGTGACATCACAGCAATACCATGACATCAATACAACCCTGTGACATAAAGCTTCACCTCTAACATCATAGCCTCACCAGTGACTTCATAGACTCACTATAACATCTTTCTTACCACTGATATTATAGCTTTATTCTGACATCATATCATTGGTGAAATCACCGCAACATTTTGACATCAGCCTCACCACTAACATCAGAGCCTCACTGTGCCATCAAACCTCTCAGTGACATCACATCAATGTGTCCTCAGAGCCTCACTGTGACATCATAGCTGTACTGTATCATCATATCCTCACTGTAACATTACAACCTGACAGTGACATCACAACCTCATTGTGACATCACGGGCTCACTGTGACATCACAAACTCATTGTAACATCATGGGCTCAAGGTGACACCAAAGTCATGGTGACATTAAAGCTTCATGGTCGCACCACAGCATCACAGTGACCTCAGAGCCTGCCTACCGACACCACAGGCTCACATGTTCATCATATCCTCATTATGCCAGTACTCTTACCAATGACATCACAGCCTCACTGTTACATCACAGCCTCACCAGTGACAGCACAGCCTATTTCATCACAGGCCCACCTCTGAAATCATAGCCAACTGTGACATCACAGCATCGACTCTCACGTTATAGCCTCACTGTTTCATCACAGCCTCACTATGACACCACAGGCTCAAGTCTGAAATCTGTTGACATCACACTTCCCCAGTGACATTACAAATTCACAGTGACATCATAGCCTCACTGTGATATTGCAGTCTCAGTTGGACAAAATAAACTCACTGTAATATTAGAGCCTCACCATCGACAATACAGCCTCACCAATAACATAGTCTCACTGTGAAAGCATAGTCAATACTGACATTACAACGTCACTATGACATCACAACCTTACTATGACATCACAGCCACACTGTGACTGTGATCAGAGCCTCACTGTGGCATTATTGTCTCATTTCTGACATCACAGCCTCACTGTGACATCACAGCCTCACCTCTGACATCATAATAGGCTAACCTTTGAAATCATAGAATCAGTGATGCCACGGACATCCTGCCTAGGCTCACTTGAACACCACAGCCTCATCACTGACATCTCAGGCTCACGGTCAGGTGACAGCCTCAACAGTGACATCACAGCCATGCTGTGGCACCACAGCTTCACCAGTAACCCAGGCTCAACTGTGACATCTCAGCCTCATCATTGATATCAGCCTCAATGTGACTTCACAGCCTCACCACTGACAACCTAACATCACTGTGAAATCCAAGCATCATCCATGACATCACAGCCTCACTGACATCTTATAAAATCAGCCCTGACATCAGAGCCTCACTGTGACATCACAGCCTCACAGTGACCTCCAGCCTCACAGTGACCTAACAGCCTCTCCACTGACATCACATGCTCATCTGTTACATCATAGCCTCATTGTGACATCACTTTTGCCTATGACATCACAGCCACACTATGATATAACAGCTTCCAGTGTGATATCACCTCACGGTGACATGACAGCCCACAGTGACCTACAACCTTCACAGTGAAATCACAGACTCAGTGTGACATCATGGCCTCCCCAGGGACAGCACAGCCTCACATCTCAGAACACTGACATCCATGTCATTCCAGTCAATGTTACCTAATAGATTCACCACTGATATCATAACCTCACCAGTGACATCATAGACTCATTATGACATCTTTCTCACTATTGACATTCCAGCCTTATTGTGACATCATACCATCAGTGACATCACAACCTCATTGTAACATCAGCCTCACATAACATCACAGACCCACTGTGCCATCCAAACCACTCCAGTGACATCACAGAATCACTATGTTGTCAGAGCTTCATTGTGATTTCATAGCCACACTGTGTCCTCACATCCTCACTGTGGCATTACAACCTGACAATGACATCACAGCCTCATTGTGACATCACAATCTCACTGTGACAATCAGGCCTGCCATTGACATAATAGCCGCATGATGACATCACATACATGTCTGATATAGCTTCAATATGACATCACATCCTCAATGTGGCATCACAGTATCAACACTGACATCATAGATTCACTGTGACATCAGACTTGCCACTGACATCACAATATCACTATGATATTATAGCCTCCTCCATGACATCACCAAATCCCTGTGACACCGTAGCTCACAGTGACACCACAGCCACATGATAACACAGCCATGCTGGCACATCACAGCCTCACCACTGGTAGCCTATGTAGCCTTACTATGATGCTACTGACATCACAATATCACTATGATATCATAGCCTCCTCCATGACATCACCAAATCCCTGTGACATCGTAGCTCACAGTGACACCATGGCCACAGGATAACACAGCCATGCTGGCACATCACAGCCTCACCACTGGTAGCCTATGTAGCCTTACTATGATACCAAAGCCTCACCACAGATAGCTCAGGCTCACGTTAACATGACAGCCTCACTAGTGATATCATAGCCTTTGACATCATAAACAGTAACACCACAGCCTCACATGTTACATCAGTGCTTCACTGTGATATCAATCTTCCCACAGATATTACACCCTCACAGTGATTCACAGCCTCACTTTAACCCCAGAGTCTAACATGTTTCATCATAGACTTATCTGTTACATCATAGCCTCATGGTAAAATCAACTTTGCCACTGACATCACATCTTCCACAGTGATCTCACAGCTTCACAGTGACATTACAACCTCTCTGTGATGTCACAGCCTCATAGTGAAATCAGAGTCTCAGAGTATTAGCACAGCTTCACTGTGACATCACAGTCTCATTTCTGAGATCACAGCATCACTTTGACATCACAGCCCCACCTCTGACATTACAGCCTCAATATGACATAACAGGCAAACCTCTGAAATCATGGCATAAGTGACACCACGGACATCCTAGCCTTGCTATGACACCATAGCCTCATCAATGACATCTCAGGTTCACAGTCACATGATAGTCTCACCAGTTACACCACAGTCTTGCTGTGGCATCACAGCATCATCAGTAACATCCCAGTCTGACTGTGACATCTCAGCCTCAACATTGACATCAGCTTCACTTCTGACATCACAGCCTAACCACTGAAATCACAGTCAAACTGAGATGTCATAGTCTATCACCCCGATATCAACATCACTGTAATGTAACAACTTCACGTTAACATAGAATCAAAGTGACATCATAGCCTCTCTTCTGATATCACAGCCTCAGTGTGACTACATAGCCTCACCACTAATGTCCTAAACTCACTGTGAAATCTAAGCAAACCCCCTGACATCATAGCCTCATTGACAAATCATAGAAGTAGCCCTGACATCAGCGACTCACTGTGACATCATGTCCACACAGACCTCACAACCTGCTCACTGACACCACAGGCAAACCTATTACATCATAGACTCACTGAGACATGAGACTTAACACTGACATCACAGTCTCTGTGACCTCACAGTCTCCACCATGACATCACCAACTCCCCGTGACGTGATGGGCTCACAGTGACACCACAGACACATGGTGACATCAAAGACTCATGGTGGAATCACAGCTTCACCAATGACATGCCAGCCTCACTGTGACATCCTACCCTCATAATCTACATCAGACTCATGCTAATATCACAGCCTAACCACTGAAAGCACATCATCATTCTGATGTCATAGTCTCGCTCCACTGCCATCACAGCCTCACTGTGATATCATGGCATCATCGGTGACAACACAGCCTCACTATTATATCACAGCATTGATTCTGATGTTATATCCTCACTGTTTCATCACAACCTCACTATGACATCACAGGCTCACCTCTGAAAACATAGCCTTAATGTGATATTACACCCTCATCACTGAAATTCTACCTAGCCTCACTATGGCACCAGTCTCACCACTGACCTCACAGGCTCACTGAAACATGACAGCCTCCCTGTGACAGCACAATTTTATTAATGACATCACAGCCTCACTGTGAAATCACAACTTTCCCAGTGACACCACAACTTCACAGTGACATCACAGCCTCATTGTGACTTCACAGTCATGCCATGCTTTAAAGCATTACTGTGACATAAACCTTCACCTCTGACATCTTAGACGCACTGTGACACAATGAAATGTCATTAGATCCTCACCAGTGACAATACAGCCTCACAAATGACATAGTCTCCCTGTAAAAGCTCAGTCACTACTGACATCAAAACTTCACTGTAACATTACAACCTCAATGTGACATCACAGACACACTGTGTCAGCATTTCCTCATGGTGACCACACAGCCTCACCACATGACAGGCTCACAGTGACATCACAGTTTATCCTCTTTCGTCACAGTCTCAGTGGGATGGCACAGATTCACCACTGACATCCTAACCTCACTGTGAAATCCAAACATCACCCCTGACATCACAGCCTCACTGACATCTCATAGATTCAGCCCTGACGTCATAATCACACTGTGATATCACAGCTTCAGATTGACTCAATAAACTCATGTTAGAGGGTCACCAGTGGCAATACAGCCTCAGCCATGATATAGGCTCCTGTGAAAGCACAGTCACTACTCATATCACAACCTCACTGTGACATCACCGTCATACTGTGCCAACACATCCTCACTGTGACATTACAGCCTCACCACGCTAGGACAGGCTCACCGTGATATAACATCATCCAGGACACCATAGCCTCATGATGACATCATAACCTCACTGTGGCATCACAGCCTCACCAATTATATCACATCACCAATGTGACATCTCAGCCTCATCATACATTTCTGAAATCAAAGCCTAACAACCACTGATGTCCCAGCAGCATTGTGACATGACAGCATCACAGTGACATCACAGTCTCATGGTGATATCATAGCCACACTGTTATATCACAGTCTCAACACTGGTATCCTACATAGTCTTGCTATGAAACCACAGCTTCATCACAGATAGCACAGGCTTACAGTGATGTTGCAGCCTCAGCAGTGACATTACAGCCTCACATATTACATCACTGCCTCACTATGACAACAATCTTCCCACAGATATCACAGCCTCAGAGTGAATTTACAGCCTCATTGTGACCTCATAGCCTGTTACATCATAGACACTCTTGTTACATCATAGAACCATGGTGAAATCAGGCTTGCTACTGACATCTTCCACAGTGACACCTTATATCCTCAGGTGACATCACATTCTCTCTGTGATGTCACAGCATAACAGGTTAACAATGATATCAGAGCCACACTGTGGCATTATATCCTCATATCTGACTTCACACCCTCACTGTGACATCACAGCCTCACCTCTGACATCCTAGCCTCACTATGACATAACAGGCTAACCTCTGAAATCATAGCATCAGTGACACCATGGACACCATAGCCTCGCTGTGACACCATAGCCTCATCACTGACATGTCAAGCTCACGGTCACATGACATCCACAGTAGTGACACCACAGCCTCACTGTAGCATCACAGCCTGACCAGTAACATCCCAGCCTCACAATAATATATCAGCCTCATCACTGCCATCAGCCTGACTTCTGACATCACAGCCTAACCACTGAAATCTCAGCTGAACTGTGATATCGTAGTCTATCAACACTGATATCACAGCCTCACTGTGATATCACAACCTCATGGTAACATTACTGTCTCACAATGACATCACAATCTCTCCTCTGATATCACAGCCTCAGTGTGACTGCACAGCCTCACTACTGATGTCTAAAACTCACTGAAATCCAAGCATGACACCTGATGTCACAGCCTCACTGACATCTCATAGAATGACCCCTGACATCAGAGTCTCCCTGCAACATCACAGCCTCACAGTGAACTCACAGCCTGCCGTCTGACACCACAAGCTCACCTGATATATCATAGCCTCATAGTGACATCAGTTATGTCACAGAAATCACAGCCTCACTGTGACATCACAGCTTCCAGAGTGATATCACCTCACGGTGACATGAAAGCCCACAGTAACATACAACTTTCACAGTGACATCACAGCCTCAGTGTGACATCATGGCCTCACCAGTGACAGCACAGCCTCACCTGTGACTCAGCTTCACCACTGACATTAGACAGAACATTGATATCACTGCAACACGAGTGACAACACAGTCTTTGTCAACACAGCCTCACCAGTGTCACTGTCACATATTAGATTCACCACTGACATCAGAATCTCACCAGTTAAATCATAGACTCACTATGATATCTTTCTCACCACTGATATTCCAGCCTTATTGAGACATCACACCTCCACCAGAGACATCATAGCCTCATTGTGATATCAGCCTCACCACTAACATCACAGCCTCACTGTGCCATCCAAACCTCTCCAGTGACATCACAATTTCACTATGCCATCAGAGACTCACTGTGACATATCCACACTGCATCCTTCCAGAATCACTGACATTACAACCTGACAGTGACATGAAAGCCTCACTGTGATATCACAAACTCGCTGTGATATCATCCTTCCTACTGACATAATAGCCTCATGATGATATCACATATTCACTCCTGACATAAACTCACTCTGACATCACAGCCTAAATTTGACTTCATGAAATTACCACTGACATCATAGCCTCAGTGTAACATCACCCTTGCTACTGATATTACAGTCTCACTGTGAACTCACAGCCTCCACCATGATATCACCAACTCCCTGTGAGATCACGGGCTCATGGTCAACACAGCCACACGGTGATATCAAATCTCATGGTGGCATGACAGCCTCACCAGTGACATGCCAGACGGACTGTGACATCATATCCTCATCATTTACATCAGACTTATTCTGATATCACAGCCTGACCACTGAAATCATATCCTCACTTTGATGTCACAGTCTCACTCCACTGACATCACAGACTCACTGTGATAACATGGCATCACTGGTGACAACACAACCTCACTGGGACATCACAGCATCACCTCTGAGGTTGTAGCCTCATAGTGATATGACAGCCTCAATATGTCATCACAGGTTCACCTCTAAAATCATTGCCCAAATGTGACATCACAGCATCAATTCTATTGTTATAGCTTCATGACTCATCACAGCATCACTATGACATCACAGGCTCACCTCTGAAATTATAATCTCAATGCGACATCACATCCTCTTCACTGACATCCAACCAAGCCTCAATTTGTCACTACAGCCTCACCACTGACCTCACAGTTTCTCTGAAACGACAGCCTCCCTGTGATCCCACAGTGTTGCTATTGAAAGCACAACGTCACTGTGACATCAAAACTTCCCCAGTGACATCATAACCTCGCAGTGACATCACAGCCTCATTATGATATCACAGCCATCAATGGATCACTGTAACATAAAGCTTCACCTCTGATATAATAGCATCACTGTGACACCGCAGCCTGTTTGACATAATAACTAATTGTGACATTGGACCCTCACCAGTGACAATACAGCCTCACCAATGCCATAGTCTCCCTGTGAAAGCACAGTCAGTACTGACATCACAGCCACACTGTGCCAACACAGCCTCACTGTGACATCACAGCCCCACCACTGATAGGACTGGATCAACGTGATATTACAGCCTCACCAGTGACACCACAGCCTCATGATGACATCATTACCTCACTGAGACATCACAGCCTCACCACTTATATCACATTGTCAAAGAAACATCTCAGCCTCATCTCTCCTATCAGTCTCACAGTCTCACCTGTGACATCAGCATCACCATTGATATTAGTCAGAATGTTAACATCACTGCCACACCAGTGATGTCACAGTCTGACCAGTGTTACTGTCACTTAATAAGTTCACCACTGACATCAGAGTCTCACCAGCGCTATCATAGTGTCACTATGACATCTTTCTCACCACTGACATTCCACACTTATTGTGACATCAGACCTTCACCAGTGACTTCACAGCCTCATTGTGACATCAGCCTCACCATTAACATCTCAACCTTACTGTGCCACCCAAACCTCTCCAATGATATCACATCATTGGTCATCAGAACCACACTATGACATCAGAGCCTCAATGTGACATCAGAGCATCACCACTGTCATCATAGCATCACTGTGACATCAGCCTTGCCACTGACATCACAGTTCCACTGTGACCTCACAGCTTCCTCTGTGACATCACCAACTCTCTGTGACATGATGGTCTCACAGGGAAAACAGAGACACATGGTAATATCAAAGCCTAATGGTGGCATCATAGCCTCACAGTGATCTCACAGCCTGCCCACTGACACTACAGGCTCACCTGTTACATCATAGCCTCATCGAACCATCAGTCTTACCACTGACATCACAGACTCACTGTGACATCACAGGCTCACTGGTGACCTCGCAGCATCACAGTGACATCACAACCTTTCTGTGATGTCACAACCTGATAGTGATATCATAGCTTCACAGTGGCACATATCACAGTGACATCACAACCTCTCTGTGATGTCACAACCTGATAGTGATATCATAGCTTCACAGTGGCACATATCACATCCACACTGGCATTATAGCCTCAGTTCTAACATTAGAGCCTCACTATGACATCAGTCTCACCTTTGACATCAAAGCCTCACCGTGACATAACAGGCTAACCTCTGAAATCACAGCATTAGTTACACCATGGATGTTGCCGAATCTCCCACCGGGCCAGCTGGGGGGAGGAGGGGAAACAGCAGGGGCCTCATGGGTTCGAGGTGAGTGGGCAAGCCAGTGATGGGGTTACCACACAGACCCAGGGAGTCAGGCGAGAAGCAGCAGGCATTGGACGAGTTGGCTGCAGACTCAGCTTTATTCAGGAAATGTTTGGGCTTATATAGGGTCGGGGGTCCAATCAGGTGTGGCCACCTTTCTGCTCACAAGGAGGGGAAGTGCAGCCACCAATCATTTAGCTGTTTACCAGATTTACAGATTAGATGGCCACTTCCTGTTGGTTGTTCATCCCTTCTTCCCATTGGCTGTTCATCCCTCCTTTCCATTGATTGTTCATCCCTCTGCCCCATTGGTTGCCCATCCCTCCGCCTGTATGGTTCTTCTATTTGGACATGTCTGGGGCATGTCCAAACTTGTTCAGGCTTGTCTGTAGCCAGACCTCCTGGATTCAGGGGCTCGGTGTAGGTCCTCCCTGAATTGATTTTACCAAATTTTCACTCTTTTATTTATTTATAAATTTTAAAATTGGGACCATGATAGATAGCTGGAGCAACTCCAGGTCTCTTCAGCTGTGAGGAATATAGGTGACTGTGCCTATCTTAGGTTGGTCACCACCCTCATGTGGAGCCTTACCTCATATTAATTAAGTCCAGCAGCTTAGATTAATTATGAAAAACATCTAGCAAGGAAAAGCATCCTCTTCCATAGTATGGTTCCCACATATTCTTTGAGGATATCCAAGGTGCTAAAACCATAGCCCCATTCCAGAATTCGTCTAGTCCAGCAGTCTTAAGTTTGAAGCCTCTAGCCTGTAGAAGAGATTTTAAGACACATAGGGGGAAACCAGTATCGTCTGAAGCAGAAAATACAGCCAGGAAAGAGGAGGAGTCAAGAGCTACAAGAGTAAGAAAAGGAAGGAAGGGGATGTTGGCAGGGGGTGGAATGCCCCTCATGGAAATGTGAGCCCTCTGCAGAGGTCTCTACCAGGGAGGGGGGGAAGGATCCAGAGGAAGAACAAAGGATTAATTTTGAGTTCTCTCCACAAGTTACATTGTAGCAATTAATAACTTCCTTAGTAGAGGATCCTTTAAGGCTTGCTATGATGCATAGTAGCATGAGAACAATGGGAGCTGAAAGCATATGGCCTTCCTGGACTTCCTTCTTATGGGACTGGAAAAACACTCCCATCCAAATCTGTGGGTCCCAGACATTTTCTGGGGAAATCCAAAGAGCTAAAATTAAAGCTTTCTCCCAAAAATCTAAGTCCTTCAGCATCACATTGATCCTACAAAAGTCTAGTAGAGCCTTAAGGGCAGTCAGCTGGGGTGCCTTCTAATGGGATGGTAAATTACTCATTATGGAGAGAAAAGGTTCCCTAATGGAGCAGAGATGACTAGGAGGCAAACAGACAAGGCAAAAAAGCACAGAAAACAAAAAGCAATGACTAAATCAACTCCTAAAAGGGTAACCATTGTCCAAGGAGGGACTTACTGCAGGACATATGGAGAGATGTTTTGGATCTAAGCATCCTGTGCTTAGTGAGGGACTTCAGCCATATGCCCTGGGTCAGATCGAGTCAATATACTTGAACCTGGGCTCTGAGGCCTGAGGGAATCAATTTCTCATGTGAAATCGCTGGGAAAAGCCTTAATTTAGAGAGTCTCTTTGATCATGGGAAACTCAAATGAGCGATTGGGGTGATTATCAGCAAATCAAGGGAGTGATTGTGTTCCTAAGGACAAAAGGAAAAGGGGAAGAAGAGAGGGCCACTTACTCACCTTCAGGTGCCTCAGCTCTTACATCACAGCCTCAGTGTGCTATTCTCTGAATTCATAGCATCAGTGATACTACAGACCTCCTGCCTAGTCTCTCAATGGCATCACTGACATCTCAGGCTCACGGTCATATGACACTATCAACAGTGATACCACAGCTTCGTTGTGGCATCACATCTGTGACATCACAGCATTGATTGAAATTATAGCCTCACTATTTCTTTACAGCCTCATTATGACATCACAGGCTCACCTCTGAAATCATAACATAAATGCAACATCATGTCCTCATCACTGATATGCTACCTGGCCTCACTTTGTCACCACAGCCTCAACACTGACCTCACTGTCTCACTGAAACATCACAGCCTCCCTGTGACACCACAGTATCACAATTTCCCCAGTGACATCATAACCTCACAGTGATATCACAGCCTCATTGTGACATCACACCCATACCATGCCATCAAAGCATCACTGTGACATAAAGCTTCACCTCTGGTATCATAGCCACACTGTGCCATCACAGTCTCAATTAGACACAATAAACTCACTGTGACATTAGAGCCTCACCAGTGACCATACAGCTTCACTAATGACATAGTCTATCTCTGAAGGAACAGTCACTACTGACGTCACAAACTCACTGTGACATCACAACTTCATTATGACATCACAGCAACACTGTGCCAACACAGCCTCATGGTAACAACATAGCCTCACAGTGACATCACAATCTCAGTTTAAGACAATACACTCACTGTGACATTAGAGCCTCACTAATGAAAATACAGCCTCACCAATGACTGTCTCACGGTGAAAGCACAGTAATTGCTGACATAAACACCTCACGGTAACATCACTGCCTCACAGTGACATCACAGCCTCTCCTCTGACATCACAGCCTCAGTGTGACTTCACAGCCACACAACTGACACAACTGAATAAACTCGCTGTGAAATCCAAGCATCACTCCTGACATCACAGCCTCACTCACATCTCATAGAATCAGCCCTGACATCAGAGCATCACAGATACATCAATGTGACCTCACATCCTGCCCACTGACACCACAGGCTCACCTGATACATCATAACCTCATTGTGCCATCAGTCTTGCCACATCTCACAGCATCACTGTGACATCCCAGCTTCCAGACTGATATCAACTTAGAGTGACATGACAGCCCAAAGTGACACACAACCCTCACAGTGACATGGTACCCTCACTGTGAGGTCACAGAGTCATATTGTGATGTCACAGAGTCATTATGACAACAGACTTGCCCCTGACATAATAGCTTCATGATGACATCACAGACATACCTCTGATATAGCCTTACTGTGACATCAAAGCCTTAATGTGACATCACTGCATCACCACTAACATCATAGCTTCACTGTGGCATCAGCCTTGCCACTGACATCATAGTCTCACTGTGACCTCACAACCACTCTCACATCACCAACTTCCTGTGACATAATGGGCTCACAGTGTCACCACAGCCACATGATGACATCACAGCCTCAAGGTGGCATCAAAGCCTCATCAGTGACATTGTACTTTGTGATAGTTAAGCTTGGATGGCAACTTGACACACCCAGTATTAACTAAGCTGGGCTGAGACCACGTCTGGAAAGGATCAACTGAGACTACTTGAAGGATTATACCTACCCTAGATCCTATCAGGACCTCCAAAGCTCTCAAAGGATCCTCCCAGTGCTGCATCATATAAAAAGGAGCCACCAAGGAGAACAGATCCCTTCTTGCAGCTGTGCTAGGAATCGTTCTTACTTCTGGTTACCTGGTTCCTTTGACCTTCCAAGACTCCAGGAGTTCTCCAGCCTTCAGCCATCACCTACTTGACTACCGAACTGAGCAGCTAGCTGTTGGCAGCCATCATTGGAACTACCTCGGCTACTGAGAGCCTTCGCTGGACTACCTCGGCCATATGTGTAAGCCAACTCAATAAATTTCCTATATATATTTTATATATATATATTCATTCTGTGAATTCTGTGACTCTAGAAAACCCTAATTAATACATACTTTCATCACTCAAATAAGCCTCATTCAGATATCACAGCATAACCACTGAAATAATATCCTCACTGTGATGTCATAGCCTTGTTCCAAAGACAACACAGCCTCACTGTGACATCAAAGCCTCACCTCTGATGTTTTAGCCTCACTAGACATCACAGCCTCACTATGATATCGCATATGATTGCCCAACTGTGACATCACAGCATCGACTCTGATGTTATAACCTCTCTGTTTCATCATAAACCCCCTTTGACAACACGGTCTCACCTCTGAAATCATAGCCTCAATGCGACATCACACCCTCATCACTGACATCCTATCTAACCTCACTATGGTACCACAGCCTCACCACTGACCTCACAGGCTCACTGAAACATGAGAGCCTCCCTGTGATACCACAGTGTTGCTATTGACATCACAACCTCACTGTGATATTACAACATCACAACCTCACAGTGATATCACAGCCTAACTGACATCACAGCATTATTGTGACATCACAATTTGAGTCTCATCAGTGACAATACAGCTTCATAAATGACTTAATCTCCCTATAAAAGCACTCTCCACTGATGTCACTACCTCATTGTGACATCAAAACCTCATGTGACATCACAGCCTCAACACTGATATGACAGGCTCACCGTGATATAAAAGCTGCACCAGTGACACCACAGGCTCATGGTGACATCATAACCTCACTGTGGCATCACAGCCTCACCAGTTACATCACATTGTCAATGCAACATCTAAGCCTCATCTCTACACATCAGTTTAACTTCTGAAATCACAGTCTAACCACTGACCTCACAGCTGCATTGTGACATCACAACCTCACTGTGACGTCACAGCCTCACTTCTGACATCACAGTCTCACTGTGACATAATAGGCTAACCTCTAAAATCTCAGCATCAGTGACACCATGGACATCCTGCCTAGCCTCACTATGACATGACAGCCTCATCACTGACATCTTAGGCTCACAGTCACATGAGAGCCTCAACAGTGACACCACAGCCTTCCTGTGGCATCACAGCCTCACCAGTAACTTCCCAGGCTCACTGTGCATCTCGGCTTCATCATGGACATCAGCCTCTCTTCTGACATCACGGCCTAACTACTGAACTCTCACCCAAACTGTGACATCATAGTCTATCACCACTAATATCATATCCTTACTGTGATATCAAAACCTCACAGTAACATCACCACCTCACAGTTACTTCACAGTCTCTCCTCTGACATCACAACCTCAGTGTGACTGCACAGCCTCACTACTGATGTCCTAACATCATTGTGAAATGCAAGCATCTCTCCTAAGTACACAGCCTCACTAACATCTCATAGAATCAGCCCTGACATCATAGATTCACTGTGCCATCAAGGCCTCAAAAGTGTCAGCACAGCCTCACCTGTGATATCAGCATCGCCATGGACATTAGTCAGAACGCTGACATCGCAGCCCCACCAGCATCACTGTTACATAATAGGTACATAACTGACAACATAGCCTTACCAGTAATATCATAGACTCATTATGATATTATCACCACTGACATTCCAGCCTTATTGAGACATCACTTTCACCGGTGATATTACAGCCTCATTGTGACATCGGCCTCACCAATAAAATCACAGCTTCACTGGGCCATCAAAACTTCTCCAATAACATTACAACACCACTGTGACATCAGATCCTCACTGTGACATCATAGCCATACTTTGTCCTTACAGCCTCACTTTGATATTACCACTTGACAGTGACATCACAGCCTCACTATAATATCACAAAATCACTGTGACATCAGTCTTGCCACTGACATAATAGCCTCCTGGTTTCATCACATACACACCTCTGACATAGCCTCACTGTGACATCACAGTCTCATTGTGACATCACAGCATCACCACTGACATCATAGCCTCACTGTGACATCAGCCTTCCCACTAACATAACAGTCTCCCTGTGTCCTCACTGTCTCCACCGTGACCTCACCAATTGCCTGTGATATCACAGGCTCATGGTGACACCACAGACATATGGTGTCTTCAAATCCTCACAAGGGCATCACAGTCTCACCAGTAACATGCCGGCTTCACTGTGACATCATAATCTCATTACTCACATCAGCCTTATTCTGATATTCCATCCTAACCACTAAAATTACATCCTCACTGTAATGTCACTGTCTCACTCCAATGACATCTCAGCCTCACTGTGATATCATGGAATCCCTGGTAAACAACACAACCTCATTTTGACATCACAATCTCACCTCTGAAGTTACAGCCTCACCTGTGACATCACAGCCTCGCTATGACTTCACAGGTTAGCATTGACTCTGATGTTAGAATCTCACTGTGACATCACAGCCTCAGTTTGACACAATTAACTCACTGTAACATTAGAGTCTCACCAGTGACAATACAGCTTCACAAATGACCTAGTCTCCCTTAGAAATCAGTCACTATTGACATCACACCCTCACTGTGACATCACAGCCACACTGTGCCAGCACAGGCTCACCGTGGTATCACAGCCTCACCAGTGTCACCACAGCCTCATGGTGACATCATAAGCTCACTGTGGCATAACAATCTAACAATAATATCTCATTGTCAATGCAACAGCTCAGCCTAATTTTTCAGATCAGTCTCACTTCTGAAATCACAGCCTAACCACTGACCTTACATCTGCACTATGACATCACAGCCTCACTGTGAAATAACAGCCTGATGGTGACATCACAGCCTCACCATGACATCATCGCCTCACACTGACATGACAACCTCACTATGACATCACAAGCTCAACTCTGATATCATTGCTAAACTGTGACATCATAGCATCAACTCTGACATTATAACCTCACTGTTTCATCACAGACTCACTATGACATCACAGACTCACTTCCGAAGTCATAGCCTCAATGTGACACCACACCTTCATCACTAACATCCTACTTAGCCTCACTATGGCACCACAGTCTTACCACCTCACTGGCTCACTGAAACATGACAGCCTCCATGTGACACCACAATTTTGCTATTGACCTCAGAATCTCACTGTGACACCACAACTTCCCCAGTGACATCACAACCTTGCAATGACATCACAGCCTATTTGTGGTATAACAGAGTCAACAGAAACTTCCCAGGCTCACTGTGACATCTCAGCCTCATCACAGACATCAGCCTCATTTCTGACATCACAGCCTAATCACTGAAATTTCAGCTGAACTGTGATGTTATAGTCTAGCTTCACTATGATATCACAACCTCATGGTAACATCACCTCCTCACAATGACATCATAGCCTCATTGTGACATTAGCCTTGCCACTGCCATCACGGTCTCACTCTGCCTGTATGAGAAACAGACAATGATTGCTCCACAGTCTCCCATCCCCATACAGAGAGGTTTCTTGGACTCCTCCCTTCCACTAAGCATACAAATCTCATGAGACTACAAATCTCGTGAGAGTCTGGCTTCTCCAGAGCAAAGGCGGTTGTTGCTCTTAAATGCCTGGCTGAGAGGACCAATCCAGACAAAACAACTCAGCAAAGGCTCACGCTGGGACTCATGGGATGTTGGGTGGGGAATATAAGCAGCCTGATATTTATCATAAATGAGATTGCAAGCCTGAGAGCCTATGAGCCTGAGAGCCTGCTTTGCCACTCGCCTGACTCCTGGAGTCTGTGCTGTTGACTCCACGCCAGCTTATCCCAACCCCCAAGTGTCTCTGTGGGCCCCTGTTACACTGTTACATATGGTACCCCAATGGGGGTTTCCTCAGTGGCCTTTTTCTCCTCACAGCACCAGTGTTAATTACTGTACCTCCTTCGGCAGTTTTTCGGTAAGTTGGCCCCTTTGTGTTTAATGTGTTTACTTTTGTGTGTTTGTCTTTCCACTGATAGGAAGGTATACATTTTTGGTTCTGGTTCACCTTGCATCTCCACATAAAGGTTGACCTCCCAGGAAACGGAAAACAGCAGTGGTCTCCCGATTGACCCTCCTCCTCTGGAGACACGATGTGGACATATGACCATGGCCTAAGAATCACAGAAGTTCCCTACTAAGCACAAGATATTTGGGTCCGATACATTCATTGTCTCATCTGTTCCTCTTTAGACATGTGTCTGTTCTAAAAATAAAAATAAAAAAAGATCAACTTCTTCTCATACTGTAAGAAGCCCCAAATACATGTCTCATTTCTCTCTGTTCTGCACCTGCAAAGGTCATTAGGGCTGAAACCCCACACTCTTTGGACGGAGAAGGTGAGGATGAATCTATGACACTACTTCATAAACCTACACGTTTAGATCAGGCAGAGAAACCCCCAATCACTGTGAGCAATTCCCCCTTGCTATACTCTTGCCAAGAACCTACTGTTACTACAACTGAGTCCGGCCCTTCAACCCTGATGGCACCATCTCCACTTCTGGTGCCCCAAGCTCCTATGCTAAGATGTGCCCACAGTTTTCTAACTTTTTGCAGAGAGAAGCTTTCCTGTTAACATAGGACCCAATGCAGCCAACCAGCCTTGGGTGCCTACTCCGCTTGCCAATATTTCCCTGATTTGTAAGGCAATCAATGAATCAGGCCCTGACTCCCCTTATTTTGAACAGAATCTGCACCAATGGGCCATCCAGCTCCAAACTCATTATGATTGGTATCGTCTCCTTAAGGCAGTCTTAGAGCCAGCCATTTTTCTGAATTGGCACTCTGCATATGATCAGGCAGAAGCACAAGCCTGCCACAACCATCAGTATGGTCTTAACATCACATTGGATATGATTGTGTGTCAAGGGCAATATATTGATCCTGTATCCCAGTCCACCATAGGTTTGACTGCATATTTTCAGCAGGTGTCTGATCTGTCTTTTAAGGCCCTAAAGGCTTGCACCCCAAGAGACACTTCTGTTTACATTTGTAACCTCATCCAGCAATTGGGGGAATCTTTTACAGACTTCCTTACTAAAGTAACAGAAGCTGTAGAGATAGAGTAGATCCAGGCCCAATTAGAGATATGTTAATCAAACAATTAGCTTGGGAGGGCCTCCACGCCCTTGCTGGGCTGATTTTCCCAGGCACACACTGTGTCAAATCCAGGCCATCAGGGCAGAGAAAGGCAAACATGCTGCAAGTCCTTCACCCCCTCACCCAAATCCAAGGGACTCCGGACACAGCAGGGAGTTTGTCAAGGTGAGACTCATTCACTCACTCATTCACTCACTCAGTTACACAGCTGTTGGCTGTGATGATGAAGATAAGTAAAGCCTCACCACCCGCACCTCCGCTTCAGCACTCCAGAGACTCAGCAACGGATGGGGAGTTGTCTCGGTTTATTGGGGGGGTAAAAATTAGCTTATATAGACAGAGAACCAGAGCATGCGAAACAGGCAACCAATTACCTTAATGGTCAGCGCAGCACACAGGCTGCGTAGGTCAGACTAAACATAAATCTATGTGGACTCCTATGAGCCAATTAGGGCTCTCTGTAATGTGATCAGGGTTACGCCTAGGAAACTAGCTCCCAGAATCATCTTTGGTCCCATGTGCTAAGCCATGCCTTGCTCACTCCCTCCCAGACCATTATTCCTGGGCAGGCCCAACATCTCCCCCTTTTTGTTTTAATAGAGACGGTCTTTTACAATTAACTATACATATGTCCAATGTCTCATAAGTCCCAGTATGAGCATTCGCTGTTGTCCTGTCCTGGTTGGTCTTCTCAGTCAAGCAGTTTGGCATCAGCACCAGGCATGGCAGCTGGTAGCTTGGAGAAGTTGCCTGTGGCTCATGCAGACAGTACAGGCCTGCCTGGTCTGTCATTAGACCAAGGCCTCACAAGTCTCTAAGCTTGAATCACATCTCTGGGGGGGCGTGGCATGGATGTCTGTAACGTGGTCTCATAGACAGAATGCTGTTGAGAGATGTGCTGAGAAAACACTTAAGAGATATAGTTATTAAAAAAACAATTTTTTCTAGATGTTAGGTCAAACCCAGATCAACTTTTTGAATATTTAAAATGTTGATGGTAAATAATGCCAACCTTAGCTGTTGGTGTGGGCTTACTCCCCCTTTTTGTTTTAATAATTTGACCTTTTATTTAGTTGGGTATGGGGGGCATCTAGCAGAGGGGGATATCATTTTTGGAATTTTAAAGAATTTCAAAGACCCTGAGAGACCCATCCCAGCATGATTGTTTTAAACCTGCCTACTTTACCTCTAGCCTATTTGAAGATCCAGACTGCTCAGGGGATAAGGGTCAAAGACTATTCTGTCTATTTCCTGCTGAGATGGGGCATTGAGTGTGAGAGCAGACTGGTATCCCCATCTAACAACTTGAAGATATGGCTCTATTATTTTAAGGTCCCTATAAAAGAGACAAAATGCAGATTAAGCTTTTAAACTCTATACAAGGATTAAACTGTTGTACATGGAAAGGCACATGGGATAAACTAAATAAACAGTAATTTTACTTTGGGTACAGGCAAGCGTTAGTGAAGAAAACCTGTTACCTTACCTGGAATAGTCATTGTCTTTGTTTGGTGAAAAACTAAGAATTAATCTACATACTGAAGACCTTATTTCTTTGGCTGCTGTGAATCTCTAGGATCACATCTTAAAACCTGTTTAAAATCATGTGAACTGTGTATTTTGTTTTATTAAATGAGGGAATGTCTAAAAGCACCATTGTGAGTGACTGATGAACCTGTCGTTTTCCTGATCATTAACATTTTAGTAAAATCAAAGATTGACAAAAGCCTAGGAAGGAAGTTGAGCACTGGAATTTTGTGCTCCCTAGTCTAGAAACAAAGAGGCTTCCCATTTGCATGTTAAACCCAAGGTTCTCATGAGATGCTCAACCTGGCATTTGGGGCCTTCTTTTCTCTGGATATCAGAGGCAAACTCCTTTTTCCCATCGGAGGGAAGCTAAGAGCTTCAGGACATTTCATTGATCTCAACCAGGGTGCTTGACTCCTGGGCCCTGGGGTTCAGAAGGCAATCTTTCCTCCAGTGGAAATTCCCATGTTTGGGACATAGGCCACACAAAAGCTTCCTGTATTTGTAACCGTCTTAAAGCGCCCAGTCTGGTCATATACAAAGCATCTTTTTTATCTCTCCCCTGTCAGAAGGGGTCTTGGGTTGGTCTGCTTGGGCATGCCTGTTAACTTTCTATCTATCTTAGGCAAATGTCGTTTTGATTTCTTTGTTTTGTGGTTCTTTCTTTCTTTTGTTTCCTTTTTTCAAACTAAGTCCTAGATCAGTTGTCCTATTTTTATCTAGGCAAAGTACACAGAACAACAGACAGATTTTGTGGTTCCACCCAGTGGATGAGGGGCAAAAACTGTTTTAAATCAACCTTAGATAAACACAGAGACAGTTCCCATCTGCCTACACAAGGAATTGAGGAGTTTGTACTAGCCTTCCTCACTCCCCCTCCAGTAATAGTGATTGATGGCACTTTCTTCTTCCTGTTACGTGCTTGGGGTGAGGGTGGGAGCTCTCCAGGTTTTTGTACAATGCCTGCTATTGGAACTCCAGAGAGACCTTTATCTAGTTTTTTCCATGCTGTCCATTTAATGAAGGTGGGATTGGAAAGCACCGTTCTGGCCACATCCAGCCAGTCTTTTGTTGTGCAGGGTTGATGAGTTAAATCTTGAAGAAGTTTCTCGACCCAGTGAGAATTTGAGCTATCCTGTAGAATGTTTTTTTTTTTTTTTTTATTTCTTTGCTTCCCAGAGATACCATACTGCAAAGTGATTGTTCTCTGGATCTAGGTTCTCAGTATACTTGGGCTCCAGCTCCAGATTCCCTGCTTTAGCCTGACAAGGACCAGTGCCTGAGCACCGGTTCAGGAGAAATTTTGGTGAGGGCAAGTGGGGGAGAGCTCTTGTTTAGCCCACCTGCACCCCGTTCCCTTTTGAGGGGAGCTAAGTCTGGATGCTGGCGACCTGTCCCATTCGCACTCCCCAGACCAGCCCCACTTCCCAGACCAATCCCACTTCAAAGACCAGTCCCACTTCGCAGTTGCTCACTTGCATTTTTTTCCAGCCCCTGTACTGTGCATGGCCCCTCCCCGACGAGTAGAGCTAAATCTGGATGGAAGGAACTGCCCCTGTCAGGCACCATCTCTGGCCACTCCCCGACCTGCAGGTCTCGAGATGCACGCAGCCCCGCCCCCTCTCTGGGTAGCTTGCGCTCATTGTCTGCCAGTTCTAGGAGCTCTGGCAGCTCTGCCCCCTTGGTCAGCGGCTCTGCATGGCTCTCTTGAGTGAAAGCGCACAGCTCTGGGGCATCGTGCCCCAGTGTGAATCCCTGTAAGTGACTGGTCCACTCACTACTGCTTTCCCCAGGCCTGTGAAGGCTTTCCTCGCCCTGCTTCCCTGCGTCCCCAGCGGGCAGCCCAGCAGAATCTCTGCTTTGTGGCAGCAGCTCTGAAGTTGTGTGGATAGAAGCTGCTCTGGCTGTTCCTCACTACTTTCCCAGCCCTGCTGCCCTGCGTTCCTATGGAAGGTTTCCTTGAGCTGCTGCTCCGTGACCCCGGCTGATGGCCGGAAGAATCTTTGCTGTACTCCCCGCCCCACAGCACTGGCCTGGCAGAAGGGCGCCCAGCAGCTGGCTCTGGGAGCTGGGGCCCGCCCAGAATTGTCCGGAGAACTAGAAACAATGGCTCTGGTGGCTCCTCCCCTTTCCCCTTTGCCTTTGCCTCTGGTGGAGGCTGGATTGATTGGGAAGGAATGCTGCCTCAAGGGCAAAAACAATGCAGTAAAATCCTGGAGAAGGGAACACACCAAAATGTTCCTCCAACTTCCTGGCTAGATTCCTCACCAGAGTCCAGGTGGTGGATAAAAACACATTACCCGATTAGATCCAAAGTGCTAATTCAAGGTCTGTTTTTGCACATTTCTGAAATAGCAGAGCTTGTAACTTTTAAACCCTGGCTTCTTAGTATAGATTCCAGTGATACTGGCACTATTTCCTTGCACATTGAATTCCCCATATTTCACAAGTTTTCACTTATTCCGAAGTCTGCTTAGCTCCTCCTGTTTTGAGAAGCCCCCTCACATGGGACACCAGATTCTGGGATGATTTTCCCAGGCACACACTGTAACGACTGCAGCCCATCGGGGCAGAGAAAGGCAAACATGCTGCAAGTCCTTCATCCCCTCACCCAAATCCAGGGGACTCCAGACAGCAGAGAGTTTGTCAAGGCGAGACTCATTCACTCACTCATTCACTCACTCTGTTACACAGCTGCTGGCTGTGATGATGAAGATAAGTGAAGCCTGGCCACCCCCACCTCCACTTCAGCACTCCAGAGACTCGGCAACAGACGGGGAGTTTGTCAGACAAGATCTCAGTTTATTTGGGGGTAAAAATCAGCTTATATAGACAAAGAAACAGAGCACACGAAACAGGCAGCCAATGACCTTAATGGTCAGCGCAGCACACAGGCTGCGTAGGTCAGACTAAACATAAATCTATGTGAGCTCCTATGAGACAATTAGGGCTCTCTGTAATGTGATCAGGGTTACGCCTAGGAAACTAGCTCCCAGCACCATCTTTGGTCCCATGTGCTAAGCCATGCCTTGCTCACTCCCTCCCAGACCATTATTCCTGGGCAGGCCCAACCCACCCCTACTCATATTGCAGTGTCTGCTGTCCAAAATGATGATATCCACAAGTGGATGATAGCAACTAGGGATCTGGATCCAGGTGCTGGCCCCATAACTGCCCTTACCACCTCCACGGATGCCCTCTTATCAAACAGACAATGACCTCCTAATTGCCCATCACAGACTAGCCCATCAGACCACATTTGCTGCTGCTGTGGTGGGACAGGTCACCTTTGGAGGGCCTGCTCCAATACTCATCCCTGGACCCATTGCCCAAAATGTAACAAGGGTTTCCATTGGGCTCCTAACTACTGCTTACAGCCTTCTAATGTCCACCAGAATATCGAGGCTAATTTAAACTCCCAGAGGGGCACTCCTCAGCCCCATCAATAAGAGAGGACAAATGTCATCCTAAGGTATTCTGGGCTTTGGCCATTTTTCCACATTCTCCTATGATGACTGTATACCTTGATGGTATCCCAGTTAAGGGGTTGGTGGACACAAGGACTGAGGTTTCCCTCATTACTGAGATTGAAGCACACAGGTTTCCTCATTGGAAATTCAAACCATACCCCTCCATTAGTGGGGTAAGAAGACAACAATTGACTTGTGTTGTCGAATCCCCCATTGGGCCAGCCAGAGGGAAGAGAGGGCCTTGAGGCAAATAGACGAGCTGGCAACAGGGTCACCACCAGACCCTGGGAATCAAGTGAGAAGCAGGCAGAGACAAGCTGCAGCTGATTCAGTTATTAAGGGAGTTTGGGCTTACATAGGGTCAGCGTCCAATCAGGGACAGCCACCAGTCATTTAACTGTTTACTAGATGTCCATTGCAGGTGCAGGTTAGACAGCCACTTTCCATTTGTTGTTCATCCCTTCGCCTTCATGGTCCTCTGTTGGGACACACCTGGGGCATGTCTGTACGTGCCCAGGCTTGTCCGTAGCTGGAATCCAGGTTAGGGCCTCCCTGAATTGGTAGTGCCACATTTCACCTTTTTATTTATTTATAAGCTTTTTCAGTGGGGACCATGATAGCTGAGTTGACCCCAAGCCTCTTCAGCTGTGGGGAATATAGCTGACTGTGCCTGGGTTGGGTTGGTCACCACCCTCGTGTGAAGCCTTACCCATCACTGACTAACCAGTCATGAGACCATCGCAGAGGAATCATGGTTCCAAAAGGGAATTCAAGGTGGCAGATTTTCATCATTGAAGGGTCAGGAAGAAAGGCTGTAGGTGGGTCAGGCAGAGAGGCTGTGGGTGGGTCAGGCCAAGAAGCTGTAGGTGGGGCAGGTGGAGAAATGATCCAGAAGAACTGGGGAGACACAAATCAGAACCTAACAATTGTAAATTAGTAAGGCATAGCTTCAATGGAGGGTAGCCAGGCTTCCAACAGGCCTTTGTTGGCCTTTGGAATGTCCAGAGCTTGAATGGATGCTCTGAGGACATGCATAGAACAGGCTTATGTTGTAAAGGCTGAGTTCTTACTGCTTTCCATTTGCATCCAAATAGGACAATTAGCACTAAAAAGTCAACTCCAAAAGTTAATCAAGTTACCAATTTTGCGGGTGAAAAGAAAGCAGGTATCTTGTCCCATAATTGTTTGCCAAGGGATGCAGTGGTATTAATTTCAACTTTAGTCCCTTTAATTTTTGATATGTCAAAGGATAGTTTGAAACATTCCGGGTGTCCTTAATATTGGTGGGTGGAAGGCATATGGCTGTCCTGGACTTTCCTCTTACGGTCCAGGAAGAGCAGTGCTCAGGACACATTTAAAGCATTTTTTTCTTTCTTTCCCTGCTAGGAAGGGAATTTCAGGTTTACCAGCTTGGGCATGCCTGCCTAGTATTTTATCTATCCCATTAGACAGATGGATCCTCAGAGAAACTCCTTAAGTAACCATGTTACAGCACAGAAAATAGGCCACCATCAAGAACTGCAAGTTTTTATCTCTGGCCAGGGAATGACATCCAATACCCATCAGGATGGAGCCAAGGGCATTGCAGGAGCAGCAAAACTAAAAAAAAAAAAATCAACAAACCATAATTCAGAACATCAGAGACTCTATATCAACCATCAGAAACTAGGCCAGCCTAATCTCTACCCATCCTGAACCTCAGGGAAATTTGAAGAAGAGGGGGTGGTAAGATTGTAAGAGCACAAGGATGGGAGGAGTAATGATATGCAAGATATTCCACACAAGTTAGGGCCGAAGCAATCATAATAGGACTTTGCATGACCTGCACAAGGCACTAGGATCTTTTGAGGCTAGGGACTGACAGTCACAGTAGTGTTCCTAAGCTTAAGGGGAACACAGGAAAGGGTTCTGGGAAGGGTCCCTGGGTCCTTGCACCTCATCGGAAAGGAGGACCCAGAGAATAGTTTGACATGCACATTAAAGGATGCTCTGGGGATGGTGGGGAGGCACTAGGGAATGAGAAAGGAGGGAAGAGGAGATGGGGTTCAAGGGGGGAGGAGGAAGGTGGAGGGAAGGAGGGGAACAGTGTACCTGTTAAGTTTGAATGAGCGGAAATAATAATAAAAAAATCTTGCAAGGAAAAAGGATACATGAACCTGACTTGATTCAAATGCACTTAGGATTTCCTGATACCTGGCTCTGTTTCACCTTCACTTCTTCATTTTTGATGATTCAGGACTAAGTCCTGCTTATAAACACTGGGCTTTCCTGCCTTACAATACCCCCTGCCTCTTGTCCGATGGAGGGACTTTGTCATGTTGCTATGGCAGGGACCCACTCCCTTATTAACCCAGGGTCGAGGACATGCTTATGTGTTCCCTAAGGATTCCACTTCACCAATATGGGTACCAGCTTGAGATGTAAGACCAGCAACACTGATTGTGAAACCGTCCAAGGAACCAGATTCATAAAATGAGTAAATCTGTGGACACTTCAATATTTTTTTAAAATTTCTGTGTACACTGATTTTTTTTTGGCATGCCATTTTAAATACATGTAAGCACACTTATTTTTGATAACATCTAAGGCTTAGCTACTTATGTTCTACATCGATCACAATTGTTTTTCTATTAGATTGTAAGTTTTCTTTCATTGTTTTCTCACTTGATTTAATTTTAATGGATTGTAACTTACATTATCACTGTGACAAAAAGCTTCAACTCTACATCTTAGTCCCATTGTGACATCGCAGCCACAGATTGACACAAAAAACTCTGTGACATTAGCACCTCACCAGTGACAATACAGCTTCACCAAAGACATAGTCCTCTGTGAAATAAGTCACTACTGACATCACACCGCTCTGTGACATATACTTCACTATGATATCACAATCTCACTATGATAGCACAGCCATATTGTGCCAGCACAGCCTCACCACTGATATGATAGGCTCACCATAATATTACATCCTCACCACTGACACCACAGCCTCATGGTGTCATTATTACCTCACTGTGGCATCACAGCCTCACCAGATATAATCATATCTTCTATGTGACTTCTAAGTTTCATCTCTCACATCATTCTCATTTCAGAAATCACAGCCTAACCACTAACCTCACAGGTAAACTGTGACATCACAACATCACTATGATATCACAGCCTCATGATAACATCACATCTCCTACAGTGAGTGACCTCACAACCTCACTGTGACATCACAACTTCCCCAGTGACATCACAACCTCACAGCGATATAACAGCTTCATTGCGACTTCACAGCCATACTGTGACATTAAAGCATCAGGGTGACTTAAAGCATTACCTCTCCCATCAAAGCCTCACTATGACATTACAGCCTCAGTTTGATATAATACACTTACTGTGACATTAGAGATTCACCAGTGACAATACAGCCTCCCAATGACATAATATCCCTGTGAAAGCACAATTACTACTGACATCACAACCTCACTGTCATATCACAACTTCACTGTCACATCAGCCACACTGTGCCAGCACAGCCTCACTGAGACATCACAACCTCACCACTGATAGCACATGCTCACCATATCACAGACTAACTAGTGACACCACAGCCTCATGGGGACATCATAAATTCACTGTGACATCACAGCCTCACAGTGACATTACAGCCACACAGTGACATCACAACCCACTACTAATATCCTACCTAGCCTTACTAGGGCACCACAGATTCACAACAGATATTACAAGCTCATAATGATATAGAAGCCTCATCAGTGACATGATAGCCTTTGACATCATAAACAGTAACACCACAGCCTCACATGTTACATCACAGCCTCACTGTGATCTCATAGTCTAACTTGTTACATCATAGACTCACCTGTTACATCGTAGCCTGACGTCGAAATCACCCTTGTAACTGACATCACAACTTCCAAAGTGGCCTCACCGTGACATCACAACCTCTCTGTGATGTCACAGCCTCATAGTGATATCACAGCTTCACAGTGATATCACAGCCTCACTGTGGCATTATAGCCTCATTTCTGCTATCTCAGCCTCACTGTGAGATCACAGCCTCACCTCTGACATGACATCCTCATATGACATCACAGCCTCAACTCTGAATTCACAGCATAATTGACCTCACGGATATCCTGCATAGCCTTGCTCTGACATCACAGCCTCATCACTGATATCTCAGGTTCATGGTCACAAGACAGCATCAACAGTCCAACCCCAGCCCTGCATTGGCATCACAGCCTCACCAGTAACATCCCAGCCTCTCTGTGACATCCCAGCCTCATCATTGACATCAGCCTCCCTTCTGACATCACAGCCTAAACACTGAAATCTCAGCCGAACTGTGAAGGCATAGTCTATAGCCACTGACATCACAGCCTCACTGTAATATCACAATCTTCTGGTAACATCACAGCCTCACAGATACAACACAGCTTCACTTCTGACATCGCAGCCTCATTGTGACTGCACACTGTCACCACTAATGTCCAAACCTCACTGTGAAATCCAAGCATCTCCCCTTATGTTACAGCCCCACTGACATCTCATAGAATAAGCCCAGACCTCAGAACCTTAATGCAACATGACAGCCTCTCAGTGAACTCAGAGCCTGCCCACTGACACCACAGGTTCATCTGTTACATCATAGTCTCATTGTGGCATCAGTCTTGCCACTGACATCCCAGGCTCAGTGTGACATCACAGCTTCCAGAGTGATATCATCTCATGGGAACTTGACAGCCCACTGAGACAAAAACCTTCAGAGTGACAACATAGCCTCAGTGTGACATCTCAGCCTCATCAGTGACAGCAGCCTCATCTGGGACATCAGTGTCGCCACTGATATTAGTCAGAACATTGACATCACTGCCACACCAGTGACCCACTGATATGACAGGCTAATCATGATATCATGGCCTCACCAGGGATACCACAGCCTCATGGTGATATCATAACCTCACTGTGGTATCACAGCCTCACCAGTTATATCACATCATCAATGCAACATCTCAGCCTCATCTCTCACATCAGTTTCACTTCTGAAATCACAGCCTAACCACTGACCTCACAGCTGCACTGTGACATCATAGCCTCATTGTAACATCCCAGACTTATTGTGACACACATCCTCACGGTGACATCACAGCCATACTGTGACATCAGCCTTGTCACTAACATCACCATCTCTCTGACCTCATAGCCTCCACTGTGACCACGTCTCTGTGATATCACATGTTTATGGTTACAACATAGCCATATGGTGACAGCAAAGCTTCACGGTGGCATCACAGCCTCACAGTGACCTCACAGACTACCACAGACCCAAGAGGCTCACATGTTCCATCATAGCCTCATTGTGGCATCAGTCTTACCACCGACATCACATCCTCACTGTGACATCACAACCTCACCTGTGACATCAGTGACACCACGGACATTAGTCAGAACACTGACATCACTGCCACAACAGTAACAGCACAGCCTTTGACATCACAGACTCACCAGTGTCACTGTCACATAATAGGTTCACCACTGATAGCATAGCCTCACCAGTGACATCACAGCCTCATTGTTACATTACTCTTACCACTGATATCACAGCCTCACTGTGCCTTCAAAATCTCTCCAATGACATCACAACATCACTATGTTATCAGAGCCTCACTGTGACATTATACCCATACTGTACCCTCATAACCTCACTGTGACATTACAAATGCACTGTGACATCAGCCTTCCCACTAACATAATAGCCTCATGGTGACATCACATACACACCTCTGACATAGCTGTTTACTGAGTGTCCTGGTTAGATGGCCACTTGCAATTGATTGTCCGTCCCTCCACCTGTATGTTTCCTCTACTGGCACATGTCTGGGATCCAGGGAGTCAGCCTCCCAGAATCAATTTTGCCACATTTTCACACTTTTACTTATTTATAAATTTTTAGTAGGGACCATGATCGCTCGGGCAACCACAAGTCTCTTCAGCTGCGTGGAATAAACAGGCTGTGCCTGTTTAGATTTGACATCACCCTCATGTGGAGCCTTACCTGTCATTGACTACCAATCATGAGACCATCGCAGAAAAGGAATCATGGTCCCAAAGGGAAACTCAAGTATGGCAGAAAAAAGGAGGTTTTGTCAGAGAAGGAGCAGGTGGAGAGGCTGTGGGCAGCATAGGCACAGAAACGATCCAAACGAGCTGGTAAGACACAAATCAAAACCTAACAATTGTAAATTAGTAATGCATAGCTCTAACGGAGGACAGCCAAGTCTCCCATGAGCCTTTTGTAATCTTAGGAATGTCTGAGGCCTGAATAGATGCCCTAAGGACCTAGAAAGCAACTTTATTATTTTGGGAATATATGAAAAAAAAACTTGGAGGAAAACTTGTATGAAAGAAAACTTACAATCTATTAGAAAAACAATTGTGAATGATATAAAACACAAGTAGTTAAGGCCCTGGATTTCATCAAAATTATTTGATTTTATTTTTAAGTATGCATACATGTATTTAAAAATAGCATGCCAAAATTTTAATATTAGCATGCAACACAAATAAAACAAAATTGAAGTGGCCACAGATTTTTTTTTTATATTGAAACACAAGACACATAGAGTGGTAATGATATCTGCTACTAGTGGTTTAATATGGCCTATATTGCTATCATGGTCTTTCCAGGTTACATTGTTTGTATCTTTTATGGTCAGTTGGTTTTCTACTGCCTCTTTTATATGGGGCCCTTTCTTGTATTACCAATTTGACATTCATCTAGCATCATTCTCTGTGATTATGGTAACATCAGCTCCTGTATCTAATATTCCTTTGATTGGTGTCCCCTCCAGGGAGACCATAATTTGAAGTACATGGTCATACACAGGGGGCATCCATTGGATTCTAGTTGATCCTCTTTTTACTGGGGCTGAGGGTTGCCCCTCCTTGAGTTTAAAAGAGCCTTTTTATAGCTGGACCTATAGTCTTTAGCCCAATGTAAACTTTTCCCACATTTGATGCTTTCTACAGCCCCAACAAGGGGGTCCTTTTACTGTGTCTAAATGGCCAGAGCATTTGTAGCCAAAGCCTCAAATGGGATGGTAGAGGGGTTGATATCTTTGGTAGCTACTATCCACATATGAATATGTTCCTTCCCAGATCAGATCCTTAATCAAGGTGTCTCTTGCGGTCCATCTGAGGTGCGTCTCTCCACCACTTAGGTCACACGTGCTAAAAAGTCAGGAAATCTTTCATCAGATCCTTCGATAAGGTTATGAAAAATGGACTCTGGTTTTTGAGGCCGGCAAGCTTTTAGGCTTTGTAAGGCCATTTGTATAACCTGATCAAAGTACATGGGGATTGTAATGGTAGATTGTGAAATAGGATCACTATGTTGACCTTTACCTGGAAGCATATCTAATGTAATTTGTATGTCATATTGTAGATTAGTATGGGCTTGGCTTTCAGCCATGTCATCATAGGTTGCTTTCCATTGTAGAAAAGCCAAGGGGAAGATAATGGCCTTGAGGATAGAATATCAATTATAATTGGTCTGTAATTGGAGAACCCATTGTAAAAGGACTTGTTCAAAATAAGGGGAGTCAACCCCATCTTCCTTTACAGCTTTTCTAGCCAGGTACACTAAGAGGGTAGAAACCCATGACCTCATTTGAACGTTATATTCCACATTTACAGGGAAGGCAGCCATAGGGTTATTGGTATGCCTATAAGTGGGTTGCTCTAGAGCATCCCTGGGTGCCCTTGGCATAACATGATTACCAGTGAAGGAGGATCTCAGTTCAAGTGGAGAGTCTTCCATAGGGTGTGTCTGAGAAAGTAAATTAAGGTCCTGTCACGGGTATGTATGTGGGGGACAATGGCGGGGTCCTTTCTGACTGGAGGGTGGAGTCGCCCTGGCACAGAACTGTGAGCCCTCTGCGGAGTCCTTAACCGGCGAGGGGGAGGGAAGGGATATGGAAGAACAAAGTACTAATTTTGTGTTCTCTCCACAAGTTACATTATAGCTATTAATCACTTCCTCAGTGAAGGATCCTTTAAGGACGGATCTTCTTAGGCTTTGATGCCTAAGAGAATGGGAACAAAGGGGGCTGGAAGGATATGGCCATCCTGGACTTCCCTC
The DNA here is from genome assembly GCA_023101885.1 of Typhlomys cinereus. Classification (NCBI taxonomy): domain Eukaryota; kingdom Metazoa; phylum Chordata; class Mammalia; order Rodentia; family Platacanthomyidae; genus Typhlomys; species Typhlomys cinereus. The sequence continues at coordinate 7,612,037 of JALPQD010000058.1, forward strand.
GTATGGGCCAGGAAGAGCACTCCCATTCAAATTTGTGGATCACAGACATTTTCTGGGGAATCCAAGAAGCTAAGGTTAAGGCTTCCTCCCAATAATCTTCTAAGTCCTTCAGCATCGCTTTGATCCTATGTAAGTCTAGTAGAGCCTTAAGCGTAGTCAGCTGGGGTGCCTTCTGATGGGACAGTAAATTATTTATTATGGTGAGGAAAGGTTTGCTAATGGAGCAGAGATGACTAGAAGGTGATAAGACAAGGCAAAAAAGTGCATAAAATAAAAGGCAATGACTAGAACCAAGGTCAAAGTGAAAACAACTCCTAAAAGGGTAAGCAACATCTAAGGAAAGAACTCGTGCAGGACATAAGCAGAAGTGTTTTGGATTTAAGCGTTCTGTGCTTACTGAGGGACTTCAGGGGTTACTCCCCCAGGCCGTATGCTCCCAGTCAGGTCGATTCAATCGACCTGGGCTCCAAGTTCTGAGGGGACCAATTTCTCATATGAACTCACTGGGAAAAGCTTTGGTTTAGAGGGGTTCTTGTAGGGAAATCAAATGAGTGATTGCATTCCTAACCTTAAGAGCACAATGATGGACAAACAGTAAAAGAGGAACAGAAGGGGCCACCTGCTTACCTTCAGACACCATACGCACAGAAACAAAACCAAAGGGGATGCTCAAAGAACTTTACTGGAGTGGATGTCTCGTCTACAACAAAGGCACCATCACCACACATTGGAACACCAGATATTGCCAAATCTACACTGGGTCAACTGGGGAAAGGAGGGAAAGTGTCAGAGGCCTCATGGGTTCAAGGCAAATGAGTGAGCCAGCGCCAGGGTCACCACGCAGATGCCAGGAGTCAGGCAAGAAGCAGCAGGCCGAGGACGAGTTGGCTGCAGACTCAGCTTTATTCAGCAAGTATTTGGGCTTATATAGGGTTGGGATCCAATAAGGTGTGGCCAACTCTCTACTCAGGGGGAGCAAGAGAGCAGCAATCAATCATATAGCTGTTTACTAGGTGTCCAGGTTAGATGGCTATTTACCTTTTGTTGTTCATCCCTCCTTTCCCATAGGTTGTCCATTCCTCCACCTCTATGGTTCCTCTATTGGGACATGTCTAGGGCATGTTTGAACTTGTTCAGGCTTGCCTGTAGCCAGACCTCCGGGATTTGGGAGTCCGGGATCGGGCCTCCCTGGATCAAGAGTGCCACAATAACTTCATGGTGAAATCACCCTTACTACTGACATAACATCTTCCACAGTGACCTCACAACCTCTCTGCGATATCACAGTGTCATAGCGACATCACAGCTTCACAGTGATATCACAGCCTCACTGTGCCTCATTTCTGACATCACAGGCTCACCTCTGGCATCACAGACTCACAGTGACATAACAGGCTAACCTCAGAAATCATAGCATCAGTGCACATCCTGCCATTCCTAGCTATGACACCACAGTCTCATCACTGACATCTCACACTCAGTCACAAGAGAGCCTCAACAGTGACACCAGAGGCTCCCTATGGAATCACAGCCTCACCAATAATATCCTAGCCTCACGATGACATCACAGACTCATCAATGACATCAGCCTCACGTCTCACATCACAGTCTAACCACTGGAAATCTCAGTCAAATTGTGAAGTCATAGTCTGATATAAGAGCCTCCTGTGACATCATAAACTCTCTGTGACATTACCCTTGAAACTGACATAATAGCCTCATAGTGACATCACAAACATAGTGACATAGGCTCACTGTGATATCAGAGCCACAATGTGATTTCACTGCATCACCACTGACATCGTAGCCTCATTCTGATATCAGCGTTGCCACTGACATCATAGTCCCACTGTGACCTCACAGCTCCACTATGACATCACCAACTCCCTGTGACATCATGGGCCACATAATAACACAGCCACATAATAACAACAAAGTCTCACGGTGGCATCACAGCCTCACAGTGATCATAGTCTCATTGTGTCACCAGCCTTAACACTGATATCACATTTTCCCTATGATAAGACAGCCTCACCAATATGAGCACAGCTTCACCTTCGTTATCAGCATCACCATTGATATTAGTCAGAATACTGACAACATTGTCACACCAGTGACACAGCCTTTGACACCACAGCTTCACCAGTGTCACTGTCACATAATAGGTTCACCACTGACATCAAAGCCTCACTAATGACATCACAGCCTCATTGTGACATCAACCTCACCCCTAATATCACAACCACACTGTGCCATCAAAACCTCTCCAGTGACATCACCACACCACTGTGTCATCAGAGTCTCACTGAAACATCAAAAACTCACTGTGACAACTCCCTTGCCAATGATATAATAGTCTCATGGTGACATCACATAAATATCTCTGACATAGCTTCACTGTGACATCACAGCATCACCACTGACATCACAGCCTCACTGTGAAATCAGCCTTGTAAATGACATCAGTCTCACTGTGACCTCACAGCCTCCACCGTGACATCACCAACTCTCTGTGACATCACAGGCTCATGGTGAAACCATAGCCACATGATGACATCAAGCCCTCCCTAGTGGCATCACAGCCTCACTGTGATATCACAGACTCAATTCTGAAACTATTGCCAAACTGACATCATAGCATCTGACTAATATGCTATGATGCTAATACGCTCTGATATTATAGCCTCACTGTTTCATCATAGCCTCATTATGACATCACAGGTTCACCTATAAAATCATAGCCTCAATGTATCAACATACCATCATCACTGACATCCTATGTAACCTCACTGTAACACTACAGCCTAGTCACTGACCTCATGGGCTCACTGAAACATGACACATTTTCTGTCACACCACAGTGTCACTATTGACATCACAGACTCACAGGGACATCACAGCCTCATTGTGATATCACGGCCATACCGTGCCATCAAAGCATCACTGTGATAAAAAGATTTACCTCTGATATCATAGCCTCACTGTGACATCAGAGCCTCAGTTTGACACAATAAATTCACTCAACATTAGAGCCTCTCTGGTGACAATACAGCCTCATCATGATATAGACTCCCTGTGAAAGAACAGGCACTACTGACATCAGCACCTAACTGTGACATCACAATCTCACTGTGATATCACAGCCACACTGTGCCAACACAGCCTCACTGTGCCATAACAGCCACACCACTGATAGGACATACTTACAGTGATATCACAGCCTCACAAGTAACACCACAGCCTCGTGGTGACATTATAACCTCACCGTGGCATCACAACCTCACAAGTTATATCACATCCTCAATGAAACATCTCAGCATCATCTCTCACAGCAGTGTCACTTCTGAAATCACAATCTAACCACTGATATCACAACTGCCCTGTGACATCACAGCCTCACTGTGACATCACGGCCTTACTGTGACATCACAGCCTCACCACTCATATCCTATGTAGCCTTATCATGGCACCATAGCCTCACCACAGGTAGCAAAGGTTCACAGTGATTTATAAACAATGATACTACAGCTTCTCATGTTACATCACAGCCTCACTGTGACATCAACCTTCCCACAGTTATCACAGCCTCATAGAAACCTCTCTCCTTCACTGTGACCTCACAGTCTAACCTGTTACATCACATACTCCCCTGTTGCATCATAGCTTCATGAAATCAGCCTTCCCACTGATATCACACCTTCACAATGATATCACAGCCTCACTGTGGCATTATAGCCTCATTTCTGACATCACAGACTCACTGTGATACAACAGGCTAACCTCTGAAATCATAGCATCAGTGACACCATGGAAATTCTGCCTATTCTTGCTATGACGTCACATCCTCTTTACTGACATCTTAGGCTCAAGGTCACATGACAGCCTTAAAAGTGACGGCACAGCCTCACGGTGGCATCATAACCTCACCAGTAATATCCCAGCCTCACTCTGCCATCTCAGCCTCATCACTGACATCAGCCTCACTTCTGATATCACAGCCTAACTTCTGAAATCTCATCTGAACTGTGGTGTTATACTCTATCTCCAATGATATCACAGCCTCACTGTGATATCACGACCTCACACTAACGTCATTGCATCACAGCCTTTCTTCTGATATCAGATCCTCAGTGTCATTTCCCAGCATCACTAATGATGTCCTAAACTCACTATGAAATCAAAGCATTACCTCTTCTGTCACAGCCTCATTGACATCTCGTAGAATCTTCCCTGACATCAGAGACTCACTGTGACATCACAGCCTCACAGTGACCTCATAACCTGCACACTGATAACACAGGCTCACCTGTTACATAATAGCCTCATTGTGGCATCAGTCTTGTCACTGACATCACACACTCACCAGTGACATCATAGCCTCATTGTGACATTGGCCTCACCACTGACATCACCACCTCACTGTGTTGGTGTATCCCCTGTTGGGCCAGCCTGGGGAGGAGAGGGAAACAGCGGGGCCTCAGAGCTATAGGCAAGGGGGTGAGCTGGTGGATGGGATCACTAACCAGAGCCCAGGAATCGGTCGAGAAGCAGACCAAGATGAGCTGCAGCAGATTTGCATTTATTAAGGTGGTTTGGGCTTATATAGGGTTGGGGTTCAATCAGGTGTTGCCATCCCTCCTCCGGGGGGACAGCCACCAGTCATTTAACTGTTTACCAGGTATCCCTTGCAGAGATAGGTTAGACAGCCACTTCCCATTGTTTGTTCATCGCTGCGCCTGCATGATCCTCTATTGAGACATGTCCAGGGCATGTCTGTATATCCAGGCTTGTTCTGAATTTGGGAGCTGGGATAGGGTCTCCTTGAGTTGGTAGTACTGCATTTCACCCATTTATTTATTTATAATTTTTTTCAGTGGGAACCATGATAGCTGGGTGACCCAGAGTCTTTTCAGCTGCGTGGAATATAGGTGACTGTGCCTGGCTTAAGTTGATCATCACCCTCTTGTGTAGCCTTACCCACCATTGACTACTGTTCATGAGGCCACAACAATGAATCATGGTCCCAAAGGGAAACTCAAAATGGCAGAAAAAAGCAGGGTTTTTATCATTGTAGGGGCATGTGGAGAGGCTGTAGGCAGGGCAGGTGCAGAAGCTGTGGGCAGGGCAGGCAGAAAAATGATCCAGAAGAGCTGGTGAGACACAAATCAAAACCTAACAATTGTAAATTAGAAGGCATAGCTTCAGCAGAGGATAGCCAGGCTTCTACCAGGCCTTTAATGGCCTTCAGAATGTCTGGAGCCTGAATGGATGCTCTGAGAACCTGCAAAGCAAGCTTTTGTCATAAATTCTGAGGAATGCCTGAGGCCTGAATGGATGCCTTGAGGACCTGGAAAGCAAGCAGGAGTACACATGGGAGCATGGAATTAGAAAGTAGATTTGTTCCCAAGAAAGAGAGTTCATACCTACCATGAGAAGGAAAAAATTCCAATGAACTGTTTAAAAGATAATTATATTTTACTGGTCACTAGATTTGATGGGATAAAATTCTATGAAAGAAGTCAGAGGAATAAGCAAGTTCGATTAAGCAATATCATAGTGGCTTTGTTATTTTGGGAACACATGGAAAAACCTTTGCGAACACAATGGCATTTTAATTTGTAGTCCTATTAAAAATCAAAATTAAGTGACAAAACAATGAAAGAAAACTTACAATCTATTAGAAAAACAATTGTGATCGATATAAAGCATAACTAAATAATAGATGTTATTAAAATTATTTGTTCTCATTTAATACACATACATGTATTTAAAAATAGCATGCCAAAAAATTTTTATTAGTGCTCAACAGAAAAAAAATTGAACATATAAGCGCAGTACATATAAACATACAAGGACATGAAGTATAAAATAATTGTTTTATAAGAGGAAGATGAGTATCTTCCAAAGCAGAAAATTTACCTGGAAAAATGTGGGCAAGTCAAGAGCTACAGGAAAAAGAAGAGGAGGAAAAGGGGCTAGGGCCAAGGATTGTCAGCGGTGATTAGAGCTGCCAGGGGAAACAGGAAAACCACTCTCATCCAGCCTGATACTCATCTGTTCCGAGTCCTTCCTGATGACAGGTGCATCAGTTGCAGGGTGAACAAGATGAGAGGGTACCCAAATAGGGACTGATGTGAGATCTGGAAGAACACAAGCATATTCTCGGCCCTGTGTTAACAGAGGGTGGAGTCCCTTTCACGTTACCTGTCAGGAGATCCTTCCAATAGACAAGAGGCAAGACTGTCATAATGGGTTGAGATTTCCAATGTTTGTAAGCGGGAGATAAACCATGGCTATCAAAGTTGAGGAAATTAAGGGTGAAGAGGGCCTCGGTAAGCCTCAGGTGAGGATCTGGGGAGGGGTTGTTGATCCTTTGTAAACAGTCCTTTAAGGTCTTTTTTGTATGTTCAATTATGCCTTGTCCCTGAGGGTTATATGGGTTGCCAGTTCCATGCTTTATGCTCCAAGATGAGAGAAAGAAGCAAAATTGAGCAGATGTTTAAGCAGGGTCCTTGTCTGTTTTTACAGCCCAAGGCACTCCCATAACCTGCATAGCCATTCTTACAGCCTTTATGGCATGGCTAGCCTTTTATCCTGTTGAAATGGTGGCATAAATAAATTTGGAATACATATATGTGAAGAAGTGTATATATTTGAGTGTTCCAAATGAAGGAAAGTGGGTCCATCTGCCTAAAGAATTAGGTGAACATCCCCTAGGGTTAACTCCCTGATGTTGTATGAGACCCAGAGATGCAAAAGGGGCGCAAGCAGCACAGGTCCTGCACAAGTGTTTGCATTGAGTAAGAGTTAATTCAAGAATTAGTTTGTGGAGTTTGGAAGGGGACATGTGAAATTTTTGGTGGAGAAGCCTAGCTTGTTCCAATAATGGGACAGAAGCTGTCATGATAAGTCTATCTCATCATTGCCTTGTGCTATGAATCCTGGTAATCTTGAATGAGATCTTATATGATCAATAAAAAAGGGATGTTGTTTATTCTCTAGGAATGTTTTAAGTGTCTATAAGACAATATCAACAGGGGATGATGAGTCTCCAAACCTAGAGAAGAAAGTAACCTTAGTAGACTATACAGCATAATAACTGTCAGAGAAAATATTAATGGGCCCATTTTGGGTTTCCTCCAAGGCTTTGATAATGGCATATAGTTCACCAATTTGGACAACTCCTTTATTGGGCCATACAAAAATTTTGCAGGCTTATGAGAGGTTTTGATTATCACTCCTTTTTGATGGGTGTTGGCATCATGGAGCATCAGGGATGGGAGAGGAAGAGGGGAAGGCATGAGAATGGAACTGTATCATGAGGTATTTTAAGGTCTGAAGGAGGTTATCAAGAGAAAGGTGATTATCTAAGTCACCTGCAAGTACAGTTTGAAAAAGAAATTTATCTCTCATTAAAAATTGAATTTCTTTCAGGGAAATAGGCAAGATCATTTTTTCAGGTTCCCTGTTGAAAATTCTGATACAATACATGAGCACCTTATGTGCCAGAAGGAGGACAGCTTCAAGTCTGGGAGTTATTTTATGAAAAGTGGACCACGAGGAATGGACCCAAAAAAGGGGTCCTTGCCAGATGAGGCCTAATGGGGCCTCCCTCATGGAGAGGACAATTCCCTTTAAAAGTTCCTGGGTGTTTATTCTATGGATGTTTAGAGTGTGTAACAAAGCCAATAAAGAATGAGGGGCCTTTGTAGCATCAAGGGACAAAGTAATGTTTTTGTGGGAGTGATTTGAAAGTCATAATAAATTAACAAAGGGTAGTAGATCCCTGGGGGAAAGTGACAGAAGGGTTTAAGCCAATTTAACTGACAACATAGTTTTTGTAGCTCATTTAATGAGTATTCCTTCTTTATTAGTAACTGTGGGGACAAGAGCCTAATGTTTGAGGTAATTTTATAACCTAGAAATCCATAGGGAGAGACCAGCTGTACTTTATCATTAGCAACATAAAGGCTAATGCTGTTAAGATTCTGAAGGAGTTCTGAAAGGAGAGATTTTAATATTTCTTGTGATTTGTGGGCCAAGAGTAAATCATCCATATAATGGATAAACAATCATTAATATATTAATATATATAAATATAATAATCTTAATATATTGTGTCGCTGTAGCAACGTGATGTTGACATATCGTTGGGCTGTTTTTCATTCCCTGGGGTTGAAATCTCTTTGTGGGGGTTTAATAATTGGGTTCCCAAACTATGAAGGCAAAAATCTGCCTGTCATCCTCATGTAAGGGAATTGAGAGAAAACAGTCCTTGGTATCTATGATAGCTAGATAGTAATTCAAGGGAATGTAGGATGCCAGCCTGAAGTGGGTCCATTTTTATCAAGTGCTTATTAACCTGGCATAGATCTCATAATAGGTAGTGTCTTCCTGATTTTTTCTCATAACAAAGATAGGGGTGTTATGAGAGCTTAAATAGGGTTCAATATGTTCAGTCTTAATTGTTCTGTTCCTTATTAGCAGAAAGTTTGGTTTTAATATTGGCCACTGCTCCATCCATATGAGGCCTATGTGAGTCCACTTCAGTTTAATGGACTCTGGTTTTCTTAGTGCAGGAGCAGTGGCCCTTAGAATTGGGGGTGATGTGTATCCTGTGATAGGGAAATGTCATTCGATCTGCCAGATAAATCTGTGGCATCCTTTAATAAGATGTCATCATAAAAGGCTTGGTCATCTGTTGTCAAGATGACACCCAAGCAGTCATCAAATCTCTGCCCACAGACTGGTAGTGATATCTGCTATTAGTGGTTTAACATGGCCTATATTGCTGTCATGGTCTTTCCAGGTTACATTGTTTGTAACTTTTTTGGTCAGTTGGTTTCCTCCTACCACTTTTATGGGGGGCCCTTATTCATATTCCCAATATTATCTGTGATTATAGTGACATCAGCTCCCATATCTAATATGCCTTTGATTGGTGTTCCATCCAGGGAGACTGTCATTTGAAGTGCATGGTCATACACAGGGAGTGTCCATTGGATGATAGGTGGCCCTCTTTAGCGGGGCTGAGGGTTGCCCCTCCATGAATTTAAAAGAGCTTTTTTATAAATGAATCTACAGTCTTCAGCTCAGTGTAAACTTTTCCCATATCTGGGACAGGGTGTTCTCAGTTTAGTCATGACCTTAGGGCATAAATTTTTAAAGTGTCCTGGCTTTCCACAGCCCCAACAGGGGAGGGGGGTCCTTTATCTGTCTGTAAATGGCCGGAACATTAACAGAAGTAGCCAAAGCCTCGACTGGGCTGATAGAAGAATTGATATCTTTGGCAACTACTATCCATTTATGAATATGTTCATTATGGAAAGGAGAGACCGCATTATGGGTAGGCGTATTTGCTCCTTCCCAGATCAGATCTTTAATTAATGTATCTCTTGTTGATCCTTCAGGGATGTGTCTCTCCACCGCTTCAGTTACACATGTTAAAAAGTCAGCAAATCTTTCATCAGGTCTTTGAATAATATTGAGAATAAAGGACTCTGGTTTTTGAGGCTGGCAAACCTTTAGGCTTTGTAAGACCATTTATTTAACCTGGTCAAAGTACATGGGAATTGTAATAGTAGATTTTGAAATAGGATCACCATATTGATCTCTACCTGTAAGCATGTCTACTGTAATTTGTATATCATATTGTAGATTAGTATGGCCTTGGCTCTCAGCCATGTCATCATAGGCTACTCTGCATTGTAGAAAGTCTGAGGGAGAGAGAACGGCCTTGAGGAGAGCCTACCAATTGTAATGGGTTTGTAACTGGAAAGCCCATTGTAAAAAGGATCTGTTCAAAATAAGGGGAGTCAATCCCGCCTTCATTTACAGCTTTTCTAATTAGCGCCACGTCCCCTAAGGAGGAAGAAACCCATGACCTATTTGAATGTTAGGTTTCACATTTACAGGGAAGGCAGTTACAGGGTTTGGAGAATGTCTGTAAGTATGTTACTCTATAGTGTCCCCAGATGCCCTTGGCACAATATGATTACAAGTGTAGAAGGATCTCAGTCCCAGTGGAGGGTCTTCCATACGGTGTGTCTGGGAAAGTTTGCTGAGGTCCTGCCATGGGTATGTATGAGGGGGGAAATTGGCAGGGGTCTGTTCTGACAGGAGTTTCCCCTGGCATGGACCTGTAAGTCCTCTGTAGAGTCTTTGATCAGGGAGGGGAGATATCTGGAGGAAGAACAAAGATCTATTTTGGGTTTTCCCCACAAGTTTCATTGTGGCAATTAATCACTTCCTCCACAGAGGATCCTTTAAGGCTTGTGATGATGCCAAGGAGGATGGGAGCAAAGGGAACAGAAAGCATATAACCTTCCTGGATGTCCCTCTTACAGGCCAGGAAGACTACTTCAATCCAAATCTGTGGGTCCCAGACATTTTCTGGAGAAATCCAAGGAGTTGTCATTAAAGCTTCCTCCCCAAAATCTTCTAAGTCCTTTGGCATCACTTTGATTGTACTTAAGTCTAAAGTCTAGCAGAGACTTAAGGTCAATCAGCTGGGATGTATTCTGATGGGATGGTAAATTACTCATTGCAGAAAGGAAAGTTTCCCTAATGGAAGTTGGGGTTCAAATAGGTGTTGCCATCCCTCCTTTGGGGGACAGCCACCAGTCATTTATTTACTAGGTGTCCCTTGCAGAGGAGGTTAGATGGCCACTTCCCATTGGTTGTCCATCCATCCGCCTGCATGGTCCTCTGTTGGGACCCTCTGCCCACATGGTCCTCTATTGGGCAGGAGGTGAGTAGACAAGGCAAAACAGCAGAGGAAATGAAAAGCAACAACTAGAATCAAGGTGAACTTGAAAACAATTTCAAAAAGATTAACCAATGTTCAAGGGGAGACCTAGCACTGAAGCTACCCAGAGGTGCTTTGGAACCGAGTGTTCTGGCCTTCCAGGGGTTCACTAATCCCTCAGCCTTATAGTGCCTCCAGGTCAGGCAAATTCAATGTAATCGAGCCTGGACTCCGAGTTTTGAGGGCATCAATCTCTCACGTGAATTTGCCCAGATAAACCTTGGTTTAAACATGTTCCTAATCTTAAATAGGGCTTGTTGAACGAGTAATTGTGTTCCTAACCTAAAGTGAGGCTCTTTGATCATCAGCAAATCAAAGAGTGATTGGGGCTCCTTGATCATCAACAAATCAAGCAAGCGACTGTGTTCCTAAGGACAAACAGGGAAAGAGGAAGAGGAGTGAGCCACCTGCTCATCTTCAGGCACCATAAGCACATGGAACACAAAGCCAAAGGGGCCAAACTCACCTAACTTTACTGGAGTTGGTGTCTCATCTACACTGAAAGCGGCCCCTCTGAAGCCAGATATTGGAGGGCCAGATGTTCCTGTATCCCCTGCCAGACCAGACGGGGGAGGAGAGAGAAACAGAGGGCCTTGGCACTAGAGGTGAGAGGGCAAGCCTGAGGACAGGATCACTAACCAGACGCCAGGAATCAAACGAGAAGCATGCAGAGACAAGATGCAGCAGATTCACATTTATTGAGGGGGTTTGGACTTATATAAGGTTGGAGTTCAAACAGGTGTTGCCATCCCTCCTCTGAGGGACAGCCCCCAGTCATTTAATTGTTTACTACGTGTCCCTTGCAGAGGAGATTAGATGGCCACTTCGCATTGGTTGTCCATCCCTCCGCCTGCATGGTCCTCTGTTGGGACCCTTTGCCCACATGGTCCTCTATTGGGACATGTCAAGGACATGTCTGTATGTACAAGCTTATTCTGAATTCGGGAGCTGGGCTAAGCCCTCCTTGAGTTTGTAGTGCCACATTACTGTACCATGAAAACCTCTCTATTGACATCAAAACATCTCTGTGTTGGCAAAGCCTCACTGTGACATCATAGCCACACTGTCCTCAGAGCCTCACTGTTATATTACAACCTGACAATGCCATCACAGTCTCATTATGACATCACAAATTCACTGTAACATCGGTCTTACCACGGACATAATAGGCTCAATGTGACATCACATACACAACTCTGACATAGCTTCACTATGACATCACAACCTCAATGTGACATCACAGCATCACCACTGACATCATAGCTTCACTGTGATATCAGCCTTGCCACTGACCTCACATTCTCATTGTGACCTCACAGCCTCCAGAGTGTCATCACCAACTCCCTATGATATCACAGGCCCACAGTGACACCACAGACACATGGTGACATCAAAGCCTCACAGTGGCCTCACAGCCTCACCTTGAATATGCCAGACCTACTGTGAAATCATACCCTCATCATTCACATCAGCCTCATTCTGACATCACAGCCTAACAACTAAAATCACAGCCTCACTGTGATATCACAGTCTTGCTCCACTGACATCACAGCCTTACTGAGATATCACAGTGTCACTGGTGACAAAGGCTCACTGTAACATCACAACCTCACCTCTGATATTATAACCTCACTGATGGCCTCTCTATGACATCAGTGGCACACCTCTGAGATCATTTCCCAATTGAGACACCATAGCATTGACCGATGTTCTAACCTCATTGTTTCATCATAGTCTCACTATTACATCACAGACACACATCCCAAATCATTGCCCAACTGTGATATCACAGCATTGACTCTGAACTTATAGCCACACTGTTTCATCACAGCCTCACTATGACATCATAGACTGACCACTGAAATCATAGCCTCAATGCGACATCACTCCTTCATCACTGACATCCTTCCTAGACTCACTATGGCACCACAGCCTTACCACTGACTTCACAGGCTCACTGAAACTTGACAGACTCCATGTGACACTACAGTGTCGCTATTGACATGACAACCTCACTGACATCACAAATTCCCACTGACATGACAACCTCATAGTGACATCACAGCCTCATTGCAACATCATAACCATACCATGTCATCAAAGCATCACTGTGACATTAAGCTTCACCTCTGACAATATAGCCTCAATATGACATCACAGCCTCCTCAGTTTGACACAATAAACTCATTGTGATATTAGAGCCTCATCAGTGAAAATAGAGCCTCACAAATGACATAGTCTCCCTGTGAATGTACAGTCACTACTGTCATCACAACCTCACTGTGACATCACACCCACATTGTGCCAGCACAGCCTCACTGTGACATCACAGCCTCACCAATGATAGGACAGGCTGACTGTGATATTACAGCCTCACTAGTGTCACCACAGCCTACTGGTGACATCATAACTTCACTGTGGCATCACAGACTCACCACTATTATCCTACCTAGAATTACTATGACACTACAGCCTCACCACAGAAAACACAGCCTCACAGTTGACAGAACAGCCTCAGCAATGACATCATAGCCTTTGACATCATAAACAGTGACACCATAGCCTCACATGTTACTACATCATTGCCTCACTGTGACACAGTCTAACCTGTTACATGATAGATTCACCAGTTACATCATAGTCTCATGGTGAAATCAGTCTTACCACTGACATCACATCTTCCTCATGAACTCACAGCTTCACTGGACATCACAATCTCTCTGTGATGTCACAACCTCATAGTGACATCACAGCCTCAAAGTGATATCACAGCCTTATGGTGGAATTATAGCTTCATTTCTGATATCACAACCTCACTGTGATACAGCAGGCTAACCTCTGAAATCATGCCATCTCAGAATCATGGTCACATTAGAGCCTCAATAGTGATACCACAGCCTCGCTATGGCACGACAGATTCTCCAGTAACAGGCTCACTGTGACATCTCAGCCTCACCACTGACATCAGCTTCACTTCTGACATCACAGCCCAAAAACTAAATTATAGCCAAACTGTGATATCATAGTCTGTCACCACAGCCTCACTGTGATGGCACAAAGTCATAGTAACATCACAATCTCACTATGACATCACAAACTGACTGTGACATCACAGCTACACTGTGTCAGCAAAGCCTTATGGTAACATCACATCCTCACCATTGATATGACTGGTTCACAGTGACATCATAGCCTCTCCTCTGACATCCCAACCTCAATGTATTCTGCACAGCCTCATCACTGACATCCTGTGACAATATGAGCAACTGTGAAATATGAGCAACACCCCAGTCATCACAGCCTCACAGACATCACATAGAATCAGCCCTGACATCAGAGCCTCGCTGCAATCTAAACCTCTCTAGTGGCATCACAACATCACTCTGTCATCAGCGCCTCATTTGACATCATAGCCACACTCTGGCAGTACAGCCTCGCTGTGGTGTCACAGCCTTGTTGTGACATCACAGCCATCCCATGCCATCAAAGAATCACTGTGACCTAAAGGTTCACCTCTGACATAATAGTCTCACTGTGACCTCACAGCCTGCTCACTGACACCACAGGCTTACCTGTTACATCATAGCCTCATTGTGGTTTCAGTCTTACAACTGATATCACAAACTCACCAGTGACAACACAGCCTCACCTATGACATCAGCTTCCCCACTGACATTATTTAGAACCCTGACATCATTGCCACACAAGTGACAACACAGCTTCACCACTGACCTCAAAGGCTCACTGAAATGTGACAGCCTCCCTGTAACACCACAGGGAAGGTATTGAAAACACAGCTTTGCTGTGTCATCAGAGCCTCATTGTGACATCACAGCCATACTGTGCCATCAAAACATCACTGTCAAGTAAAGCTTCACTTCTGAAATGATAGCCTCATAATGTCACCAGAGCCTCAGTTTGACATAATAAACTCATTGTGACATTAAAGCCTCACCAGTGACAATATAGCCTCACCAATGACATATTCTCCCTGTGAAAGCACAGTCCCTACTGACATCACAACCTCACTGTTTTGACATCACAACCTCACTGTGGCATTATAGCCTAATTTCTGACATCACAGCCTCACCTTTGATATCACTGTGAAATAGCAGGCTAACCTCTGAAATTAGACCATCAATGACACTACAGACATCCTGCCTAGCCTCTCTATGACACCACAGTCTCATCACTGACATCTCATGCTCACAGTCACATAACAGCCTCAACAGTGACACCACAGGCTCTTTGTGGCATCACAGCCTCACCAGGAATATCCGGGCCTCACTGAGACATCTCAGCCTCATCACTGACATCAGCCTCACTTCTGATATCACAGCCTAACTATTGAAATCACAGCTGAACTGTGATGTCATAACATGACGGTAACATCATAGCCAAACAGTGACATCATGGCCTCTCCTCTGATACCACAGCCTCAATGTGACTGCACAGTCTCACCACTGACTAACCTCACTGTGAAATCCAAGGATCACCCGTGACATCACGCTTCACTGACATTTCAAAGGATCAGCCCTGAAAACAGAGCCTCACTGTGACATCACAGCCTCGTTGTGACATCACAACTTCACAGTGACCACACAGCCTGCCCACTGACACCACAAGTTCACTTGTTACTTCATAGATTCATTGTGTCATCTGTCTTGCTACTGACATCACAGCCTCACTATGATATCACAGCTTCCAGAGTAAAATCCACTCATGGTGACATGACAGCCCACAATGACATACAACCCTCACACTGACACCACAGCCTCGTTATGACATCAAGTCCTTACCAGTGACAGTACAGCCTCACCTGTGACATCAAAATCACCACTGACATTAGTCAGAACACTGACATCCCTGCCACACTCGTGACAACACAGCCTTCACCAGTGTCACTCTCATATAATAGGTTCACCATTGACATGAAAGCCTCACCAGTGACATTATAGACTCACTATGACATCTTTCTCACCACTGATATTCCAGGTCTATTGTGCCATCACCAATGACATCACAGCCTCAAAGCCCAATTCAAACCTCTCCAGTGACATCAAAATATCACTGTGTCATCAGAGTCTCACTCTGATATCATAGCCACATTGTGTCCTCACCAGTCTCACTGTGACATTACAACCTGGCAGTGACATCACACACTAACTCTGGCATTAGAGCCTCACCAGTTATATCACATCGTCAATGCGACATCTCAGCTTTATCACTCACATCAGTCTTACTTCTGAAATAACAGTCTAACCAATGACCTCACAGCTGCACTGTGACATCATGGCTTCACTGTGACATTATAGCGACACTTTGTCCTCACACACTCACTTTGATATTACAACCTGACAGTGAACTCACATCCTCACTGTGAAATCACAGCATTGTCACTGATATCATAGCCTCACTATGACATAAGCCTTGCAACTGACAACACAGTCCCACTTTGACCTCATAGCCTCTACCGTGACATCACCAACTCCCTCTGACATCCCAGGCTTATGGTAAAATCACAGCCACAAGGTGATATCAAAGCCTCGCCTGAGCATCAAAGCCTAACTATGACTTTACAGCCTCCCCATTGATACCCCAGACTCATCTGTTACATCATAGACTCATTGTGGCATCAGTCTTTCCACCGACATCACAGCCTCACTGTGACATCACAGCCTTACCAGAAACAGCACAACCTCACCTATGACATTAAAGTCACAACTGATATTAGTCAGAACATTGACATTACTGCCACACCAGTGACAACACAGACTTTGGCATCGCAGCCTCATCAGTGTCACTGTCATGTAATAGGTTCACCACTGACATCATTGCCACACAAGTGATAACACAGCCTGATGACTGACCTCACTAGCTCACTGAAATATGACAGCCTCCCTGTAACACTACAGTGTCGCTATTGACATCACGACCTCACTGTGACATCAAAGCTTCATTTTGTGACATCACAGCCATACCATGCCATCAAAGCATTACTGTCATGTAAAGTTTCAGCTCTGACATCATAGCCTCACTGTGACATCACAGCCTCGGTTTGACACAATAAACTCACTGTGACATTAGAGCTTCACCAGTGACAATACAACCTCACCAATGACATAGTTTCCCTGTAAAGCACAGTCACTACTGCCATAACACCCTCATTGTGACATCACAACCTCACTGTGACATTAAAGCCCCACTGTGCCATCAAAGTCTCATTAAGACATCTCAGCCTCACCACTGGTATCCTACCTAACCTTACTATAACATCTCATCCTTACTACAGATAGCACAGGCTCACAGTGATGTGACAGCCTCAGCAGTGATATCATAGCCCTTGACATCATAAACAATGACACCACAGCCTCACATGTTACATCACTGGCTCACTGTGATATCAGTCGTCCAACAAATAGCACTTCCTCACAGTGACAACACAGACTCAAGACTCACTGCGATCTCATAGCCTAACCTGTTACATCATAGACTTGCCTCTTATATCATAGCCTCATAGTGAAATCAGCCTTGCCTCACTGTGACATCACAATCTCTCTTTGCAGTCACAGCCTCATAGTAATATCATAGTGGTATCACAGCTTCACTGTGGCATTATTGCCTCATTTCTGACATCACAGCCTCATTGTGACATCACAGACTCACCTCTGACATCACAGCCTAATCAGGCTAATCTGAAATGACACCATTCGTGACAGCACAGAAATCCTGCCTAACTATGCTATGCCACCACAGCCTCAACACTGATATCTCAGGCTCACAGTCACATGACAGCCTCAGCAGAGACACCACAGCCTCGCTGTGGAATCACATCCACACCAGTAACATGCCAGTGTAATTGTGACATCTCAGCCTCATCACTGACATCATCCTCACTTCTGACATCATAGCCTATCCATTGAAATTACAGACAAATTGTGATGTTACAACCTCATGGTAACATCACAGCCTTACCTTGATATCATACCCTCTCTTCTGACATCACAGTCTCAGGTTGACTGCACAGCCTCATAACCGACATCCTAACCTCACTGTGAAATCCAAGATTCAGCTCTGATGTCACAGCCTCACTGACATCTCACAGAATCAGCCCTCACTTCAGAGCATCATTACTACATAACAGCCTCACAGTGACCTCAAAACCTTCCCACTGACACTACAGGCTTACCTATGACATTATAGCATCATTGTGACATCAGTCTTTCCACTGATATTACAGCCACACTGACATCACAGCTTCTAGAGTGATATCATCTCACCAAAACATGATAGCCGACACTGTCATCTAACATCACAGTGACATCATAGCTTCATTGTGAGATCATATTATCTCTAGAGAGAGCTCAGACTCACCTGTGACATCTGCATTGCCACTGACATTAGTCAGAACACTAACATCACTGCCACACCACTGGCACCTCAACCTGTGATATCAAAGCCACACCAGTATCACTGTCACATAATAGGTTAATCACTGACACCATAGCCTCACCAGTGACATCATAGACTCACTATGGAGCTTTCTCACCACTGATCTTCCAGCCTCATTGTGACATCACACTTCAACAGTGACATGACAGTCTCTTTGTGATATCATCCTCATCACTTATGTCACAGCCTCACTGTGCCATCAGAAGCTTTCCAGTGACATCATAACATCACCGGGTCATCAGAGCCTCACTGTGACTTTACAACCTGATATTGCCATCACAACCTCACTGTGACATCACAAACTCTCTGTGACATCAGCCTTACCAGTGACATTATAGCCTCTTGGTAACATAACATACACTCTTCTGATATAGGATCACTGTGATATCACAGTCTCAATGTGCCATCACAGCATCACCACTAACATCATAGCCTCACTGTGACATCAGCCTTGCCACTGACATCAGAATCTCACTGTGACCTCACAGCATCCACTGTGACATCTTGAACTTCCTGTGACTTATGGGCTCACAGTGGCACCACAACCTCACGGAGACATCAAAGCCTCATGATGGCATCACAGCCCCACAGTGACCTCACAGCCTGCCCACTGACACCACAGGTCACATGTTCCATCATAGCCTCATTGTGGCATCAGTCTTACCTCTGACAACACAGAGTCACTGAGACATCACAGGTTCACCAGTGATAGCACAGCCTCAGCTTCAACATCAGCATCACCACTGATATTTGTCAGAACATTGACATCACTGCCACACCACTGACATAACAGCCTTAGACATCAAAGCCTCACCAGTATTACTGTCACGTAATAGGTTCACTACTGACATCATAGTCTCACCAGTGACATCATAGACTCACTATGACATCCTTCTCACCACTGACATCACAGCTTTATTGTGACATCACACCTTAACAATGATATCACAGCCTCATTGTGACACTAATTTCACACCATCACTATGCCATGAAGACGTCTCCAGTGACAGAACTACTTCACTGTGTCATCAGAGCCTCACTCTCATATCATAGCTACGCTGTCTCCTCACAGCCTCAATGTGACATTCCAAACTGACAGTGACTTCACAGCCTCACTGTAACATCACAAACTCACTCTGACATCAGCCTTGC
This sequence comes from Typhlomys cinereus, assembly GCA_023101885.1. Lineage (NCBI taxonomy): Eukaryota > Metazoa > Chordata > Mammalia > Rodentia > Platacanthomyidae > Typhlomys > Typhlomys cinereus. The sequence continues at coordinate 7,631,448 of JALPQD010000058.1, forward strand.
CACTGACATTATAGCCACTTGATGACATCACATACACACCTCTGACACAGTCTCACTGTGACATCACAGTCTCAATGTGATATCACAGCATCACCACTGACATCATAGCTTCACTGTGACATCAGCCTTGCCACAGACAACACAATCTCAATGTGACCTCACAGCCTCCACTGTGACATCACCAACTCCCCGTGAATAACAGACTCATGATATCACCACAGACACAAACTGACATCAAAGCCTGACGATGGCATCACAGCCTCACCAGTGACATGCTAGCCTCACTGTGACATCACTCATCAGAATCATTCTATTATTACAGCCTAACCACTGAAATCGCATCCTCACTGTGATATCATAATCTCTATCCACTGATTTCCTAGGCTCACTGTGATATCATGGCACCAGCCATGGAACATGTGATATGGGACAACACAGCCTCACAGTGACATCACAGCCTTACCTCTGATGTTATAACCTCACTATGATATCACAGCCTCACTATGACATCACAGGCTTACCTCTAAAATCATTGCCAAACTGTGACATCACAGCATCAACTCTGAAATTATAGTCTCACTGTTTCATCACAGCTTCACTATGACATCACAAGCTCACCTCTAAAGTCATTGCCACAATGCGGCATCACAACCTCATCACTGACATCCTACCTGGCCTCACTCTGACACCTCACCCTCACCATTGACCTCACAAGCTCACTGAAACATGACAGACTTCCTGTGACACCACAGTGTCGCTATTGACACCACAACCTCACTGTGTCATCACAAATTCCCCAGTGACATCACAGCCTCACAGCAACATCATAGCCTCATTGTGATATCACAGCCACATGATGCCATCAAATCATCGCTGTCATATAAAGCTTTACCTCTGATATCATAGCCTCACTGTTCCATCACAGCCTCAGTTTGACACAAATAACTCACTGTGATATTAGAACTTCACCAGCGACAATGTAGCCTCACCAATGACATAGTCTCCCTTTGAAAGCACAGCCTCTACTGAATCACAACCTCACTGTGACATCACAGCCTCACCACTGATAGGACAGGCTCACAGTGATAGTACAGCCTTACCAGTGACACCACAGCCTCATGGTGACATCATTTCCTCTCTGTGGCCTCACAGCCTCACCAGTTATATCACATCATCAATGCAACATCTCAGCCTCATCTCTCACATCGGTCTCACATCTGAAATCACAGCCTAACCACTGACCTCACTCACATCACAGCCTCACATTGACATCCCAGCCTCATGGTGACATCACAACCACACTGTGATATCACAACCTCACCACTGGTATCTTACATAACCTTACTATGACACCACAGCCTCAGCCCAGAAAGCACTGGCTCACAGTGACTTTACAGTCTCAGTAGTGACATCATAGCCTTGACATCATAAACAGTGACACTACAGTTTCACATGTTACATCAATGACTCATTGTGACACCAATCTTTCCACAGATATCACAGCCTCAGAGTGACCTCACAGACTCACTGTGACCTCAGAGTCTAACCTGTTACATCATTGACTCACATATTACATCATAGCCTCATAGTGATATCAGCCTTGCCACTGACATCACATCTTTCACCATGACCTCACAGCCTCACTCTGTCATCATAACCTCTCTGTAATGTCACAGCCTTACAGTGACATCACAGATTCATAGTGATATCGCAGCCTCGCTGTGGCATTATCGCCTACTTTCTAACATCACAGCCTCGCTCTGACATCATAGCTTCACTGTGACATCAGTGTTGCCACTAATATCACAGTCTCACTGTGATCTCACAGCCTTCACTGTGATCTCATAGCCTTCACTGTGACATCACCAACTCCTGTGACATTACAAGCTCATTGTGACACCGCAGCCACAAGGTGACATTAAAAGCTCACGGTGGCATTCCAGCCTCACTGTGACATCATAGCCTCAACTCTAAGGTTATAGCCTCACTGTGACATAGAGCCTCATTATGACATCACAGGCTCACCTCTGAAATCATTGCAGAACTGTGACATCAGAGCATTGACTCTGACGTTACAGCCTCCCTGTTTCAACACAGCCACACTATGACATAACAGGCTCACTTCTGAAATCATAGCCTCATCACACCCTTATCATTGACATCCTACCTAGATTCACTATGAAACCACAGCCTCACCTCACAGGCTCACTGAAACATGACAGCCTCCCTGTGACACCATAGTGTCATTGTTCTCATACAACCTCACTGTCATGATTTGAAATGTGTCCACAGTCTTATGTGTTTAGCAAGGTCATGGCACCTTGACAGGGGAGCCTTTCTGGAGGAAGTCAGTCACAAGAGGTAGGCCTTGAGGTGGATCAGTCCCACACTACCTCTAGGAGAATTCTGCTTTTGTAGCAAGCAGTCTGCAGCTCTCAGCTTCTGAGATGTCTGTGATGACTTAGTCAACTCCAGCTTTGGCCAGCCAGTCATACCACCTCTGCTTTGAAAGAATATACCTTCCCTCTGGAACCATAAGCTCAATAAATCTCTCTTTCTCCCTTAAATTTCTTGACTTTTGTGTTCTCTTACAGCAATAGTTAAGTAACTGTTACATAAATTGGTACCAGGAGTGGGGTATTGCAGTGAGATTAAGAACAGTTGGTACCACCCATGAAGTTGTTTGTGAAGCTGAGAGTAGTTGATACCCAGCAGTATGACCAACGTTGTAAAGTGGCTAGTGTGCTTTTGGAACTGTTTGTTGGGAGACATACTGATAACTTTGGGACTTTGTACTGGGAAAGTCCTTGTGTATTGGCGAGGGGACCAAATGGGCCTTTCTCATGTGAGCTCAGAGGAGAACAATGCTGTGAGAGAGGTAGGCATTAAAAGCCCAGCTTGTGATGGCCCAGAGGGGAACATAGATTATGTTTGCAACTGGATGAGTGACACATGGAGCCATATGTTGGCCGAGAGTTTAGTGAAGCTTTACCTTCATTCAGAGAGCTTGGCTGAAGATAAACTGGAGTGTTTGGTAGAGGAAATTTCAAAGCAATGTAGTCTTGACAATGTGATATGGCTACATTTTAAGTGTCTTCAGAATTATATAAAAGAGGGGCTGGAGAGGTGGCTCAGGAGTTAAGCCTCTGGGTTGCAGGCAGAAAATCCTGAGTTCGGATTCTAGACCCCATATATAGATGCCAGGCAGAAACAGGGGCGTCTCTGGTTTCTGGTCCTGGTAGGGCGGAGCCTGTGAATCCCGGGGAAGAGTAAACAAGGAGGAGGTGGAGGCGCCCATGGTGGTTCCCAAATTCGTCCGTGGTTCTACACACACACACACATATACACACATACATACACACATGGGCACACATGCATACATGCACAATTGAATAAATAATAAAACAATTATGAAAAAGAGCAAAGAATCAGCCTGGAAGAAGCAAAAACTGTAAGATCTAATGATGAAAAATACAAAGCCAAACTTAAATAGTTGAACCAGGAAAAAGCAGAGAGCAAAATGGCTGTTAAAGTGATTAGCTCCGTTTGTAAATCAAAGCCTGCTCTCAATTTGGACAATAGGAGAGACCCTAGCTTGCGGGCAAGATCATCAGAGAAAAAAAAAAAGAATGCAAATCCTTTTAGAAGAAATGAGCTAAAGGGTGGAGTTCCAAAGCAAGTATACACTTCTATAAAACAACTCTTCAGGTAAGAAAGAGCTTTTCCCCATGGTCAGCATAGAGAAGCAGAATCAGCTGTGATTCAAGGAGGCTAGTCTCGGTAAAGTTGTCCACGTGGTTCTGGTTTTAGAGGCATCAAGGATGCAAGAGGGAGGAGATGGTCCAGTCCTCCAAGATTTCAAAAAGTGATAGAAGCCAGGCAGCATGTGGCAGACAGTCTGCAGTTTAGAGACCCAAGAAGGGCAGTTTGTGCTGTGGAGTTAAAGCCTGGTTTGCCATTGAGAAGTAAAGATGTTAGAGATTTCAGAGACAACATGGGACACCCACCAAGGAGACTTTACATCCTGGGAGGAGTCAGCTCAAGAGAGCTACATAATCTATGGGTAGCTGCTTTGGAGGGGTGGAACCAAAATCGTTTGGAACCGAAATGATTTCAATGAGAGGCTCACCTATTGCACTTGGATCTACAAGATTTGGGGTTTGCCCTGCTGGTTTTTGGTCTTGTTATAGACTGATCTGTGCCAGCACAGGCCCACAGTGTCATCACAGCTTCACCAGTGATATAACAGGTTCAAAGTGACATCACTGCCTCTCCTCTGACATCACAGCCTCAGAGTAAATGCACAGCCTCAGTATGAATGCACTGAAATCCTAAATTCACTGTGAAATCCAAGCATCACCCCTGACATCACAGGCAATAACATCTCATAGAATCAGCCCTGACATCAGAGCTATATTGTGACATTGCAGCCTCACAGTGAACTTATAGGCTGCCTAGTGACACCACAGGCTCACCTTTTATGTCATAGCCTTATTGTGACATTAGTCTTGCCACTCACATCACAGCCTCATAGTAACATCACAGCATCCAGAGAGATAACACCTCATGGTGACATGGCAGCCTACAGTGACATACCATCTTTACAGTGACATCAAAGTCTCAGTGTGACATTACCGACTCATCAGTGCCAGCACAATATCTCCTGTGACATCAGCATAGCCACTGACATTAGTCAGAACATTGACACCACTGCCACACCAGTGACAACACAGCTTTTTGTATCACAGCCTCACCAGTGTCACTGTCACATAATAGGTTCACCACTGACATCATAGCCTCATTATGATATCTTTCTCACTGCTGACATTCCAGACTTATTGTGACATCACACCTTCACCAGTGACATCACAGCCTCATTGTGACATAAGCCTCACCACTCATATCACAGCTTCACTGTGCCATCAAAACCTCTACAGAGACATCACAACTTCACTGTGTCATCAGAGCCTCACTGTGATATCATAGCCAAACTGTGTTCTCACAGCCTCACTGTGATATTACAATATGAGAGTGATATCACAGCCTCACTATGATATCACGAACTCACTGTGACATCAGCCTTAACACTGGAATAATAGCCTCTTGGTGACATCACATACAAACCTCTGCCATAGCCTCACTGTGACATCACAGCCTCTTCTCAGACATCACAACCTCAGTGTGACTGCAGTCTCCACTGATGTCATAACATCACTGTGGCATTATATCCTTATTTCTGATATCATAGCCTCACTGTGACATCACAGCCTCACCTCTGACATCACAGAATCACTGTGATGCAACAGGCTAACCTCTGAAATCATAGCATGATTGACAACATGGATATCCTTTCTAGCCTCACTAAGACCCCACATCCTCATTACTAACATCTGAGGCTCACAGTCACATGACAACCTCACAATGACACCACAACCTCACTGTGGCATCACAGCCTCACCAGTTATATAACTTCATCAATGTGACCTCTCAGCCTCATCTCTCGCATCAGTCTCCCTTTGAGATCACAGTCTAACCACGGAACGCACAGCTGCACTGTGACATCACAGCCACACTCTCACATCATAGCCTCACCCCTGGTATTCTACCTAGCCTTAATATGACAGTACAGCCTCACCACAGATATCACAGGCTCACAGTGAGGTGGCAGCCTCAGCAGTGGCATCATAGCCTTGACATCATAAACAGTGACACCACAGCCTCACATGCTACATCGCTGCCTCACTGTGCCATCAATCTTCCCACAGACATCACAGCCTTACAGTGACCTCACAGACTCACTGTGACCTCACAGTTAACCTGCTACATCATAGATTCACATGTTACATCATAATCTCATGGTGAAATCAGTCTTGCCACTGATATCACATCTTCCACAGTGACCTCACAGCCTCACTGTACATCACAACCTTTCTGTGATGTCACAGCCTCATAGTGATATCACGTTTCACAGTGATATTACAGACTCACTGTGTCATTATAGCCTCCTTTCTGATATCACAGCCTCACTGTGACCTAACAGGCTAACCTCTTAAATCATAACATCAGTGACACCACGGATATCCTGCCTAGTCTTGCTATGAAGCCACAGCCTCATCACTAACATGTCAGTCTCTCAGTCACATGACAACCTCAACAGTGGCACCACAGACTCTCCGTGGTATCACAGCCTCACAAGTAATATCCCAGCCTCATTGTGACATCTCAGCCTCATCACTGACACCAGCCTCACTTCTGACATACATCACAGTCTAAACACTGAAATCTCAGCCGAACTGTGAAGTCAATAATCACTCATATCACAGCCTTACTGTGATATCACAACATTACTGTAATGCACCAACTCACAGTGACATCACAGACTCTCCTCTGACATCACAGACTCACAGTGACCTCACAACTGCTCCCTCACACCAGAAGCTCATCTGTTACATCATAACCTCATTGTGATATCAGTCTTGCCACTGACATCACAGCCTCACAGTTACATAACAAACTAACCTCTGAAAAAATAGCATCAGTGACACCACAGACTTGCCTAGCCCTGCTATGACAACAGAGGCTTATCACTGACATCTCAGGGTCACAGTCATATGACAGCCTCACTAGTGACACCACAACCTCGTTGTGGCACCACAGCCCAACCAGTATCATCTTTTCCTGTGACATCTCAGCACCATCACTAATAGCAGCCTCAATTATAACATCACAACCTAACTACTGACCTCAGAGAGGTACTGTGACATCACAGCCTCATTATGACTCCACAGCCTCACTGTGACATCACAGCCTCATAGACATCACAGCTTCAGAGTGATATCACAGCCTCACTGTGGAATTATAGTCTCATTTCTGACATCACCGCCTCATTGTGACATAACAGGCTAACCTCTGAAATAATAGCATCAGTTACACCATGGATATCCTGCCTAGCTTTGCTATGACACCACAGCCTCATCACTAACATCAGGCTCATGGTCACATTACAGCCTCAACAGTGACACCACAGCCTGGCTGTGGCATCTTAGCCTCACCACTAAAATTACAGCTTCACTCTGCCATCAAAACCACTCCAGTGACATCCCAACATTACTTTGTCATCAGAGCCTCACTGTGACATCATAGCCACACTGTCTTTACACCCTCACTGTGACATCACAAATTCACTGTGACATCAGCCTTACCACTGACATAATAGCCTCATGGTGACATCACATACACATGTCTGATATAGCCTCACTGTGACATCACAACCTTACTGTAACTTCACAACTTCCCGAGTGACATCACAATCTCATAGTGACATCATAGCCATGCTGTGCCATCAAAGCATCACTGTGTCATAAAGCTTCAACTCTCATATCATCACAGCCTCAGTTTCATGCAATAAAATCTCTGTGACATTAGAGCCTCACCAGTGATAAAACAGTCCCACCAATGACATAATCTCCCTGTGAAAGCACAGTCACTACTACCATCACAGCTTCACTGTGACATAACAAGCTAACCTCTGAAATCATAGCATCAGTAACATCATGGACATCCTACCTAGCCTTGCTGTGACACCATAGCCTCATCACTGACATCACAGGCTCATGGATACTTGATAGCCTCACAGCGACTTCATAGCCTCACTGAGACGCCAAAGTCTAACCATTTACATCATAGACTCACCTGTTAAATCATAGCCTCATGGTGAAATTAGCTTTGCCATTGACATCACATCTTCCACAGTGATCTCACCACCTTACTGTGATATTACAGCCTCTCTGTGATGTCACAGGCTCATAGCACATCACAGCCTCACCTCTGACTACAGAGACTCACTGTGACACAACAGGCTATCCTCTGAAATCATAGCATATGTGACACCACGGACATCCTGTCTAGGCTTGCTATGACACCACAGCCTCATTACTGACATCTCTGGCTCATGGTCACATGACAGGCTCAACAATGAAACCACAGCCTCGCTGTGGTATCACAGCCTCATCTCTGAGGTTATACCCTCCTGTGACATGGCTGCCTCACTATGACATTACAGGCTTACCACAGAAATCATTTCCTTACTGCGACATCACAGCATCGACTCTGATGTTATAGCTTCACTGTTTAATTACAGCCTCACTATGACATCACAGGTTCATCTCTGAAATTATAGCCTCAATGCGACATCACACCCTAATGTCTGACATCCTACCTAGCCTCACTATGGCAGCACAACCTCACAAATAACCTCATGAGCTCACTGAAAATTGACAGCCTCTATCTGACACCACAGTGTTGTTATTGACATCACAACCACACTATGACATCACTACTTCCCCAGTGGCATCGTAATTTCACAGTAACATCACAGCTTCGTTGTGAAATCACAACTATACCTTGCCATCAAAGTATCACTTGACATCGAGCTTCAACTCTGACATAGCCTCACCATGTCCCCACAGCCTCAGTTTGACACAATAAACTCCCTGTGACATTAAAGCCCAAACAGTGACAAAACAGCCCCACTAATGACATAGTCTCCCTGTGAAAGCAACCACTATTGACATCACAACCACACTATGACATCACAGCCACACTGTGCCAACAGACACCACAGGCTGACCTGTTTAATCATAGCCTCAATATGGTATTAGTCTTGCCACTGACATCACAGCCTTACCATGACATCACAGCCTCATCAGTGTCAGCACAGCCTCACATATGACATCAGGGATACCACTGACATTAGTCAGAACACTTACATCACTGCCACACCAGTGAAAACATAGCCTTTGACATCATAGTAACACCAGGGTCAATGTCACATAAAAAGTTCACCACTGATATCATAGCCTCACCAGTGCCATTATACACTCACTATGACATCTTTCTCACCACTGATATTTTAGCCTTGTGATATCATACATTCAACAGTGACATCAGAGCCTCATTGTGATATCAGCCTCACCACTAACATCACAGCCTCAATGTGACATTCTAACCTTTCCAGGGACATCACAACATCACTTTGTCTTGATAGCCTCACTGTGATATCATAGCTACGCTGTGTCCTCATAATCTCAATGTGACCTTTCAACTTGACAGTGACATCACAGGCTCTCTGGCATTATCCTTGCCATGGATATAATAGGCTCATGGTGACATCACATACATACCTTGACAAAGCCTCCCATTGATATCACAGCCTTGTTGCTGAATCCCCCACCAGGCCAACCAGAGGGAAGAGGGGAAACGGTGGGGTCTCAGGGGCGTGAGGTGAATGGGTGAGTTGGTGATGGTGTCACTACCCAGACCCCAGGAGTCAGGCATGAAACAGCAAGCAGATGACGAGTTGGCCGCAGACTCAACTTTACTCAGGAAGTGTTTGGGCTTACATAGGGTCGGGGTCCAATCAGGTGCGCTCACTCCTCTACTCAGGGGAGGGGGTGAAGCAGCCACCCATCATTCAGCTGTTTACTGGCTGTCCAGGTTAGATGGCCATTTCCCATTGGTTGTTCATCCCTCTTTCTTATTGCTTGTTCATCCGCCTGCCATTTAGTTGTCCATCCCACTGTCTGTATGATTTCTTCTCAGGCTTTTCTGTAGTCAGACTTCCTGCATTCGGGAGCGTGGGCTAGGGCCTCCCTGAATTGATAGTGCCACACAGCCTCAATGTGACATCACAGCCATACCATGCCATCAAAGCATCACAGTGACATAAGACTTTACCACTGACATTAGCCTCACTGTGAAATCATAGCCTCAGTTTGACACAATAAACTCAATGTGACATTAGAGCCTCACCAGTGACAATACAGCCTCACCAATGACATAGTCTCCTTGTGTAAGCACAGTCACTATGGACATCACAACCTCACTGTAACATAAAAACCTCACTGTAACATAACAGCCACAATGTGCCAGCACAGCATCACTGGGACCTCACAGCCACAGCATTGATAGGACAGGCTCACCATGACATTACAGCCTCACCAGACACCAATGACATCAGTCTCATGTGACATCATAATCACAGTGGCATCACAGCCTCATTAGTTATATCACATCGTCTATGCAACTTCTCAGCCTCACCTCTCACATCAGTCTCACTTCTGAAATCACAACCTAACCACCGACCTCACAGCTACACAGTGACATCACAGCCTCACTGTGACATCACAGCATCACTGTGACATTACAGCCTCATGGTGACATCACAGCCACAATGTGACATCACAGCCTCATTGCTGGTATTCTAGCTAGCCTTACTAGGATACCATAACCTCTCCACAGTTAGCAAAGGCTCACAGTGATGTGACAGCCACAGCAGTGACATCAAAACTTTTCACATCATAAACCGTGTTACCAAAGCTTCACATGTTACATCACTACCTCATTGTGACATCAATATTCCCACTGATATCACAGCCTCAAAGTAACCTCAACACCTCATTGCGGCCTCACAACCTGCCCATTGACACCACAGGGTCACTTCTTACATCATAGCCTCATTGTGATATTACAGCTTCTAATGTGATATCAAATCACAGTGACATGACAGCCAAAAGTTACATGTAACCCTCATAGTGATATCATAGGCTCAGTGTGACATCACAGCCTCACCAGTGACAGCACATCCTCACCTGTGACATCAGCGATGCCACAGACATTAGTCAGAACACTGACATCCCTGCAATATCAGTGACAACACAACCTTTGACATCACAGCATCACCAGTGTCACTGTCACATAATAGGTTTATGACTGACATCATAGCCTCACCAGTGACATCAGAGATTCACTATGACATCTTTATCAACACTGACCTTCCAGCCTTATTGTGACATCACAACATCGCTATGTAATCAGAGCCTCACTGAGCCAGTACAACCACACTTTGAGATCACAACCTCACTGAAACATCACAGCCCCACTGTGACATCACAGCCTCACCACTAATATGACAGGCTCACTGTGATATCACTGACTCACCAATGACATCACACCTTCATGGTGACATCATAATCTCACTGTGGCATCATAGCTTCACCAGTTATATCACACCATCTATGCGACATATCAGTCTCATTTCTCACTTCTGAAATCACAGCATGACAACTGAAATCACAGCCTCACAATATCACTGTTGGCAACACTACCTCACTCTAACTTCACAGCCTCACCTTGGAGGTTATAGCCTCACTGTGACAAGACAGCCTCACTATGACATCACAGGCTCACCACTGAAATAATTGCCCAACTGTGACATCATAGCCTTGACTCTGATATTATAGCCTCACTGTTTCATCACAGCCTTACTATGACATCACAGGCTCACATCTGAAATCATAGCCTCAATGTGACATCATACCCTCATCACTGATAACCTACCTAGTCTCACTATGGTACCACAGCCTCAACACTGACCTCACAGACTCACTGAAACATGACAGCCTCCCTATGACAACACAATGATAGTATTGACATTACAACCTCACTGTGACATCACAACTTCCCCAGTGACATCACAACCTCACAGTGACATCACAACTTCATTATGACATTACAGCCACACCATGCCATCAAAGCATTACTGTGACATTAAGCTTCACCTCTGACACATTATCCTTGCTATGACATTGAAGCCTCAGTTTGACACAATAAACTGTGACATTAGATCCTCACCAGTGACAATACAATCTCACCAATGACATAGTCTCCCTGTGAAAGCACAGTCACTACTGACATAATAACCTCACTGTGATGTCACATCCTTACTGTGACATAACAGCCACAATGTGCCAACAGAGCCTCACTGTGACATCACAGCCTCACCATAGATAGGCAGAATCACTGTGATACTACTGCAACACTAGTGACACCACAGCCTCATGGTGACATCAAAACTCACTGTGGCATTACAGCCACACTAGTTATATCACATCATCAATGCAATTTCTCAGCCTCATCTCTCACATCAGTTTCACAGCTGCAATATGACATCTCAGCCTCACTACTGATTGGACAGGCTCACTGTGATATCACAGTGTCACAAATGACATGACAACCTTACAGTGACATCATAGCCCCATTGTGTCAATACATCCTCAATGTGACATCACAACCTCACTATTGATAGGACAGGCTCACAAGTGACCTTCACCAAGCCTCATGTTAACATCATAACAACTGTAGCATCACAGCCTCACCACTTATATTACATCATCAATGCGACTTCTCAGCCTCATCGCTCACATCAGTCTCACAGCTGCACTGTGACATCACAGCCTCTCTGTGACACCACAGCATCACCACTGACATCATATCTTCACTGTGACATCAGCCTTGCCACTGACATCTCAGTTTCATTGTGACCTCACAGCCTCCTCCGTGACATCATCACCTCTCTAACACATCACAAGATCATGGTGAAACCACAGCCACATGGTGACGACTGAGCATTATGGTGACATCACATGCTCACTGTGACATCACAGACTCAACTCTGTGGTTATAGTCTCATTGTGACATCACAGCCTCACTGTGACATCACAGCTTCATTGTGACATATTAGCCACAGTGTGACATCACAGCCTCACCACTGGTTTTCTACCTAGACTTGTCATGATACCACAGCCTCACCACAAATAGTACAGCCTCACAGTGATGTGACAGCCTCAGCAGTGAGATCATAGCCTATGAAGTGATAAACAGTGACACCCCAGCCTCATATGTTACATCACTGCCTCATTGTGACAGAAATCTTCCCACAGATATCACAACCTCACCGTGACCTCAAAGCCCCACTGTGAACTCACAGTCTAACCTGTTACATCATAGACTCACATGTTACATTATAGCCTCGTGGTGAAATCAGCTTTGCAACTGACATCACATCTTCCACAGTAAACTTAAAGCTTCACTGTGACATCACAACCACTCTGTGATGTTACAGATTCACAGGGAAATCAGAGACACAACTGAAATTGATCAAAACACTGACACCACTTCCACACCAGTGAAAACACAACCTCACTATGACATAACAGCCTCACGTCTAAGGTTATAGCCTCACTGTGACATGACAGCCTCATTTTGACATTGCATGCACACTACTGAAATCATACTCACAATGCAACTTCACACCCTCATCACGGACATCTTACCTTGCCTCACTATGTCACCACAGTCTCGCCACTGACCTAACAGGCTCACTGAAACATGACAGCCTTACTGTGACACCTCAATGTCACTATTGACATCACAACCTCATTGTAACATCACAACTTCTCTAGTGATATCACAATCTTGCAGTACATTACAGCCTAACTATGACATCACAGCCATACCATGCCATCAAACCATCACTGTGACATAAAGCTTCACATCTGACATCATAGCTTCACCGTGACATCATAGTCTCAGTTTGATACATGAACTCAATGTGACATTAGAACCTCACCATTGACAATACAGCCTCACAAATGACCTAGTTTCTCTCTGAAAGTACAGTCACTACTGACATCACAACCCCGTGACATCACAGCCACATTGTTCCAATATAGCATTACTGTGACATGACAGCCTCACTATGACATCACAGGCTCACCTCTGAAATCATTCCCAAATGTGACATCACAGCAGGGACTCTGATGGTATAGCCTCACTGTTTCATCACAGCCTCACTATGACATCACAGCTCACCTGCCTCAATGCAATATCATACTGTCATCACTGACATCCTACCTAGCCTCACTATTGCACCACAGCCACACCACTGATGTCACAGTTTCACTGACACATGAGAGCCTCCCTGTGACTCCACAGTGTGTCGCTATTGACATCACAACCTCACTGTGACATCATGACACTGTGACATCACAACCAAACTGTGCCAATACAGCCTCATTGTAACATCTCACCCTCCCCACTGATATGAAAGGCTCACAGTGACATCACAGGCTCACCACTGACATCCTAACCTCACTATGAAATCCAAGCATCACCTCTGATGTCACAACCTCACTGTGACACCACAGCCTCATCACTCATATGACAGGCTCACTGTGTTTTACAGCCTCACCAGTGACACCACAGCCTCATGGTGACATCATAACCTCACTGTGTCAACACATTTCCTGGTACTTGGTATGCAGCCATTGATCTTGCAAATGCTGTTTTCTCCATACCTATTCATAAAGATCATCAGAAGCAATTTGCTTTCAGTTGACAAGGCCAGCAGTATACAGCTACAGTGTTATCTCAAGGGTATATTAATTCTCTAGCCCTATGCCATAATTTGATTTGCAGAGACCTTGATCACTTGCCTCTTCCACAAGGTATCACACTGGCCCATTATATAGATGATATTATGCTGATTGGACCAAGTGATCAGGAAGTATAAAACATTTTGGATTTGTTGGTAAGGCATATGCACAACAGAGAATGGGAAATAAATGGAACCAAAACCCAAGGATCTTCTACTTCAGTAAAATTTTTAGGAGTTCAGTGGTGTGGGGCATGTAGAGATATCCCCTCTAGGTAAAGGATAAGTTGTTGTACCTGGCCCCTCCCACCACTAAGTAAGAAACACAACATTAAATGGGCCTTTTTGGATTTTGGAGGCAGCACATTCCTTATTTGGGTGTGTTACTTAGGCCCATATACCAAGTAACTCGGAAAGCTGCCAGATTTGAGTGGGGCCCAGAACAAGAGAAGGCTCTTCAGCAAGTTCAAGCATATTATTTTAGCATATGAATGTTACTGTTTTTACTGTATTTATTTTTTAGTGGCCTGAGGAAATGTGATTTGATGTCAAGTTGACAAGGGGTGGATTTATGATAGTTAAGCCTGGATGTCAACTTGACACATCTAATATTAAATAAGATATGCTGAGACCACCATTGGAAAGGATTAACTGACACTACTTAATAGGATTACACCTGCCCTAGATCTTATGAGGACCTCCTAAGCTCACATAGAATCCTCTCCATACTGCATCATATAAAAAGGAGCCACCAAAGAGAACAGATGCCTTCTTGAAGCTGTGCTAGGAATTGTTCTTCCATCTGGCCACCCAGTTTCTTCAACCTTCTAGCCTTTGACTAGACTAAGACTCTAGGAGTTCTCCAGCCTTCATCCATTACCTAGTTGACTACCAAACTGAAAAGCTAGCTATTGGCTGCTATCGTTGAAACTGGCTTGGCTACTGGCAGCCGTCACTGGACTACTTCGGTTATATCTGTAAAGCTAACTCAATAAATACACACACACACACACACACACACACACACACACACACACACACACGTTCATTCTGTGAATTCCATGACTCTAGAGAACCCTAACTAATACATAGTCTCACTGTTTCATCACATCATCACTATGACATCACAGGCTCACCTCTGAAATCATATGTCACAGTGAGGCTGTGATGTCACAGAGAGGATGGGATGCCACAGTGCAGCTATGAGGTCAATGGTTAGGCTGTGATTTCAGGAATCAGACTGATGAGAGATGAGGCTGAGATGTTGAATTGACGATGTAATATAACTGATGAAGCTGTGATGCCACAGTGAAGTTGTGATGTCACCATGAGGCTGTGGTTTCACTGGTGAGGCTGTAAAATCACAATGAGGCTGTCATAGCTTCAATGTGATATCACACCGTCATCACTACCTAGCCTCACTATGACACCATAGCCTCACAACTGACCTCACAGGCTTACTGAAACATGACAGCCTCCACAGTATCGCTATTGACATTACAAACTCACTGTCACATCACAAATTCCCAAGTGACATCACAACATCATAGTGACATCACAGCTTCATTGTGCTGTCAAAGCATCACTGTGAAATTAAGCTTCATCTCTGACATCATAGCCTCACTGTGACAGCACAGCCACAGTTTGACAAAATAAGCTCATTGTGACATTAGAGTCTCCCCAATGACACAGCCTTACCAACGACAGTCTCCCTGTGAAAGCAAAGTCACTACTGACTTCAAAACCTCTCTAAGACATCACAGTCACACTGCCAACACAGCCTTACTCTGATATCAAACCCTCACCACTGATTGGACAGGCTCACTGTGATTTTACAGCCTCACCAATGAAACCACAGGCTCATGGTGACATCTCAACTTCACTGTGGCTTCACATTTCACCAGTTATATTACATCATCAATTCAACATCTTAGCCTCATCTCTCATCAGTCTCACTCCTGAAATTACAGCCTAACCATTGACCTCATAGCTGCACTGTGACATCACATTCTCTCTGTGACATCACAGCCTCACAATAACATCACAGACTCATGATGACATCACAGCCACACTGTGACATTACAGCCTCATCATTGGTATCCTACCTAGCTTTACTAGGGCACTGCAGACTCACCACAGACAGCACAGGCTCACAGTGCCATTACAGCCTCAGCAGTGACTTCATAGCCTTTGACATCATAAACAGTAACACCACAGCATCACATTACATCATTGGCTTATTGTAACATCTATCTTCCCACAGATATCACAGCCTTACAGTGACCTCAAAGCCTCATTATAACCACACAGTGTAACTTGCTACATAGAAGACTCACCTGTTACATCGTAGCCTCATGGTGAAATCAGTCTTGCCATTGACATCACATCTTCCATAGTGATCTCACAGTCTCACTGTGACATCACAAACTCTCTGTGATGTCACAGTCTCACAGTGACATCACAACTTCATCGTGATATCTCAGCCTAACTATGGCATTATAGCCTCATTTCTGACATCACAGTCTCATTGTGACATCACAGACTCACTATGACATAACAGGCTAACCTCTGAAATCATAGCATCAATGCCACCACAGACATCCTGCCTAGCCTCACTGTGACACCACAGCCTCATCACTGACATCTCAGGCTCACAGTTACAACAACCTCAACAGTGACACCACAGCCACGTTGTGCCATCACAGCCTCAACAGTAACATCCCAGCCTCACTGTGACATCTCAGCCTCATTGCTGACATCAACCTCACTTCTGACATCACAGCCTAACCTCTGAAACCTCAGCAGAATTGTGATGACAATCTATCATCACTGATATCACAGCGTCACTGTGACATCACAGTCTCAACAGGGACACAATAGCCTCATGGAGACCTCATAGCTTCACACTGTGGCTTCACAGCCTCACCAGTTATATCACATAATGATATCACCTCTCAAGTCAGTCTCACTTTTGAAATCATAGCCTAACCATTGATCTCAAAGATGCACTCTAACATCACAGACTCACTGTGACGTCACAACGTCAGTGTGACATTACAGCTTCATGGTGACATTACAGCCACGCTGTGACATCACAGCCTCACCACTGTATCCTACCTAGACTTACTATGACACCATAGTCTCGCCACAGATATTATAACACAGACTCATAGTGACATGACAGTCTCAGCAGTGACATCATAGCCTTTGTCATCATAAACAGTGACACACCACAGCTTCACATGTTAAATCACTGCCTCATTGTGACATCAATCTTACCACAGATATCACTGCCTAACAGTGATCCCATAAACCCACAGTGACATCACACCCTCTGTGTGATGCCACAGCCTCACTGTGAGATTACAGCTTCACAGTGATATCACAGCCTCATTGTGAGATTACAGCCTCATTTCTGACATCAGAGCCTCACTGTCACATCGCAGCCTCACCTCTGACATCACAGCCTCGTTGTGACATAACAGGCTAAACTCTGAAATCAAAGCATCTATGATACCATGGACATCCTTCCTAGTCTTGCTATGACACCACAGATTTATTACTGACATCTCAGGCTCACAGTAACATGACAGCCTTAACAGTGACAATATAGCCTCACTAGTAACATCCCAGCTTCATTGTGACATCTCAATCTCATCACTGACATCAGCCTCACTTCTGACATCACAGACTAACCATTGAAATCACAGCTGAATTGTGATGTCACAACCTCACGGCAAGATCATAGCCTCACTGAGACATCACAGCCACTCCTCTGACATCACAGCCTCAGTGTGACTGCACAGCATCACCACTGATGTCCTAACCTCAATGTGAAATCCAAACATCATCTCTGAAGTCACAGTCTCACTTTAATCTCACGGAATCAGCCCTGACATGATATCCTCAGTGCAATTCACAGCCTCACAGTGACCTCATATCCTGCCAACTGATTCCACACAGTTACCTGTTAAATTATATCCTCATTGTGACATCAGTCTTGCCACTGACACCACAGCCTCACTGTGATATCACAGCTTCCAGAATGATATCACCTCAGGGAGATAAGACAGCCCACAATGATACAACCTTTCAAGTGACACCACAGCCTCACTGTGACATCACAGCTTCCAGAATGATATCACCTCAGGGAGATAAGACAGCCCACAATGACATACAACCTATCAAGTGACATCACAGCCTCACTGTGACATCACAGCCTCACCAGTGATAGTACAGCCTCACCAGTGACATGTGTCGACACTGACATTAGTCAAAACACTGACATCACTGCCACACCTGTGACAACACATCCTTTGATGCCTCAGCCTTACTAGTGTCACTGTCACTTAGTAGGTTCACACGGTCATCATAACCTCATCAGTGACATCATAGAGTCACTATGACATCTTCCTCACCGCTGACATTTCATCCTTATTCTGACATCACATCTTCGCTAGTGACATCACAGCATCCTTGTGACATCAGCCTCACCACTTCTTTCTGAATCCCCACCAGGCCAATCAGGGGGAAGCAGGGAAATGGCAGAGGCCTTGGGGGCTCCAGGCAAAATGGCAAGCTGACGACGGGGTAACCATCCAGACCCTTGGAGTCAGGCGAAAAGCAGCAGACAGAGGACGAGTTGGATGCAGACTCAGTTTTATTCAGGAGTTCTTTGGACTTACATAGGGTCAGGGGTCCAATCTGGTGGGGCTCCCTTTCTGATCAGGGGGAGGGGGAGAGCAGCCACCAATCATATAGCTGTTTACTAGGTATCCAGGTTAGATGACCGCTTCCCATTGGTTATTCATCCCTCTGTCTCATTGGTTGTTCATTCCTCCTTCGCATTGGTAGTTCCTCTCTGTACCTGTATGGTTCCTCTATTGGGAATGTCTGAGGCATGTCTGAACTTATTTGGGCTCGTCTATAGTCATATCTCTTTGATTCAGGTGCCCAGGATAGGGCCTCCCTGAATTGATAGTGCCACATCTTCATCCTTTTACTTATTTATAAATTTTCTAGTGGGGCCCATGACAGCTTGGGCAACCCCAAGTTTTTTCAGCTGTGTGGAATATAAGTGACTGTGCCTGTCTTAGGTTGGTCACCACCTTTGTGTGGAGCCATGCTCGTCATTGACTACCAGTCATGAGACCATCGCAGAGAAGGAATCATGGTCCCAAAGGGGAACTCGAATATGTGGCAGAGAAAAGGAGGTTGTAGTCAGGGAAGGAACAGGCAGAGGGGCTGTAGTCAGCACAGGCACAGAAATGATCCAGAAGAGCTGTTGAAACACAAATAAAAACCTAAAACCTGTAAATTAGTAAGGCATAGCTCTAATGGAGGACAGCCAGGTTTCCCACAAGCCTTTTGTGATCTTAGGAATGTCTAAAGCCTGAATTGATTCCCTGAGGACCTGGAAAGCAAACTTTGATAATTTGGGAATATATGAATAAAACCTATAAGAAAATTTGTATGAAAGAAAACTTACAATCTGTTAGAAAAACGATTGTTATTGATATAAAACATAAGTAGTTAAGGACTTAGACATTACCAAAATTATTTTTCTTATTTTTAAGTATGCATACATGTATTTAAAAATGGAATGCCAAAATTTTAATATTAGCGTGCAAAAGAAATGAAAAAAATTGAAGTGTCCACAAATTTTTTATGTTGAAACACAAGACACACAACATGTAAACACAGAACATATAAACATAAAAGCATATGAACAACATTTTACTGGCAACTGTACAATTTACCAGCAACTATCTTAAAATTACCCTTGAAAGCTTTATCAAAGGCAGATTAACATTTAGGAAAAACCTATTTAAAACAAGACCTCATATTAGTTAAGTCTGGCAGCTTAGCATAACTATTAAAAACATCTAGCAAGGAAAAGCACCCTCGGGCTGGAGAAGTGGCTCAGGGGTTAAGCCTTTGCCTTGCAGTCAGAAGGTCCTGAGTTCAGACCCTAGACCCCACATAGAGACACCGGGCAGAAGCGGGGGTGGCTCATGTTTCTGGTCTTGGTAGAGCAGACCCTGTGAATCCCAGGGCATAGTAAACAAGGAGGAGGTAGAGGTGGTCCATGGTGGTTCCCGAATTCACCTGAAATGAAAAAAATTGAAGTGTCCACAGAAGAGATTTTAAGACACATATTGGGAGACCAGTATTGTCTGGAGCAGAAAATACAGCCAGGAAAGAAGGGGAGTCAAGAGATACAGGAAGACAAAGAGGAGGAAAGAGGGTGTGTGGTTGCCTCTCCCAGGGACCTGAAAGCCTCTGCAGAGCTGGGGAGGGAGACAAAGGATTAATTTTGGGTTCTCTCCACAAATTACATTGTAGCAATTAATCACTTCTTCAGTGAAAGATCCTTTAAAGCTGTTATGATGCTGAGGAGGATGGGAAAAAGGGAGCCAGAAGTATGGGCCAGGAAAAGCACTCCTATCCAAATCTGTAGGTCACAGACATGTTCTGGAGAAATCCAAGGAGCAAAGATTAAAGCATCTTCCCAAAAATCTTCTAAGTCCTTTGGTTTCACTTTGATCTTACGTAAATCTAGTAGACCCTTAAGGGCAGTCAGCTGGGGTGCATTCTGATGGGATGGTAAATTACCTACTATGGAGAGGAAATGTTCCCTAATGGAGCAGAGATGACTAGGAGGTGAACGGACAAGGCAAAAGAGCACAGAAAATAAAAAGCAATGACTAAGGTCTGGAGAGGTAGCTCAGGGGTTAAGCCTTTGCCTTGTGGGTGGAAGGTCCTGAGATCCTAGACCGCACATATAGATGCTGGGTGGAAGCAGGAGTGGCTTGTGTTTCTGGTCCTGGTAGGGCAGAGCCTGTGAATCCCAGGGTAGAGTAAACAAGGAGGAGATGGAGACAGTCCATGGTGGTTCCCGAATTCACCCGTGGTTCTACACACACACACACATACGTGTGCGTGCGTGGGCACACATGCACAACTGAATAAAAAATTTAAAAATTAATAAATAAAAAAGCAACGACTAGAACCGAGATCAAAGTGAAAACATTTTCTAAACTGGTAACCAACGTCCAAGGAGAGACCTAGTGCAGGACATATACAGAGATGTTTTGGATTCAAATGTCCTGTGCTTAGTGAGGGACTTCAGCGGTTCATTACTCCCCTGGGCTGTATGCCCCCCGGTCAGGCTGATTCTACATAATCCAACCTGGGTTCTGAGTTCTGAGGGAACCAATTTCTCATGTGAACTCACTATGAAAAGCTTTGATTTCAAGGGGCCCTTTGATGGTGGGGAAATCAAATGAGTGATTGCTTTCCTATCCTTAGAGCACAATAATGGACAAACAGGGAAAGGGGAAGAGGAGGGGGCCACCTGCTCACCTCAGGCACTGTAAGCACAGGAACAAAAAACCAAAAGGGCTGGTCACTGAATTTTACCAGAGTGGGTGTCTCATCTACACCAAAGGTAGCATCAGCTCACGGTGGGTGTCAGGTTTTGCCAAATCCCCACTGGGCCAGGCTGGAGGAAGAGGGGAAATGGCAGGGGCCTCATGGACTCTAGGTCAATTGGCAAGCTGGTGACAGGGTCACCACACAGACCCTGGGAGTCAGGCGAAAAGCAGCAGGCAGAGGATGAGTTGGCTGCAGACTCAGATTTATTCAGGAAGTGTTTGTGCTTATATGGGGTCATGGGTCCAATCAGGTGGAGCCCCCTTTCCGATCAGGAGGAGGGGAAGAGCAGCCACCATCATATAGCTGTTTACTAGGTATCCAGATTAAATGACCACTTCCCATTAGTTATTCATCCTTTTGTCCCATTGGTTGTTCATCCGTCTGTCTCATTGATTGTTCATCCCTCCTTCCCATTGGATGTTCATACCTGTGCCTGTATGGTTCCTCTACTGGGACATGTCCAGGGCACATCTAAACTTGTTCATGCTTGTCTGTAGTCAGACCTCATGGATTCAGGAACCCGGGCTAGGACCTCCCTTAATCAATAGTGCCATAACCACTAATATCACAGCCTCACTGTGCCAATGTGTCCAGTGACATCACAACACGTCTGTCATCAGATCCTCATTATGACATCATAGCCACAATGTGTCCTCACAGCCTCACTGTGACATTATAACCTGGCAGTGACATCACAGACTCACTGTGACATCAAAAACTCACTGTGATATCAGCCTTGACACTGGCATAATAGCCTCATGGAAACATCACATACACACTTCTGACCTAACATCACTGTGACATCACTGCCTCAATGTGATATCACAGCATCAACACTGACATCATAGCTTCACTGTGACATCAGTCTTGCCACTGACATCATAACTGTGATCTCACAGCCTTCACAATGATATCACCACTCGGTGATACCACAGCCGCTCAATGATTTCAAAGCCTCACGGTGGCATTATAGCCTCACAAGTAACATCCCAGCCTCACTGTTATATCTCAGACTCATCAATCACATCAGCCTCACTTCTGACATCATAGAGAAACCACTGAAATCTCAGACAAACTGTAATGTCATAGTCTTTCACCATTGATATGAAAGCCTCACTGTGATATCACAAAGTCATGGTAAAATCACCATGTCATAGTGACATCACAGCCTCTCCTCAGTGTGACTGCACAGCTTTGCAACTGACATTCTAGCCACACTGTGAAATCCAAGCATCACAGCCTCATGGACATCTCACAGAATCAGCCTTGACATCAGAGCCTCACTGTGACATCTCAGTGTCACAGTGACCTCACAGCCTGCCCACTGACACCGAAGGCTCACTTATTACATCATAGCCTCATTGTGGCATCAGTCTTGCCAATGACATCACAGTCTCACCGTGACATCACAGCTTCCAGTGATATCACTTCATGGTGACATAACAACCTTCACAGTGATATCATAGCCTCAATGTGACATCACAGCATTACCACTGACATCATAGCCTCAGTGTGACATCAGCCTTGCAACTGACATCACAGTCTCACTGTCATTTCACAGACTCCACCTTGACATCACTAACTCCCTGTGACATCACAGGCTCATGGTGACACTACAGCAACAGTGACATGTCAGCTTCACTGTGATATCACAGCATCACTGGTGACATCACTGTTGCAGTTCACCTGCATGGTTGTTGATAAATGACCATCAAACAGCTTAAGGGAACTATGGTTTATTGGTTCCTGGTTACAGTTCTCGGTCCAGCTTGACGGAGAGCACACACCAACACCAGGGCTGAAGGAACTGGCCACACCATCACCACATAACGGCTGAGAGATGTACCCACAGATGTTAAAAGTTATCTTAAAAATATAAATATATTTCATAAACAAATTTAAAATAGTCTCATTAAAATTTCAGTTATTAAAATGTTGGAACTAAGTCTTTCTTTAAATATGCCAAATAAAAATCTTTAATATTCCAAATAGAATCATTGAAACATGAGAAAACAACTTCAGACCAAAGTCCAGCAAATTGCCACATCCTGTACTTCAATGTCCATCTTCTGTTTCTTTTTATAGTCAAGATGGCTCAAAGATTTCTAGGCATTCCCATTCCCTGTTTGTAGCTCAAAGTTATAAAAGCAGAGGTCCTCGAACCAGGCTTTATCCACTCACAGGCATCCTCAGAGGCAGTCCCACAGTTCTGGCATCTCAAACACTCTGGGTTCACTTCTGAAGCTATAAGTTTCACCTTCTATTGCAGGAACTCTACGCCTGCCACTTGGTTCCAAGCTTTTGCTGGTTTCCATGAATCCCTCAAACTGTTCACCAAAACCAGTACCACCTGGGGCAAGGCTGCCAGACTCTGGGCAAGTTTGAAATGTAGCTTAGTCCACTCAAACTACAGCTGTACCATGTTTTATGGCTGATGCTGGAAAAAACTCTTTTAGGCAGCCAAACATCCAAAGGGCTTGTTTAACTTGGGCTTTCAACCCCTGAAGGAATTGAGTTTCCAAACCACGAACTTGCCATATGGTGGTTTTCATGTCTTCCACCGTCCCAGTGCAAGTCACTAGATTTTCCTTCACTGATACTCATTGTTGCAATAGCAGCAGATATTCTGCTGCCTGCCCTTTGCACATCCAAACTTTTAAGGCTGCCAACACAGCTCTCCACTGTCAAGCAAACCAGTCCATCATCTTTAAATTCAGCTTTACCAAAGTCCTTGTTCCCATCATCACAAATTAGGCCCAAACAATCTCTCTCAGAAATTGGCTCACTAAACTCTGAAGAACGAATGGTATTTGTAATTCCACAAAGTGAAAATTCTCAAGCATTTCTAACTTTGTCCACCAGAAACATTCAAAAGTCACAAAATCCACATAGTCATATTTATCAGTAACACCCCACTTCCTGGGCACCAAATTCTGTTGCAGTTCACCTGCATGTTTGCTGATGAATGACCATCAAACGGTTTAAGGGAACAAGGGCTTATTCTCTCTTATGATTGCTGCTTACAATTCTCAGTCCAGCTTGACGGAGAGCACACACCAAAACCAGGGCTGAGGGAACTGGCCATACGATCACCACATAATGGCTGAGAGATGGACAACAGTCAAGTTGACACCTGTGCTTAAATATGACACAGCCTCACTGTGACATCACAGCCTCAAATTTGAGATTATAACCTCATTGTGACATTACAGCCTCACTATGACATCACAGGCACACCTCTGAAATCATTTCCTAACTATGACATCACAGCATCAACTCTGACATTATAGCCTACCTGTTTTATCACAGCATCACTATTACATCACAGACTCACCTCTGAAATCATAGCCTCAATACGACATCATATCCTCATCACTGACATCCTACCTAGCTTCACTATGGCTCCATAGCCTCATTAGTGATCTCAGGCTCACTGAAACATGACAGCCTCCCTGTAACTCCGCAGTGTTGCTATTGACATCCTCACTAAGACATCACAACTTCCCCAGTGACCTGACAGCCTTATTGTGACATCACAGTCATATGGATATCATGCATCTCTGTGGCATAAAGCTTCACCTCTGACATCATAGCCTCGCTGTGACATCACAGCCTCAGTGTGATGGCACAGCCTCACCACTGATGTACTAACCTCACTGTGAAATCCAAGCATCACCCTGACTTCACAGCTTCACTGACAAATCATAGAATCAGCCTTGACATCAGAGCCTCACTGCAATGTCACACCCTCACATTGACTTCACTACCTACAAACTGACACCACAGGCTCAACTGTTACATCATATCCTCATTGCGATATCAGTCTTACAACTGACATCACAGACTCACTGTGACATCACAGACTCACGAGTGACAGCACAGCTGGTCAGCAGAGCTGCACCTTTGACATCAGCGCCGCCACTGACATTATTCAGAACACTGACATTACTGCCACAACAAAGACAACACAGACTTTGACATCACAGCCTTACCAGTGTCACTGTCATGTAATGGGTTCACCACTGACATAACAGAATCACCAGTAACATCATAGACTCACTATGACATCTCTCTCACCACTGACATCACAGCCTTATTGTGGCATCACAACCCCACAAGTGGTACCACAGCCCCATTGTGACATCACAGCATCATGGTGCAACACAGACACATGTGACATCACAGACTCACAACTGGTGACATCACAGATTCATTGTGATATCAACCTCACCACTAATATCACAGCCTCACTGTGCCATCCAAATCTCTACAGTCACATAACAACATCACAACATCACTGTGTCATCAAATCCTCACTGTGACATCATTGCCACACTGTTTTCACTGCCTCACTGTGACATTACAATCTGGCAGTGACATCACAGACTCACTGTGACATCACAAACTCTCTGTGACATCAGCCTTGCCACTGATATAATAGCCTCATGGTAACATCACATACACACCTGTGATTTAGCCTCTCTTTGACATCACAGACTCAGTGTGACATCACAGCAACACCACTGTCATCATAGCCTCACAGTGACATCAGCCTTGCCACTGACATCACAGTCTCACTGTGACCTCACAGCCTCCACCGTATAATCATAAAATTACTCTGATATCAGAGGCTCACGATAACACCATAGCCACCCGGTGACATCAAATCCTCATGGTGACATCACAGCCTTACCAGTGACATATTAGCCTCGCTGTGACATCCTACCCTCATCACTCACATCATCCTCATTTTTTTATTTCTTCCATTCATACAATGTTGATAAGTACCCCATTCCCCTTCCTTCCTCCATCCCTCCCTGGATACTCTTTCTCCCTTCCCTCTTTTCCTCTTCCTTTCCCCCTCCCTCCCTTTCTCCCAGTGCCTCCCGCCCCTGTCCTGCCATTCCTGATGCATCCTTTAGTGTGTATGTCTAACTTCCCTCTGGGTCCTCCTCTCTGATAAAATGTAAGGACTCAGTAGCATTGCCTAGAGCTTTCTTTGTGTTTCCCTTTAGAATAGGAACACTGTTGTGGCTGTTAATCCCTTGCCTCTAAGGATCCTAGTGCCTGTAATCCATGCTAGACTTTGAGGGGTCAATGATATGTTGGTCATTGCACAGGTTATGCAAAGTCCTATTATGATTACTTCAGTCCTAACTTACATGGAGTATCTTGCTTATCGCTTCTCCTCCCCATTTTTAAGTTCTTACAATCTTACCGCCACCTCTTCTGCAAATTTCGCTGAGATTTTGGATGGGTAGAGATTAGATTGGTCTGGTTCCAGGTGGTTTAGGTATAATCTCTAATGTTCTGAATTATGATTTGTTGATTTTTTTTGTTTTGCTGCTCCTGCACCGCCCTTACCTCTATCCTGATGAATATTGGATGTCACCTCCTGACCAAAGATAAAAAGCTGTTAAAATAGAGTCTTATTGTAAGAATAAATTCAAAATTAGATGGAATAAGAATAGGGGACTGCAGTGAGGGGGGATCAGTCTCCCATTTGCAAGATGGTTACCTTCTATCTGCAAGGCTGTATGCCCTCCCTTTCTGGTGACATCATACCCAATCAACTGAAAGTGATCAGGAAGGAAAGTATGTGACCTTAACCAGATGTCTCATTACTTACATGCAGTCCATGATGGTGGCCTATTTTCTCTGCTGTAGCATGATCCCCTCTCTCCTTGTTGTTGGAGGGGCCCTTCTTCCCCTTCCCTCTTGTTTATACTCTTTGCAATTACTGTAGGTATTACAGAAGTCCGTCTTTGAGTGAGTCTCTAAGTGGTTTGGTACTAGGATCCACCTATTAGGGAGTACATATGGCTCTTAATTTCAGTGGTTAGGCTGTGATGTCAGAAGTGAGACGGATGTCAGTGATAAGGATGTGATGTATCAATGAGGCTACGATTTCAGAGGTGAGCCTGTGATGTCATAATAAGGCTGTGATGAAACAGTGAGGCTATAACATCAGAGTCGACACTGTGATGTCACAGTAGGGAAATGATTTCAGAGGTGAGCCTGTGATGTCATAATGAGGCTGTCATGTCTCAGTGAGGCTGTAACCACAGAGGTGAGACTGTGATGTCACAGTAAGGCTGTGTTGTCACCAGTAATGCCATGATATAACAGTGAGGCTGTAATGTCAGTGGAGTGAGACTGTGACATCAGAGTGAGGATGTGATTTCAGTGGTTAGGCTGTGATATCAGAATAAGGCTGATGTAAATGATGAGGATAGGATGTCACAGTGAGGCTGCGATGCTGCCATGAAGCTTTGATATAACCGTGTGGCTGTTGTGTCCATGAGCCTGTGATGTCACAGGGAGTTGTTGATGTCATGGTGGAGGCTGTAAGGTCACAGTGAGACTGTGTTGTCTGTGGCAAGGCTGATGTCACAGTGAGGTTATGTCATATGTGTGCATGTGATGTCACAATGAAGCTATTATGTCAGTAGCAAGGCTGATGTCACAGGAAGGCTCTGTTGACACAGTGATGTTGTGATGTCACTGGAAATGTTTTGATGGCACAGTAATGCTGTAAGGCTGATATCACAATGAGGTTGTGAAATCACTGTGTGATGTCAGTGGTAAGACTGATACCACTATGATGCTATGATGTAACAAGTGAGCTTGTGGTTCCAGTGGGCAGGCTGGATGTCAGTGTGAGGTTGTGATGCCACTGTGAGGCTTTGATGTCATTGTGTGGTTGTGGTGTCACCATGAGCCTGTGATGTCACAGGGAGTTGGTGATATCACAGTGAAGGTTGTGAGGTCACCATGAGGCTGTGATGTCACTGTAAGACTGTGATGTCACAGTGAGGCTGTGATGTCACAGTGAGGATTTGATGTCACAGTGAGGCTGTAATATCACAGGGTAGCTGTGAGGTCAGTGTATAGGCTGTAATTTCAGAAGTGAGACTTATGTGTGAGAAGAGATAGAGATGTTACATTGAAGATGTGATATAACTGGTGAAGTTGGGATGCCACAGTGTGGTTAGGATGTCACCATGAGGCTGTGGTGTCCCTGGTGAGGCTGTGATATTATGGTGAACCTGTCATATTAGTGGTTGGGCTGTGATGTCACTATGAGTCTATTCTGGCACAGTGTGGGTATGATGTCACAGTGAGGTTGTGATGTCAGAGTGAGTTTGTGATTTTAGGAGTGACTGTGTTTTCACAGGGAGACTATGTCATTAGTGAAGCTGTATTGTTATTGGGGAGGCTCTAATGTCACAGTGAGTTTATTGTGTCAAATTGAGTATGTGATGTCACAGTGAACCTATGATGTTGAAGTGAAGGTCTATGTCACAGTGATGCTTTTATGGCACGGGATGTCTTTTATGTCACAATGAGGCTGTGATGTCACTATGAGGTTGTGATGTCACTGGGGAAGTTGTTATTTCACAGTGAGTTTTTGATGTGAATAGCTACACTGTGGTGTCACAGGGAGGCTGTCATGTTTCAGTGTGCCTGTGAGGTCAGTGTTGAGATTTTGCAGTCACACTGAGGCTGTGATGTTAGAGGAGAGGCTGTGTTGTCACTGTGAGTCGGTGATATTATCATGAGGATGTGATATCGCAGTGAGGCTGTGATATCAGTGACATCACAACATCACTGTGTGGTCAGAGCCTCACTATAATATCATAGCCGCACTATGTCCTCACAGCCTCACTTTGACATTACAATCCGACAGTGCCATCACAGCCTCACCACTGTTATGACAGGGACACCGTGATATTACAACCTCACCAGTGACACAGCGGCCTCATAGTGACATCAAAACCTCACTGTGGAATCACAGCCTCATCAGATATATCACATCGTCAATGCAACATCTAAGCCTCATCTCTCACTTCAGTCTCACTTCTGAAATCACAACCTAACCACTGAGTTCACAGCCTCACTATGACATCACAGCCTCATGGTAATAATATGCCCTCACTGTGACTTCACAACCTCATGGTGACATCACAGCCTTACTATGATATCACAGGCTCAACTCTGAAATCATAGCCTCATCACACCCTTATCACTCACATCCTATCTAGATCCACTATGAAGCCACAGCCTCACCACTGACCTCACAGGCTCACTGAACATGATAACCTCCCTGTGACACCACAGTGTGGCTATTGACATCACCCTCAAGCGACATCATACCCTTATCACTGACATCCTACCTAGATGCACTATGGCACCACAGCCTCACCACTGACCTCATAGGCTCACTGAAACATAACAGCCACCCTGGGACACCACAGTGTGGCTATTGACATCACAACATCGCTGTGACATGACACCTTCCCCAGTGACATCACAACCTTACAGTGGGCATAGAGAGTTCACAGTGGTTATAGCTCATAATGATCATGGATGGTTTACAGTGGCCATAGTTCACAGTGGTGATAGAGATCTCATAATCGTCAAAAAGAGCTCATGATGGTCATAGCTCACAGTGGTTCATAGCCCAAAGTGGTCATAGAGAGCTCACAGTGGTCACAGAGAGGTCATAGTGATCACAGTTCATAACTCACACAAAGAAATCACAGTAATCATATCTCATAGTGGTCATAGAGAGCTCATAGTGGTCACAGAGAAATCACAGTAATCATAGCTCTTAGTGATAATAGAGAGCTCACAGGGGACATACTCACATTGGTCATAGAAAGCTTATAATGACATTGAAAGGTCAGGGTGGTCATAGATCATAAAAGTCATTAAGAGCTCACAGAGGTCCCATAGATGGGTTCATAATTGTCACAAAGCGCTCACAGTGGTCATAGCTTATAATGGTCATAGAGAGCTCACAGTTGTCATCAAGAACTCACTGTGTGTGTAGAGAGCTCACAGAGATCATAGAAATCTCCTGGTGACAAGGCTCCCTCTTGAAATGCTGAGCTTGCTATGGTCATAGAACATAGCAGTCATAGAGAGCTCACAGTGGTCACAGAGAGTTAACAGTTTTCATAGAGAGCTCACAGTGGTCATAGAGTTGACAGTGGTCATTGAGACCTCATTGTGGTCATAGAAAGCCCATGGTGGTCATAGTTCAAAGTGGTCATAGAGAGTTCATACTGGATACAGAGAGCTCACAGTGGTCATAGCTCATAATAGTCACAGCGAGCTCACAGTGGTTATACAGAACTCATAATCATCATAGAGTGCTCACAATCTCCATAGCACACAGTGTTGATAGAGAGCTTACTGTGGTCATTGATCATAGTGGTTATAGAAATCCCACAGTAGTCATAGCATATAGAACATAGTGGTTATAAAGAGTTCATAATGGTCATCATAGCAATAGATCATAGTGATCAAAGAAAGTTCACAATTGTCATAGAGAGCTAACAGTGGTCATAGCTCACATTGGTCATAGACAACTCATAATGGACATTGAGCATTTAGGGCGGACATAGTTCATAGAGGTCATGGAGAGCTCATAATGATCATAGAAACCTCATAGTGCTCACAGAGTGCTCACAATGGCAACAGAGAGTTCACAATGTTCATAGTTTAAACTGGTCATAGAACGTGCACAGTGGCCATAGAGAGCTCACAGAGTTCATAGAGAGTATACAATGTTATACAGAGGTTACAATAGTTAACAATAGTTAATAAAGAGTTCACAGTAGTCAAAGAGGGCTGACAGTAGACATAGAGAACTCACAGTGGTGATAGGTAGCTAATAGTGGTCATAGAGGGCTCACAGTGGTCATAGAGTTGAGAGTGGTCATTGAGACATCATTGTGGCCATAGAGAGCTCATGGTGGTCATAGCTCACGCTGGTGACATACAGCTCATACTGGTCACAGTGGCCATAGAGATCTCAGAGTGGTCATAGATCATAGTACTCATAGAGACCTCACAGTGGTCAAAGAGACCTCACAATAGTCATAACTCATAACTTTCATAGAGAGCTCACAATATTCATAGCTCATAGTGATCACAGAGAGCTCAGAGTGGTCATAGTTTTAGTAGTCATAGAGAACTCATAGTCATCACAGAGAGTTGAAATTTATCATAGCTCATAGTTGTGTTACAGAGATTATGGTGGTCACAGATCACAGTGATCATACAGAGCTCATAATTGACATAGAGAGCTCACAATGCTCAAAGCTCACAGTGGTCATGAAGAGCTCACAGTGTTCATAGTTCATAGTAGTAATACAGAGCTCATAGTGGTCATAGACATCATATAGTGATCATACCTCATATTGATCATAGAGAGGTCATAATGTTCATAGCTCACAGGGGTCATAGAGAGTTCAGAGTGGTCAAAGTTCACAAACAGCCATAGAGAACTCATAAAAGACATAGAGAACTGACCATGCTCAAAGTTCATAGTGGTCGTAGAAAGCATATGCTGGATATAGAAGGCTCACAGTGGTCATAGCTCAACGTGGTCACAGCTTATAGTCGACATAGATCATCGTGGTCATAAAGAACATATAAATGTCATAGAGAGCTCAAATTTGTTATAGTTCATAGTGGTGATGTAGAGTTAATAGTGCTCATAGCTTACTGTGGTCATAAAAAGCTCACAGTGGCCATAGAGTACTCACAGTAATCATAGAGTTATAGTGCACATAGAAAGCACACTGTGGTCATAGAAAGCTCCCAGTGTTCACAGATAGCTCACAGTTGTAATAGAAAACTCATAGTGGTCATAGTTCACAGAGATATTAGGGAGCTTCTAGTCATCATAACTCATAATGGTCATAGAGAGCTCATAATGAATGTTGAGAGATCACAGTGGTCATAATTCAGAGATGTCATAAAGAGCTCATAATGGTCATAGATTATCGTGGTCATAAAGAACATAGAGTGGACCTAAAGAGCTCATAGTGGTCATAAAGATCCCCCAGTCATCATAGATAAGTGCTCATAAAGAGCTCACCATGGTCAATGAAGTCTCTTAGGGATCATAGCACATAGTGATAATAGATAGATCACATTGGTTATAGATAACCTACAGTCTTAATAGCTCATAGTGGTTATAGAAAACACACAGTGGTCATAGTTCACAGTGGTCACAGAAAACTCATAATCTTCATAGAGAGATCAAATTGGTCTTAGCTCATAGTGGTGCAGAGCTAACAGTGGTCAGAGTGGTCATAGAATGCTCACAGAGTACATAGCTCTAGTGGTCATAGAAAGTTCACAGTTCTCATAGATTATAGTGATCATTGAGAGCTCATAGTGCTCACAGAGAGATCATAGTTGTGATAAAGACTTCACAGTACTCACAGCAAATAGTAGTCATAGAGAGCTCATCATGGACATACAGAACTCATGAGGGTCAAACCTTGGGAAGAGCTCACAGTGGTCACAACACATAGTGGTTACATAGGCTCACATTGGTCATAGTTCACAGAGCTCATAGAAAGCTCACAATGGTCACAGAATGCTTGAGCTCAAAGTGATTACAAAGAGATCACAGTATCAGAGAGTGCTAACAGTGGTCATAGCTCCTAGTGCTCATAGAGAACTAATAGTGGCTATGCAGGGTTCACATTGGTTATAGCTCACAGTGGACATAGAGAGCTCACAGTGTTCATAGCTCATAGTGGTAACAGAGACCTCAGAGTGGTTATAGATCATTATAGTGGGCCTAGAGAGCTCATTGGTGTCATAGAGAGCTCATAATGGAGGATAAGAGTTCAAAAGTGATCATTCCTCATAGCAGTCATAGAGATGACACAGTGGTCATAGCTCATAGTGGTTATAGAGAGCTCTATGTGATCCTAGCTCACAGTGGTCATAGAGAAATCATAATCATCATAAATATCTCAAAATGGTCATAGGTCACAGTGGGAAAAAGAGCTATCATGGGTCATAGATCATAGTCTTCATAGAGTGCTCACAGTGGTCATAGCTCATAGTCTGCATAGACAGCTTATTGTGGCAATAGAAAGTTCATAGTGGTGATAGCTCATAGTGGTTATGTACACAGTGGCCATAGCTCATAGTGGTCATAGAAAGCTCACAATGGTGACAGAGAGTTCACAGTGGTTATAGTTCACAATGCTTGCAAGAACTCATAGTGGTAATAACTCAGAGTGATCATAAAGAGCTCATAATGGTCATAGAGAGCTCACAGTGGTCATAGCTCATAGTCGACATAAAGAACTCACAGTGGTTATAGCTTGTAGTAATCAAAGAGGTCCCACAGTTATTATAACTCATAATGGTCATATAAACCTCACAGTGTTCATAGAGTGCTCACAGTGGTCATAGGTCATACTGGTTATGGACAGCTTACAATGATCATGGCTCACAGGTGCCATAGACAGCTCAAAATGGACACAGAGAGCTCACAGTGATCATAGCTCATAGTGGTCACAAGGAGCTCACAGTGGTCATAGAGATCACACAGTGGTCACAGCACACAGAGGATCTTTAGAGCTCACAATGGTCATAGAGAGCACTAAGTTTTCATGCAGTGCACATAGTGCTTATAGCTCACAGAGATCATTGAGAGATCTTAGTGGTCATTGCTCACAGTGGTCATAGAGATCACACAGTGGTCATAGCTCACAGTGGTCATAGAGAGCTCACAGTGGTTATAGTTCATATTGAGATCACAGTGGTCAGAGCTTACAGTGGTCATAGAGAACTCATAATCGGCATAGACAGCTCACAATGGTCATAGCTGGTCAGGGTGATGAAGAGATCACAGTGGTCATAACTCACCTTAGTCATAGAGAGGTCATACAAACCATAGAGAACTCATAGTAATCATAAGTCATAGTGAATATAGAGAGCTCATAGTGGTCCTACCTCATAGATCCCAAAAAGAGTTCATAGTGGTCATAGCTCAAAGTGCTCATGGAGAGCTTGTAAAGTTCATAGAGAAGCATAGAGTTCATAACTCACAGTGGTCATACAGAGCTCAGTGGTCACAGCTCATAGTCGTAATAAAAAGCTCATAATGGACAATAAAATATCACAGAGCTCATAACTCATAGTGGTCACAGAGATCACATAGTGGTAACAGATATTAGTGGTCATAGAGAGCTTACAATTACTATAGACAATTCATAGTGCTTATAGCATACAGAGGTCGTTGAGAGCTTATAGTGGTCATAATTCACAATGGTTATAGATAGCTCAGTGGTTATAGAAAGCTCATAATGCACATAGCTTACAGTGGTCAAAGAAAGCACACAATGGACAATGAGGGCTCACAGTGGTCATAGATACTAGAGGAAAAAAGGAGTTCACAACAGTCATAGTTCATAATGGTCATAAAGAGCTCACAGTAGTCATTGAGAACTCACAGTGGTCACAGTTCATAATGGACACAAAAACATCGCAGTGGTCATAGCTAATAGTGGTCTTAGAGAGCTCACATTGTTCATAGATTGCATTGCTCATAGAGAGGTGCAAGGGTCATAGAGAGCTCACATTAGTCTTAATGGTCAGTTAGCATAGAAAGCTCATAATGGACATAGAGAGCTCATAATAGCTCTCATTGTTTATACAAGTCATAAAGGGCTCACAGTAGTCAGAACGCATAGTGGCCACAGAGAGCTCACAGTTGTCACAAATCATAGTGCTCACATAGAGAGCTCAAGTGGTAATAAACAGGTTACAGTAGACATGGAGATATCACAATTTTCATAGAGAGATAACAGTGGTCATAGCTCACAGAGATCATTTACAGTTCATAATAGTCATAGCTCATAGTGGTCAGAGACAGCTCATAATGGACATAGAGCTCACAGTGCTTTGAGAGCCCAGTGTCCATAGATCATAGTAGGCATAGATAGCTCACAGTGGTTATAGCTCATAGTGGTCATAGAAAGGACACAGTGGTTATAAATTGATCACAATTTTCATACAGAGCTCATAATTGTCATAGCTCACAGAGACCATTTAGAGCTCATAGCAGTCATAACTCATTATGGTCATGACCTTTTAGTGGTCATAGGTCACAGTGGTCATAGAGAATTCATAATCATTCTAAAGAGCTCAAAATGGTCATAGATCATAGTGGTGGTAGAGAGCTAACAGTGGTCATAAATCATAGTGGTCATAGGGAGCTCACAATGGTCATAGCTCAAACTGATGATAAAAAGATCACAGTGGTCATAGGTCATAGTGATCATAGAGAGATTACAATGGTCAGAGCTCCTACTGATCATAGACAGTTTGTAGAAGTCATAGAGAGCTCACAATGGTCATAGATCATACTGTTAATAGAGATCTCAATGTAGTCACAGATCACAGTAGTCATAAAGAGCTCATAATTGATAAGAGTTCACAGTGGTCATAGCACTTAGTGGTCTGAGTGATCACACAGTGGTCATAGCTCATAGAGGCCACAGAATACTCACAATGTTATAGAGAGCTCACAGTTGTCATACAGTGTGCCTAGTTCTAATACCTCACAGACAATATTGAGTGCTCTTAATGGTGATTGCTCACAGTGGTTATAAGAGATCACAGGAGTCAAAGCTCATAATGGTCATGAATAACTCACAGTGGTTATAGCTCATAGTGGTCATAGAGAGCTCATAATTGACATAGAGAACTCACAGTGGTCATAAAGACCTCAAAGTATTCATAGTTCATAGTGTACAGGGGAACTCACTGTGGACATACGTCATACTGCTCATAGAGAGCTCACAGTGGTTATGGATGACTCACAATGTACACAGAGAGCTCAAAGTTGTCATAGAAAGCTCATAGTGCTCATAGCTCACAGTTTCTTTGAGAGCTCATAATTTACACAGAGAGCTCAAAGTTGTCATAGTTCATAGTGGTCATAGAGGGTTCACAAATGTCATAGCTCATAGTTGTCACAGAGCATGAAGGTCCCTTTCCCTTTCTCTGTGTTTGTTAGAGTTGTCATAGATCATAGTTGTACTAAAGTGCTCATAATGGTCATAGAGTACTCATAGTGGACATGTGTAGGAGGAACGGACAATGATTGTGCCACAGAGGCTTCCATACAAAAAGGCTACTTGGACTCCTCCCTCCTGCTAAGCATACAAATCTCACGAGACTACAAATCTCACGAGACTACACATTCTCCAGAGCAAAGACAGTTGGTGCTGTTAAACCACCTGACTGAGAGGACCAATCTGAACAGGAAAACTCAGCAAAGATTCACACTGGGACTTATGGGATGTCGGGTGGGGTATATAAGCAGCCTGATACTTAAAAATAAATGAGTCGCAAGCCTGAGAGCCTTCTTTGCCAATCGCCTGCTCCTGGAGTCTGTGCTGTTGACTTCGCGCCAGCTTATTCTCACCCCCAAGGGTCTCCATGAGTCCCGTTACAATGTTACATTGTTACATCTGTAACAGTTACTTTGTTACATCTGGCGCCCAACGTGGGACTTCCCCAGAGACCCTTTCCTCGTTTCAGCACCAGTGTGAAGCACTGTGCCCCCTTCAGCAGTTTTTCGGTAAGCTGGCCCCTTTGTGTTTTTGTCTTTGTGTTTGTTAGTCTACCGATAGGGAGCATACAATTGTGGCCTAGGAACCACAGAAGTTCCCTACTATACGTTCCTTGTCTCATCTGTTCCTTTTTAGTCTTGTCTCTGTTTAAAAAAAAAAATAACCTGTAACACTTCAAGTTGGAATTCTTAAAGGATATTAGTAACTGAAACTCCCATTTTGTTAAGTTCTGTTTATTTACAGAAGAAACATTATAGATGCTGATGTCTCAAGTTTTATCAAATGCTTTTAATTATTGATAAAAGAGACATTCTTATGAAGATTAAAATAATTGTAGCAATTGCTTAAATTTTCATTGGAGAAAGTTAAATGAGAGATATTCTATTTTATTTGACTAGATCATTTGGTAGTATTTGGTCTCTAGGCCAATTATTATTATAATGGGCCAAGACAATAATTTCTACCAGCATTATAAAAAGCCATACAGAAATATTCATCTCTAAGACTGCCATAAATTTACGCTAAATCCATACTCCTTGGAGAAAATAACTGGTTTTCTCTAAAACACAAGAGTAGATGCTATCTTAAAATTTGAGCTATATAAAACACCATAATTTGATCTGCCCCAACTGGAAGTTTCCTTAGAATAACATTTTCTTGTCATATATCTGTCACCCAGGAAAATCCAGTTAAAAATGGAAATATGCATATTTAACAGTTTTATTACAATAGGACTGGCTTTGGTTTTTCTTTGCTTTTTTGCTCTTAGTTTAGAATTATTTTAAAGAATATCATGTCAACCAACCTTAATCCATTTGCTTCATTTCCTGACTCTAGAAAAAGACGTTTGACCAAACAAGGCTGATGAAAGATATTTTTGAGGTTATTTCCAAAGGAATTTTAGAAAAGTTGCTCTTACTATACAGGAGAAGCAAAGATCTTTCAGTTTTATCTTTAATAATAAAGATTGGTTTGAGTAAGAGGTAGGCAAAAGAGGTATGCAAGATTTGGACAGGTAATGTCCTATTTCTTTCATTTGAACAAGTGGATCTAGTTATTACTGAAGCAGGTGGATTGGAAGGTAATAAGAATTTGACAATAACATAAAATAATAAATTCTTACTTTTGGTTGTTAATAATAAAAAATAATAATAACCCCCACAGATGGAATCCTTACTCAGCGGCCAGGGGAAAAAGACATTACTTATGTCCTCCCCAACCTTGGCTTGGTGCAGCTGGGTGAACTCTTGGGGCTCTTAAAGATTTTTACTAAATGCCAATTAGAACCTGTTATAAATACTGGACTTTCTTGCCTCACAATACTCCCCTGCCTGTCCAATGGAGGGATCCTGTTACACTGCTATGGCAGTGACCTGATCCCTTATTAACCCGGGGTTGAGGATATGCTTGTGTCTTCCCTCAGGATTCCACTTTGCCAACATGGGTGCCAGCTCGAGATGTAAAACTGACAACAGAGATTGTGAAGCCTTCCTGGGAACCAGATTCATAAAATGAGTAAATCTGTGGCCACGTCAATATTTTTTTATTTCGCACTTCAATATATTTTATTTCTGTTGCATGCTTTTTTTTTAATTTCTGTTGTGCACTGATTTTTATTTTTACATTTCTATTGTGCACTGATATTTTTTTGACATGCCATTTTTAAAAACATGTATGCATATTTACTTTTGGTAACATCTAAAGCCTTAACTACTTATGTTCTATATCGATCATTGTTTCTTACTTGATTTTAATTTTAAATGGATTGTAAAATTTTCTTTTATGAAGTATATTGTTTAATCTCTCACATCTCTCAGCAGTTCTCCATCAATAAGACTGGACCATAGTGCCCCTAGGGACATGGTTCAGACTTGAATTACAGAGATTTGTGAAGCTTTGGTCTAGTCTACTATCTACATATCCTTCCATGCCTCCTTCAAAGGCTGGTAGCCAATGACGGGTAAGATCCTGTGAGGCAGGACGACCTAAGACAGGCACGGTCTGTAATGCTGGATGCCTTCTGAGGCGGGGTCAACAAGGTCAAAGCAAAGAACTCTGGCTCCCGCTGGCTGTCAAAAGTAAATAAAAAGGATGGATATATAGGAGGAACAATGATTGTGCCACAGAGGCTTCCATACAGAGAGGCTACTTGGACTCCTCCCTCCTGTTAAGCATACAAATCTCATGAGACTACAAATCTCATGAGACTACAAATCTCACGAGACTATGCCTTCTCCAGAGCA
Organism: Typhlomys cinereus; assembly: GCA_023101885.1. Taxonomy (NCBI): domain Eukaryota; kingdom Metazoa; phylum Chordata; class Mammalia; order Rodentia; family Platacanthomyidae; genus Typhlomys; species Typhlomys cinereus. The sequence continues at coordinate 7,670,804 of JALPQD010000058.1, forward strand.
AAGAAAGTTGGTGCTGTTAAACCACCTGACTGAGAGGACCAATCCGGACAGGACAATTCAGGAAAGATTCATGCTGGGACTTATGGGATGTCAGCAGCCTGATACTTAAAAATAAATGAGCTGCAAACCTGAGAGCCTTCTTTGCCAATCACCTGCTTCTGGAGTCTGTGCTGTTGACTTTGTGCCAGCTTATCCCCACCCCCAAGGGTCTCCATGAGCCCCCGTTACACTGTTACATTGTTACATCTGTAACAGTTACTGTCTTACAGACATACATAGGTCATAGTGGTCATGAAGAGCTCGTAAAAGTCTTAGAGAGCTCATAGTGGTCATAGCTAATAGTGCTCATAGAGAACTCAGACTGTTCAAAGGGAGCTAACACTGTTCATAGAGAGCCCATAGGGGTCACAGATCAAACTGGTCATAGAAATTTCACAATGGTCACAGTTCCCAGTGGTCATAGAGGGCATATAATGGACAATAAGAGCTCACAGTAATCATATCTCATAGTGAACATAGAGATCACAGAGTAGCTATAGGCCACAGTTGTCATAGAGAGATCACAGTGGTCATAGAGAGTTCACATAACACTCATAATTCATAAAGGTCATTAAGAGCTCTTAGGTGTCATTGCTCACAGTGGTCATAGAAAGCTCACAGTGGTCATAGGTCATAGTGCTCATAGACAGCTCACAGTGGTCTATAGAGGTCATACTGGTTTATAGTGCTCACACTTGTCTTTGCCGATAGTGGTCATAATGAGCTCATAATGGTCATAGTGGTCACAGTGGTCATAGAGAGCTCACAGTTGTCATAGAGACATCACAGTTGTCATAGAGAACTCACAGTGGTCATAGCTCATAATGGTCATAGCACCTAGTGGACAATGAGAGCTCACAATAGTCATAGGTCGTAGATAGCTCACATTTGGTTATAGATTGTTAACAGTGGTTATAGCTCATTGTGGTCATAGAGAGCACAAAGTGGTCATAGATCATGGTGGTTCTAGAGAGCTCACAGTTGTTATAGACAACTCACAGTGCTAATAGTTTACAGAGGTAATTGATATCTCACAGTGGTCATAGCCCACAATGGTTATAGTGAGCTCACAGTGCTCATAGCTCACAGTGATCATAGAGAGCACACACTGGACACAGAGTGCTCATGGTAGTCATATCTCATAGTGGTCAAAGAGATTTTGTAGTGGCCATAGAGAGTTCCCAGTGGAGATACAGAGCTCACAGTGGTCATAGCACTTAGTAGTCATAGGGAGCTCATGATGGACACAGAGAGCTCACAGTGGTGATAGCTCACAGTGGTCATAGAGAACTCATAATCATCATAAAGAGCTCACAATGGTCATAGGTATTAGTAGTGATAAAGAGTTAATTATGGTCATACATCAGAATGTTTATAGAGTGCTCACACTGGTCATAGAGAACTCATAGTGATAAAAGAGAACTCACAGCCATCATAGATGAGAGAGATCATAGAGAGATCACAATGGTCATAGAGAACTCACAGTTGTCATAGTTTGTAGTAGTCATAGGGAGTAATAATGGACATAGAGAGCTCACAGAAGTTATAGATAATAGTTGGTCTAAAGAGCTCATAGTGGTTATAGAGAACTCACAGTCGTCATAGATGAAAATGCTCATGAGAGCTCACCATGATCAAAAAGAGCTCACAGTGTTTATAGCTCACAGGGGTCATAGAAAGCTCACAGTCATCTTAGAGATCTCACAGTAGTCATACTTCACAGTGATCATAGAGAATTCATAATTGACAATAAGTGCTCACAGTTGTCATAGCTCATAATGGTCATAGAGATCACAGTGTTCTTAGCTAATAGTGATCAGAGAGCTTATAATGAGTAGTAATAGGGAGCTAACAATCATCAGTGACAACTCATAGCTCTCAGAGATCACAGAGGAAATTGAGAGCTCAAGTCATAGCTCACAATGGTCATAGAGAGATCATAGTGGTCACAGAGAGTTCAATGTGTTCATAGCTCACAGAAGTCATAGAGAGCTCACAGTGGTCATAGCTCCTAGTAGCCATAGACAGCACACAGTGGTCATAACTCAGAGTCATCATAGAGAGCTCACAGGGGTCATAGCTTATAGTGGTCATAGGGAGCTCATAATGGTCCAGGGGCCTCGAAGTGGTCATAGCTCATAGTGGTCATAGACAGTTCACAATGGTCATGTCACATGATGGTCATAGAGAGTTCTCTGTAGTCATAGCTCATAGTAGTCAAAGAGGGCTCACAGTTTTCAGAGATTGCAGTGGTCTTAGAATGCTAATAGTGGTCATATCTCATAATGATCATACAGAGTTCATAGTGGTCATAGAGAGCTCACAGTGGTCAAAGCTCATAGTGCTCATAGAGAGCTTCATGGCGTTCTTATATTATGGAGGTCATAGAGAGCTCACAGTCAGGAAGCTCACTGTATCATAGAGAGCTCATAGTGCTCATAGCTCATAGTGGTTTTAGAGAGCTTAAAATGGTCATAAAGAACTCACAGTGGTAATCGTGAAGTAACAGTGATCATATAGTGCTCACAATGAACATAGATTGTTAACTATGGTCATAGAAAACTCACAATAGTCATAGCTCACAGTGGTCATAGACAGCTCAGAGTTTTCATAGTTCATAATGGTCATAGTGAGCTCACAGTGTCACACAGAACTCACAGGGGTCATGGAGAACTCACAGTGGTCATAGAGAGTTCAAAGTGGTCATAGAGAGATCACTGTGGTCATAGAACTCTCACAGTGGTAATAGAGCGCTCACAGTGTTTATGGACAGCTCACAATGGTCATAGATAGCTCACAGTGGTAATAATTAGTGGTCATAAAGAGCTTATATTGGCAATAGAGAGCTCATAGTGGTTATAACTCAGTGGTCATAGAGAGGTAATAATATACATAATGCGATCACAGTAGTCATAGCTAATAGTGGTCATAGAGAGCTAACAATCGTCATGCTCAGAGTGGTCATGGCTCATACTGGTCATAGAGAAGTCACAGTGGTCATAGAGAACTCATTGCTGTCATAAAGAGCTCACAATGGTCATAGAGAGCTCACAGTGTAAGACCAGTCATAGTGGTCATACATAGCTTAGTGGTCATATAGAACTCAAAGTGGTCACAGAGAGCTCAGGTTGGTCATAGATCACAGTGGTCCTAGGGATCGCATAATGGTCATAGAGAGATCACAGTGGTCATGGAGCACTCACAGTGATCATAGAGAGCTCACAGTTATCATAGCTTATACTGGTCATAGAGCACTTATAGCGGTCATAGAGATTTCACAGCATTCAGAGCTCATAGTGGTCATAGAGTACTTGCAGTGGTCACAGAGAGCTAATAATGTTCATACTGTTATCACAGTGATCAACCTCATAGGAGTCATACAGAGCTAAGGCTCATAATATTGTGACAGAAGTCCTACCTCATAGTGGTCCAAGAGAACTCACAATGATCATAGCTCATAGTTGCCACAGAAAGCTCACAGTGGTCATAGATCATACTGGTCTTAGAGAGCTCATAGTGGTCATGGAGAGGGTACGGTCATCAGATGTATCAAAGTGGTCATAGAGAAGTTCATAGTGGCCATAGGGAGCTCACAGTGATGATAGATAACAGTGGTCACAGAGAGTAACAGAGTTAATAGAGAGCTCAAAGTGATCATAGAGAGGTCAAAATCGTCAGAGATTTCACAGTGGTGATAGGGAGCTTACCCTGGTCATAATGTATAGTTGTCATACAGACTCAGATAGCCCATAGTTCACAGTGGTCATACAGAGCTCATATTTTCATAATTCTTACTGCTAACAAAGAGATCATAATTAGTCATAGTTCACAGACATCATAGAGAGCACATAATGATCATAGAGAGTTGATAATGGCCATAAAGGGCTCACAGTAGTCATGGAGAGCTCACAGTGATCATAGACAGCTCTCAGTGGTCATGAATTATACTGGTCTCAGAAAGCTCATGGTGGTTTTAGAGACCTCACAGAAGTCATGGTTCATAGTTGTTTTAGAGAGCTCACAGTGGTCAAAGCTCAGAGTGGTCATAGAGAGCTCAAAGTGGTCATGTAGAGGTCACAGTCATCAGAGATTTCAATGTGGTCACTGAGAACTCAGAGTGTTCATAGACACCTCACAGCAGTCATACAGGACTCATAGTTGTCATAGCTCACAGTAGTCACAGAGTACTCACAGTGGTCATCCAGAGTTCATAATGGTCAGAGCTCACAATGGCCATAGAGAGGTCACAGTGGTCATAAGTCGTTATAAGGCCTTTCAGAACTCATAATGGTAATAGAGAGCTCACAGTGGTAATAGCTCACAGTGGACATAGACAGCTAATAATGTATGTAGGGATTCCACAGTGGTCATAGGTCGTAGTGGTCTCAAGAACTCATCATGGACACAGAGACCTCACAGTGGTAATAGTTCATACTGGTCATAGAGAGGTCACAGTGTTCATAGATAGTTAACAGTGGTCATAGTGCACTCATAGTTGTAGAGCTCATAGTGCAAATAGAGATCTCACAGTGTTCATAGAGAGCTCATGGATGTCACAGACAGCTCAAAGTTATAATAGGGAGGTCAAAGTTGTCATAGATTACATTGATCACACAGAGCTCATAGTGGACATAGCTCCTAATGCTCTAAGACATCTCTTGTGGCCATAGAGAGCTCAGGGTGGTCACAGATAACTCACAGTCATCACAGAGAGCTCATACTGATTATATCTCAAAGCAGTCACAGAGAGCTCATAGTGGTCATAGCTCACAGTGCTCATAGGGAATGCATAATGGCCACAGATAGCTCACAGTGGTCATAGAGATTTCACAGAGGTCATAGCTTACACTTGTCATAGAGAGCTCATAGTGGTCATAGAGAGCTTACAGTGGTCATAATAGTTGTCATAAAGAACTCAAAGTGGTCCTACAGAGCTCGTAGTGGTCCCAGAGAGCTCAAAGTTGTTACAGAGAGCTCAAAGTGGTATAAGGAGGTCATAGTGGTCATAAATCACTGTGGCCATAGATAGATTATAGTGGTCATAGCTCAGAGTGGCCATAGCGAGCTTTTAATGACCATAGAAAGCTTATGGGGTCATAGATAGGTCACAGTGGTCATTGAGTGTAGGAGGAATGGATAAGGTAGGCCGGAGTTGCCTGAATGGGTTCCATGCAGAAACGCAACTTCCTCAAGCTAGAATCTGCTGTGGTGCATAGTGCTGACCTCAAACTGCCAGACTGAGAGGACCAACTTGGCCAGGACAACACAGCAAAAGCTCCCACTGGAACTAATGGAATGTTGGGTGGGGTATATAAGCAGACCAATATTTGCAATAAACGAGTCTGCAAACCTGAGAGCCTGCTTTGCAACTTGCCCTACTCTGGGAGTTCATGACGTTGACTTCGCACCTGCTTATCAATGCCCCCAAGGGTCTCCACGGGTCTCCGTGGTTCCTGAGACTGCTACATCTGATGCCCCAACATGGGGCTTCCACGGCAGCCCTTTCCTACTCACAGAATACAGCCGTGGCCTGAGAATGATGCAAGTTCCCCACTATGCACAAGACATTTGGGTTCCATACATTCCTTATTTCATCTGATCCTCTTTTGATCTCATCTCTGTTCTTTAGAAAAATGGGCAACCAATGCTCACACTGTTAGAAACCCCAAATACATTTCTTAAAATCCCTCCTAGAGGCTTCAAGGTTAAGACTGCAGGCTTAGAGGAATTTTGAGATGAGTCTGCAGTTTTAGCACTTTGGATCTCTCCAGAGAATATGTGGGAACCTGACCTATGTATGAGGGTGCTTTCCCTTGCTAGAAAAAAAGAGAAAATTAGAGAAATATATTCATCTATTAAATATAAAGTTTCTTAAATGGCAATTTGGTTTTGGGACTAAATTTTAAAGTTTAATCTGCTTTAAATGTTTTTGGTAATTAAGCTAAACTGCTGGACTTAACTAATATGACATCTTGTTTTGAATGGTAAAGTTTTCCTAAATGTTAATCCGCTTTGATAAAGCTTTCAAGAGAAATTTTAAGACAGTTATCAATAACTTGTGCAACTGCCAGTTGCCAGCAAATTATATGTTGTTCATGTGTTTGTATGTTTATAAGTTCTGTGTTTACATGTGTGTCTTGTGTTTCAAAATAAAAAAATCTGTGACCACTTCAAATTTCTTTCATCTCTGTTGCACAGATATATAAAAATTTTGGCATGCCATTTTAAAATACATGTATGCATACCTTAAAATAAGAACAAATAATTTTAGTGACATCTAAGACCTTAACTATTTATGTTTTATATCGATCACAATTGTTTTTCTGATAGATTATAAGTTTTTCTTTAATGGGAGATTATTTAGCTTGATTTTGATCTTTAACATGACTACAAATGAAAATGCTATTAAAGGTCTTGCCACATGTTTCCAAAATAACAAAGCCATTATTGTACAGAATAATTAAACTTGCTCATTCCTCTGACTTCTTTTATAGAATGTTAACCCATCAAAGCTAGCAAACAGTAAAATATAACTGTCTTCTAAAAGATTCATTGGAATTTCTTCCTTCTCCTGGTATGTAAGAGCTCCCTTTCTTGGGGATAAATCTGCTTTCTAATTCCATGCTCCCATGTGTACCCTTACTAAAGTGGAACAAGAATTTCAAGCCTCCACCTTAGCCAGACCCCATTCCCTTGAAACAAAACAGAATCAATATAATCTGGAGCTAGCATAGTCTGTTTTCAGGAGATTCTAAGTGCATTTGGGTCAACTCAGGTTCACGATTCCCTTTTCTTGCAATATTTTGGTCTACATTACTTAAGTAGTTTCTCTGAGATTCCAGATAAATTTATTTTTCAAACAGAAAGGAAGGAAAGAAAAAGAAAAAAAAAAAGGAAATCATAAACATGATATCTGCCTAAGGAAATAGAATACTAGTGGGCATGCCCAAGCTGGCAGATTTGAAATTCCCTTGCAGACAGGGAAAGAAAACAAAACAAAAAAGGTAGGTTTCTGAGAATAATGGAATCAGGTAGCATGTAGCATAAAGCTTCTGTGTAGAGACCCAAGAAAGACAGTTTATGCTGTAGAGTTAAAACCAAAGACATACGTCAGTGGAAAGTTTAGTAAAGTTTTGCTCTTGTCCTAAAAGCTTCCCTGAAGTTAAGCTTAGTGTTTGGCAGAAGAAAATGGCAATGACAAACTTAAAAGAGTTAAACCAGGAAGAAACAGAGAATGTCAGCTCCACTGACAAATCAAAGCTGGATCTACATTTAGATCAGAGCAGTGGTCCTAAGATGATGCTCAGAGATATGTAGAACTTTCCATGTGAGGAAACAATGTCCTCTGCATATGTTCTTTTACATTCCCTTGGTCCCAAAAGACCTGTGCCACTTTGCTTTGGAAGGTCCTGAGTTTGGATCATAGACCCCACGTATACATGCTGGGCAGAAGCGGTCGGCCTGCGTTTCTGGTCCTCGTAGGGTGGAGCCTGTGAATCTCGGCACAGTAAACAAGGAGGAAGCGGAGGCAGTCCATGGTGGAATTCTCCCATAATTCTACACACACACACACACACACACACATACACACACACACACACACACACATACACACACACACATGCGCGCGTGCAATTTAATTAATTAATTAATTAATTAAAAAACAAAAGAATCCAGAAGGAAGAAGCAAACTAATTTAGATTGTTCTGCCCCAAGATTGAGACAGTTTATATATTTTTTGGACAGGCCTTAGAATGCGATCTCAGAGATTTGTAGCTACCAGAGGAGAAAAGTCTTCAATATGTAAATTACTTACAGCTCTTGGCTTTTACATCAGATAAAGGTAGTGCCTATATTAGGCAAGATAATAGGTAGATATTTTAAGGTTAATTTATCTGTTTTTTTTCTTTTAGACCTAAAAGTAGTAAAGTCATCTATCATCTCATCACTTCATAGATGAGGCTCATTGACTACTCACACTTCCTTTGCCCCAACTCAGCAGGAAGTAGCCAGAGCAGTCATCACCCCTCATCCCTTGAGCAGTCTGAGTCCTCAGAAGGTTAAACGGTACAATAGGCAGGTCTAGAACAGTCCTTGCTGGGACAGTCTCTAAGGTCTTTGAAGGTCTTTGACACTCCTGAAGATCATTCCCCAGACCTGGATTCACCCTGAAGAAACACTCCTTCTGAGGAACTGACTAATCAATCCTCCAAGAGATAAGATAGCCAACTTCCCTATGAAGGGATTATGGAAATGAGTTCTCCATATCCAACAAAAAACTTGGTCTTTAGCCCCACCTGGGCCTAAGAGTAAGTGGGTTGGGCCCAATGGGAGTTAACCAACCAGAAAAAACCAGTTTACCTGGGCTTGCCTAGGTGTACAAATATACCTGGCCCTAGCAGCCATCTTTGGCACTCTAGTGCCTCATGGCCCTCTAGTGCTATGAATTCATTTTTAGTTCCAAGCCTGTTTCTCATGGATTTCACAAGTTTTTTCTAGCTGCTTGCATCACATAAGTTAGTTATCTTTTGAGGTAGTTCAAAAATTTTTAAAAGACAAATTTTTGAAGATAACCGACAGAAATTTGGGATATTCTTGCAACAGAAGTTAGAAACTTAAAAATATTAATGGACTAGTAAAGCCTCTATACAAAAACAATATAAATCATGGATTTGTGGGAGGCTCTACTTGGTATTGGTAATTGCTGAGATTTATTTTATTTTTTTAAATTTTATTTATTTATTCAATTGTGCATGTACGTGTGTGTGTGTGTGTGTGTGTGTATGTGTGTGTGTTTGTGTGTGTGTGTGTAGAACCACAGGTGAATTCAGGAACCACCGTGGACTGCCTCCCTCCTCCTTGTTTAATCTGCCCCGTGGTTCACAGGCTCTGCCCTACCAGAACCAGAAACTCAGGCCACCCCTGCTTCCACCAGACATCTATATGTGGGGTCTAGGATCCGAACTCAGGACCTTCTGCCTGCAAGGCAGAAGCTCAACCCTTGAGCCACCTCTCCAGCCCCGAGTTTTATTTTTTTAAGATTGCTTATCTAAACAAACATAAAGGTATTCTCCTATGACCATGTGCTGCTGGTTTATTCCATATTTAATAATGTCCTGGTCTCTACAAAATTAAAAAAAAAAACTTTTACTGACTTGTGCTATAATTAATGTATATATTTGGCTCTAAAAGATTTTAAAGTACTACAATTATCTGAAATTTTTATAAATTATTTAACATTTTCACTTCAAAATGAGATTTAAGGCTGTTTATTTTAAATCAAAAGTTTTCTTTTGCTTATGCATTAAACCCTAATTCCTATAGGCCATAACTGGTTAAGATCTTATAGAATCTAACTATTATATTTATATTATAAGGGTCATATATTTTAAAGAGTAAAATTTTAGTAATGGGCCTAAGAATTACAAAACATTAAGTTTAATTTTTTTTTTAATTTATTCAACTGTGCGCATGTGCATGTGTATGTGTGCGCGCGTGTGTGCGCGCGTGTGTGTGTGTGTGTGTGTGTGTATGTGCGTCTGAGTATGTGTAGAACCACGGACGAATTCGCGAACCACCACGGACGCCTCCACCTCCTTCTGCCCAGGGATTCACAGGCTCTGCCCTACCAGGACCGGAAACGCAGGCTGACCCCGCTTCCGCCTGGAGTCTATACGTGGGATCTGGGATCCGAACTCAGGACCTTCCGCCTGCAAGGCGGAGGCTTAACCCCTAAGTCACCTCTCCAGCCCTCCAAAACATTAAGTTTAATATAAAAGAGTTAACTTACAATATTTTCTCAGACATAGTGTCTATGCTTCTTAGATAAGAAATGATCCCCCCAAGAAGATCTTTGTAATACCATCCTCCATGTAGATTTAAGACTTCCTCAGATACACCTCATTTGATTCTTTCCTCCATTTTATACAATTTAATGGTTTTATAGTAAGAATGCCTTTGCCGTACACCTTTCCTATCCAGACCCATGGCTCCACTGAAGTCATGGATGTCTTTGTGTTTCTCCATCAGCAGGCTCAACCCTGTGGATTCCCAAACATTTATTCTGACCAGTTGAAAATCTTAGATAGTCTCCCTGACAAGATGACAGTCTTGAGTGCCTACCCTGCTTGCTCATCTTTCCCTGATTTGTAAGTGGCTAATGAATCAAGCTCTAACTCCCCTTCAAGGGCCAGTAGTCAATAATGGGTAAGATCCTGTGAGACAGGAAGATCTGAGATGGGCACGGTCCTTCATGCTGGATGCCCTCTGAGGGAGGTCAACAAGGTTAGAGCAAAAAACTCTGGCTTCAACAAGCTATCAAAATAAATAAAAAGGATGGATTTGTTGGCAGAATGGACCAGGCAGGCCTGTATTGTCTGTATGAGCAGCATGCATGAATGCAACTTCCCCAAGCTAGAATCTGCTACAGTATCTGATGCTGACATTAAACCACCTGACTAACAGGCCAATGCAGCAAAAGCACCCACCAGAACTTATAGACTGTTGTGTGGGGTATATAAGCAGACCAATATTTACAATAAATGTGTCTTCAAGACTGCAAGCCTGCTTTGCCACTTGCCTGACTCCCAGAGTCATAGAGAGCTCATAGTGCTCATAGCTCATAGTGTTCATAGACAGCTCATGATATAGTGAGCTTACAGTAATCTCAGACAGTTCACAATGGAAATAGAGAGCTCACAGTGATCATAGCTCATAGTGGTCCTAAACAAGTAATAATGTTCATAATGAGCTCATAATTGTTATAGCTAATAATGGTTACAGAGTGTTCACATAGGTCATAGGATGCTCACAGTGGCCATAGAGAAATCACAGTGCTCATTGAGAGCTCACAGCTGACATAAACAGCTCATACTACTAATATAAAGCTCATGGTGGTCATAGGTTATATGAGTCTTAGAGAGGTCATAATAGTCATTACTCACAGTGGTCATAGAGAACTCAACGTGGTCATAGAGAGGTCATAGTTATCAAAGATATCACAGTGGTCATACAGAGGTCATAGTATTCATAGCTTACAGTGGACATTGAGAGCTCACAGTGCTCACAGAGAGTTCACAGTGGTCATACAGAACTCACAGTGATCACAAAGAGTGCACAGTGGTCATCACTCACAGTGGTAATACGGAGTTCACAGTAGTCATAGCTCATAGTGTTCACATAGAGCTCACAGTGGTCATAGCTTCTATTGGTCAAAGAGAACTCATAGTAGCCATAGCTCATAGTGGTCATAGAGACTTCATAGAAGCCGTAGAGTGCTCACAGTGATCATAATTCATTATGTTTATAGAGGGCTCACAGTGGTCATAGGACATAGTACATATGCAGAGCTCACAGTAGTCAAAGAGACCTCTCAGTGGTCATTGATTATAGTGGTCATAGAGAGCCCATAATGGTAATAGAGAGTCCACAGTCATCATAACTCATAATGTACATGGAGGTCTCACAGTAGTCATAGCTCACATTGGTCATAGAGAACTAATAATCTTCATAGTGAGCTCATAGTGTTCATAGCTAATAGTGGTCACAGCCACCTCACTGAGGTCATATAAAATGCATATTGGTTGGGGCTGGAGAGGTGGCTCAGGGATTAAGCCTCTGCCTTGCAGGCGGAAGGTCCTGAGTTCGGATCCTTGACCCCATGTATAGATGCCAGGTGGAGCGGGGGCAGTCTGCGTTTCTGGTCCTCATGGGTGGAGCCTGTGAATCCCAAGGCAGTGTAAACAAGAAGGAGTTGGAGGCAGTCCATGGTGGTTCCCAAATTCGTCCATGGTTTTACACACACACACACACACACGCGTGCACGCGCACACACACACACACACACACACACATACACACATGCACATGTACATACATGCACAATTGAATAAATAATAAATAATAAAAAAAAATTTTAAAAATGCATATTGGTCATAGTTCATACTGGTTATAGAGAAATCTCAGTAGTCATAGAAAACTCAAAGTTGTCATAAAGAACTCTGAATGGTCATAGAGAGCTCACAGTGCTCATAGCTAAAATGTCTCAGTGGTCATAACTCATAGTGGTCATTCAGAACTCAAAGTGGTCATAGAGAGGTTACAGTCATCAGAGATATCAGTGTGTTCATAGGGAGCTCAGTGGTCATAGCTTACAGTAGTCAAAGAGAGCTCACAATGGTCATAGAGAGCTCATAGAGATCATAGCTCAGAGTGGTAATAGAGAGCTTACAGTGGTCATAGTGAGTTCACTGTGGTCATATTGAGCTCACAATAGCCAGAGCGAGCTCACTATTGTCATTGAGAGCCCCAAATTTTACTACTGAGGTAGTAGTGGTCATAGCTCACTGTGGTCACAGAAAGCCCATACTGGTCATAGACAGCTCAGATTGATAATAGATAGGTCACAGTATTCATAGCTCATGGTGGACATAAAAAGCTCACAGTGATCATAGCTCATAGTGGTCATAGGGTAGTAACAGTGTTTTCATAGCATTCACAATTGTCATAGAGAACTCACAGTTGACATAGAGAGGTCAAAGTGGTGATAAAGAATTCACAGTGTGCATATCTCATAGTGGTCACAGAGAACTCATAGTGGTTATATGTCATAGTCCATTAAGAAATCTCTTGTGGTTATATAGAGTTCATAATGGTCTGAGAGAACTTACAGTTGTCACAGAGAGCTCACACTGGTTATTTCTCATAGCGGTCATACAGAACTCATAGTGGTCATAGCTCATACTGGTCACAGGAAGCACATAATGGCCATAAAGAGCTCCCACTGGTTTGGAAAGCTCACAGTGGACATAAAGAGCTCACAGTGGTAATGGCTTATACTTGACATAGAGAGCTCATAGAGGTCAGAGAGAGGTCACAGTGGTCATAGTTCATAGTGATCATAAAGAGTTCACAGTGGTCATAGAGATCACTAATATTCATAGTGTTATCACAGTGGTCTTACCTCATAGTAGTCATAAAGAGCTCAAAGTGATCATAGAGAGCTCACAGTGAGCCTAGAGAGGACACAGTTTTTATAGAGAGCTCAAAGTGGTATTAAATAGATCATAGTGGTCATAGCTTACAGTGGTCATAAAAAGCTCACAATGGTCATAGCTCATACTAGTCATAGAGAACTCACAGTCGTCATAGCTCATAGTGGTCACAAAAAGCTCATAGTGGTCATAAAGAGTTAACAGTGATCAAAGATTTCACTGGGGACATAGAGTGCTCATAGTATTCATAGCTCACACTGGTCATAGAGTGCTCATAGTGGTCATAGCCCACAATGGTCATAGAGAGTTCATAGTGGTCATAGCCCACAATGGTCCTAGAGAGTTCATAACAGTAATTGAGACTTACAGAGGTCATAGCTAACAGTGCTCTTAGAGGGTTCATGATTTTCCTAGCTCATAGTGCTCATAAAGAGCTCATAATGGCCATAGAGAACTCAGAGTCGTCATAGTTAATAGTGTTCATAGAAATCTCACAGTGGTCATAGCTCATAGTTTTCAAAGAGTGCTCCAAATGTCCATAGCTCATATTGGTCATTGATAGCTCAGTGTTGTCACAGCTCATTGTACTCATAAAGATCTTACAGTGGATATAGATAGCTCACAGTGATCATTTAGAGCTCATAGTGTTCATAGAGAGCTCGTAATGGACATAGATAGCTCACAGCAGTCATAGAGAGCTTATAGTGGTCACAGCTCACAGTGGTCATAGCTCATAGTCATCATAGAGAACTGATAATGGCCATAATGAGCTAACAGTGGTCACAGATTTCACAATGGAAATAGAAAGCTCAAAGTGGTCAAAGCTCATAGTGGTCATAGAGGGTTGATAGTGGCCATACCTTGCAGGGGTCACAGAGTGCTCATAGAGAGCTCATAGTGGTGATCGCTCATATTTGTTACAGATTGGTCAGAGTGGTCATAGCTCATAATAGTCAAAGGGAGCTAAAAGTGTACGTCACAGTGGTCATAGATTAGTCAGAGTAGTCATAGAGAGCTCAGAATTGTGATATCTTACACTGGGCATGGAATGTTCACAGTGGTATAGAGAGCATACAGTGCTCATTGAGCTCACAGTCATAATAGAGAGCTCACAGTGGTGATAGAGATCTCATAGTAGTTTGGAGAGCTCACTGTGGCCATAGAGAACTCACAGTGATCATTGTCCAGAATGGTCATAGAGAGCTCATTACCGTCGTAGAGAGTTCACAGTGGTCATAGCCCATAATGGTCATTGAGAGTTCACAGGGGTCATAGCTTTAATTGGTTATAGAAAGGTCAGAATGATAACAGCACATAATGGTCATAGAGAGCTCACGGTGGCCATAGAGGGCTCAAAGTGTTCATACAGGACTTACAGTGGCCATAGAGAGCTTACAGCAGACACAGAGACCTCATAATGACCATAGAGAGCTCATAGTGGTCATAACTTATGGTGGTCTTTGAGAGTTCATAGTGATCATAGCTTATATTGGTTTTAGAGATGTCAGAGTGATCACAGCTCACCATGGTCATAGGGAGCTCACAGTGACCATAGACAACTAAAGTGTTCTTACAGAGCTCAAAGTGGTCATAGAGAACTCACAATAATCATAGAGAGCTGACAACAGTCATAGAGAGCTCATAGTGGTCACAAGTCACAGTAGTCACAGAGAGCTTGTTGTGGCCATAGCTCTTAGTGGTAATAAAGAGCTCATAATGTCCATAGTGTGCTTAAAGTGGTTACAGACAGTTAACAATGGAAATGGAGAGTTCACAGTGGTGATAGCTCATAGTGGTCAAAAAAGAGCTCACAGTAATTCTAGAGAGTTCACAGTGGTCCTACGTCATAGTGGACATAGAGAGCTCACAATGGGCAAAGATATATCACAATACTCATAGCTCATAGGTGTTAAAGAAATCTCACAGTGGTCATATCTGATAATGGTCATGGAGAGCTTAGAGTGGTCAGATAGAGTTCCCTTTGGTCATGGAGCGTTCATAGTGTTCTTCAAGTGGTCACATTGGTGACAGAGAGCTCATCATTTTGATAGACAACTCACAGTGGTCATAGAGAGACCAGAGTGTTCAAAGATAGCTCACAGTGAACATAGAGATATCACAGTGGTCCTAGAGAGCACATAGTGTTCATAGAGCTCAAAGTGGTCATAGAGAGATACCAGCAGTCAAAGATTTCAAAGTGGTCATAGAGAGCTCATAGTGGTGATAGCTCACAGTGGTCATAGAGGTCATAGTGGTCATAGTGCACAGTATTCATAGATTTCTAGTAATGGTCATAGAGAGTTTATACTGCTCATAGTTAACATTACTCATAGAATGCTCATGGTCATCCTAGTTCATCATGGTCATAGAGAGATCACAGTGACCATGGAGCTCAGAGTGGTTAGAGCTCTTAATTGTCATAGAAAGTTCACAGTGTCATAGCTGATACTTGTCATAAAGAGCTTTTAGTAGTCATATTTTATATTGGTCATAGAGAGCTCAACTTGGTAATAGCTTAATGTGGTCATAGAGAGCTCAATCATTATAGATAGCTCACAGTCATTCAGACATAGAGAGCTCACAGTGGCTATAGACCTCACAGTGGTCATAGCTCATAGTGGCCATGGACAACTCATAATGGTCATAGAAAGCTTTACAGTGGGCATAGCTCTCAGTGGTCACTGAGACATAGGACATAGAGATCTCATAGTGGTCATACCACAGAGTGGTCATAGTGTGCTCATGGTGGACAGAGCTCATAGTGGTTATATAGTGCTCATAGAGTGCTCAGAGTTGACAGAGTTCATATTGGTCATAGAAACTTCAGAGTGTTCATTGCTTACAATTACTGTAGGGAGCTAATACTGGTCATAGAGAGCTCATAGTGGTCATAGAAAGCTAACAGTATTCATACAAAGTTCACAGTGGTCAAAGAGAGCTCACAGTGATCATATAGAGCTCACAGTGCTCATAGCTAGTTCATAATGTTCACAGCTCCCACTGATCATAGATAGCTCACAGTAGTCATAGCTTATATTTTTCATAAAGAGCTAGTAATAGCCATAGTGAGCCCACAGTGGACAAGGAGTGCTCACAATAGAGATAGACAGCTCATAGTGGTTATAGAAAGCTCATAGTGGTCCTACAGAGCTAACAGTTGTCATGGCTTATACTTTTCTTAGAGAGGTCACAGTGGTCCTTGACAGTTCACAGTAATCATAACACATAGTTGTCACAGAAAACACAGTCCTCAGAGCTCACGGTTATCATACCTCAAAGTGGTCTTAGAGAACTAATAATGTTCACGGTGATCTCACAGTGCTCATAGCTCATAATAGTCATAGAGGCCTCACAGTGCTCATAGCTCATAGTGGTCATAGAGAACTCACAGTGGTCATAGCTCACAGTGTCATGAAGAGCTCACAGTGGCCATAGCTCAGAATGGTCATGGAGAGTTCAAAGGTCATGGAGAGGTCATAGTTGTCAGATATTTCAAAGTGGTCATAGAGAGCTCAATGTGTTCATAGAGAACTCAAATTTCATAGTGTGCTCACAATCATTATTGCTCATAATGGTCACAGAAAACACACTGGTCATACAGATCTCTCAGTGGTCATAGAGAGCTCGTAGTGGTCATAGAGAGCTCAGAGTGGTCACAGCTCACATTGTGCATACAGTGCTTATGTTGGTCAAAGGGCTCATAGTGGTCATTGAAAGCTCACAGTTATCATAGCTCATATTTGTCCAAGATAGCTCAGAGAGGTCATAGTTCATAGTAGACATAGATAGCTCATAAAGGTTTTTGAGTACTTACAGGGATCATGAAAAGCTCACTGTGGTCATAGTTCATCGTGGTCATAAAGAGCTCATAATAATCATTGAGAACTCAGAGTGGTCATAGCTCATTGTGGTTATACCTCACAGTGGTCATAGAGATCTCATAGTGATCTTACTTCAGAGTGGTCATAGAATGCTCATGGTGGACAGAGCTTATAGTAGTTACAGAGTCCTCATAGTGCTCATAGAGTGCTCAGAGTTGATAGAGTTCATAGT
Source organism: Typhlomys cinereus (assembly GCA_023101885.1). Classification (NCBI taxonomy): domain Eukaryota; kingdom Metazoa; phylum Chordata; class Mammalia; order Rodentia; family Platacanthomyidae; genus Typhlomys; species Typhlomys cinereus. The sequence goes on from JALPQD010000058.1 coordinate 7,687,888, forward strand.
GGTCAAAGAAACCTCAGAGTGTGCATGCTTACAATTGCTATAGAGAACTCACACTGGTTATAGAGAGGTCATAGTGGTCATAGAGAGCTCAAAGTGTTCATACAGAGGTCACAGTGGTCACAGAGATCTCACAGTGGTCATAGAGAGCTTACAGCTGTCATAGCCAGCTCATAGTGTTCATAGTTCCCAGTGATCATAGATAGCTTATATTGGTCATAAAGAGCTCATAGTGGCCATAGTGAGTTCACAGTGGACAAGGAGAGCTCACAATGGAAATAGAAAGAACACAGTGTTCATAGCTCATAGAGGGATAGAAAGCTAATAGTGGTCATAGAGAGATTGCAGTGGTCATACAGAGGTCACAGTGGTCATACAGAGCTCACAGTTGACATGGCTTATACTTGTCTTAGAGATATCATAGTGGTCCTTGAGAGCTTACAGTGATCATAAAGCATAGTTGTTATAGAGAGCACAGAATCCTCAGAGTTCACCATAGTCATACCTCAAAGTTGTCTTAGAGAGCTAATAATGGTCACAGTGATCTCACAGTGCTCATAGATCATAGTGGTCATAAAGAACTCATAGTGTCCATAGCTCATAGTTGTAATGGAGAGCTCACCGTGATGACAGCTCCTATTGGTCATAAAGAGCTCAGAGTGGCCATTCTTCAGAATGGCTATAGAGAGTTATGTGTTCATGGAGAGGTCACAGTTGTCAGACATTTCAAAGCAGTCATAGAGAGCACATTGTGTTCATAGGAAACACACAGTTTGCATAGTGAACTCACAATCAACATTGCTCATAGTGGTCACAGAGAATCCACAGTGGTCACACAGATCTCTCAGTGGTCACAGAGAACTCACAGTGCTTATAGAGAGCTCACAGTGTCATAGATACCTCATAGTTGTCATAACTCACAGTGGTCCTTTTTATTGTTTATTCAATTGTGTGTGTGCATGCATGCATGCACACAAGGAGGTGCCTCCACCTCCTCCTTGTTTACTCTGCCCTGGGATTCACAGGCTCGATGCTACCAAGACCAGAAACACAGGCCTGCTTCTGCCTGGCGTCTATACAGGGGTCTAGGATCCAAACTCAGGATCTTCCACCTGCAAGGCAGAGGCATAACCCCTGAGCTACTTCTATAGCTCCACTCACAGTGGTCTTTGAGAGCCCATAATGGTTTTGGAGTGCTCAGAATGATCATGAAAAGCTCACAGTAGTCATAGCTCATAGTTGTCATAGAGAAATCACAGTTGTTATAGAAAGATAACAGTTGTCATACAGTGCTCCCAGTTGTGACAGATAGCTCACAATGGTCATAGAGAGCTCACAGAGCTCCTAGAGGGCTCATAGTAATCAGCTTAGTGATCATAGAATGCTTACAGTTTTCATAGCTAATCTTAGTCCTAGAGAGCTCATAGTAGACACAGAGAGCTCACAGTGGTCATAGAGAGATCACAGTCTTCATGGAGTGCTCATAGTGACCATAGCTCACAGTGGTCATACAGGGTTCACAGTAGACATAGCTCATAGTAGTCATAAAAAGTTCATAATGGCCATAGTAAGCTCACAGTGGTCAGGGAGAGTTCAAAATTGGAATAGTGAGTTTACAGTGCTCATAGTTCATAGTGGCCATAGAGAGCTCATAATGGTCATAGTTCATAGTGGTGATAGAGAGCTTACATTGGTCATATGTCATAGTAGACATAGACAGCTCACACTGTTCAAAGAGAGATCACAGTGGTCATAGCTCATATTTGTCATATAGAGCTCTCCACAGTCATAGAGTGTTCACATTGGTCCTAGAGATGTCACCCTGGTTGTAGGGAGCTCACCACATTGATAGACACTTACAATAGTTATAAAGATCACACAGAGGACATAGAGGCCTCATAGTGGTTATAGAGATCTTACAGTTGTCCTGGAGATATCATAGTTTTCATAGAGAATTTACAGTGGTTTTAGCGTGCTCACAGTAGTCATAAAGAGCTTACAGTAGTAATATAGATGTTATAGTTGTCATAGTGGTCATAAAGAGCTCACAGTGATCATAGCTCATGGTCCTCATAGAGAGTCCATAGTCTTCAAAAAGAGCTCAGAGTGGTCCTAGAGATATCACCGTAGTCATATAAAGCTCACAGTAGATCTAGAGAGTTCACAGTGGACACAGACAGCTTTCAGTCATCATAGAGGGATCACAGTGAAGACAGTTGGTCATAGAGAGGTCACAGTGGTCACTGAGAGTTCACAGTGCTCATTGAGAGCTCACAGTGGTAATAGAGAGGTCATAGTGGTCATAAATCATCGGTGTAATAGAGATCTTTTGTGGCCATAGAAAGCTCATAGTGCTCATTGCTCATAGAGGTCTAAAGAGAACACAGTGGTCATAGAGACTGACTTCACAATTGTCAGTGCTCATAGTTGTCATAGCCCATAGTGATGATAGAGTTTTCTTGTAGCCATAGAGACCTCATAATTGTCATAGCTCATGGTGTTCCTAGAGAGCTCACAGTGGTTATAGAGAGCTAAGAACGCTCATAGTGAGCTCAGACGGGTCACAGCTCACAGCTGTCCCGGATAGCTCACAGTGGTCATAGCTTACTGTGGTTATAGAGAGCTCAAAGTAATCATGGAAAAGTCACAGTCATCACATATTTCAAGGTGGTCAGAGAGAGCTCAATATTCAAAGAGAGATCACAGTGCTTATAGAGAGTTCCCAATAGTAATAGAGAAGTAATAGTGGTAATAGATTATAGTGGTAATAGTGATTCCTTATAGTCATAGAGATCTCATAGTTCTTATAGCTCATAGTGATCATAGAAAGTTTAGAGTGGTCATAGCTCATAGTATTCTAGAGAGCTCAAGGTGGTCACAGAGAGTTCACAGTAGTCATAGAGAGCTCACAATGGCAATACTGACCTCACAATTGGCAGAGTTCATTATGATCAAAGCTCATAGTGATGACAGAGTTCTCTTGTGGCAATAGAGAGATCACAATGGTCATAGCTCATAGTGGTCATACAAAGCTCAGAATCGTCACAGCTCATAGTGTACAAAGAAAGTTCACAGTGGTCCTAGAGCACTTACAGTGGCCAGAGAATGCTCAAATTTGTCATAGCTCACAATGGACATAGTGAGTACATAATTGCCATAGACAGATCACAGTGATCATGGATTATACTGGTCATAGAGAGCTCACAGTGATTCTAGAGAGCTCATAGTGTTAACACATCATACTGGTCATAGATACCTCAGAGTGTTCATAACTCATAGTAGTCATAGAGTTCACAGTGGTCATAGCTCACAGTAGTCATAGAGAGCTCGTGATGGTCCTAGACAAATCACAGTGGTCATAGCTCATAGTAGTCATAGAAAGCTAATAATTTTCACAGAGAGCTCATGGTGGTCATAGATTGTAGTGGACATAAAGAGCTCACAGTATTTACCTTGTACAGGGCATAGAAAGCTCAAAGTGGTCATAGCTCAAAGTGGTCATAGAGAGCTCAAATTTGTCATAAAGAGGTAACAGTCATTAAAGATTTCACAATGGTCAGAAAGAGCTCATAGTGGTCATAGCTTATAATGGTTATAGAGTGTTTGTAGTGGTCATAGTCCAAAGTGGTCATAGAGAGCTCACAGGGGTCATAGAGAACTTATAGTGTTCTTAGCTTACAGTGCACATAAAATTCTCAAAGTCATCCAAGCTCAACGTGGTTATAGGGAGCTCATAGTAGCCACAGATTACTCAGAGTAGTCATAGCTCATCATGGTCACAGACAGCTCACATTTGTCATAGAGAGATCACTGTGGTCATACAGAGCACACAGTAGTCAGAGAGAGCTCACAGTGTTCATAGAGGCCGCAAAGAGTTCATAAAGACCCCATAGTGGTCACAGCTCACAGTTGTCATAGAGAACTCAGAGTGTTTACATATCATAGTGGTCATGGAGATCTCACAATGACCATAGTGAGCTCACAGTGGTCACAGTGAGTTCATTCAAAATGCTCATAGCTCATACTGGTCATCGAGATCTCAGAAAGTTCATAGAGAACTTGTAGTGGTGATAGAGAGTTCACAGTGCTTATAGAGAGCTCCTACTGATCATAGCTTCCAGGGGTAATGGAGAGCTCATAGTGCTTATGGAGAGCTTAGTATTGTCATAGACAGCTCACAGTGGTAATAACTCATAATGGTCATAGAGAGGTCACAGTGGTCATAGCTTATGGTGGTCATAACGATCTCACAGTTGTCATAGCTTATGGTGGTCATAACGATCTCACAGTTGGTATAGCTCACTGTGGTCATATATAGTTCATAATGTTCATAGAGAGCTCAAAATAATCATAATTCAAGTTGGTCACAGAGAGCTCACATTGGTCATATCTCATAGTGTTCACAGAGAACTCATAGCGATCACAACTCATAGTGGTCATCAACAGCTCACAGTGGTCATAGATTGCTCATCCTCATAGAGTGCTCATAGTGGTTCTAGCTCATATTGTTCATAGAGAGTGCATAGTGGTCATACAGAGCTCATAGTAGTCATAACTCATAAAAAGGTCAAACTGGTCACAGCTCGTAATAGTTATAGAAAGCTCACAGTGGTCATAAAGAACTTGTAGCTGTCACAGAGAGCTTACAGTGGTCATAACTCACATTTGTCACAGAGAGCTCAGAGGAGTCATAGCTCATAGTAGTAATAGAGTGCTCATATTGGTCAAACAGTGTTTACAGTGGTTCTAGAGAGCAGTGTAAATATGATGCTCTCAGCATTATAGAGAGATCACAGCAGTCATAGGGAGCTCACAGCAGTCATAGAGCGCACACAGTGGTCATAGCTCACAGTGGTCCTAGAGATCTCACAGTGGTCATGGAGAGCTCATAGTTGTCACAGCTCACAGTGGTCACAGAGAGCTCACAGTGGTCATACCTCAAAGTTGTCATAGAGAGCTCAACTTGCCATTGTTAGCCCACAGTGGTCACACAATAGAAATGGAGATCTCACACTAATCATAGTTCATAAATAGTACACAGGAGTCATTGAAAACTCACAATTGTCAGAGAGGGCTCATTGTGGTCATACCTCACAGTGGCCATAGAGTGCTCATGGTAATTATAGAGAACTCACAGTGGTCATGGCTCATACTCATCATAGAGAGCTCATAGTGGTCTTAGAGAGCTCCCAGTGGTTATTCATCATAGTTGTTATAGAGAGCTCAGAGTGCTCATAGTTCACAGTGGTCACACCTCACAGTGGTCTTAGAGAGCTACTAATGTTCATAGTGAGCTCATAGTGGTAATAGTTCATTTCTCATTGAGAACTCACAGAGATCATAGATAGATGATAGTGCTCATAGAGGGTCAGAGTGCTCATAACTCATATTGGTCATAGATAACTAAGAGTTACCATCTAGTCATCATAATCATAGTTCAAAATGGTCATAGCTCATAGTGGTCACAGAAAGCTCACAGTTTTCATAGCTCATAATAGTAATAGAGATTATAGAGGTCATAGGTCATACTGCTCATAGAAAGTTCACAGTGGTGATAGAGCATTCATAGTGGTCATAGCTCATAATTGTCATAAAGAATTCACAGATGACATAGTTGCTAGTGTCATTGAGAGCTCATAGTGACCATAGAGAGATCACTGTGGTCATAGCTTCTAGTGGTCATTGAGAGCTCACAGTGGTCACAGATTGCTCACAGTTGTCATAGAGGCCACAGAGACCTCACAGTGGTCATATCTCACAGTGGTCATAGAGAGCCCATGGTGGACATAGGGCAGTCACAGTGGTCATAACTTTTAGTGGTCATAAAGAGCTCACAATGGTCATAGCTCATAGCTTTCATAGAGATCTCCTAATGCACATAAAGAGATCACACAGGTGATAGCTCATAATGGTCATAAAGAGTTCACAGTGTTCATATCTCACAGTGGTCATAGAGAAATTACAGTGGTCATAGCTCATAGTTCTCATAGAAAACTCATAAGGGACCGAGAAAACTCACAGTCCTCATAGCTTATAGGGTTCTTAGCTCATAGTGATCATAGAGACCTCACATTGCTCATAGGTCATTGAGATAATATAGGACTCAAGGTGGTCATAGAGACATCACAGGGGTCATGGCTAGGTCTCACAGATCATAGAGAGCATACTCTGGTAATAGAAAAATCATAATATTCATAGAGAAGTCACAGTGGACATAGAGAGCTCACATTCCTTAAATTGAGCTCATAATCATCATATCACATTGGTGATAGAGAGTTCACAGTGTTCATAGTTCAAAGTGATCATAGAGAGCTCACAGTGGTCATATCTTAGTGTTGATAGAAAGCTCATAATGGTCATAGCTCATAGGAGTCATTGAGGGCTCACAATGGTCATTGCTAGCTCACAGTGGTCATAGAGAGCTCATAGTGTTCATAGAGAACTCACACTGGTCATAGATCATAGTGTTCCTAAAGAGCTCAAAGTGCTCATAATTCATAGTGGTCATACAAAGCTCTCTGTGGTCTAATTCATAGTATTCAAAGAGAGCTCATGGTAGTTATACAGAGCTCACAGTGGTCATACAGAGATCAAAGTGGTCACAGAGAGGTCACAGTTGTCATTGAGAGCTCACAGTTCCCATAGAAAGCTCATAGTTGTGATAGCTCGCAGAAGTCATAGAGAGCTCATAGTGTTCATACAGAGGTCACAGTGGTCATAGAGAGCTCACAGTGATCATAGAGAGATCACAATAGTCATGGCTTATACTTGACATATAGAGGTCACAGTGGTTCTTGACAGATTACAGTGGTCATAACACAGAGTTGTCATAGAGAGCACAGAGTTATAAGATCTCACTTTAGTCATACCTCAACGTGGTAATACCTCATTGTTTTCATGGATAGCTCATAGTGCTCACAGGTCATATTAGTCATAAGAAACTCACTGTGGCCATAGCTCAGAATGTTCATAGAGAGTTCAAAGTGGTCATGGAAAGGTCACAGTTGTCAGATATTTCAAAGTGGTCATAGAGAGCTCATTGTTTTCATGGGTCACAGATTTCATAGTGAGCTCACAGTCATCATTGCTCATAGTGATCCTAGAGAACTCACACTGGTCATACAGATCTCTCAGTGATCATAGAGAGCTCCCAGTGGTCACAGAGAGCTCAGAGTGGTCATAGCTCACACTTTTCATAGATTGCTCACAATGGTCCTGGCTCACAGTGGTCGAAGAGAGCTCACAGTGATCATAACTCATAGTGGTCATAGAGAGCTCCTAATGTTGATATAGAGCTTAGAGTGGACATAGTTCATAGTATTCATAGAGATATCACAGTGTTTATAGCTCACAGTGGTCATAGAGAACTAATAATGTTCATAGCTCAAAGTGTTCATGGCTCTTAGTGGTCATAGAATGTTGACAGTGATCACAGAGAGTTCACAGTCATCAAAGATTTCACAGTTGGTAGAGAGCTCATAGTCAATATCATAGAGAGCTTGTAGTGCTCACAGCTCACAGTCAAGTTCACAGTGGTCATAGTTCAAAATTGACATAGAGAGCTCAAAATGGTCATAGTGAGCTCACAATGGTCACAAAGAGCTCACAATGAAAAATACAGACCTCATGCTGGCCATATTTCATAGTGGTCATAGATAGTTCATAATGGTCATAGAGAGCTCAAAGGGACATAGAAAACTCACACTTTCCATAGAGGGCACATAGTCACCATAACTTACCCAGGTCATAGAGTGATCATAGTGTCATTGTGCTCATAGAATGATTATAGTATCAAAGGTACTCTCAGTGGTCATAGGTCATAGTTGACATAGAGATCTCACAGTGGTCATATCTTACATTGGTCAGAGAACTTATAATGGACAATGTGTGCTAACAGTGGTCATAGCAAATAGTAATCATAGAGGGCTCAAAATGGTCATAGCTCACAGGGCTCATAAGAGCTCACAATGGTCATGGAAAGCTCAGAGTGATGATAGTTTATAATGGAAATAAAGAGCTCAAAGTGGTCAGAGCTCACAATGGTCACTATGAGGTCATAAGGGACAAAGAGTGCTCATAATGGTCAGAGCTTATCTTAGAGAGTTCTTAGCAGTCTTAACTTATAGTTGTCAGAGAGGGCTCACTGTAGTCATAGCTCATAGCTGTCATACAGAGCTCAATTTTCATAGAGACCACAGTATTTGTATGTGAATACAGTGGTATTTGACTGTTCTCTATGAAAATTGTTTACTGTTTATGACCATTGTGACCTCCCTGTGACCACTTTGAGCTATTAACAGTGTAAGTTCTCTATGACCACAGTGAGCTGTCTGTGACCACAGTAAACTCTTTATGACTACTATGTCCTATGACCACTATGATACCTCTGTGACCACTATGAGCTTTGACCACTATGAGCCCTTTATGACCAGTATGAGCTATGACCACTGTGAGCTTTCTATGTCCTTTATGAGCTCTCCATGACCACTGTGAGCTATTACCACTAGGACCACTCTATGATCATTATGGACCATGACAATCGTGAGATATTTATGACCACTATGAGATCTTTATGAATATTATGACCTCTCTATGACTCCTATCAGCTATGACAACTGTGACTTCTTTATGACCACTGTGAGTTCTCTTTTACCACTATATGCTTTATGAGACCACTATGATCTATGACCATTGTGAGGTCAATATGACCACTATGAGCTGTCTATGACCACTGCACTTCAGTATTAAAAATATGACCTATTAGTACTGTGAGATCTCTATGACGACTATGACCTATGACCACTGTGACTTCTCTATGATCACTTTGAGCTCTCAGTTACCACTGTGATCTCTCTCTAACCACTGTAGCTTTTTATAAAAAATATGACCTATGAACACTCTGAGCTTGCTATGACCACTATGAGCTATGACCACTGCAAAGTACCTATCACTATTATGAGCTGTCACAAATGTGACCTCTCTCTGACCACTGTGAGCTCTGATCACTGAGAGTTCTCTGTGACCTGTGTGTGCTCATTTTGACCACTGTGATAACTCTATGACCACTGGGATCTCTCCATGACCACTATGAGGTATGACAACTATTAGTTCTGTATGACCATTATGATCTATGACCACTGTGAATTTCTATGACCATTATGAGCTCTCTATGACTATTTTATGCTATTATCACTGTGAGCTCTCTATGACCACTACTAACTCTCCATGACCACTTTGAGCTGTCTATGACTATATGATCTATGACCACTATGACCTCTCTGTGAATACTATGAAGTCTCTATGACAACTATGAACTCACAATGACTACATTGAGCTCTCTATAACCATCATGAGCTCTCTATGACCAGCGTGAGCCATGACAAGTGTGAGCTCAGTATGACCACCCTGAGCACTCTATGACCACTCTGAGCTCTCTACGATCACTATGAGCCTTGACAACTCTAAGTCCTTTATTGAACACTATAAGGGATGACAAAAATAGGCAGTCTATTTCCATTATGAGCTCTCTGTTATGAATGGGAGCTATAATTACAGTTCTGTTTGACCACTATGAGCTATGACCAAAGTAAGCTCTCTATGAACTCTATGAGATCTCTATTACTGGTATGAGCTATGACTAGTTTGACTTCACTATGAACACTTTGAGCACTTTATAACCACTGTGAGTTCTCTATGACCACTATGAGATATGAGAATTGGGAAGTCTCTATGACCATTGTGTGCTCTCTATGACTACTATGATTTATGACCACTGGAGGCTCTAGGAGAATTATGAGCTATGACCACTGTGAGTTCTCTATATCCACTATAGACTCTCTAACACCACTATGAGCTATGATGACTGTGAGCACTCTATGACCTCTATGAGCTATGACCATTGTAAGCTCTCTGACAACTATGAGCTCTCTATTACCACTCTGAAGTATGGCAACTGTGAGCTCTCTATTATTACTGTAAAATCTCTATGACCAGTGTGATTCTGTATAACCAGTATGAGTTATGACCTCTGTGAGTTCTCTATGACACTATCAGGTATGGTCACTGTGAGCTGTCTATGACCACTAGGATGCATTACCACTCTGAGATCCCTATGACCACCATGAGCTCTCTATGATGATTATGAACCTACTATGATCTTTATATTGCCAATATGAGTTCTCTAAGATCTCTGTGAGCTATGACCTCATCGGCTCTCTGTGGCCATATGAGCTATCTATTACCACTCAGATCACTGTATGAACACTTTGAGCTCTCTATGAGCACTATCATCTATGACTACTGTGAACTCTTTATGACCACTGTATTTTATGACTACTCTGATCTATGACCACTGTGAGTTCTCTATGATTAACATCAGCTCTCTATGACCACTGTGAGCTATGACAACTATGAATACTCTATGATCATTATGAGCTCTCTATAACCACTGTGAGCTATGACAACTGTGAACTATCTGGGACCTCTATGAGCTATCACCATTATGAGTTTTCTATGACCCCTGTGATCTCTCTATGACCACTGTGAGTGCTCTAGGAGCATTATGACTTATCACAACTTTGAGGTCTCTATGACTATGATTTGGGATAACTGTGAGCTCTCCTTGAGCTTGTGAGCTCTCTATGAAGAGTATGAGCTCTCTATGGACACTCTGAGCTCTCTATGACCATTATGAACTCTTGGTGATCACTCTCTCTTCACTATGACTACTTTGCCCTCTCGATGATCACTTTAAGTTCACTTTGACCACTGTGAGGTCTCTGACCACTGTCAGCTCTCTATGAGAACTGTGAACAATCTTTGACTACAGTGAGCTTTCTATGACTACTCTGACCTATGACCACTGTGAGCTCTCTTTGACCACTGTGAGCTGTGAGCTCTGTTAGCTCTCTTGGATGACTTTGAGAAAATTCAAGTGTGAAATCTCTAAAATCACTGTAAGTTATGACTACTGAGCGATCCCTATGCTCTCTCTGAGTTCTCTATGACTATTATGAGGTATGACACCTATGAGCTCTCTATGGCCTCTTTAAAGTAAGACAACTGCAGGCTCTCTATGAGAATTGTAAGCTGTCTATGATCACTGTACCTCTCTGTGACCAGTTTGACTTCTGTATGAACACTATGAGGTATGACCACTGTGAGCTCTCTGTGACTGCTATTAGCTTTGACCACTGAACTCTCTATGCACATTGGGGTTATAAACACTGTAAGTGCTCTATGACTGCTGTGAGCTCTCTTTGACCACTATCAGCTATGACAACTGTGAGCATATTATAACCACTGTGAGCATTTTATGACCCCTTTGAGGTATGACCATTGTGAACTATTTACATTCATTATGTGAGCTTTCTATGACCACTGTTCCCTCTCTATGATCACTTTGAGCTTTCTTTCTTTTTTTAGTGTTTTTTAAATTTTTTTATTATTTATTCAATTGTGCATGTACGTGTGTGTGTGTGTGTGTGTTTGTGTGTATGTGTGTAGAAACACAGGTGAATTTGGAAACCACCATGGACTGTCTCCTTCTTGTTTAATCTGCCCCGCGGTTCACAGGCTCCACCTTACCAGGACCAGAAACGCAGGCCGCCCCTGCTTCCACCCAGCGAATATATGTGGGGTCTAGGATCTGAACTCAGGGCCTTCTGCCTGCAAGGCAGAGGCTTAACCCCTGATCTACCTCTCCAATCCCCCATGTTGAGCTTTCTGTGACCACTGTGTGCTCTCCGTGAAAACTGTTGCTCCCTAGGAACAATACGACTTATAACCATGAGCAATGAACACTGTAATCTCTTTATGACTACTATGAGCTATGATCACTATGAGCTCTCTATGACCACTATGATCTATGACCACTTTGAGCTCTTTAATACCACTATGAGCCATGACCACTGTAATTTCTTCATGAAAATTAGGAAGTTTCCATGACCACTGTGAGCAATGACCATTCATTCATGTGATATTTCCATGACCACTCTGAGTTCTCTATGATATGTGGCCACTGTGAACTCTGTATCACCATTATGAACTATGACCACTCTGAGCTGTCTATGATGACTATGATTTCCCTCTGACATCCATGATCTTTGACCACTATGAGCTCTCTGTGACTGTTAAGAGCTATGACCACTGTGCGTTCTCTAAGACCACTATGAAGTGTAACCACTGTTAGCTTCTATTGTCCATTATGAGACCTCTATTATAATGTGAAATAAGAATTCTGTGTGATCGCTATGACCACTATGAGGTATGACCACCTTTAGCTATCATTGCCCATTATGAGTTCTCTATGACCATTTTGATCTATGATCACTGTGAGCTCTCTACGACCACTGTGAGCATTCTATGACCATTATGAGGTCTCTATGAACATTATGAGCTCTGTGTGACAACTATACGCTATTACTGCTGTGAGCTCTCTATGACCAGTATGAGTTATGAATGACAACTATGAGCTAAACATTATGAACTCATGATTATGATCTATGAAAACTGTTAGCTCTCTATGTCTGCTGTGAGCTCCATATGACCACTGTGAGCTCTCTATGACCACTATGACTATGACCACTGTGGCCTTGTTATGGCCACCATGAACTATTACCACTGTGAGCACTCTATGACCTCTATTAGCTATGACGAAAGAGAATTCTCTATGGCCACTATGAGCTCTCTATTATCATTATGAGTTATGAACCTTATAGATTCTCTATGACCTCTGTGAGTTATGACAACTATGAGCTCTCTTTGACAACTGTGATATCTCTATGTCCACTTTAATCTCTCTATGACCACCGTGAGTTCTTTCCGACCACTGTGACCTCTCTATGAAGACTGTGAGCTATGTCCATTATGAGCTATAAGCACTGTGAGCTCTCTATGACCAGCATGGGCTGTGACCCTTGTGAGCTCTCTATGACCACTGTGAGCTCTCTATGACCATTGTAATTTCTCTGACAATTATGAGCTCTCTATTAACACTGAGCTATGATCATTGTGAGCTCTCAATAACCACTGTGAGATATTATTACTGTGAGCTCACTATGACCACTATGAACTCTCTATAAACACTTTCACCTCTCTATGATTACTGTAAGATCTATATCACCACTATGAGCTCTGTAAACAGTATGAGCTCTTTTTTACCACTGTGAGCTCTCTACGACCACTGTGGCCTTTCTATGTCATTTTGAGCTCTCTATGATGACTGGGAGATTGTCTATGACAACTGTAAGCTCTGTAAGAGAACGATGACCTATGACCATTGTGAGCTCTCTATTACCTCATAGCACTATGAACACAATGAGCTCTGTATGACCACTGTAACTTTCTAAGACCTTGTTAGCAGTCTATGACAACTTTGAGTTCTCTATTACCATTATGGTCTATGACCATTATGAGCTATGTCCACTCTGAGCTCTTTATGACTATTATGAGCTATGACCACTGTCAATTCTCCATTACCACATAGAGCTATGAACAGTATGAGCTCTGTATGACCTCTGTAAGCTCTTTATGAAAACTGTGTGTGGACTATGACCACTTTGAGCACTCTATAACAACTGTGATCTTTCTATGAACACTGTGACCTATGACCATTGTGAGCTCTGTATGATCTCTATGAGTTTTGGCCTCTGCGAAGTCTCTACGACTATTATAAGCTCTCTCTGACCACTGTGTGCTATGACAACTGTGAGTTCTCTATGATCACTATTAGCTCTCTTTGATCACTTTGAGTTATCTATAATCCCTATGAATTGACTTTGACCACTGTAAGCTCTCTATGACCACTGTGAGCTCTCTAAGACAACTGTGAGCTCTCAATGACTACAGTGAGCTCCCTGACCACTATGAGCTATGACTACTGTGACCTTTCTATGAGCAGTATGAAGTCTCAATGACAACTGTGATCTCACCGTGATGACTTTGAGCTCTCTATGAGCACTATGACCAATGACCACTGTGAGCAGTCTATGACCACTACTAGCTCTGTATGACTACTTTTATTCTATGACCATTGTGAATTTTCTATGACAATTATGAGTTCTCTATGACTACTTTGATCTATGACCACTGAAAGCTCTCTATGACCACTATTAGCTCTCTATCATAACTTTGATATCTCTATCACTTTGAGCTCACTTTGACCACAGTGATATCTCCAGGACCACTGTGAGCTCTCTATGACTACTATGAGCTATGACCACTGTGTGCTTTCTATTACAATTATGAGCTATCACCACTGTATGCTCTCTTTGACCACTGTGAGCTGTGACCATTATGAGCCCTCTATGACCTGTGTGAGCTCAGTTTGACCAAGGCAACCTCTTTATGACCACTGGGAGCTTTCTATAACCACTGTGACCACTCTAGGACCATTATGGCCTATCACAACTTTGAGTATTCTATGACTATGGCCTGGAATAACTGTGAGCTCTACTTGAGTTTGTGAGATCTCTATGAAGAGTATGAACTCTTTATGAACATTCTGAGCTCTCTATGACATTATGAGCTCTTGGTGAACACTGTGATTTTACTATGACCACTTTGAGATCTCTATGATCACTTTCAATTCACTTTGACCACTGTGAGCTCTCTGTGACCACTGTCAGTTTGCGATGAGAACTGTGAACTATCTATGACTACAGTGAGCTCTCTATGACACTATGAGCTATGATCACTGTAAGCTTTCTATGACCTTTATGAGGTATGACCACTGTGAGCTCTCTTTGAGCACTGTGAGTATTCTATGACCTCTGTGATCTCGCTTTGACTGTCATGAACACTCTATGACCGCTGTGAGCTTTCTATCACCACTGTGAGCTCTCCATGGCCATTATAAGCTATGATAACTATTAGCTCTCTATGACCACTATGAGCTATGACCACTGTAAATTCTCTATAACAATTATGGACTCTGTTTGACCCCTATTAGCTATGATGAATGTGAGCTATTTGTGACCACTATTATCTCTCTATGATTACTTTATGACCACTATGAGCTATTAGCACTGTGAGCTGTTTTAACCATTCTGACCTCTCCAGGAGCATTATGTTCTATGATCACTGTGAGCTCTCTCTGATTACTATTAGCTTTCTGTGACTATTTTCAACTCTGTATGGCAACTGTGAGCTCTCTATGTCCACTATGAGCTATTACCATTGTAAGCTCTCTTTGACCACTGTGAACTCCCTATGAGCACTATGATCTATGACCACTGTGAACTCTCTATGACTACTGTGAGTGCTCTGTGACTACTTTCATCTCTCTATGACCACTTTCAGCACTCTATGACTATTGTGAGCTCTCTATGCACAATATGACCTATCACTACTGTGAGCTCTTTTTGACTACTGTAAACTATTATCAATTTGAGCTGTTTATGACCATTATGAACTATGGTCACTGTGAGTTCTCTATTATCACAGAATGCTATGATCACTATGAGCTCTGTATGGCCACTGTAAGCTCTCTATGACCATTCTGAGCTCTCTATGACCACTGTGAGCTCTCTATGAGCAGTATGAACTATGACTATTATGAGATATATATGACCACTATGAATTATAACCACTGTGAGCACTATATGAGCACTGTGTGTTATGACCACTGTGAACTCTCTATGATGATTATGAATTCTCTATGATCACTGTGAGCTCTCTATAGGAACTATGAGCCCTCTATGATCACTGTGAGTTCTCCCTGAATAACTTCAGCTATGACCACCAGGAGCTCTACATGACCACTGTGAGCTATGAACACTGAGCTCTCTATGACCTCTGTGAGTTCCCTTTGACAACTGTGAACTGTGACCACTGTGAGCTCTCTATGGCAACTCTGAGCTATAATCACTGTGAGCTCTCTATGACCACTAGTATGTGCTCTCTATTACTACTCTGAGCTATGACCAGTGTGAGTTCTCTGTGATCACATTGAGCTCTCTGTAACCACTGTGATCTCTCTATATACGCTGTGATGTATGGCCACTATGAGGTCTCTCTCACCAGTATGAGCTATGAGCACTGTGTGCTCACTATGAAGATTATGAGTCCTCTGTCACCACTGTGTGTTATGAACACTCTGAGCTCCCAATGACCACTATGAGCTATGACCACAGTGAGATCTCTATGACCACTATTAACTCTGTGAGACGACTGTGAGCTCTCTGTGACCACTATAAGCTCTCTAACCACTATAAGCTGTCTATTAACACTATGAGCTCTGATCGTTGTGATCTCTCTATGACCAATATGAGCTATTACCACCGTGAACTCATTATAACGACTGTGAGGTTTCTATGACCACTATGACTTCTCTATGACCACTTTCAGCTCTCTATAACTACTCTAATCTCTCTTTCACCAGTGTGAGCCCTCTATGAGGAGTATGACCTCTCTATGACAACTTTGAACTCTCTATGATAACACTATGAGCTCTCTATGACCACAATTACCTTTCCATGGGAACTTCGAAATCTCTGTGACCACTATGAGGTCTCTATGACGATTGTGAGCTCTGAATAAGCACTCTGATCTATGACCATTGCAAGTTCTCTATGTCCATTTTGAGCTCTCTATTACCACTATGAGCTGCAACTACTGTGAGCTATGACCACTGTGAGGATTCTGTTACCACTGTGATCTGTCCATGACCACTGTAAGTTCTCTATGACAACTGTACTCTCTCTATGATGAATATGAGCTTTGACCACTGTGAGCTCTTTATGACAACTATTATCTATGACCACTGTGAGTTCTCTATGACAATTGTGGGCTTTTGTACCCACTATGTTCTGTGAACACTATGAGTTCTCTCTCATCAATATGAGCTATGAACACTGGGAAGGTTCATGAACAATATGAGCGATGCCCACTGTAAGCTCTCTATGTCCATTATGAGCTCTCTGTTACCATTATAAGCTATGACCACTGTGATATCCCTATAACAACTGAACGCACTATGATCACTGTGAACTCTCTATGACCACTATGAGCTATGATCACTGTGAGCTCTCTGACCACTCTGAGCTCTCTATGCCCAATGTGACCTCTCTATAAATACTATTAACTGTGACCACTGTGAGCTCTCTAAGTCCACTGTGGTCTATAAACACTGTGAGCTCTCTTTGACAATTCTGAGCTCACTATGTGCACTATGATCTATGATGACTCTCAGCTCTCTATGACCACTATTTTGCTCTCTATGACCACTCAGAACTATGTCCACTGTGAGTTCATTATCAGCACTATGAACTCTGTATCACCATTCTGAGTTACTTATGACCACTATAAATTCTTAGACCATTGTGAGGTCTCTATGAGGAGTATGATCTATGATTACTTTGAGCTCTCAATGACCATGATGAACTCGGTATGTCCACTCTGAGCTCTTTGTGACCTCTGTGAGCATTCTATCAGCACTATGATCTCTTCATGACTACTATGTGCTCTTTATGACCACTGTGTGCTATGAACCCTGTGAACTCTCTATGAGTACTGTGAGCTCTCTATTACCACTGTGACCTCTCTATGACCACTCTGAGCAGTTTGTGGCCACTCTAACAATTCTATGATCATTGTGAGCTCTGTATGACCAATATGTCCTATGACCACTGTGAACGCTCTTTCATCACTGTGTGCCCTTTATTAGTACTATGATCTATGTCCAGTATGAGCTATCTATACCCACTATAAGCTATGACCACTATGACCTCACTATGACCACTGTGATCTCTCTATCACTATTCTGAGCATCTATGACCTCCATGAGATCTGTATGACCGCTGTGAGCACACTATGAGTAGTATGATCTATGACCACTGTGAGTTCTCTATGATTGCTATGAGATATGACCACTGTGAACTCTCTATGACTACTATTAGCTATGAACACTGAGAGCTCTCTGTGAGCACTCTATGACCAGTATGAGCTATGACCATTGTGAGCTCTCAAATGACCACTTTGAGCTCTTTATCTCCACTGTGAGCTATGACCGCAGTTGCTTTCTATGAGCAATAGCACCTATGACCACTGTGAGCTCTCTATGACAATTCTGAGCTATAACTACTATGAATATAATACATTGTGACCACTATCAGCTATGAATACTGTGAGTTATCTATGACCACTATGAGCTCACAATGACCACTGTGATCTTTCTATGACTACTGTGAGCAATCTATGACCACTTTGAGCACTCTATGACTACTGTGATCTTCTATGACCACTATGAGCTCTCTATGACCACTATGAGCTATAACTACTATGAGCTCACTATGACCACTGTGATCTATCAACATTCTGAGCAATCTATAACGACTCTGATCTCTCTATCACCACTGTTAGCTCTCTGTGAGCATGGTGACATACGATAGAGAATTCTCTATCACCACAATGAGCTATGACCCCTGTGAGCTCTTTATGACCACTATGATCTATGACGACACTGAATTCTATGTTTCCATTATGAGCTCTCTATTACCTCTGTGAAGTATAACCACTGTGAGCTCTCTTTGACCATAATGATCTATGACCACTGTGAACTCTCTATGAACACTCTGAGCTATGTACAGTATGAGCTATGACCACTGAGACCTCTCTTTAACCTTTTGAGCTCTTATGACCACTGTGAGCTAGATCACTGTGAGCTCTATATTTCTACATAGTTCTATAACCACTATGAACTCTGTATGACAACTATAAGCTGTGAACTATGGTCACTGGGAATTCTCTTTGATTACTATGAACTCTCAATGGTCACTATGAGATATCTATGACCAGTTTGAACTACAACCATTGTGAGTTCTCTGTGACTATTATGAACTATTTATGAAAACCGTGAGAGCACTCTGACCACTTTGAGCTGTCCATGACCACTTTGAGCTCTTGATGACCACTGTGTCTTCTATATGACTCTTCTGTGAACTATGATCATTGTGAATTGTTATGACCACTATGAGTTTTGACTACTAAAGCACTTCATGAGCACTGTGAGCTATGACCACTGTGAGCTCTCTATGATGATTATGAGTTCTCTTTGACAACCCTGAGCTCCCTGTGAAACCTGTGAGCTATCTATGTCCAATGTGAGCTCTCTATGAACATTTTGAACTATGTGCATTCTTTATGATCACTATGAACTATGACCACTATGAGCTGTCTTTGATCAATGTGAGCTTTCATGAGCATTATTAGCTCTCTATTACCACTCTGAGCTCTTTGCAACCACTTTGTGTACTCGATGACCACTGTGACTTCTCTATGAACACTTTCACCTCTCTGTGAGCATTATGAAGTTTCTATGACAACACTGAACTCTGTAGGAGCACTTTGACATATGACCAATGTGAGCTCTCTATGACCATTACGAGTTATGAATACTGTGAGCACTTCATGAGCTCTTTGAGTTATGATCACTGTGAACTCTCTATGATGATTATGAATTCTCTATGACCACTGTGAGCTCTCTATGACTACTCTGAGCTCTCTATGACTACTCTGAGCTCTCTATGACCACTGTGAGTTCTTCATGACTACTTTCAGCTATGACCACTGTAACCTCTCTATGACTGCGGTGAACTCTCCATGGCCACTTGAGCTATAACTGCTGTGACCACTATGAGCTATTTCCACTGTAAGCTTATGATCACCACTGCACTCTCTATGACCATTATGAGCTTTTACCACTCTCATGTCCATATTGCCAATATGAGCTCTCTAGAACCACTGCAAACTATGACCACTATTTGCTCTCTAAGACATCAGTGATCTATGACCACATGACCTCCCCATGACCACTGTGAGTGACCTCAGAGCACTATTATCAGTCTGTGACCTCTTTGAGCTCTCTATGAGGAGTGTGACCTTGGACAAAAGTGAACTCTACATGACTACTATGAACTAAGACCTCTGTGTGTTCTTTATGACCATTCTGAGCTATGACCATTGTGAGCTCTTTTTGTCCATTATAAGCTCCCTATGAAGATTGTGAGCTATGATACCTGTGAGTTCTCTAGGACTATTATGAACTCTGTTATGACCATTGTGAGGTCTCTATGACCACCTGGAGCTCTGACTACTGTTAGGTCTCTATAAAAACTATGAGCTATAATTACTGTGACACTGTATCAGTCTGTGACCTCTTTGAACTCTCTGTGAGGAATGTGACCTTGGACAAAAGTGAACTCTACATGACCACTATGAGCTAAGACCTCTGTGAGTTCTTTATGACCATTCTGAGCTATGACCATTGTGAGCTCTTTTTTTCCATTATAAGCTCCCTATGAAGATTGTGAGCTATGATATCTGTGAGTTCTCTTTGAGCTCTCTATAAGCACTATGAACTATGATGACTGTGATCTCTCTATAACCAGACTGAGCCACCTTTAACCACTGTGATTCTCTACAATCATCATGAGCTCTCTATGAAAAGTATGAGCTATGACCAAGGTTAGCTGACTATGACCACTGTGAGTTCTTTATGATCACTGTTAGCTCTCTATGAGCATTATGATATATAACCATTGTGAACTCTCCATAACCACTATGACCTATGATCACTGAAGGCTCTTTATGACCACTATGAGGTATGAACACAGTGAGCTCTATATTTCCATTATGAGCTCTCTATTCCCACTGTGAATTATAACCACTGTGAGCTCTCTCTGAACACTATGAGCTATGACCACTGTGAGCTCTCTGTGAACACTGAGTTCTCTTTGATCAGAATGAGCTATGACTACTGGGATCTCTTTATGAATACTTCGAGCTCCTTATGGCCACAGTGAGCTTTCTATGATCACTATAAACTATGAACACTTGGAGCTCTTTATGATTACTATGAACTATGAACCCTGTGAGCTCTCTATATCTACTGTGAGCTATGACAACTGTGAGCTCTCTTTGACATTTCTCTATGAGCACTATGATTTATGAACATTATGACATCTCTATGATCACTATGAGTTCTCTGTTCTCTGTAAGGACTTTCTACTCTCTATGAACACTTTGAGATCTCTGTGACTATTATGAGTTCTCCATGACCCCTGGTACCTCCCCATGAGTACTTTGATGCCTCTATGAGCACTGAGCTCTCTATGACTATTGTGAGTGCTGAACATTATGACCTGTCACCACTGTGAGTTCTCTATGACTACGATGAGCTATTATCAATTTGAGCTGTTTATGACCACTATGAGCTATAACCACTGTGAGTTCTCTATTATCACAGAATGCTATGATCACTATTAGATCTCTATGAACACTGTGAGATATCACCACTTTGAATTATCTATGACCACTTTGAGCTCTCTAGGACCATTGTGAGCTTTCGATGAGCACTATGAACTATGACTACTGTGAGATGTCCATGACCACTATGAGTTATACCTACTGTGAGCAGTACATGAGCACTGTGTGTTATGACCACTGTGAACTCTCTATGATCACTGTGAGCTCTCTATGGCAACTGTGAACTCTCTGTGGTCACTGTGAGCTCTCCCTGACTAATTTCAGCTATGACCATTAGGAGCTCTACATGACCACTGTGAGCTATGACCACTGTGAGCCCTCTATGATCATTATGAGCTCTCTTTGAGCACTGTGAACTGTGACCACTGTGAGCTCTCTATGACATATGTGAGCTTACTTTGACCACTGTGAGCATTTTTGACCACTCTGAGATCTCTATGACAACTGTGTAGTATAACTACTGTAAGAGCTCTATGAACACTATGAGCTCTCTATGACCACTTTGAGATCTTTATGATCACTATGATCTCACTTTGACAACTGTGATCTCTTTTTGACCACTGTGAGCTCTCTTTGACCACTGTGAGTTCTCCATTACCACTATGAATTACTACTATTAGCTCTCTATAAATACTATGAGCTATGGCCACTGTGAGCTCTCTTTGATCACAATGAGCTCTCTATGAACACTATGATCTGAACTATGATCTATGACCACTTTAAGCTCTCTATGACAACACTGAGTTCTCTGTGACCTCATTGATATATTTATGGCCACCAGGAGCTCTCTGTGATCAGCATGAACTATGATCACTAAGTAAACTATGACTACTGTGAGCTCTCTATGACCACTGTGACATCTCTATGATGCCTTTGTCATCTCTGAGACCACTGTGAGCTCATTATGATCACTGTTAGCTCTCTGTGACCATTATGACCTATGGCCCTTGTGAATTTTCTTTAGCTACTATGAGCTATGTCCACTGTGAGCACTTTTAAGACTACTATGAGCTATGACCAGAGTGTGCACTATATATCCATTATGAGATCTCTATTGCCACTATGAGATATAACCACAGTGATCTCTTTATGACCACTATAGACTCTCTATGAACACACTATGACTTATGGCCACTTTGAGCTCTCTATGTGTACTATGAGCTGTGAGCACTGTGAGCTCTTTATGACCACTGTGAATGCTGTGAGCTCTCTAAGATGACTATGAACTATGATTGCTCTGAACTCTCTATGACTAATGTGAGTTGTATGTGTCCACTGTGAGCTATACTGACTAGTATGAGCTATGATTATTATGAACTCTTTTTTAAAAATTTTATTATTTATTCAATTGTGTGAGTATGGGTGTGTGCACATGTGTGTATGTATGTGTGTGTGTGTGTGTGTGTGTGTGTATGTGTGTGTGTATGTGTGTGTGTGTAGAACCACGGATGAATTCAGGAACCATCACGGATGCCTCCACCTCCTCCTTGTTTACACTGACCCAGGATTCACAGGCTCCGCCCTACCAGGACCAGAAATTCAGGCCACCCTCGCTTCCACTGGTGTCTATACATGGGGTGTAGGATCTGAACTTAGGACCTTCCGCCTGCAAGGCAGAGGCTTAACCCCTGAGCCACCTCTCCAGCCCCTATTATGAACTCTTTATGACCTCTGCAAGTTATCTATGACCACTTTATCTTTCTATGAGCAATATGACCTATGACCACTGTGAATGCTCTATGACGCCTATGAGCTATGACCACTGTGAGCCCTCTATGGACAATCTAAGCTCTCTATTACTACTGTGGATTTTCTATGAGCACTATGACCTATGAATACTGTGAGCTATCTATTGCAACTCTGAGCTATGACCACTGTGACAACTCTATGGCCACTTTGAGCTCTCTATGATTACTGTAAGCCCATATGACCACTGTGAGTCCTCTATGACCATTATGAACTTTTTGTAACAACTATGTGCTATGACCACTCTGAGTTCTTTATGAACATTATGAGCTTTTTGTGGAACTATTAACTATGAACACTGTGAATTCTCTGTGACCATTATGAGCTATGACCACTGTGAGCTCTCAATGGCCACTATGAGCTATAACCACTGTTAGCTCTGCATGGCCACAATGAGCTCTTTATAACGACTGTCACATTTCTAGGACCACTTTGAGGTCTCTATGATCGCTGTGTGCATTCTATGACAACTGTGAGCTCTCTCTATTACCATTATGAGCTATGAACATTATGACCTCTCTATGTCCATTATGATCTATGACCACTGTAATTCCTCTATCACCACTATGAGGTATGACCACGGTGAGTTCTCTATGATGATTATGAGTTCTTTATGACCACTGTGAGCCATGACCATTCTGATTCTTCTATAACTATTGTGAGGTCTCTAGGACAACTATGATCTATGATGACTGTGAACTCTCTATGACCACTGTAAGCTCTTTATGACCAACGTGAGCTCCCTGTCATAACTATGAGCTCTCTATGATTGCTAGGAGCAATGAACACTGTGACCTCTCTGTGACCACTGTGAATTATGACAACTCTGAATCTTCTATGAACAATGTGAGCTCTCTATGACAACTATGACACATGACCACTGTGAGCTCTTTGTGACCATTATGGAGTATGACCATTATGACCTCTCCTTGACCACAATGAGGTATGACAACTGTGAGCTCTCTATGACAACACTGAACTGTCCATGACCAATATGATCTATGACCTCTGTTAACTTTGTATCGCTACTATGAGCTATGACCACTTTGAGCTCATTATTACCACTATGAGCTTTCCTTGACCACTATGAGCTATGATCACAGTGAGCTGTCTATGACTGTTTTGACCTAAGAACTGTGAGCTTTCTATGGCCCCTATAACCTTTGACCCCTGTGAGATCTTTATGACCACTATGAGCGATGGCCACTGTGAGCTCTCAGTATACATTATGAGCTCTCTATGAATACTATACTGTATGTTATGGCCACTGCAAGCCCTCTAAGAGAATTATGAGCTATGATCAACGTGGTCATATCTTACAGTGATCATATAGAGGTCACAGTGGTCATAACGCACAGTGATCATAGGGAGCTCATATTTATCATTGCTCGCATAGGTCATAGGTAGCTTACTATGGTCATAGCTCATAGGCATCATATAGAGCTTATTGTTGACAGATCACAGTTGTCTTAAAGCGCTTAAGTGCTCATAGCTCATAATGGAAATAGAGAGCTCACAGTAGACATAGAGAGCTCCCATTAGTCATAGAGAGTTCACAGTTGTCACAGCTGATAGTGGTCATAGAGAGCTCAGAGTGGCCATAGGGAGCTCACAATGATAATAACTCAGAGTGGTCATATAGAGTTGACAATGGTCCTAGACTACTAATAGCTGTCATAGCTCTCAGAGGTTATAGAGAGTTCACAATGCCTATAGAGAGTTCACAGTTGTCAAAGCTCACAGTTGTCATAGTGAGCTCTTAATGGACAATGATAACTCACAGTATTCATAGCTCATAATGGTCATAAAGAGCTCACAGTCATCATGGCTCACAGTGGCCCTAAAGAGCTCACAGTAGTCATAGAGGTTCACAGTGATAATAGCTCATAGTGGACATATAGAACTCACAATGGTCCTAGACTACTCATAGCTGTCATAGCTCACAGAGGTTATAGAGAGCTCACAATGGTAATAGCTCATGGTGCTCAGAGAGAGCTCACAGTGGTCATAGCTCACAATGCCCATAGAGAACTCACAGTGGTCATAGCTCACAGTGCCCATAGAGAGCTCACAGTAGTCATAGAATGTTCACAGTGTTCATAGCTTAGTTGCTATAGAGAGCTCACAGTGGTCATAGAGAGCTCTAAGTGGTCATGGAGAACTCACAATGGACATAGAGAGCTTGCAGTGGAAAACAGAGTTCATATAAGATATAGAGAGCTAACAATAATTATAGGTGATACTGATCATAGAGAACTCATAGTTGTCATTGCTCAAAATGGTCATACTTAGCTCAGAGTTGTCACAGAACATTCATAATATTCATAGATAGCTCATAGTGTCCTTAGAGAACTCACAGTGGTCATAGATCATAGTATTCATAAAGATCTCACAGTGATGAAAGAGATCTCACAGTGATCATAGTTCATATTGGTAACAGAGAGCTCATAGTGGTCATAGACAGGTCACAGTGGTCACATCTCATGATGGTCAGAATGAGCTCAGAGTGGTCGTACAGGGCTCACAGTGGTCACAGTAGATAATGGTCATAAAAAGCTAAGGCTGGTCGTCACAGAGAACTAACGGTGGCCGTAGGTCAATTGTTCCAATAGTGGTCATAATAGGTCATAGTTTTCATATCTCGTAGTGGTCATGAAGAGGTCACAGTGGCAGTAGCTCATCATGGACATAGAGAGCTCACAGTGTTCATAGAAAGCTCATAATGAACAATGAGAACTCACAGTGGTCATAGCTCATAGTGGTAATAGAGATCTCACAATGGTCATAGCTCATAGTGATCATAGATAGATCAAAGTGGTCATAGACAGATCAGAGTCATCATAATTCATAATGGTCATTCAGAGCTCACAATGGTCACAGCTCATAGTGGTCATAGAGAGCTCAAAGTGAACATATAGAGTTCACAGTGGTCATAAAGAACTCGCTGTTGTAATAGAGAGCTCATAGTGGTCATAGAGAGCTACAGTGGTCATAGGGGTCTCAGAGTGGTCTTAGGTCTTAGTGCTCCTAGAGAGCTCGCAGTGGTCATTTACAGATCATAGTGACCATTGGTAGCTCAAAGTGGTAATAGAGAGCTCACAGTTTTCATAGAGAGCTCATAGACATTACAGCTCACAGAGGTCATACAGGGTTCACAGTAGTCATAGCTCACAGTGGACACAGACAGATCACAGTGATCCCAGTTTATAGTGGTCATAAAGAACTCACAGTGATCATATCTCATAGAGGTAATAGAAAGCTCACAATGGTCACAGGTCCTATTGCTCATAGAGAGCTACAGTGGTCATAGAGAGCTCAGAGTTGTCATAGGTCCTAGTCCTCTTAAGAGAGCTTGCAATGTTCATGGAGAGCTCATAGTGGTCATAGGGAGCTCAAAGTGGTCATAGAGATGTCATGGTGGTCCTAGAGAGTTCACAATTGTCATAGAGAACTCATAATTGTCACAGCTCACAGAGGACAAAGGGAGCTCACAGTGGTTATAGCTTACAATGGAGAGATCACAGTGGTCATAGCTTATAGTAGTCAAAAAGAATTCTCAATGGTCAATAGCTCATAGAGGTAATAGAAAGATCACAATGGTCATAGGTTGTATTGCTCATAGCAAGCTAGAGTGATCATAGAAAGATCAAAGTAGTCATGTAGTACTCAGAGTTTTCGTAGAGAGGTCACTGTGATCATAGCTCATAGTTTTCATAAAGAGCTCACAGTGGTCATAGCTCACAGTGGTTCTAGAAAGTTCCTAATGGACATAGAAACCTCATAGTGTTCATAGCTTTTAGTGATCATAGAGAGCTCACAATGGTCACAGCTCAAAGTGGTCATAGATAGTTTATAATTGGCAATGAAAACTGACACTGGTCATAGCTCATAGAGAGGTCACAGTGATTTTATCTTCTAGTGGTCACAGAGAGCTCATAATGGGCTATGAAGAGCTCATAGTAATCATAATTCACAGGGGTCACAGATCACTCATATGGTCATAGCTCATAGTGCTGTTAGAGAGCTCACAGTGGTCATAGATCATAGTGGTCATTGAAAGATTACAGTGGTCATAGCTCTCATTGGTCATTGAGAGCACACAGTGATCATAGCCCATAGTAGTAATATAGAGACCACAGGGTAATAGGGAACTCAAATTGGTCACAGAGAAGTCACATTGGTCATTGAGACTTCATAGTGGTCACAGAGAGCACATAATTGTCATTGCTCACAGAGGACATGGGGAATCATAGTGGTCATAGCTCATAGTAGACATAGAAAGATCATAATGGCCTAGAGAGCTGACAGTAGTCATAGTTCATAGTGCTCATAGAGATCTTATGGTGGTCAGATGATCATAATGGTGATAGAAATTTCAAATGGTCATAGATATAGTGGTCATAGAGAGCTAGGAGTCATCATAGAGATCTCACAGTAGTCATGGAGAACTCAAAGCAGTCATAGACTTCTCACAGCATTCATAAATAGCTCACATTGGTGATAGATAGCTCTCAAGTATCATTAATCCAAGTGGTCATACAAAACTCATAATTGTCACAGAAAACTGGCAGTGGTCATAGTTAATTGGTCAAAAAGCGCTCACAGTGTTCATAGCTCAAAGTAGTCATAGAGAGCTCAGAGTCATCATAGTTCCCCATAGGGAACTAAGGTGGCCCTAGAGAGCACACAGTGGTCACAAAGAGCTCAAATTGATGATACAGAGGTCACAGTGGTCATAGTTCAAAGTGGTCCTTGAGAGCTCATAGTTGTCATAGATAGTTCACAGATATTGTAGTACATACTCCTCATAAAGAGCTCAGAATGGTCATAGCTCATAGTTGATACAGGGAGCCCAGCGTGATCATAGCTCATAGTGGTCCTTAAGAGATCACAATGGTTCTAGTTCACAGTGGTCATAGAGAGCTCATAATGCAAAATGAGGATACTCTGTGAGCTTAGCTCATAGTAGTTATAGAGAACACACAGGGGTCATAGCTCCTAGTGGTCAGAAAGAACACACAGTGTTCATAGAGAGACCTCTCAATAGTCAAAACTCACAGTGGTGATTATTCACAGTAGCCATAGAGAGTTCACAGTGGTCATAGCCCATAGTTTTCATACAGAGCTCATATTGGTCATTGAGAGCTCACATGATCAG
Organism: Typhlomys cinereus; assembly: GCA_023101885.1. Classification (NCBI taxonomy): domain Eukaryota; kingdom Metazoa; phylum Chordata; class Mammalia; order Rodentia; family Platacanthomyidae; genus Typhlomys; species Typhlomys cinereus. The sequence continues at coordinate 7,716,053 of JALPQD010000058.1, forward strand.
AGCTAAACATGGTAATAGAGAACTCACAGTGGTCATTGCTCACAGTGATCATAGTTCACAATGCTCACAGCTCATTGTGTTCATAGAGATCTCACTGTGGTCACTGAGAGCTCAAACTGGTGATGGAGAACTCACAGTAGTCAGAGAGAACTTAAAGTTGTCATAGAGATGTCATAGTGATCAGAGAGCTCACTGTTGTCATAGAGAGCTCATACTTGTCATGCCTCACAGAGGTCATAGATGGCTCATAGTGCTCATAGATCATAGTGATCATAGAACTCTAATAGTGGGCTTACGGAGCTCACAGTGGTCACAGATACCTCACAGTTGTCATAACTCACAGTGGCCATTGAGACCTCACAGTAGTTCTAGTTCACAGTGGTTCTAGTTCACAGTGGTCATAGAAATCTTATTATGGTCATAACTCATAGTTATCATAGAGGGTTCATAAAGAGCACAGTTGTCATAGCTCATAGTAGTCATAGAGAGTAAACAGAGCTTATAGCTCACAGTCACCACAGAGAATTCAAATGCACAATGAAAATTGATAGTGCTCATTGCTCACAGTCATCATAAAGAGCTCATAATGGTCATAGCTCGTAATGGTCCTGTAGAACTCACAGTGGTCATAAAGCATGCAAAATGGTCATACAAAGGTCACATGGGTCATAGTTTATAGTGGTCATAAAGAACTCGTAGTGGTCATGGAGAACTTACAGTGGTTGCAGGGAGCTTATAGTAATCATAAAGAGCTCAAACTGGTCATATAGAGTCAACAGTGGTCATACCTCACAGTGGTCATAAAGAGCTCACAGTGGGCATAGAGAGCTCACAGGGGTAATAGTTCATATTGGTCATAGAGTGGTCACAATGGTCATAGCTCACAGTGGTAATGGAGAGCTCACAGTGGTCATAGGTATTATAGCTCATAGAGAACTGTGTTGGTCATAGAGAGTTCACAGTGGTCATAAGGAGCTCAAAGTAGTCATAGAGAAGTCACAGTGGTCATATCCCTTAGTGATCATAATGAGATCACAATGATCATAGAGAGGTCACAGTGGTCATAGCTCTCATAGTGATCATAGAGAGATCACAGTGGTCATAAGGAGCTCAAAGTAGTCATAGAGAAGTCACAGTGGTCATATCCCTTAGTGATCATAATGAGATCACAATGATCATAGAGAGGTCACAGTGGTCATAGCTCTCATAGTGATCATAGAGAGATCACAGTGTTCATATATCCTAGTGGACACAGAGAGCTTATAGTTGCCATACAGTGGTTATAGAAAACTCACAGCGTTCATAGCTCACAGTGGTCACGGAGAGCTCACAGTGTCAATAGCTCATAATGGTCACAGAGTGCTCACAGTGGTCATATAGTGCTTAGAGTAGAGATAGCTCATTGTGGCCATAGAGAGCTCATAGTGGTCATAGAGAGCTCAAAGTAGTTGTAGCTCAAAGTGGTAATGAGAACTCAAAGTGGTAATAGAGAGCTCACAGTGGTCATAGTTCCTAGTATTCATAGTGTTCATAGTGGCAATAGAGATTTCACAGGGCCATAGATCATAATGCACATAGCACATTTTGGTCACAACTGGTAGTGGTTATATAGAGCTCACAGTGTTCATACCTCATAGTGGTCATGCAGAACTCATAGTGATCATAAAGAGCTCACAGTAGTCATAGAGAGGTCATAGTGGTCATAGATCAAAGTGGTTATAGAGAGCTCATAGAGGTCATAGCTCACAGTGGTCATAAACAACTTATAATCATCATAGAGAATTTACCTTGGTCATTGCATATAGTAGTGATAGAGGAAACACAATGGTCCTAGATCATAGTGGACATTGAAAAATCCTAGTGGTCATGCCTCATAGTCGTCATAGAAAACTCACTGTGGTCATAGGTCAAAGTGATCCTAGAAATCTGGCAGTGGTTATAGTGAACCCATAGTTGCAAGGAGAGCCCACAATAGTCAAAGCTCATAGTGGGCATAATCAGCCTGTAATGGACATTGAGATCTCACAGTGGTCATAGAACATGGTGGTCATAAAGACATCACAGTGGTCATAGCTCTTAGTGGTCATAGAGAGCTTATAGTGGTCATAAAGGTTCAAAGATGTCACAAAGAGGTCACAGTTGTCATAGAGAGCTCACAGTTTTCATAGCTCACAAAGGTCATAGAAAGCTCAAAATGGCCATAGCTCATAAGAGTCATAGAGAGCTCATAGTGGCCATAGAGAGATCACAGTTGTCATAGCTCACAGTGGTCATAGAGAGCTTACAGTGGTTGTAATTCATAGTGGTCAGAGAGAGCTCACAGTGATCAGAGCACATAGTGTTCATGGAGAGCTCACACTACTCCTAACTCATAGTGGTCATAGATCTCATGGTGGTCATAGATCATAGTGCTCATAGAGAGCTCACAATGGGTCACAGAATCCTGACTATGGTCATAGATAGCTCACAGTGATCATACAAAGATCATCGTGGTAATAGATAGCTCATAGTGGTCACAGCTTACAGTTGTCATAGAGCACTCATAGTGGTGATAGTTCACAGTGGCCATAGAGTATTTATAGGGCAAATAGCTCATAGTGGTCCAAAGAGCTCACAGTGGTCATAGCTTATATCAGTTATAGAGAGCTCACAGCGGTCAGAGAGTTTACAGTGGTCATCTAGAGCTCTATGTGGTCATTGAGAGCTTACATTGGTCATAGGCAGCTCCCAGTTCTCACAGTGATCATAGAGAGTTCAAAGTGTTCATAGATAGAACACAGTGGTTATAGAGAGTGCACAGTGGTCGTAGACGCCGTAGACATAGTATTCATATGGAGCTCACAGTAGTCAGAGAATTCACTGTTGTCACAGAGATCTAACAGTGACAACACAGAAATCACAGTGGTCATAGAGGCTCACTGTTATCATAGAGAGCTCAAAGTGTTCATAGAGAGGCCACAGTGTTCATAGAGAGCTCACAGTTTTCATAGTGATAGTGATCACAACTCTTAGTAATCACAGAGAGCTGATAGTGGTAATAGCTCATAGTGGTTATAGAGAGCTCATAGTGGTTACAGAAAGCTCACAGAGTTCACAGAGAGTTCAGAGTTGTAATAGAGATCTCGTAGTGTTCATAGCTCACAGGGATCATAGATAGCTCCGAGTGGTCATAGGTCATAGTGCTCATAAAGATCTTATAGTGGTCATAGAGAGCTCACAGTGCTCATAGAGCAATCAAAGTCGTCATAGAGAGCTCATAGTGGTCATAGAGAGCTCATAGTGGTCATAGAATTCTCACAAATGTCACAGAGAACTCAGAATGGTCATAGACACCTCATAGTGTTCATAGAGAGCTCACAGTGCTGATAGGTCATAGTGCTCATTAGAGTTCACAGTGGTCAAGGATAGCTCATATTGGTCATAGAGACCTCAGAGTGTTAGTAGAAACTTCATAGTGGTCATAGTGACCTCACAATGGTCATAGATCACAGTGTTCATGCAGCACTCACAATGGTCAAAAAGAGCTTACAGTGGTCATAGAGAGCAAACAGTGTTCATAGGTCATAATGCTCATAGAGAGCTCAGAGTGCTCATACAGAGCTGACAGAGGTTTTAGAGAGCTCAAAGTAGTCGTAGAGACGTCACAGAGGTCAAAGAGTGCACAGTGGTCATTGAGAGCTAACAGTGGTCATAGATCCTTGTATCATAGAAAGGTCACAGTAGTCATAGCTCACAGTGGTCATAGAATGTTTACAGTGCTCATAGCTCACAGTGATCATAGAGAACTCATAATGGACATAGAGATCTTACAGAGGTCATAGATCATAGTGGTCATAAAGAGCTCACAGTAGTCTTACCTCATAGTAGTCATAGAGCGCTCACAGTGATCACAGGTCACAGGACTCATAGAGAGCACTGTGTACATACAGAGCTCATGGTGATCATACATCACAGTGATCATAGAGAATTAATAATGGAAATTGAGAGCTCACAGTGCTCATAACTCATAGAAATAATAAAGAGCTCACAGTCGTAATAGCTCATAGTGGTCATAGAGAGATCAAAATGGTCATAGAGAGCATAAAATGCTCAAAGAGAGCTCACAGTGGTCATAGAGAGCTCACAGTGGTTATAGCTCATAGTGGTCATAGAGCTTACATTGGTCAGAGCTAACAGTGGTCATAGAGAACTAATAACTGGTATAGACAGCACGTAATGCTCATAACTGATCATGCTGATAAAAAGATCACAATGTTCATAACTGACAGTGGTCATAAGGAGGTTACAGAGACCAAAGCAAGCTCACAGTAATCATAGCTCATCGTGGACATAGAGAGCTCACAGTGGTCATATCTCATAGTTCTCAAAGAGAGCTCATAGTGGTCATAGCTCATGTGCACATAGAAAGCTCATAATGCTCATAGACAAATCACAGAATCATAGTTCATAGTTGTCATACAGAGCTCATAGTGGTGACAGCTCACAGTGGTATTAGAGAGCTCATAATGGACAATAAAATATCAAAGTACTCATAACTCATAGTGGTCACAGAGATCATATGATGGGAACAGATATTAGTAGTTGTAGAGAGCTTACCATTGCTATAAACAATTCATAGTGCTCATAGCTTACAGTGGTCATAGAGAGCACATAATGGACAATGAGAGCTCACAGTGGAAATAGGGAGTTCACAATGGTCATAGTTCATAGGGATCATAAAAATCTCATGTAGTCACTGAGAGCTCACAGTGGTCATAGATCATAGTGGACATAAAGACATTGCAGTGGTCATAGCTCACACCAGTCATAGAGAGCTCACATTGGTCATAGATCACATTGCTCATAGAGAAATTCAGGGGTCATAGAGAACTCACAGTAGTCCTAACTATCAGTGTACATAGAGAGGTCAAAATGGACATAGAGAGCTCACAATGGTCCTAGCTCATAAAAGACATAAAGGGTTCACAGTGATCAGAGCTCATAATGGTCATAGATAGTTCACAGTTGTCATAGATCATAGTGCTCACATAGAGAGCTCAAGTGGTCATAAACAGGTCACAGTGGTCATAGAGAAATCACAGTTGTCATAGAGAGCTAATGGTGGTCATAGCTCACAGAGATCATTTAGAGTTCATAATGCTCATAGCTCATATTGGTATAGAGAGCTCATAGTGGACATAGAGAAGTCATACTGTTTTTTGTTCATAGTTATCATAGACAGCTCACAGTGCTCTTAGAGGGATTACAGTGGTCATAGATCATAGTCGGCATAGAGAGATCAGAGTGGCTATAATTCATAGTGGTCATAGAGAGGACACTGGTTATAGATAGATTACAGTTTTCATACAGAGCTCATAGTGGTCATAGCTCACAGAGACCATTGAGAGGTCATAGTGGTCATAAGTCAATGTGGTAATAGCAAGCTCATAGTGGTCATAAGTCAATGTGGTCATAGCGAGTTCATAGTGGTCATAGGTCACAGTGGTCATAGAGAACTCATAATCATCCTTGAGAGCTCAAAATTGTCATAACTCATAGTGTGTTAGAGAGCTAACAGTGGTCATAAATCATAGTGGTCATAGGGAGCTCACAGTGATTATATCTCATATTGGCCAGACAGAGCTTATAGTGGCTATAGAGACTCACAGTGGTCATAACTCAAAGTGGTGATAAAAAGATTACAATGGTCATAATTCATAGGGATCACAGAGAGCTCACAATGTTCAGAGCTACTACTTAGCATAGAGCGTATTTTAGAGGTCATAGAGAGCTCACAGTGTTCATATATCATACTGGTAATAGAGATCTCACTGTGGTTACAGCTCACAGTACTCATAGAGAGCTCATAATAGACAAGAGTTCACAGTAGTCACAGCACCTAGTCGTCAGAGTGATGTGATCACACAGTGGTCATAACTCATAGTGGACATAGAACACTCACAGTGGTTATAGAGAACACACAGTTGACATAGAATGTGTCTAGTTCTAATACCTCACAGACACCATTGAATGCTCTTAATGGTTATTGTTCATAGTGGTCATAGAGAGATAACAGGGGTCAAATTTCATAATGGTCATGAAGAGCTCACAGTGGTCATAGTTCATAGTGGTCATAGAGCTCATAATGGACATAGAGAACTCACAGTGATCATACGTCATAGTGGTCATAAAAACATCGAAGTAGTCATAGCTCATGTGTTCAGGGGAACTCACTGTGGACATAGGTCATACTGCTTACAGATAGCTCACAGTGGTTATGGATAATTCACAGTGGTCATAGAGAGTTCAAAGTTGTCACAGAAAGCTCATAGTGCCCATAGCTCACAGAGGTTATTGAGAGCTCATAATGGTCACAAAGTGTTGAACGTCATCATAGCTTGTGGCACTATCGATTTAAGGAGGCCCTAGCCCATGCTCCCAAATCCAGGAAGTCTGGTAACAAGCAAGCCTGAACAAGTTTGGCTATGCTCCAGACATGTCCTAATAGAGTTATCATACAGGCAGAGGTGGGAAGGAGGGATGAACAACCAATGAGAAGTGGCCATCTAACTTGGACACCTAGTAAACAGCTAAATGATTGGTGGCTGCCCCCCTCCCCTAAACAGAGGGATGGCAACACTTGATTGGATCCCGATGCTATATAAGCCCAAACATTTCCTGAATAAATTTGAATCTGCAGCCTGCAGATGGACAGTGTCCTCTGCCTGCTGCTTCTCTCCTCACTGTCATTCGCCCATTTGCCTCGAGCCCATGCCTTGAACCTATGAGGCCCCATGATGAACTATGAGGACCCTACTGTTTCCTCCTCCAGTTTTGGCCAGCCAGCCATGCTGCCTATGTTGGAGAGACTGTACCTTCTCTCTGGAACAGTAAGCTGAAAAAAACTCCCTTTCTCCCTTAAGTTAATTGACATTGGGTGCTTTCTCACAGCAAAAGAGAAGAGCAACTGTTACATTATGTCACAGTGAGGCTGTGATGTCATTATCAGGATGCAATGTCACAGTGAGGCTATGACATATGTTTCCCCTCTTCCCCCCAGCTGGCCCTGTGGGGATTGGGTTCTCAATAAACATTGTAACTTCTCTATAACCATTATGAGCTCTTTATGATCAGTGTTAATCTTTAACCACTGTGAGTTCTCTGAGAAGTATGACCTATAATCAATGTGAACTATGACTACTATGACCACTGTGAGCTCTGTTTGATACCTGTGAGCTCTCTAAGACATTTATGAGCTCTTCATGACCACTATGACCTCGTATGTCCACTATGAGCTCTCTATGAGCTCACCATTGACCTTACAAACTCACTGAAACATGACAACTTCCCCGTGACACTACAGTGTCCATATTGACATCACATCCTCACTATAACACAATTTCCCCAGTGACATCACAACCTCACAGTGACATTACAGCCTCATTCTGACACAATAAACTCATTATAACATTAGTGCCTCACCAGTGACAATACAGCCAACCAATGACATAGTCTCTCTGTGAAAGCACAGTCACTACTGACATCACAATCTTACTTGACATCACAGCCATACTGTGCCAACACAGATTCACTGTAACATCACAGCCTCACCATTGATATGACAGGCTCACAGTGACATCACAGCCTCTCTTCTGACATCACAGCCACAGTGTGACTGCACAACTTCACCACTGACATCCTAGCCTCACTGACATCTCATAGAATCAGCCCTTATATCACATCCTCATTGTGAGATCACAGATTCACAGTGATCTCACAGCCTGCCCACTGACACCACAGGATCACCTGTTACATCAGAGCCTCATGGTGGAATTAGTCTTACCAGTGCCATCACAGCCTCACTGTTACATCACAGCCTCATCAGTGACAGCACAGCTTCACCTGTACCATCAGCATTGCCAATGACATTAGTCCAAACACTGACATCATTTTGACACACAAGTGACAAAAAGGCCTCACCACTGACATCTCAGGCTCACTGAAATATGACCTCCTCTGTGTAACACCACAATGTCACTATTGACAATACAACCTCACAGTGACACAACAAGTTCCCCAGTGACATTGGAACCTCACAGTGACATCACAGCCTTATTGTGACATCACAACCATATTCTGCCATCAAAGCACCAGAGTGACATAAAGCTTCACCTCTGACATCATAGCCTCAATGTGACAGCCTCAGTTGGACACAATAAACCCACTGTAACATTAGTACCTCACCAGTGACAATACAACCGCACCAAAGACATGGTCTCCCTCTGAAAGCACAATCACTGCTGACATCACAAACTCTTGTGACATCAGCCTTGCCTGAAATAATAGCCTCATGGTGACATCACATACACACCTCTGACATAGCCTCACTGTGACATCATAGCCTAAATGTGACATCACAGTGTCACCACTGACATCATAGCCTCACTGAGATATCAGACTTGTCACTGACATCACAGTCTTGTTGACCTCACAGTCTGCACCATGACATCACCAACTCCCTGTGACATCATGGGCTCACGATGACACCACAGCCACATGATGACATCAAAGCCTCATCAGTAAAATTCCAACATCACTGTGACATCATACCCTCATCACTCACATCAGTCTCATTCTGATATCACAATCTAACCACTGAAATCACATCTCACTGTGATGACATAGTCTCACTTCAATGACATCATTGGTGATAACAGAGCTTCATTGTGACATCACAGCCTCACCTATGTGTTTACAGCCTCACTGTGATATGGTGTCCTCACAATAACATCACAGGGTCACCTCTGAAATCACTGCTCAATTGATATATCATAGCATCGACTCTGATGTATTAACCTCACCAGTGATTGGACAGGCTCAATATAATATTACAGCCATACTAGTGACACCACAGCCTCATGGTGACATCATGGTGACATCATACCTCACTGAGGCATCACAGCCTCACTTCTGAAATCACACCCTAACCACTGATCTCACAAACTCACTGTAGCATCAAAGCCTCATTATGACATCACAGTCTAAACTGTTACATTATAGACTGACCTATTATATCATAGCTTCATGAAATCAGCCTTGTCTCTAGCATCCCAACCTCCACAATGAACTCACAGCCTCGATTGACATCACAACCTCTCTGTGATGTCAGAGCCTCACAGTGAAATCACAACCTCAGAGTGATATCACAGCATCACTGTGGTATTATACCCTCATTTCTGACATCACAGTGTAGCTACTGATTTCACAACCTCACTATGACATCTCTACGTCCCCAGTGATATCACAACCTCTCAGTAATATCACAGCCTCGTTATGACATCACAGCCATATCTTGCCATCAAAGCATCACTGTGACAAAAGATTAAACTCTACATTTTAGTCCCACTGTGACATCACAATTTCAGATTGACACAATAAACTCATTGTGATATTAGAGCCTCAGAAGTGACATAGTCTCCCTGTAAAACATAATCACTACTGACCTTACAACCTCACTGTGACATCAAAGCCTCATTGTGACATCACAGCCACATTGTGCCAGCACAGCCTCACTATGACATCACAGCCTCACCACTGACACCACAGCCTCATGGTGACATCCTAAACTCACTGTGGGATCACAGCCTCAGGACTGATATGACAGGCTCATGATATTACTGCCTCACCACTGACACCACAGCCTCATGGTGACATCCTAAACTCACTGTGGCATCACAGCCTCAGCAGTTATATCACATCTTCTATATGACATCTCAGCCTCATCTCTCACATCAGTCTCACTGCTGAAATCACTGCCTAACCTCTGACCTTAAAGCTGGACTGTGACATCACAGCATCACTATGACATGACAGCCTCATTGTGACATCGCATTTTTTTAGAGTGACCTCACAGTCTCACTGTGACATCACAACATCTCTGTGATTTCACAGCCTTATAGTGACATCAAAACTTCAGAGTGATAACACAGCCTTACTGTGGCATTATAGCTTCATTTCTGACATCACAGCCTCACTGACATCAGGGCCTCAGCTTTGACATCACAGCCTCACAGTGACATAACAGGCTAACTTCTGAAATCATAGCATCAGTGACACCACAGACATCCTGCCTCACCTCGCTATGACACCACAGGCTCATCAATGACATCTCAGGCTCAAGGTCACATGACAACCTCAACATCATAGCTACACTGTGTTCTCACAGCCTCACAGACATTACAACCTGACAGTGCCATCACAGCCTCACTGTGACCACAAACTCACTGTGACATCAAACTTGCCACTGACATAATAGCCCCATGATGACTTCACATACACACCTTGACATATACTCACTGTGATATCACAGACTCCATGTGACTTCACAGCATCATCACCAACATCATATCCTCACTGTGACATAACCCTTGCTACTGATATCAAAGTTTCACTGAGACCTCACAGCCGCCACCATGACATCACCATCTCCCTCAGACCTCACTGATTCATGGTGTCACCACAACAACACAGTGACATCAAATCCTCAAGGTGGCATCACAGCCTAACTGGTGACATACCAGTCTCACTGTGACATAATAGCCTCCACATTCACACCAGCCACATTTTGATAACACAGCATAATCACTGAATTCAAATCCTCACTGTGATGTCACAGTCATGCTCCACTGACATCACAGCCTCACTGCGATATCACAGCATGACTGCTTCCAAAACAGCATCACTGTGACTTTATAGTCTTACTTCAGAGGTTATAGCTCACTGTGACATCACAGCCTGACAATGACATCACGGGCTCACCTCTTAAATCATTGCCCAACTGTGACATTGCAGCATCAACTCTGATGTTATAGTCTCACTGTTTCATCACAGCTTCACTATGACATCACAGGCTTACCCCTGAAATCATAACCTCAATTGGACACTCTCATCAGACATCCTACCCAGCTGCACTATGGCACTACAGCCTCACCACTGAATTCATAGGTTCACTGAAACATGACAGCCTCCCTGTGGCTCCGCAGTGTTATTATTGACATCACAACCTCACTGTGACATCACAGCCACACTGTGCCAGCACAGCCTCACTTTGACTTTATGGCCTCTCCAGTTATAGCATCGCCTCACATGTGACATTAGCATCGCCACTGACATTAGTCAGAACTCTGATATCACTGCCACACCAGGGAGAACACAGATTTTGACATCACAGCCTCACCAGTGACATGCCAGTCTCACTGTGACAAACATACCCTCGTTACTCACATCAGCCTCATTCTGATATCACAACCTAACCACTGAAATCACATCCTCACTATGATGTCACAGTCATGCTCTACTTATATCACAGCCTCACTCTGATATCACAACCACACCACTGACCTCACAGGCTCACTGAAACATGACAGCCTCCCTGTGATTGCTACTGACATCACAATTCACTGTGACATCACAATTTTCCCAGTGACTTCACAACCTCACAGTGACATCACAGACTCATTGTGATATCACAGCCATACCATGCCATCAAAGCACCACTGTAACATAAAGTTTCATTTCTGACATCATAGCCTTACTGTGACATCACAGCCTTGACTGAACTCACAGCTTTTCCATTGACACCGCAGGCTCACCTGTTATATCTTAGCCTCATTGTGGCATCAGTCCTATCGCTGATATCACAACCTCACAGTGACAATACAGCCTTACCAGTGATAGCACAGCCTCACCTGTGACATCTGTGTGGCCACTGATATTAGTCAGAACACTGACAGCATTGCTACACAACAGAAAATATGGCCTCATCACTGACCTCACAGGTTCACTGAAACATGACAGCCTCCCTGTGATACTGCAGTGTTGCCATTGACATCACAACCTCAATGTGACATCAAAGGCATACCCTGTCATCGAATCATCACTGTTATTCAAATCTGACATCATAGCCTCACTGTGACATCACAGCATCAGTTTGACACAGTAAACTCACTGTGACATTAAAGCATCACCAGTGACAATGCAGTCTCACTAATAACATAGTCTGCTTGTGAAAGAATAGTCACTACTGACATCACAACCTCACTGTGACATCACAGCCTCACCACTGGGATCCTACCTAGCCTTACTATGTCACCCCAGCCTCATCACAGATAGCATAGGCTCACAGTGATGAGATGTAATCAGCAGTGATGTCATAACATTTGGCATCATAAACAGTGACACCACAGCCTCACATGATACATCACTGCCTCAATGTGACATCTATCTTCCCACAGATACCACAGCCTTACAGTGACCTCACAGATTCACTGTAACCTCACAGTTTAACCTGCTACATCATAGACTCAGCTGTTACATCATAGCCTCATGGTGAAATCAGCCTTGCCACTGACATCACATCTTCCACATCTTCCCCTCACTGGGACATCACAACCTCTCTGATGCCACAGCCTCATAGTAATAACACAACTTTACAATGATATCATAGCCTCAATGTATCCTTATCCCTCATTTCTGACATCACAGTCTCACTGTGATATCACAGCCTCAACTCTGATATCACTGCCTAACTGTGACATAACAGGATAACCACCGAAATCATAACTTCAGTGACACCATGGACATACTGCCTAGCATCGCTATGACACCACAGCCTCATCACTGACATCTCAGAGTCACCATCTCATGACAGCCTCAACAGTGATACCACACCCATGCTTTGGCATCACAGCCTCACCAGCAACATCCCAGCCTCACTGTGACATCTCATCCTTATCACTGACATCAGCCTCACTTCTGACATGACAGCCTAACCACTGAAATCACAGCTGAACTGTGATGTCACCACCCCTCACGGTAACTCACATCCTCATAGTGACATCACAGTCTCTCTGACATCACAACCTGAGTGTGACTGCACAGCTTCACCACAGGCATCTTAATCTCACTGTGAAATTCAAGCATCACCCCTGATGTCACAGCCTCACTGATATCTCACAGAATCAGCCTTAAAATAAGAGTCTCACTGTGACATCACAGTCTCACAGTGAACTCATAGCCTCTCCACTGACACCACAGGCTCATCTGTTATATTATATCCTCATTGTGACATCAGTCTTGCCACTGACATCACAGCCACGCTGTGATATCACACCTTCCAGCCTGATATCACCTCATGGAGACATGACAGCCTGCAGTGACATCCAACCTCACAGTAATATCAAAGCCTCATTGTGACATCATGACCTCACCAGTGTTAGTACTGCCTCACTTGTAACATCTGCGTCACCACTGATATTAGTCAGAATACTGATATCACTGCCATAATAGTGACAACACAGAATTTGATATCATTGCCTCTCCAATGTCACTGTCATGTAATAGGTTCATCACTGACATAGCCTCACCAGTGACATTATGGACTCACTATAACATCTTTCTCACCACTGACATTCCAACCTTATTACAACATTACACCTTCATCAATGACATAACAGCTTCATTGTGAAATCAGCCTCCCAACTAAAATCACAGCCTCACTGTGCCATCCAAACCTCTCCAGTGATGTCACAACATCACTGTGTGATTACAGAGCCTCACTGTGACATCACAGCCACACTGTGTCCTCACAGACTCACTGTGATTTTACAAAATAACAGTGACATCACAGCTTCACTGTGACATCACAGCCTCATTTTGACATCATAACCAAACAGCAATCAAAGTGTTACCTTGACAAAAAGCTTCACTTCTGATATCACAGCCTCACTGTGACATTGCAGGATAAATTTGACACAAAATATCACTCTGATATTAGAACCTCAATAGGAACAATACAGCCTCAACAATGACAGTCTCTCTGTGAAAGCAGAGCCACTACTGACATCAAAACATCACTGTTCCAGCACACCCTCACTGTGACCTCACAACACCATGATAACATCACAGCCACACTGTGACATCACAGCCTCATCACTGATATAACAGACTCACTGTGATATTACAACTTCACCAGTGACACCACATCCTCATGGTGACATTATAATTTCACAGTGACATCATAGCCTCACAGTGACATCACAACCTCATGGTGCCATCACAGTCACATTGTGACATCACAGACTCACCACTGGTATCCATCCTAGCCTTACTAGGACACCACAGCCTCACCACAGATAGCACAGGCTCACAGTGATGTGACAGCCTCAGCAATGATATCATAGTCTTTGACACCATAAACAGTGACACCACAGCCATACATGGTATCACTGTGTAATTGGGTCATCAGTCTTCCCACAGATATCACAGCCTCACAGAGACCTCAAAGCCTCACTGTGACCTCACAGTCTAATCTGTTACATCATAGACTTGCCTGTCAAATTATAGCTTCATGGTGAAATCAGCATTTCCACTGATATCACAACTTCCATAGTGACCTCAGAGCCTCACTTGACATCACAACCTCTCTGTAATATCATAGACTCATAGTGAGATCAAAGTTTCACAGTGATAACTCATTCTTACTGTGGCATTATAGCCTCATTTCTGCTATCACAGCCTCACTGTAAAATCACAGCCTCACCTCTGGTATCACAGCCTCACTGTGACATAACAGCCTACCCTTTGAAATCATAGCATCGATTACACCACAGGCATTCTTCCTAGTCTTGCTATTACACAGCCTCATCACTGACATCTCAGGCTCATGGTCACATGACAGCCTCAACAGTGACACCACAGCCTCGCTGTGACATCAGAACCTCACTGCTACCATCCAAATTTCACTGTGAAATCTCTGCCTCATCACTAACATCAGCCTCACATCTGACATCGTAGCCTAACCACTGAAATCACAGCTGAACTGTGACGTCATAGTTTATCACCATTGATTTCACAGCCTCACTCTGATAGCACAACCTCACGGTAACATCATCACAGTAACATCACAGCCTCTCCTCTGACATCACACCTCAGTGTTACTTCATAACCTTATCACTGAAGACCTAAACTCATTGTGAAATCCAAGCATCACCCCTGACGTCACACTCTCACTGACATCTTATAGAATCAGCCCTGACATCAGATGCCTCACTGCGACATCAATATCTCACTGTGACCACACTACCTATACTGTGACATCACGAATTCCCTGTGATATCACAGGCTCACATTGACACCACAGCCACATGGTGACATCAAAGACTCATAGTGGCATCACATCCTCACTGTGACATCACAGCCTCAGCTGTGAGGTTATAGACACACTATAAAATCACAGCCTCGCTATGACATCACAGTTTCACTTCTGAAATCATAGCCTCAATGAGATATTATACCCTCATCATGGACATCTTACATAGCCTCACTATGACACCACAGCCTCATCACTGACTACACAGGCTCACTGAAACATGACAGCCTCCCTGTGACACCATAGGGTCACAAATGACATCACAACCTCACTATGACACCACCCATCTCCAGGGAAATCACAACCTCACAGTGACATTGGTGTCATACTGTGCCTTCAAAGCATCACTGTGACTTAAAGCTTCACCTCTGGCATCATAGCCTAACAATGACCTCACTGTCTCACTGTGATCTCACAGTCTAACCTGTTACATCATAGCCTCATGATGAAATCAGCATTGCTACTGCCTTCACATCCTCCATAGTGACCTCATAGCCTCACTGTGATGTCACAGCCTCACATCTGACATCACACCCTCACTGTGACTTAACAGGCTAACCTCTGAAATCATAGCATGAGCGACACCAGGAACATTCTGCCTAGCCTCGCTATGACATCTCAGCCTCATCACTGATATACATAACTGATGGTAACATGACAGCCTCAACAGTGACACCACAGCCTCACTGTGGCATCACAGGCTCACCAGTAACAGCCAAGACTCACTGTGACATCTCAACCTCAGTGTAACATCAGCATCACCACTGACATTAGTCAGAACACTGACATCACTGTCAACCTGTGACAACAGAACCTTTGACATCACAGCTTCACCAGTGTCACTGTCACAAAATATGTTCACCATGTCGTCATAGTCTCAGCAGTGAAATCATAGACCACTATTATATCTTTCACACCACTTACATCACAGCCTCATTGTGACATCAGTCTCACCACTAATATCACAGCCTCACTGTGTCATCAAATTCTTTCCAGTGACATCACAAAATCTGTCATCAGAGCCTCACCTTGACATCACAGCCTCACTGGATCCTCACAGCTTCATTGTGACATTGCAATGTGACATTGATATCACAGTCTCAGTGTGACATCACAAACTCACTGTGACATCAGCCTTGCCAGTGAAATAATAGCCTCAGGTGACATCACATACACACCTCTGACATGGCCTCAATGTGACATCTCAGCTTCAATGTGACATCACAGCATCACCACTGACATCACAGTCTCACTGTGACATCAGCATTAAGTGATAGAACAGACAATGTGACCTCACAGCCTCCACCTTGACATCGCCCACTCCCTGTGTAACTATGGACTCACAGTGACACCATAGCCACATGGTGGCATCACAATTTCATGAGTAACATCCCATACACACTGTGACATCTCACCTTCATCACTGATACCAACCTCACAATAGCATCACAGACTCTTCTGTGACATCCCAAACTCCCTGTGACATCACAGACTCATGGAGAAACTATGGCCACACAGTTATATCAGAGACTCATGGTGGAATCTCAATCTCACAGTGACCTCACAGCCTACCCACTGACACCACAGGCTCACCTGATACATGATAGGCACATTGTGGCACAATAACACTGACATCACACACTCACCAGTGACATCACAGCCTCAATGTGACATCATCCTCACCACTGACATTACAGCCTAACTGTGTCATCAAAACCTCTCCAGTGACATCACAACATCACGGTGTCATCAGAACCTCATTGTGACATCATAGACACACACTGAGTCCTCACAGCCTCACTGTGACATCACAAACTCACTATGGTATTACAACTTCCCCAGTGATATCACAACCTCACAGTATCATCACAGCCATACCATGTAATCAAAGCTTTACTGTCATGGCCTCTGTTGCAGTCTGCCTGCATGGTTGCTGATAAATAACCATCACACAGCTTAAGGGAACAAGGAGTTTACTTTCTTACGACAGTCTGGTTACATACAGTTCATAGTCCAGCTTGACAGGAGAGCACACACCAACAGTAGGTCTGAGGGAACTGGCCACCATAACGGCTGAGAGATGAACAATTCTTACTTGCCTGACCAGCATGTCTGACCAAGTATACAGAAGGATGGCAACTCTCTCAACCAGCTCTCTGATTTATCCAGGGCCTAATCCCACCCACCATGGGCTGAGTCTTCCCTACCAGCTGGACAATCTCCTTCAGGTTTGCTCTGGGCTTAACTTAACCATCAACTATCTACAACTGTGCACAGAGCTCAAACCCTCAGTCAAGTTGACACCTGTGCTTAACTATGACAGCCTCACAATAACATCACAGTCTCAGTTCAATACAATAAACTCACTGTGACATTAGAGCCTCACCAAACACAATATAACCACATGAATGATATAGTCTCCTGAGAAATCTCAGTCACTACTGACATCAAAACCTCACTGTGACATCAAAATTTCACTGTAACATCAAAGCCACACTGTGCCAGCACAGCCTCACTGTAACATCACAGCCTCACCATGGATATGACAGGCTCACCATATTAGAGCCTCACCTTTGAAAGCATAATATTAGTGATAGCATGGACATCCTACCTAACCATACTATGCCATCACAACCTCATTACTGACATCTCAGGCTCACAGTCACACGACATCCTGAACAGTGACATCACAGCCTCACTGTGGCATCACATCCACACCAATAACGTTCCAGTCTCACTGTGACATCTCAGCTTCATCACTGACATGAGTCTCACTTCTAACATCACAGCCTAACCACTGAAATTTCAGCCTAATTGTGATGTCATAGTCTATCACCACTGATATCACAGCCTCACTGTGATATAACAACCTCATGGTAACATCATCTCACAGTGACATCACAGTCTCTCCTCTGACATCACAGCCTCAGTGTGATGACACAGACTCATGACAGATGTCTTAACCTCATTGTCAAATCCAATTACCCCCTGACCTCACAGCCTTATTGATATCTCACAGAATCAACCCTGACATCAGGGCCTTAATGCGACCTCCTACCCTCATCATGGACATCCTACCTAGCCTATGACATTGAAGGCTCACCACTGACCTCACATGAGCATTGAAACATGGCAGCCTCCCTGTGACACCACAGTGTCGCTATTGACATCACAAACTCACTGTGACATCACAACTTCTCCAGTGACATCACAATCTAATAGTGACATCTAATAGTGTCATTGTGACATCTCAGCCATACAATGCCATCAAAGCATCACTGTAACATGAAGCGTAACTTCTGATATAGTCTCACAGTGACATCACAGCCTCAGTTTGACACAATAAATATACTGTAACATTAGAGCCTCATTGGTGACAATACAGCTTCACCAGTGATATGACTAGCTCATCCATATTTTGTAGCCTCACCATTGACACCAGGGATTCATTGTGACATCACAATCTCACTGTGGAATCACGGCCTCCCCAATTATATCTCATCGTCAATGAGACATCTCATCCCCATCTCTCACATCAGTCTCACTTCTGAAAACACAGCTTAACTATTGATCTCACAGCTGCACTATGACATCACTGCCTCCCTGTGACATCACAGCCTTACTGTGACATCACAGCCTCATGATGATATCACAAATGGACTGTAACGTCACATCCTTACCACTGGTATCCTATTTAGTCTTACAAGGACACCACAGCACACCACAGTTAGCACAGGCTCACACTTATAAGACAGTTGCAGCAGTGACATCATAACCTTTGACATCATAAACAATGATATCACAGCCTCACATGTTACATCACTGCCTCATTCTGACATCAATCTTCCCACTGATATCACAGATTCACAATGTCCTCACAGTTTCACTGTAACCTCACAGTCTAACCTGTTACATCACAGACTCACCTGTTACATCATAGCCTCATGATGACATCAGCCTTGTAACTGAGAATACATCTTCCCCAATGACCTCACAGTCTCATTGTGACATGACAACCTTTCTGTGATGTCACAACTTCATAGTGACATCACAGCATCACAGGTATATGGCAAATTCACTGTAGCATTATAGGCTTGCTGGGACAGAACCCCCACTCGGGAGTCGACCCAACTCAGGAGACCACGCTGACAACGAGATCGATGCAAACAGCAAGAGGTTTTATTGTCCAGCGCTGGGATCACCCCATACAGGAGAGGGAGAGACGACCCGCAGCACGAAAGGCACAGACTTTTTATACAGTTTTTGTAGGGAGGTGTTGATGTAGTGAGGTGTAGCCAAATAATTGGCTTATACATTTAACTTTTAAACTCATTGGTGCAACTTTAGGCGTGAAGGGAATGGGGCGGGTTTGGTGGCGACGAACATAGCAGCACGTACTCACAGCTTCACTGAAAACCTGAGGATGAGTGTGCTCCCTTGGAATTCCCAAGGTGGAGGGAGGACCCGGTATCTGGCCTGGACACACATGTCCTTGCCTTTTTTGGGAATTCTTGGGGTGAGGTAGCGTGATTCTAAGACTAGCTCATCATATTCTTGCCATTCTTACTTGCCTAGGAAATCTATTCTTCTACATTCTTTCTGTCTAGAAAATTTCTTCTTCTATATTAACTCTTTCAGGCTCATATCTCACATCACAACCTCACTGTGACATCACAGCCTCAACTCTGACATCACAGCCTCACTGTGACATAACAGGCTAAACTCTGAAATCATAGGATCAGTGACACAACGGACTTCTTGCCTAGCCTCGCTATGTCCCCACAGCCTCATTACTGACATCTCAGGCTCACGGTCACCAGATATCCTCAACAGTGACACCACAGCCTTACTGTGGCATCTTAGCCTCATCTCTGAGGTTATAGCCTCCCTGTGATATGACAGCCTCACTATGATATCACAGGCTCACCTCTGAAATCATTGCCCAACTCTGACATAACAGCATGTACTGTGACCTTATTGCTTCACTGTTTCATCACATCCTCACTATGTAATCACAGGCTCACCTCTGAAATCATTGCCAAACTGTAACATCACATCATTGACTGTAATATTGTAGCCACACTGTTACATCACAGCCTCACTATGACATCACCGCCTCATCTAGGAAATCATCGCCTCAATGCAACATCACACCCTCATCACTGATGTCATGGTTTGAAATATGTCCCCCACAGTCTCATGTGTTTGGCAAGGGCATGGCACCTTGAGAAGTGGAGCCTTGCTGGAGGAAGGCAGTCACAAGGGGTGGGCCTTGAGGTGGATTAGTCCCACCTTACCTCCAGGAGAAGTCAGCCTTTGCTGTAAGCAGTCTGCAGCTCTCAGCTTCCAAGATGTCTGCAGTGATTTAGCCTCCTCCAGCTTTGGCAACCAGCCATGCCACCTCTGCTTTGAGAGACTGTCCCTTCCCCCTGGAACTGTAAGCTGAATAAACCTTCCTTTCTCCCTTAAGTTGATCGATTTTGGGGGTTCTCTCACAGCAATAATTAAGAATAACTGTTTCAGAAATTGGTACCACGTAGTGAGTACCACGCTTAATCTCACGCTGTGAGATTAAGAACAGCTGCTACCACAACATGAAGTTGTTTTGTGAAGTTGAGAAAAGTTAGTACCCAGGAGTATGGTCAATGCTGTGATGTGGCTAGTGTGCCTTTGGAACTGTTTGTTGGGAGAAATATGGAGAACTTTGGAACTTTGGGCTGGGAAAGTCTTTGCGTCTTGGCAGTTGGGCCAAAGGGACCTTTCTTGTGAGATCTCAGAGGAGAGCAATGCTGTGAGAGACACAAACAGTGGAAGCCCAGGTTGTGATGGTCCAGAGGGGAACAGAGACTGTATTTGCAACTGAACGAGTGACACATGGAGCCATGTGTTGGCCAAGAGTTTAGTGAAGTTTTGCCCTCATCCTGAAAGCTTGCCTGAAGTTAAGCTGGAGTGCTTGATGGAGGAAATTTCAAAGCAATGTAGTCTTGACAATGTGATATGGCTACTTTTTAGTCGTCTTCAGAGTTTTGAAAAAGAGTAAAGAATCAGGCAGGAAGAAGCACATACTGTAAGATCCAATGATGAAAAGTACAATGGCAAATTTAAGGACTTGAACCAGGAAGAAGCAGAGAACAAAACGGCTGTTGAAGAGATTAGCTACATTTGTAAATCAAAGCCTGCTCTCAATATGAATAATAGGAGAGGCCCTAGCTCCAGGGGAAGATCCTCAGGGAAGGCTCCCTCTCATAAGAATGCAAATCCTTTCAGAAGACTGGAGCTAAAGGGTGGAGTTCCAAAACAAGAGTTGGTTTCTCTTACCATGCAACTGCCTAGGAGTGAAAGACATGGCCAGCATAGAGAAGTAGAATCAGCTGTGATGCAAGGAGGCTAGTCTTGGCAAAGTCATCCACGTGGTTCTGGTTTTAGAGGCATCAGTGATGCAAGAGGGAGGAGATCACGGAGTCCTCCTCCAAGATTTCAAAAATTGGCAGAATCTAGGCATCATGAGACAAGCCTGCAGTTTAGAGGCCCAAGAAGGGCAGTTTGTGCTTTGGAATTAAATCTGGTTTGCCATTGAGAAGTAAAGATGTTAGACGTGCCAGAGACAACGTGGGACACCTGCCAGGAAAGATGTATACCCTGGGAGGAGGCAGCTCAAGAGACCAACATATTCTATGGGCAGCTGCAGCTGCAGCTATAGAGGGATGGAACCAAAGCCCTTTGGAATTGAGATGATTTCAAGGAGAGGCTCACCTGTTGGACTTGGAGCTACAAGATTTGGGGTTTGTCCTGCTGGTTTTTGGTTTTGTTATGGACTGATGTTTCCTGGATATGCCCCCATACCTTCCTTTTGCAATAGGAATGTTTATTCTGTGCCATAGTATGTTAGAAGTATGTAACTTGTATTTTGATTTTACAGGAAGCTTTGGACTTGGGACTTTTGGGCTTTTGGGGCTACTATTATAGTCTGTGAAGACTTTTAAAAATGGACTGAGAATGGTTTGCATAATGAGATGGCAATGAGTCTGTGGGGGCCAGGGGTGGAATGTCATGGTTTGAAATGTGTCCCCCACAGTCTCATGTGTTTGGCAAGGGCATGGCACCTTGAGAGGTGGAGCCTTGCTGGAGGAAGGCAGTCACAAGGGGTGGGCCTTGAGGTGGATTAGTCCCACCCTACCTCCAGCAGAAGTCAGTCTTTACTGCAAGCAGTCTGCAGCTCTTCTAAGATGTCTGCGGTGGCTTAGCCTCCTCCAGCTTTGGCCAGCCAGCCATGCCACCTCTGCTTTGAGAGACTGTCCCTTCTCTCTGGAACTATAAGCTGAATAAACCTCCCTTTCTCCCTTAAATTGATTGACTTTGGGTGCTCTCTCAAAGCAATAGTTAAGAGAGACTGTTACACCTGACGTCCTACCTAGCCTCACCATGGCACCACAGTCTCACCACAGACCTCACAGACTCACTGAAACATGACAGCCTCCCTGTGTGTGATGGTTAAGCCTGTGTATCAACTTGACTCACCAGTATTAAGATGGGCTGAGACCACCTCTGGAAAGGATCAACTGAGACCCTTTTTTAGGATTGTACCTGCCCTAGATCCTATCAGAACCTCCAAAGCTCTCCTATGATCCTCTCAGTACTGCATCGCATAAAAAGGAGCTACTGAAGGGAACAGATTCCTTATTGCATCTGTTCTAGGAATCACTCTTCCTTCCAGACACCTGGTTTATTTGGCCCTCTTACCTTCCATCAACCAACTTGTCGACTAGACTAAAGACTCTAGGAATTCTCCCACTTGACTACCAAACTGAGAAGCTACCAGCAGCCATCGTTGGACTGTTAGACCTATTGACCCTACGCCAGGAAGTGGACCCCCACAGAATACTCATGGACATCGGTTCGATGCAAAAGCAAGAGGATTTTATTCCAGCGGGCAAGGGTCGCCCCATACCTGAGGGGGAGAGACGACCCTGAGCTCAAGAACAATACACTTTTTATACCCTCTCACAGGGAGGTTACATAATGTTTACAAAATTATTGGCTATCATATTAGTTACAATAATAATACAAAGGCTTTGGAGGTATTTGGCATAGCTGCATGTACTAGACCTTGAAAGGGGGAGCATTTCCTGGAGTTCTGTGTGGGGAGGGGGCAAGCGGGCTTAGGAGGCATCTGCACATACTGAAAACATTTCTCTGAGACTTTGAAGGGGGAAGATTCCTGGAACCAACTTTGGGGGGGTCTGGGTGATCTAGTATCTGGGTCTGGGTGGTTTGGCATCTGGTCTTCTCACAGGGACCTTGAGAGTGGAAATGTTTTCAGTATCTAGCCACCCATATTAGACTTTTGTTTTTAGAACTCTGAAAACTGCTGACCACCAAGCTGTTAGTCATGACTTCATTATTTGTCACAATTTCTGTAAAAATTTCTTTTCTTTCACAGGACTACCTCGGGTACTGGCAGCCATTGTTGAACAACCTCAGCCATACGGTAAGCCAACTCAATACATTCCCTATATTATATATATTCATTTTGTCATTTCTGCATTGCTAGGGAATCTGACTAATACGGATTGTTTTTACCAGAAGTGGTTCTAGAGAAATGGAATTGTAAAAATGAATTTTGCTAGCAGATTTGGTGACATCTGGAGTTGGCTCTCCAATACAATCAAAACACCAGCTACTAAAGACTGCACTGGCAGTAAGGAGAAAATTAGTTTGGAGTGAACTGTTCTGAGACTTGGTGAAGATAGGTGTATTGGGCAGTCCAGATTTACCTCTTATTAGAAATGAGAAACTTGCTGATTCAATATATAAAATTTTGACAATATGAGTAAAAATATGGAAAACAATAATGCTGGTGAGTTGCTATCTCTTGATAAAATATAAAATGAGAAGGAAAATCTCAGACAAAAAAATATCCAACTCAGAAAGCATGTAAACAATCTGGAGGCCTCTATAGGTGACCTAGAAGCAACTCTGGAAAGGACAGACTTTACTGGTGAAAGTGCCCAGCTCCAAATGTGTATAAATAACTTAGACGTTTCTAAGTGTGCCCCAGAAGGGAATCTTCTCTCCAGTAGCAATAGGGCTCAAATTGCAGAAAATCAAGCCCAAACTCTAATTATTAGATTGGCTGAGTTACAATGTAAATTAAAATCCCAGCCTCGAAAGGTGTCAGCAGTTAAAGTAAAAGCGCTGATTGGCCAGAGTGGGATGCTGAAAAGTGGGATGCTGATGTGTGGGAAGACCAAAACAATGATGAGAATGAAGACATTGAACCCTCAAACTCTGATGCATTTATTCTGCCTGTTTCCCCACCTTTAGCAAAGAATGAATCATTGCTTCTGACCAGGGAACTCATTTCACAGCTAAAGAAATACAGCATTGGGCTTATGACCATAGAATTCATTGTTCTTACCATGTTCCCCACCATCCTGAAGCAGCTGGCTTGAAAGAATGATGGAATGTCCTTTAAAAGGCATAATTACAGCATCAATTAGGTGGTAATTGTATAGACAGATGGAGCAGAATTCTCTAGAAGGCAGTACATGCCTTAAACCAGTGTCAAGTGTATGGACTGTGTCTCCTATAGTCAGGATTCACAGGTCCAGGAATCAAGAGGTGGAAACAGGAATAGCTCCCCTTACTATCACTCCTGTTCCCACTAGCCTATTCACACTGCCTTAGAAGTTTTGAATCCAGAGCAGGGAATGCTCTTGCCAGGAAATGCAGCAACTATTCCTTTGAGGTGGAAGCTTAGGCTTCCTCCTGGTTATTTTGGGCTTCTGATGCCTTTGAGCCAACAGACTAAGAAAACGTTAGGAGTGATGATTGACCCAGACCATCAAGAGGGAAATTGGGCTGGTTCTCCACAATGGTGGTAAGGAAGAATATGTCTGGAATGTAGAAGATCCACTAGGGCATCTCTTGGTATTACCATGTCCTGTGATTAAGGTCAATGGGAATTTCAATCACCCAACACAGGAAAGACAGTAAATGGTCCAGATCCTCCAGGAATGAAGGTATGGATAACCCCTTCAGGTAAAGAGCCAAGACCAATGGAAATGCTTACTGAAGGTGGAGGAAATACAGAATGAGTAGTAGAAGAAGGTAGTTATAAATACCACCTAAGGCCACATAACCAGTTACAGAAACAAATAGACTTGTGCATATGGACATACTCTAAGAAGATTTATATTATGTAATGTAATGTTAATCAATAGTTATATGATGAAATATAATCTACATTATGATATTGTGTTATTGGACACTAAAGACTAAGAATTTCTCAAGGGGCATTGTCAATAATCTTGTAAAAATAATGTGTACAGTTTTACGTGGATAACTATATTATATTAGGTGGAATTAAGAATTTTACTGTTTTTATTTAGAGATTTTTTAATGGCCTAAGGAAATGTAATTCGGTGTCAAGTTAACAAGGGGTGGAATTTTGATAGTTAAGCCTGGGAGTCAATTTGGGCACCCAGTATTATGTAAGATGGGCTGAGACCACCTCTGGAAAGGATCAACTGAGACCACTTGATAGCATCGTATCCACCCTAAATCCTATCAGAACCTCCAAAGCTCTCACAGGATCCTCCCCATACTGCATCATATAAAAAGAAGCCACCAAAGGGAACAGAAGCTTTATTGCAGTTGTGCCAGGAATCACTCTTCCTACTGGCCACCCGGTTTCCTCGACCCTCTAGCCTTCCAATCCTCCAAGTTGTTGTCGGCTAGACTAAAGACTCTAGGAATTCTCCAGCATTTAGCCATCACCCACTTGACTACCAAACTGAGCAACTAACAGCAGCTGTCAGTGGACCATCTCAGCTAATAGTAGCCATCGTTGGACAACCTCGGCCATACTCTACAAGCCGATTCAATACTTTCCCTGTATTATATATATATTTGATTTTGTCAATTCTGCATCTCTAGAGAACCTAATACAGTGACACCAGAATATCACTATTGATATCACAACCTCACTGTGATATCATAACTTCCCTAGTGACATCACAACCTCAAGTAACATCATAGCCTCATTGTGACATCACAGCCATACTGTGCTATCAAAGCAACACTGTGACATAAAGCTTCACCTCACTGTGACATAGCCTTATTTTGACACAATAAACTTACTGTGACCTTAGGGCCTCACCAGTGACAACAGAGCCTCACCAATGACATTGTCTCCCTGTGAAAGCACAGTCACTATTGTCATCACAACCTCACTGACAGCAAAACCTCGCTGTGACATCACAGCCACATTGGGCCAGCACAGCCTCACTGTGACATCATAACCTCACCACTGAGCAGACAGCTCACCATGACATCACTGCCACACCAGTGACAACACAGCCTTTAGCATCACAGACTCATCAGTGTCACTGTCATGTAGTAGGCCAGTGAAATCATAGAATTACTGTGCCATCTTTCTCATCACTGACATTCCAGCCTCATTATGACATCACACTTTCACCAGTGACATCACAGCCTAACTGTGATATCAGCCTCACCACTAACATCACAGCCTCACTGTGACATCCAAACTTCTCCAGTGACATCACTATGTCACTGTCATCAGAGTCTCACTGTGACATCACAGCAACACTGTGTACCCACAGCCTCACTGTGACATTACAACGTGACATTGACATCATACCCTTACTCTGACATCACCAAATCCATGTGAGATCACTGACTAATGGTATCACCACAGCCACACAGCGATATCAAAGTCTCATGGTGGCATCACAGCCTCAGAATGTGGCATGTGAGACTCACTATGACATCATACACTCATCATTTACACCAGCCTCATGCTGACATCACAGCCTAACTACAGAAACCACATCTTCATGGTGATGTCATAATCTCACTCCACTGACATCATAGCCTCACTGAAATATCACAGCATTTCTGGTGACAACAAAGCCTCACTGTGACATCATAACCTCACTGTGAAACCACAGCCTCACCAATTATATCACATCATCAATGAGACATCTCATCCTCCTCTCTCACATCAGTCTCACTTCTGAAATAACAACCTAACCACTGACCTTGACCTCATATCTGTACTGTGACATCACAGCCACACTGTGCCTGTACAGCCTCAGAGTGACATCACAGACTCACCAGTGACAGCACAGGCTCACCTGTTACATCATAATATCATTGTGGCATCAGTCTTGCCACTGATATCCCAGCATCACAGTGACATCACAGCTACACTATGACATTGCAACCACACTGATATCATAGCTTCATCTCTGATATCCTACCTAGGCTTGCCATGACCACACAGCCTCACCACAGATAGCATAGGCTCACAGTAATGTGACAGCCTCTACAGTGACATCATAGCCTTTGACATCATAAATAGTGACACCACAGGCTCACCTGTTACATCACTGCCTCATTGTGACATCAAATGTCCCCAGATATCACAACCTCACAGTGATCTCACAGCCTCACTATGACCTCACAATCTAAACTGCTACATCATAGACTTACCTGTTACCTCATAGCCTCATAGTGAATTCAGCCATGCCAACAGCATCACATATTTCATAGTGACCTCACAACCTCACTATGACATGACAACCTCTCTGTGATGTCAAAGACTAATAGTGATGCCATAGCCTCACAGTGTTATCACAGCCTCATTGTGGCATTATAACCTCATTTCTAACATCACAGCCTCACTGTGATATCACTGCCTCACTTCTGATATCACAGCCTCACTTTGACATAACAGGCTAACCTCTGAAATCATAGCATCAGTGGCACCACGGACATGTGACTTCACAGCCTCAATTTGACACAATAAACTCATTGTGACATTAGAATCTCACCAGTGACAATACAGCCTCACCAATGACATAGTCTCCCTGTGAAAGCACAGTCACTACAGACATCTCAACTTCACTGTGACATCACACCTCATTGTGACATCACAGCTATACTATGCCAGCACAGCATCGCTGTGACATGACAACCTCACCACTGATAGGACAGGATCACCAGGATATTACAGCTTCACCAGTGATACCACACCCTCATGGTGACATCATAACCTCGCTATGGCATCACAGCCTTACCAGTTACATCCCATTGTCAATGCGACATCTCTGCTTCATCTGTCACATCAGTCTCACGTTTGAAATCACAACCTAACCACTGACTTCACAGCTGCACTGTGATCACAGCCTCACTGTGACATCAGAGCCTCAGTGTGATCACACAGCCTCATGGTGACATCACGCCCACACAGTGACATCACACCCTCACAAGTGGTATCGTACCTAGATTTATTATGACACCACAGCCTCACCACAGATAGCACAGGCTCACAGTAACGTGACAGCATCACAAGTGACATCAGAGCCTTTGACATCATAAACAGTGACACCACAGCCTCACATATTACATCACTGCCTCACTGTGACATCAATATACCCAAAGATATTATAGCCTCACAGTGACCTCACACCCTCACTGTGACCTCACAGTCTAACTTGTTACATCATAGTCTCATCTGTTATATCATAATCTCATTATGAAATCAGTTGTGCCACCGACCTCACATATGTGCCATCAGAGCATCACTGTGAAATAAAGCTTCACCTCTGGCATCATAGTCTCACTGTGACATCACAGACTCACAGTGACCTCACACCCTGTCCACTGACACCATAGACTCACCTGTTACATCATAGCCTTATTATGGCCTTAGTCTTACCACTAATATCACAGCCTCACCAGTGACAGCACAGCGTCAGCTGTGAAACAAATTTTCAAACTGACAGTAGTTAGAACACTGACATCATTGCTACACAAGTGACAACATGGCCACAACACTGACCTAACTGGCTCAATGAAACATGACAGCCTCCCTGTGACACCACAGGGTCGCTATTAACAACACAACCTCACTGTGACATCAGAGCCTTATTGCAACATCAAAGCCATACTGTGCCATCAAAACATCATTTTCACATAATGCTTCACCTCTGACATCATAGCCTCACTGTCATCACAGCCTCAGTTTGACACAATAAACTTACTGTGACATTAAAGCCTCACCAGTGTCAATACAGTCTCAAAAATGACCTAGTTCTCCTCTAAAAGCACAGTCACTACTGACATCACAACCTCACTGTGACATCACATCACTGTGGCATCACCGTGTCACCAGGTATATCTCATCGTCAATGTGACTTCTCTGCCTCATCTCTCATATCAATCTCTCTTCTGAAATCACAGCCTAACCACTGAATTCACAGGTGCACTGTGACATCACATTCTTACTTTACATCAGAGTCTCACTGTTACATCACAGGCTCATGGTAACATCACACTCACATAGTGACATTACAACCTCACTACTGGTATCCTACCCAGATTTATTATGACACAACAGCCTCATCAAAGATAGCACAGGCTCACAGTGATGTAACAGCCTCAGCAGTGACATCATAGTCTTTGACATCATAAACAGTGACACCACAGCCTCACATATTACATGACTGTCTTATTATGACATCAATCTTCCCAAAGATATCACAGCCTCACAGTGACCTGACATCTTCATTGTGACCTCACAGTCTAATCTGTTACATGATAAACTCACCTGTTACATCATAGTCTCATGGTGATATCAGCCTTGCCACTAAAATCACATTTTTCACAGTGACCTCACAGCCTCACACTGACCTCACAGCTTCACTGTGACATCACAACCTCTCTGTGGTGGCACAGCTTCAAAGTAACATTACAGCTTAACAGTGATATCACAGCTTCACTGTGACATAACAGCCTCAGTTCTGACATTACAGCCTCACTGTGATGTAGCAGGCTAACTCTGAAATCATAGCATCAGTGACACTACAGACATCCTGCCTAGCCTCACTATGACACCATAGTCTCATCACTGACATCTCAGGCTCACAGTCACATGAGTCACAGTAACACCAAAGCCTCGCTGTGGCATCAGAGCCTCACCAGTAACATCCCAACCTCACTATGACATCTCAGCCTCATCACTGACTTCAGCCTCACATCTGACATCACTGCCTAACCATTGAAATCTCAGCTGAACTGTGATGTCATAGTCTATCACCATTGATTTCACAGCATGTTTTTATATCACAACCTCACGGTAACATCACTACCTCACATGCTCACTTCTGACATAGCCTCACTGTGACATCACAGCCTCAATGTGACATCACAGCTTCACCACTGACATCATAGCCTGACTGTGACATCAGCCTCGACTCTGACATCACAGACTCACTGTGACTTCACAGCGACCACTGTGACATCACCAAATCCCTGTGACATCATAGGTTTTTAGTGACACCACAACCACACGGTGCCATCAAAGCCACAGGGTGGCATCACAACTTCACCAGTAACATGACAGACTCACTGTGACATAGTATTCTCCTCACTCACATCAGAGTCATTCTGATATCACAGCCTAACCACTGAAATCACATCCTCACTGTGATGTCATAGTGTCACTCACTGACATCACAGCCTCACTGTGATATCACAGCATCACTAGTGACAATACAGCATCACTGTGACATCACAACCCAACCTCTGAGGTTATAGTCTCACTGTGACATCACAGCCTCACTATGACATCACAGGGTCACCTCTGAAATCATAGCCTTAATGCAACATCTTACCCTCATTACTGACATCCTACCTAGCCTGACTATGACACCACAGCCTCACCATGATATCACAGGCTCACTGAAACCTGACAGCCTTTCTGTGACACCACAGTGTTACTATTGAAATCACAACCTCACAGTGACATCACAGTCTCATTGTAACATCACAGTCATACCGTGCCATCAAAGCATCACTGTGACATAAAGCTTCACCTCTGGCATCATAGCCTCTCTGTGACATCATAGATTCATTCTGACACAGTAATCTCACTGTGGCATTAGCTCCTCACCAATGACAATACAACCTCACCAATGACATAGTCCCCTGGGATAGCACAGTCACTACTGACATCACACACTCACAGTGACATTACTACCTCACTGTGACATCACAGTCTCACTGTGACATCACAGCCACTCTGTGCCAGCACAGCCTCTCTATGACATCATAGCCTCACCACTGATACAACAGGCTCATCATGATATTACAGCCTCATCAGAGAATCCACAGCTTCATGGCGACATCATAACCTCACTGTGATATCACAAACTCACCATTTATATCACATCATCAATGCGATATCTCATCCTCATCTCTCACATCATTCTCACTTCTGAAATCACAGCTCAACCACTGACCTCACAGCTGCAATGTGAAATCTCAGCCTAACTATGACATCACAGCCTCACTGTGACATCACAGCATCATGGTGACATCATAACCACATTGGGACATCACAGCCTAACCCGGGTATCCTATCTAGACTGACAATGACACCAAGTCTCACCACAGTTAGCACAGGCTCACAGTGACATGAAAGCCTAAGCAGCAACATTATATCCTTTGACATCATAAACAGAGACAGAACAGCCTCACAGGTTACATCAATGCCTCATTGTGACATCAGTTTCCCACAGATATCATAGATTCACAGCCCCTGAGGTTGTGATGTCACAGTGAAGCTATGACATCAGAGGTGAAGCTTTCTGACACAATGACGCTTTGATGGCAGGTATGGCTGTGCAGTAACACTGAAACTGTGAAGTCAGAAGAGAGTTTGTCACCTCACTGTGATCTCACAGTCTAACTTTATATAACATAGACTTACCTGTTATTTCATAGCTTAATGGTGAAATTAGCCTTGCCACTGAAACCACATCTTCCACAATGACCTCACAGCCTCACTGTGTCATCACAAACTCTCTGAGATGTCACAGCATCATAGTGACATCACAGCTTCACAGTGATATCACAGCCTCACTTCTGAATCATAGACTCACTGTGACACAACAGGGTAATCTCTGAAATCATTAGTGACACCACGGACATCTTGCCTAGCCTCACTATGACACCACAGTCTCATCACTGACATCTCAGGCTCACGGTCACATGAGAGCCTCAACAGTGACACCACAGCCTCACTGTGGCATCACAGCCAAACCAGTAACATCCCACCCTCACAATGACATCTCAGCTTCATTACTGACATCAGCCTCACTTCTGATATCACAGCGTAATCACTGAAATCTCAGCCGAACTGTGATGTCATATTCTATTTCCACTGATATCGCAATCTCAGCCTCACTGTGATATTCCAACCTAACAATAACATCACAGTCTCATAGTAATATCACAGCCTCTCCTATGACTTCACAGCTTCAGTGTTACTACACAGCCATACCTGCCATCAAAGCGTCATTGTGTCATAAATCTTCACCTCTGATGTTATAGCTTCACTGTGACATCACAACCTCAGTTTGCCACAATATACTCACTGTGACAATAGAGCCTCACCAGTGACAATATAGCCTCACCAATGACATATTCTCCCTATAAAAGCACAGTCCCTACTGACATCAAAACATCACTGTTTTCATATCACAACCTTATTGGGCATTATAGCCTCACTTTTAAAATCACAGCCTAACTACTGAAATCACAGCTGAACTGTGATGTCACAACATGATGGTAACAAAACTGCCAAACCGTGACATGACGGCCTCTCCTCTGACATCACAGCCTCAGTGGGACTGCACAGCCTCACCACTGATGTCCTAATCTCACTTTTAAATGCAAGAATCATCTCTGACATCACAGCCTCACTGACATCTCAAAGAATCAGCCCTGACAACAGAGCCTCACTGTGACATCACAGCCTCATACTGACTACATAGCCGGCCCACTGAAACCACAGACTCACTTGTTACTTCATAGATTCATAATGTCATCAGTCTTGCTACTGACATCACAGCCTCAATGTAACATCACAGCTTCCAGAATGATATCACCTCACGGTGACATGACAGCCGACAATGACATACAACCTTCATAGGGACTTCACAGCCTCATTGTGTCATCACAGCCATACCATGCAATCAATAGATCACTGTGAAATAAAGCTTCAACTTGACATCATAGCCTCACTATGACATCACAGCCTCAATTTGACATAATAAACTCACTGTGACATCAGAGCCTCACTAGTCACAATACAGCCTCACCTTTGACATAATCTCCCTTTGTAAAAACAGTCACTACTGACATCACAATTTCACTGTGACATCCACAACCTCACTGTGACATCACATTCTCACTGTGACATTGCAACTACACTGTGTCCACAGAGCCTCACTGTGACATCACAGTTTCATCTCTGATAGGACAAGCTCACTGACACTGCAGCATCACCAGTGACAGTGCAGCCTCATGGTGACATCATGACCTCACTGTGGCATCACAGAATCACTGTGACATCACAGTGAGCCTCCCTGTTACATCACAGCATCAACAATGATAGGACAGGCTCACCGTGATATTACAGCTGCACCAGTGACACCACAACCTCATGGTGACAGCATAACCTCATCACTGACATCAGCCTTACCTCTGACATCACAGTCTATTCTTTGAAATCTCAGGTGAACGGTGATGTCATAGTCTATCACCACAGATATCACAGTGTCACTGTGATATCATAACCTCACAGTAACATCGCAGCCTCTCCTCTGATATCACAGTCTCAGTGTGACTGCACAGCCTCACCACTGTCGTGCTAACCTCATTGTGAAATCCACGAATCACCCATGACAACACAGCTTAACTGACATGTCATAAAATCAGCCCTGAAATCAGGACTCACTGCAATATCACACATTCACAGTGAACTCAAAACCTGCCCACTCCTACCAGAGGCTCACCTGTTACATCATAGACTCATTGCAACATCAGTCTTGCCACTGATATCACAGCCTCACTGTGACTTCATAGCTGCCAGAGTGATATCACCTCATGGTGATGTGACAGCCCACAGTGACATACAACCTTCACAAAGATATCTCAGCCTCTGATATCACAGCCTCACAAGTGACAGCATAGCCTCACCTGTGATATCAGCATCACCACTGACATCAGTCAGAACACTACCATCCCTGCCACACCTTTACAACACAGCTTTTGACATCACAGTCTGACCAGTGTCGTTGTTATGTAATAGGGTCACCACTGACATCATAGCCTCACCATTGATATCACAGACTTATTATGACATTTTTCTAACCACTGATATTCCACCCTTACTGCAACCTCACAGCTTCACCAGAAACATCTGTCTCATTGTGATATCAGCCTAACATTTAACATCAGAACCTCACTATGCCATCAAATTCTCTCCAGTGACATCACAACATCACTGTGTCTTCAGAGCCTCACTCTGACATCATAGCCACACTGTGTCCTCACAGTCTCATTGTGTCATGATAACCTGACAGTGACATCACAGCCATACTGTGACATTACAAACTCACTGTGTCATCAGCATTGCCAATGACACAATAGCCTCATGGTGACATCACATACACACCTCTGACAAAGTCTCAATGTGACATCACAGCCTCAATGTAACTTCACAGCATCACCACTGATATCATAGCCTCACTGTAACATCACACGTGCCACTGACATCACAGTATCACTGTTTCATCACAGCCTCCATCATGACATCAAAAATCCCTGTGACATCATGGGCTCACAGTGTCACCACAGCCACATGGTGACATCAGAGCCTCAGGGTGGCATCACAGCCTCATCAGTGATATGCTAGCCTCACTGTGACATCATAAACTCATCACTCACAACAGCCTCATTCTGATATCACAGTCTAACCACTGAAATCACATCATCCCTGTGATATCTTGATTTCACTGCACTGACATCACATCCTCACTGTGATATCACAGCATCACTGATAACAACAAAGCCTCACTATGATATCACAGCCTCACCTCTGATGTTATAGCATCACCGTGACATGAGAGCATCATTAAGACATCACAGGCTCACCTCTGAAATCATTGCACAATTGTGACATTACAGCATCTACTCTGATGATATAGACTCACTATTTCATCACAGCCTCACTATGACACCACAGCCTCACTACTGACCTCACAGGCTCACTGAAATATGACAGCCTCCCTGTGACACCACAGTGTTGCTATTGACATCACAACCACACTGTGACATCACAACTTCCCCAGTAACATCATAAGTTCACAGTGACATCACAGCCTCATTGTGACATCACAGCCATACTGTGCCATCAAAGCATCACTGTGAAATAAAGCTTCACCTCTGATATCATAGCTGCATTGTGACATCACAGCCTAAGTTTAACACAATAAACTCACTGTGACATTAGAGCCACACCAGTGACAATACAGCCTCACAATGATATGGTCTCTCTGTGAAAGCTCAGTGACTACTGACAGCATCTCAGTGTGATATCACAACTTCACTGTGAAATCACAGTCACACTCTGCCAGCAAAACCTCACTGTGACAACACAGCATCACCACAGATAGGACAGCCTCACCGTGATATTACAGCCTCAACAGGGATACCACAGCCTCATAGTGACATCATAACCTCACTGTGGCATAACAGCCTCAACAGTTATATGATATCATCAATGCAACATGTCAACCTCATCTCGCACAACAGTCTCACTTCTGAAATCACAGCATAAACACTGACCTCACAGGTGCACTGTGACCTCACAGACTCATATTGACCTCACAGCCTCATGGTGACATCACAGCCACACTATGACATTACAGCCTCACCACTCGTATCCTACCTAGCCTTAATATGACACCACAGCCTCTCCACAGTTAGCACAGCCTCACTGTGACATGACAGCCTCAATGTTACATCAATCTTCCCACAGATATCACAGCCTCACAGTGACCTCACAGCCTCACAGTGACCTCACAGCATCACTGTGACTTCACAGTCTAACTTGCTACATCATAGACTCACCTGTTACATCATAGACTCACCTGTTACATCATAGCCTCATGATGATATCAGCCTTGCCTCTGATATCACATCTCCAACTATGACCTCACAGTCTCAGTGTGACATCAGAATATCACTGTGATGTCATAGCCTCATAGTGACATCATTATAACCTCATTTCTGACATCACAGCCTGACTGTGACATCACATCCTCACTTCTGATATCACAGCCTCACTGTGACATAACAGCCTTATCTCTGCAATCATAGCATCGGTGACATCATGGAAATCCTGTCTAGCCTCGTTATGACACCACAGTCTTATCACTAACATCTCAGGCTCACAGTCACATGACAGTCTCAACAGTGACACCATAGTGTCCCTGGGAATCACAGCCTCACCAGTAACATCCCAGTCTCACTGTGTCTTCCCAGCCTCATCACTGACATCAGCCTCACTTCTGACATTACAGCCTTACCATTGACATCAAAGCCAAGCTATGATGTCATATTCTGTCACCACTGATATTACAGCCTCACTGTGATATCACAATCTTATGGTGACATCACAGCATCACAGTGACATCACAGTCTCACTGTGAGCTCACAGTCTAACCTGTTACATAATAGACTCATGTTCAAATTAGCCTTGCCACTGACATCACAACTCCATGGTGATCTTACGGTCTCACTGTGACATCAAAACCTCTCTGTTATGTCACAGCCTCATAGTGAAATCATAGCTTCACAATGATATCACAGCCTCACTGTAGCATTATCACCTCATTTCTGACATCAAAACCTCACTCTGACACCAGAGCCTCACCACTGCCCTCACAGACTCACTGACATCGCAACCTCTCAGTGATGTTACATCCTCATAGTACATCACAGCTTCACTTGGGCATTATAGCCTCACCTCTGACATCACAGACTCACTGTGACACAACAGAGTAACCTCTGAAATCATAGAATGAGTGACACCACGGACATCCTGGCTAACCTCGCTGTGACAGCACAGCCTCATCACTGACATCTCAGGCTCAAGGTCACATGATAACTTCAACAGTGACACCAAAGCACCGCTGTGACATCATAGCCTCACCAGTATCATTCTCATCACTGACATCAGCCTCACTTCTGACATCACAGCCTGACCAACTGAAATCTTAGCTGAACTGGGATGTCATAATCTATCACCAATGATATCACAGCTTTACTGTGATATCACAATCTCATGGTAACATCACCACCTCTCAGTGACATCACAGCCTCTCCTCGGACATCACAGCCTCACTGACATCTCACAGAATCAGCCCTGACATCAGAGCCTCACTGTCACATCCCAGCCTCAAAGAAACCTCACAATCTGCCCACTGACACCACAGGCTCACCTGTTACATCATAGCCTCATTATGACATCAGTCTTGCCACTGACATCACAGCCTCACTGTGACATCACACTTTCCAGAGTGATATCACCTTATGGTGACATGGCAGCCCACAGTGACATACATCCTTCACAGTGTGTCACACAGCCTCAGTGTGACATCACTGCCTCATCAATACCAGCACAGCCTCACCTGTGACATCAGCATCGCCACTGACAGTAATCAGACCACTGACATCACTGCCACACCAATGACAACAGGCTTTGACACAACAGCCTCACCAGTGTCACTGTCATGTAATAGATTCACCACTGATGTCACCAATGACATCATACACACAATGACATCTTTCTCACCACTGACATTCCAACCTTATTGAGACATCGCTTCTTCACCAGTGACATCACAGCTTCATTGTGACATCAGCCTCACCACTAACATCACAGGCTCACTGTGTCATCAAAATCTCTCCAATAACATCACAACATCACTGTGTCATCAGAGCCTCACTGTGACATCATAGCCACACTGTGTCCTCACACACTCACTGTGGCATTGCAACCTGATAGTGATATCACAGCCTCACTCTGACATCACAAACTCACTCTGACATCATCCTTGCCACTGGAATAATAGCTTCATGGTAACATCACATACACACCTAAGTCATTGCCTCACTGTGACATCACAGTCTTTCCTCTGACATCACAGCCTCAGTGTGACTGCACAGCCTCACAATTGACATCCTAATCACACTGGGAAGTTATATCCTCATTTCTGATATCACAGCCTCACCTCTGACATCACAGACTCACGGTGACACAATCGGATAACCTCTGAAATTATAGCATGAGAGACACACGGACATCCTGCATAGACTTGCTATGACACCTCAATTTCATTAATGAGATCTCAGGCTCATGGTTAAATGACAGCCTCAACAGTGACACCACAGCCTTGCTGTGGCATCACAGCCTCGCTAGTTACATCACTTTGTCAATGCAACATATCAGCCTCATCTCTCACATCAGTCACATGGCTGAAATCACAGTCTGACCCCTGACCTCAGAGCTGCACTATGACACTGTAGCCTCACTGTGACATCACAGCCACACTGACATATCACAGCCTCACCACTGATATCCTACCTAGCCTTACTATGACACCACAGCCTCACCACAGATAGCACAGTCTCTCAGTGACATGACAGCCTCAGCAGTGGCATTATAGTCTTTGACATCCTACACAGTGACACAGAAGCCTCACCACTGACTTCACAGTATCACTGTGACCTTACAGGCTCCACTGTGACATCACCAACTCCCTGTGACATCACAGGCTCATGGAGACACCACAATCACACGGTGAACATCAAAACCTCACGGTGGCATCACAGCCTCACAGTGACATCACAGCTTTCCTACT
This sequence comes from Typhlomys cinereus, assembly GCA_023101885.1. Classification (NCBI taxonomy): domain Eukaryota; kingdom Metazoa; phylum Chordata; class Mammalia; order Rodentia; family Platacanthomyidae; genus Typhlomys; species Typhlomys cinereus. Next base: position 7,755,044 of record JALPQD010000058.1, read on the forward strand.
GACATCACTGTCTCACCTGTTGCATCATAGCCTCATTGTTGCATCAGTCTTACCACTAAAATCACACCCTCATTGTAACTGCATAGCTTCTCCACTGATGTCCTAATCTCACTGTGAAATCCAAGCATCACCACTGACATCACAGCCTCACGACACCTCATAGAATCAGCTTTGACATCAGAGCCTCATTGTGACATCACAGCCTCACAATGAACTCACAACCTTCCCACTGACCCCACAAGCTCACTTGTTACATCATAGCCTCATTGTGACATCAGTCTTGCCAGTGACATCACAGTCTCGTGTGACATCACAGCTTCCAAAGTGATATCATCTCATGGTGACATGACAGCCTACAGTGACATACAACCTCCACAGTGACATGAAAACCTCACTGCGGCATCACAGCCTCACCGCTGGTATCCTACCTAGCCTTACTATATCACCACAGCCTCACCACCGATAGTCCAGGCTCACAGTGACATCACAGACTCATCAGTGACATCAATCTTCTCACAGATAGCACAGCCTCAGTGACCTCAGAACTTCACCAACTCCCTATAACATCATGTGTTCGAGATGAAACCACAGCCATATCATCATGTCAAAGCCTCGCTGTGGCATCACAGCCTCACCAGTTAAATGGCAGCCTCATTATTTCATCATATCCTCATCACTCACATCAGCCTTATTCTGACATCACAGCCTAACCACTGAAATTACATCCTCATTGTGATGTGTGTTCTACTGACATCACAGCCTCACTCTGATATCTCTGCAACACTGGGAAAATACAGTCTCCCTGTTACATCACAACCCCACCTTTGAGGTTATAGCCTCACTGTGACATAACAGCATCACTATGACACCACAGGCTAACGTCTGATATCATAGCATCAATGTGATATCACAGAATCACCACTGGTATCCTACTTAGCCTAACTGTGAAACCTCAGGTAGCACAGGGTCACAGTAACTTGACATCAGCCTCACCACTGGTATACTACCTAGCCTCTGTGACATGACAGCCTCAGTATGACATCACAGACTAACTTCTGAAATTATATCCTCATTGTGGCACCACACACTTATCACTGACATCCTACCAAGCCTCACTATGACACCACAACCTCACCTATGACTTCACACTGGCACTGTGACATCACAGCCTCATGGTGATATCACAGCCTCATGGTGACATCACAGCCGCATGGTGACCTCGCAGTCTAACCTGTTACATCGTAGGCTCACTTGTTACATCATAGCTTCATGATGAGATCAGCCTTGACACTGACATCACATCTTCCACAGTGACCTAACAGCCTCACTGTGACAACAACAGCCTCATAGTGACATCACAGCTTCACAGTGAAATCACAACCTTACTTTGGCATTATAGATGCATTTCTGACATCATAGTCTCACTGTGACATCACAGCCTGTCCTCTGATATCACAGCCTCACTGTGACATCACAGCCTCACCACTGGTATACTACCTAGCCTTACCGTGAAACCACAGCCTCATCACAGATAGAATTGCTTCATGGTGATGTGACAGCATCAGCAGTGACATCACAGGCTTTGACATCATAAACAGACACCACAGCCTCACATGTTACATCACTGCCTAACTGTGACATCTCAGCCTCATAATTGACATTAGCCTCACTTCTGACATCACTGCTTAACCACTGAAATCTCAGCAGAACTGTGATATCATAGTCTATGACCACTGATATTACAGCCTCACTGTAATATCACAACCGCACAGTAACGTCACCACCTCACAATAATATCACTACCTCACATTGACATCACAGCTCCTCCTCTGACATCACAGTCTCAGTGTGACCGCACCGCCTCACCACTGACATCCTAACCTCACTGTGAAATCCAAGCCTTCCCCCTGATGTCACAGCCTCATTGACATATAGAATCAGCCTTGACATCAGAGCCTCACTGCTACATCACAGCCTCACCATGAGCTCACAACCTGCCCACTGACACCACAGGCTCAACTGATACATCATAGCCTCATTGTGACATCAGTATGCCACTGATATCATAGCTTCATGTGACATCACAGCTTTCAGAGTGATATAACTTCATGATGACATGAGAACCTACAATGACATACAACACTCACAGTGACATCATAACCTCAAAGTGACATCACACCTCACAGTGACATAACATCCTCAACCCTGGCACCACAGCTGCACCTATGACATCATCTTTGCCACTGACATTAGTCAGAACACTGACATCAGTGCCAAACCAGTGACAACACAGCCTTTGACATTGCAGCCTCACCAGCATCAGTGTCACATAATAGGCTCATCACTTACATCATAGTTTCACCAGTGATATCACAGAATCATTATGACATCTTTCTTACAACTGACATTCCAGCCTTATTGTGACATCACACCTTCACCAGTGACAAAGCCTCATTGTGACATCAATCTTACCACAGATATCACAGCTTCACAGTGACGTCACATCCTCACTGTGACCTCACAGTCTAACTTGTCTAACTTGTTACATCATAGCCACATGGTGAAATCACTCTTGCCCCTGACATCTCATCTTCCAGAGGGACCTCACAGCCACATTTTGACATCACAACCTCTCTGTATTATCACAGCCTCACTGTGATATTACAACCATATGGTAACATTGCCACCTCAATGTGATATCACAGCCTCAATGTGACTACATAGGCTCACCACTGATATCCTACCTTCGCTGTGAAATACAAGCATCACCCCTGATGTCACAGCCTCACTGGAATCTCATAGAATAAGCCCTGATATCAGAGCCTCACTGAAATCACGTCTCACTGTGACATCACAACTTCCCAAGTGACTTCACAACCTCACAGAGACATCAATGCCTCATTGTGACATCACACCCATATCGTGCCATCAAAGCATCACTGTGATATAAAGCTTCAACTTTCACATCTTAGCCACAGTGACAATAAAGCCTTTTTGACATAATAAACTCACTGTGACATTAGAGCCTCACCAGTGACAATACAGTCTTACCAGTGACATAGGCTCCCTGTGAAAGCAGAGTCAGTAATGATATCACAGCCTCACTGTGACCTCACAGTCTAACATGTTACATCATAAACTCACTTGTTACATCATAGCCTCATGAGGAAGTCAGCCTTGCCAGTGACATCACATCTTCTACAGTGACCTCACAGCCTCACTGTGACATCACTACCTCTCTGTGATATCACAGCCTTATAGTGACATCACAGCTTCACAGTGATATCACACTGTGGCTTTATATATTCATTTTTGACATCACAGCCTCATTGTGACATAACAGGCTAAACTCCGAAATCATTGCATCAGTGACACCACAGACATTCTACCTAACCTCGCTATGACACCACAGCCTCATCACTAACATCTCAAGCTAACAGTCACATGACAGCCTCAACTGTGAAATCACATCACCACTGATATCATAGCCTCACCGTGACATATGCCTCACCATTGATATCATAGTCTCAGTGTGACCTCACAGTCTCCACTGTGACATCACCAACTCCCTCTGACATCATGGTCTCATGGTGACACCACAGCCACACAGTGACATTAAAGCCTAACTGTGGCATCAAAGACTAACCGTGATTCCATAGGCTCATCTGTTACATCATAACCTCATTGTGGCATCAAACTTTTTTTTAACATTTTTTATTATTATTTCTGCTCGTACAAACTTAATAGGTAGACCCCCCCTCCTACTACCCCTGAATCCCCTGCTCTCCCTTCCCTCCCTCCCCATCTCCAAGTGCCTCCCCCCCAATTCCCAGAGAGTCCTTTATTGTGTATGCCTAACTCGCCTCTTGGTCCTCCTCTTCGATGACGTACAAGGACCCAGTGGCATTTCCTTGAACCCTTTCTCGTGTTCCCCTTAAGCATAGGAACACTACTGTGGCTGTCAATCCCTTGCCTCCAAGGATTTTGGTGCCTTTAGCTAATGCTAGACTTTGTGAGGTCCATAGTGTGTTGGACATTGCGCAGGGCATGCAAAGTCCTATTATGATTGCTTCAGCCCTAACAAGTGTGGAGAATCTTCAGATCATTGCTCCTCCCATCCTTTTGCTCTTACAACCTTACTGCTCCCTCTTCTGCAAATGTCCCTGAGCTTCAGGATGGGAGGAGATTAGGCTGGCTTAGTTCTATGTGGTTGATATAGAGTCTCTGAAGTTCTGGATTGTGGTTTGTTGATTTTCTTTTGCAGTTTTGCTGCTCCTGCAATGCCCTTCACTCCATCCTGATGGGCACTGTATGTCACCCCCTGGGCAGAGACAAAAAACTGTTAAACTGGAGTCTTGTTATAATAGCACATTCAAGGGTAGATGCAATAAAAGCAGGAAACCTCGGTGAGGGAGGGGTCAGTCACCCATTTGCAAAATGATCATCTTTCATCTGCCAGACTATGTGCCCTCCCCTTCTGGTGAGATCATACCCCCTCAGTTGTACATGATCAGGAACGAACGTCTGTGAACTTAACCAGGTATCACATTACTTACTTGCATTCCTTGGAGGCCAATTTTCTCTGCTGTAACCTGGTCCCCTCTCTCCTTGTGTCTGGTGTGGCCCTCCAACCCCATCCCTCCTGTTCACAATCCTTGCAATTATTGTATTACATAGGTTTACCTTTGAGTGTCTCAATGTGGGCTGGGTGAGTTTGGCACTAGGAGCCACCTATTAGGTAGTACATACGGCGCTTAACTTTCTGGGATTGGGATACTTCACTTAATATAATTGTTTCTAATGACATCCATTTCCCAGCAAATCCAGTAATTCATCTTTTTTGATGGCTGAGTAGTACTCCATTGTATAAATGTACCACCTTTTCCTTACCCACTCGTCAACTGTTGGACATTTAGGTTGATTCCATGACTTTGCTATTGTAAACAGTGCTGCTATGAACATGGTCGTGCTTGTGCTATCGAGGCGAACCTCTGCTGCATGGGGGGTTATTCCCAAAAGTGGAAGAGCAGGGTCATATGGCATTTCAATCTTTAATTTCTTTAAGAATCTCCAGACGGCTCACCAGAGTGGCTGTATGAGCCTGCATTCCCACCAGCAATGTAGGAGAGTTCCACTCTCCTACATCCTCTCCAGCACTTGTTGTTGTTTGTATTGTGGATTTTTGCCATCCTGACCGGGATGAGATGATATCTCAGGGAGGTTTTGATTTGCATTTCCCTGATGGCTAAAGAAGTGGAGCATATTTTAAGATATTTGTTAGACATTTTAATTTCATTCCTGGTAAAATTTCTTTTAAGTTCTGGGGCGCATTTTTTAATTGGGCCATTGGTTTCCTTGGTGTTTAATTTTCTAAGTTCTTTGTGCACTCTGGACAGTAGAGCTCTATCAGATATGTGGTTAGTGAAGATTTTCTCCCATTCTGTGCGTTTGAGCTCGTGTTACAATCTCTTTATCTAAACAGAAGCTCTTTAATTTCACAAAATCCTAACTGTTGAGAGTTGGTAGCAGTGACTGTGCCATTGGATGTCTGTTTAGGAAATGTTGGCCTAGCCCAATGACCTCAAGGGAGTTCCTTATCCTTTCAACTATGATTTTTATAGTCTCTGGTCTGATATCAAGGTCCTTGATCCATTTGGAATTAAGTCTTGTACATGCTGACAAGTATGGGTCCAGCTTTAATCTTCTGCATGTGGAGATCCAGTTTTCCAGCACCATTTGTTGAAGATGCTGTTCTTTTTCCATTGGATTCTTTGGGCCCCTTTGTCAAAGATCAAATGGCTGTATTTTTGTGGGCTTATATCTGGGTCTTCAACCCTTATCCATTGGTCTGTGTGTCTATTTTGGAGCCAGTACCAGGCTGTTTTTATAACTATGAATTTGTAGTATAGACTAAAGGTTTGGTATGGTAATACCTCCAGCAGTGATCTTGTTAGTCAGGATTGTCTTTGCTATCCCGGGTCTTTTGTGCCTTCATATGAATTTTGAGATTATTTGGTCAACTTCTTTGAAGAATTGCTTTGGGATTTTAAATGGTATAGCATTGAATTTGTATATTGCCTTTGGTAGGATGGTCATTTTTACAATGTTGATTCTGCCAATCCAGGAACATGGGAGGTCTTTCCACCTTCTGGTGTCTTCTGCAATTTCTTTCTTTAGGGTTTTAAAGTTTTCATTGTAAAGGTCTTTTACCTCCCTGGTTAGGTTTATACCAAGGTATTTCATTTTTTTAGGGGCTATAGTAAATGGGATTGTTTCTCTCAAGGCTTTTTCACTTCTTTCATTCTGGGCATATAGGAAGGCCTCTGATTTTTGCACATGTATTTTATATCCTGCCACCCTGCTGAAGTTCTCAATTAGTTCCAGGAGCTTCCTGGTGGAGTTTTTGGAATCACTCAGGTATAAGATCATGTCATCTGCAAATAGGGATAGCTTGACTTCTTCCTTGCCGATTTGAATCCCTTTTATGTCCCTTTCTTGTCTTTTGGCTTCAGTTAAGACTTCAAGTACAATATTGAATAGAAGAGGTGAGAGTGGACAGCCTTGTCTAGTTCCTGATCGAAGTGGGAATGCTTCCAATTGTTCCCCATTGAGCATAATCCTTGCTGTGGGCTTGTTGTATATAGCTTTTATTATATTGATATATATATATATCAATATATTATATTGATAAAGGTTCCTTCCATTCCTACTGTCTCTAGCGTTTTGATCATAAAAGGCTGTTGCATCTTGTCAAAGGCTTTTTCTGCATCTATCAAGAGTATCATGTGGTCTTGGTCTTTGGACTGGTTTACATGATGAATTACATTTATTGATTTTCGTATGTTGAACCAACCTTGTGTGCCGGGGATGAAGCCTACTTGGTCTCTGTGAATGATCTTTTTGATATGTTTTTGAATCCGATTTGCTAAGACTTTATTGAGAATCTTTGCATCTGTGTTCATCAGAGAGATAGACTTATAATTATCTTTTTTAAGTGAATCTTTATTAGGTTTTGGGATTAAGACAATATTAGCTTCATAGAAGGAATTTGGTAGTTTTCCTTCCTTTGCTATTTGATGGAACAGTTTAAAGTGTATTGGTGTTATTAACTCCTTAAATGTCTGGTAGAATTCTGTGCTGAATCCATCTGGTCCAGGACATTTTTGGTGGGAAGATTTGAGATTACTTCTTCAATTTCCTTATATGTTATAGGGCTATTTAAGTAATTCACAACTTCCTGATTCAATTTAGGTAGGTTGTGTTTACTTAGAAATTCATCCATCTCTTTTGTGTTGTCAAACTTCACTGAGTATAAGTTTTTGAAATATGATGTTATAATTCTCTGGATTTCTTCGGTATCAGTAGTGATAACTCCATGTTCATTTCTAATTTTGTTAATTTGGGTTTTCTCTCTCTTGCTTTTGGTTAATTTAGCTAGGGGTGTATCAATCTTATTGATTTTTTCAAAGAACCAGCTTTTTGACTGGTTGATTTTTTCTATCATTTTCTTAGTCTCGATTTCAGATATTTCACCCCTTATTTTGTTAATCTCCTCTCTTCTACTACTGAGATCAGATTGCTCAAGTTTCTCTAAAGCCTTAAACTGCATCGTTAAGTTATTTATTTCTGATGTTTCCATTTTTTTGATGTAGGCATTAAGAGCTATGAGCTTACCTCTTAGAACAGCTTTCATTGTGTCCCAGAGATTTTGGTAAGTTGTATTTTCATTATCGTTCACTTTCAGGAAATCTTGAATTTCCTTTTTAATTTCTTCCTGAATCCAGTTCTCATTCAGCATCATATTGTTAAGTATCCAGGAGTTAGTGTATTTTCTCTTGTTTGTTGTGTTGTGGATGTCCAGCTTTAGGCTGTGGTGGCCTGATAGGGCACAGGTTAGAATTTGAACTTTTTTGTATATGTGTAGATTCGTTTTCTGGCCCAATATGTGATCTATTTTGGAAAAAGTTCCATGTGCTGCTGGGAAAAATGTGTATTCTTTGTGCATGTGTGAAAAGTTTGATAGAGATTTGTAAGGTCCATTTCTTTCAGGGTTTGATTAAGTTCCAAAGTGTCTCTATTAAGCTTTTGACCTGTTGATCTATCCCATGTTGAGAGGGCGGTGTTGAAGTCCCCAGGAATTATTGTTTGGGTGTTGATTTCTTGCTTTAGGCGCTGTAGGGTTTTCTTAATGAACGTGGAAGGGCCCGTTTTGGGTGCATAAATGTTCAGTATTGTGAAGTCTTCATGGTGAATTGTACCTGTGACTAAAATGTAGTATCCATCTGTGTCTCTTATGATTTTCTTTGGTTTGAAGTCCACTTTGGCTGAAAGCATAATTACTACCCCTGCCTGTTTCCTGGTTTCATTAGCTTGCAAGATTTTGGACCAGCCTTTCATTCTTAGGATGTGCCTATCTTTTGTGGTGAGATGAGTTTCCTGAAGGCAGCAGATTGACGGGTTGTGATTTTTAATCCAAGTTTGTAATCTGTGTCTCTTAATCGGCGAGTTAATACCATTGACATTTAATGTTATAATGGAGAAATTCTTTTCAATTCTGGACATTTTTTATGTTTAGTGGATTTTTAAAGCATGTTGTTTGATATTTATGTTTTGGTGGTATTATACTTCCCTTCTGTCCTCCTTGATACGCTTGTTCTTTTCTTCAAGCTTGAGTATCCGTTCTAGGATTTTTTGAAGGCCTGGTTTGGTAGACATGTATCCCTTCAAGTTGTCTTTGTGTTGGAAAACTTTTCTTTCTCCCTCAATCATGACAAATATTTTTGCCGGGTATATCAGTCTGGGTTGGCATTTTTGCTCATTTAATACTTGAATTGTGTCTCTCCAAGCTCTTCTTGCTTTTACTGTTTCTAATGAGTAGTCATTTGTTATTCTAATAGGTTTACCTTTAAAAGTGATTTGCTTTTTTTCTCTTGAAGCTCTCAGCACCTTTTCTTTGTCTTGAATGTGGAGTGTTTTGACTATTATTTGCCGTGGCGATTTTCCATTTTGGTCATATCTGTGGTATTTTGGGATTCTTGTTGTGGTATTCCATGAATGTGCATGTTAGGCTTCTTCAGGGTGTCCCATGTCTCTTGAATGTTCCTCTCCAGTATCTTTTTGGCTTTAGCAATCTCTTCCATTGAGCTGGTTAATTCTCCCACTTTGTCTTCAAGATCTGAAATTCTATTTTCTGCCTCATTTGTACTGCTGATAAGACTCTCTGTTGAGTTTTGGGTTGAAGATAACTTGTCTTTTAGTACAATTTTAATCTCTGTCTGAGACTGTTTTAATTGCTCTATATCTATCCTTGAAATGTCTTTCTCAACTCCTCCAAGTGCCTGTTGTGTTCCTGTTCAAAGTGGTTGATATGGTTGTTTAACTCTTCTCGGATTTCCTCTTTCATAGTATTAATTATGGTAATGATCATACTCTGAAGTCGTTATATTGGGTCTGGCTTTCATGGCTATTTTCCATGGATTTGTTCTGATCAGAATCCCTCATTATGGGATTAATTCTTTCGGTGGGAGATTGGTCTTCCTGGGTTTTGTTTCTCGATCTGCACTTTGACTTGGGCGTTGTTGTTTTGTTTTTTTAGGACCTTTCAGTTTCTGTGTGTTTTTCACTGAATCGAAGTAGTTGGTATTGTTACACTTGCCAGTTTTTACTAGTGCTTGCCTTGGATTGGGTATGTTTGTGTAGTGTTATTGTTATATCCTAGATGAGGCTACTAGGCTGTTAGTACATCAGTTAAGTCAGGTTATGTAACCAGGGGGTGAATATTAGTTTGGTAGTGCACTTTTATGATTTAGTATCTTGGTGAAATATTGGGGTGAGTGGTGTACTCCCTGGAGTTGTATGTTTTGGGGTGGCTGTATGAGAATGTTGATCTACAGCATTGATACTTTAAAGGATAAGTAAGGTGAAAAGAAAAAGTTTACTTATCTTTGGGCTGGATATGAAGAATCTCGCCCACCTGATATAATGATTGTAGTGGAGTCCAGATGTATGGCCTGTGTTCCCTTTGTTCCTTAGAATTTTGCTTGAGTTTCCTTTGGACTCTATTGAATTCTGAGTAGCAGTGTGTCTTCCGGGACCATGTGTGTAAGTCCCTGGTAGACCGGAGAGGCAGAGGGTCTGAGTTGATGGCCGAATTCTTCACCTGAGACCTAGGGGGGGGCGGAGGCACACGGGGGCGGGAGGGTGTGAGGGGCTGGGGTCCGGGGCAGGGCCCGGGGGTTAAGCCGGTGGCTGCGCGCGTGATGCTGCTGGCCGGGCGGCTCTGGCGTGGGGGGCTGGGTTAGGCTGGGCTGGGATGGTCTCTCTCGCTCTCTCACTCTCCTGGGAAGGTCGGTACAAAAGGGTCGGGGCCTGGGGGCAAAGCCGGCTGCCCGCGTGTGCGGTGCAGCTGGCATGCGGCTCAGTGGTGGGGGGCGGGGCTGGGAGGGGCTCTCTTGCTCGCTCACTCACCCGGGAATGTCGGTGCCCAGGGGGCGGACCCCGGAGGCAAAGCCCGCGGCCTGTGCGGGTGGTGCTGCTGGCCGGGCGGCTCCGGGGTGGGGGAAGATGGATGAATTTCTAAGTAACCACAATTTACCTAAATTGAATCAGGAAGTTGTGAATTATTTAAATAGTCCTATAACATATAAGTAAATTGAAGAAGTAATCTCGAATCTTCCCACCAAAAAATGTCCTGGACCAGATGGATTCAGCATAGAGTTCTACCAGACATTTAAGGAGTTAACAACAATACTCCTTAAACTGTTCCATCAAATAGCAAAGGAAGAAACACTACCAAATTCCTTCTACAAAGGAACGTTCATTCCTGATCATGTACCTGAGGGGGTATGATCTCACCAGAAAGGGAGGGCATATAGTCTGGCAGATAAAAAGTAATCATTTTGCAAATGGGTGACTGACCCCTCCCTCACTGTAGTTTCCTTCTTCATTGCATCTACCTTTGAATGTGCTCTTATAGCAGTTTAACAACTTTCTATCTCTGGCCAGGGGGTGACATACAATGCCCATCAGGATGGAGTGAAGGGCATTGCAGGAGCAGCAAAACTGCAAAAGAAAATCAACAAACCACAATCCAGAACTTCAGTGACTCTACATTGACCACCTAGAACTAGGCCAGCCTAATCTCTCCCCATCCTGAAGCTCAGGGAAATTTGCAGAAGAGTGGGTGGTAAGATTGTAAGAGCAAAAGGATGGGAGGAGTAATGATATTCATGATACTCCACAAAAGTTAGGGCCGAAGCAATCATAATTGGACTTTGCATGCCCCATGCAATGTCCAACACACTATTGACCCCACAAAGTCTAGCATTTGGTAAAGGCACCAAGATCCTTGGACGAATGGGATTGATAACCACAGTTGCATTCCTATGCTTAAGAGGAACACAGGAAAGGGTTCAGGGAAATGCCACTGGATCCTTGTTCGTCATTGGAGAGGGGGACTCAGAAGAAACCTGGCATGCACATTAAGGGATTCTCCGGAGATGGGGGTGGAGGCACTGGGGGATGGGGAGGGAGAGGTGAGGGGAGGTGGAGCCGGGGAGTTGGAGGGAGGAGAAGGGAGGGAGGGAGGGAACCGGTGCACCTACCAAGTTTGTATGAGCAGAAATAATAATAAAAAATGTGGAAAAAAAAAGGAAACAATATTAGTTCGGTCCAGCAGTTTAGTTTAATTCTGAAAAACATTAAAAGCAGATTACATTTTAAGAAACATTTATATTTCATAGATAAATATATTTATCTAATTTTTTCATTTTCTGAAAATTTGTTAGCATTTTGCAAAGTGTCATTTGCACTTTTAAAGGACAAATATTTATATTATTGTTTCCCAAGCTGAGATCCTCTTGCCACAGTGGCAGTTTTGCAAGTTTTTTTATGGATCTCAAAAACATTTAAATTAATTTAGGATATTAGGTTTTTATATTCATTTTTTGTTTTTTCTTATAATTTAAAACATTATGAAGATCACTTTTTTGTCCTCTTATTTTTATTTATTTAACTTTTTAAATCCATATGAAACCAAATTCTGATATTTACACTCCCTTCAATAAAAGAAAGATGTAAGTTTATAACTTAATCTATAAAGCCAGCCAAATGTTTCTCATTGCTTCTAATCTTTTTTAAATTTTTTTATTATGTATTCAATTGTGCGTGTATATATGTGTGTGCCTGTGTGTATGTATGTATGCGTTTGTGTAGAAACACGAGCGAAGTCGGGAACCACCATGAACTGCCTCCATCTTCTGTTTACCTTGCCCCGGGATTCACAGTCTCCACCCTACCAGGACCAGAAACGCAGGCCGCCCCCGCTTCTGCCCGGTGTCTATATGTAGGGTCTAGGATCCGAACTCAGGACCTTCCACCTGAAAGGCAGAGGCTTAACCCCTGAGCCACCTCTCCAGCCCCTGCTTCTAATCTTTTTAGTTTTATCATTATGTTTTGTGTGTGATGGTTCCGTATGCCCTAATTTTAAATGCTCTTGTACCAATTGTTCTATAGCCTGTATTTTTTCCATTGAAATGGGGCCACTGTTCAACACATACAGGCTCTTTTGATTTACATTGTATCTTGTCAGCATAATAATTAAGAGTGGACACAATTAAAAATATTTTTTCCAATTCTACAGGATCAGGAACTACTAAAGCCATTTCCATTGAGAATAAAACACCTCTTCCCCTAAACAGAAAAGGAAGAGAGGGAATGACATAAGGCTGAAAACTCTTTGATTTAATATCACCTGCCCATTTTAATATTTGTACTCCCTACATATAAGCTGGTAAGGCATACATACATACATGTAATCTCTCATAGGCCCTTGTTTTCTTACTGATCTTAATAAAGCCAGGCACGTTGTATTGATATTCTCAAAGGCCAATGGCTTTATAACTATTTCTGTAGCTTCCAGTTTGGTTCCTATGTGGGATCTTCATTTTCCATTCTTCTAGCCTGTTGTACTGCTCCAAGAAAGCCTACCTCTATGAGAGGCTTTCTAGGATTCTCAAGGGAAATGGCATTGAAGACTTTAGAAATACCCCATCATCCTCACTATGGTGAGGTGCTGGCTATTCCTCTAAATCCATCTTCTCAGAAGGACAAGTACATCATTGTCCACTTCTTTCCCTAAACCAGTCTCCTATAGGGAGACAGGACATCATTGTGTGTCTCTGTCTCTAAATCGGTCTCCTCAGAAGTAAGCAGGACAATATCATCCGCTTTCTCCTCTAAACTTACTGTTATAATACATTGAGGTTTAATTAAGAATGTTATCTCCATCTTTGCTTTAGGGAATTACTCATGATTTTTCTGAAAAAAGAGCAAAGACTTTGCCTCAAGAAAATCCTAATGTTATGGCATGCCTACCTGTGATTGCTTCCAGGCCTATAACTAAGCTTAAGGCTAAACAGGCTCCTAAAGGTGAAATGGAAAGTGTGGTACACTCTACCCCTAAAGAACTCCATTACTTTTCTAAGATGTTTAAGCAGTGGTCTGGGGACTAACCCTGGGAATGGATTGTAAAGATATGTAATACTGGTGGAAGAAGTATAAAACTGAATAGAAGTGAGTTCACATTCAGAGACTCTATATCAACCACCTAGAATTAGGCCAGCCTAATCTCTCCCCATCCTGAAGCTCAGGGAAATTTGCGGAAGAAGGGGTGGTAAGATTGTAAGAGCACAAGGATGGGAGGAGCAATGATATGCAAGATACTCCACATAAGTTAGGGCTGAAGCAATCATAATTGGACCTTGCATGCCCTGCCAATGTCCAACACACTATTGACCCCACAAAGTCTAGCATTTGATAAAGGCACCAAGATCCTTGGAGGCAAGGGATTGATAGCCACAGTTGCATTCCTATGCTTAAGAGGAACACAGGAAAGGGTTCAGGGAAATGCCACTGGGTCTTTGTACATCATCGGAGAGGAGGGCCCAGAGGAGTGTCTGGCATGCACATTAAAGGATTCTCCGGGGATGGGGGGGAGGCACTGGGAGATGGGGAAGGAGGGGTGAGGGGAGGTGGAGCAGGGGAGTCTGGGGGAGGAGGGAGGGAGGGAACTGGTGTATCTACTAAGTTTGTATGAGTGGAAATAATAGTAAAAATATTTAAAAAAGTAAATTCACAGAAATGGGCCCATTGAGTAGGAATTCTAGGTTTAACACTGCTATTCATAGAGTTAAAAATGGTGCCAGATGTTTATTTGAGTAGGTAGCTGAAGTATTTATTAAAGTTTGGCCTTCTGAGAGGGACTAGAGAGTCCAGATATTCCTTAGTTTAGTATTGACAATGGGATTAAGAGGCTAGGGAAACTGGTATGCTAGACTGAGTTTGTTCTTTAAAGTCAATTCTCAATGACAGAACCCAGATGACATGCGTTTTACCAGAAATGTACTTAATAAATTGGTGAGAGGGGCAGCACCATATATGAAGACTTCTACCATTTCTCTTCTCCTTGTTCCAGAACTAAGAATGGGAGATGCTGCCACTCAGTTGGGAGACTTAAATTCAGTGGGCCTAAGTGGATCAAGGAGTAGTAGGGGCCAAGTGGCAGCATTGAATCACCAATGGCAAAGTAAGAGTAATAACCATAATGTACAGCATAGACAGAACAGTACTTATGAAGTTCTCATTCACTTAGACCTTTGAGATTGTCTAATTTACCATGGTGTCCCTAAAAGTAAAAAAAGATAAGAAGCCTACAAAGTTTTTATTTGACCTGTACAAGCAGAAAAATTCTAACAGAAATGAAGGAAAAGCTGCCTTTACTCATAGCAGCAGAGAATCACAGCCTGTCAACCAATTTCCAGACTTGAGCCAGTTTACAGATCCAGAATCCCTTGAATGAAGGGGAGGCCAGATCCCTTTAAAGAAGTACTTGGCACCACAGCAAAAAGCTTTAATATTAGTCTTTCTCCTGTCCTTCCACAAAGGGACCTAAGACCTTTCATTAGAGTAACTGTGCATTGGTGGAAAGGAAATAATCAGACATTTTGGGGTCTACTAGATATATGGTCTGAGTGGCTCCTGATTCCAGGAGACACTAAAAAGTATTATGGCTCTCCAGTTAAAGTAGTGACATATGGAGGTCATGTGGTTGATTGAGTTTTGGCTAATGTTTATCTCACAGTAGGTCCAGTGCATCCCCTAACTCATCCCATGCTTATATCCCAAGTACCAGAATGTATAATTGGTATATATACTTAGAAGTTGGCAGAACACTCACATTGGTTCCTTGAAAAGTGAATTAAGAGCCATTATGGTTGGGAAGGCCAAATGGAAGCCTTTAGAATTGCCTCTACCAAGGAAAATAGTGAATCAGAAATAGTATCATATCCTTGGAGGAATTATAGAAATTAGTGCCACCATAAAGAACTTAAAGCATGTAAGGGTGGTCGTTCTTACCACCTCTCCTTTTAACTCTCCCATTTGGCCTGTGCAGAAGACAGATGGATCATGGAGAATGACAGTCGATTATCATAAACTTAATCAAGTTGTGAATCCAATCGCAGCTGCTACCAGATGTGGTTTCATTGCTTGAGCAGATCAACATATCTCCTGATACTTGGCATGCAGCCATTGATCTTGGAAATGCTTTTTTTCTCCATATATATTCATAAAGATCATCAGAAGCAATTTCCTTGCAGTTGGCTAAGCCAGCAGTATGCATTTACAGTGTTATCTCAAGGGTATATTAATTCTCCAGCCCTATGCCATAACTTGGTTCACAGAGCTCTTGATCGTTTGTCTCTTCCACAAGGTATCACACTAGCCCATTATAAATTTTTTTATTATTTCCTATTTATTCAATTATGTGTGTGTGTGTGTGTGTGTGTGTGTGTGTGTGTGTGTGAGAGGTATGTTTGTGTCTGTCTGTGTGTGTATGCAGAACCACGGATGAATTAGGGAACCACCATGGACCACCTTCACTTCCTCCTTGTTTACTCTGCCCTGGGATTCACAGGCTCCGCCCTACCAGGACAGAAATGCAAGCCACCCCTCCTTCTGCCTGGCATGTATACGTGGAGTCTAGGATCCGAACTCAGGACATTCTGCCTGCAAGGCAGTGACTTAACCCCTGAGCCACCTCTCCAGCCCCACTAGTCCATTATATAGATGATATTATGCTTATTGGACCGAGTGAGTAGGAAGTAGCAAGCAATCCAACCAAATTCAAGGACCTTCTATTTCAGTAAAATTTTTAGGAGTTCACTGGTGTGGGGCATGAGATATCCCCTCTAAAGTAAACGATAAGTTGTTGCCCCTGGCCCCTCCCACCACTAAGAAAGAAGCACAACGTTTAGTGGGCCTTTTTGGATATTGGAGGCAGCACATTCCTCACTTGGGTATTTTACTTAGGTCCATATACCAAGTAAATAGGAAAGCTGTCAGCTTTGAGTGGGGCTCAGAACAAGAGAAGCCTCTTCCGCAGGTTCAAGCTGCTGGACAGGCTGCCTTGCCACTTGGACCATATGATCCAGCAGACCCAATGGTATTGAAAGTATCTGTCACAGATAGAGATACTGTTTGGAGTCGCTGGCAGGCTTCCATAGGTGAATCACAGAAGACAGCCTTGGGATTTTGGAGCAAGGCCCTACCATCATCTGCAGAAAATTACTCTCCTTTTGAGAAACAACTCTTGGCTTCTCATTGGGCTTTAGTGGAAACTGAAAGTCTGATAATTGGTCACCAAGTTACCATGTGACCTGAGTTACCCATCATGAGTTGGGTGTTATCTGACCATAAAGTTGTATGCGCACAGCAGCAATCTATTATCAAATGAAAATGGTACATTCGAGACAGGGCCAGAGCGGGTCCAGAAGGCACAAGTAAGCTGCATAAAGTTGCCCAAATGCCTGTGGTTCCTCAGACTGTTGCAGTGCCTGTTCCCAAGCATGCCCTATGTCATCCTGGGGTGTGCCCTATGACTGAAGATGAGAAGAGTACGGTCATGTTTACAGATGGGTCTGCTTGATATTCAGGTGCCACCCCAAAATGGACAGCTGCAGCACTACAATCCCTTTCTGTGACAACCCTGAAAGACACTGGAGAAGGGCAATCTTCACAGTGGGCAGAATTTCGGGCAATACACATGGCTGTACACTTTGCCTGGAAGGAAAAATAGCCAGATGTGTGACTATATAATGATTCATGGGCTATAGCCAATGGTTTGGCAGGATGGTTAGGGGCTTGGAAGGAACATAATTGGAAAATTGCCAAGAAAGACATTTGGGGAAGAAGCATGTGGATAGATCTCTCCCAATGGGCAAAGATATTTGTGTGTCATGTAAATGCTCATCAGAAGATGACATCAGCAGAAGAAACATTCAATAGTCAGGTGGATAAGATGACCCATTCTGTGGACAGTCAGCCTTTTCCCCCAACCATTCCTATCATTGCCCAATGTGCCCATGAACAAAATAGACATGGTGGCAGAGATGCAGGTTATGCATGAACTCAACAAAAATGAACTTGCACTCCCCAAGGCTGACCTGGCTACAGCTGCTGCTGAGTGCCAAATCTGCCAGAAGTAGAGACCAATGCTGAGTCCCCGACATGGAGCCATTCCTCATGGTGACCAACCAGCAACGTAGTGGCAGGTTGACTACATTGGACCACTTCCAAGATGGAAAGGGCAGCACTTTGTTCTTACCAGCTTAGATACTTATTCTGAATATGGATTTGCCTTTCTTGCATGTAATGCTTCTACTAAGACTACCATCCTTGGACCTACAGAATGCCTTATCCACCATCATGGAATTCCAGCAGTGCTTCTGATCAGGGAAGTGGGCTTCTGATCCATGGCAGTGGGCTTATGACCATGGAATTCATTGGTCCTACCATGTTCCCCACCATCCTGAAGCAGCAGTTTTGATAGAATGGTGGAGTGACCTTTTAAAGGCACAATTACAGCATCAATTAAGTAGTAATAGTCTAGAGGGATGGGGCAGATTTCTCCAAAAGGCAATATGTGCCTTAAACCAGCGTCCAATATACGGTACTATGTCTCCTTTAGCCAGGATTCGCACTTCCAGGAATCAAAGGGTGGAAACAGGAATAGCTCCCCTTACTATCACCCGTAGTGCCCCATTAGAAAAATTTTTGATTCCTGTTCCCTCGAGCCTGTATTCTACTGGCTTAGAAGTTTTGGGTCCAGAGCAGAGAATGGTTCTGCCAGGAGACACAACAACTATTCCTTTGAACTGGAAGGTAAGGCTTCTTCCTGGTTATTTTGTACTTCTGATGCACTTGAGCCAACAGGCTAAGAAAGGAATAACAGTGTTAGGAGGGGTAATTGATCCAGACCACCAAGGAGAAATTGGACTGGTTCTCCACAATGTTGGTAAAGAAGAATATGTCTGGAGTGTAGGAGATCCACTAGGGTGTCTTTTGGTATTACCATGTCCTATGACTAAAGTCAATGGGAAACTACAACAACCCAACACATGCAGGATAGTAAATGGTCCAGATACCCCAGGAATGAAGGTATGGGTAACCCCTTCAGGTAAAGAGCCAAAACCTGCACAAGTATTTGCTGAGTTCATATAACCAATTACAAAAATGAGAATTATAATTGCCATGAGTGCTTTTGGTCTAGACTGTCAAGAATAGACTTCTGCATGTGCACATACACTAAGAAGATATTTATGGTATGTAATGTAATATTAATCTATAGTTATGAGATGAAATATTGTAATCTACATTATGATATTGTGTTATGGGACACTAAAAACTAAGCATTTCTCAAGGGGCATTGTCATTGATCTTGGAAAAAATGATGCATTTGCAGTTGTACATGGATAGCTATATTATGTTAGGCAGAACTATGAATCTTACTATTTTTATTTGGAGAATTTTCAGTGGTCTAAGTAAATGTGATTTGGTGTCAAGTTGTCAAGTGGTGGATTTGTGATAGTTAAGCCTGGGTGTCAACATGACACACTAGGTATTAACTAAGATAGCTTAAAATCACTTCTGGAAAGGATCAACTGAGACCACTTGATAGGATTATACCTCCCTTAGATCCTATCAGAGCGGATCCTCTTAGTACTGCATCATATAAAAAGGATCCACCAAGGAGAACAGATCCCTTCTTGCAGCTGTGCTAGGAATCATTCTTCCTTCTGGCTGCCTGGTTTCTTTGACCTTCTAGCCTTCAACTAGACTAAGACTCTAGGAGTTGTCCAGCCTTCAGCCATCCTGCCTAGCCTTGCTATGAAAGGCCATCCTGTCTAGCCTTGCTATGACACCACAGCCTCATAACTGACATCTCAGACTCACGGTCATGTGACAGACACAACAGTGACACCACAGCAATTCTGTGACATCAGAGTCTCACCAGTAACATCCCCGCCTCAGTGTGACATCTCAGCCTCATCACTGACATCAGCCATCACCTACTCCACTACCTAACTGAGCAGCTAGCTATTGGCAGCCATTGTTGGAACTACCTCTGCTATGGCAGCCTTTGCTGGACTACCTCGGCCATATCTGTAAGCCAACTCAATAAATTTCATACATACACACACACACACACACACACACACACACACACACACATACACATACACACACATACACAAATTCATTCTGTGAATTCCATGACTCTAGAGAACCCTAACTAATACAATGATAATAGTTTTTTATCTTTTCCTATCTTTTTCCAAGTTTCTAGATCCAAGGTTCCTTCCTCTGGAAACCAAGGACAACATTTTTGTACAAAATGAAAAACTTATCTTAACTGCTGAGGAGAAACATGAATACTTCTTGCATTTATCATTTGCTTAGTTACGCTAATAAAGAATCTTCTTTCTTTAGACTCAGTATGGCTCATGTTTCTTACCTATCTTCATCCACTGTCATCCGAGGGGACTTCTGTACCCTGATGGAGTCATATCCTTACCCATCTTGTTAACTCGGCACTTTGGTCAGAGAGGTCTTCCGCATCCCAATAAGATCCTATCCTTGCCTGAAAGACTTAAAGAGAAAAAAAGAGAAAATGAAAGACTTACCAAGTCGAGTGTCCCAGTTTCAGGTGCCAGATGTTGCAGTCCAAGCTGCAACCTCGAATGCAGGGTTCCACTCAACAAGGTGAGCAAGGCTTTGGCAAATGAAGGACAGACAGACAGCTCTCTGGGCTGAGTGAATATGAACTCTTTATTGAAGTTTTTAACAGAGTTTATATGCTTTAGAAAATCCAGAGTAAAGACCAGGGGTTGTGTCACCATGCCCATAGAGAAAACATCAAAGAAAACCAGGACCAAATTCTTACAGGATTATGTAAAATATATTCATTCCATGTAACAAAGGAAGAGCAGAGGTGACATATATTTTCTGTATTGGAACAGACATGATGTCTCCAGGTAGAGTTGAAGCAGGCATGACACAGTTGTTAAAAGCAAAGGGACAATGAATGTTTCAAAGTAGATTTTCCCTAGTTTATGTATAAACATCAAATGTGGGGGGAAGGGACTATAAACTAGCTAGTCCAGAGAAAACAACAACAGCAACAAAAAAAGATCTAAGAACATATAAGAGGAAGTCTCAAATTCCAGAAGGAGGAATCTTCCTGCCAGAGGCAAAACTTAATTTACATAAGGAGAGCCTCTAGCACCAAGCAATTGCCCATTTAGATGGTAATAAGTCACTCCTAAGCCAGCAGGATATAGGCCAGAAGCGAACAGTAATACTAAGGCAGGCAATAACACTAAGGTCTAACTATCCCTATATTTTCCTTATTTCTCTTATTTATATCAAATAATGTCGTGTCCTTCATACAGAAATTGTTTCTTTGAAACAATATTCTGTCATGCTGGACCTTGTCAAAACAGAATGGTTGGATAAGAACGCGGCACTAACCTCTAAAATCATAGCATCGGTGACACCACGGACATCCTGCCTAGCCTCGCTATGACACCACAGCCTCATCACTGACATCTCAGGCTCACGGTCATGTGACAGACACAACAGTGACACCACAGCAATGCTGTGATATCAGAGTCTCACGAGTAACATCCCAGCTTCACTGTGACATCCAGGCCTCATCAATGACATCAGCCTCACTTCTGACATCACAGCCTAACCACTGAAATCTCAGCCGAACTGTGATGTCATGGTCTATCACCACTGATCACAAGTTCATGTTAACATAAAAGCCCTCCAGTGACATCACAGCCACTCCTCTGACATCACAACCTTAGTGTGACTGCACAGCCTCACCACAGACATCCAAACCTCACTGTGAAATCCAAGCATCATTCCTGACATCAAAGTCTCACTAATATCTCATAGAATCTGCCCTGACATCAGAGCCTCAATGAGACATCACTTCCTCACCTATGAAATCAGTATCATCACTGACATTAGTGAGAACACTGACATCACTGCCACACCAGTGACAACACAGCCTTTGACATCACAGCCTCACCAGTGTCACTGTCACGTAATAGTTTCACCCGTAATAATATAACCTCACCAGTGACATCATAGACTCACTATAACATCTTTCTCACCAGTGACATTCCAGCCTTATTGTGACATCACACCTTCACCAGTGACATCACAGCCTCATTGTGACATCAGCCTCACCACTAATATCCCAGCCTTACTGTGGTATCACAAGCTTACTGTGCCATCAACCTTGCCACTGAGATAATAACCTCATGATGACATCACATACACACTTCTGACAGCGTCACTGTGACTTAACAGCCTCAATGTGACATCACAACATCACCATTGACTTTCTAGGCTCACTGTAACATCAGCCTTGCCATTGACATCACATTCTCACTGTGATCTCATAATCTCCACCGTGACATAACTAACTCCCTGTGACATCATGTGATCATGGTGATACCACAGACACAGTGACATCAAAGCCTCACTTTGGCATCAGGTCTCACAAGTGACATGCCTGCTTCACTGTGACATCATGCCCTCATAACTTACATCTTACTCATTCTGATATCATAGCTTAACCATTAAAATTACATCCTCACTCTGATGTCATAGTCTTGCTCCACTGACATCATAGCCTCACTGTGATATCATGGCATCACTGGTGACAATAATGGGATATTACAGCCTCAATTCTGAGGTTGTAGCCACACTGTGACATTACAACCTCACTCTGACATCTCACCTCTGAAATCATAGCCTCAATACAACATCACGCCCTCATCACTGACATCTTTCCTAGCTGTTCTATGACACCACAACTTCACCATGACCTCACAGGTGCACTGAAACATGACAGCCTATCTGTGACCCCACAATGTCGCCTTTTACATCACATCCTCACAGTGACATTTCTGCCTCATTGTGACATCACAGACATACCATGCCATCAAAGCATCACTGTGACATTAAGTTCCATTCTGACATCATAGACACACTGTGACATCGCAGCCTCAGATTGACACAATAAACTCACTGTGACATGAGAGCCTCACCAGAGACAATACACTCTCACCAAAGACATAGTCTTCCTGTGAAAGCTCAATCACTACTGACATCACAACATTACTGTGATTTCACAACCTTACTGTGACATCACAGCCACACTGTACCAGCACAGGCTCATTGTGACATCACAGCCTCACTACTTGTACCCTACCTAGTCTTACTATGAAACCACAACCTTTCCACAGATAGCACAGGCTTCCAGTGACATGACAGCCTCAGCCATGACAGCCTAGCCTTTGACATCATAAACAGTGACACCACAGCCTCATAAGTTACATCACTGCCTTATTGTGACATCAATGTTCCTACAGACATCCGAGCCTCACACACTCACGGTGACCTCACAGTTTAACATGTTATATCATACACTCACATGTTCCATTATAGCCACATGGAGAAATCAGCCTTGCCATTGACATCACATCTTCCAGAGTGACCTCAAAGCCTCACTGTGACAACAGAATCTCTCTGTGATGTCACAGCCTCACAGTAATATGACAGATTCATAGTAATTTCACAGGTTCACTGTGATATTATAGCTTTATTTCTGACATCACAGTCTCACCTCTGACATCACAGCCTCACTGTGACATAACGGCCTCTCTTCTGATATCACAGTCTCAGTGTGATTGCAAAGCCCCACCACTGACATCCTAACCTCAGTGTGAAATCCAAGCATCACCCTGAATGTCATAGCTTCACTGACATCTCACAGAATCAGCCCTGACATTAGAGCCTCAATGTGACATCATATCCTTACAGTGACCTCACTGCCTGGCTACTGGCACCATAGGCTCACCTGTTACATTATAGCCTCATTGTGACATCAGTCTTGCCACTGACTTCACAGACACACTGTGAAATCACAACTTACATAGTGATATCACCTCACAGAAACATGAGAGCCCAGAGTGCCATCCCACCTCACAGTGACATCACAGCCTCACCAGTGACAGTACAGCCTCACCTGTGACATCAACATTGTCATTGACATTAGTCAGAACACTGACATCACTGCCACACCAGTGGCAGAACAGCCTTTGACATCACAGCCTCACCAGTGTCAGTGTAACATAACAGTGGTGAGGTTCACCACTGACATCAGAGCCTCACCAATGACATCATACACTCACTATGTCTTAATTCTCACCACTAATATTCCAGCCTTATTGTAACATCATACCTTCACCACTGAAATCAAAACCTCATGGTGATATCAGTCTAACCAGTAACATCACAGCCTCACTGTTCCATCCAAAACACTCCAGTGACATCACATCACTATATCATCAGGGCTTCATTGGGACATCATAGCCACACTATTTCCTCACAGCCACACTGAGACATTACAACCACACAGTAACATCACAGCCTCACTGTGACATCACAAACTCATTGTGACATCAGCCTTGCCACTGACATAATAACCAACTGGTGACATGACAGCCCGCAGTGACATAAAACCTTCACAGTAAAATCACAGTAAAATCACAGCCTCAATGTGACATCACAGCATCACCAGTGACATCATAGCATCACTCTGACCTCAGCCTTGCCACACATAGTAGCCTCCTGTTGACATCACTTACACACCTTGACATTCCCTCACTGTGACATCACAGCTTCAATATGACATCACAGCATCACCTAATATCATACCCTCACTGTGACTTCAGCCTTGTCACTGACATCTCAGTCTCACTGTGACCTCACAGCCTCCACTGTGACATCACCAATTTCCTGTGACACCACAGGCTTATGGTGACACCACAGACACACGGTGACACCACAGACATACTGTTACATTAAAGCCTCATGGTGACATCACAGCTTCACTGTGACATCACACCTTCCTCACTCACATCAACCTCATTCTGATATCACAGCCTAACCACTGAAATCACTTCCTCACTGTGATAACGTAGTCTTGTTCCAGTGACATCAGAGACTCACTGTGATATCACAGCATCACTGGTGAAAACACAGTCTCACTGTGACATCAGAACCACACCTCTGAAGTTATAGGCTCATTATAAAATGACAGACTCTCTATGCTGTCACAGGATCATATCTGAAATCATTACCCAACTGTGACATCACAGCATCGACTCTGACATTATAGCCTCAGTTTCATCACAGCCTCACTGTTGCAGTCCACCTGCATGGTTGCTGATAAATGACCATTACACAGCTTAAGGGAACAAGGAGTTTATTTTCTTACGACAGTCCGGTTACAGTTCATAGTCCAGCTTGGCAGGAGAGCACACACTAACACCAGGGCTGAGGGAACTGGCCACCATAACAGCTGAGAAATGGACAATTCTTATTTGCCAGACCAGCATGTCTGGCCAAGTATACAGAAGGATGCCAACTCTCTCAATCAGCTCTCTGTGATTTACCCAGGGCCTAATCCCATCCACCATGGGTTGGGTCTTCCCCACCAGCTGGACAATCTCCTTCAGGTTTGCTCTGGGCTTAACCATCAACTCTTACAACTGTGCCCAGAGCTCAAACCCTCAACAGTCAAGTTGACATCTGTGCTTAACTATGACACTCACCATGACATCCCAGGCTCACCTCTGTAATCATAGCCTCAATGCGATATCACAACCTCATCACTGATATCCTACATAGCCTCACTGTGCCACCACAGCCTCACCACTGACTTCACAGGCTCACTAAAATATGACAGCCTTCCTGTGACACCACAGTGTCACTATTTATATCACAGCCCTACTGTAATATCATAACTTCCCCAGTGTCATCACAAACTCACAGTGATATCACAGCTTCATTGTAACATCATAGTCATACTGTGCCACCAAAGCATCACTGTGACATAAAGCTTCACCTCTGACATCATACCCTTAGTCTGACATCACTGCCTCAATTTGAAACAATAAACTCACTGTGACATTAGAACCTCCCCAGTGGCAATACATCCTAAGCAATGACATAGCCTTCCTGTGAAAGCACAGTCACTACTGACATCACAACCTCACTGTGCCAAAAGTCTCACTGTGACATCACAGCCTCACCACTTATTGGACAGATTCACTGTGATATCACAGTCTCACCAGTGACACCACCGCCTCATGGTGACATCATAAACTCACTGTCGGATCATAGCCTCACCAGTTATATTACATTGTGAATGTGACATCTCAGCCTTATTTCTCACATCAGTCTCACTTCTGAAATCACAGCATTACCACTGATCTCACAACTGCATTGTGACATAACAACCTCACTGTGACATCACAGTCTTACCACTGGTATCATACCTAGCCTTACTATGATACCACAGACTTACCACAGTTAGCACAAGCTCACATTGATGTGACAGCTTCAGCAGTGATATGATAGCCTTTGATATCATAAAGAGTGACACCACAGCCTTACATGTTACATCACTACCTCATTGTGACATCAATCTTAACACAAATATCACAGCCTCAAAGTGACCTCACAGCCTCACTGTGACCTCACAGTCTAACCTGTTACATCATATTCTCATCTGTTCAAACACATCCTCATGGTGAAATCAGCATTGCCACTGACATCACACCTTCCACAGTGACCTTACTGCCACACTATGACCTCACTACCTCTCTGTGATTTCACAGCCTCACATCACAGTTTCACAGTGATAAAACAGTCTCATTGTGGTATTATAGCCTTATTTCTGACATCACAGTCTCACTGTGAATCACACCCTCACTTCTGTCATCACAGCCTTACTGTGAATAACAGGCTAACCTCTGAAATCATAGGATCAGTGACACCATCGACATGCTGCCTAGTCTCTCTATGACACCACAGTCTCATCACTGACATCTCAGGTTCACAGTAACATGACAGCTTCAACAGTGACACTACAGCTACGCTGTGGCATCACAGCCTCATCAGTAACATCCAACCCTCACTGTGACATCTCAGCCTCATTACTGACATCAACCTCACTTCTGACATCACAACCTAACCACTGAAATCATAGCCGAACTACGATGTCACAACTTCACAGTAACATCACAGCCTAACAGTGACATAACAGCCTCTCCTTGGACATCAACAACCCCAGTGTGACTGAACAGCCTAATCAATGACATCCTAACCTCACTGTGAAATCCAAGCATAACCCCTGATGTCAGACTCAATGACATCTCACAGAATCATCCCTGACATCAGAGTCTCACTGTGACATCACATCCTCAGAGTGACTTCACTGACTGCTCACTGACTCCACAGGCTCACCTATTACATTATAGCCTCATTGTGACATCAGTCTTGTCACTAACATCATAGACATATGTAAAATCACAGCTTCCAGAGTGATGCCACCTCATGGAGACATGACAGCCCACAGTGATATCCAACCTCACAGTGACATCACAGCCTCACTGTGACATCACTGAATCACCAGAGAAACTGCTTTACAGTCTCAACTGTGACATCTGAGTTGCCACTGACATTAGTAGGAACACTGATATCACTGCTACACCAGTGACAACACAGTCTTTGACACCACAGCCTCACCAGGGTCACTGTCATGTAATAGTTTCATAACTGACTTCATAGCCTCACCAGTGATATCATAGCCTCACTCTGACATCAGCCTTGCCACTGACATCATAAATTCACTGTGACATCACCAAATCCCTCTGACCTCACAGGGTCATGATGACACCACAGCAACATGGTGATAACAAAGCCTCATGGCATCACAGCATCACCAGTGAAATACCAGCCTCATTGTGGCATCATACTCTCAACACTTACATCAACCTCATTCTGATATCACAGCCTAACCACTGAATCACATCCTCACTGTGAGGTCATAGTCTCGCTCCACTGACATCACAGCTTCACTGTGATAGCATGGTATCACTGGTGACAACACAGCCTCACTGTGACATCACAGCTTCAACTCTATGGTTATAGCCTCACTGTGACATGACAGCCTCACTATGACATCACAGGCCCACCTTTGAAACCACAGCCTCAATGTGACATCACACCCTCATCACTGACATCCTATCTTGCATCCCTATAACACCACATCCTCGTGGGCACACTTACACATGAGAGTCTTCCTGTGAAACCACAGTGTCGCTACTGACATCACAACCTCACTGTGACATCACACGCAACCTCACAGTGATATCATAGACTCATTGTGACATTGCATCCATACCATGCCATCAAAGCATCACTGTGACATAAAGTTTCACAAATGACATCATAGCCTCAATTTCAAATCATAGCCTCGATTTGACACAATAAACTCACTGTGACATTAGACCCTCACCAGTGACAATGCAGCCTCACCAATGACAATCTCCCTGTGAAAGCACAGTAACTGCTGACATCAAAACCTTACCATGACATCACAACCTCACTGTGATATCACAGCCACACTCTGCCAGCATGGCCTCACTGTGACATTACAGCTTCAACATGGATAGAACAGGCTCACCATGATATTTTAGCCTCAATCACAGCCTCATGGTGACATCATAATCTCACCATGGCATCATGGCCTCACCAGTTATATCACATCGTCAATATAACTTCTCACCATTTCTCACATAACTCTCATTTCTGAAATCACAGCCAAACATTTACCTTACAGCTACACTGTGACATCACAGCCTAACTGGAATATCACAGCCTTATGGTTACATCACAATCACAATGTGACATCACAGCATCACTGCTGATATCCTATCTAACATTACTAGGACACCACAGCCTGACTACAGTAAGCACAGTCTCAAAGAGTCAGGACAGCCTCAGCAGTGACATAATAGCTTTTGACATCATAATGACACCACAGCATCACATGTAACATGACTGAATGACTGTGACATCAATCTTCCCACAGATATCACAGCCTCACTGTGACCTCACAATCTAACCTGTTACATCATAGAAACACCTGCTACATCATAGCCTCATGATGAAATCAGCCTTGGCACTGAAATCACATCTTCCTCAGTGACCTCACAGCCTCAAGGTGACATCACAACCTTTCTGTGTTGTCACAGCCTCATAGTGACATCACAGCTTCCCAGTGTTATCACAGCCTCACGGTGGCATTTAGCCTAATTTCAAACATCACAGCCTCATTGTGACATCACAGGCTCACCTCTCCCATCACACCCTCATTGTGTCCTCACAGCCTTATTGTGGCATTACAGCCTCACCTCTGACATCACAGACTCACTGTTACACAACTGGCTAACCTCTAAAATCACAGCCTCACTGTGACATAACAGGCTAATCTGAAATCATAGCATCAGTGACACCATGGACATCCCTAGCCTCACAATGACACCACTGCCTTATCACTGACATCACAGGCTCACGGTCACATGACAGCCTCAACAGTGACACCACAGCCTCGCTCTGGCATCAGAGCCCCACCAGTAATATCCCAGCCTCACTTTGATATCAACCTCATAACTGATATCAGCCTCTCTTCTGACATCACAGTCTAAACACTGAAATATCAGCTGAACTGTGATGTAATAGTCTGTCACCACTGATATCACAGCCTCACTGTGATATCATAACCTCACAGTAACATCACAGCCTAAGAGTGACATTACAGGCTCTCCTCTGACATCATAGCCTAAGTGTGACTGCACAGTCTCAATCACACCACTTATATCCTAACCTCCCTGCGATATCCAAGTATCACCCCTGATGTCACATCTTCACAGACATCTCATAGAATCAGCTGTGACACCAGAGTTTCACTGTGACATCACAGCCTCACAGGGACTTCACAACCTGCACACTGATACTACAGGCTCACCTGTTACATCACAGCCTCTCTCTGACATAACAAGCTGAATTCTGAAATCATAGCATTATTAACATCACAGACATCCTGCCTCGCCTCACTATGACACCACAAACTTATCACTAACATCTCAGGCTCAAAGTCTCATGAAAACCTCAATAGTGAAACTGTGTCCTCCCAGCCTCACTGTGACATTACAACATGACATTGACATCACAGCCTCACTGTAACATCACAACCTCACTGTGACATCAGCATTACCACTGACATCACAGACTCACTGTGACATCACAGGTTCCCAATGACACCATAGACACATAGTGACATCAAAGCCTCATGTTGGCATCACAGCCTCTCCAGTGATATGCCAGCCTCACTGTGACATCATACCCTCATCACTCACATCAGCCCAATTCTGATATCACAGCCTAACCACTAAAATCACATCCTCACTGTGATGTCATAATGTTGCTCCACTGACATCATTGCCTCACTGTGATATCACAGTATCACTGGTGACAACACATCCTCACTGTGACATGACAGCCTCATTATAACATCACAGGCTCACCTCTGAAATCATAGCCTCAATGCATCATCACCCTCATCACTGACATCCTACCTAGCCTCATTATGGCACCACAGCCTCACCCCTGACCTCACAAGCTCACTGAAACATGACAACTTCCCTGTGACATCACAGTGTCACTATTGACATCACAACTTCCCCAGTGACATCACAAATTCCCCAGTGACATCACAACCACACAATGAAATCACAGTCTCATGGTGACATCACAGCCATATCATGTACCAAAACATCACTGGGACATATAGCTTCACCTATGACATTATAGTCTCACTGTGACCTTGCAGACCAAGTTATACAAAGTAAACTCACTGTGACTTTAGAGCCTCACCAGTGACAATAAAGTCTGCCTGTGAAAGCACAGTCACTACTGACATCAGGCTTCACTATGACATCACAACCGCACTGTGATATCACAGCCACACTGTGGCAACATAGCCTCACTGTGACATCATAACCTCACCAGTGATAGGACAGGCTCACCATATTACAGTAGTCTCACCAGTGACACCAGAGCCTCATGGTGACATAAAACCTTACTGTGACATCACAGCCTCATCAGTTATATCACATCTTCAGTGCAACATCTCAGCCTCATCTTTCACATCAGTCTCTCTTCTAAAATCACAGCCTAACCGCTGACTTCACAGCTGGACTGTGACATCACAGCCTCACTACAATATCACAGCCACACTGTGACACCACAGCTTCACCACAGATATCTACCTAGATTTACCATGACACCACAGCTTCAACACAGATAGCTCATGCTCACAGTGCTGAGAAAGCCTCCGCAGTGATATCACAGCCTCACAGTGACATCACAACCTCTCTGTGACATTTTGGTCTCATGGTGACACCAAAGACACATGGTGACATCAAGGCTCACATCAGCTTGATTCTGATATCACAACCTAACCACTGAAATCACATCCTCACTGTGATGTTATAGTCCCACTCCACTGTGATAACATGCATCCCTGTGACACAACAGGCTAACCTCTGAAATCATAGCATAAGTGACACCACAGACGTCTTTCCCAGTCTCAATATGACACCACAGCCTCATCACTGACAACTCAGGCAAATGATCACATGACAACCTCAACTGTTACACAACAGTCTCACTGTGGCATCACAGCATCACCAGTGACATCATTGCCTCTGTGACATCACAAACTCACTGTGACATCAGCCTTGTAACTGACATAATACCCTCATGGTGACATCACATACACATTTGGACATAACCTCACTGTTATATCACAGCCTAAATGTGACCTCACAGCATCACCAGTGACATAATAGCCTCGCTGTTTATTTGACACAATAAACTCACTGTGACACTAGAGCCTCACCAGTAGCAATATAGCCTCATCAATGACATAGTCTCCCTGTGAAAGCACAGACATTACTGACATCACAATCTCACTATGACATCACAAACTCACTGTGGTAGCACAGGCTCACTGTAATATCACAGCCTCACTGTAACATCACAGCCTCACCACTGATATGACATCCTCACAGTGACATCACAACCTCAGTGTGTCAGCACAGCCTCATCACTGACATAATAACCTCACTGAGAAATCCATGCATCAACCTTGACATCACAGCCTCACTGTGACATCATAGCCTCTCCTCCTTATATGACAGGCTCACTGTGATATTACAGACTCACCAGTGGTACCATAGCCTCATGGTGACAACATAACCTCACTGTGGCATCTCAACCTCACTGTGATATAACAGCCTCACTGTGACATCATAGCCACACTGTGTCCTCACAGTCTCAATGTGATATCACAAACTCACTTCGACATCATAACTTCCCCTTTGACAACATAACCTCACAGTAACTTCACAGCCATATGGTACAATCAAAGCATCACTGTCATGTAAACACTCACCTCTGACATCATAGCCTCACCGTGACATCACAGCCTCAGTTTGACAGAGTAATCTCACTGTGACATTAAAGCCTCACCGTGACAATACAGCCTTACCAATGACATAGTCTACAACTGATATAATAGGCTCCTGTTGACATTACATACACACTTCTGACATAGCCTCACTGTGACATCACAGCCTCACTACTGATAGGACAGGTTCACTGTTACACATTACATTACTGCCTCATTGTGACATAAATTTTCCTACAGATATCACAGCCTCACAGTGACTCACAGCTTCACTGTGATCTCACAGTCCAACCTGTTACATCATAGTCTCATGGTAAAATCAGACTTGCCACTGATATCACAACTTCCACAGTGACCTCACAGCTTCACTTGACATCACAATCTCTCTGTGATGTGACAGACTCATAGTGACATCAAAGTTTCAAAGTGATATCACAACCTCACTTAGGCATCATAGCTTCGTTTCTGACATCACAGCCTCACTGTGATATCACAGGCTCACCTATGATTTCATAGCCTAACTATGACATAACTAGCTAAACTCTGAAATCATAGCTTCAGGACACCTCAAGCATGCTGCCTATGCATAGCCTTGCTATGAAACCACAGCCTCATCACTGACACCTCAAGCTCACAACCACAACAGAGCTACTACAGCTTCACGGTGACAACATAGCATCACCACTGATATGCCAGGCTCACAGTGACATCATAGCCTCTTCTCTCTCATCACAACCTCAGTGTGACTGTACAGCCTCACCACTGACATCCTAACCTCACTGTGAAATGTAAGCATGACCCCTGACCTCACAGCCTCACTGACATCTCATATTATCAGCTCTGACATCAGAGCCTCACTGTGACATTACAGCCTCACAGTGACCTCATAGCCCACCCACTGACACCACAGGCTCACCTGTTACATCATATAGACTCATTGTGACATCAGTCTTGCCAGGGACATCACGACTCACTCTGGCATCACAGCTTCTAGAGTGATATCACCTCAGGGTGACATGATAATCCACAGTGACATACAACCTACACAGTGACATCACAGACTCAGAATGTCATCATGGACTCACCAGTGACAGCACAGCCTCACCTGTGACATCAGTGTTGCCACTGACATTAGTCATTACACTGACATCACTACTAAACCAGTGACAACACAG
Source organism: Typhlomys cinereus (assembly GCA_023101885.1). Classification (NCBI taxonomy): domain Eukaryota; kingdom Metazoa; phylum Chordata; class Mammalia; order Rodentia; family Platacanthomyidae; genus Typhlomys; species Typhlomys cinereus. The sequence goes on from JALPQD010000058.1 coordinate 7,788,020, forward strand.
CCTATGACATCACAGCCTCACCAGTGTCACTGTCTCATAATAGGTTCATCACTGATATAGCCCCACCAGTGATATCATAGACTCACTATGAAATCTTTCTCACCACTGATATTCCTGCCTTGTTGTGACATCTTTACCAGTGACATCACAGCCTTATTGTGACATCAGACTCACCCAAATATCACAGCTTCACTGTACCATCAAAACATCTCCAGTGACATCATAACATCACTGTGTAGTCAGAACCTCTTTGTGACATCATAGCCACAATATGTCCTCACAGCCTCACTGTGACATTACTACCTGACAGTGATATCACAGCCTCACTGTAACATCACAAATTCACTGTGACCTCAGCCTTGCCACTAACATAATAGTCTCATGGTGACCTCACATACACACTTCTGACATATCCTCAATGTGACATCACAGGTTCTACCATGACATCACTGACTGCCTGTGAAATCACAGGCTCATGAAGACATCAGCCTTGCCACTGACATAATAGCCTCATGATGACATCACATACATACCACTGACATAGCCTCACTGATATCATAGCCTCAATATGACATCACAGCATCAACACTGACATCATATCCTTACTGTGACATCAGCCTTTCCACTGACATAACAGTCTTTCTGTGACCTCACAGCCTTCACCATGACATCACCAACTCCCTGTGACATCAAGGGCTCATGGTGTCATCACAGCCTCACTTCTAATGTTATAGTCTCACTGTGAAATGACAGCCTCACTATGACATCACAGGATCACCTCTGAAATCATTGCCCAGCAGTGACATCACAGCATCGATTCTGATGTTATAGCCTCACTGTTTCATCACAGCCTCACTATGACTCCACAGCCTCAGTACTGACCTCACAGGCTCACTGAAATATGACAGCCACCCTGTGATGCCACAGTGTTGCTATGGATATCACATCCTCACTGTGATATCACAGTAACACTGTGCCAGCACAGCCTCACAGTGACAATGAGGCTCAACACTGATGTAACAGGGTCACAGTGACATAACTTCCTCTCTTCTTTCATTACTGCCTCAGTGTGACTGCACAGATTAACCATTGACATATTAACCTCAGTGTGAAATCCAAGCATCACCCCTGATGTCACAGGCTCACTAATATCTCAAAGAATCAGCCCTTGACATTGGCTCACTCTTCCATCACAGCCTCACTATGACATCACAGGCTCACTTCTGAAACCATAGCCTCAATGTGGCACCACACCCTTATCATTGACATCTTACCTAGCCTTACTGTGGCACCACAGTCTGAACACTGACCTCAAAGTCTCACTGAAACATGACAGCCTCCCTGTGTGTGATAGTTAAGCCTGTGTGTCAACTTGACTCATCAGGTATTAATTAAGATGGGCTGAGACCATCTGGAAAGGATCAACTGAGAACACTTTTTAGGATTGTACTTGCCCTAGATACTATCAGAACTTCCAAAGCTCTCCTAGGATCCTCCCAGTACTACATCCTATAAAAAGGAGCCACCAAAGAGTACAGATGCCTTATTGCAACTATGCTAGGAATTGCTCTTCCTTCCAGCCACCCAGCTTCTTTGACCCTCTAGACTTCCAAACCAGCAAGTTGCTGTTGGCTAGACTAAAGGCTTTAGGAATTCTCCAGCTTTCAGCCATCACCCACTTAACTACCAAACTGAGCAGCTACTGGCAGCCATTGTTGGCCTACCTCAGCCATATTGTAAGCTGACTCAGTACATTTCCTATATTATATATATTCATTGTGTCGATTCTGAATCTCTAGAGAATGTGATTAATACAGATTGTCATACCAGGAGTGATTCTAGAGAAACAGAATTGTAAAAATGAATTTTGCTAGCAGATTTGGTGACATCTGGAGTTGGCTCTCCAACACAATTAAACCACCAGCTACTAAAGACTACCCTGACAGTTCTGAGAATTCTGTTCTGAGAACTGGTGAAGATAGATTTGTTGGACAGTTCCAGATTCACCTCTTATGAGAAGTGAGGAGCTTGGTGATTCAATATATGAAACTTTTGAAAATATGAGTAAAAATAAGGAAAACAATGATGCTGGTTGGTTGCTACTGGTATCTCTTGATAAAATACAAAATGAGAAGGAAAATCTCAAACATGAAAATATCCAACTCAGAAAGTGTGGAAACAATCTGGAGGCCTCTAAGTGTGACCTAGAAGCAACTCTGGAAAGGAAAGACTTTACTGGTAAAATTTCTCAGCTCCAAATGTGTATAAACAACTTAGAAGTTTCTAAGTGTGCCCTAGAAGAGAGTCTTCTCTCCAGTAGCAATAGAGCTCAAATTGCAGAAAATCAAACCCAGGCTCTCATTATTAGATTGGCTGAGTTACAATGTAAATTAAAATCCCAGCCTTGAAAGGTGGGGTTTTAGTAAAAGTGCTAATTAGCAAAGAGTGAGATCCTGAAAAGTGAGATGCTGATGTGTGAGAAGATCAAATTGATGATGAGGATGAGGACGTTGAACCCTCAAATTCTGATGCATTTATTCCACCTGAGGAAATGGTCTCCCCACCCTTAGCAGAGAATGAATCATTGATTCTGACCAGGGAAATCATTTCACAGCTAAAGAAGTATGGCAGTGGGCTCATGACTATGGAATTCATTGATCTTACCCCATCATCCTGAAGCAGCAGTCTTGATAGAATGGTGGAATGGCCTTTTAAAGGCACAATTATAGCATCACTTAGGTGGTAATAGTCTGGAGAGATGGGGTAGAATTCTCCAAAAGGCAGTATATGCCTTAAACCAGTGTCCAATATGTGGTACTTTGTCTCCTATAGCAAGGATTCACAGATCCAGGAATCAAGGGGTGGAAATAGGAATAGCTCCCCTTACTATCACTCCATTAGGAAATTTGTTGCTTCCTGTTCACAGAGCCTGGTTTGACTGGCTTAGAAATTTTGAGTCCAGAGCAGACATCACTTCTGCCAGGAGACACAGCAACTATTCCGTTGAACTGGAAGGTAAGGCTTCCTCCTGGTAATTTTGTACTTCTGATACACTTCAGCCAACAGGCTAAGAAAAGAATAACAGTGTTAGGAGGGGTGATTGATCCAGACCACCAAGGGTGAAATTAGACTGGTTTTTCACAATGGTGGCAAAGAAGGATATGTCTGGAACGTAGGAGATCCACTACGGCGTCTCTTGGTATTACCATGTCCTGTGATTAAGGTCAATGGGAATTTACAGCAACCCGACACAAGAAAGACAGTAAATGATCTAGATCCTCCAGGATTGAAGGTATGGGTAAACCCTCCAAGGAAAGACTCAAGACTTGTGGAAGTGCTTGCTGAAGGTAGTAGAAGAAGGTAGTTATAAATACCACCTAAGGCCATGTAAACAGTTACAGAAATGAGACTTGACTACTGAACTGAGCAGCTACCAGAAGCCAACGTTGGACTACCTCGGCTACTGGCAGCCATTGTTGGACTACCTCAGCTATACTGTAAGCCAACTCAATACATTCCCTATATTATATTTTTTTCATTGTGTTGATTCTGCATCTCAAGAGAACCTGACTTATACACTGGGACACCACAGTTACACTATTGACATCACAACCTTACTGTGACATCCCAACTTGCCCATTGCTCATAGTGACATCACAGCCTTATTGTAACATCATAGCCATGCCATGCCATCAAAGTATCACTGTGACATAAAGCTTCACCTCTGATATCCTAGCCTGATTATGATATCACAGCCTCAGTTTGATACAATAAACTCATAGTGACATTAGAGCTTCACCAATGACAATATAGCTTCACCAATGGCATAGTCTCCCTGTGAAAGCACAGTTACTACTGACATCATATCCTCACTGTGACATCACAACTTCACTGTGACATCACATCACATGGTTTCAGCACTGTGACACCATAACCTCACTGTTGCATCAGTATCACCAATTATATCACATTGTCAATGCAATATCTCAGCCTCATCTTTCACATCAGTCTCACTTCTGAAATCACAGCCTAACCATTGATCTCACAGCTACACTGTGACATCACAGCCTATCTTAGACATCACTGCCTCACTGTAACATCACAGTCTCATGGTGAAATCACAGCCACATAGTGCCATCACAGCTTCAGCTCTGAAATTATAGCCTCACTGTAACAAGACAGCATCAATATGACATCACAGGCTCACCTCTGACAACTGTGACATCACAGCATTGACTCTGACTTTATAGGCTGTTTCATCACAGCCTCACTGGGACATAACAGCCTCATTGTGACATCACAGGCTCACGGTGATGTCACAGACACACCAAGACATCACAGTCTCACAACTGGTATCTGAGCTAATCTTAATAGGACACTACAGCCTCACCACAGACAGCACAGGCTCAGAGCGACATGACAGCTTCAGCAGTGACATCATAAGCTTTGACATCATAAACAGTGTTACCACAGCCTCACATGTTACATCACTGACTCACTGTGTTATTAATCTTCACACTGATTTCTCAACTTCACAGCCTCATTGTGACCTCACAGTCTAATTTGTTACATCATAGATGCACCTGTAACATCATAGCCTCAGGGTGAAATAAGCCTTGCCACAGACATCACATCTTCCACAGTGAACTCACAGCCTTACTGTGACATCACAATCTCTCTGTGATGTCACAGTCATCTGACTTGCCTCGCTATATCATCACAGCCTCATCACTGACATCTCAGGCTCATGGTCACATGACAGCCTCAACAATGAAACCCCAGCCTCAATGTGGCATCACAGCCTCACCAGAAACATCAGAGCCTAATTGTGACATCACAGATTCCACAGTGATATCACCTCATGGGGACATGACAACCCACAGTGACATACTACTTCTGTGTGATATCACAAATTCAGTGTGATATCCCAACCTCACCAGTGACAGCACAACCTCACCTGCGACATCAGCATCACCGACATTAGTCAGAAAACTGACATCACTGCCATACCACTCACAACACAGAATTTGACATCAGATCCTCACCAGTGTCACTGTCACATCATAGCCTCACCAGTGACATCATAGAGTCACTATGACATCTTTCTCACCACTGACATTCCAGCCTTATTGTGACATCACACCTTTATCTGAGACATTACAGCCTCATTCTGCCATCACAACCTCTCCAGTGACATCATAATATCATTGTGTGTATAATTTCACAGTGACATCACAGCCTCAGTATGACATCATAAACTCACTGTGACATCATACTTGCCACTGACATAATAGCCTCATGTGACATCACATACTCACTTCTGACATAGCCTCACTGTGACATCAAAGACTCAAAGTTACATCATAGCTTTACCATTGACATCATAACCTCACTGTGACATCAGCCTTGCCACTGACATTCCAGTCTCACTGTGAACTCAGCCTCCACCGTAACATCAATAACTCCCAGTGACATAATGGGCTCACGGTTACACCACAGCCACAGGATGATATCAAAGCCTCACAGTGGCATCACTGTCTCATCAGTGATATGCCATCCTTATTGTGATATCATGCCCTTATCTGATCACAGCTTAACCACTGAAATCACATCGTCACTGTGATGTCACAATTTCACTCCACTAACATCATATTCTCACTGTGATATCATGCATGACTGGTGACAAACCGTGTGATCTCATAGTCTCACCTCTGTGGTTATTGCCTCACTGTCACATCACAGCCTCACTATGACATCACAGGCTTACCTCTGTAATCATTGTCCAACAGTGACATCACAATTCTGATGTTATAGCATCACTGTTTCATCACAGCCTCACTATGACATCACAGGCTCACCTGTGAAATTATAGCCTTAATGTAACATCACACCCTCATCACTGACATCCTACCCAGACTCACCATGACACCACAGCTTTACCACTGACCTCACAGGATCGCTGAAACATGACAGCCTCCATGTGACACCACAGTGTTGCTATTGACATCATAACCTCACTATGACATCACAACCTCACAGTGACATCACAGTATCATTGGGACATCACAGCCATACCATGCAATCAAAGTCTCGCTGTGACATAAAGCTTCACCTTTAACATCATAACCTCACTATGACATCACAGCCTCACAATGACCTCACAATCTGCCCATTGACACCACAATATCACCTGTTACATCATAGCCTCATTGTGGCACCAGTCTTATCACAGATATCGCAGCTTCACTGTGACATCACAGACTCACTAGTAAAAGCACAGCCACACCTGTGACATCAACATTGTCTCTGATATCACTGCCACACAAGTGATAATGCAGCCTCACCACTGACCTCATAGGCTCACTGAAAAATGACAGACTCCCAATGACATCACAGTGTCGCTATGCCACTGAAATCACTACCTCAGTTTGACACAATAAACTCACTGTGACACTAAAGTCTCACCACTGACAATGCAGCCTCACCAATGACATAGTCTCCCTGTGAAAACACGGTCATTACTGACATCACAACCTCACTGTGACATTACATCACTGTGACATCACAGTCACACTGTGCCAGCATAGCCTCACAGTGACATCACAGCCTCACCCCTGATACCCTATCTAGCAGTACTATGAAACTACAGCCCTACCACAGATAGTTCAGATTCCCAGTCATGTGACAGCCTCACCAGTAACATCAGAGCCTTTGACATCATAAACTGTGATACCACAGCATCACATATTATATCACTGCCTCATTGTGACATTAATCTTCCCACAGGTATCACAGCCTCACAGTGACCTCACAGCCTCCCTGTGACCTCACAGCCTCTCTGGGTCAGTGTTGTCACTGATATCACACATTCACAGTGATATCACTGCCTCACTGTGGTTTTATAGCCCCATTTCTGAAATTTTGGCCTCACCTCTAACATACAGCATCATTTGGACATAACAGGCTATCTTCTGAAATCATAGCATCAGTGATACATGGACATCATGCTTTGTCTCGCTGTTCTACCACAGCCTCATCACTGACATCTCAGGCTCATGGTTACATGACAGCCTCAACAGTGATGTCATAGCCTCACTGTGGCATCACTGCCATACCAGTAACATCCCAGCCTCACTGTCATATCAGCCCTCAACACTGACATCAGCTTCACTTCTGACATCACAGCCTAACCACTGAAATTGCAGCCGAACTGTGATGTCACAACCTCAGGGTAACATCACAGGCTTGCCTTGACATTACAGCCTCTCCTCTGACATCACAGCCTCAGTGTGACTGCACAACCTCAATACTGATGTCCTAACCTCACTGTGAAATCCCAGCATCACCCTTCCCGTCACAGCCTCACTTGCACTTCACAGAATCAACCCTGACATCAGAGTCTCACTACAATATCACAGCCTCACAGTATCCTTGCATCCTGCCCACTGACACCACAAGCTCATCTGTTGCATTATAGCTTCATTGTGACATCAGTCTTGCCACTAACATCACAGCCTCACTGTGACATCACAGTTTCCAGAGTGATATCAAATCATGTAGACATGACAGCCCACCATAACATCACAGCCTCATTGTGACATCACGTCCTCACCAGTGACAGCACAGCCTTACGTCTGACATCTCCATCACCACTGACATTAGTCAGAACACTGACATCATGCTACACCAGTGACAACACAGCCTTTGGCATCACAACCTCAGCAGTGTCACTGTCATGTAGTATGTTCACCACTGTCATCAAAGCCTCACCAGTGACATCATAGACTCACTATGACATCTTTCTCACTGTTGAAATTCCAGACTTATTGTGATATCATACCTTCACCAGTGACATCACAGTCTCATTGTGACATCAGCCTCACCACTTGTTTCCAAATCCCCACCTCGCCAGATATGGGGAAGAGAGGAAATTGCAGGGGCTCATGGACTCGAGGTGAATGACTGAGCTGGTTACAGGTTCACCACCCAGACCCTGCAAGTCAGGTGAGAAGCAGCAGGATGAGTTGCTTGCAGACTTAGCTCTATTCAGGAAGTATTTGGGCTTACATAGAGTCATGGATCCAATCAGGTGTGGCCACCTCTCCACTCAGGTGAAGGGGGAGAGCAGCCACCAGTCCTTTAGCTGTGTACTACTTATCCACATTAGATGACCGCTTCTCATTGGTTGTTCATCCCTCCTCCCAAACACTTCCTGAATAGAGCTAAGCCTGCAGGCAACTCATTCTCTGTCTGCTGCTTCTCACCTGACTTGCAGGGTCTGGGTGGTGAACCCGTAACCCAGCCTACTCATTCACCTTGAGTCCATGAGCCCCTGCAATTTCCTTTCTTCCCCACATCTGGCGAGGTGGGGATTTGGAAACAAATCCCTCTGCCTGTATGGTTCCTCTATCGGGCCATATCTGAGGCATGTCTGAACTTGTTCAGGCTTGTCTGTAGTCAGATCTCCTGGATTCAGGAGCCCAAGCTAGGGCCTCCCTGAATTGATAGTGCCACATTTTCACTCTTTTATTTATTTATAAATTTTTTAGTGGGAACCATGTTAGCTGGGGTGACCCCAAGCCACTTCAGCTGTGCGGAATATGTGACTGTCCCTGTCTTACATTGGACACTACCCTTGTGTGGAGCCTTACCCTTCATTGAGTACCAGTCATGAGACCATTGCAGAGAAGGAATCATGATCCCAAAGGGGAACTCAAGAATGCGGCAGAGAAAAGGAGGTTGTCAGGGCAGGAACAGATGGAGAGGCTGTAGGTAGCATAGGCACAGAAATGATCTGGAAGGGCTGTTGAGACATAAATAAAAACATAAAAATTGTAAATTAGTAAGGCATAGCTCTAATGGAGGACAGTCAGGTTTCCCAGAATCTTTGGTGATCTTAGGAATTTCTGAAGCCTGAATGATGCCTTGAGGACCTGGAAATTGAAGTGGCCACAGATTTTTTATGTCAAAACACAAGACACACAATATGTAAACACAGAACATATAAACATGCAAGCATATGAACAACATTTTACTGGCAATTGTACAATTTATCACCAATTGTCTTAAAATTCCCCTTGAAAGCTTTATCTAAGGCAGATTAGCATTTAGGAAAATCTTGTTTTAAATAAGATCACATATTAGTTAAGTCAGGCAGCTTAGCTTAATTATGAAAAACATCTAGCAAGGAAAATCATCCTCATCCATAGTCCACTTTTCACATATTCTCTGAGGATATCCAAGGTGCTAAAACCACAGCCTCATTCCAAAATTCCTCTATGCCAGCAGTCTTAATCTTGAGGCCACTAGTCTTAAGGAGAGAGTCTAAAACATATATTGGGAGACCAGTACAGTCTGAAGCAGAAAATACAGCCAGGAAAGAGGGGGAGTCAAGAGCTACAGGAAGAAGAAGAAGAGGGAAGGGGATGTAGGCAGGGGGTGGAGTCGCCCCCACCCAAGGACCTGTGAGCCCTATGCAGAACTGGGGAGGGGAAGGGGAAGGATCTGGAGGAAGAACAAAAGACTAATTTTGGGTTCTCTCCACAAGTTACATTGTAGCAATTAATCACTTCCTCAGTGGAAGATCCTTTAAGGCTGTTATGATGCCGAGGAGGATGGGAACAAAGGGGCCCAGAAGCATATAGTCTTCCTGGACTTCCCTCTTAAGGGCCAGGAAAAGCATTTCCATCCAAATCTGTGGGTTCCAGGCATTTTCTGGGGAAATCTAAGGAGCTAAGTTTAAAGCTTCCTCCCCAAAATCTTCTAAGACCTTCAGTGTCACTTTGATTTTATATAAGTCTACTAGATCCTTAAGGGAAATCAGCTGGGGTGCCTTCTGATGGGGTGGTAAATTACCAATTATGGAGAGGAAAGGTTCCCTAATGGAGCAGAGATGACTAAGAAGCTAGCTCACAAGGTGAAAAAAACTGCCGAAAATAAAAAGCGATGACGAGAACCGAGGTCAAAATGAAAACAATTCTTAAAAGGATAACCAACTTTCAAGGAGAGACCTAGTGCAGGACATAAGCAGAGGTGTTTTGGATCTAAGAATCATGTACTTAGTGAAGGACTTCAGGGGTTCATTACCCCCTCATGCCATATGCCCCTCCAGTCAGGCTGATTCAATGTAATCCAACCTGGTCTTCGAGTTCTGAGGGGACCAATTTCTTATGTGAACTCGCCAGTAAAATCCTTGATTTAGAGGGGCTCTTTGATCATGGGGAAATCAAATGAGCAATTGCATTCCTAACCTTAGAGCACAATGATAGACAAGCAAGGGAAGAGGAGGAAGCCACCTGCTCACCTTCAGGCAACATAAGCAAAGGAACACAAAACCAAAGGGACTACTAACTGAATTTTACTGGAGTGGGTGTCTCATGTACACTGAAGGCAAAAGCACCCCACGTTGGGCCCTAGAGGTTTCAGAATCCCCACCAGGCCAGCCAGGGAGAAGAGTGGAAACTGCAGGGTCTTTGAGGGCTTGAGGCAAATGGGCAAGCCAGTGACAGGGTCACCACCCAGACCCTGAGTGACAGGGTCACCACCCAGACCCTGGGATTCCAGCAAGTAATAGCAGGCAGAGGATGAGTTGGCTGTAGACTCAGCTTTATTCAGGAAGTGTTTGGGCTTACATAAGTCAGGCGTCCAATCAGAGTTATGGCCACCTCTCCGCTCAAGGGGAGGGTAAGAGTAGAAACCAATCATTTACCTGTTTACTAGTTATTCAGGTTAGATGACCACTTCCCATTGGTTGTTCATCCCTCCATCCCATTGATTGTTCATCCCTCCATCATATTGGTTGTTCATCCCTCTGTCCCATTGGTTGTTATTCCCTCCTTCCCATTGATTGTGCATCACTCTGCTTGTATGATTCCTCTATTGGGACATGTCTGGGGCATGTCTGAACTTGTTTGGGCACAGCCTCACTGTGACATCACAGTCTCATTGTGACATCAAAAATTCTCTATGACATCAGCCTTAACACTGACAAACTAGCCTCATGGAGACATCACAAACACACCTCTGACATAGCCTCACTGTGACATCACAGCCTTAATGTAATATCACAGCATCACCATAGAACACATAGCCTCAATGTGACATAGGCCATGTCATTGACATCACAGTCACACAGTGACAGCCTTCCCACTGATATTACAGGCTCACCAGTTACATCATAGCCTCACTGTGACATTAGTCTTCATATTGATAACATGGCCTCACAGTGACATCACAGCTTCCAGATTGATATCATCTCATGGTTACATGACAGCCCAGAGTCACATACAACCCTCACAATGACATCATAGCCTCACTGTGCCATCATAGTCACAATGTGTCCTCAGAGCCTCATTGTGACATTACAGAATGAGAGTACCATCACCGCCTCACTGTGACATTTCAAACTCACAGTGACATCAGCCTCATGATGACATCACACACATCTCTGACATAGCCTCACTGTGATATCACTGCCTCACCACTGATATGACAGGCTCACTGTGATATTACAGCCTCATCAGAGACACCACAGCCTCATGGTGACATCATAACTCACTGTGGTATTATAGGCTGACTAGTTATATCACATTGTCAAAGCGACATCTCAGTCTCATCTCTCATATCAATCTCACTTCTGAAATCACAGCCTAACCACTGACCTCACAGTTGCACTGTGACATCATAGCCTCACTGTTACATCACAACCTCAATATGACATCACAGCCACACTGTGATATCACAGACTCACTACTGGTATCCTATCTAGCCTTACTATGATACAACAACCTCAGCACAGCCTCATAGTGACAGAACAGCCTCTGCAGTGAAATCATAGGCTTTGACATCATGAACAATGACACCACAGCTTCACATGTTACATCACTGCTTCATTGTAATATCAACCTTCTCACACATATCACTGCCTCACAGTGAGCTCACACACTCACTGTAACCTCACAGTCTAACCTGTTACATCAGAGACCCACCTGTAACATTGTAGTCTCATGGTGAAATCAGCCTTGCCACTGACAACACGTCATCCACAGTGAACTCACTATGACATCACAAACTCTCTGTGATGTCACAACCCCATAGTGACCTCACAACTTCACAGTGATATCACAGCTTCAGAGTGGCATTATAGCCTCACTTTTGACAACACAACCTCAGTGTGGCATCACAGCCTCACCAGTTATATCACATCAGCAATGCGACATCTCTGTCTTAGCTCTCTCATCAGTCTCACTTCTGAAATCACAGCCTAACACTGAACTCACTGCTACACTGTGACAGCACAGCCTCACTGTAACAACAAAGCCTCATTGTGACATCACAGCATCATCACTGACACCACAGCCTCACTGAGACTTTAGTCTTGCCACTTATATAACAGTCTCATTGTGACCTCACAGCCACTACCATGATATCAATAACTGATATCACAGGCTCAAGGCAACATCACAGCCACACAATGTAACTACAGGCTCACTGTGATGTCACAGCCTCAATTCTGAGGTTATAGCCACAATATGATATCACAGTCTTACTTTTATAATCACAGGCTTACCTCTGAAATCATTGACCAACTGTGACATCACAGCATCATCTCTGATGTTATAGCCTCACTGTTTCATCAATGCCTCACCATGACATAACAGGCTCATTTCTGAAATCATGGCCTCAATGTGGTATAACACCCTCATCACTGACATCCTACCTAGATTCACTATGACTCCACAGGCTCACCGCTGACCTCACGGGCTCACTGAAACATGACAGCCTCCCTCTGTCACCACAATGTTGCTCTTGACATTACAACCTTACTGTGACAACACAGCCTTACTGTGTCATCACAACCTCTCTGTGATGTCATAGCCTCACAATGACATCACAGCTTCACCAGTGACATCACAGTCTCATTGTGACATCAGCCTCACTACTTCTTTCTGAATCCCCACTGGGTCAGCCTGGGGGAAGAAGGGAAATGGCAGGGGCCTTGTGGGCTCAAGGCCAATGGGCAAGCTGGTGCTGGGGTGACCACCAGACTCCCGGAGTCAGGCGAGTAGCAGCAGGCAGAAGACAAGTTGACTGGAGGCTTTATTCAGGAAGTGTTTGGGCTTATATAGGGTTAAGGATGCAACCTGATCCTATCAAGTGTGGTCACCACACCACTCAGGAGGTTGAGAAGAGCAGCCACCAATCATTTAGTTGTTTACTAGGTATCCTGGTTAGATGGCTGTTTCCCATTCGTTGTTCATCCCTCCTCCCCATTGGTTATTCATCTCTGCACCTGTATGGATCCTCTATTGGGACATGTCCGGGGCATATCCAAACTTGTTCAGGATTCTCTGTAGTAGGATCTCTTGGATTCAGAGCTAGGTCCCCCCTATATTGATAGTGCCACATTTTCACCCTTTTATTTATTTATAAATTTTTTAGTGGGGACCATGATAGCTGGGGTGACCCTGAGTCTCTTCAGCTGTATGGAATATAAGTGGATGTGCCTGTCTTATGATGGACACCACCCTTGTGTGGATTCTTACTCGTCATTAACTACCAGTCATGACACCATCACAGAGAAGGAATCATCATCCCAAAACGGAACTCCAGTATGCGGCAGAGAAAGGGAAGTTGTCAGGGCAGGAGCAGGTGAAGAGGCTGTAGGTAGCACAGGTGCAAAAATGATCCAAAAGCACTGTTGAGACAAATGTAAACCTAAAAACTGTAAGTTAGTAAGCCATAGCCAGGTTTCCCACGAGCCTTTGGTGATCAAAGCATGAAGGGATGCCCCGAGGACCTGGAAAGCAAACTTAGATATTTTGGGAATATATGATAAAAACCTGAAAGAAAACTTAAACCTACTAGAAAAACAATTGTGATCGATATAAAACATAAGTAGTTAAAGCCTTAAATGTTATCAAAATTATTTTTCTTATTTTTAAGTATACATACATGTATTTAAAAATTGAATGCCAAAATTTTAATATTAGCATGCAACAGAAATGAAAAAAATTGAAGTGGCCACAGATTTTTTTTATGTTGAAACAAAAGACAGATAATATGTAAACACATAACATATAAACATACAAGCATATGAACAACATATTACCGGCAATTGTACAATTAACCAGCAACTGTCTTTAAATTACCCTTGAAAGCTTTATGTAAGGCAGATTAACATTTAGGAAAAACCTATTTAAAACAAGACCTCATATAAGTTAAGTCCAGCAGCTTAGATTAATTATGAAAAGCATCTAACAAGGAAAAGCATCCTCATCCATAGTCCAGTTCCCACATATTCTCTGGGGAGATCCAAGGTGCTAAAACCAAAGCCTCATTCCAAAAGTCCTGTACACCAGCAGTCTTAACCTTGAGGCTTCTAGTGTCTAGGACAGATTTTAAGACATGTATTGGGAGACCAGTATCATCTGAAACAGAACAGCCAGACAAAGAACTTAGAGAACTAAACACCAAGGAAACTAATGGCCCAATTAAAAAATGGGCCTTGGAACTTAAAAGAAACTTTACCAGGGACGAAATTAAAATGTATAACAAATATCTTAAAAAATGCTCCACTTCCTTAGCCATCAAGGAAATGCAAATCAAAACTTTCCTGAGATATAATCTCACCCCGGTCAGGATGGCAAAAATCCACAATACAAACAACAAATCCTGGAGAGGATGTGGAGAGAGGGGAACTCTCCTCCATTGCTGGTGGGAATATAGGCTCATGCAACCACTCTGGCGACCCGTCTGGTGATTCATAAAGAAATTAAAGATCGAAATGCCATATGACCCTGTTCTTCCACTTTTGGGAATAACCCCCCCCATACAGCAAAAATTCACCTCGATAGCACAAGCAAGACCATGTTCATAGCAGCACTGTTTACAATAGCAAAGTCATGGAATCAACCCAAATGTCCACCAGTTGACGAGTGGATAAGGAATATATGGTACATTTATACAATGGAGTACTATTCAGCCATCAAAAATGATGAATTACTGGAATTTGCCAGGAAATGGATGTTATTAGAAACAATTATATTAACTGAAGTATCCCAGATCCAGAAAATTAATCGCCGTATGTACTCCCTAATAGGTGGCTCCTAGTACCAAACCCATCCAGCCCATCTAGAGACACTCAAAGATAAATTTCTATAATACCCACAGTAATTGCAAGGATTATGAACAGGAGGGATGGGATAGGAGGGCCACACCAGAAACAAGGAGAGAGGAGACCATGTTAAAGCAGAGAAAAATAGGCCTCCATCAAGGACTGCAAGTAAGTAATGAGACATCTGGTTAAGTTCACAGACTTTCATTCCTGATCATTTACAACTGAGGGGGTATGATCTCACCAGAAGGGGAGGGCATATAAAAAGTAACCATTTTGCAAATGGGTGATTGACCCCTCCCTCACTCCAGTTTCCTACTGCTATTACATCTACCTTTGAATATACTCTTTTTTTATTAAAATTTTAATTATACATTTTAAAATTTTTTACCAGTTCCCTCCCTCCCCCCTCCTCCCCCTCCTCTTCCCCCAGTGCCTCCCCCCCAATTCCCAGAGAGTCCTTTATTGTGTACGCCTAACTCTCCACTGGGTCCTCCTCTCTGATGACATATAAGGACCCAGTGGCATTTCCATAAGCCCTTTCTCTTGTTCCCCTTAAGCATAAGATCACTACTATGGCTGTCAATCCCTTGCCTCCAGGGGTCTCGGTGCCCTTAACAGATGCTAGACTTTATGAGGGCAACAGTGCACTGGACATTGCGCAGGGCATGCAAAGTCCCATTATGATTGCTTTGGCCCCAACTATTGTTGAGAATCTTGCAAATCGTTGCTCCTCCCATCCTTTTGCTCTTACAATCTTACCGCCCCCTCTTCCGCAAATGTCCCTGAGCTCCAGGATGGGGAGAGATTAGGCTGGCCTAGTTCTATGTGATTGATATAGAGTCTCTGAAGTTCTGGATTGTGGTTTGTTGATTTTCTTTTGCAGTTTTGCTGCTCCTGCAATTCCCTTCATTCCATTCTGCTGGGCACTGTATGTCACCCCCTGGCCAGAGACAAAAAGCTGTTAAACTGGAGTCTTGTTGTAATAGCACATTCAAGGGTAGATGTAATAAGAGTAGGAAACCTCACTGAGGGAGGGGTCCATCACCCATTTGCAAAATGATTACTTTTATCTGCTAGACTATATGCCCTCCCCTTCTGGTGAGATCAGGAAAGAACGTCTGTGAACTTAACCAGGTTTCTCATTACTTACTTGCAGACCTTGATGGAGGCCTATTTTCTCTGCTGTAACATGGTCTCCTCTCTCCTTGTTTCTGGTGTGGCCCTCCTAACCCATCTCTCTTGTTCATAATCCTTGCAATTACTGTGTTACATAGGTTTACTTTTGAGTGTCTCAATGTGGGCTGGGTGAGTTTGGTACTAGGAGCCACCTATTAGGGAGTACATACGGCGCTTAATTTTCTGGGTTTGGGATACTTCACTTAATATAATTCTTTTTAATGACATCCATTTCCCAGCAAATTCCAGTAATTCATCATTTTTGATGGCTGAGTAGTACTCCATTTTATAGATGTACCACAGTTTCCTTATCCACTCGTCAACTGTTGGACATTTAGGTTGATTCCATGACTTTGCTATTGTAAACAGTGCTGCTATGAACATGGTCGAGCTTGTGCTATCGAGGCGAACCTCTGCTGCATGGGGGGTTATTCCCAAAAGTGGGATAGCAGGGTCATACGGCATTTCAATCTTTAATTTCTTTAAGAATCTCCAGACGGCTCTCCAGAGTGGCTGTATGAGCCTGCATTCCCACCAACAATGTAGGAGAGTTCCCCTCTCTCCACATCCTCTCCAGCATTTGTCGTTGTTTGTATTGTGGATTTTTGCCATCCTGACCGGGGTGAGATGATATCTCAGGGAAGTTTTGATTTGCATTTCCCTGATGGCGAAGGAAGTGGAGCATTTTTTAAGATAATTGTTAGACATTTTAATTTCATCTCTGGTAAAGTTTCTTTGAAGTTCCAGGGCCCATTTTTGAATTGGGCCAGTGTTTTCCTTGGAGTTTAATTTTCTAAGCTCTTTGTGCACTCTGGACAGTAGAGCTCTGTCAGATATGTGGTTAGTGAAGATTTTCTCCCATTCTGTCGGTTGCCTTTGAGCTCGTGTGACAATCTCTTTATCTGAACAGAAGCTCTTTAATTTCACAAGATCCCAACTGTTGAGAGTTGGTAGCAGTGATTGTGCCATTGGATGTCTGTTTAGGAAGTGTTGGCCTAGCCCAATCAGCTCGAGGGAGTTCCCTATCCTTTCAACTATGGTTTTTAAAGTCTCTGGCCTGATATCAAGGTCCTTGATCCATTTGGAATTAAGTCTTGTACATGGTGACAAGTACAGGTCCAGTTTTAATCTTCTACATGTGGAAATCCAGTTTTGCCAGCACCATTTGTTGAAGATGCTGTTCTTTTTCCATTGGATTCTTTGGGCCCCTTTGTCAAAGACCAAATGGCTGTAACTTTGTGGGCTTATATCTGGGTCTTCAATCCTTATCCATTGATCTGTGTGTCTATTTTGGAGCCAGTACCAGGCTGTCTTTATAACTATGGATTTGTAGTATAGACTTAGGTTTGGTATGGTAATACCTCCAGCTGTGTTTTTGTTACTCAGGATTGTTTTTGCTATCCTGGGTCTTTTGTGCCTCCATATGAACTTTGAGATTATTTGGTCAACTTCTTTGAAGAATTGCTTTGGGATTTTGATTGGTATAGCATTGAATCTGTATATTGCCTTTGGTAGGATGGTCATTTTTACAATGTTGATTCTGCCAATCCAGGAACAAGGGAGGTCTTTCCACCTTCTGGTGTCTTCTGCAATTTCTTTCTTTAGGGTTTTAAAGTTTTCATTGTAAAGGTCTTTTACCTCCTTAGTTAGGTTTATACCAAGGTATTTCATTTTTTTAGGGGTTATAGTAAATGGCATGGTTTCTCTCAAGGCTTTTTCACTTCTTTCATTCTGGGCATATAGGAAGGCCTCTGATTTTTGCACATTTATTTTGTATCCTGCCACCCTGCTGAACTTCTCAATTAGTTCCAGGAGCTTCCTGGTGGAGTTTTTGGGATCCCTCAGGTATAAGATCATGTCATCTGCAAATAGGGATAGCTTGATTTCTTCCTTGCCGATTTGAATCCCTCTTATGTCCCTTTCTTGTCTTATGGCTTCAGCTAAGACTTCAAGTACAATATTGAATAGAAGTGGTGAGAGTGGACAGCCTTGTCTTGTTCCTGATCGAAGTGGGAATGCTTCCAATTGTTCCCCATTGAGCATAATCCTTGCTGTGGGTTTGTTGTATACAGCTTTTATTATATTGATAAAGGTTCCTTCCATTCCTACTGTCTCTAGCATTTTCATCATAAAAGGCTGTTGGATCTTGTCAAAAGCTTTCTCTGTATCTATCGAGAGTATCATGTGGTCTTGGACTTTGGACTGGTTTACATGATGAATTACATTTATTGATTTGCGTATGTTGAACCAACCTTGTGTGCCAGGGATGAAGCCTACTTGGTCCCCGTGAATGATCTTTTTGATATGTTTTTGAATCCGATTTGCTAAGACTTTGTTGAGAATCTTTGCATCTGTGTTCATCAGGGAGATCGGCCTATAGTTTTCTTTTTTAAGTGAATCTTTATTAGGTTTTGGGATTAAAACGATATTAGCTTCATAGAAGGAATTTGGTAGTGTTCCTTCCTTTGCTATTTGATGGAAGAGTTTAAGGAGTATTGGTGTTATTAACTCCTTAAATGTCTGGTAGAACTCTGTGCTGAATCCATCTGGTCCAGGACATTTTTTGGTGTGAAGATTCGAGGTTACTTCCTCAATTTCCTTATATGTTATAGGACTATTTAAATAATTCACAACTTCCTGATTCAATTTAGGTAAGTTGTGTTTACTTAGAAATTCATCCATCTCTTTTGTGTTGTCAAACTTCACAGATTATAAGTTTTTGAAATATGATGTTATAATTCTCTGGATTTCTTGGGTATCAGTAGTGATAACTCCATGTTCATTTCTAATTTTGTTAATTTGGGTTTTCTCTCTCTTGCTTTTGGTTAGTTTAGCTAGGGGTGTATCAATCTTGTTGATTTTTTCAAAGAACCAGCTTTTGAATATACTCTTATAACAAGACTATAGTTTAACAGCTTTTTATCCTGGCCATGGGGTGACATACAATACCCATCAGGATAGAGTGAAGGTCATTGCAAGAGCAGCAAAACTGCAAAAGAAAATCAACAAACCGTAATACAGAACTTCGGAGACTCTATATCAACCACCTAGAATTAGGTCAGCCTAATCTCTCCCCATCCTGAAGCTCAGGGAAATTCATGGAAGAGGGGTGGTACGATTGTAAGAGTATAAGGATGGGAGGAGAAATGATATGCAAGATACTCCACATAAGTTAGGGCTGAAGCAATCCTAATTGGACCTTGCATGTCCTGCCAATGTCCAACACACTATTGACCCCACAAAGTCTAAAGGCACCAAATTTGATAAAGGCACCAAGATTCTTGGAGGCAAGGGATTGATAGCCACAGTAGTGTTCCTATGCTTAAGGGGAACACAGGAAAGGGTTCAGGGAAATGCCACTGGGTCCTTGTATGTCATTGGAGAGGAGGGCTCAGAGGAGAGTCTGGCATGCCCATTAAAGGATTCTCCGGGGATTGGGGGGGAGGCACTGGGGGATGGGGAGGGAGGAGTGAGGGGAGGGGAAGCAGGGGGGTCAAGGGGAGGAGGAGGAGGGTGGGAACCGGTGTACCTATTAAGTTTGTATGAGCAGAAATAATAATAAAAAATGTTAAAAAAATTTGAAAAGAAAGAAAAAAAGAAAATACAGCCAGGAAAGAGGGGGAGAGCTAGAGTAAGAAGAAGAGGAGGGAAGGGGATGTTGGCAGAGGGTGGAGTCGCCCCCCATAGGGACATGAGAGCTCTCTGCAGAGTTGGGGAGGGGGAGAGGAAGGAACCGGAGGAAGAACAAAGGACTAATTTTGGGTTCTCTCCACAAGTTATATTGTAGCAATTAATCATTTCCTCAGTGGAAAATCTTTTAAGGCTGTTATGATGCTGAGAAGGATAGGAACAAAGGGTACCAGAAGTATATGAGCTTCCTGGCCTTCACTGTTATGGGCCAGGAAAAGCACTTCCATCTAAATCTGTGGGTTCCAGATATTTTCTGGGGAAATTCATCCTCCCAAAAATCTTCTAAGTCCTTTGCTTTCACTTTGATTCTACATAAGTCGTAGAGCCTTAAGGGCAGTCAGCTGGGGTGCCTTCTGGTAGCGTGGTAAATTTCCCATTATGGAACAGAGATGATTAGGAGGCAAGTGGACAAGACAAAAAAGTGCAGAAAATAAAAAGCGATGACTAGAACTAAGGTCAAATTGAAAACAACTCCTAAAAGGGTAACCAAGGTGCAAGGAGAGACCTAGTGCAGGACATAAGCAGAGGTGTTTTGGACCTAAGAATCCTGTGCTTAGTGAGGGACTTCAGGGGTTCGTTACTCTCTTGGGTCATATGTCCTCCAGTCAGGCTGATTCAATATAATCGAACCTGGGCTCTGAATTCTGAGGGGATCAATTTCTCATGTGAACTCACTGGGAAAAGCCTTGATTTAGAGGGGCTTTTTGACCATGGGAAAATCAAATGAGCGATTGTGTTCCTAACCTTAGGGAACAAGACTGGACAAACTGGGAAAGGGAAAGAGGAGGGGGGGTCACTGCTCACCTTCAGGCACCATAAGCACAGGAACACAAAACCAAAGGAGCTGATCACTGAACTTTGTCAGAGTGGGTGTCTCATCTACACCAAAAGTGGCATCACCCCATGGTAGGAACCAGATTTTGCCAAAACCCCACTGGGCCAGCCAGGGGGAAGAAGGGAAATGGCAGGGTCCTCGTGGGCTTGAGGCCAATGAGCGAGCCAGTGACAGAATCACCATCCAGACGCCTGGAGTTAGACAAGAAGCAGCAAGCAGAGGACGAGTCGGCTGCAGATTCAGCTTTATTCAGGAAGTCTTTTCATGTATATAGGGTCAGGGGTCCAATCGGGTGTGGCCACCTTTCCAATTAAGGGGAGGGGAAATGTAGCTACCAATCATTTAGCTGTTTATTAGGTATCCAGGTTAAGTGACCACTCCCATGGGTTTTTTATCCCTCAGTCCCATTGGTTCTTCATCCGTCCTTCCTACTGGTTGTTTGTACATGCGTTTGTATGGTTCCTCTATTGAGACATGTGCTGGGCATGTCCAAACTTGTTTAGGCTTGTCTGTAGTCAGACTTCTTGGATTCAGGAATCAGGCTAGGGCCTCCCTGAATAGATAGTGCCAAACTACTAACATCAGAGCCTTACTGTGTCATCTAATCCTGTCCAGTGACATCACAACATCCTCTGTGTCATCAGATCTATAACATCAGATCCTCACTGTGACATCATAGCCACAATGTGTCCCCATAGCCTCACTGTGACATTACAAACTGACAGTGCACAGCCTCACTGTGACATCACAAAGTCATTGTGACATCAGCTTTGACATTGTCATAATAGCCTCATGGAGACATCACATACACACTTCTTACATAGCATTACTGTGACATCACAGCCTCAATGGGATATCACAGCATCACCACTGACATCATAGCCTCACTGTGAGATCAGCCTTGACACTGACATCACACCCTCACTGTGGCATCTAAGCCTCACCAGCTATATCACATCATCAATGAGACATCTTAGCCTCATCTCTCATCTCTCTTAGTCTCACTTCTGAAATCACTGATTAACTACTGACCTCACAGCTGCACTATGACCTTAGCCTTAATTTGATAGGACATCATCACATCTGACATCATAACCTCACTGAAACATCAGTCTTGCCACCGACATTACAGTCTCACTGTGACCTCACAATCTCCACTGTGACATCACCGACTCTCTGTGACATCACAGGCTCATAGTGACACCACAGCCACACAGTGACTTCAAAACCTCATGGTGGCATCTCAGACTCATCACTGACATCAGCCTCACTTCTGAAATCATAGCAAAACCAATGAAATCTCAGCCAAACTGTGATGTCATAGTCTTTCACCACTGATAACACAGTCTCACTGTGATATCACAAAGTCAGAGTAACATCACTGCCTCACCATGACATTACTGCCTATCCTCTGACATCACAGCCTCAGTGTGACTGCACAGGCTCACCACTGACATCCTAACCACACTGAAATTCAAGCATCACAGCCTTATGGATGCCTCGCAGAATCAGCCTTGATATCAGTCTCACTGCGACATCACAGCCTCACAGTGACCTCATAGCTGGCCCACTGACACAACAGGCTCACCTATTACATCATAGCCTCATTGTGGCATCAGTCTTGCCACTAACATTATAGTCTCACTGTGACATCACTGCTTCCAGAATAATATAACAGCCCACAGTGACATACAACATTCACAGTAATATCACAGCCTCAATGTGAAATCATAGCATCACCAATGACATCATAGACTCACTGTGACATCAGTCTTGCAACTGACATCACAGACTCACTGTCACCTCACAGCCTCCACCTTGACATCACCAACTTCTTGTAACATCACAGGATCAAGGCGACAATAAAGCAACACAGTGACATCAAAGCCTAACTGAGGCATCACAGCTTCACCAGGGACATGCCAGCCTCACTGTGTTATCACAGTCTCGCTCCACTGACATCACAGCCTCACTGTGATATCACAGCATCACTACTGACAACACAGCCTCACTGTGACATCATAGCCTCACCTCTAAGTTTATAGCCTCACTGTGACATGGCAGCCTCATAATGACATCACAGGCCCACCTCTGAAATCATTTCCCAACTGTGATATCACAGCATCGACTTTGACGTTATACCCACACTGTTTCATCATAGCCTCACTATGACATCACAGGCTCAGCTCTGAAATCATAGCCTCAATGTGACATCACCCTCATTGCTAACATCCTATGTAGCCTCACTATGGCATATCAGCCTCACCACTGACTTCACCTGCTACCTGAAACATGACAGCCTCCCTGTGACACCAGCTATTGACATCACAACCTCACTGTGACATCACAACTTCCCCGGTGATATCACAACCTCACAACCTCATTGTGACATCACAGCCATATCGTGCCATCAAAGCATCACTGTGATATAAAGCTTCACCTCTGACATCATACCTCACTGTGACATCACAGCCTCAGTTTGACACAATAACCTCACTGTGACATAAGAGCCTCACAAGTGACAATAGAGCCTCACCAATGACATAGTTTCCCTGTGAAATCACAATCACTACTGATATCACAACTTCACTGTGACATCACAACTTCACTGTGACATCACAGCCACACTGTGGCAGAACAGCCTCATGGTAACATCACATGATGTGACAAGCTCACAATGAGATCACGGACTGTCCTCTGACATGACAGTCTCATGCCACTGCACAGCTTCACCACTGACATACTAACCTCACTGTTAAATCCAAGCATTATCCTTGACAGTACAGCCTCAGATCACAGCCAAAGCACTTATAGGACAGACTCACCATAATATTATAGCCTCGCCAGTGACACCATAGCCATCATAACCGCGATGTGGCATCTAAGCCTCACAAGTTATAGCACATCGTCAATGCGACATCTCAACCTTATCTCTCACTTCTGAAATCATTGCCTAGCCACTGACTTCACAGCTGCACTGTGAAATCACAGCCCACTGTGACATCACAGCCTCAATTTAATAGCACAGTATCACTTCTCACTGTGACCTCACAGTCTCCACCATGGCATCACCAATTCCCTGTGACATTACAGGCTTACGGTGACACTACAGCCACACAGTGACTTCAAAGTCTCAGAGTGGCATCGCAGACTCATCACTGACATCAGCCTTACTTCTGACATCATAGCGAAACCAATAAAATCTCAGCCAAAATGTGACGTCATAGTCTTTCACCACTGATAACAGTCTCATTGTGATATCCCAAAGTCACGATAACATAACCACCTCACTGTGATATCACAGCATCTCCTCTGACATCACAGCCTCATTATGACTGCACAGCCTCACCACTGACATCCTAACCACACTGGAATTCCAAGCATCCCCCCTGACATCACAGGCTCATGGACACCTCACAGAATCAGTCTTGACATCAGAACCTCATTGTGATATCACAGCCTCACAGTGACCTCACAGCTTGCCCACTGATACCACAGGTTCACCTCACATCACACCTCACTGTGACATCACTGTTTCCAAAGTGATATCAAATCACGGTGACATAACAGCCCACAGCGACATACAACCTTCACAGTGATATTACATCCTGAATGTGATATCACAGCATTACTGGTGACATCATAGCCTCACTGTGACATCAGCCTTGCCACTGACATCAGAATCTCACTGTGACCTCACAGCCTCCACCTTGACATCATCAACTCCCTGTGACATAACAGGCTCAAAGTGATACCAGAGCAACACTGACATCAACACCTAATGGTGGCATCAGAGCCTCACCACTGACATACCAGCCTCTCTGCGATATCACCTTGTGATATCTCATTATGACATCACAGCCATACCTTGTCATAAATCATCACTGTGGCATAAAGCTTCGCTTCTGACATCATATCCTAATTATGACATCAAACCCTCATTGTGACATCACAGACACACTGTGACATCACAGCCTCACGACTGGTGACATCACAGACTTGTTGTGATATCAACCTCACCACTAACATCACAGCCTCACTGTGACATCCATACCTCCACAGTCATATCTGAACATCACAACATCACTGTGTCATTAGATCCTCACTTGACATCACAGCCTCACTGACATCACAAACTGTGACATCAGCCTTGCCAATGACATAATAGCCTCAATGTGACATCACATATACATCTGTGATGTAGCCGCTCTGTTTCATCACAACCTCACTGTGACATTACAGCATCACCACTGATATCATAGCCTCACTGTGACATCAGCCTTGCCACTGACATCACAGTCTCACTGGGACCTCACAGCCTCCACCGTGACATCATCAAATTCCTCTGATATGATAGGCTCATGGTGATACCACAGCCACGTGGTGACATCAAATTCTCATGGTGTTATCACAGCCTCACCTGTGACATGCCAGCCTTGCTGTGACATCCTACACTCATCACTCACATCACACTCATTTGCTTTTATTCTTCCACTCATACAATGTTGATAAGTAGCCCATTCACCTTCCTCCCTCCACCCCTCCTTGGACCCCCTTGCTCCCTTCCCCCTTTTCCTCTTCCTTCCCCCCTCTCTTTCTTCCAGTGATTCCCTCTCCCCCGCCTTTCCTGGAGCATTCTTTAGTGTGCATATCAAACTTCCCTCTGGGTCCTCCTCTCTGATGAGGTATAAGGACTCAGCAGCATTTTCTAGAACTTTTTTTGTGTTCCTCTTTAGTATAGGAACACTATTGTGGCTGTTACTCACTTGTCTCTAAGGATCCTAGTGCCTGTGACACATGATTGACTTTGAGGGGTCAATGATATTTTGGTCATTGTGCAGGTCATGCAAAGTCCTATTATGTTTACTTTGGCCTTAACTTGTGTGGAGAATCTTAATATTGTTGCTCCTCCCCATGTTTAGCTCTTACAGCTTTACCCCCTCTCCTGCAAATTTCCCTGAGCTTTAGGATGGGGAGAAATTAGGCTGGCCTGGTTCCAGGTGGTTGATGTATAGTCTCTGATGTTTTGAATTATGGTTTGTTGTTTTTTTTTTTTCATTTTTGCTGCTCCTGCTCTGCTCTTAGCTCCATCCTGATAGGTACTGGATGTCACCACCGGCCAGAGATAAAAGTCTTTTAAAATAGAGTTTTAATGTAAGAGTAGATTCAAAGTAGATGGAATAAAGATAGGAGACGGTGATGGGGGGGTTAGTCTCTCATTTGCAAGATGGTTACCTTCTATCTGCCAGACTGTATGTCCTTCATATCTGGTGAGATCAGTTGCAAGTGACCAGAAAGGAAAGTCTGTGAGCTTAACCTGATGTCTCATTACTTACTTGCACTCCATGATGGTGGCCTGTTTCCTCTGCTGCAGCATAATCCCCTCTTCTTATTTCTGGTGGGGTCCACCTTCTCCTTCCCGCCTGTATATAATCTTTGCAATTACTGTAGGTATTACAGAGATTTATCTTTGAGTGTGTCTCTAAGTGGATTTGGTACTAAGATTGACCTATTAGGGAGTACATATGGCTCTTAATTTCAGTGGTTAGACTGTGATGTCAGAAGTGAGGCAGACGTCAGTGATAAGGGTGTGATGTTGTATTGAGGCTATGATTTCAGAGGTGAGCCTGTGATTTCATGTTAGGCTGTCATGTCACAGTGAGGCTATAAACTCAGAGAGGAGGCTGTGATGTCACAGTAAGGCTGTTTTGTCACCAGTGATGCCATGATATCACGGTGAAATTGTGATGTCAGTGAAGTGAGACTGTGACATCATAGTGAGGATGTGATTTCAGTAGTTAAGCTCTGATATCAGAATGAGACTGATGTGAATGATGAGGGTAGGATGTCACAGTGAGTCTGTCATGTCACTGGTGAGGCTGTGATGCTGCTGAGGATTTGATGTCACCATGTGACTGTGGTGTCACTGTGAGCCCTTGATATCACAGGGAGGTGGTGATGTCAAGATGGAGGCTGTGAGATCACAGTGAGACTGTGTTGTCTGTGGCAAGACTGATGTCACAGTGAGGCTATTGTTTCAGTGATGATGCTGTGATGTCACATTGTGGATGTGACATCACAGTGAGGCTATGTCAGAGGTGTGTATGTGATATCACAATGAAGCTATTATGTCTGTGGAAAGGCTGATCATAGTGAGTTTGTGATGTCACAGTGTGGATCTGATGTCACAGTGAGGCTCCTTTGACACAGTGATGTTGTGTTTTCACTGGAGAGGTTTTGATGGCACAGTAAGACTGTAATGTCAGTGATGAGACTGATGTCACAATATGGCTGTGATATCACTGATGAGTGTGTGATGTCAGTGGTAAGACTGATGTCCCAATGAGGCTATGATGTAACAGGTGAGCTGTGATGCCCGTGGGAAGGCTGTGATGTTAGTGTGAGGCTGTGGTGCCACCATGAGGCTTTGATATCATCGTGTGGCTATAGTGTCACTGTGAGCCTGTGATGTCAGAGAAAGTTGGTGATGTCACAGTGAAAGCTGTGAGGTAACAGTGAGGCTGTGAAGACACCGGGAAGTTGTGATGTCACAGTGATGCTGTGATATCAAAGTGAGGCTGCGATGTCACAGTGCAGCTGTGGGATCAGTGATTAGGATAATGTAATATAACTGGTGAGGCTGTGATGCCATTCTGAGGTCGTGATGTCACCATGAGGCTGTGGTATCCCTGGTGAGGCTGTAATTCACGTTGAGCCTGTCATATCAATGGTTAGGCTGTGATGTCACAGTGAGAGTGTGATGTCAGTAGTTACTATGCTTTCACAGGGAGACTATGTCATTGGTGAGGCTGTATTGTCATTGGGGAGACTCTAAGGTCACAGTAAGTTTATTGTATCAAACTGATGCTGTGATGTCATAAAGAGCGTATGATGTCAGAAGGTGAAGTTTCATGTCACAGTGATGTTTCGATGGCACATTATGACTGTGATGTCACAATAAGTCTGTGATGTCACTATAAGGTTGTGATGTCACTGGGGAAGTTGTTATGTCACAGTGAGGATGTAATGTCAACAATACTGTTGTCACAGGGAGCCTGTCATGTTTCAGTAAATTTGTGATGTCAGTAATGAGGCTGATGTCAAAATGAGGCTGTGATGTCACTTGTGAGGCTATGGTAGCAGTGGTGAACCTACTACGTAACAGTGACACAGGTGAGGATGCAAAGTCAAAGGATATGTTGTCACTGGTATGGCAGTGATGTTAAGGTTCTGACAGTTGGTGGCAACGCAGATGTCACAGGTGAGGTTGTGCTGTCACTGGTGAGGCTATGTTGTCATAGTTAGTCTGAGATGTTAGTGGAAAGAATGATGTCACAATGAGGCTATGATTGAACAGGTGAGATTCTGGTGTCAGTGGGAAGGCTGTGAGGTTACTGTGAAGCTGTGATGTCACACTGAGACTCTGATGTCAGCTTGATTCTGTGAGATGTCAGTGAGGCTGTGACATCAGGGGTGATGCTTGGATTTCACAGTGAGATTAGGACATCAGTGGTGAGGCTGTGCAGTCACACTGAGGCTGTGATATCAGAGGAGAGGATGTGATGTCACTGTGAGGTGGTGATATGATCATGAGGTTGTGATATCACCATGAGGCTATGACATCAGTAACATCACAACATCACTGTGTTGTCAGAGCCTCAATGTGATATCATAGCCACACTGTCCTTACAGCCTCACTGTGACATTACAACCTGACACTGCCATCAAAGCCTCACTGTGACATCACAGTCTCACCACTGATTATGACAGGGACACAACAGCCTCATGGTGACATCATAAACTCATTGTGGCATCCTAGCTTCACCAGATATATCATGTCATCAATGTGACATCTAAGCTCATCTCCCACTTGAATCTTACTTCTGAAATCACAGCCTAACCTCTGACCTCACAGCCTCACTGTGACATCACAGCCTCATGGTGACATCACAACCTCACTATGACATCACAGGGTCACCTTTGAAATCATGGCTTCATCACACCCTTATTACTGATATCCTACCTCTGTACTCACTATGATACCACAGCCTCACTACTGACCTCACAGGCTCACTGAAACATGACAGCCTCCATGTGACAATACAGAGTCGCTATTGACATAACAATCTTACTGTAACATCACAACTTCCTCAGTGGCATCACAAACTCCCAGTGACATCACACACTCATTGTGACAGACATATCATGCCATCGAAGCATGACTGTGACATAAAACTTCACCTCTGACATCATACCCTCTCTTGACATCACAGCCTCAGTTTGACACAATAAACTTACTGTGACATTAGAGCCTTACCAGTGACAGTACAGCCTCACCAATGACATAGTCTCTCTGTGAAAGAATAGTAACTATTGATATCACAACCTCTCTGTGACATTGCAACCTCACTGTGACATCACAACCACACTGTGTCAAACCAGCCTCATTGTGACATCACAGCCTGACCTCTGAAAAGACAGGCTTACGTGCTATTATAGCCATGCCAGTCATACCATGGCCTCATGGTTATATCATAACCTCACTGTGGCCTTGCAGCTTCACCAATTATATCACATTGTCAATGTGACATCTCAGCCTCATCTTTCACATTTTCACTGTAAAATCACAGCCTCATTGTGACATCACAGGTTTATGGTGACATCACAGCCACACTGTGAAGTCACAGCCTCACCACTGGTTTCCTACCTACCTTTATCATGACACCACAGCCTCATCACATATAGTACTGGTTCACAGTGATATGACAGCCTCAGCAGTGATATCATAGCATTTGACATCATAAAAATGAACACCATAGCCTTACATGTTACATTACTGCCTCATTGTGACATTAATACTTCCACAGATATCACAGCCTCCCAGTAACCTCACAGCATCTCTGTGACATCACAGTCTAAATTGTTGCGTCATAGGCTCATACATTACATCATAGCTTCATGGTGAAATCAGCCTTGCCAGTGCCATCATATCTTCCACAATGACCTCACAGCCTCACTGTGCCAACATAACCTTTCTGTGATGTCATAGCCTCACTGTAACATCACAGACTCTCTGTGACATAACAGGCTGACCTCTTAAAGTCATATCATCAGTGACACCACTGACATCCTCCCTAGCTTTGCAATGACACCAGACTCTCATCACTGACATCTCAGGCTCTCAGTCACAGGACAGTCTCAATAGTGACAACACAGCCTTGTTGTGGCATTATAGCCTCATCTGTAACATCCCAGCTTCAATGTGAAACCTAAACCTCATTACTGACATTAGCTACACTTCTAACATCACAGCATATCCACTGAAATCTCAGCTGAACTGCAATGTCATAGTCTATCACCACTGATATCACAGCCTCACTGAGATATCACAAACTCATGTTAACATTACAGCCTCACAGTGACATCACAGCCTTTCCTGTGACATCATGCACTCAGTGTGACTGCACAAACTCAGCAATGATATCCTACCCTCATTGTGAAATCCGAGCATCACCCATGATGTCAGCCTCACTGATATCTCCTATAATCAGCCCTGACATCACAGCCTCACTGCGACATCACAGCCTCATAGTAAACTCACAGCCTGCCCACAGACATCATAGGCTCAACTTCTACATCACAGCCTCATTGTGACATCAGTCTTACCACTAACATCACAGCCTCCTTGTGACATCACACATTCCAGAATGATATCACCTCAAAGTGACATCATGCCCCACAGTGATATCCAAATATCACAGTGACAGCACAGTCTCATCTGTGACATAGCATCACCACTGATATTAGCCAGAACACTGACATCACTGGAACACCTGTGACAACATGGCTTTTGACATCACAGCCTCACCAGTGGCTCTAATACATAATAGGTTCACCACTTACATTATAGCCTCACTAATGACATCATAGACTCACTATGACATCTTTGTCCCCACTCACATTCCAGTCTTATTGTGACATCACACCTTCACCAGTGACACCACAGCTTCACTGTGCCATACAAACCTCTCCAGTGACATCACAACATCACTGTGTCATCATAGCCTCACTGTGACATCATAGACACATTATGTCCTCACACCCTCACTGTGACATCACAAACACTCTGATATCATGGCATTACTGGTAACAACACAGGCTCACTGTAACATCATGACCTCACCTCTGACATCACAGCCACAGTGTGATTGCACAGCCTCCACTGTTACATCACCAACTGTGGAAGCCCAGCCTCACTGTAACTTCACAGCCTCACCACTGACATGACGCGCTCACAGTGACATCACAGCTTTATCTCTGACATCATGCCCTCATTGTGACATAATAGGCTAAACTCTTAAATCATAGCATCAGTTACACATAGATATACTGCCTAGCCTCACTATTATACCAGAGCCTCATCACTGACATCTCAGGCTCTTGGTCTTGTGACATCCTCAATAATGACACCACAGTCTCTCTGTGCCATCACAGCCTCACCAGTAACATCCGAGCCTCACTGTGATATCTCAGCCTCATCACTGACATCACCCTCACTTCTCACATCACAGCCTAGCCACTGAAATCTCAGCCGAATTGTGTTGACATAGTCTATCACCACTGATATCACAACCTCATTGTAACATCATATCCTCAGCAGTGATATCATAGACTCACTATGACATCTTTCTCACCACTGACATTCCAGCCTTATTGTAACATCACACCTTCACCGGTGACATCACAGCTTCAGTGTGACATCATCCTACCACTAACTTCACAGCTTTACATGACAGACTCACTATGACATCACAGGTTCACCTCTGAAATCATAGGCTCAATGCAACATCACACCCCCATCATTGACATCCTACTCAACCTCACTATGACCAGAGACTGACCACAGACATCATAGGCTCACTGAAATATGACAGCCTCCCTATGACACCAGGGTGTCACTATTGACATCACAACCTCACTATGATATCACATATTCCCCAGTATCACAGCCTTATTGTGACATCACAACTTCATTGTGATATCACAGCCATACCTTTCAATCAAAGCAACACTGTGACATAAGGCTACACCTCTGACATCACAGCATCACTGTGACATCATAGCCTCAATGTGACACAGTAAACTCACTGTGACATTAGAGCCTCACCAGGCAGAATATAGCCTTTTTCTTCTGCCAAACACTAACCTTAATTTCAGTGAAGAGCCAGCTTTGATTTCTCAGTGAAACTAGTCTGTTTAACAGCAGACATTTTGTTCTCTGATTTAACTCTCTATGACTACTGTGAGGTCTCTATGACCACTGAGAGATCTGTGTGACCAGTGTGAGTTCTCTGTGACCACTATGAGCAATGATGACTGTGAGCTCACTATGAAATCATGAGCTCTCTTTGAAAACAATGAGCCCTCTATGACCATTTCAAAATATCTTTATGACTACTTTGACACCTTTGATGACTGTGACCTTTCCAGGACAACTATGAGATCTCTAAGAACAGTATGAGCTATGACTACTGTGATCTCTCTAGGACCACTATGAGCTCTCTATGACCAGTATAACCAATTACCACTGTGAGCTGTCTATGATCACTGTGACCTCTCCATGATTTCTGTGAGCTCTCTATAGCCATTGTGTACTCTGTTACCGCTATGAGCTTTCTATATCCACGGTGACATCTCTGTGAGCTGAATGAACTATGAATTATGTGAGCTATCTATGACCACTATGAGATATGACTACTGTGATAACAATAAGACCATTATTAACTCTCTATGACCACTGTGAGCTCTCTATGAGTGGTCTATGAGCACTATGAGCTCATTGTGACCACTGTGTGATATAATCAATATGAGCTCTCTGTGTTGACTGTGAGATCTCTATGACCACTATGAACACTCTATGACCACAAGAAATTTCTAACCGGACTATGGACTGTGACCACTATCAACTCTCTGTGACCACTGTGAGATATTTCCACTCTGACCTCTTTATCATCACTTTGAGCTATGTCAATTTTAAGAGCTATAAGAACACTGAGCACCGTATGACCACTAAACTGTGATCACTGTGAGCTCTTTATGTCCACCATGAGCTATGATTACTGTAAATTATCTATTACCAATATGAGCTCTCTAAGACCACTATGAGCTCTCTATGATCTCAATAAGCTATGACCACTGAGCGTTTTCTATGACCACTGTGAGCTTTGTGTGACCACTGTGAGGCATGACCACTTTACTTCGGCATTATAACTTTGGGCTGTCTATGACAACAGTGAGTTTACTATGACTACTGTGAGCCCGCTATGACTACTGTGAGATCACTGTGACCACTGGGAGCTATGATCTCTATGAGCTCTCTATGACCACTGTGAGCTACGACCACTGAGCTATGACCACTCTGATACCTATGATGACTGTGACCTCTCTATGACCACTTTGAGTTCTGCATGACCATTATGAGTTATGACAACTGAGACATTTGTAAGATCAGTATGAGCTATGAGCACTGTGAAATCTCTATGAACATGCTGAGCTCTTTATGACAACTATGAGTTTTCTATGACCACTGTGATTTCTCTATAACCAGTACGATCTATGACCACAATGAGTTCTGTATGACCATAGTAAGGTCTCTGTGACCACTATAAGCTATTACCACTGTGAGCTCACTATGAATATATTAGCTCTATATGACCAATGTGAGCTATGACTTCTATGAGATCTCCATGAACACTATTATTTATGACTATTGTGAGCTCTTTATTATCATTATGAACTCTCTATATCACTATGATCTATGATGAATGTGAGCTTTCTATGACTACATAAACCATGAACACTGAGAGCTTTCTTTGACCTCTATGAGCTCTGCATGTCCACTATGTCCTATGACCACTATGAGCTATGAGCACTGTGAGCTCTCATGATCACAATGAGTGCTCCAAACCTATTATGATCTCTCAATGACCACTGTGAGCTATGACCACTATAAGCTCTCTATTACCATTATGACAGCTCTGTGACCGCTGTCAGATCTCTATTTCCATTGTGAACTCTATGAGATCACTGTGAGCTCAATATGAGCCATCATGAGCGCTCTATGAGAAGTATGAGCTATGTCCACTGTGAGCTATCTATGACCACTGTCGGCTCTCTATGACCACTGTGAGTTCCCTCTGTGAGCTAGGACCACAGTGAGCTCACTTTGACCAATATGAGTTCTCTATCAACCCTATGAGTTCTCTATGACCACTTTGAAATCTCTGATAACTCTGACTTCTTCATGACAACTTTGAACTCTTTATGACTACTCTGAACTATGACCACTGTGAGCTTTCTAAGAACAGTATGAGCTGTGAGCATATTGAGCTCTCCATGAACACTGTGAGCTTTCTATGGCCATTATAAGCTCCCTATGACCACTATGATCTATGATCACTATGACTTCTCTAATAGCACTTTGAGCTATCTATGACAACTGTGACCTATCCAGGATCACTGTGAGCTCTCTATGACCACTTTCAGGTTTCTATGAGCACTATGAGGTATGATCACTGTGATAACCCTATGAATGTTGTGAGCTCTCTAGGGCCACAGTGAGCTCTGTGTGACCACTAGGAACTAGATCATTGTGAGCTCATAACTGCTATGATCTCTCTATGTCACATATAAGCCATGAGCACTGTGAGCTATCTATGACCACTGTGATCTCTTCATGATCAATGTGAGCTCTCTATGGCCATCATGCATTCCCTCTGACCACTAAGAGCTTTCTATGTCCACTATGAGATATAACCAATATGAGTTCTCTGTGATGTTTGTGAGTTCTCTGGGAACATTGGGAGCTCTCTATGACCGCAAGAGATTTCTAACAGCCTAGGAACTATAAGTACTATAAGATCTCTGTGACCACTGTGATCTGTGACCACTATGACCTCCCTATTACCAGTTTGCGTTATCTATGACAACTGTGAGCTATCTATGACAATTATGAGCTCTCTATGACCATTGTGAGCAATCTATGATAACTATGAGCTCTCAGTGACCACTATGAGCTATGACCACTTTGAGATCTCTATATCCACTATGAGCTATGATCACAGCTCCCTTTGACCATTGTGAGCTATCTATGTCCAAAATGACTATGACCAAGGTGAGCTCTGTTAAAACATTATGAGCTATAATTATTTTGAGCTCTCTATGTTTGCTATAAACTCTATGACCACTATGAGTTCTGTGTGACCAATATGTGCTACGACCACTGTGAGCTCTCTATGAACACTATGAGCTATGAACACTTTTACCTCTCATTGTCCATTATGAGCTCTCTATGAGCACTATGAGGTATGACAACTATAATAGCACTATGCACATTATTAGCTCTCTATGACCACTGTGAATTCTCTATTACCACTGTGAGCTCTTTATGACCAATATAAATGATGACCACTGTGAGATCATGATTGTGGAAACTCAGGGACCCATGGGGATCCACGGAGACCATTGATAGTGGGAATAAGCAGGTGCGAAGTCAATGTCATGGATTCCGGGAATCAGGCGAGTTGCAAAGCAGACTCACAGGCTTGCAGACTCATTTATTGTAGATATTGTGCTGCTTATATACCCCACACAACATTCCACAAGATTCAGTGGAAGTTTTTGCTGTGTTGGCCTGTCTAGGCTGGTCCTCTCAGTCAGGTGGTTTGATGTCAGCACCAGGCACTGCAGCAGATTCTAGCTTGGGAAAATTATTTGTGGCCCATACAGACAATACAGGCCTGCCTGGCTAGTTCTTCCTACATATCCATTCTTCTATTTATTTTGACAGTGAGCAGGAGCCAGAATTCTTTGTTCTGATCTTGTTGACCCTGCCTCAGATGGTGTCCAGTCTGATGGACCATGCCTGTCTTAGGTCGTCTTGTATCACAGGATGTTACCCATCATTGACTACCGGCCTTTGACAGACCTCACCTCTGAAAGGCATGTCAGAATATGTGGATAGTAGATTAGACCAAGGCCTCATAAATCTTTGCAATCCAAGCCTAAACCACATCTCTAGGGGGGACATAACTTGGAAGTTCAAGGTCCATAAGCATTTGTAGCATGGTCTCGTTGGTGGAGCACTGATGCGAGATGTGCTAAAGGAGATACTTAAGCAATATAATTAATCAAAGAACAACTCCTCCTATGATAGCATAAGTTACAAATTAAGAGGGATAAAACAGCCTTTTAAAGTTGTTCCAGATTCTGGTTTCAAACCCAGTGTCTATATGAAGGGGAGAAATATGCATCATGTTAATATGCCTTGGAAACGTTGGAGACTCAATAAGGTGTTAAGCATATGGAGGAATATTGAGCAAACCTATAGGGCCAGGTCTGACACCTGTTGAATATATGTAGCCAAACATGTGGTGGATTGTGATGTGGAATCATTATATTGTCTGTTGCCAAATCCCCGCTGGGCCAGCTGGGGAAAGGAGAGGGAAATGGTGGGGCCTCGAGGCTCAAGGCAAACGGGTGAGCTGGCAAAGGGTTACCAACCAGACCCAGGAATCAGGTGAGAAGCAGTAGTGGATGATTTACTGCAGATTCAGCTTCATTCAGAAAGTGTTTAGGCTTATATAGTGTCGGGTTGCAATCAAGTATTACCATCCCTCTGATCAGGGAAGGGGGGAGCAGCCACCAATCATTTAGCTGTTTACTATGTTTCCAGGTTAGATGGTCCATTCCCATTAGTTGTTCATTCCTCCTTCCCATTAGTTGTTCATCCCTCTGGCTGTATGGTTCCTCTATTGGGACATGTCTGGGGCATGGCCAAACTTGCTCAGGCTTTTCTGTAGCCAGAGGTCCTGGATTTGGGAGCCCAGGTTAGTACTTCCCTGAAGAAATAGTGCCACAATTGTCCATAACCTGTGAGCATATCCAATATGATATTAAAACCATACTGAAGGTTGAGGCAGTCTTGTGCTAATGCTTGATCATCATATGCAAAGTGCCAGTTCAGGAATATGGTCAGCTCCAAGACAACCTAAAGGAGATGACACCAATCATAATGGGTTTGGAGCTGCATGGTCCATTGGTGTAGAACCTGTTCAAAATAAGTTGAGTCAGGGGCTTTTTCATTGGCCACCTTACAAATGAGGGAAAGGTCAGCAAGCAGGAAAGGCACCCAAGGCTGTCATCTTGTCAGGGAGACTATCTATAATTTTCCACTGGGCAGAATAAACGTTGGGGAATCCACAGGGGTGAGCCTGCTACTGGATAAACACAAATACACCCATGATGACATTGGAGCCCTAGGTCTGGTTAGGACAGGTGTATGTCAAAGGCATTCTATTACTGTAAATCCATTAAAGTATATAAAATGGAGGAAAGAATTAAACAAGTCATATCTGAGGAAGTCTTAAATCTAATTGGAGGATAGTATTACAAAGATCTTCTTGGGGGCCATTTCTTTTCTAAGATATGTAGAGTCCATGTCTGAGAAAACACTATAAGTTGATTCTTTTATAATGAAATTTAAGATTTTGTAGTTCTCATCTAGGCCGATTACCATAATTTTTCTCTTTAAAGTATATGATCCTTATAATATAAATATAAGAGTTAGACTCTATAAAATCTTAAGTAGTTATGGCCTTTAGGAGTTAGGATTTAGTGAGTAACCAAATCTCTGTATAATTAGCATGGAGACAATTGAAAAGCACTTGAATATATGAAGCTTAATTCTTAATTTCTAATCTCTGAAGCTCAATGTCTTTTCTTCTATAGCATGGAAGAAACATAAAACATAACATTTCCTTTAACCATCATCTCTAATTTCAATCTTCTCATAAACCTAACATTCCACAAACCTTCACAACATACTGTAAGACTCTTTTTATTTATTTATTTATTTTTTTATTAAAAATTTAATTATACATTTTAAAATTTTTTACCAGTTCCCTCCCTCCCCCCTCCTCCCCCTCCCCTTCCCCCAGTGCCTCCCCCCCAATTCCCAGAGAGTCCTTTATTGTATACGCCTAACTCTCCATTGGGTCCTCCTCTCCGATGACATATAAGGACCCAGTGGCATTTCCATAAGCCCTTTCTCTTGTTCCCCTTAAGCATAAGATCACTACTATGGCTGTCAATCCCTTGCCTCCAGGGGTCTCGGTGCCCTTAACAGATGCTAGACTTTATGAGGGCAACAGTGCGCTGGACATTGCGCAGGGCATGCAAAGTCCCATTACGATTGCTTTGGCCCCAACTATTGTTTAGAATCTTGCAAATCGTTGCTCCTCCCATCCTTTTGCTCTTACAATCTTACCGCCCCCTCTTCCGCAAATGTCCCTGAGCTCCAGGATGGGGAGAGATTAGGCTGTCCTAGTTCTATGTGATTGATATAGTCTCTGAAGTTCTGGATCGTGGTTTGTTGATTTTCTTTTGCAGTTTTGCTGCTCCTGCAATTCCCTTCACTCCATTCTGCTGGGCACTGTATGTCACCCCTTGCAGACCTTGATGGAGGCCTATTTTCTCTGCTGTAACATGGTCTCCTCTCTCCTTGTTTCTGGTGTGGCCCTCCTAACCCATCTCTCTTGTTCATAATCTTTGCAATTACTGTGTTTCATAGGTTTACTTTTGAGTGTCTCAATGTGGGCTGGGTGAGTTTGGTACTAGGAGCCACCTTTTAGGGAGTACATACGGCGCTTAATTTTCTGGGTTTGGGATTCTTCACTTAATATAATTCTTTCTAATGACATCCATTTCCCAGCAAATTCCAGTAATTCATCATTTTTGATGGCTGAGTAGTACTCCATTGTATAGATGTACCACAGTTTCCTTATCCACTCGTCAACTGTTGGACATTTAGGTTGATTCCATGACTTTGCTATTGTAAACAGTGCTGCTATGAACATGGTCGAGCTTGTGCTATCGAGGCGAACCTCTGCTGCATGGGGGGTTATTCCCAAAAGTGGGATAGCAGGGTCATATGGCATTTCAATCTTTAATTTCTTTAAGAATCTCCAGACGGCTCTCCAGAGTGGCTGTATGAGCCTGCATTCCCACCAACAATGTAGGAGAGTTCCCCTCTCTCCACATCCTCTCCAGCATTTGTCGTTGTTTGTATTGTGGATTTTTGCCATCCTGACTGGGGTGAGATGATATCTCAGGGAAGTTTTGATTTGCATTTCCCTGATGGCGAAGGAAGTAGAGCATTTTTAAGATAATTGTTAGACATTTTAATTTCATCCCTGGTAAAGTTTCTTTGAAGTTCCAGGGCCCATTTTTTAATTGGGCCAGTGTTTTCCTTGGAGTTTAATTTTCTAAGTTCTTTGTGCACTCTGGACAGTAGAGCTCTGTCAGATATGTGGTTAGTGAAGATTTTCTCCCATTCTGTCGGTTGCCTTTGAGCTCGTGTGACAATCTCTTTATCTGAACAGAAGCTCTTTAATTTCACAAGATCCCAACTGTTGAGAGTTGGTAGCAGTGATTGTGCCATTGGATGTCTGTTTAGGAAGTGTTGGCCTAGCCCAATCAGCTCGAGGGAGTTCCCTATCCTTTCAACTATGGTTTTTAAAGTCTCTGGCCTGATATCAAGGTCCTTGATCCATTTGGAATTAAGTCTTGTACATGGTGACAAGTACAGGTCCAGTTTTAATCTTCTACATGTGGAAATCCAGTTTTGCCAGCACCATTTGTTGAAGATGCTGTTCTTTTTCCATTGGATTCTTTGGGCCCTTTAGTCAAAGACCAAATGGCTGTAACTTTGTGGGCTTATATCTGGGTCTTCAATCCTTATCCATTGATCTGTGTGTCTATTTTGGAGCCAGTACCAGGCTGTCTTTATAACTATGGATTTGTAGTATAGACTTAGGTTTGGTATGGTAATACCTCCAGCAGTGTTTTTGTTACTCAGGATTGTTTTTGCTATCCTGGGTCTTTTGTGTCTCCATATGAACTTTGGGATTATTTGGTCTACTTCTTTGAAGAATTGCTTTGGGATTTTGATTGGTATAGCATTGAATCTGTATATTGCCTTTGGTAGGATGGTCATTTTTACAATGTTGATTCTGCCAATCCAGGAACAAGGGAGGTCTTTCCACCTTCTGGTGTCTTCTGCAATTTCTTTCTTTAGGGTTTTAAAGTTTTCATTGTAAGGTGTTTTACCTCCTTGCTCAGGTTTATACCAAGGTATTTCATTTTTGGGGGGGCTATAGTAAATGGGATTGTTTCTCTCAAGGCTTTTTCACTTCTTTCATTCTGGGCATATAGGAAGGCCTCTGATTTTTGCACATTTATTTTGTATCCTGCCACCCTGCTGAACTTCTCAATTAGTTCCAGGAGCTTCCTGGTGGAGTTTTTGGGATCACTCAGGTATAAGATCATGTCATCTGCAAATAGGGATAGCTTGACTTCTTCCTTGCCGATTTGAATCCCTCTTATGTCCCTTTCTTGTCTTATGGCTTCAGCTAAGACTTCAAGTACAATATTGAATAGAAGTGGTGAGAGTGGACAGCCTTGTCTAGTTCTTAATCGAAGTGGGAATGCTTCCAATTGTTCCCCATTGAGCATAATCCTTGCTGTGGGCTTGTTGTATACAGCTTTTATTATATTGATAAAGGTTCCTTCCATTCCTACTGTCTCTAGCGTTTTGATCATAAAAGGCTGTTGGATCTTGTCAAAAGCTTTTTCTGCATCTATCGAGAGTATCATGTGGTCTTGGACTTTGGACTGGTTTACATGATGAATTACATTTATTGATTTGCGTATGTTGAACCAACCTTGTGTGCCAGGGATGAAGCCTACTTGGTCCCCATGAATGATCTTTTTAATATGTTTTTGAATCCGATTTGCTAAGACTTTGTTGAGAATCTTTGCGTCTGTGTTCATCAGGGAGATTGGCCTATATTTTTCTTTTTTAAGTGAATCTTTATTAGGTTTTGGGATTAAAACGATATTAGCTTCATAGAAGGAATTTGGTACTGTCCCTTCCTTTACTATTTGATGGAACAGTTTAAGGAGTATTGGTGTTATTAACTCCTTAAATGTCTGGTAGAACTCTGTGCTGAATCCATCTGGTCCAGGACATTTTTTGGTGGGAAGATTCGAGATTACTTCCTCAATTTCCTTATATGTTATAGGACTATTTAAATAATTCACAACTTCCTGATTCAATTTAGGTAAGTTGTGTTTACTTAGAAATTCATCCATCTCTTTTGTGTTGTCAAACTTCACAGAGTATAAGTTTTTGAAATATGATGTTATAATTCTCTGGATTTCTTGCGTATCAGTAGTGATAACTCCATGTTCATTTCTAATTTTGTTAATTTGGGTTTTCTCTCTCTTGCTTTTGGTTAGTTTAGCTAGGGGTGTATCAATCTTGTTGATTTTTTCAAAGAACCAGCTTTTTGATTGGTTGATTTTTTTCTATCGTTTTCTTAGTCTCGATTTCAGATATTTCTCCCCTTATTTTGCTAATCTCTTCTCTTCTACTGCTTTTGGGATCAGATTGCTCTAGTTTCTCTAAAGCTTTAAGCTGCATTGTTAAGTTGTTTATTTCTGATGTTTCCATTTTTTTGACGTGGGCATTAAGAGCTATGAACATACCTCTTAGAACAGCTTTCATTGTGTCCCAGAGATTTTGGTAAGTTGTAATTTCGTTATCATTCTCTTTCAGGAAATCTTGAATTTCCTTTTTAATTTCTTCCTGAATCCAGTTCTCATTCAGCATCATAGTGTTATGTTTCCAGGAGTTAGTGTATTTTCTCTTGTTTGATGTGTTGTGGATGTCCAGCTTTAGGCCGTGGTGGTCTGATAGGGCACAGGTTAGAATTTCAACTTTCTTGTATATGTGTAGATTCATTTTGTGGCCCAGTATGTGATCTATTTTGGAGAAAGTTCCATGTGCTGCTGAGAAAAATGTGTATTATTTGGTGCGTGGGTGAAAAGTTCGATAGAGATCTGTGAGGTCCATTTTTTTCAGGGTTTGATTAAGTTCCAAAGTGTCTCTGTTAAGCTTTTGACCTGTTGATCTATCCCATGTAGAGAGGGCGGTGTTGAAGTCCCCAAGAATTATCGTTTGGGGGTTGATTTCTTGCTTTAGATGCTGTAGGGTTTTCTTAATGAATGTGGAGGGGCCCGTATTGGGTGCATATATGTTCAGTATTGTGAAATCTTCCTGGTGAATTGTACCTGTGACTAAAATGTAGTATCCATCCGTGTCTCTTATAATTTTCTTTGGTTTGAAATCCACTTTGTCTGATAGCATAATGGCTACCCCTGCCTGTTTTCTGCTTCCATTGCTTGTAGAATTGTTGACCAGCCTTTTATTTTTAGAGCGTGCCTATCTTTTGTGGTGAGATGGGTTTCCTGCAGGCAACAGATTGATGGATTGTGATTTTTAATCCAAGTTTGTAATCTGTGTCTCTTGATCGGTGAATTAAGTCCATTAACATTTAGTGTTATAATGGAGAAACTATTGTTAATTCCAGACATTTATTATGTTTAGTAGCTTTTATAAGTATATTGCTTCGCTTTTAATGGTGTTATATTTGCCTTCTGTTCTCCTGGATTTGCCTGTTTTTTTCTTCACGCTTGAGTATCATTTCTAGCATTTTTTGAAGGCCTGGTTTGGTGGCCATGTATCCCTTAAAGTTGTCTTTGTGCTGGAAAATTTTTCTTTCTCCCTCGATCATGACTGATAGTTTTGCAGGGTAAATCAGCCTGGGTTGACATTTTTGCTCATTCAATACTTGAAGTATGTCTCTCCAAGCTCTTCTTGCTTTTACTGTTTCGACTGAGAAGTCATTTGTTATTTTAATAGGTTTACCTTTAAAAGTGACTGTTTTTTCTCCCTTGAAGCTCTCAGCACCAGTTCTTTATCTTGAATGTGGAGTGTTTTAACTATTATTTGCCACGGTGTGCTTCTATTTTGGTCGTATCTGTTTGGGGTGCGGAATGCCTCTTGTATATGAATGGGCCTCTCTTTTTTTAGATGAGGAAAGTTTTCCTTGATGATCGTTTGAAAAATTTCCTCAGGGGTGGTATTTTGAGATTCTTGCTCCGGTATTCCATGAATACGCATGTTAGGCTTCTTCAGGGTGTCCCATATCTCTTGGATATTTCTCTCAAGTATCTTTTTGGCTTTAACAACCTCTTCCATTGAGCTGGTTAGTACTCCCACTTTATCTTCAAGGTCTGAAATTCTGTTTTCTGCTTCATTAGTTCTGTTGATAAGACTCTCTGTGGCGTTCTGGGTTGAAGATAACTTGTCTTTTAGCTCAGTTTTAAATTCTGCTTGAGTTTGTTTTAACTGCTCTATGCCACTTTTTGTTTCTTGCACTGTTTTCTCAACTCCTCCAGATGTCTGTTGTGTTCCTCTTCAAAGCGATTGATTCGATTATGTAATTCCTCCCGGATTTCCTCTTTCATAGTATTGAACATGGTAATGATCATATTTTGAAAGTCTTTATCCTGGGTGGAGCTTTTTTGGCCTTTTTCCGCGGGTTTGTTCTTGTTGGAATCTAACATTATGGGATTAATTTCTTCAGTGGGAAATTTGTTTACTTGAGTGTTGCTTCTCATGGATTTGTACTTTGACTTTGGCATTGTCATTTTAACTCTTAAGATCTCTCAATTTCACTAAACTGAATTATTTGTCCTGGGGTACTGGTGGGCGGGCCCGAACGGGGACTCACCTAGGGCGTGGGGTGAGGCCCGGGTGGACCGCGCGTGTGTCCTGACCGGCGGAGCGGGGTGGGGTGAAAAGGGACGCGTGGAGCTATTTAACCCGAGGGCAGCTGGGGCGGGGCCCGGGCGCAGGGGGAGTTCCTCCTCGTCCCTCGGCCCCCCCGCGGCTCCGGCTGGATGGCGGGAGTCGGAGCCGGGTCCCTGTGGGCTGACCTGGGGGTCCTAGAGCGCGTGGTGAGAGCCCGGCTGGATCTCGCGTACGTGTAAGATTCTTTTAAGTAACCAAATCATAAACCTCCTGTACATAAACCTTCTCACAAACCTGTACATACTTTAACTTTCTAGGTAACATGTTTATTTCCTTCATATCTTTTTTTACTTGATGTTTCCCTGCTGTTTTCACATTAACTATACCTCAAGAAATGTCTTTTAAAAGCAGCAATAACAGTAAACCTTATCTTTAAAGGAAATTAAGAGTTGAGTCTAATTTGGCAATTGTGTAGACAATATCATTTATATATGTATATTTTGAAATTAAAGGTATTGCATATCTCCATTTACTTATCTACTCTGGCATTAAGGAACCACAAAATTTGTATATTTAAAATATGTGAACCTTACAATATACATATAAAGGAAAACTTTTGATTTAAGATAAACAGCCTTAAATCTCATTTTGAAGTGAAAATGTTAAATAATTTATAAAAATTTCAGATAATTGTGGTATTTTAAAATCTTTTAGACCCAAATATATAGATTTATTATAATACAAGTCAGTAAAAGTTTTTTTAAATTTTGTAGAGGCCAGGACATTATTAAATATGTAATAAACCAGCAGCACATGGTCATAGAAGAATACCTGTTTGTCTGTTTAGAAAAGAATCTTTAGAAAAAT
Source organism: Typhlomys cinereus (assembly GCA_023101885.1). NCBI lineage: Eukaryota > Metazoa > Chordata > Mammalia > Rodentia > Platacanthomyidae > Typhlomys > Typhlomys cinereus. The sequence continues at coordinate 7,832,423 of JALPQD010000058.1, forward strand.
AAAACCACCGAAATTACCAATAACAATTATAGCCTTCTCCAAACCTATGAGCTATATTGTTGTTGTATAGAGCCTTTACTAGAAGGTTTTTGACCTTCTAATTTCAGTTGCAAGAAAGTCCTCAATTTCTGTAAATATTTGTCTTTTAAGACTTTTTGAACTACCTCAAAAATTATTAATTAACTTATGAGAGTGACCAGCTAGAAAAAAACTCGTGAAATCCATGAGAAACAGGTATGGAACCAAAAATGGACTCATAGCATTAGAGGGTCATGAGGGGCTAGGGTGCCAAAGATGGCTGCCAGGGCCAGGTACATTTGTACAATTAGGCAAGTCCAGGGAAACTGGCTTTTTCTGGTTGGTTAACTTCCATTTGGCCCAACCAAGTTGCTCTTAGGCCCAGGTGGGTATAGAGACCAAGTTGTTTTCTGGATATGGAGAGCTCATCTCCACAATCCCTTCATAGGGAAGTTGGCTATCTTGTCTTTGAGAGGATTGGTTAGTCAGTTCCTCAGCAGGACTGTTTCTTCAGGGTGATTCCAGATCTGGGGCATGACCTTCAAGAATGTAAAAGACCTTAAAGACTGTCCCAGCAAGGACTGTTCTAGACCTTCATATTGTACTCATTAACCTTCTGAGGACCCAGACTGCTCAAGGTATGGGGGGATAACTGCTCTGGCTAATTCCTGCTGAGATGGGGCAAAGGAAGTGTGAGTAGTTAATGAGCCTCATCTATGAAGGGCTGAGATTGTCTAGAGGTCTTTGATGGATGACTTTACTACATTTAGGTCCATCTAAAAGAGACAAAAACAGGTAAGTTAAGCCTAAAATATCTACCTGTTACCTTGCCTGAAATAGGCATTGCCTTTGTCTGGTGTAAAAGCCAAGAGCTACATATTGAAAACCTTTCTCCCTTGGTAGCTACAAATCTCTGAGGTCGCATACTAAGGCCTGTCTAAAAATATGTAAACTCTGAATCTTGGGGCAGAACAACCTAAATTAGTTTGCTTCTTCCTTCTGCATTCTTAAAGCAAAGTGGCACCGGTCTTTGTAGGACCAAGGGAATGTAAAGGAATATATGCAGGGGACATCATTTCCTCACATGAAAAGTTGTACATATCTCTGAGCATTATCTTAGGACCACTCTCTGATATAAATGAAGAGCCAGCTTTGATTTTTCAGTGAAACTAGTCTGTTTAACAGCAGACATTTTGTTCTCTGATACTTCCTGGCTTAACTCTTTTAAGTTTGTCATTGCCATTTTCTTCTGCCAAACACTAACCTTAATTTCAGTGAAGCTTTTAGGACAACAGCAAAACTTTATTCAACGTTCCACTGACATATGTCTCTGGCATATAGCACAAACTGTCTTTCTTGGGCCTTTAAACCACAAGCTTTCTGCTACATTCTATCTGATTCCATCATTCTCAGAAACCTTCCTTTTTTTTTTTTTGCTTTGTTTTCTTTTTGTCAGCGGGTCATGCCTGCTAGTATTCTATTTATCCCCTTAGACAGATGTCAAGTTTATGATTTCCTTTTTTTTTTCCTTTTTCTTTCCTTTCTTTCTGTTTGAAAAATAAATTTATCTGGAACTTCAAAGAAGCAACTTAAGTAACATAGGCCAAATCTTGCAAGGAAAGGGAAATGTGAACCTGAGTTCACCCAAATGCACTTAGAATCTCCTGAAAACAGTCTATGCTAGGTCCAGATCACATTGATTCTGTTTTGTCTCTAAGATGGAGGCTTGAAATTCCTGTTTCATCTTAGTGGGAGTACACATGGGAGCATGGAATTAGAAAGCAGATTTGTCCATAAGAACAAAAGCTCATACATACCAGAAGAAGGAAGAAATTCCAATGAATCTTTTAGAAAACAATTATATTTTCCTGTTTGCTATATTTGATGGGATAACATTCTATAAAAGAAGTCAGAGGAATGAGAAAGTTTAATTATTCTGTACTATAGTGGCTTTGTTATTTTGGGAATATATGGAAAAACCTTTAAGAACATTTTCATTTGTATTGTATTAAAGACCAAAATCAAGCGAGATAATCTTTCATGAAAGAAAAACTTGCAATCTATCAGAAAAACAATTGTGATCGATATAAATATAAGTAGTTAAGGTCTTAGATGTCATTAACATTATTTGTTTTTGTTTTAAAGTATGCATACATGTATTTAAAATGGCATGCCAAAATTTTTATATTAGCATGCAACAGAGATGAAACAAAATTGAAGTGGGCACAGATTTTTTGTGTTGAATCAGAAGACACACAACATGTAATCACAGAACATAAAAACATGAACAAAATGCAATTTACCAGCAACTGGCACTTACACAAGTTACTGATAACTGTCTTAAAGTTTCTCTTGAAAGCTTTATCAATGATGGGTTAACATTTAGGAAAACCTTATCATTTAAAACAAGATCTCCTATTAGTTAAGTCCAGCAGCTTAGTTAATTATGAGAAACATTAAAAGCAGATTAAACTTTAAAATTTAGTACCAAAACCAAATTACTATTTAAGAAACTTTATATTTAATAGATGAACATTTTTGTCTAATTATCCCTCTTTTTTTTTCTAGCAAGTAAAAGCATCCTCATCCATGGGTCGGTTTCCCACATGTTCCCTGGGGGAGATCCAAGGGCTAAAACTCAGCCTCATCATGCAGTGTTAACCTTGAGGCCTCTAGTCTCTAGGAGAAATTTTAAGACACATATTTAGGGCTCCTTACAGTATGAGAGGAGGTCGCCCAATTTTTTTAAAGAACAGAGATGAGACCAAAAGAGAAATAGATGAGACAAGGAATGTATGGGACCCAAGTGTCTTGTGCTTAGTAGAAAACTTCTATCATTCTTAAGCCACAGCCATATGCTGTAAGGAGGAAAGGGCTGCCATGGAATCCCCACCTTGGGGCACCAGATGTAGCAGTCTTAGGGACCCATGGGAACCCATGTAGATCCTTGGGGGCAGTGATAAGTAAGGACGAATTCAACATCACAGACTCCCAGCGTGGGGCAAGTTGCAAAGGAGGCTCTCAGGCTTGCAGACTTGATTATTGCAAATATTGGGCTGCTTATATAACCCACCCGACATTTCAAAAGTTTCAGCAGGAGCTTTTGCTGTTTTGTCCTATCCAAGTCGGTACTCTCAGTCAGGTGGTTAGAGGTCAGCACCAGGCACCACAGCAGATTCTAGGTTTGGGAAGTTTCCATTCATACATGTGGCCCATACAGAGAATACAATCCTGCCTATTCCATTCCTCCTACACTTGATGATCACTGTGAGCTATCCATGACCACCATAGGTTTTCTATGGCCATTATAAGCTCTCTATGACCATTATGAGCTATCTGTGACCACAGTGATTTATGACCATTATGACCTCCCTGATACCACTTTGAGCTCTCTGTGACAGTTCTGAGCTCTCTATGACAACTGTGAGCTCTCTTTTAGCATTGTAAGCCCTCTATGACATTATGAGCTCTCTGTGACAAGTATAAGCCATGACCACTGTCGACTCTCTAGGATCTCTGTGAACTATCTGTGGCCATTATGCATTCTCTATGAGCACTAGGATCTATGACCAATATGAGCTCTCTATGACTGCTGTGAGATATAACCAGTATGAACTCTCTGTGATGACTGTGAGTTATCTGTGACCACTGTGAGTTATCTGTGACCACCATAAGCTCTCTATGGCCACAAGAGATTTCTAACAGCAGTAGGAGTTATGACCACTATGAGCTCTCTGTGATCAATATGATCTATGACCACTATGACCTCACTATTACAACTTTGGGCTACCTATGTCAACCATGAGCTTTCTATGGCAATTGTGAGCTCCCTTTGACTACTGTGAGAAATCTATGCCCATTATGAAATTTCTGTCTAGGAGCTCTCTATGACAACTGTGAGTGAGCTATGACCACTGTTAACTATCTATGTCCACTGTGAGCTCCCTATGACCATGGTGAGCTCTCTATGACCATATGACCTATGACCACTGTGGGGTCCCTGTGTATATTATTAGCTCTCTATGTCCACTGTGAGCTCTGAGCACTGTTAGCTCTCTATTACCATTATGAGCTGTATGTGACCACTATGACTTATGACCACTATGAGCTCCGACCACTATGAACTCTGAACATTGTGAGTTCTCTTTGAGTACTGGGAGCTGTGAACACTGTCAACACTCTACAACTACTGCAATCTATGACAACTATGAGCTCTCTATGACCTCTGTGACCACTGTGAGCTATGACCACTGAGAGGTCACTGTGAGCACGTGAGCTCTCTATGAACACTCTGAGCTCTCAGTGACCACATTGAAATCTCTGAGGTCTATGACCTCTCCAGGACCACTTTGAGCTATCTATGGCCACTCTGAGTTCTGACCAATGTGAGCTCTCTAAAACCATTATGAGCTTTGATCACTGTGAGCTCTGTAAGACAACTGTGAGCTTTAACCACTGTGAGTTCCCTAAAACCACTGTGAGTTCTCTGTGACCAGTATAAGCCATGTGTCTATGATCACGACAAGGTCTCCATGACTATTGTGAGCTCTCCATGGCCATTTTCAACACTCCATGACAACTATATGTTCTCTATGACCACTGTGAACTCTGACTAACTATGATCTCTTTGTGAGCAGTAGAAACTATGAAAATGTGATCTCTGTATTACTACTGTGAACTATGGCATATCTGAGCTCTGTATGACTACAGTAAGTTATGACCAGTGTATGATCTTTATGACATTGTGAAATATCTGACGATTTTTGACCTCTCTATGACCTCTTTGACCTCTCTGTTACCCCTGTTAGCACTCTGTGAGCACTATAAGCTACCACCACTGTGAGCTCTCTATGACCACTGTGAGCTCTCTATAACCACTTTGACACCTCTGATGATTGTGCCCTCTCCGTGATGACTATGAGCTCTCTAAGACCAGCATGAGTTATCATCACTGTGAGCTCTCTATGACAACTATGAGCTCTGACTACTGTGAGTCCTTTAGGGCCACTATGAGATAGGACTTCTGTCACAACACTATGAACATTAGCTCTGCATGTCCACTATGAGGTATGACCACTGTGATAACACTATGAACATTATTAGATCTCTATGACCACATGAGCTATAACCACAGTCAAGTTTCTATGACCACTGCGAGCTCTCTATGGTCATTATGCACTCCCTATGACCACTGTGATCTGTGACTACAATGAGCTCTCTGTGACCACTGTGATATCTCTGAGGACTGTGACCTCTCTGTGACCACTTTGCCTTCTATATGACCACTATGAGCTATGAACACTGTGAGATTATTATTACCTTAGTGAGCTCTTTATGACAACTATGAGTTCTCTATGATCACTGTGATTTCTCTACGTATGAGCTATGACCACTCTGAGCACTCTATAACCACTGTTAGTTCTCTATGACCATAATTAGCTATGAGCATTGTGAGCACACTATGTATATTATTACCTCGCTATGACAACTGAGTTATGACCACTGTGAACTCTCTATTGCCATTATGAGATCTCTATGACCACTATTAGCTATGACTTCTGTGAGCTATCTATGAACACTGTGAGCTGTCCATAACCACTGTGAGCTGTCTAAGACCACTGTGAGCTATGATGATTATGAGCTCTAGATGGCCACTGTGAGCTTTCTATGACTACTGTGGGCTCTCTATGACTGCTGTTAGCTCTCTATGAGCACTTTGAGCTATGATTACTGTGAGCTTACTATGACCGTTCTCTCTATGAACACTATGAGTTTTCTATTCCCACTTTGAAACTCTGATTGTGACCTCTGTATGATTACTCTGAACTATGACCACTCTGAGCTCTCTAAGACCAGCATGAGGCATCTCCACTGTGAGTTCTCTATGACTACTATGAGTGTCATAGTTAAGCACAGGTGTCAACTTGATAGTTGAAAGTTTGAGCTCTCAGGACCTTAAGAATAAGTGGTTGAGTCAGCCCAGAGCAAATCTGCAGCAGATTGTGTAGCTGATCAGAAAGGCCCAGCCTATGATGAGTGGGATTAGGCCCTGGAATAAATCACAGAGAGCTGTTTGAGGGTGTTGACATCCTTCTGTATACTTGGCCAGACAAGCTGATATGGCAAGTAAAGACTGTCTCTCTGTCTCTCAGCTATTACATAGAGATGGTGTGGCCACTCCTCTCGGCCCTGGTGTTGGTGCATGCTGTCACGTCAAGCTGGAATAAGAACAGTAACCAGTAACCATAAGAGAGAATAAACCCTTGTTCCTTTAAGCCATTTGATGGTCATTTACTAGCAACCATGCAGGCAAAGTGCAAAAGAATTTAATACTCAGGAAGTGGGGTGTTGCCTTTAAATATGACTGTGTGGACTTTGTGGCTTTTGAATGGTTTTGCTGGACAAAGTTGGAAATGCTTGAAGATTTTTCACTTTGTGTATTACAAAAACTGTTCTTCAGAGTTTGGGGGGCCATTTGGAAAACATTGATGCCGAGAGAGTAATGAATCGGTTGGGTGCATTTTCTGATGAGGGGAACAAGGACTTTCTTGATGTTGAATTTGAACACAATGGACTGGTTTGCTTGATAGTGGAGAGCTGTGTTTATGGCCATGAAGCTCTGGATGTGCAAAGGACAGGCAGAAAAATATCTGCTGCTCTTGGAGAAATGAGTATCAGCGAAGAAATATCTAGTGACTTTCATTGGAACAGTGGAAGACGTGAAAACCACCATATAGCGAGTTTGTGCTTTGAAAACTCAGATTCTTTCAGGGGTCGAAAGCCCAAGCTAAAGCTGTTTCTTGCCCTTTGCAAGTTTGGCTGCCTAAAAGAGGCTTTTCCAGCATCAGCACGCAAAACTTGGTACAGCTGTGGTTCCAATGAATAAATTTGATTTCAAGCTTGCTTTGGAATCTGGCAGCATCCCCAGGTGGTACTGGTTTTGGTGAACGATTACAGGGTTCCTGAAGAGCAGCAAAAGCTTGGCAAAAAGTGGCAGATATAGAGTCCTGAAAGATAAGTTGGAGCTTATACCTGCAGAGGCGAATCCAGACTACTATTGGAGATGCCAGGATCATGGGATGTAAGCTGAGGACAACTGCAAGTGGAAATTCAGCCTGGTTCAGATGAACTCTGCTTTGACAGTTTTGCCTTACAAATAGGGATGGGAATTCTTAGAATCTTTAGCCACTTTTATATGTGATGAGCAACAGAAGATGGATCTTAATTTAAATGTTTTCTTATTATGTGCATATTTCTGTTTTAATGTTATCTGTTTCAAAGTATTTAATGTATTTTGATTTGATATACTCTTTTTTTTATTTCAGCTCATACAAACTTATTAGGTACATCAGTTCCCTCCCTCCCTCCTCCTACCCCCATAACCCCTGCTCCCCCTCCCCACCCCTCTCCCTCCCCATCCCCCAGTGCCTCCCACCCCAATTCCCAGAGAGTCCTTTCTGGTGCATGTCTGATTTTCCTCTGGGCCCTCCTCTCCGATGACGTACAAGGACCAAGTGGCCTTTCCCGAACCCTTTCCCATGTTCCCCTTAGGTACAGGAAACACTGCTGTGGCTGCCAATCCTTTGCCTCCAAGGATCTTGGTGCCTTTAGCAGATGCTAGACTTTGTGAGGTCAACAGTGTGTTGGACAATGCACAGGGCATGCAAAGTCCAATTATGATTGCTTCAGCCCTAACTAGTATAGAGTATCTTACATATCATTGCTCCTCCCATCCTTCTGCTCTTACACTCTTACCGCCCCCTCTTCCGCAAATTTCCCTGAGCTTCAAGATGGGGAGAGACTAAGCTGGCCTAGTTCTAGGTGGTTGACATAGAGTCTCTGAAGTTCTGGATTGTGGTTTGTTGGTTTTCTTTTGCAGTTTTGCTGCTCCTGCAATGCCCTTCACTCCATCCTGGTGGGCATTGTATGTTACCCCCTGGCCAGAGACAAAAAGCTGTTAGAGTCTTGTGATAAAAGCACATTCAAAGGTAGATGTAATAAAAGTGGGAAACCATACTAATGGAGCGGTCTATCACCCATTTGCAAAATTGTTACTTTTTATCTGCCAACTATATGCCCTCCTCTTCTGGTGAGATCACTCCCCCTCAGTAGTAAATGATCAGGAACAAAAGTCTGTGAACTTAATCAGATGTCTCATTACTTATTTGGGTCCTTGGTGGAGGCCTATTTTCCCTGCTGTAACATGGTCCCTTCTCTCCTTCTTTCTGGTGTGGCCCTCCTACCCCATCCTTCCTGTTCATAATCCTTGGAATTACTGTCTCTAGGTGGGCTGGGTGGGTTTGGTACTAGGAGCCACCTATTAGGGAGTACATACGGCACTTAATTTTCTAGGTCTGGGATACTTCACTTAATATAATTGTTTCTAATGACATCCATTTCCCGGCAAATTCCAGTAATTCATCATTTTTGATGGCTGAGTAGTACTCCATTGTATAGATGTACCACATTTTCCTTATCCATTCGTCAACTGTTGGACATTTGGGCTGATTCCATGACTTTGCTATTGTAAACAGTGCTGCTATGAACATGGTCGTGTTTGAGCTATCGAGGTGAACCTCTGCTGTATGGGGGGTTATTCCCAAAAGTGGAATAGCAGGGTCATATGGCATTTCAATCTTTAATTTCTTTAAGAATCTCCAGACGGCTCGCCAGAGTGGCTGTATGAGCTTGCATTCCCACGAGCAATGTAGGAGAGTTCCCCTCTCTCCACATCCTCTCCAGCATTTGTCGTTGTTAGTATTGTGGATTTTTGCCATCCTGACCGGGGTGAGATGATATCTCAGGGAAGTTTTGATTTGCATTTCCCTGATGGCTAAAGAAGTGGAGCATTTTTTAAGATATTTGTTAGACATTTTAATTTCATCCCTGGTAAAGTTTCTTTGAAGTTCCAGGGCCCATTTTTTAATTGGGCCATTGTTTTCCTTGGTGTTTAGTTTTCTAAGTTCTTTGTGCACTCTGGACAATAGAGCTCTATCAGATATGTGGTTTGTGAAGATTTTCTCCCATTCTGTGGGTTGCCTTTGAGCTCGTGTTACAATCTCTTTATCTGAACAGAAGCTCTTTAATTTCACAAGATCCCAAGTGTTGAGAGTTGGTAGTAGGGACTGTGCCATTGGATGTCTGTTTAGGAAATGTTGGCCTAGCCCAAGAAGCTCGAGGGAGTTCCCTATCCTTTCAACCATGGTTTTTATAGTCTCTGGCCTGATATCAAGGTCCTTGATCCATTTGGAATTAAGTCTTGTACATGGTGACAAGTACGGGTCCAGCTTTAATCTTCTGCATGTGGAGATCCAGTTTTGCCAGCACCATTTGTTGAAGATGCTGTTCTTTTTCCATTGGATTCTTTGGGCCACTTTGTCAAAGACCAAATGGCTGTAACTTTGTGGGCTTATATCTGGGTCTTCAATCCTTATCCATTGATCTGTGTGTCTATTTTGGAGCCAGTACCAGGCTGTCTTTACAACTATGGATTTGTAGTATAGACTAAGATTTGGTATGGTTATACCTCCAGCTGTGTTTTTGTTACTCAGGATTGTTTTTGCTATCCTGGGTCTTTTGTGCCTCCATATGAACTTTGAGATTGTTTGGTCAACTTCTTTGAAGAATTGCTTTGGGATTTTGATTGGTATAGCATTGAATCTGTATATTGCCTTTGGTAGGATGGTCATTTTCACGATGTTGATTCTGCCAATCCAGGAACAAGGGAGGTCTTTCCACCTTCTGGTGTCTTCTGCTATTTCTTTCTTTAGGGTTTTAAAGTTTTCATTGTAAAGGTCTTTTACCTCCTTAGTTAGGTTTATATCAAGGTATTTCATTTTTTTAGGGGCTATAATAAATGGTATTGTTTCTCTCAAGGCTTTTTCACTTCTTTCATTCTGGGCATATAGGAAGGCCTCTGATTTTTGCACATTTATTTTGTATCCTGCCACCCTGCTGAATTTCTCAATTAGTTCCAGGAGCTTCCTGGTGGAGTTTTTAGGATCCCTCAGGTATAAGATCATGTCATCTGCAAATAGGGATAGCTTGACTTCTTCCTTGCCGATTTGAATCCCTCTTATGTCCCTTTCTTGTCTTATGGCTTCAGCTAAGACTTCAAGTACAATATTGAATAGAAGTGGTGAGAGTGGACAGCCTTGTCTAGTTCCTGATCGAAGTGGGAATGCTTCCAATTGTTCCCCATTGAGCATAATCCTTGCTGTGGGCTTGTTGTATACAGCTTTTATTATATTGATAAAGGTTCCTTCCATTCCTACTGTCTCTAGCGTTTTGATCATAAAAGGCTGTTGGATCTTGTCAAAAGCTTTTTCTGCATCTATCGAGAGTATCATGTGGTCTTGGACTTTGGACTGGTTTACATGATGAATTACATTTATTGATTTGTGTATGTTGAACCAACCTTGTGTGCCGGGGATAAAGCCTACTTGGTCCCCATGAATGATCTTTTTAATATGTTTTTGAATCCGATTTGCTAAGACTTTGTTGAGAATCTTTGTGTCTGTGTTCATCAGGGAGATCGGCCTATAGTTTTCTTTTTTTAAGTGAATCTTTATTAGGTTTTGGGATTAAAACGATATTAGCTTCATAGAAGGAATTTGGTACTGTTCCTTCCTGTGCTATTTGATGGAACAGTTTAAGGAGTATTGGTGTTATTAACTCCTTAAATGTCTGGTAGAACTCTGTGCTGAATCCATCTGGTCCAGGACATTCTTTGGTGTGAAGATTCGAGATTACTTCCTCAATTTCCTTATATGTTATAGGACTATTTACATAATTCACAACTTCCTGATTCAATTTAGGCAAGTTGTGTTTACTTAGAAATTCATCCATCTCTTTTGTGTTGTCAAACTTCACAGAGTATAAGTTTTTGAAATATGATGTTATAATTCCCTGGATTTCTTGGGTATCAGTAGTGATAACTCCATGTTAATTTCTAATTTTGTTAATTTGGGTTTTCTCTCTGTTGCTTTTGGTTAGTTTAGCTAGGGGTGTATCAATCTTATTGATTTTTTCAAAGAACCAGCTTTTTGACTGGTTCATTTTTTCTATCGTTTTCTTAATCTCGATTTCAGATATTTCTCCCCTTATTTTGCTAATCTCCTCTCTTCTACTACTTTTGGGATCAGATTGCTCTAGTTTCTCTAAAGCTTTAAGCTACATTGTTAAGTTGTTTATTTCTGATGTTTCCATTTTTTTGACGTAGGCATTAAGAGCTATGAACTTACCTCTTAGGACAGCTTTCATTGTGTCCCAGAGATTTTGGTAAGTTGTATTTTCGTTATCATTCACTTTTAGGAAATCTTGAATTTCCTTTTTAATTTCTTCCTGAATCCAGTTCTCATTCAGCATCATATTGTTAAGTTTCCAGGAGTTAGTATTTTCTCTTGTTTGATATGTTGTGGATGTCCAGCTTTAGGCCGTGATGGTCTGATAGGGCACAGGTTAGAATTTCAACTTTCTTGTATATGTGTAGATTCATTTTGTGGCCCAATATGTGATCTATTTTGGAGAAAGTTCTGTGTGCTGCTGAAAAAAATGTGTATTCTTTGGTGCGTGGGTGAAAAGTTCGATAGAGATCTGTAAGGTCCATTTCTTTCAGGGTTTGACTAAGTTCCAAAGTGTCTCTGTTAAGGTTTTGACCTGTTGATCTATCCCATGTTGAGAGGGCAGTGCTGAAGTCCCCAAGAATTATCGTTTGGGGATTGATTTCTTGCTTTAGACGCTGTAGGGTTTTCTTAATGAATGTGGAGGGGCCCGTATTGGGTGCATATATATTCAGCATTGTGAAGTCTTCCTGGTGAATTGTACCTGTGACTAAAATGTAGTATCCATCCGTGTCTCTTATAATTTTCTTTGGTTTGAAATCCACTTTGTCTGATAGCATAATGGCTACCCCTGCCTGTTTTCTGCTTCCATTAGCTTGTAGAATTGTTGACCAGCCTTTTATTTTTAGAGCGTGCCTATCTTTTGTGGTGAGATGGGTTTCCTGCAGGCAGCGTATTGATGGATTGTGATTTTTAATCCATGTTTGTAATCTGTGTCTCTTGATCGGTGAATTAATTCCATTAACATTTAGTGTTATAATGGAGAAACTATTGTTAATTCCAGACATTTATTATGTTTAGTAGCTTTTATAAGTATATTGCTTCGTTTTTAATGATGTTATACTTGCCTTCTCTTCTCCTGGATATGCCTGTTTTTTTCTTCACGCTTGAGTATCATTTCTAGCATTTTTTGAAGGCCTGGTTTGGTGGCCATGTATCCCTTAAAGTTGTCTTTGTGCTGGAAAATTTTTCTTTCTCCCTCGACCATGACTGATAGTTTTGCAGGGTAAATCAGCCTGGGTTGACATTTTTGCTCATTCAATACTTGAAGTATGTCTCTCCAAGCTCTTCTTGCTTTTACTGTTTCGACTGAGAAGTCATTTGTTTTAATAGGTTTACCTTTAAAAGTGATTTGTTTTTTCTCCCTTGAAGCTCTCAGCACCAGTTCTTTATCTTGAATGTGGAGTGTTTTAACTGTTATTTGCCGCGGCGTGCTTCTATTTTGGTTGTATCTGTTTGGGGTGCGGAATGCCTCTTGTATATGGATGGGCCTCTCTTTTTTTAGATGAGGAAAGTATTCCTTGATGATCGTTTGAAAAATTTCCTCAGGGGTGGTATTTTGAGATTCTTGCTCCGGTATTCCATGAATACGCATGTTAGGCTTCTTCAGGGTGTCCCATATCTCTTGGATATTTCTCTCAAGTATCTTTTTGGCTTTAACAACCTCTTCCATTGAGCTGGTTAGTACTCTCTCAAGTATCTTTTTGGCTTTAACAACCTCTTCCATATAGCTGGTTAGTACTCCCACTTTATCTTCAAGGTCTGAAATTCTGTTTTCTGCTTCGTTAGTTCTGTTGATAAGACTCTCTGTGGCGGTCTGGGTTGAAGACAACTTGTCTTTTAGCTCAGTTTTAAACTCTGCTTGAGTTTGTTTTAACTGCTCTATGCCACTTTTTGTTTCTTGCACTGTTTTCTCAACTCCTCCAGATGTCTGTTGTGTTCCTCTTCAAAGCGATTGATTCGATTATGTAATTCCTCCCGGATTTCCTCTTTCATAGTATTGAACATGGTAATGATCATATTTTGAAAGTCTTTATCCTGGGTGGGGCTTTTTTGGCCTTTTTCCATGGGTTTGTTCTTGTTGGAGTCTAACATTATGGGATTAATTTCTTCAGTGGGAAATTTGTTTACTTGATTGTTGCTTCTCATGGATTTGCACTTTGACTTTGGCATTGTCATTTTAACTCTTATGATCTCTCAATTTCACTAAACTGAATTATTTGGCCTGGGGTCCTGGTGGGCGGTGGGCGGTGCGCGGGGAGGGGGTGGGTACTCACCAGCTAGGGCGCGGGGTTGAGGCCCGGCTGGACCGTGCGTGCGCGTCCCCACCGGCGGAGCGGGTTGGGGTGCAAAAGGGGGGATGGGGGCGAAGGCGCGGAACTATTTAACCCGAGGGCAGCTGGGGCGGGGCCCGGGCGCAGGGGGAGGTCCTCCTCGTCCCCGCGCGCGCGGCTGCAGCTGGATGGTGGGAGTCGGAGCCGGGTCCCTGTGGGCCGACCTGGGGTCCTGGTGGGCGGGGCCTGATATACTCTTAAGGTTAAAAACCTTTAAATTTTTAAAATGTTGGAACTGAAGTTTTAATGAGAACATTTTAAATTTGTCCATGAAATGTATTTTTTAAAGTTTTTTATTATTTATTCAATTGTGCATTTGTGTGTATGTGTGCGTTTGTGTGTGTGCGTGCGTGTGTGTGTGTGTGTGTGTGTGTGTAGAACCACGGGCGAATTTGGGAACCACCTTGGACTGCCTCTACCTCCTCCTGGGATTCACAGGCTCACCCTACCAGAGCCAGAAACTCAGGCTGCCCCCGCTTCCACCTGTAATCTATATGTGGGGTCTAGGATATGAACTCAGGACCTTCCACCTGCAAGGCAGAGCCCAGGCTACGATGGGTGGGATTAAGCCCTGGAATAAATCACAAAGATCTGGATGAGAGAGTTGGCATCCTTTGGTTCACTTGGACAGACATGCTGGTATGGCAAGTAAGAACTGTCCCTATTTCAGATATTACAAAGAGATGGTATGGCCAGTTCCCTCCCTCGGACCTGGGTTGGTGTATGATCACCGATCAAGCTGGAATAAGAACTGTAACCAGGAATTATAAGAGAGCAAGCCCTTATTCCCTTAAGCTGTTTGATAGTTATTTATGAGCAACCATAGTGGTGAACTGCAAAAATGAGCTATGACCATTGTGAGCTCTCTATGAAGACTATGAGCTTCCTATGATCAGTATTAACCGTGATGACTATGAGCTCCCTATGACCTATGTGAACTCTCCATGACCACTGTGAGTCCTCTAAGGCCATTATGAACTCTCTATGACCACTATGAGCTCTCTATGATCACTGTTATCTATGACTTTTATGAAATCTACATGGCCACTGTTAGTTATTACTATGGAGATCTCTATAACCACTATGAACTCTTTATGACTATTGTGAACTATAACTACTATGAGATTTCTATGACATATGTGACATCTCTGAGACTCTGACCTCTCTACTTTGAGTTCTATATGACCATTATAATTAATGATTACTGGACCTCTCAAGACTGGTATAAACTATGACCACTATGAACTCTCTATGACCATTATTAGTGGTGAGCACTGTAAGCTCACAGTGAATATTATTATGAATATTATAACCTCTCTATGCCCACTGTGAGCTATGACCACTATGAGTTCTCTATGGCCACTGTGAGCTCTGTATCACCACTGTGAGCTTTGCGTGACAACTATGAGCTACCTATAAACACTGTAAGCTTTCTTTGAACACTATGAGCTTTATAGGACCACTGTGAGTACTCTATGGTGGCTGTGAGCTATCTAATACCACTGTATGCTCTCTATGACCACTGTGATATTTCTATGAAAAAATGAGCTCTCATGACTACTGTGATCTCTGTAGGAACACTGTGAGCTTTCTATGAAAACTGTAAGCTCTCTGTGACCATTATGAGCTATGACACTGTGAGCGCTCTATGGCCACTATGAGCTGTCTATGTACACTATGAGTTGTGACCTCTCTGAATCCTCTATGATCACTGTGAGCTATTACCACTAAGATGCATCTGTTACCACTATGAGCTTTCTGTGATCACTGTGTGCTCTCTATCATCACTGCGAGTTCTCTATGACCACAATGAGTTATGATCACTGTCAGCTTCCTATGATCACTGTGAGTTATGACCACTATGACCTCTCTATGACCAATGTGTGCTCTCTGACCAATGTGAGCTATAATGAGTATGAGCTCTTTTTGACCACTGTGAGCTATGGACAATATAATTCATTATGATCACTGTGAAATCTCTTACAACTGTGACTTCTCTATGACCATTTGAGCTCTCTATGTCAACTATGAGCTTTAACCACTGTAAGTTCTCTATGAGCAGTATTAGCTATGTCCACTCTGCATTATCTCTGAGCACTGTGAGCTTGCTCTCACAAAAAGAACTGTAATCACTGTGATAACGCTGTGAAGCTTATTAGCTCTCTATGTTCACTGTGAACTATGACCAGTATGATCTCTCTACAACCACTACGAGCTATGAACACTTTGTGCTCTCTATGGCCACTATGAGATATCTATGACCAATATAAGTTTTCTATGACCTCTGTGAGCTATGACAACTATTAGCTATGTCAACTGTGAAGCCTCTATAACCACTATCAGCTATTGTTACTGAATCCCCGCTGGGCCAGCCAGTACGAGTGGGGTCAACAGCCAGACCACAGGAGTCAGGTGAGAAGCAAAAGGCTGAGGACAAGTAGGCTGCGCACTCAGTTTTATTCAGGAAGTGTTTTGGATTATATAGGGTCAGGGTATAATCAGGTGTTGCCATCCTCTGCTCCTTGGAGCATCGGAGCAGCCACCAATCATTTCGCTGTTTGCTAGTTGTCCAGGTTAGTTGGCCACTTCCCACTGGTTGTTCATTCCTCCTTCCCATTGGATGTCCATCCCTCCGCCTGTATGATTCCTCTATTGGGACATGTCTGGGGCATGTCTGACCTTGTTCAGGCTTGTCTATACCCAGACCTCCTAAAGAGTGCCACATTTTCACCCATTTATTTATTTATAATTTTTTTAGTGGGGACTATGATTGCTGGAATTACCCCTAGCCTCTTCTGCTACATGGAATATAAGTGACTGTGCCTGTCTTAGGTTTAGGTACCACCCTCATGTGGAGACTTATCTGTCATTGATTACCAGTCATGGGAACATCACAGAGAAGGAATCATGGTCTCAAAGGGGAACTCAAGCAGTGGCAGAAAACAGCATATTTTCATTGTTGGGCCTGCCCAGGATTTGCCTCAGGGCATGGCCCAGCACATGGGACTAAAGATGGCGCTGAGGGCAAGGGTCTTGGGCATAACCTGATCACCTCACAGAGAGCCCTAATTGGCTTTCAGGTATCTACCTGCCCCCTGTGCTGAGTGACATTGAACTTGACCATTAGTACCTGTAGGATGTGTTGACCTTGTGACACAATTGGATGCCTGTTTCGTGCCTTAGTGGCCTTTGTCTATAAAAGTTCCTTTTCTCCTCCCAATAAAGAGAGATCTGCTTCTGACAATCTCTCCATCCCGTGCCGATTCTCTGGTGGTAGAGGTGGAGGTGGGGACGGCTGGAACCTGCTTTCTTCACAGCCAGCAGCTGTGTGTTTGAGTGAGTGAATGGATGCGTGAGTGGGAACCGGTTCCCACAAGTGGCAACCATGAACGGACACTTCTGAAATCGGATGAAGCTAAGCAGGCTTTGGGGTAAGTGAGAACTTAGAAAATATGGGGAATTCAACGTGCAAGGATAAAGAGGTGCCAGCAAACTGGGGGCCATACTACAAAGCCAGGGTTTAAAAGTTACAAGCTCTGCTATTTCAGAAATGTAGCAAACAGCCCTTGAATTAGCACCTTGGATTCAATCTGACAATGTGTTTTCATCCACCACCTGGACTCGGGTGACGAATCTAGCCAGGAAGCAGGAAGAACATTTTGGGGTGTCCCCTTCTCCAGGATTTTACTACATTGTTTCTGCCCTTGAGGCAGCATTCCTTCCCAATCGAATCCAGCCTCCACCAGAGGCAAAGACAAAGGGGGAGGGGGAGGAGCCAACAGAGCATCCCGGGCACCCCGCAGGGGGTTCCACCGAGGAGCCTTGTGGGAATGCAGAGTTGCATGGGATGGAGGAGCTGGGGCCAGGCGGGCAAAGCAGTGGGCCAGCTGAGCCAGGGCTGGGCGCACATTCTGCTGGACCATGGCAGGGTGCAGGAAACCATGGGAATGGTGGGCATACCTGCTGTTTAGAGGATGATAACCCATCACTGTGTGAATGCCGAGAATGTTACACAGAGTTGTGGGCTGTGACAGGGGCACGCAGTACTGGTACCGAAACTGAAACCGCTACCAGCGGTGGTGGAGAGACTGCACGCAGCTGCAGTGGGGCAACACATGGGGATATGGAACCATGTGGCGGGGGAGCCATACATGGCTGCGATGAGGCTGTGCACTGCTGGGGGGCAGAGGTTCGCAGAAGTGGACCAGCGTGTGGGCCCGCGTGTGGGCTGGCATGTGGGGACAAGCCGATTCTTGAGAGAGGGGAGCTTCCCATTTGGGAGGGCCATGAGGAACAGCTGCTTGGTGTGGAAGGGCGGGACCTGCTCCCAGAGCCTGGAAAGGATGTAGGAAAGTCGTGTGAGAAAGTGCTTTGCTCCCTTTATCAAAGGGAAGAGGTTAGGAGCACTCCGAGAACAAGGAGTGGTCCCCTGTATCTGGATTTAACTCCAATAGGGAGAAAAAGGGATGGAGAAGGATTAGAAGGAGACTCACCTCCATACCCTTTAACAAAAATCCATCCTGACTCCATGCTCGGGCACACTGGGCCCTGCCAGGCTAAAGCAGGGAACCTAAGGGTGGAGCCCACGTGAGCTGAGGCATATCAAGTACAAGCTTATCCTGTTAACTTAAATCCAGGGGGCAATCGCCCTACAGTGTGGTATCTTTGGGAAGCAAAAGATTTAAAAGAATTAAAGTGCACCATGCTAGAGGATGGTCCAAATTCTCTTTGGGTTGAGGCCCTCTTTCAAGATTTAGCTCACTAACCCTGTACTACTAAGGACTAGATGGATATGGCCAAAGCTGTGCTTCCCAGTCCCACATTCATTAAGTGGGCAGCGCTATTTAAGAAAGAATGTGGGGTCCAACAGGCAGTCATGGAAGCCCCATACCAAGACCAAGTCCACTTGATAAGTTTAGCGGCATGGAAAAAGCTAGATGAAGGTCCTTCTGAAACACATCTAGTAGGCATTCTACAAAAACCAGGTGAGACCCTTCCCGAGTTCATTGACCGGGTGGAAAAAAGCCTCCATAGTAAACTTCCCCAAGACCGCCCAAGGGAACAATTTGCTAAATTATTGATATGGAATGTATGGGGACCACAAAATAGCGTGTACAGGTCTTAAGGAGAGATCCATGGGCACCTGGATTATTGCTTCACAGGATGTGGGGACTCAAAAACACCAGAATCAGACACTTGCTGCAGTCCTGGAGACACAGACAAAGACACTGGCTGACACCGAATCTGCAGGGCCAAGCGGGAAGGGGAAACAATGGAGTTTGTTTTCGTTGTGGCCAGGTAGGGCATTTCAGGAAGGAGTGTCCCCAGGACGAGGAAGGGAAGCCGAGGTAGGAAGGAGGGGCTAAGCCCCCTACAACTCCATGCTCTAGGTGCCACAGAGGGCTTCATTGGAAAAGAGACTGTAGATAGAAATTCGATTTGGAGGACAAGCCATTGTTGAAAGAAATCACCAATATTTAAAGGCCCAATTATAAAAACAAAAAGGGGCAGTAAGCCTGCACCAACAGCAGGGGTTGGTATTGTTTACCATCAATGTTTTAAATTTTAAATTTTATGAAATAACAAGTTAAATTGAAGTTCCAAAAGCACTAGGAAGCCTATCCACCTAACTTTCTGTTAGGAAACTATCCACAGTGTGCTCAAGAATGATGTTAACTGAGATCCTCATAGGCCTGATTGATACCTTGCCTAAACCAAGGTGGAGTCAATCTGGATTTGACCTAACATCTAGAAAAATTGTTCTTTTAATAACCATATTCCTTAAGTGTTTACTCAGCATATCTTTCAGCAGCACTCCATCATCGAGACCATGCTACAGATGCCTATGGCCCTTGAACATCCCTGCCATGCCCCCGAAAAGTCACCTGCTGCTATGCCTGGTGCTGATGCCAACCTGTCTACTCCGCCATATGCATGACTCCTGCCCAATGGAAAAATCTCTCTGGTCTAGCTAACTTGTCAAGTGCAGTACACGTCCAATGTTTGATATAGGCCTTTAAGTACGGCTCAAACCCCCAAGGTTGGTAATGCCAACCTCATACAGAGGTAGCCAGAGATGGGCAAGTGAAAGCCTGGCCGTGGATCAACCTAAGACAGGACTTGTAATATTTTACCCAGAGACTATAAGATCCCATGACGGGTCAGACCATGGTGGGAGGTTTTTCATGCCTAAGACAGGCACAGTCACTCAGGACCATTTGGTCTGCTTGGTCACAGGTAGCGAATCATAAGGATCATAGGCAGCTCATAGTGGCTATAGAGAACTCACATTGTTCATAGTTCATAGTGAATATAAACAGCTCACAAAGGTCTTAGTTCACAGTGGTCATTGTGAGCACATAGTGAGTGGTCATAGAGAGCTCACAGTGTTCATAGATAACTCACAATGCCCATAGCTCACAAAGGTAATTGAGAGTTCACATTGGTGATAGCTCACAATGGTTGTAGATAGCTCACAGTGCTCAAAGCTCACAATGGTCATACATAGCACAGTGTAGACATAGAGTGCTCACAGTGGTCATATCGCATAGTGGTCATAGAGATTTTATAGTGGCTATAGAATGCTCCATTGGTTATACAGAGCTTTCAGTGGTTATAGCTCATTGTGGTCATAGAGAGCTCACAGTGGCCATTACTCACAGTGGTCATAGGGAACTCATAATCATCATAGAGAGGTCACAATGGTCATAGTTATTAGTGATGATAAAGAGTTAGCTGTGGTCATAAAGCATAGTGTTTATGGAGTACTCACACTGTTCATAGAGAACTCGTAGTGGTAACTCACAGCTGTCATATAATAAGGCTCATATAGAGCTCACAGTGGCCATAGAGAGCTCAAAGTTGTCATAGTTCATAGTAGTCATAGGGAGTCATAATGGATATAGAGAGCTCACAGTAGTAATAGTTAATAGTTGGCATAAAGAGGAACCCTGGTAGATTTTGGTGACCTCGAAGGTGTTGGAGGAAAATGGGGTTGGTCCTTTGTTTAAGTAGAGACCGAACCTGGATCATTAAGGGAGATATAGGGTTAGAATCTCACCTGATGTGGGATTCAACTAAGTTGGGTATCTGGTTAACATAAAGGCTGTCAGAGAACAGATTGAATGACTCTTGTATGGTATCCAATGATAAGGGGACAGCAAATAGTTCTTTGAATTTTGCAGATCCCTTGATCTCATGGGTGACTGATCTGATAGGTGCTGGTATTTTACCCAGTTTATGGGGAGGGTAGACTACTAAAGATGCTCCTAAACATCCCCCATCAGTAAAAGCAGTAAGAAAATCAGGGTCAGGTTGGGATAAGAAGAGTTTGGGGGGTACCCAGTTTAATCTAGTAAATAGATTCATCCATCTGTGGGGGCCATAATGACAATTTTTCCCATAAATCCTTCTAGAGCTACGGCAATTTTATCATTGTTCCTCTGGAGCCAAGTGAAATCTGATAGCTTGATTGGAACAATCAGGAAATGGGGCTCTATTCCAAACAGCCTGGTGGAGGTATCTTGGCCTTTGATGATGCAATCTGCAACTTGGTCAGTCATAGAATACACACTAAGGGCTCTGCCAATGGAAAGATGTATCCAATGGATGGGGTGGCCCTCCTGGGCCAGAAGGACAGTACATAAGGTGGTACCAGAGAATAAATAAAGGGTTACAGGAAGGAAAGGGCTGTAGTAGTCTACCCTCCAAAGGGCTTTAGTAGCATTAGATTCCATACAAGAGTCATTCAACCTGTTCTCTGACAGCCTTTATGTTAACCTGATACCCAACCTAGTTGAATCCCACATCGTTAGACTTTAACCCTATATCTCCCTTAATGATCCAAGTTCGGTCTCTACTTAAACAAATGACCAACCCCATTTTCCTCCAACACCTTCGAGGTCACCAAAATCTACAAGGGTTCTTCTCTGAGGGCAATGCCCCGGCAGACAAAATGGCGTCTGTCATGACTTTTGAGGAGGCCACTAGCTTCCTTCGCCTCACCCACACTAATTGGAGAGGCCTCCATCACAAATATCCTTTAGTGACTATTAAGGATTTTAAAAAGATCATTCGCACTTGCAAATGGGAAGGGTAGACTACTAAAGCCAAAGTGTTTATGGCACCTTGAACCTTTTGTAGCAGGTGTTTATGTGATGGGTCAAGGATCACGTGAGAGGAAAGGTCAAGCCCTTTTAAAAGGTCAAAAAGGGGGAGCAAATCTTCAGTAGTTATAGGAATCCAGAATCTCATCCAATTGATTTCCCCTAAGAGTTTTTGTAGCTCAGACAAGGTATAGGAATCTCAAATATATAATTGGGGCCTTATAGGGAAAACAGTGTCTAAGGCTAATGTAGACCCCAAAATCTTAAAAGGAGGAATCGTTTGTAATGAATCAGGTTGTCCTCTCAAAGAGGCAAAAATCAGGGACAGATAGTACTGGCAAATGGGAGGACTGTTAGCCATGCCTTGGGGCAATACGGTCCACTCGAATCTCAAATCAGGGAGAGGGGATAGAGAAGGCGAATTTCTCAATGTCATCAGGATGTAGGGGAATAGAGAAAAAACAGTCTTTAATATACGAAATAACCAGAAGGAATAGCAGGAATCCAAGGAAGCCCCTGCTGGGGAGTCCCCAGTGGGAGCATCCACTCATTAATTTTTGCATGGCAGAGGCCATGATTCTAGCTTGGTGGGAAGTGGATCCCACATCTTTCCTGGCTATGATCCATCTGGACATAGAGTGATCTTTTAGTCCAGTGCAGACTATTTTATGGTCATAGTTCATCCTCTCCAACACTAGGATTCTAGCAAGCTGTTCCTGTAGAGGACCAAGGG
This sequence comes from Typhlomys cinereus, assembly GCA_023101885.1. Taxonomy (NCBI): domain Eukaryota; kingdom Metazoa; phylum Chordata; class Mammalia; order Rodentia; family Platacanthomyidae; genus Typhlomys; species Typhlomys cinereus. Next base: position 7,854,735 of record JALPQD010000058.1, read on the forward strand.
AAGTTTTCTGGCGAGACTCTTTTCTACCCTCTCTATGAAAGTGGCCAAATCTTCATTGGCCTTTTGTGTCATGCCTGTGATAGGGGGCTCAGTGGGGCCCTCCCCTAATCTCTTCCATGCATTCATTCTCCTAATTTGGTCTCTATAGGGATCAGGGATAGCTGCCTACTGTAGCCCGGTTGAAAATTGGTCATTGTTACCAGCAAGAATCCTAAAAGTGATTGGGATAGGTGGCTGGGCGGCCTGATTTTGCTCCCTTTGGATGCAGCATTCATCTTTGTAGAAGGCGCACCATTTAATATACATTGGTCCGGGGAGCACGGCTTAGACAAGGTCTTTCCAGTCCTGGGCAGTGCAGGCTTGGTGGGATAGACCTCGAAGAATAGTCTCTGCCCAGAGGGAATTAGGACCATCTTCTGCAATGGCCTTTTTTAGTTCTTTTAAGTCATGAGCCTCCCAGGGGTACCAGGCAGCAGGGCAGCTTCCACCAAGATTAATGTTAATAGGAAACAGCTCTGTCAACCCAACTTCTGGGGGATATGGTGCGGGAGCCGAGAGAGCCCAAAAAGAATTTATTTGAGGAGTGCTAAACTATGATGGCCAGAAGAGTCCCCATGAGGCCATGAAGCACTGCCAAAAGGGTCCAGAAAGGGGTCAGTGGTTTCCCTCTTAACAGTCTCTTTGGGCTGGATCCAGACTTTCTTTGGTGGTTTTGGGGGAAAACACCCTTTAAGGGCGGAGATAGTAGGGAGAACTCCCAAGGGTGGGATCTCCCCCTCTTCTACCTAAGCTCGCCAAATAAGTCCCTCAACTCGATCCCATGTCTCCCAATCAAAAAGGTTGCTCTCAGGTAACCATGGAGCAATCTTAAGTAAGTAGCCCCAAGCTTGAAAAGCTTGACCATCAGCAAGAGCGAGACCCCGACTCTTAAGTAAAACTCTGAGCGAGTCTAGCCTGGGGTCCGATTTAGGTAAAGATTGCCCCATAACTTATGGGAGTACACTCGCCAGAAGACCGATTAGCCTGTCAGCAACATCCGAGAGGAATCAAAGCTCCTCAATTCGATTTAAAGAATGCTCCATAACTTATGGGGGTACCGAGGGGAATTGCCTTCTCACAGATTGCCTCACATGTCTTACACGTTGCCTCATACATTGCCTTACACGTGCCTCACACATTGCCTTTGCCTTACACGGGGCACCAGTCCACCGGGCTCTTAGCAACTATTGCGGAAGGGAGTGCTGGTCCAGCCAGGCACAACCTGGGGCTGAGCAGAATGATGAGTGTTGCCGGCCCGGACCCACTCACCACCGGGGAAAGACATACCAGGCTGGGAACTCTGTCGAAGCAGGAACCGACTTTATTCCAACAGTCAGGCCCTTATATACCCCACCCAACATCCCATAAGTCCTAGCGTGAGTCTTTGCTGATTGGCCTTCTCTGCTAGGCAGTTTAACAGCACCAACTGTAGAAGGCATAGTCTTGTGAGATTTGTAGTCTTATGATATTATTATGGGCTAGAGGGGCGTTACTATGGGCCAGTTGCTGTTGCAACCTAAGGCTATATTGCATCAGCCACAAGGCTGTGCTGAATTATGCTGGTAAGGCAGCTTAAACAGATCATGAAACTCTAGCCAAGCTCAAGAAATTCCAACAGGCCTTGTCCAGGGTCTTGATGAGGCCCAACACATAGTGGTCATAGAGATCACACAGTGGTCGTAGTTCACAGTTGTTCAGAGCTCAGAGTGATCATAGACTGCTCACAGTTGTCATAGAGATTGCATAGTGCTCACAGCTCACGGGGCTCATTGAGAGCTCATATTGCTCTCAGGCGTCATCAAGAGTGCACAGTGGTTATAGCTCATAGTGTTCATACAGAGATCACAGCAGTTATAGAGAGCTCATAGTGGTCATAACTCACAATGGTCATAAGGGGCTCATGATGAAAAAAGAGTTCACACTGTGGTCATATCTCATACTGGCAATAGAATTCTTAATGTTGTCATAGAGGGGTCACCATGGTCATAGTTCATAGTGGTCATGGAGAGCTCACAGGGATCATGGAGAACTCATATTTATCATAGTTAATAGTTGTCATAGAGAGCATACAGTGGTCATTGCACATATTGGTAATAGAGAGCTCACAGTGATCACACACAGCTCACATTGGTCATAGTTCATCATGGAACTAAAGAGATCAGAGTGGTCATAGCTCATTGTAGTTAGAAAGAGCTCACAGTGGTAATAGAGAGATGACAGTAGTCACAGCTCACAGAGGAAATAGAAAGCTCATAGTGGTTACAGAGAGCTCAAAGTGTTGATGGTTCACAGAGGTTATAAAAAGCTTACAGCAGTCATATCTCCTAGTTGCAATAGAGAGCACACAATGGTCATAACTCATAGTCATCATAGAGAGCTCATAGTGGTCATGGCTTATATAGGTTATAGGGAGCTCATAGTGGTCACAGAAGGCTCACAGTGATCATAGCTTATAGTGGTCATAGACACTTCACAGTGGTCATAGCTCATGGTAGTCAAAGAAGGCTCACAATTTTCAGAGATTGCAGTCATCATAGATTGCTCATAGTGGTCATATCCCATAATGGTCATACAGAGTTCATAATGGTCATAGAGAGCTCAAAGTGATCGAAGCTCATCGTGCTCATAGAGAACTTCAAAATGTTCTTATATCATAGTGGTCATAGAGAGCTCACAGTCATGATAGCTCACTGTGGTCAGAAAGAGTTCAGTGCTCATAGCTCGTAGTGGTTTTAGAGAAGTAAAAAGGGTCATAAAGAGCTCACAGTGGTCACGGCAATGTAACAGTGATCATAGAGAGGTCACAGTGGACATAGAGATCTCCCATTCATCATAGAAAACTCAGAGTAGTCATAGCTCACAGTAGTCATAGTCAGCTCACAGTGCTCATAACTCTTAGTGGTCATAGTGAGCTCACAGGGGTCATGGAGAATTCACAGTGTTCATAGAGATTTCAAAGTGGTCATAGAGAGATCACTGTTGTCATAGATAGTTCCCAGTTGTCATAGCTCACAGAACTCATAGAGAGCCTGTACTGCTCATTGCTTCTAGTAGTCACTGAGCATTCATAGTGGCTGTAGAGAGCTAACAATGGTCATACTTTGTGTTGGTCATAGAGAGCTCTCAATAGTCATAAGTCATACTGATCATAAGAGCTCATAGTGTTCACATAGAGCTCACAGTTGTCATAGAGAGCTCAGCGTGGTCTTAGGTCATAGTGGTCATAGACAGCTCACTGTTGTTACAGAGAGTTCACAGTGGTCATAGCTTATAGTGTTCATAGAGCTCACAGTGATCATAGAGTTCTCACAGTGGTAATAGAGAGCTCACAGTGGTCATAGAAAGCTCACAGTGGTCTTAGTGAAGTAACAATGATCATAGAGATCTCACAGTGTACATGGAGAGGTCACATTAGTCATAGAAAACTTGCAGTAGCTCATAGTGGTCATAGATAATAGGGGTCATAGAGAGATTACAGGGGTCATAGAAAGCTCACTGTTGTAGAGAGTTCACTGTTGTCATAGATCATAGAGAGCTTATATTGCTCATTTCTTCTAGTGATCATAGAACATTCATAGTGGCCATAGAGAGCTCACAGTGGTTATATGTCATACTGGTCAAAGAGAACTTATAGTAGTAACAGAGAGCTCACAGTGGTTATATCTCATAGTTGTCATAGAGAGATCATAGTGGTCATAGAGAGTTCACAGTTGATACAGAGAGCTCACAGTGGTCATAGCCCATAGTGATCATACAGTGTTCACAGTGGTCATAACTCATAGTGTTCATAGAGAGTTCAAAGTGGTCATAGAGCTCTCAGAGTGGTAATAGAGAGCTCGCAATGGTCATAGAGAGCTCATAGTGTTAATAGCTCCCAGTGGTAATAGATAGCTCACAGTGATAATAGAATGTTCACAATGGTAATAGAGAACTCACAGTGGTCCTAGATAGCTCACAGTGGTCATGGAGAAGAAACAGTGATCATAGAGAGCTCACAGTGGACATAGAGAGCTCATAGAAAACTCATAGTAGTCAAAGTTCACAGTGGTCATAGACAGATCAAGAGAGCTCACAGTGGTCATACAGTGCTCAAAGTTGTTACAGAAATGTCAGAGTGGTCATATGAGCTTACAGTTCTCATAGAGAACACATAGTTGTCATAGTTCACAGAAGACATAGAGAGTAATCGTGGTCATAGCTCATAGTAGTCATGGAGAACTCATAGTGGCCATACAGAGCTCACAGTGATCAAAGGAGCTCATTGTAATGAGTAGTCATAAATAGTCATAAAGATGTCACAGCTTTTATATAGAGACCATAGAGAGCTCATATTGATCATACTTCATAGTAGTCTTAGAGAGCTCAGAGTAGTTGTAGAGAACTCACTGTGGTTTTAGCTCAGAGCATAGAGAGCTCATAGTAGTCACAGAGAACTCACTGTGGTTTCAGCTCGTCACTGTTATACAGAGCTCATAATGGTCATAGGAGATCAGAGTGGACATAGAGAGCTCAGAGTGGTCACAGCATAGTGGTCAAAGAAAGCTCACAGGGCTTATAGCTCTTAGTGGTCACAGAGTGCTCACAGTGGTCATAAATTGTAGTTGTCATAAAAGCCTCATAATGATCATACATAGTTCATAGTGTTCATAGAGAGCTCACAGTAGTCATATAGCGCTCATAGTGATCATAGAGCACTCACAGTGATCAAGGATCACAGTGCTCATTGAGAGGTCACAGTGTCAAAGCTCATATTGGTGACAGAGAGCTCACATTTATCATAGCTTGTAGGGGTCATAGAGAACTCAGAGTACTCATTTAAAGCTCACAGTGGTCATAGAGTGCTCACAGTAGTTACAGCTCACAGTGGTCATAGAAACCTCAGAGTGGTGACGGAGAGCTCACAGTAGTCATAGCTGATAGTGTTCATATAGAGTTCACAGTGTTCACAGTGAGCTCACAGTGTTCACAGGGAGATCAAAGTGGTCATATATTCCTGTGTTTGGAGTCATATAGACCCTAATTGCAGGTCAAAGCTGTCAAAGCAGCGTTCATCTGAACCAGGCTGAATTTCCACTTGCAGCTGTCCTCAGCTTACATCCCATGATCCTGGCATCTCCGACAGTAGTCTGGGTTCGCCTCTGCAGGTATAAGCTCCAACTTATCTTTCAGGACTCTATATCTGCCACTTTTTGCCAAGCTTTTGCTGCTCTTCAGGAACCCTGTAATCGTTCACCAAAACCAGTACCACCTGGGGATGCTGCCAGATTCCAAAGCAAGCTTGAAATCAAATTTATTCATTGGAACCACAGCTGTACCAAGTTTTGCGTGCTGATGCTGGAAAAGCCTCTTTTAGGCAGCCAAACTTGCAAAGGGCAAGAAACAGCTTTAGCTTGGGCTTTCGACCCCTGAAAGAATCTGAGTTTTCAAAGCACAAACTCGCTATATGGTGGTTTTCACGTCTTCCACTGTTCCAATGAAAGTCACTAGATATTTCTTCGCTGATACTCATTTCTCCAAGAGCAGCAGATATTTTTCTGCCTGTCCTTTGCACATCCAGAGCTTCATGGCCATAAACACAGCTCTCCACTATCAAGCAAACCAGTCCATTGTGTTCAAATTCAACATCAAGAAAGTCCTTGTTCCCCTCATCAGAAAATGCACCCAACCGATTCATTACTCTCTCGGCATCAATGTTTTCCAAATGGCCCCCCAAACTCTGAAGAACAGTTTTTGTAATACACAAAGTGAAAAATCTTCAAGCATTTCCAACTTTGTCCAGCAAAACCATTCAAAAGCCACAAAGTCCACACAGTCATATTTAAAGGCAACACCCCACTTCCTGAGTATTAAATTCTTTTGCACTTTGCCTGCATGGTTGCTAGTAAATGACCATCAAATGGCTTAAAGGAACAAGGGTTTATTCTCTCTTATGGTTACTGGTTACTGTTCTTATTCCAGCTTGACGTGACAGCATGCACCAACACCAGGGCCGAGAGGAGTGGCCACACCATCTCTATGTAATAGCTGAGAGACAGAGAGACAGTCTTTACTTGCCATATCAGCTTGTCTGGCCAAGTATACAGAAGGATGTCAACACCCTCAACCAGCTCTCTGTGATTTATTCCAGGGCCTAATCCCACTCATCATAGGCTGGGCCTTCCCCATCAGCTACACAATCTCCTGCAGGTTTGCTCTGGGCCAATCTGAACCACTAATTCTTTAAAAAATTTCGAAGAGCTCAAACTTTCAACTATCAAGTTGAATCCTGTGCTTCACTATGACACTCATAGTAGTCATAGAAAACTCAGTGGCGATAACTCATGTTGGTCTTAGAGAGCTCATAGTGGTCATGGAGAGGGAACAATCATCAGAGGTGTCAAAGTGGTCATAGAGAGATCACAGTAGTTATAGGGCGCTCACAGTGGTGTTAGTTTATAGTGGTCACAGAGAGCTAACAGGGGTAACAGAGAGCTCAAAGTGGTCATAGAAATAGTCAGATATTTCACAATGGTCATAGAGATTTTACACTGGTCACAACTTACTGCAGTCATACAGAGCTCAGATAGGCCATAGTTCACAGTAGTCATACAGAGATCACATTTTTCATAGTTCCTACTGCTCACAAAGAGATCATAGTTAGTCATAGTTCACAGTGGTCATACAGAGCACATAGTTGTCATAGAGAGTTGAAAATGGCATAGAGAGCTCACAGTAGTCATGGAGAGCTCGCAGTGATCATAGAAAGCTCAGAGTGGTCATGGCTTATACTGGTCACAAAGAGCTCACAGAGGTCTTAGAGAGCTCACAGTGGTCATAGCTCATAGTTGTCTTAGAAAGCTCACAGTTGTCAAAGCTCATAATTATTTCAGAGTGCTAATATTGGTCATAATGGCTCAGAGTGATCATAGAGATCTCAACGTGGTCCTTAGACCTTAGACCTTAGAGATTTCAATGTAGTCACTGAGAGCTCAGAGTGTTCACAGTGCTCACAGTGACCTCTCAGTGGTCATAGCTCACAGTGGTCACTGAGAAATCACAGAGGTCATAGAGAGCTCATAATTGTCATAGCTCACAGTAGTTATAGAGTGCTAACAGTGTTCATAGCTCCCAGTACTCAAAGTGAACCTACAGTGTTCATCCAGAGTTCATAATGGTCAGAGTTCACAATGACCATAGAGAGCTCACCGTGGTCCTAAGTTATAGTGGTCATACAGAGCTCATAATAGTAGTAGAGAGCTCACAGTGGTCATAACTCACAGTAGACATAGAGAACTCATAATGTACACAGGGACCCCACAGTAGTCATAGGTCATATGGACATATAGAGCTCACAATGGTCATAGAAAGCTAACAGTGGTAATAGTTCATACTGGTCATAGAAAGATCACAGTGTTCATAGACAGTTAAAAGTGGTCATATCATACTCACAGTTGTCATAGAGAGCTCCTAATCATAATAGACATCTCATAGTGGACATAGATTTCTCAAAGTGGTCATAGAGAGCTCATGGTTGTCATAGAGAGCTCAAAGTTGTAATAGTGAGGTCATAGTGTCATAGATCACATTGGTCACAGAGAGCTCATAATGGTCATAGCTCCTAGTGCTGTTAGAAATCTCTTATGGCCATAGAGAGATAACGGTGGTCACAGATAACTTGCATTCATTACAGAGAGCTCATGCTGGTTATATCTCATAGCAGTCATAGAGAGCTCATCTTGGTCATATCTCATAGTGCTCATAGGGAATGCATAATGGTCATAGATAACTCACAGTGGTCATAGAGAGTTCACAGTAGTCATGGCTTATACTTGTCATACAGTGCTCATAGTGGTCATAGAGAGCTCACAGTGCTAATAGAGAGCTCAGAGTTGTCATAGAGAGCTCAGAGTTGTCATAGAGAGCTCAAAGTGGTAATAGGGAGGTCATAGTGGTCATAAATCACTGTGGTCACAGATATCTCATAGTGGTCATAGCTCATAGTGGTCATAGAGACTATAATCGTCATAGAAGACTTATTGTGGTCATAGATAGCTCACAGTGATCATCGAGTGTAGGAGGAATGGACTAGGCAGGCCTTTATTGTCTGTATGGGTCACACGCATGAATGGAACTTCCCCAAGCTAGAATCTGCTGTGGTGCCTGGTGCTGACCTCAATCCACCTGACTGAAAGGCCCAACATGGACAGGACAAAACAGCTAAAGCTTCTGCTGAAACTTTTGAAATGTCGGGTGGGTTATATAAGTAGCCCAATATTTGCAATAATCCAGTCTGCAAGCCTGAGAGCCTCCTTTGCAACTTGCCCCATGCTGGGAGTCTGTGATGTTGAATTCGTCCTTGCTTATCACTGCCCCCAAGGATCTACATGGGTTCCCATGGGTCCCTAAGACTGCTACATCTGGTGCCCCAAGGTGGGGATTCCATGGCAGCCTTTTCCTCCTTACAGCATATGGCTGTGGCCTAAGAATGATGGAAGTTTCCTACTAAGCACAAGACACTTGGGTCCCATACATTCCTTGTCTCAACTATTCCTCTTTTGATCTCATCTCTGTTCTTTAAAAAAATTGGGCGACCTCCCCTCATACTGTTAGGAGCCCTAAATATGTGTCTTAAAATCTCTCCTAGAGACTAGAGGCCTCAAGGTTAACACTGCATGATGAGGCTGAGTTTTAGCCCTTGGATCTCCCCCAGAGAACATATGGGAAACCAACCCATGGATGAGGATGCTTTTCCTTGCTAGAAAAAAAAGAGGGATAATTAGACAAAAATGTTCATCTATTAAATATAAAGTTTCTTAAATAGTAATTTGGTTTTGGTACTAAATTTTAAAGTTTAATCTGCTTTTAATGTTTCTCATAATTAAGCTAAGCTGCTGGACTTAACTAATAGGAGATCTTGTTTTAAATGATAAGGTTTTCCTAAATGTTAACCCACCGTTGATAAAGCTTTCAAGAGAAACTTTAAGACAGTTATCAGTAACTTGTGTAAGTGCCAGTTGCTGGTAAATTGCATTTTGTTCATGTTTTTATGTTCTGTGATTACATGTTGTGTGTCTTCTGATTCAACACAAAAAATCTGTGCCCACTTCAGTTTTGTTTCATCTCTGTTGCACGCTAATATAAAAATTTTGGCATGCAGTTTTAAATACATGTATGCATACTTTAAAACAAAAACAAATAACATTATGACATCTAAGACCTTAACTACTTATATTTATATCGATTACAATTGTTTTTCTGATAGATTATATGTTTTTCTTTCATGGCAGATGATCTCGCTTGATTTTGATCTTTAATAGGACTACAAATGAAAATGTTCTTAAAGGTTTTTCCATATATTCCCAAAATAACAAAGCCACTATAGTACTTTCTCATTTCTCTGACTTCTTTTATAGAATGTTATCCCATCAAATGTAGCAAACAGGAAAATATAATTATCTTCTAAAAGATGCATCGGAATTTCTTCCTTTTCCTGGTATGTATGAGCTCCCTTTCTTGGGGACAAATCTGCTTTCTAATTCCATGCTCCCATGTGTACTCCTACTAAGATGGAACAGGAATTTCAAGCCTCCATCTTAGCAGGTCCCCATTTGAAACAAAACAGAATCAATGTGATCTGGACCTAGTATAGTGTGTTTTCAGGAGATCTAAGTACATTTGGATGAACTAAGGTTCATATTTCCCTTTACTTGCAAGATTTGGCCTAAGTTACTTAAGTTGCTTCTTAAAAAGTTCCAGATAAATTTATTTTTCAAACAGAAAGGAAGAAAAGAAAAAAAGAAAAAAAAAAAAGGAAATCATAAACTTGACATCTGCCTAAGGGGATGAATAGAATACTAGCAGGCATGCCCAAGCTGACAAACTTGAAATTCCCCAGCAGACAGGGAAAGAAAACAAAGCAAAAAAACGAAAATTTCTGAGAATGATGGAATCAGATAGCATGTAGCAGAAAGCTTGAAGTTTAGAGGCCCAAGAAAGACAGTTTGTGCTGTAGTGTTAAAGCCAGAGATATATGTCAGCAGAAAGTTTAGTAAAGTTTTGCTCTGATCTTAAAAGCTTCCCTGAAATTAAGCTTAGTGTTTGGCAAGGAAAATGGCAATAACAAACTTAAAAGTAAATCACAATGGTAATAGATAGTTCACAGTCATCGGGGCTCATATTGGTCATAGAAGCTCACAGTGGTCATTAGTTATATTTTTCATATAGAACTACAGTGGTCATAGAGAGTTTGTAGTGCTCACAGTAACATCACAGTGGCCATAGAGAGCTCATAGTGGTCATAGAAGGTTCACAGTGATCAAAGATCATAGTCATCATACAGACTTAAGAATGGTTATCGGGAACCCATAAGTGTCATGGAGAGCTCACAGTGGTCATGTAGAGCTGAGAGTGGTCACACAGAGCTCACAGTTGTCATAGATGATAGTCCTCATAGTGAGCTACAGTAGTCATAGAGAACTTATAGTGGACATAAAGAGCTCACAGTGGTCACAGAGGTTACAGTGGTCATCGCTCACAGTTGTCATCAAGAGATCACAGCTGTTACAGCTTATAATAGCGATAGGTATCTCACAGTGGTCATTTCTCATAGTGATCAAAGCAAGCTCAGAATGTTCATAGGTCATATTTTTCATAGAGAGCTACAGTGGTTAGAAAGAGATCACAGTGGTCACTGAGAGCTCAAAGTGATCATAGAGAAGTCACAGTGGTCATAGCTCATAGTGGTAATAGAGATCTCACAGTGCTAATAGGTCATATTTTTAATAGAGAACTACAGTGGTCACAGAGAGCTCATAGTGGTCATATGGACCTCACAGTGGTCATAGATAATAGTGTCCTTATAGAGCACACAGTGGTCGAAGAGTACTCGCAGTGGTCATAGCTGTTAGGAGTCAGAGAGAGGTCACAGTTCTCATAGAGATCTCATGGTGGTCATAGTTATTTCATGGTTATCGTGGTGCATAATGGTCATAGAGTAATAGCTCTCAGTGGTCATAAGAGCTCATAAAGGTTATAGAAAGCTCACAGTGGTCAAAGCTTATAGTGGTCATCGATGTATCACAGTGATTATAGGTCATAGTGTTTATAGAAAGTTCATAGTTGTTATATACAGCTCACTGTGGTCATAGAGTGCTTATACTGTTCATAGAGAGCTCAAAGTGGTCACAGGGAGATCACAGTGGTCATAAACTGCAAACAGTTTTCATAGAAAAATCTCAAATACCATTGTAAGCCCTCTATGAAAACTGTGAGGTCTCTATGATAATGGAGCTCTGTGTGACAGCTATGAGCTATGACCACAGTGAGCTCAATATGACAACTATGAGCTATGACCACTATGAGCTCTCTAAGATCACTATAAGCTATAATCACTGTGAGTTCTCTATAACCACTATGAAGTGTCACCACCATGAGCTCTCTATGACAACTAAGAGCTCTCTATGACCACTATGTGTTATGAACACTGTGAGCTCTCTATGACCACTATGAGCTTTGAACAAAGTGAGCACTCTAATGGCACTATGAGCTTTCTATGACCACTATGATTATGACCACTTTTGGCTCCCTATGACCTATGACAACTGTGAGCTCTCTATGACCACTGTGAGCTCTTTTCCACCACTATGAGATATGACCAAGTTAGCTCTAAATGACCACTATGAGCTACGACCACTGTGAGCTCTCTCTGTCAATTTTGAGCTCTCTATATCCACTGTGAACTATGATCACTGTGAGGTCTCTATGACCACTATGAGCTATGATCACTGTGAGCTGTGTTTAACCACTGTTACCTCCCTATGAGGACTATGATCTATGACCAGTATGATCTCTCTATGACCTCTGCATGCTATGACCATTATGTGCTCTCATGTCAAGTGTGAGCTTTCTATGACCATTGTGAATTCTCTAGAATCACTATGAATTATAAACACTGTGAGCTCTGTATGACCACTGTGAACTGTTACCACTGTGACCTCTCTATGATCATAGTGAACCCTCTTCTTGACTATTGTGATCTCCCTGCGATGATTTTGATTTCTCTGTGATCATTATGAGCTCTCTATGATCACAATGAGGTATTACCAATGTGAGCTCTGTATGACCATTTGTGATATGATCTCTGTGAGCTATGACAACTATGAGCGCTCTATCACAACTCTGAGCTCTCTATGATCACTTTGAAGCCTCTATGACCACTTCCCACTGTCTGTGATCGCTATGAGCCCTCTATGATTACTATGAGCTATGACCCCGATGTGCTTTCTATGACCACTGTGAGGTACGACAACAATGAGCTCTCTATGACCATATAAAGTATGATTACTGTGAGCTCTCTATGACAACTATGACCATTAGGGGTTCTCTAAGACCACATTGAGCTATGACACCGTGAGCTCTCTATGAGCACTATGGTCCATGCCTGCTGTGAACTCTCTATGACCACCATGAGCTCTTCATGACCACTGTGATCTCTCTATGACTTCTGTGTATAAGGATCACTATGAGCTCTCTATGTCAAGTGTCAGCTTTCTATAACCCTATGACCTCTCTATCACGACTTAGAAGTTTCTATAACCACTGTAAGCACCTTATGAGCACTCTGTGCTCTCTATAGCCATTATGGCAATGTATTATCACTATGAGCTGTGACCACTATCAGCACTTTAAGACTCCTACGAGGTATGACCACTGTGAGCTCTCTGTGGCCACTATGAGTGTTCTAAAACCAGTGACCACTCTATGACCACTGTGAGTTCTGTATGACTACTCTAAGCTCTCTATGAGCACTATAATCAGTGACAACTATGAGCTCTCTGTGATCATTATGAGCTATGAATCACTGTGAGTTTTTTATCACTACTTTGAGCTTTCTGTGAGCACTGAGAGCTCTGTTTGACCACTGTGACCTATTATCCCTTTGACTTCTCTATGATCACTCTGAGATCTCTATGACCATTATGATCTATGATTACTGTGAGGTCTTTATGCGGATTATGAGCTCCCTTGACCACTATGAGCCATGATCACTTTGACCTCTCTATTACCTCTGTGTGCTAGCACAACTATGAGCTCTGTATGAGAACTGTGACCTCTCAATAAAAACTGTGACTTCTCTGACCACTTTGATCTCTGTGTGACCACTGTGAGCTCTGTATGACTACCGTGAGCTCTCTATGAATATTATGAACTTAGACCACTGTGAGCTCTCTATGACCACTATGAACTATGAGCAGTTTGAGCTCATCATGAATACTATGATCTATGACTCGTGTGAGCTCTCTATGAATGCTATCAGCTCTCTATGACCACTGTGACCTATGACCACTATGAGTTCTCTATGACCACTATGAGCTATAACCACTGTGAGCTATCTATAACCTTGAGGAGGGCTCTATGACTGCTATGAGCTATGGCCATTATAAGCTAACATCACTGTGAGATATGACCACTGTGAGTTCTCTGTGATCACTCAGAGCTATGAACACTGTGAACTCTCTATGATCACTGTGAAATTTCTATGATCACTATGAGCTCTCTATCACCAGTATGAGCTATGACCAGTATGAGCTCTCTCTAAGCATTTTGAGTTATGACCACTATGAGCTCTCTATCACCATTGTGATATGATGACTATGAGCTCACTATGTCCATTGTGAGCTCTCTGTGATCATTGACATCTCTCTATGAACAGAGTGAGCTCTCTATGCTCACTGATATGAGTACTGTGACCTCTCTATGATCAATTTGAACCCTCTGTGACCACTGTGTGCTTTCTATGACCACCTTAGTTCCCTATGGGGACCTATGATGACTCTGAGCTCTCTATGACCACTTTGAACTATGAATAATATTAGCTCTTTTTGACCACAGTTAACTATGACCACTGTCAATTCTCTGTGACAATTATGAGTTTTATATGACAACTTTGAGTAATGATACTTGAGAGCTCTCTATGACCAATGTGAGCTATTTATGATCACTGTGAGCTGTCTATGACTGTTGTGAGTTTTCTATGACTATTGTGAGATCTGTATGATGTCTCTGAGCTCTCCATGACCACGGTGATTTATGACCACTTTGAAATCTCTATCACCATTATGATCATCTGACCACTGTGAGCTCTCTATGAGCACTATGAACTATGACTACTGTCAGCTCTCTATGGCCACTATGACCTTTCTATGTCTACTCTGAGCTATGACCACTACTACCCCCCATGTCCTCTGTGAGCAATGACAATTATGGACTATCTATGACTATTATGAAGTCTCTATGACCACTGTGACTTCTCTGTGATCAATTTGAGCTCCCTGTTACTGCTGTGACTTCTATATTACTATATTGGGCTATGATCACTGTGAGCTCTTGATGATCAGTGTGAGATATGACTACTCTTCATGACCATTATGATCTATGACCACTGTGAGCTCTCTAACAGCACTATGAGCTATGACCATATGAGTGATATGTGACCACTGTGAATTATGATTACTATGAGCTCTTTATAGCCATTAGGAGCTTTCTATGACCATTAGGAAATATCACTTTTGTCGCAGGCCAGAGCTGTGGCCTCGAGACCAGGGCTCCCCCGGACCAGGTAGAGAACAGAAACACGCAACTCTCTAAGCTGAGTGAATCTGAACCCCTTTACTGAAACTTTTGTGACAGCTTTTATACAGAAAATTTTGGGGTAAAGAATGTTGCACCTGCAAATAGACATATAATTTTCTAGTCAGTAATCACTGTCAGAAAGGACATTTTTTTTCAAGAACCTAACACATTGCTTGAGGGTAAAGGCACTTAACCTAAACATTCTCCCTGTATTTCCAAATCTAGCTAATCTATAATGCTTCACCGGATAACCATGAGGCTAAGCCCACATAGTTGTCATTGTTTTAACTGAGACTGCATTTTTAAAATACACAGAGGAGGAATGAACTCCTTTTGATTTCAACAATTAACTATAGGTGTGCCAACATCCCATAAGTCCCAGCTGAGCTTTTGCTGTTGTTCTGTCCGGGTTGGTCCTCTCAGTCAGGTGGGTTGACATGGGCAGCAGGCATGGCACCAAGCATGGCAGCAGGTTCTAGCTTGGGAAGTTGCATGGAGCTCATGCAGTCTCTGCAATCCAAGCTTGAACCACGTCTCTAGGGGGACCATGGCTTGGATATTCAAGGGCCATAAGCGCCTATAACATCGTTCTGTTGATGGAGCACTACTGAGATATGTGTTGAAGGAAACACTTAAGCAATATAATTATTAAAAGAATAATTCTTCCTATGATAGCATCCATCCATTTCTTTAATAGTAAGGTTGCTTATGTCTCCTTTGAGGAATTCTAGAGGTATATTGCCATCAGTTGTTGACCCATCTGTGAACCATGCATTCTCCAAACCCGGGGCCCATACTGTTGGGCCCCATATCGCCAAGGGTGTCTCTTTCGGGGCGGAGGTGATAATTGGTAGAATGCAATCAAATGATCCATCTCTGTGATTTCCCATAAGAGTGCTCTTTAGGAAATGGAAGACCCTTGGCATCTTGGTGCCTAGACTTTCTGGCCAGGGAAAAGGGTATCATAGTTCCTTTTAAAGTTCTAGTGAACTGATAGCATAGTGTTATACTTCTGCAATTTCTGAATTAGTTTACAGGTGGGAATTTTACCCACCTATGTTTTAGGAGTCTTGAAGTTGGTCTCTAATGTCTTTAAAATCAGTGCACATATTCTGGCTAATAAGTCTACTTATTGTGAGTGACTAGACATGAAATCTCTATTTAGAATTTGACTTAAAGTGAAAAAGCAGGCTTTTTCTCTAGATCAGAGAGCAGGAAGCTAGTCCCAAAAAACCTAAGAGCAAGTAAAAGGCACTCCTAATTCCCAGAAGAATTCCTCCTGCCAGGGGCAAAACTTTATTGGACATTCCCCAGAGAACAGGCTTTATGCCTGAACTATACTTATTTTTCTTATTTATATCAAATAATGCCATGTCCTTTTTCCAAAAGATGTCTCTTTGAATCCATCTTTTCCAAACTGAGACCTATTTTACCAGATTGGTCAGATAAGGACATGGCATACTTTGAGCTCCCTGTGACCAATATGAGATTTGACCACATTGAGCTCCCTATTTATGACCACTTATGAGCTCTCTATGACCACTCTGAGTTCTCTATAACTACTATGAGCCATGACAACTGTGAGCTGTCTATCACCACTATGAATTATAAACTCTGTGAGCACTTATTGTCTATTATATCCTCTTTATGACCATTTGAGGTATGGCCACTATGAGCTATCTATCAGCACTATGAGCTATGACCACTGTAAACACTCATTTTCTATTATGTGCTCTGTATGACCACTGTGAGGTATGACCACTATGATCTATCACCACTATAGGCTATGATCATTGTGAGCTCTTTACGAAGATTATGAGTTCTCTATGAACATTGTGTGCTGTGACCACTATGAGCTGTCTATGACCACTGTAAGCTATAAGTAGGGAAAGTTCTTATGAACACTGTAATTTATGACCAGTGTGAACTCTCTATGAGCACTATGACCACTATGAGCTTTTTCTGATCATTATGAGCTCATTTTGACCACACTCAGCTCCCTATGGCAACTGTGAGCTTTCTATTACCATTTTTGGTTCTGTATGACAACTATGCTATATGAATACTGAGAGCTCTCAATGACCACTATGTGCTATGACCACCATGAGACCTCTATGAACTCTGTAGCTCCCTATGAGAAATATTGCCTGTGAAAAATGTGAGTTCTCTATGACCACTATGATCTATGACCACTGAGAGTTCTCTATAACCACCGTGAGCTATGAGCATCGTGAGCTCTCTTTGTCCAATATGCATTCTCTATGACTATTGGGAGATATGTCCCCTGTGACATATCTATGGTTGTAATGACCACTGTGTAATTTCTGTCAATACTGTGAGCTCTGACTACTTTGAGCTCTTTATAGTCATTATGAGCTATGACTACTATAAGCTTACAGTAACCACTGTGAGTTCTGTATGATCACTATGAGCCATGACCACTCTGAGATGTCTATCACCACTATGAGCTCTTTATGACAGCTGTGACCACTGTAAGCACCCATTGTCTATTATATGCTCTTTATGACCACTGTGAGATATGAACACTGTCAGCTCTCTATGTCCATTGACCTATGACCACTGTGAATAGTCCATGACCACTGTGAACTAAGACCACTGTGACCTCATTATGACCACTATCAGCTCTCTATGTCCATTATCAGCTCTGAATGACCACTGTGAGCCTCTCTGATGATTGTGAGCTCTCTATGTCTCCTGTGAGCAATGAAAACTGTGAGCTCTCTATTACCACTATGAGATTCCACAACTACTGTGAACTCTCTTTGAGCACTACTATCTATGTGAGCACTCTGTGTTCATTAGGAGCTCTCTATGACCACAGAGAGCTATTATTTTTACTGTGTTCTTATCCAACCATCCTGGAGGACAACATCCCAGCATGGCAGAATATTATTTGAAGGAAACATTTTCTGGAAAAAAGACATGGCATTATTTGAAATAAATAAGGAAAACATGGGATTAGTCAGGCCTTAGTATCACTGCCTGCCTTAGTGTTACTGTTTAGCTCTGGCCTAAAGCCCCCTAGCTGGGGAGTGATACATTAACATTTAAATGGGCAGTTGCTAGGTGCTAGAAACTCTCCCTATGTAAATTAACTTTGCTTCTGGCAGGAGGATTCCACCTTTCTACCTCCTGAATGTTATTAGATCTTTTGTTGTTGTTGTTTTTCTTAGGACTAGCTAGTTTTCAGTCCCTTTCCCACACATTTGATGTTTATATATAAGCCAGAGAAAATCTGCTTTGATACATTCATTGTCCCTTTGCTTTTAGCAATTGAGTGTCATGCCTGCTTTAAACTCTTCCTGGAGACATCATGTCTGTTCCAACTCAGAAAATATATGTCACCTCTGCTCTTCCTTTATTACATGGAATGAATATGTTTTACGTAATCCTGTAAAGAATTTGGTCCTGGTTTTCTTTGATGTTTTTCCTATGGGCATAGTGACACATCTCCTGGCCTTTATTCTCGATTTTCTAAAGTACATAAATGCTGCTAAAAATTTCAATAAAGTGTTCAGATTCACTCAGCCTAGAG
This sequence comes from Typhlomys cinereus, assembly GCA_023101885.1. Taxonomy (NCBI): domain Eukaryota; kingdom Metazoa; phylum Chordata; class Mammalia; order Rodentia; family Platacanthomyidae; genus Typhlomys; species Typhlomys cinereus. The sequence goes on from JALPQD010000058.1 coordinate 7,872,940, forward strand.
AGCTGTGTGTCTATCTCCATTAACCAAAACCTTTCCCACCTTGTTGAGGGGAGCCCTGAATTAGAGGTTGCAGCCTGGACTGCAACAGACTACTGTGAGTTCTCTATGACCACCATGAGTTATGACCACTGTGAGAACTCTATGAGCACAGTGATCACTCTATGTCCACTATGAGCTATGACCACTCTGAACTCTGTAGGCCCACTTTGAGTTCTATGTGGCCACTGTGAGTTCTATATGATCACTGTGACCTCTCTATGGTGACTTTGAGCTCTCTATGAACACTGTGAGATCTCCATGACCACTGTGAGCTCTCGAGGACCACAGTAAGCTCTCAATGACCACTATGAACTATGAGCACTGTAAGCTCTCTTTGACTACTGTGACCAATGACAACTGTGAACTCTGACAACTTTCAGGTATTATTACTGTCAGCTCTCTATGAGCACTATGAGCTGTGAGCACTGTGATCTCTCTGTGAACACTAGGAGCTGTGACCACTGTGAGTTCTCATTGCTCATTATGCGCTCTCTATGACCAGTTTGAGCTGTGACCATTGTGAGCTGTGACCATTGTGTGTAAAAGTTATGAAAACTGTGAGGATTCTATATCCATTATGAACTCTCTAGGACTGCTGTGAGTTATGACCAATATGAGCTCTTTATGAAAACTATGAGCTATAACCACAGTGATCTTTCTATTAACACTTTGAGTTCTACATGATTACTTTGAACTCTTTATAACCACTCTAGCGTGCTATGAGCAATATGACCAATGACCATTATGATCTTTCTATTACCTCTATGAGCTATGACCACTGTGAGTTCTTTATGACTACTATGAGCTATAACCACTGTGGGCTCTGTATAACAACTATGAGCCATAACCACTGTGATCTCTATATAACCACTGTGAGCTATAACCACTATGAGCTCCCTATGACCTCTGTGAGCTGTGACAACTATGACCTCTATATGACAATTGTGAGTTCTCTATGACCACCATGACTTCTCTATGACCACTTTGCACTTCCTATGATCACTATGAGCTCTCTATGACCACTATGAGTTCTCTAAGAGGACTAAGACCTATGACGACTCTGAGATCTCTATGAACACTGTAGCTGTCTGTGAGCAATAACACCTATGACCATTGTGGGCTTTCTATTACCTCTATAAGCTATGACCACTGTGAGTTCTTTATGAACACTATGAGCTGTTTATGACCACTGTGAGCTTTGACCACTATGAGCCCTGTGTAACCTCTGTGATCTACAATGTCTATGAGCACTCTATGATAACTGTGAGCTCTCTACGAACACTGTGACCTCTCTATTACCACTTTGAGCTACCTGTGAGCTATGAATGACCACCACGAGCTCTCTAAGAACACTAAAACCTGGGACTACTCTGAACTCTCTATGACTACTGTAGCTCTCTATGACCACTATGATTTATGAAAACTGTGAGATCTCTATGACCACTGAGTTCTCTATGACCTCTATAAACGATGACCACTATGAGCTCTCTATTACAACAGTGAGTTCTTTATGGCCTCTGTGACCTCTATATGACCACTTTCAGCTCTCTATGACCACTATGAGATATGACCATTGTAAGCTCTGAATGACCATTACGAGCTATACTGACTGAGCTATCTATGATCAGTTTGATCTATCTATGATCACTATGAGCTATGACCATTGTGAGATCTCTATTACCACTATGAGCTGTGACCATTTTGAGTTCTCATTATTCATTATGAACTCTCTGTGACCATTGTGAGCTATGAACATGTGAGTTCTCTATGATGATTATGAGTTCTCTATGACCACTGTGAGCAATGACCATAGAGAACTCTCTATGACCACTGTGAGCTCTTGGTGACTATTATTAGCTATGAGCGTTGTGAACTCTATATGACCACTGTTATATGTAACTCCTGTGAGCTCTGTATGACCTCTATGATTTAAGACCACTGTGAGCTCTCTATGACTATTATGAGCGAGCACCACTGTGAGCTCTCTGTGACCAGTTAGCTCTGTATGACCACTATGAGCTATGAACATTGTAATCTGTCTATGACCACTTTGAACTGTGACCACTATAAGCTCTTTATAACCACTGTAGCTTTCTATGAACATTAGATTTATGACAACTGTGAGGTTTCTGTGACTACTGTGAGCTCTCTATGAGCACAGAAGGAATGAGCACTGTGAACTCTATGTGCACATTATGAGTTATGACCACTGTAAGCTCTCATTGTCTATTATGAACTCTCCAAGATCACTGTGAGTTCTGGCCACTGTGAGCTCTTTATGACCACTAGGACCTTTACAAGCCCTGTGAGCTGTCTATGACCACTATAAGCTCTCTATGACTGCTGAAGTCCACACTGCAACTTCTGAATACAGGGCTCCCCTCGACCAAGTGTGGCAAAGAGTGAGCGGATGACAGACAGACACATACAACTCTAGGTTTGGGTGAATCTGTATCTATTTTATTTGAAATTTGTAGCAGCTTTTATATTAGAAAATTTTGCAGCAAAGGATGCTACACCTGCAGACAGACAGGTATCCTTCTCATCAGCAGGAATCACCTTTAGGATAAGCATTCTTTAAGAACTTAACCATTGAGGGTGAAACACAAATGAATCCTTATCACATATCAGCAGGATTTTTCCCAGTCCAACAGGTTTTTTTCCCAGATCCTCAATCTCTCTAAATTTATCTATTTTACAGTGTCCCACCAAACAGTCTGTATTATTGTATTTAGCAAAGGCCTTATATGAGATTTCATTAAAATATACAGAGGTTGAACTTCTTTTTAATTTATGGTATATCTATTATACATTCTTGTAAATGGTAAAGTGGGAACATGTTATATATTTTTCTTTTCTTTTTTGAGGATATCAGATTCTGGCTGTTATCATATAAGCTGGCCTATATTAGGTTATAATGGTAGGAATGATAAGAAATAGTTGTGTATTAATTTTAAGAATTATTTTATTATTTTCTATTAACTTATATACTCTATAAAAATAGTTGTGTGCTGATTTTAGTGAACAGATGGCATAGTTTCATATTTGTAGAATTTCTGAATTACTTTAACAAGAGCCATATTTTTGAGAGAATTCTATCCACCTATGTTTTAAGACTCTTGAGGTTGTTCTCTAATTTCTTTAAAACCAGCGTATACATTCTGGCTTACAAAGTCTATTTATTGTGTATGACTGAACATAAAATTTCTAGTTAGAATTTAATTTAAAGTGAAAAGCAGGCTTGGATTTTATTTAGGAAACAAAAGACTTAAGGGAAATTTATTTGACATCTCTAGTTCTGGGGGCAAGAACCTAGGGGTAGGTGATAACCTAGGTAGTTTTGGGAAAAAAACAAAAAGACAGCTGGGAATAGATAGGATGTCAGAGACAGGAGGCATAAACAATCACAAATACAGAGGAACTTGTCTATCAAAGATAAGAGGCAAGACTCGAAGGTGAGTGGTTCCTAGCAACCACTCAGGCCCCTAGCAATTGCCCATTTTAAAGAGCAGGCTGCAAGCCTGACAATACCCACATGTTTTATTTTTTTTTATTCAATTGTGTGTGCACGTGTGTGTGTGTAGGTGTGTAGAACCATGGGGGAATTCGGGAACCACCATAGACCATCTCCACCTCCTCCTTGTTTACTCTGCCCCAGGATTCATAGGCTCCACCCTACCAGGACTGAAATGCAGGCCGCCCCTGCTTCCATCTGATGTCTATGTGTGGGGTCTAGGATCCGAACTTGGGACCTTCTGCCTGCAAGGCAGAGGCTTAACCCCTGAGCCACCTCTCCAGCTCCCTCATATGTTTTATATCTTTATTATTTATTCCAAAATAAGCCATGTCCTATTTCCAGAAGGTGCTTTCTTGAAGCTCTCTTTTCCAGGTTGGGATCTTATCTTACCAGCTTGGTTGGCACAGGACTTGACATATGACCACAATGAGCTATGGACACTGTGAGCTAAAAATATCCATTATGAGCACTCTATGACCTCTGTGAGCTCTCTATGTCCAATATGAGCTACTGTTACTGTGAAATCTCTATGACCACTGTGAGCTTTTCATGCCCACTATGAGATATGAAAACTATGACCTATTTATGAACACCATTGGAATAATTGACCTATGACCACTGTGAGATCTCTGTGACCAATGTGTTGACCAGCCTTCACTTTTTATGACCATTATCTGCTGTGACCATTGTGAGCCCTGTAAGACCACTCTAAGCTCATTGTGACCATCATGAGATGTGACCACTGTAAGCTGTCTATGACCGGTATGAGCTTTGATCACTGTGAGATCTCTTTCACCACTGGGAGATCTCTATGAATACTATGATCTATGAGCACTGTGAGTTTTCTAAGACCACTGTAAACATATGACTACTGTGAGTTCTCTATGACAACTATTAGTTAGCTATGAACATTATGAATGATCTGTGACAACTCTGAGCTAAATATGACCATTGTGAGCAATGACAACTATGATGCCTATGACCAGTATCACCTATGACCATTGTTAGCTCTCCATAACTAATGTGAACTGTTTTTTTCCACTGCAAGCACTCTATGACCACTGTGAGCTCTTTATGACCACTGTGAGCCATGATCACTGTGAGCTCTATGGGCACTGGGAGCTATGCCCACTGGGAGCTCCCTATGGGGACTGTTATGTTTTGAAATATGTCCCCCACAGTCTCATGTGTTTGACAAGGTCATGGCACCTTGAGAGGTGGAGCCTTGCTGGAGGAAGGCAGTCACGAGGGGTGGACCTTGAGGTGGATTAATACCACCTACCTTCAGGAGAAGTCTGCTTTTGCTGCAAGCAGTCTGCAGCTCTCAGCTTCCAAGATGTCTGCGGTGACTTAGCCTCCTCCAGCTTTGGCCAGCCAGCCATGCCGCCTCTGCTTTGAGAGGCTGTCCCTTCCCTCTGGAATCATAAGCTGAATAAATTTCCCTTTCTCCCTTAAGTTGGTGGACTTTGAGTGTTCTTTCATAGCAATAGTTAAGAGTAACTGTTACAGAAAATGGTACTGTGAGTGGGGTTTTGCTGTGAGATTAAGAACAGCTGGTACCACAACGTGAAGTTGTTTGTGAAGCTGAAAGAAGTTGGTACCCAGCAGTATGGCCAATGCTGTGATATGTCCAGTGTGCCTTTGGAACTGTTTGTTGGGAGAAATATGGAGAATTTTGGGACGTGATGCTGGGAAAACCTGTGCCTCTTGGTGAAGGGGCCAAATAGGCTTTTCTCATGGGAGCTCAGAGAGCAAAGGTGTGAGAGATGCAGGCAGTGGAAGCCAAGCTTGTGATGGTCCAGAGGGGAACAAAGACTGTGTTTGCAACTGGACAAGTGACACATGGAGCCATGTGTTGACCGAGAGTTTAATGAAGTTTTGCTCTAATCCTGAAAGCTTGTCTGAAGTTAAACTGGAGTGCTTAGTGAAGGACATTTCAAAGCAGTGTAGTCTTGACAATGTGATATGGATACTTTTTAGTTCTCTTCAAAATTATGGAAAAGAGCAAAGAATCAGGCTGGAAGAAGCAAAAACTGTAAGATCTAATGATGAAAAATGAAATGACAAACTTAAATTGTACCAGGAAGAAGCAGAGAACGAAATGGCTGTTAAAGAATAAGCTCCATTTGTAAATCAACGCCTGCTCTCAATATGAATAATAGGAGAGACCCTAGCTTGAGGGCCTCAGAGAAGGCTCCCACCCATAAGAATGCAAATCCTTTTAGAATAAATGAGCTAACGGGCAGAGTTTCAAAGCAAGAGTTGGTTTCTCTTACAAAGCAACTGCCCAGGAGTGAAAGAGATGGTCAACATAGAGAAGCAGAGTCAGTTGTGATTCAAAGGGACCAGTTTTGGCAAAATTGTCCATGTAGTTCTGGTTCTAGAGGCATCAGTGATGCAAGAGGGAGGAGGTCGTGGAGTCCTCCTCCAAGATTTCAAAAATTGTCAAACTCCAGGCATCATAAGACAAGAAGTTTAAAGGCCCAAGAAGGGCAGTTTGTACTGTGGAGTTAAAGCTTGGTTTGCCACTGTAAAGTAAAGATGTTAGAGATGCCAGAGACATCATGGGACATGTGCCAAAGAGAGCTGTATACTCTGGGAGGAGTCAGGCCAAGAGAGTGATATGTTCTATGGGCAGCTGCAGCTATAGAGGGGTGGAACCAAAGCCCTTTGGAACTGAGATGACTTCAATGAGAGGCTCATCTGTTGGACTTGGAGTTTGTCCCACTGGTTTTTGTGCTTGTTATGGACCAATCTTTCCTGGACATGTCTTCATTCCTTCCTTTTGGAAAAGGGAATGTTTATTCTCTGCCATTGTATGTTGGAAGTATGTAACTTGTGTTTTGATCTTTGGACTTTTGGACTGTGCTGGGACTATTGATGTAGTCTATCAAGACTTTTTAAGGTGGACTGAGTATGGTTTGCATAATGAGATAGCAACAAGCCTGTGGGGGCCAGGGGTGGAATGTTATAGTTTGAAATGAGTCCCCCACAGTCTCATGTGTTTGGCAAGGTCATGGCACCTTGAGAGGTGGAGCCTTGCTGGAGGAAGGCAGTCACAAGGGATGGGCCTTGAGGTGGATTAGTCCCACTCTACCTTCAGGAGAAGTCTGCTTTTGCTGCAAGCAGTCTGCAGCTCTCAGCTTCCAAGATGTCTGTGTTGACTTAGCCTCCTCCAGCTTTGGCCAGCCAGCCTTTGCTTTGAGACTGTACTTTCCCTCTAGAACCGTAAGCTGAATAAATTTCCCTTTCTCCCTTAAGTTGCTTGACTTTGGGTGTTCTCTCACAGCAATAGTAAAGAGTAACTGTTATAGGCACTGTGAGCTATGACAGTGTAAGCTCTCTATAACCTCTAAGAGCTATGACAGCTATGAGCAGTCTAGGACCATTGTGAGTTCTATTTGACCACTAGGAGTTATTATCACTGTGAACTCTCTATGACCACTGTTTGCTCTTTAGGGTCACTGTGAGCTGTGACCACTCTGAGCTCTTTATAACCATTATGAGCTATAAACACTGTGAGTTATCATTGTCCATTATGAGCTCACTATGACCTCTGTCAGCTCTGAAAACTGTGAGCTCATATAGGCACTGTGAGCTATGACCACTGTGAGCTCTCTATAACTTCTGAGAGCCATGACAGCTATTAGTAGTCTAGGACAATTGTGAGCTCTATGTGACCACTATGAGCTATTATTACTGTGAGCTCTCTATGGCCATTGTGAGCATTAACCACTTTGAGTTCTCTATGATCACTATCAGCTGTGACAACTGTGAAGTCTCTATGACTAATATGAGCTCGCTCTCTATGTCTACTGTGAGTTCTCTATAAGCACTATTAGCTGTGACCACTGAAAGCACTCTAAGACCACTGTGATCTGTGAACACTGTGAGCTCTATATGATGCTTATGAGCTATGATGACTGAGCTTTCTATGACCTATGTGAGCAATAATAAATATGATCTCCCTGTGACCACTGGGAGCTATGACCACTGTGACCTTTGTATGACCCCTATGAGATATGACCACAGTGGTCATAGCTCATAATGTTCTTAGAGAGCTCACAGTGTTCATAACAGAGTGTTCATAGAGAGCTCATAATACATATTGAGAGCTCACAGTGGTCATAGTTCATAGTGGTCATATATACCTCACAATGGTCATAGGTCATAAGGGCCATAGAGAGCTCACAGTTTATAGGTCAAAGAGGTCATAGATAGCTCACAATGGTCATAACTCATAGTGGTCAAGGAGAGCTCATAGTGGTAATAATGAGCTCAAAGTGGAGATAGCTCATAGTGGTGATACAAAGTTAACAGGGGTCATAGATCATACTGGCCCTAGAGAGTTCAGAATTGTCATAAAGAGCTCACAGTTGTCATACCTCACCGTGATCAAGGAGAGGTCATAATGGTCATAGCCCATAATGGTCATGAGAAGAGCTCCCAATGATCATGGGTCATAGTTTTTCTAGAGAGCTAACATTGTTCATAGAAAGTTCAGAGCTGTCATAACTTACAGTGGTCACAAAAAGATCACAGTGTTCATTGCTCCTAGCAATCATAGAGAGCTCATAGTTGTCATAGAGAGCTCACATTGGTCATAGAGAGTTCACAGTGGTCATGGAGTGTTCACAGTCATCATAGATCATAGTTCACAATGGTTATAGAAGAATCAAAGCGGTCATAGCTCACAATGGTCATAGAGAGCTCAAATTGGTCACAGACAGTTCACAGTGTTCATAAACAGCTCATAATGGACACTGAGATCTCCTAGTGGTATTAACTCATAGTTGTCATGAAGAGCTCATAGTGGACATAGAGAGCTCTCAATGATCAAATGTCATACGGCTCTAAAAGAGCTCACAGTGGTCATGAAAAGTCACAGTTGTTATAGAGAGCTCATAGTGGTCATAGTTCATTGTGCTGATACAGAAATCACAGTGGTTATACATCATAGTGGTCATAGAGAACTTGAAGTGCTCTTAGCTCATGGTGGTCAGAGAACTCAGAGTGCTCATTACTCATAGTGGTAATAGGGAGCTCACTTTGCTCCTTATTCACAATGGTCATAGAGAGCTCATAGTACTCACAGCCCATAGTGTTACTAGACAGCTCAGTATGGTCATAGCTCATATATGACATACAGACCTCACAATGGTCATAGAGAACTCACAGTGGTCATAGAGAGCTCACAGTGGTCATAGAGAGCTCATAGTGGTCATAGCTGACAAAGGTCATAGAGAGCTCATAATGATCATAGAGAGCTCATACTGGCCATAGATAGCTCACAGTTGTCATAACTCATAGTGGTCATAGAGATCTCAAAGTAATCATAGATTAGAATCATCAAACAGAGCTGATAATGATGATAAAAGAGAGCTTATAGAGTCATAGACAGCTCATAGTGTTCATAGATCTGTGTGCTCCTAGAGAGGTTACAATGGTTGTATCTCTTAGTGTGCATAGAGATCTCACAGTGGTCTTAGAGAGTTCACAGTGGCCATTGTTCACAATGGTCATAGAGACCTCAGTGGCCACTGTTCATAGTCATTATGGAGAGCTCACAGTGGTCACAGAGTGATCACAGGAGTCATAAAAAGCTCACAATGCCCATAACTCCCAGTGGTCATAGAAGGCTCAAAGTTGTCACAACTCACAGTGGTTGTAAATAACTCAATCATCATAGAGAACTCACCGTGGTCGTACCTCATAGTGGTGATAGAGGAATTATGGTGGTCATAGATCATAATGGACATAGAGAGCTCATAGTGTTCATAGTTCATAGTTGTGGACATAGAGAGCTCACAGCGGTCAAAGAATGGGCACAGTGATCACAGAGAGCTCAACGAAGTCCTAGAAATGTGACAGTCATTATAAAGAGCTCATTGTGGCCATGCAGAGCTAGTAGTGGTTATAGCTCATAGTGATCTTTGAGAGCTCACAGTCATCATAGCTCATAATGGTCACAGAGAGCTCACAGTGTTCATGGCTCATAGTTGCCACAAAAAGCTCGTAATGGTCACAGAGAACTCACAGTGGTCCTAGCACATAGTTGTCACAAAAAGCTTGTAATGATCATAGGGAACTAACAGTGGTCAATTGGAGCTTACAGTGATCATAGAGAGCTCAAAGTGGCCATAGAGATATCACAGTGGTCATAGAGAGTTCAGAGTTGTAATAGACAGCTCACGGTATTCATAGGTTATAGTGCTCATAGCAAATTCACAGTGGTAATAGAGAGCTCAGAGAGTCCAAAGAGGGCTCACAGTGGTCATAGCTCATAGTCGTCATAGAGCACTCACAGTGATCATAGGTCATATTGCTCATAGAGAGCCACAGTGGTCATAGATAACTCACAGAGGTCATAAAGAGTTCATAATAATCAGCTCATATGAGTCAGTATAGCTCACAGTGGACACAGACAGCTCACATTAGTCATACAGAGCTCACAGCAATCATAGTTCATAGTCATCATAGAGAGCTCACAGTATTCACAGCTCACAGTGGTCCTAAAGAGCTCACAATGCTCACAGCTCATAGTGCACATAGAGTGCTCAAAGTGGTCATAAGTCATAGTGCTCATAAAGAGCCTATAGTGGTCATAAAGAGCTCACAGTGATTATACCTCACAGTGGCAATATAGAGCTCATAATGGAAATATAGTGCTCAGTCTGGTCATAGGTCATAGTGGCCTTAAAGTGCTCACAGTGTACATAGCTTATAGTGGTCAAAGAAAGCTTATAAGGGCCATAGGTCACAATGGTCCCAGATAGCTAACAGTGGTCAGAAGGAGCTCACAGTGGCTTAAAGACCACAAAATCATCATAGAGATATCACAGTGGTCATAGAGAGTTCACAGAAATCATAGTCAGACTGATAACAGAGAGCTCCTTGTGGCATACACATATCAATGAGATCATGGAGAACTCAATGTTGTCAGAGAGAGCTTAACATGGTCATTGTCAGTTCACACTCAGATCATAGTGTTCATAGAGAGCTCACTGTCGTCAAAGAGAGCTCACAGTGGTCAAAGAGAGCTCACAGCAGTCATAAAGAGATCACAGTAGTCAAAATGAGATCATAGTGATCATAAAGATCTCAAAGTGGTCATAGAGAGCTCATAGTATTCATAGAGATCTCACAGTCGTTATACCTCAGTGTTGTTATGGAGATCTCAGAGTGGTCAAAAAGTGCTCACAGTGGTCAAAGTGAGCTCACAGAGGTCATAGAGAGGTCACAGTGATCACAGTTCACAGTGCTCAGAGTGAACTCACAGAGGTCATAGAGATCTCACAGTGGTCACAGTTCACAGTGGTCAAAGAGAGCTCATAATGATCATGAGAGCTCATAGTGGTCATAGCTCACAGTGGTCATTCAGAGCTCATAGTGGTCATAGCTGAAGTTAGTCATGGAGAGCTCACAGTGATCATAGAGAATTCATAATCATTATAGAGAGTTCACAGTGATTGTAACATGTAGTGCTCATGTAGTGCTCACAGTGTTTATAACTTATAGTGGTCATAGACATCTCACAATAGTCATAGTTCATAGTGCTCATAGAGAGTTCACAGTGGTCATAAAGAGCTCAAAGTAGTCATAAATCAAAGTGGTGATATCTCATAGTGTTCATAGAGAGCTAATTGTGATCATTGAGAGATCATAGTGATCACAGAGGGCTCACACTGGTCATAGAGAGCTTACAGTGGTTAACACATTCTGTGATAATAGAGAACTCACAGTGGTCATAGCTCATAGTGGTCATAAACAGCTCAAATTGATAATAGCTCATAGTAGTCATAGCTCACAGTGGTGATAGGTCATAGTGTTCATAGAGAGCTCACAATGGTCATAGAGAGCTGAAAGTAGTAATAGAGCACTCATAGTAGTCACCGGGAGTTCACAGTGGTCATAGATCATAGTTATCATGGAGAGTTTATAGTGGTCAAAGAGAGTTCACAATGGTGATAGCTTATAGTGGACAGAGAGAGCTCACAGTTGCCAATGAGATCTTAGAGTAGTCACAGAGGGTTAATAGTAATCATAGAGAGTTCACAGTAGTCATAGATCATAATGCTCCTACAGAGATCAATGTGGTCAAAGAAAACTCACAGTACTAACAGCTCATAGTGGTCATAAAGAGCTCACAAAGACATCATAGAGATGTTAAAATGGACATAGATTGCTCACAGTGTTCATACTGAACTCACTCTTATCATAGCTTAAGCTGGTCATAGAGAGCTCATGGTGGACATAGAAAGCTCACAGTGGTAATTGACATTTTTGAGTGGTTATGGGGAACTTAGTGTTCACACAGAACTCATAGTGGTCATAGAGTGTTCATAGAGAGCTCAAAGTGGTCATAGAAAGCTCATAGTGGTCATAGAGAGCTCACAGTTATGATAGCACACAGTGTCATAGAGAGCTCAATTGTCATAGAGAATTCACAGTTGTCACAGCTCATAGTGGTCATAGAGGACTAACTGTTATTATACCTCATAGTGGTCATGGAGTGAGCTCACAGTGTTCATAGAGAGCTCACAGTGGTCCTAGAATTCTCACAGTGGTCAAAGTGAGCTCATACAGGTCATACAAAACTCACAGTGATCATAGCTCACATTAGTCAAAGAGAACTCAGTGGTCATAGCTTATAATTGTCATAGAGAGCTCTCATGTGGTCATAGCTAATAGTGGTCATAGAGAACTCACTATGGTCATAGAGAGCTAATAGATGTTATAGAAAGCTCATGGTGGTCATGGAGAGCTTGCCTAGTCCAACTGAGCTCACACAAGTCATAGAGAGTTCTTAGTGGTCACAGCTCACAGTAGTCAAAGAGAGCACACAGTGGTGATAGCTCATAATTGTAATAGAAAGCTCACAGTGGTCATAGCGCAAAGTAGTCATAGAGAACTCATAATGGTCATAGAGAATTCACAAGGGTCATAGAATAAAAGTAGTCATACAGAGCTAATAGTGGTCATAGAGTGCTCACAGTGGTAATTGGTCATAGTGCTCATAGAGAATTCAAAGTCATCATGGTGAGATCACAGTTGTCATTGAGACCTCACAGTGATCATAGCTCATAGTGGTCAGGGAGCTCACTATAGTCATTGAGAGCTCACAGTTGTCTTAGAGAGCTCATAGTATTCATAGAGAGTGCACAGTGGCCAAAGTGAGCTCACAGTGATCATAGAGAGCTCAAGGGGGTCATAGACAGCTACTAGTGCACATAAAGAGCTCACAGTGGTCATAGATCTATGTAGTCATAGAGAGCTCACTGTGGTCATTGAGAGCTCACAGTGGTTTTAGAGAGCTCACAGTGGTCATGGCCAACTCACAGGGATTACAGATAGCTCAAAATGATCAGAAAGAGCTAATAGTTGTCATAGAGAGCTCACAGTTGTCATAGCGCCCAGTGGTCATAGAGAGCTCATAATAGTCATAAAAGGTCACAGTGGTTATGAAGACCGCACAGCGTTCATAGTGGGCTCACAGTGTTAATTGCATGGTGGTCATAGAGAGATCATAGTGGTCATAGAGAGCTCACAATTGTCATAGTGCTAATAGAGCACTCACAGTGGTCATAGCTCAAAGTGGTAATAGAGAACTCACAGTGGTCATAGCTTATAGTATTCATATAGTGTTCATAGTGTCAATGGAGAGTTTACAGGATCATAGATCATAGTACACATAAAGAGTACATTATAGTCATAACTCAAGGGGTTACATAGAGCTCACAGTGTTAATACCTTATAGTGGTCATGTAGAGCTCATAGTGATCATAAAGAGCTCACAGTGGCCATAGCTCAGCCTGTTCATAGAGAGTTCATACTGGTCATAGAGAGGTCACAATGGTCATAGCTCTAAGTGGTTATAGAGCGCTCACAAAAGTCATGGCTCACAGTGGTCATAAAGAATTCATAATCATCATAGTGGTCATTGTTTATAGTAGTGATAGAGGAATCACAGTGGTCATAGACAATAATGAACATTGAGAGATCATAGTAGTCATGGCTCATAGTGGTCATAGAAAGCTCACTGTGGTCATAGCTCAAAGTGTTCCTAAATATCTGGCATTGGTTACAGTGGACTGACTCATGGTTGTCATGAAGAGCTCACAATGGTCATAGCTCATAGTCATCATAATCAGCCCATAATGGACATTGAGAGCTCACAGTGGTCATAAAACATAGTGGTCATAAAGACCTCACAGTGGTTCTATCTCATAGTGGTCATAGAGAGTTCAGAGTGGTCATACAGGCTCAAATATGTCACAGAGAGGTCACGGTGCTCATAGAGAGCTCACAGTGGTCACAGAGAGCTCACAATGGTTACAGCTTTTAGTGGTGATAGAGAGCCACAGTGGTCATATTTCATAATGGTCAGAGAGAATGCACAGTGATCAGAGCATACACTAGTCTTAGAGGGCTCATAGTGCTCCTAGCAGTAGTGGTCATAGAGTGTTCATACAGCAAATAGCACATAGTGGTCTTAGAGAGCTCACAGTGGTCATAACTCATAGTGGTCATAGAGAGCTCACAGTGATCATAGCTCATAGTGGACAGAGAGCTCACAGTTGTCATAGAGACAACTCTATGACAACTCACATTCATTATAGAGAGCTCATAGCTGTCATAGCTCATAGTGGACATAGAGTACCTACAATGGTCATAGCTGATAGTGGTCATAAAGAACTCACAATGGTCATAGAGGGCTTACAGTATTGATAGCTCATAGTGGGCATACAGAATTCACAGTGGGCCTAATTCATGGTGGTCATAGAAAACTTACAGTTGTCATAGAGAGCTCACATAATTGATAGCTTGTAGTGGTCCTAGAGAGATCACAGTGGTCATAGCTCATAGTGATCATAGAGAAATCACAGTGGTCATAGCTCATAATGGTTATAAAAAGCTGGCAGTGGTCATAGCTCATAGTAGTTATAGAGAGCAAACAGTGTTCATAGGTCATAATGCTCATAGAGAGCTCAGAGTGTTCATACAGAGCTTAGAGTTGTCTTAGAAGCTCAAAGTGGCCATAGGGAGGTCACAGAAGTCAAAGAGAGCTCACAGTGATCATTGAGAACTCACAGTGGTCATAGCTCCTAGTGATCATAGAGATCTCACAGTAGTCATAGAGCACAGTGGTGATAGAATGTTTACAATAGTCATAGAGAGTTCATAATGGACATAGAGAGTCGTAGTAGTCATAGAGACCTCACAGTGTCATATAGAGCTTACAGTGTTCATAGCTCAGAATAGTCATAGAAATCTCACAGCGGTCATATATCATATGTCATATGTCATACTTGATCATATACAGAGATCAGAATGATCATAGCTCATAGTAATAACAGAGAAAACACTTTGTTCACAAATCACAGTGATCATAGTGAGCTCACTATTGTCATAGTTCACAGAGGTCATAGACAGAATATAGTGCAAAGTGGGAAGTCACAGTGGTCATAGCTCACAGTGGTCATAGAGAACTCATAGAAGCAATAGAGAGCTCACAGTCGTTATACAGATTTCATAGTGGTCAGAGAAAGCTCACAATGGTCATAGCTCATAGTGGTCTTTGAGAGCTGACAATGGTCATAAATTATTTTAGTCATAGAGAGCACATAGTAGTAAAAAAGTGCTCACAGTGGTCCTAACTCAGAATGGTCATAGAGAGCTCAGTCATCACAGCTCATAGTGGCTAAATAGAGCTCACAGTGATCAATGCTTATAGTGGTCATAGAGTGCTCATAGTGGTCACAGAGAATTTACATCACTTATAATAGTCATGTATAACAATGCTCACAGAGAGCTCATAGTGGTTATAGATCATAGTAGTTATAGAGAGCTCATAATGGTCACAGAGAGTTCACAGTACTCATAGGTCATAGTGCTCATACAGGGCTTACAGTAGTCATTGCACACAGTGGTTATAGAAAATTCATAACATACATTGAAAGTTCACAGCAATAATAGATCACAGTGGTCATAGAGTGCTTGAAGTAGTCATAGCTCATGGTGGTCATAGAGGACTTACAGTGGACATAGCACACAGTGGTTATAGAAAGCTCGTAATGTACATAGAGTTCCAAATGGTCATAGATTAAACATAGAATGCCCAAAATAGTCATAGCTCATAGTAGTCATTGAGATCTCACAATGGTGATACAAAGGTCACAGTGGTCAAAGTTCATAGTGGTCATAGAATTCATAGTATTCACACAATGCTCACAGTGGTCATAGGGAGCTCACAATGGACTTAGAGAGCTCACAATTTACATAGCTCATAGTTGTGATAGAGAGCTAATAGTGGTCATAGTAGTGGTCATAGAAAATATATAGTGGTCATAACTTGAAGCAGTCATAGAAAGCTCACAGTGGTCTTAAAGAGCTCACAGTTGAAATAGAGATAGCATAATGCCTACAGCTTACAGAGGTCATTGAAATCTTATAGTGATCATAGAGAATTCTCAGTTGTCATAGCTCACAGTGATCATAGACGGCCATAGCTAACAGTGGTCATAGAGAACTCATAATGGACTTGGAGAGCTCAGAGTGGTCATAGCTCAAAGTTGACATGAAAAGCTCACGTGGTCATACCTAATAGTCATAAAGAGGTCATAGTTGTCATACAGAAGTCACAGTAGTCATAAAGAGTTCACAGTGGTCACAGAGAGCTCATAGTCATCATAGTTCTCAGTGCTTATAGACAGCTCACAGTGGACATAGCTCATAGTTTACATAGAGAGCTCATGATGGCAATATTGAGCTCACAGTGATCTCAGAGAGTTTCACAATGGAAATAAAGATCTGACAGTGTTCATAGAGATATCATAATAGTAATAGAGAGTTCATAGTTGTCATAGATCATAGTAGTCATAGATATCTCAGTGTTCATAGCTCACAGTGGTCCTAGACAGGTAATAATGTTTATAGTGAGTTCATACTTGTCATATCTAGTAGTGGTAACAGACCACTCACAGAGGTCATAGAATGCTCACAGTGGGCATAGAGAAATCACAGTGGTTATGGAGAGCTCATAGTTGACATAAACAGCTCACAATAGTCATAGAAAGCTCACAGTGGTCATAGGTCATATGAGTCTTAGAGAGGTCACAATAGTCATTACTCATGGTCTTAGAGAGGGTACAGTCGTCAAAGATATCACAGTGGTCATAGAGAGTTCATAGTGTGCACAGCTCACAGTGGTCACAGAGATCTTACAGTGGTCATAGAGAATTTGCTGTGATCATAGAGACTGTATAATGGTCATAGCTCACAGAGGTTATACAGAGTTCACAGTGGTCATAGCTCATAGTGTTCATATAGAGCTCACAGTGACCATAGCTCCTATTGGTCATAGAGAATTCGTAGTAACCATAGCTCATAGCAGTCATAAAGACTTCATAGTGGCCATGCAATGCTCACAAAGTTCACAACTCATTGTGTTTACAAAGAGCTTACAGTGGTCATAGGACATAGTAGACATACAGAGCTCATAGTGGTCAAAGAGAGCTCTCAGTAGTCATAGTTTATAGTAGTAATAGAGAGCTCACAGTCATCATAGCTCACAGAGGTCACAAAGTGCTAATAATGGTAATAGAGATCTCACAATCATCATAACTCATAGTGTTCATGGAGATAGAGTATTCATAGCTCACATTGGTCATAGAGAGCTAATAATATTCATAGCAAGCTTATCGTGGTCATAGCTAATAGTGGCCACAGAGACCTCTCTGTTGTCATACAGAACTCATTGTGGTTATAGATCATACTGGTTATAGAGAAATCACAGTGGCCAACTCATAGTTGTCATAAAGAGCTGAGTGGTCATAGAGAGCTCACAGTGCTCATAGCTCATACTGGTCTTACAAATGATCAGTGGTCATAATTCATAATGGTCATACAGAACTCAAAGTGGTCAAAGAGAGGTCACAGTCATCAGAGATATCAGAGTGGTCATAGAGAGCTCAATGGTCATAGCTCAGAGTGATATAGAGAGCTCACTGTGGTCAAAAAGAGAGCTCACAGTGGTCATAGAGAGTTCACAGTGGTCATAGAGAGCTCATAGAGGTCATAGCTCACAGTGGTCATAGCGAGCTCACAGTAGTCATAGTGAGCTCACAGTTGTCATAGTAAGCTCACTGTAGTCATAGAAAGTACAAAGTTGTAATACCAAGATAATAGTGGTCATAGTTCACAAAGGTCACAGAAAGCTCATAGTGGTCATAGGAAGCTCAGATTGGTAATATATAGTTACAGTAGTCATAGTTCATGGTAGACATAAAGAGCTCACAGTGATCATAGCTCATAGTGGTTATACGGTGCTCATACTGTTCTTATAGAGCTCACAATTGACATAGAGAGCTCAAAATGGTGATAAAGAGGTCATAGTTCACATATCTCACAATGATCACAGAGAGCTTATAATGCTTATAGAAAGCCCATAGTGTTCATAGACACTCCACAGTGGTCATAGCTGTTAGTGGTCATAGAGAGCTCACAGTGTTCATAGAAAGCTAATAATGGTCATAGAGTTTTCACAGTGGTCATATCTCATAATGGTCATTGAGAGCTCACATTGTTCAGACTTCATTCAGTTCATAGAGAAGTCATCATGGTCATAGAAAGCTCAAAAGGGTAATAAACAGTACATAATGGCCATAGAGAGCTCACAGTAGTCATGGAGAGCTCACAGTGATCATAGACAGTTCACAGTAGTCATTGGTTATACTGGTCAAAGAGCGCTTTTAGTGGTCCTAGAGAGATCACAGTGGTTATAGCTCATACTGGTCTTAGAGATCTCACACTGGTCCTGGAAAAGTCACAGTCATCAGAGTTGTCAAAATAGTCATAAAGAACTCAGAGTTTTCATAGAGAGCTCAGAGTGGACACAGTGAGCTCATGGTGGTGAAAACTCACAGTGGTCATAGATAACTCACAATTGTCATAGAGAGCTCAAATGTTCATAGCTCACAGTGGTCATAGTTTGGTCACAGTTTTCATAGCTAATCATTTTTATAGAGATCTAACATTGGTCATAGAGAGATCACAGTAGTCATAGAGATTTCACAGTGGAAATCCATAGCACATAATGGTTGTAACTCACAATGGTCATATAGGGTTCGCAGTGGTCATAGTGAGCTCACAGTGGTTGTAAGTCATAGTCGTCATAGAGAACTCAAAATGATAATAAAGAGCTCACAGTAGTCAGAATTCTTAGTGGTCATAGAAACCTACACTGCTCCTAGCTCATAGTGGTCATAGGGAGCTCACAGTGTTTATGGAGAACTCACTGTTGTGATAGAGATCTCAAAGTGGTCATAGAGCGGTCACTGTTGTAACAGAAGTCAAAGTTTTCATAGCTCACAGAGATCATAGAGCATTCACGGTGGTCATAGCTTAGTGGTGATAGAGAGTTCATAATGGCCATAGAGTGCTCAAAGTGACCATAGCTCATAATGGTCATAGAAAGCTCACAGTTGTCATCGCTCAAGTGGTCATAGAAAGCTCACAGTGGTCACAGAGAGCTCAAATTGGTCATAGCTCATAGGGGTCATAGGGAACTCATAGTGCACATAACTCATAGTGGTCATAGAGAGCTCACAATGGTTACAGATAACTCACAGTGGTCCTACCTTACAGTTTTCATACAGAGTTCACACTGGTCATAGCTAAAAGTGGTAAGAGAGAGCTCACAGTGGTTATAGCTCATATTAATCTTGAGAGCTCAGAGCGATCAGAGATAATAATGGTCATAGAGAGCTCACAGTGGTTATGGAGATCTCACAGTGGTCATAAAGTGGTCATAAAGATCTCAAAGTGGTCACAGAGAGTTCACAGGGTTTATAGCTCATAGTGGTCTTAAAAAACTCATGACCACTGTGAGCTCTATGACTGCTATGAGCCATAGTACTCATAGAGCACATAGTGGTCATAGCTTGTAATGATGATAGGGAGCTCACAGTGGTCATAGATCACATTGGTCATAGAGAACTCATAATGGACCTTGAGAGCCTCCAGAATTCATAGCTCCTAGTGGTCATAAAGAGCTCACAGTGGTCATAGCTCCTAGTGCACATAGGAAATTGACAGTGATCATAGAGTGCTCACAGTGGTCATAGCATAAAGTGGTCATAGAGAGTTCATAATGGACAAGGAGACATAACAGTGGTCATCGAGAGCTCACAGTGTTCATAAATCACAATGTTGATAGCTCACAGTCATCATGGCTCATAGCAGTCATAGAGCTCAGAGTGGTCATTAGTTATATTTTTCATATAGAGTTACAGTGGTCATAGAGAGCTCACAGTGGTCACAGAGAGATCAAAGTAATCATAGAGAGGTCACAGTAGTCATAGCTCATAGTTGTCATAGAGAGTTCAAAGTGGTCGTATATTGTATTTTACATAGAGAGTTAGAATCGTTATAGAGAGTGCAAAGTGGTCACAGAAACCTCATAGTGGCCATAAAGAGCTCACTGTGGTCATAGCTCATAGTGGTCATAAAGAATACACAGTGGTCAAAGATCATAGTCATCATACAGACTTAACAATGGTTATCAAGAACTCATGGATGTCATAGAGAGCTCACAGTGGTCATGAAGAGCTGATAGTGGTCATACAGTGCTCAGAGTTGTCATAGATCATAGTCTTCATAGTGAGCTACAGTGGTCATAGAGAACTTATAGTGGACATAAAGAGCTCATAGTGGACATATAGAGCTCACAATGGTGATAAAGAGCTCAAAGTGGTCACGTCTCACAGTGGTCATACAGAGCTCATAATAGACAATGAAACACACCAGTGGTCATCACTCACAGTTGTCATCGACAAAGCACAGTTGTCACAGATCATAATAGTGGTAGGCACCTCACAGTGGTCATAGCTCATGGTGCAAGCTCAGTGTTCATAGTTTATATTTTTCATAGAAAGCTACAGTGGTTAGAGAGAGATCACAGTGGTAACAGAGAGCTCAAAGTGATCATAGAGAAGTCACAGTGGTCATAGAGATCTCACAGTGCTAATAGGTCATATTTTTAATAGAGAACTACAGTGGTCATAGACAGCTCATAGTAGTCATATGGACCTCACAGTGCTCATAGATCATACTGGTCTTATAGACCATACAGTGGCCAAAGAGAGCTCACAGTGGTCATAACTCATAGTGATCATAGAGAAGTCACAGTTGTCATAGCTGATAGGGGTCATAAAGAGGTCATAATACTCATAGAGATCTCATAATGGTCATAGATATCTCATGGTTGTCATGGTCCATAATGGTCATAGAGTGGTCCCAGTGGTAATACATCACAGTGGACATTGACAGTTCATATAGGATAGAGAAACCTCACAGTGATCAAAGCTCATAGTGGTCATAGAGAGCTCACAGTGGTCACAAACAGCTCACTGTGGTCATAGAGAGCTTACACTGTTAATAGAGAGCTAAAAGTGGTCACAGGGAGGTCACAGTGATCATAAACCGCAAGCAGCTGTAATAGAGAATTCTCAAATACACTGTATGCAGTCTATGACCATTTGAGGTCTCTATGACAATGGAGCTCTGTATGACAATTATGAGCTATGGCTACAGTGAGCTCTCAATGACAATTATGAGCTAAGGCTGCTATGAGCTCTCTAAGACCACTATAATCTCTGACTCTTTGTCCTTAATGACTTCATGTGATCACTATGATTTCTGACCACACTGAACTCTTTTATGTCCATTATAAGCTATCACCACTCTGATATTTCCATGACCATTATGAGCTCTTATGAGACCTGTGAGCTATGATCACTGTGAACCCTCTATGACCACTATTTACTATGACCACTGTTAGCACACATTGCCCATTATGAACTCTTTATGACCACTGTAATATATGACCACTGTGAGTTCTCTGTGAAAACTATGACCTATGACCACTGAGGGTTCTCTTTTACCACTGTGACCTTTCTATGAGCACAATGACATAATGATTGCTCTATGACCTTGGTAAGCTATGGTGACTATGTGCCCTCTATGGCAAATGTGTTTTCTATTCCACTGTGCTCTCTATGACCACTATGAACTATGGCCAGTGTGAAGTTTATATATCCATGTGAGCTCTCTGTGACCACTGTGACCTCACTATGACCAGTTTGAGCTCTCTACATCAATTTTTGAGCTATGACATCTGTGAGCTTCACTGTGAGCTGTGACCATTATGAGCATTCTATGACCACTATGGACTATGACCACTATGAGGTCTCTATGACAACTGTAAAATCTTTGATGAAAGTGACCTTCCTGTGATCATTTTGAGCATTCTATGACCACTGAGTCATGAACACTTTGAGCTAACTGTGAATATTATCAGCTCTTTATGACCATTGTGAGCTACAAACACTGTGACATCTCTATGAATATCATGAGCTACATCCACTGTGAGCTCTGTATCAACATTATGTGCTCTCTATGACCACTATGAGTCATGACCACTGTGAGCTCTCTTTGACCACTGTGAGCCAGGACCACAGTGAGCAATCTATGAAAAGTGTGAGCTATAACCACTCTGAGCTATGACAACTGTGAGGACTCTATGAACATTGTGAGTTCTCCATGACTACTATGGGCTGTGACAACAGTTACCTCATCACTATGACCACTGAGCTCTCTGTGACAACTCTGAGCATAACCACTGTGAGCTCTTTATGAGCAGTAAGAGCTATAACCACTGTGATCTGCCTATGACAATTTAATGTGAGGTATGACCACTATGAGCTCTCTAGGATCACCATGAGTTCTCAATGACCAGAATAAGCAATGACCATTATGAGTACTCTATGACCTCTGTGAGCTGTGACCACTATGAGGTCTCTGTGACCACTGTGAACTCTCTATGACTGCTGCGAGCTCCCTATGACTGCTGTAATATCTCTATGAACCTCTATGAACCATCTATATACACTGTGAGCTCTAGAACCACTGTGTTCTCTGTATGGCCAGTGTGAGCACTCTATGACTACTATGAGCTATGACTACTCGCAGGTTGCTGTGACGAATGTGAGCTGTGACTACTGTTAGCTTTCTATGACAACTATAAGTTCTCTATGACCACTCTGAGCTCTCTATAATGACTCTGAGCTATGAACAATTTGACCTTCCTATGACCTCTATGAGCTATGACTACTAGAAGTCTGTATGACCACTATGCACTCTCTGTGAACAACATGAGCTAGAACAACTATGAGTACTCTATGAGGTCTGTGAGATATTATTAGGATGAGCAATCTATGACCACTGTGAGCTCTCCATGACCACTGTGAGGTGTTACCACTATGAGTTCTCTAGGATCACTATGAGATATGACCAATGTGAGCTCTCTGTGACCAGTTTGAACTATCACTACTCTGAGCCCTCTATGAACATTATTAGCTATCTATGACCACAGTGAGGTATAACAACTGTGAGATCATTATGACTACTATGAGCTATGACCATTGTGATCTATCTATGATCACTATGACCTCTCTATGACCATTATAAGTTATCTCCACTGTGAGCTGTCTATGACCACACTGAGCTCTCCATAACTACTATGAGCTCTCCGTGACTACTGTAAGCTATGATCATTAGGAGCTCTCTGTGAGCACTGTGAGCTCTCTATCACCAGATATCTTAACCTCACTGTGAAATCCAAGTATCTCCCTGACCTCACAGACTTACTGATATCTCACAGAATCAATCCTGATATCAGGGCCTCAATGTGACCTTCCACCTTATCACAGACATCCTACCTAGCCTAACATGACACTGAAGCCTCACCACTGATCTCACATGCTCATTGAAACATGACAGCCTCTCTATGACACAACAGTATCGCTATTGACATCACAACCTCACTGTGATATCACAACTTCCCCAGTGACATCACAATCTAATAATGACATCACAGCGTCATTGTGACATCTCAGTCATACCATGCCATCAAAGCATCACTGTAACATAAAGTGTAAGTTCTGACATCATAAAATCACTGTGACATCACAGCCTCAGTTTGACACAATAAACACACTGTGACATTAGTGCCTCATCAGTGACAATACAGTTTCACCACTGATATGACTAGCTCACCCATATTTTATAGCCTTACCATTGACACTACTGATTCATTGTGACATCACAATCTCAGCATCCCCAGTTATATCACATCGTCAATGAGACATCTCACCCTCATTTTTCACATCAGTCTTACCTCTGAAAACACAGCCTAATCACTGATCTCACACCTGCACTATGACATTACTGCCTCCCTATGACATCACAGCCTCATTGTGACATCACAGCCTCATGGTGATATCACAGATGGACTGTGACTTCACAGCCTTACCACTGGTATCCTACCTAGTCTTACTAGGACACCACAGCCCATCACAATTAGCACAGGCTCAGTTATGTGACAACTGCAGCAGTGACATCATAACCTTTGACATCATAAACAGTAACATCACAGCCTCACATGTTACATCACTGCCACATTGTTGCATCAATCATCTCACTGTTATCGCAGCCTCATAGTGACCTCACAGTTTCACTGTGATGTCACAGTCTAACCTGTTACATCAGAGAGTCATGTGTTACATCATAGCCTCATGGTGAAATCAGCCTTGTAACTGACAATACATCTTTCTTTCACAATGATCTCACAGCCTTATTGTGACATGACAACCTCTCTGTGATGTTACAGCCTCATAGTGATATCACAAATTCACTGTGGCATTATAGCCTCATGTCTCACATCACAACCTCACTGTGACAACACAGTCTCAACTCTGACATCACAGCCTCACTGTGAAATAACAGGCTAGAGTCTGAAATCATAGGATCAGTGACATACAGACTTCCTGCCTAGACTTGCTATGTTACTACACCTCAACAGTGACATCACAGCCTTACTGTGGCATCTCAGCCTCACCTCTGAGGTTATAGCCTGTGACATGACAGCCTCACTATGACATCACAGGCTCACTTCTGAAATCATTGCCCAACTGTGACATAACAGCATGTACTGTGACATTATTGCTTCACTGTTTCATCACATCCTCACTATGTCATCACAGGCTCACATCTGAAATCATTGCCGAACTGTGACATCACATCATCGACTATGACATTGTAGTCTCACTGTTACACCACAGCCCCACTATGACATCACAGAGTCACCTCTGAAATCATAACATCAATGCAACATCACATACTCATAACTGATATCCTACCTAGCCTGACTATGGCACCACAGCCTCACCACTACCTCACAGACTCACTGAAACATGACAGCCTCCCTGTATTTGATAGCTAAGCCTGGGTATAAACTTGACTCACCAGGTATTAACTAAGATGGGCTGAGACCACCTCTGGAAGGATCAACTGAGACCCCTTTTTAGGACTGTACCTGCCTAGATCCTATCAGAACCTCCAAAGCTTTCCTAGGATGCTCGCAGGAGCCACCAAAGGGAACAGGTTCCTTATTGCATCTATTCTAAAAATCGCTCTTCCTTCCAGCCACTTGGTTTCTTCGACCCTCTTTCTTCCAGCCTACCAAGTTGTTGACTAGACTAAAGACTCTAGGAATTATCCAGCATTCAGCCATCACCCACTTGACTACTGAACTGAGCAGCTATCAGCAGCCATCATTGGACTACCTCGGCTACTGGCAGCCATTGTTGAACTACCTCAGCCACACTATAAGTTGATTCAATACATTCCCTATATTATATATATTCATTGTTTCTATTTTGCATCTCTAGAGAATCTGACCAATACGGATTGTGGTAACAGGAGTGATTCTAGATAAACAGAATTGTAAAAATGAATTTTGCTAGCAGATTTAGTAACATCTGGGTTAGCTCTCAAATACAATCAAAACACCCAGCTGCTAAAGCTTGCCCTGGCATTAAGGAGAAAGTTAGTTTGTGAACTGTTCTGAGCATTGGTGAAGATAGGTATGTTACAGTCCAGATTTAAGTCTTATGAGGAGTGAGGAGCTTGCTGATTCAATATATAAAATTTTGACAATATGAATAAAAATATGGAAAACAAGGAGGCTTGTTGGTTGCTATCTCTTGATAAAATACAAAATGAGATGGAAAACCTCAGACATAAAAATATCCAACTTAGAAAGCATGTAAACAATCTGGAGGCCTCTATGTGTGACCTAGAATCAACTCTGGAAAGGAAAGACTTTACTGGTGAATATGCCCAGCTCCAAATGTATATAAAGAACTTAGAAGTTTCTAAGTGTGCTCCAGAAGAGAATCTTCTCTACAATAGCAGTAGGGCTCAAATTGCAGAAAATCAAACCCAAACTCTGATTATTAGATTGGCTGAGTTAAAAAGTAAATTAAAATCCCAGCCTCGACACGTGTCAGCAGTTAAAGTAAAAGCGCTGATTGCCAAGAGTGGGATGCTGAAAAGTGGGATGTTGATGTGTGGGAAGACCAAAATGATGATGAGGATGAGGACATCGAACCCTCAAATTCTAATGCGTTTATTCTGCCTGTCTCCCCACCCTTAGCAGAGAATGAATCATTGCTTCTGGCCAGGGAACTCATTTCACAGCCAAAGAAGTATGGCAGTGGGCTCATGACCATTGAATTCATTGATTTTACCATGTTCCCCACTATCCTGAAGCAGCTGGCTTGATAGAACAGTGAAATGGCCTTTAAAAGGCACAATTACAGCATAAATTAGGTGGTAATAGAGTGGAGGGATGGGGAAGAATTCTCCAGAAGGCAGTATATGCCTTGAACCAGTGTCCAATGTATGGACTGTGTCTCCTATAACCAGTATTCACAGTTCCAGGAATCAAGGGGTGGAAACAGGAATAACTCCCCTTATTATCATCCCTAGTGTCCCATTAAGAAAATATTTGCTTCCTGTTCCCACTAGCCTGTATTCTATTGGCTTAGAAGATTTGGATCCAGAACAGGGAATGCTTCTGCCAGGAGACACAGCAACTATTCCTTTGAACTGGAAGCTAAGGCTTCCTTCTGGTTATTTTGGACTTCTGATGCACTTGAGCCAACAGACAAGGAAATTGTTAGATGTGATGACTGACCCAGACCACCAAGGGGGAAATTGGAATGGTTCTCCACAATGGTGCTAAGGAAGAATATATCTGGAATGTAGATCCACTAGGGTATCTCTTGGTATTACCATGTTCTGTGATTAAGGTCAATGGGAATTTACAGTAACTCAACACAGGAAAGACAGTAAATGGTCCAGATCCTCCAGGAATGAAGGTATGGGTAACCCCTCCAGGTAAAGAGCCAAGACCTATGGAAATGCTTGCTGAAGGTGGAGGAAATACAGAATGGATAGTAGAAGAAGGTAATTATAAATACCACCTAAGGCCACATAACAAGTTATAGAAACAAGGATTATAATTGCCATGAGTGCTCCTGGTCTAGACTGTCAAGAATAGATTTGTGCATGTGCACATACTTTAAGAAGGTTTATGTTATGTAATGTAACGTTAATCTATACTTATGTGATGAAATGTTGTAATCTATATTATGATATTGTGTTATGAGACACTAAAGACTAAGCATTTCTGAAGGGGCATTGTCATTAATCTTGTAAAAATAATGTGTGCAGTTGTATGTGGATAGCTATATTATGGTAGGCAGAATTAAGTATCTTACTATTTTTATTTAGCGATTTTTTAATGGCCTAAGGAAATGTGATTTGGTGTCAAGTAGACAAGGGGTGGAATTGTGATAGTTAAGCCTGGGTGTCAACTTGGCCACCTGGTATTAACTAAGATGGGCTGAGTCCACCTCTGGAAAGGATCAACTGAGACCACTTGATAGGATTGTATCCACCCTAGAGCATATCAAAACCTCCAAAGCTCTCATAGGATCCTCCCAGTACTGCATCATATAAAAAGAAGCCATCAAAAAGAACAGATGCCTTATTGCAGTTGTGCCAGGAATCACTCTTCCTTCTGGCCACCCGGTTTCTTCGACCCTCTAGCTTTCCAACCCACCCAGTTGTTGTTGTCTAGACTAAAGACTTTAGAAATTCTGCACCATTCAGCCATCACCCACTTAACTACCAAACTGAGCAACTAACGGCAGCCATCATTGGACTACCTCGGCTAATGACAGCCATCATTGGACAAACTCAGCCATATTGTAAGCCAACTCAATATATTCCATATATATATATATATATATATATATAATTTATTTATTTATTTATTTATTTATTTATTTATTTCATTGTGTTGATTCTCTAGAGGACCTGACTAATACACTGTGACACCACAGTGTCACTATTGATATCACAACCTCACTGTGATATCACAACTTCCACAGTGACATCACAACCTCACAGTAACATCACAGCCTCATGGTGACATCACAGTCATACTGTGCCATCGAAGCATCACTGTGACATAAAGCTTCACCTCTGACATCATAGTCTCACTGTGACATAGCTTCATTTTGACACAAAAACTTACTGTGACTTTAGGGCCTCACCAGTGACAATACAGCCTCAGCAATGACAGTCTTCCTGTGAAAGCAGAGTCACTATTGACATGACAGCCTCACTGTGCCAGCACAACCTCACTGTGACATTACAGCCTCACCACTGATATGATAGGCTCACTGTGATATCACAGTCTCACCAGTGACACCACAGCCTCACATGAGACATTAGCCTCACCATTGATATGTCAGAACACTGATATCAGTGCCACACCAGTGACAACACAGCGTTCAGCATCACAGTCGCACCAGTTTCACTGTCAAGTAGTAGGTTCACCACTGATGTCATAGCTTCATCAGTGAAATCATAGAATCACAATGACATCTTTCTCAAAACTGACATTCCAGCCTCATTATGACATCACACTTTCAACAGTGACATCATAGCCTCACTTTGACATCAGTCTCACCACTAATATTACAGTCTCACTGTGACATCCAAACTTCTCCAGAGATATCACTATGTCACTGTGTCATCATAGCCTCATTGTGACATCATAGCAATACCGTGTACTCACAGCCTCACTGTGACATCACAACCTGACATTGATATCACACCCTCACTGTGACATCACGAACTCCATGTGAGATCACTGGCTCACGGTATCACCACAGCCACACAGTGACATTGAAACCTCACAGTGGCATGACAGCCTCACCAGTGACATGCGAGACTCACTGTGACATCGTATACTCATCACTAACACCAGCCTTATTCTGACATCACAACCTAACTACAGAAACCACATCCTCACTGTGATGTCATAATCTCTCTCCACTGATATCACAGCCTTACTGAGGTATCACAGCATCACTGCTGACAACAAAGCCTCACTGTTACATCATAATCTCACTGTGGCATCACAGCCTCACCAGTTATATCACATCATCAATGAGACATCTCATCCTCCTCTCTCACATCAGTCTCACTTTTGAAATCACAACCTAACCACTGACCTCAGCTGCACTGTGATATCATAACCTCTTTGATGTGAAGGCAATTTTGGAGGTCTACACTGAAGCTTTAAATATTTTCTGTGACAGTCAATATATGGTATAGACCACTCATGTCTTCCCCTGGGCAACCTTTCTCCCCTCTATCAGGGAGACTCTAGAGGCACACCCAGACCTTTTCTTATTCACCAATTTACTCCCACTCTAACTTGCCTGGCCTATTGGTGGCTGGTAATGCCACTGTTGATTTTTATCTCCAAGTTCTTCCTTTGCAAGAGACCTAACAATCACATCACAGGCTTCACCTTAACCCTTCTTCTTTAGACTGGCTGCTTCCCCACATGTTCATTCAAGCTTGCAAATGTCTTTTCAGAGATTGCTCCAAATGCACTCCACTTTTGCTTTTAGGACCCTGACAGCTACAAAGTGTTTACTCCCGTTGCCTCAAGCCTAATGCCCTCTGGCAAATGGACATTACTCACATCCCTTCCTTTGGCAAATAAAAATATGTCCACATGATTATTGACACTTATTCCAAATTCATCTTTGCTCCCTCTGCCTCATCCAAAACTGTTTCTTAAGCCATCTCTACACTGCTGGCAGCCATGGCCTCTATGGTTATACTCTGGGCCATTAAAACTGATAATGGCACTGCTTTTACCAGTAATAGTCATTTTTACTACTTTTGCACTTCCTGGTACATTATACATACCACCGTTATCCTTCATAACTCCCAGGAGCAAGCTATCATGGAGCACTCCAATCGCACACTCAAAGATTTAATAAAAAAGAAGGAACAAAAAGAGATAGCCATTTTGTTGTCCTAATAAAGGGACTTCTGATCCATAACTTTCTTACATTTAATTCAGATGGGGCATCCCTTGCAATCCTACATTGGGGACTAGTGCTGTGGAAGGACATCAGACTGAGATAACCAAAGACATGGTGAGCACATCTCATCACTTGGGGAGACATGAAATATCTCATGCATCAGGCACAGGAAATGACTGCTGAGCCCAATTCGTGTGCCTCAACCTTAATTTTACTTATGTGTGCCATTTTACTGTCAACTCGCAGGTGCATGCAGAGAATTTTAGGGCCATTATACCACATCCTGCCCTCCCCCTCCGAGTGGCCCAGAATAGTGTTGTTTCCCCAGAAGTATTTTCCTTAGACATAGACTTAGAATGCCCTCAATTAACAAGGTCTCTGATCAATAATGGGACCTGGGGACACCCCATGCTTTACATTTACTGAAAATTTTCCCACCACTTATACCCTTATATTGCCCTCCAATAAGTAAGTGTTGGCAACTTTGCAGATGGACCAATGGAAGCACTGCTGCCCTCCATAGTGATGGTCATCATCACTACCACTTCACCCCCTAGAGATGGGATGGCCTCAGGAGAGTCCCTGGCCTTAAACTTATTTGAACAGCTAATGTATCCCAAGTCCTTTGGACAGCAGCTAATTAACTAACTTACTTCCTGGTTTTCCCTCCCAAAACTTTTGCTGTGGGTCAGTGCAAGTGCCATTTTTTCTAATAATGTTACTGCTCCTACACTGCATGCTGGCCTACATTAGCAAAAGACAATCCACCCAAATTTTGTCCATCCAGGTTATGACTGCCTTTATTAAAGAGAAAGGGGGAGATGTAGGTGAGCCCAGAGTTGAGATTTAGATAGCTGCTGTGGCCAATGCTTTCCAGGACATCTTATAGCTGCCCGGGTACATGCCAAGAAAACATACTTCTTGGTGAGTCACCTGCGCCTTCAACCTGCTGCCCAGTGCCTCTACGCAATTGCCCCATATCTAAGTGTCTAAGAATGATAGTCAGAAATTGTGGTCTGCAAACAATCTCAATGTTCATATGCAGGCACAAAAGACACAGGATAGCAAAGACAATCCTGAATAACAAAAACACTGCTGGAGTTATCACCATACCAAACCTTAGCCTGTACTACAAATCCATAGTTATAAAAACAGCCTGGTAGTGGATCCAAAATAGATACACAGATCAATGGATAAGATTGAAGACTCAGATACAAGCCCACACAATTACAGCCATTTGATCTGTGATACAGGGGCCCAAAAATCAAATGGAAAAGAATAGCATCTTCAACAAATGGTGCTGGAATAACTGGATATCCACATGCAGAAGATTAAAACTGGACCCGTACTTGTCACCATGTACAAGACTTAATTCCAAATGTATCAAGGACCTCAATATAAGGACAGAGACTATAAAAACCTTAGTTGAAAGGGTAGGGAACTCCCTAGAGCTGATTGAACTAGGCCAACAGTTCCTAATCAGAAATCCAATAGCACAGTCACTACAACCAACACTCAGCATATGGGATCATGTGAAATTAAAGAGCTTCTGTTCAGATAAAGAGATTGTAACTTGAGCACAAAGGCAACCCACAGAATGGGAGAAAATCTCCACTAACCACATATCTGACAGAGGTCTATTATCCAGAGTGCACAAAGAACTTTGAAAACTGAAAACCAAGGAAATAATTGGACCAATTAAAAAAATGGGCCTTGGGGCCTGGAGAGGTGGCTCAGGGGTTAAGCCCCCGCCTTTCAGGTGGAAGGTCCTGAGTTCGAATCCCAGATCCCACGTGTAGACGCCAGGTGGAAGTAGGGGCGGCCTGTGCTTCTGGTCCTCGTAGGGTGGAGCCTATGAATCCTGGGGCAGAAGGAGGTGGAGGCATCCACGGTGGTTCGCGAATTCATCCGTGGTTCTACATATACACAGACACACACACATGCACGCGCACATACACACGCACATGTGCACAGTTGAATAAATAATAATAATAAAAAAATAAAAAAATAAAAAAATGGGCCTTGGAACTTAAAAGAAACTTTACCAGGGACGAAATTAAAATGTATAACAATTATCTTAAAAAATGCTCCACATCCTTAGTCATCAGGGAAATGCAAATCAAAACCTCACTGAGATATCATCCCACCCCAGTCAGGATGGCAAAAATCCACAATACAAACAATACCAAATGCTGAGGGGATGTGGAGAGAGGGGAACTCTCCTACATTGCTGGTGTGAATGCAGGCTCATACAACCACTCAGGCGAGCCATCTGGCGATACTTAAAGAAGTTAAAGATTGAAATGCCATATGACCCAGCTATTCCATCTTTGGGAATAACCCCCATACAGCAAAAATTCATCTCGATAGCGCAAGCATGACAATGTTCATAACAGCACTGTTTACAATAGCAAAGTCATGGAATCAACCCAAATGTCCAACAATTGATGAGTGCATAAGAAGGAAAATGTGGTACATTTATACAATGGAATACTACTTAGCCATCAAAAATGATGAATTAATGCAATTTGCTGGGAAATGGATGGAATTAGAAACAATTATATTGAGTGAAGTATCCCAAACACAGAAATTTAAGTGCCATATTTACTCCCTAATAGGTGGATCCTAGTACCAAACCCACTTAGAGACACACTCAAAGATAAATCTCTGTAATGCCTACAGTAATTGTAAAGATTATAAACAGGAGGGATGGGGAAAGAGAGCCCTGCCAGAAACAAGGAGAGAGGGGATCATGCTACAGCAGAGATGATAGGCCACCATCAAGGACTGCAAGTAAGAAATGAGAATTCTGATTAAGCTCACAGATTGTCTTTCCTGGTCACTTGCAACTGATGGGGAATGATCTTACCAGAAAGGGAGGGCATACAGTCTGGCAGATAGAAGGTAACCATTTTGCAATGGGAGACTGACCCACCCCTTACCCCAGTTTCCTACTCTTATTCCATCTATCTTTGAATCTATTCTTATAATAAGACTCTATTTTAACAGCTTTTTATCTCTGACTAGGGGGTGACATCCAATACCTGTGGGATGGAGCCAAGGGCATTGCAGGAGCAGTAAAACTGAAAAAAAATCAACAAATCATAATTCAGAACATCTATATCATTTGGAATCAGGTCTGTCTAATCTCTCCCCATCCTGAAGCGCAGGGAAATTTATGGAAGAGGGGGCAGTAAGATTGTAAGAGTACAAGGATGAGAGCAGTCATGATATGTAAGATACTCAACATAAGTTAGGGCTGAAGCAATTACAATAGGACTCTGCATGATCTGCACAATGACCAACATATCATTGACCCCGCAAAGTCTAGCAATGCACTAGGATCCTTAGAAGCAAGGGATTAACAGTCTCAATAGTGTTTCTATATTTAAGGGGAACACAAAAAAGAGTTCTAGGAAATGCCACTGAGTACTTGCACCTCATCAGAGAGGAGGACCCAGAGGAATGTTTGATATACACATTAAAGGATGCTTCAGAAATGAGGGAAGGGAGCACTGGGAGAAAGGGAGGGGGAAAGGAAGGGGAAAATGGGGGAGGGGTGGAGCGAGGGAGGGGACAGGGGTACCTATTATCTTTACATGAGAAGAAAAATAAATAAAAAAATGACAAAAAAAGAACTTGTGGTCTGGTTGCCCCCTGAAAGAAATCCTGCATAGATGACTCTCTTTCTATTGGTGCATGAATGTAATGTGGACATGGAAGCAGCCAGATTGCCCAGACCCACCTACATGAGTCTTTGTTCCTGCACAATAAATTGGACATCTTTTTTCCCCTATGTGGTGTCTCCAGTGCCTATTTCTTGTTGGTACCATCTTTCTCACCACTATCATGTCCTGTGAATATTCCCAGGCTGTGCTGCCACACCCGACAGCTGCTCTGGTAGTTCTTGCTCCTGTGTGAGCCACTACAACAGAAATTGTGGTAAGGAAAATGATACAAAGAATCAACCAATCAAAAAGCTGGTTCCTTGAAAAAAAATCAACAAGATTGATACACCCCTAGCAAAATTAAACAAAGCCAAGAAAGAAAACAAAAATTAACAAAATTAGAAAGGAAAATGGAGTTATCACAACTGATACCCAAGAAATTCAGAAAATTACAAGGTCATATTTCAAAAACTTATCCTACATGAAGTTTAATAACACAAAAGAAATGGATGCAATCTTGAGTAAACACAATTTATGTAAATTGAATCAGGAAGTTTTTAATGAAATAGTCTTATAAGAGATAAGGACATTGATGAAATATTCATGAATCTTCCGACCAAAAATAGTCCTAAAGTAGATATATTAAGCACAGAATTCTACCACACATTTAAAAAACAAATAACACCAATACTCCTAAAACTGTTCCATAAAATAGCTGAGGAAAGAACACTTGCAAGTTTCTTTTTTTATTCATTTATTCAATTTTGTGTATGTGCGTGTGTCTGTGCGTGTGTGTGTGTGTGTGTGTGTGTGTGTGGTGTGTAACCACGGGCGAATTCGGGAACCACCATGGACCGCCTCCACCTGCACCAGGATTCACAGGCTCTGCCCTACCAAGACCGGAAACGCAGGCTGCCCCTGCTTCTGCCTGGAGTCTATATGTGGGGTCTAGGATCGAAACTTGGGACCTTCCATCTGAAAGGCAGAGGCTTAACCCCTGAGCCACCTCTCCAACCCCCATTTGCAAATTTCTATAGGAAGCTAATATACTAATCCCAAGACCTAATAAAGGTATACTTAAAAAAGAAAACTATAGGCCAATATCTTTGAGGAACACAAAAGTAAAGATCCTTAACAAAAATCTTAGCAAATCTGAATCAAAAACACATGCAAAATTTCATTTAGTGTGATCATGTAGGTCTTATTACAGGCACAGAAGTTTAGTTCAATGTGGGAAATCACTAAATGTAATCCACCTTATAAACCAAAGTCCAAGAATACATGTTACTCTTAACAGATGTCGATAAATCACTTGACAAGATCCAATATCCTGCTTTCTCACCATTCCAGGGGTAAGGCCTCTAGACCACACCACAGGCCTCAGGTCACCACTCTTCTCAGCTTGTCTCACCAGCCAGCCAGATCTGGTGCAGTGAAAGGCCTCTATGCCATACACCAGGGCCAGGCGATTTTTGAAACAACTTGCACTGCCCTTTCCACATGGATGCGGTCCAGGGAGGACCCCTTGCTCCTCTGAATTCAACAGAGTCCAAAGAAAACAAAAGAAAAGCTCTTGGGAACAAATGGCATACATCTGAAATCCTCTAACATCATCCTGTCACGAGAGAGATTCTTTACATCCAGGTCAAAGATAAGTAACTCCTTTTTACCATCTTGTTCCTTCCAATTATTAGTCATTGTATTTTAACTTTTCCATATAGTCACTCCAAAACATGTACAACTTCAGTGACTATACCATTCATCCTCACATATCACCAAGATACTTAACCAAGAAAGTGCATTACCATATTAATCTTCACTCACTGTTTACTAAACCTGACTTAATTGATGTACTAACAGTCTAATAGCCACATCTAGGAAATAACACCAATTCCAGACAAGCATACCCAACTCCAAGACAAACACTAGTAATAACTGCTTAAGAGTAGTAATACCAACTAATTCAGTTCAGTCAAAAACACACAGAAACTAAAAGGTCTTAAGAGATAAAACAACAATGCCCTGGTCACAACACAAATTCATGAGAAACAAAAACAAAGAAAACTATCTACAACTGAAAGAATTAACCCCATAATGACAGAATCTAAACAGAACAAACTCACAGAAAATAGCCAATAAAGCTATACCCAAGAGAATGATTTTCAAAGCCTGATCTTTACCATGATCAATAAATGAAAGAGGAAATGTGGGAGGAGTAAAATTACTGCATCAACTACTTTGTACAGGAAAACAACAGGCACTTGGAGGAAATGAGGACAACATTTGAAGGAAGACAAATTGACATAGAGCACTTAAAACAATCTCAAGCAGAGATTTATCCTTGAGTGTCTCTAGTGGGTTTGGTACTAGAAGCCACCTAATTGCAAGGATTATGAACAGGAGGGATGGGGCCATACCAGAAATAAGGAAAGAGGGGACCATGTTATAGCAGAGAAAATATGCCACCATCAAGGACTACAAGTAATAATGAGACATCTAGATAAGTTCACAGACTTTCCTTCCTGACCATTTAAACTGATGGGGTATGATCTCACCAGAAGGGGAGGGTATATAGTCTGGCAGATAGAAAGTAACCATTTTGCAAATGGGAGACTAAACCCCCCTCACGGCAGTCTCCTACTTTTATTCCCTTTGCCTTTGAATATATTCTTATAATAAGACTCTAATTTAACAGCTTTTTTATCTCTGGCCTGAGGGAGTTCCCTACCCTTTCAACTAAGGATTTATGGTCTCTGGCCTTATATTGAGGTCCTTGATCCATTTGGAATTAATTCTTATACATGGTGACAAGTATGGGTCCAGTTTTAATCTTCATGTACATATCCAATTTTGCTAGCACTATTTCCTGAAGATGCTGTTCTTTTTCCATTGGGTTTTTTGGCCCCTTTGTCAAAGATCAAATGGCTGTAGTTGTGTGGGCTTGTATCTTGGTCTTCACCTCTTATCCATTGATCTGTGTGTCTATTTTTGGAGGCAGTAAAAGGCTGTTGTTACAACTATGGATTTGTAGTATAGAGTAAGGATTGGTATGGTAATACCTCACAGTATTTTTGTTACTGAGGATTGTTTTTGCTGTCTTGGGTATTTTTTCCCTCCATATGAATTTTGAGATTATTTGATCAACTTCTTTAAAGAATTGTTTTGGGATTTTTGTTGGTATAGCATTGAATC
Source organism: Typhlomys cinereus (assembly GCA_023101885.1). Classification (NCBI taxonomy): domain Eukaryota; kingdom Metazoa; phylum Chordata; class Mammalia; order Rodentia; family Platacanthomyidae; genus Typhlomys; species Typhlomys cinereus. The sequence goes on from JALPQD010000058.1 coordinate 7,909,674, forward strand.
TGTATATTGCCTTTGGCAGGATTGTCATTTTTATGATGTTAATTCTGCCAATACAGGAACATGGGAGGTCTTTTCACCTTCTGGTGTCTTTTGCAATTTCTTTCCTTAGGGTTTTAAAGTTTTCATTGTAGAGATCTCTTGCTTCCTTGGTTAGGTTTATGCCAAGGTATTTCATTTTTTAGAGGCTATAGTAAATGGGATTGTTTCTCTCAGAGCTTTTTTCACTTCTTTCATTCTGGGTATATTGGAACACCACCGATTTTGAACATTTATTTTGTATCCTGCCACCCTGCTGATCTTCTGTATTAGTTCTAGGAGTTTCCTGGTGGAGTTTTTGGTATCACTCAGTTATAAGATCATGTCATCTGCAAACAGAGATAACTTGACTTCTTCCTTGCCAATTTGAATCCCTTTTATGTCACTTTCTTGTCTTATAGCCTCAGCTAAGACTTCATGTGCAATATTAAACAGAAGTGGTGAGAGTGGACAGCCTTGTCTAGTTCCTGATTGAAGTGGGAATGCTTCAAGTTTTTCCTCATTGAGTATAATCCTTGCTGTGTGCTTGTTGTATACCACTTTTATTATATTGATAACGGTTCCTTCCTTCCAACCTTCTCTAGGGTTTTGATCATTAAAGGCTGTTGGATTTTGTCAAAAGCTTTTTCTGCATCTTGTTTTGGATTTTAGACTTGTTTATATGGTGAATTATATTTATTGATTTGCGTATGTTGAACCAACCTTGTGTGCCTGGGATAAAGTCTAATTGATCACCATGAACAATCTTTTTGATCTGTTTTTGAATCTAATTTGCTAAGACTTTGTTGAGAATTTTTGCATCTGTGTTCATCAGACAGATTGGCCTATAGTTTTTTTATGTGTATCTTTATTGGGTGTAGGGGTTAAGATGATATTAGCTTCATAGGATGAATTTGGTACTGTTCCTTCCTTTGCTATTTGATGGAAAAGTTTAAGGAGTATTGGTGTTATTAGCTCCTTAAATGTCTGGTAGAACTCTATGCTGAATCCTTGTCCAGGACATTTTTTGGTGGGAAGATTCGAGATTACTTCATCTATTTCTTCATATGTTATAGGACTATTTAAATAATTCACAACTTTCTGATTCAATTTAGGTAAGCGTGTTTACTTAGGAATCTGTCCATTTCTTTCATGTTGTCAAATTTCACAGAGTATAAGCTTTTGAAAAATGACATTATAATTCTCTGGATTTCTTGGGTATACAAAGTGATAACTCCATTTTCATTTCTAATTTTGTTAATTTGGGTTTTATCTCTTTTCTTTTGGTTAATTTAGCTAGGGTTGTATCAATCTTATTGATTTTTTCTTCTTCTTCTTATTATTATTATTTATTCAACTGTGTGCATATGCGTGTGTATGTGCGCACGCGTGTGTCTATGTGTGTGTGTGTCTGTGTATGTGTAGAACCACGGACGAATTCGCGAACCACCATGGACGCCTCCACCTCCTTCTGCCCCGGGATTCACAGGCTCCACCCTATCAGGACCAGAAGCACAGACCTCCCCCACTTCTGCCTGGCGTCTATACGTGGGATCTGGGATCCGAACTCAGGACCTTCCGCCTGCAAGGCGGAGGCTTAACCCCTGAGCCACCTCTCCAGCCCCCTTATTGATTTTTTCTAAAAGCCAGCTTTTTGACTGGTTGATTTTCTGTATAATTTTCCTAATCTCAATTTCAGATGTTTCTCCCCTTATCATTATTGTTCACTTTCAGGAAATCTTAAATTTCCTTTTTAATTTCTTCCTGAATCAAATTCTTATTCAGCATCATAGTGTTAAGTTTCCAGGAATTATTTTACTTTCTGTTGTTTGTTGTATTGTGGATGTCAAGCTTTAGACCATGTTGGTCTGATAGGGCACTGGCTAGAATTTCAACTTTCCTGTATATGTGGAGATTCGTTTTGTGGCCCAATATGTGATCTATTTTGGAAAAAGTTCCATGTACTGTGTGAAAGAAAAGTTTGATAGAGTTCCGTACGGTCCATTTCTTTAAAGGTTTGATTAAGTTCCAAACGGTCTCTGTTAAGTTTTTGACCTGTTGATCTATGCCATGTTGAGAGAGCAGTGTTGAAATCCCCAATTATTTTCATTTTGGTGTTGATTTCTCACTTTAGACTTAGGTTTGCTTAATGAATGTGTGTGTGGGGGGGTATTTTGGGTGCATATATGTTCAATATTGTGATGTTTTCCTGTGACAAAAATGTAGTGTCCATTTGTGTCTCTTATGATTTTTTTGGTTTGAAGTCCCATTTTTCTGATAGCATGATGGCTACCCTTGCCTGTTTCCTGGTTCCATTAGCTTGCAGAATTTTGGGCCAGCCTCACCAGAAAGGGAGGGCATACAGTCTGGCAGATAGAAGTTAACCATCCTGCCAATGGTTTCCTACTGTTATTCCATCTACCTTTGAGTTTACTCTTGTAATGGACTCTGTTTTAAGAGCCTTTTATCTCTGGCCGGGGGGGGGGGGGTGACATCCAATATCCATCAGTATGGAGCCAAAGGCATTGCAGGAGCAGCAAAACTGAAAAAAAAATCAACAAACCATAATTCAGAAAATCAGAGACTCTACATGAACCACTTGGAACCAGGTCAGTGTAATCTTTCCCCATCCTGAAGCTCAGGGAAATTTGTAGAAGGGGGGCAGTAAGATTGTAAAACCCTAAAGATGGGGAGGAGCAATGATATGCAAGATACTCCACACAAGTTAGGGCCAAAGCAATCATAAGAGGATTTCGCATGACCTGTGCAATGATCAACATATCAATGAACCTCCAAAGTCTAGCATGGATCACAGGCACTAGGATCTTAGAGGCAAGGGCTTAACAGCCACAATAGTGTTCCTATACTAAAGGGGAACACACACACACAAAAGCCCTAGGCAATGCCACTGAGTCATGCCACCTCATCAGAGAAGAGGACCAGAGGAATTTGATATACACATTAAAGGATGCTTCAGGGATGGGGGAGGAGGCACTGGGAGATAGGGAGGAAGGGCAGAAAGGAAGGGGAAAAGAGGGGAGGGAGCAAGGGGGTCCAAGGAGGGTTGTAGGGAGGGAGGGAACCAGTGTACCTATTAAGTTTGTATGAGCAGAAATAAATAAAAAAAAGGAATTTGGAACAAAACAGAAAAAAATTTTAACCTCTTGATAGTGTCATCAGCCTTTTGGACAGAGATTAGACTCTCCTTTCTATGAAGGTCTCTGCAAAATGGGTAATCTAATGAAGAATGGGAAATCATAGCTGTAGTGTCAGAAATTGTTGTCTCAGTAGACTATGTAGAAGGACTATGAAGATAATAGCAGTCTAGGGGCTTATAATTCTATTGGCCAGAAAGCAGCAGGGATGAAATTTCTGTTCCCTGCTGTTTTTCATGAATCTGTATCTCTTTGAGATTCATAATGTTACTGAGCAAACTAGAGATGTTAGGTTTAGTCTGGTTAGATATTCAGAAGATGTATGAACTGTACTTTTTCACCTTAACTGACATTGCAGAAATATCATCTTCAACTCAGAAATATTGCAAATTTGCACAAGATTCTGGTAACATATATCTACTCCCAGGCTGATATCATTGGCCAGATCTTCTTTTAGTTGTTTCGGGTGTCCCACCTCTAGAATGACACCCTCATGGTCATGGACACTTCTTTCTGTGTCTAGAAAAGAAAAGATCAAAGCTTTACCACCATGCATCAGGAAGGAATCTTGTTGCCCTATATTCTTTCACAGACCATGATTTAGGAAAATTTGAGTTCTTTCTCCTTTCTGGTATCTTCTGTAATTCATTTTTTTCAGTGTTAGATGTTTCTATGTACACATACCTCCCATTTTTGATTAGATTCAAATCAAAAAATTTCATTTAAGTTAGATTTCTGGCAAAGGGACATTTATCACACTGTATTTCCATTGGTGGCATACAGAATACATGCTGAATTTTCAAAATTAGTTTTTTTTTCTATTGCCATTGTACAAAACCCCTTAGTAATTCCAATATTTACCTCATCAATCTTAAAGTTCTTTCAGGGATAGAAACTCATCAATCTTAAAGTTCTTTCAGGGATAGAAACTTGTCATTTGCCAAGTGGGGTAGGAGTATTTCTTTCTTTCCTTTTTTATCAAATTTATCTCCTTCCCTTGCTTTCACTATAGTTGAATTTAAATTATGGGATTAAATGTCATAGTTCAGAGTGGACTGCTTTCTTTCTTTGCCAAACCAAGTGTCCTATTTGACCTGGTTTGTTGCTGAGGCAACCTTTCAATTTAATATTGAATAAAATTTTCACCATCTTTTGAGGAATATGTCCCTCTACTGTTTACTACAAAAAATCTGCCTTTAGTTTTTAGGAAGTTTTAATTACGTGTAAGTTTATCTTTTTGTCTTAAAGCTCACAAATGCTACCTTTTCCCATTATATGAATTATTTTATATTTTTTGCCTTGGCTTTTTCTCACTACACGTTACATTTGCTGGGATATGCTGATTATACATTGATGTAAGCTCTTTACCTTTGATATAAAAATTTTCTTTCATCGCCATTTGATTTACATGAGTTTTTTGTGTCTGTGATGATCTTTCTCATAACTTTCAAGTGTGTACACATTTGTCTTCACCATGGGACCACAAAATTGTATTATCTCCTTATATTTTTTCTACCTTTTTCATCCTTTCTGTAAACCAGGTTATTTTAGGAATCTTGTTTTCTGCTCAGAGCATCCTATCACCATTGCTTCACTTATTTTTTGTGGAACATTATGTTTGGTTTTTTATTTTGTGAACCTTGGATTTAAGATTAAGTTGAAATTTGGCAGGAGATTTTTTCAATTCTATTTTGCTTTTATTAATTGGCTCTACCATCTAATGTAGGTATCTATTGTTTCCCTATGCATATTTGCTAAAGTCCTATGGTTGTAATGTTAATACTGAAAAAATCACTTGTTACTCTCATAAATTTGAAAAAAAATGTGCCTTCTGGGTATTTCTTTCTTCTCCCCTTCTATCTTTCTATTCTTATTCTATTTTTCCCATCATATTATTCTGGCTGTGAAACACACCTTAGTTTTCTTTCATTTATTTTTGCTTTCTTAATCTTTAATTTTTCCCTTCTCTATTCTTAATTTTTTAATTTCTTACCTTTTTCTGACAGACTTCTAAATGTTTCTTGCCTTGCCTGTTTTAACTATCTATGCACATTGAAAAACAAGTAATGTAATTAATGTGAAATAAAGTGATATAAAAATGGTCCCCCTACCCTTTCAAAATGGTCTCACTAGTCTTTGTAATTAGGCACCAAACCTGGGCTTCTAGTCTTCAATATCTACCACCCTCATTCAAATAAACTTATGTTGTACATATTTCATTAATCCTTAGCCACTCATTAAAGAGTCAGAAATAAAGTGTGAACCAGTAAGCAGTGTATAAAACTAAAAAGCCTAGGACTGTCACCATTTTAACACAGGTCAACATTCTCAGCTCCTTGCATTCTGAAGCAATTAAAAACCCAATAAAATGTGCTTGCACACAAGATACAAATAGAGTCATCTCAAGTAGCATAGCCCAACTTCTAAAAATGTCCAAGTCTACCATTTCCCATTAAATAAATATTCTAGTCATCTATTCTCTCTTCTGAAAGAATAATGTAAACTTAATGTAAACTTCAGCTAATAGTCCTCTAGACCAATATTAAACCTATCATGTGATGTAATTCCATTAACTCTATCACCAGCAAACCACTATTTTGAAGCACTCATACCCTCACTGGGACATGGGGCCTAAACTGTCTACATGGCACTTACAAGCATCACAAGCACTCAGAAAAGACACTAAACACCAGAAACAAGATATAAACATCTCACAAAAAGCCTAGAAAGCATAACACACACCCAGGAATAATGCATATTGCAGTAAACGTAGACACCATTATAATAAAGAGATCAGTCAGAAAACAAGTGAATAATTAGGAAAATTTTTTCAGAGTATGATTGTTTCACATTGAGGAATAGCAGAAGAATTGTGAAATAGAACAATATCTTCCTAAACAAATATGCTCAAGAACATCTCATACCAACATTCACCTTAACTTTAAAATCAAGGTTTACATATTAAAATCTAAAAAGAATGCCTCACAAGAAAAAGTAAGGAATAAAGGTGGTCGAATACTCAGAACAAAAGACAAGATTGCTGAGAAAACTTGGTTCAATGAGAAGATGAGAAAATTTGAAAAACTATAAAAGGGTCATTTCTGCACTGGATCTGGACCATGGTGGATTCCCTGCTTCTCAGATTTGGCTCTTAGGCCATGTCACAAATGCCAGGACATCTGCATACCCCACTAATAGCCACCTGCCTTTCTGGTCCTGGGGAAGGACTCTAGGCAACATCTTAAGGCCCAGGTCAATTTGCACATACCAGGCTTCCTCTGAAACCACCAGGGTAGACTCCCAACTCCCTAGGTAGGCCTTCAATCCATGAGCCAGGCTCCATGTCATTTAACAATTACACTCTCTCTACTCTTCCTTTCTGCCCTGGACACCAGAGCCAATCAGTCTCCCTGTTAATCAAGGAGGGTCCAGTAGAAGCCCAAATAAATGGATTGGAGACCAACAACATTCATCTGAGGTCTTCTAAAGTCATCCACTCACACAGGAGAGAATCTTTACATCCAGACTCTATTCACCATTTAGCTCTCTCAATTATTAATCACTTCAAGTTATCATTTCCATATAGCCACCCCAAAACCTATATAACTCCAGGGAATATACCATCATCCGAACATGTCACCAATAAAGTAAACCTACAAAGTGGACTACCATATTATTCTGGAAATGAAACCCACCTTAGATGATGTTGTAACAGTCCAGTAGTCTCAACTAGGAAATAACACCAACACCAGACTAGCATACCCCATTCCAAACAAACACAAGCAACAACTGCTAAAGTGTATTAATACTGTATAATGTAATTCAGCCAAATATACACAAAAACAAAAAGAAGGACATAAGAGGTAAAAGAAAATGATCAGGTCACAGCGCAAATCCATAGCAAACAAATACCAAGACAGCAACTTGCCTACCGAAATAATCAGCCCCATAATTATGGAATACAAGCAGAACAAGCTCACAGAAAATAACCAAGAAAATCATACACAAGATAATAATTTTCAAAGCCTGATCATTACTATGATCAAAATAATCAAAGCAGTTTTTAAAGCCAAAAAATATTTGAAAGGAATATTCAAGAATTATGACACCTTAAAGAAGCTTAACGTGCATGTTAAGCACAGGAACCCAAACAATATCATATCTGAGGAAGTTTTTCAAATTATTATAAAGGAAAACTTCTCACATCTAAAGAAAGAGAGGCCCATCCAAATACAAGAGGCATTCCACAATCCAAATGGATATGACCAAAATAGAAATTTGCCACAGCAAATAATAGTCAAAACAATACACATACAGGATGAACAGAATGTGCTGAGGAATTCAAGAGAAAAAACTCACTTTCTAATGTAGACCTGTTAAATCAACAAATGATTTTCAATGGCAACAATAAAAGAAAGATCTTAAAGAGACTTTAAAATACTGAAGGAGCACAAATGTAAACCCAGCAAAAATATCTGTCATGAGGAGGGTGAAAGAAAAATTTTGACATATAAAGATAATTGAAGTCTTACATGACCACCAAGCCAGGCTTGGTGCTAGAAAAATGCTAGAAGAAATATTTAAGCTTGCAGAACAAAAAACAAGCATATCGAGGAGGACAGAAGGGAAGTATAACACCACCATAACCTTCAAGCTAAATAACACACTTAGAAAACCACTAATCATAAAAAATGAATGGAATTAAAAGTAATTTCTCCATTAAATATTACATGTCAATGGAATTAACTCACCTATCAAAAGACATGTCACAAACACATCCATCTGCTGGCATCAGGAAATATCTCACCACAAAAGGTAAAAGTCAAAAATTCTTCAAACTAATGGAACCAGGAAACAAGCATGGTTAGCAATAATCCTATCTGACAAATGGGGCTTCACATCAAAGAAAATCATAAGAAAGATCTATACGAGAAAGATGAAATTGTAGCCTACTCTGTCAGACCATGTTCCAAAACAACCATAATAGAAAATCTAATAACTCTTGGAAACTAAACACTATGATGGTAAATGAGAAGTCAGTTCAAAAAGAAATTCAAAAAGGAGTTTAAAGATTTCCCAGAAGTGCATGAAGATGAAAATAACAACATATGCTCTCTTCTGGAAATTTCTCTGAACTTTAGAATGAGGAGAGATTAGGCTGGCCTGGTTCCAGGTGGGTGAAGCCCCAAAGTGTAGCATGGATCACAGACACTACGATCCTTAGAGGCAAGGGATTAACAGCCACAATAGTGTTCCTATACTAAAGGGGAACACATACACAAAAAGAGCTTTAGGCAATGCCACTGAGTCCTTACTCCTCATCAGAAAGGAGGACCCAGAAGGAAGTTTGACATGTACACTAAAGGATGCTCCAGGAATGAGGGGGGAGAGGGCAATTGGAGAAAGGGAGGGAGGGGCAAAGGAAAGGGAAAAGGTGTGGAGGGAAAAGGTGGGGAGGGAAAAGATGGGGAGGGAGCAAGGGGATCCAGGAAAGGGTGGAGGGAGGGAGGGGAATGGGGTACTTATCAACTTTGTATGAATAGAAGAAATAAAAATAAAATTAAAAAAATAAAAAAGAACAACATGAAAATCTCAGGGACATAATGAAAGCTGTCTTAAAAGGTAAGTTTATAGCTCTAATGCCTATATAAAAATGCAAATATCACAAGTAAATAACTTAAAATGTAGCTTAAAGTCTTTGAGACATAAGAGCATACCAATCACAAAATCAATAGACTTGCAGGCAAGCTGACTCCATAGTCCATGGTGTTACAGCTTTGATCTCTTCTTTTGTCACATCAAAGCTTCACCGTAGGCATCACAGAGTCACTGTCACATAATAGGAACACCACTGACATCTTAGCCTCACCGGTGATATCTCAACCTCAGTATGACATCAATCTTGCCACTGACATCACAGAATCACTGTGACATCACACCCACAACTCTGACATTACAGCCTTACTGTGATGTCACAGTCTCACCAGTGATATCACAGGCTTACTGTGACTTTTCAGTGACACCTCTGATATTATACCCTTACTCTGACATCAAATCCTCACTTTGAAGGCTGAGCCACACCTCTGACATCGTAGCCTCACTGTGATGTTACAGCCTGACATTGTCATAACAGCCACAATGTGATATCACACCCTCCACATTGACATCACATTGTAGCCTTAATTCTGACATCAAAGCCTCACTGTGACATAAAAAACTTACTGTGAGGTCAGCTTTGCAACAAACACAACAACCTCACCAGTGACATTAGAGTCTCAATGTTGACATCACAACCTGACTGTAAAATCAGTCTGATGTTGACATCTCTGACTCAATGTGACATCATACCTTCACCACTGACATCACAACCTCATTGTGACAACATAGCCTCACTGTCACATCACAGCTTCACCTCTGGCATCACAACATAGCCTCACTGTCACATCACAGCATTACCAGTGACAACACAGCCTCAATGTCACATGGCGTCTCACCTCTAACATCACATCACAGCCTCACTGTGTGAGACCAGAGCCTCAACACTGACATCCTCACTGTCAATCAAAGCCTCATACCTTCCCCACTGACATCACAGCCTCACTGTGACATCACAACATCTCCAATGACAATACAGCCTTAATGGCACATTGCAGCCTGACTTCTGACATAACATCACAGCCTCACTATAAAAGCACAACCTCATCAGTGATATCCTAACCTCTCTGTAAAATCACAACATCACTACTGACATCACAGCCCGAGTGTCATCTCATAGAATCACCACTATCACAAGAGCCTCACTGTGTCATCACAGCCTTACTGTGATATCAAAGCCTCCACAATATCATCACAGCATCACTGTGACATCATAGTATCACCAATGACAACATAGCTTTACTCTCACATCACTACCTCATCTCTGACATCACAACACAGCCTCACGGTGATGGCACAACCTCTCCACTTATATCCTAATCTGACTAAAAATCACAGCATCACCACTGACATCAGATCCTCACTGTGTCATCAAAGTCTCACTGTGACATCACAGCCTCCACATTGACGTTACAGCATCACTGTGACATCACAGCATCACCAGTGACAACATAACCTCACTGTCACATCACAGCCTCATCTCTGACATCATAGCACAGCCTGACTGTGATGCTACAGTATCATTAAGGACAGCCTAAACTCACTGTGAAATGACAGCATCACCAATGATGTCAAAAGCTTCACTGTGTGTTATCACAGCCTCACCGTGGTATCACAGAATCACTGTGACATCATGGCTACACTTTTGATTTCATAGCCTCACTGTGAGAGAATTGACTCACTGTGACAACATACCCTCATTATTACATTGCAGGCTCCACATTAACATCACTGCTTCCCTGTGACTTCACAGGCACATGTTTGACATCACAGCCTCACCTCTGGCATCACAGTCTCATTGTGATGTCACAATCTCGCCACTGACATATAATAGGATCACTGCTATGTTTCAGCTCCACCTCTGATGTCACACCCTCACTGTGACATAATAGCCTCTATATGACCTCACAAACTCACTGTGACTTCAGCCTTGTTAGTGACACAACAGCCTCACTGGTCTCATCACAGCGTTTCTTCTGACATCACAGCCTCATGATGACTTCACAGCCTCATGACTGACTTCCTAGCCTCACTGTCACACCAAAGCCATCACAACATTACTGTAATATTATAGGCTCATTACTCAGAACATAGCCTCACCAGTGAGATGACAACCTCACTATGACATCATTTTCGCCACTGACATCTCAGCCTCATCATGATATCATACCTTTACCATGACATCACACACTCATGGTGACAACATAGCCTCACTTCTGTCGTCATACTCTTAATGTGTCATCATAACTTCACTGTGTCATCACAGCCTCACTGACATCACAGACTCTCTGTGACATCACAGCCACACCTCTGACTTCACAACCAAGGTTTAGGGCATAGCCTTGCTATGACATCTCAGCCTCCACAGTGATATCATAACCACATTGTGACATCACAGCATCAACCAGTGACATCACAGTCTCACTGGGATATCACAACCCCAAATATGACATGAAAAATGACATCATAGACTCAATGTGACATTTCAGTCTAACCTGTGACATTATAGCTTCAACTCAGATATCACAGACTCACTGTGACTTAACAGTCTCATGGTGACATCAAAGCCTTATCCATCGATATCATAACCTCACTGTGGTATAACAGCCTCAGTGTGACAAAACAGCCTCGCTGTGGCATCAGAGCTTCACCCTGAAACTAAGCTTCACCTGTGACATCAGCCTTTGGCCTGATATTACAACCTCAGTGTGACCTCACAGCTCCCACAGTGATGTCAAAAGTTCACTATGACATCACAGACTCCACAGTGACATCAAAGACTCACTGTGACATCATTGCATCACCAGTGACATCACAGTCTCACTGTGACATCGCAGCCTTAACTCAGACATCACAGTTTCACTGCAACATCACAGCCTCACCACTGACATCACGGACTCACATTTCAGCCTCACTTCTGAAGTCACACCCTCACTGTGACATAACAGCCTCACTGTGACATCAGAACCTCTCTGTCACAACAAACTCACTGTGATTTCAGCCTTGCCATAGATACAAGAGTCTCACTTCTGTCTGTGACATAACAGCCACACCTCTAACCTCGCAGGCTCACTGTGAAGGCACAACCTCACTGTCACATCACAGTCACACTGTGCCATTGCAGGCTCCACCATGACCACATAGTCTCACTCTGACATCACTGCATCATCAGTGACATCACAGCATCTTGGTGACATCAGAGCCATATGTCTGGCATCACAGCCTCACTGTGACATCACATCACCAGTGACAACACAGCCTCACATCTCACCCTCACTTCTGACATCATATAACAATCTCAATGTGAAGGCACAGCCTCACTAGTTGACATTCTAACCTTGTGAATCACAGCCTAACCACTGAAATTACAGCCTCACTTTCATCTCATAGAATCACCATTGATATCAGAGCCTCACTGTGACTTCATAGGCACACTTCTGACATCACAGTCTCACTGTGAGGGCACAGCCTCACAGTGCCATCACAGCCACACTGTTCCATCACAACCTCCAGTATTATCATAGCCTCACTGTGACCTCACAGCATCACCAGTGACATCACAACCTCACTGTGACATCGCAGCCTCAATTCTGACATCACAGCCTCATCATTAACATCACAGCCTCACTGTTATATTTCAGCCTCACTTCTGATATCTCATTGTGATATAACAGCCTCACTGTGACATAACAGCCTCACTGTGACATCACAGTCACACACAGCATCAGCATTGATATCACAGCCTCATTCTGATATCACGGTCACATCTCTGTCATCACAGCCTCACTGTGAAGGCACAGTAACATCACAGCCTCATTGTCACATCACAGACTCACTTCTGACATAACATCAGAGCTTCTCTGTCATTTCAAGGAATCACCACTGAATCCGAGTCTCATTGTGCCATCACAGACTCACTGTGCCATCACAGCTTCAGTTTGACATCAGATTCCACTATGACATCATAGACTTACAGTGTCATCATAGCCTCCACATTGACATAACAGCATCACTGAGACAGCACAGCCACCCTTCTGATGTCACAGCCTCACTGTAAGAGCATAGGCTCACTATGACAGCACAGCCACACCTCTGACATCACAGCCTCAGTGTGACATAGTAGCCTCAAATCTGAAATCACAGTTTCATTGTGACATCACTGTCACATCTTGACATCACAGGCTCAACTCCGACATCATAGCATCCATGTGACATCACAGCCACATTGTACTATGACAGCCTCCACAGTGACATGATAGCCACACTGTGGCATCACATGATCAAAAGTGACATCACAGCCTCACTAACATTGTACCCTCAACGCTAGCATAACGGCCTCATCACTGACATCACAGGCTCACTGTTACATTTCAGTGTCATCTCTGATGTTAAAGCCTCAGTGTGAAACAAAAGCTTCACTGTCACATCAGACCTTCACAACTGAAACCAAGACTTACCTGTGACATGAGCCTTGCCATTGATATTACAGACTCATTGTGACCTTGCATCTTCACTGACTTCACAACCTCATTGTGACAACACAGCCTCACTGTGACTTCACAGCCTCACCACTGACATCCTCACCTCACTGTGACATCGGAGATTTATCACAGATAGCACAGCCTCACTCACTGTCACATAATGGGCTCACGAGTGACACTGTAGCCTCACTAGAGATTATAATCTCACTATAACATCATTCTCACTCCTGATTATCTCAGCTTCATTGTGATATCATACTTTTACCAGTGACATTTCAGCCTTACTATGATAACTCAGCCTTACTGTGATGTCACATCCTCCACATTGACATCACAGCCTTACTGTGACATCACAGCCTTACTGTGACATCATAGCATTACCAGTGACAATACAGCATCACTGTGACTTCACAGCCTCACCACTGACATCCTAGCCTCACTGTCACATCAAAGCTTCACCATAGACATTACAGTGTCACTGTCACTAGTAGACTCACCACTGACATCATAACCTCACCAGTGAGATCACAACCTAGGTTTGACATCATTCTCACCACAGATATCTCAGATTTATTACAGCATCATAACTTCACCACTGACATTTCAGACTCACTGGGACATCATACCTTCACCACTGACATCACAGGCTCACTGTTACATTTCAGCCTCACCTCTGATGTCACACCCCCACTATGTCATCCCAGGCTCACTTTGACACCATAGTCAAATCTTTGATGTCACAGTCCCCTGCGCCATCACATACTCACTCTGATATCACAGCCACACTGTGCCATCACAGCTTCCGGAGTGACATCATATCTGGACTGTGACATCAAGCCTCTCTGTGACTTCACAACCTCAACTCTGAAATCACAATCTCACTGTGACATCACAGCCTCATTACTCACATCACTGGCTCACTGTTACATTTCAGCCTCACCTCTGATGTCACACACTCACTGTGACATAACACCCTCAGTATGGCATGACAGACTCTGTGGTGTCACAAACTCACTGTGACTTTATCTTTGCCACTGACACAACAGCCACATCTGTGACTGTGACATCCTAGTCTCATGGTGACATCACAGGCTAACCTTTGACATCATAGGCTCACTGTGAACTCACAGCCTCTCTCTGACATTGCAAACTATGTGACTTCAGCCTTATCACTGACACAACAGCATCACTGGTGACCTCAGAGTCTCACTTCTGACATCACAGCCTCACTGATAGATCATACTCTGATGGTGACCTCACAGGCTCCCCTCTGATATCATAGCCTTACTGTAGCAACACAGCCTCATTGTGAAAAAACAACCTCACTGTGACATCAATGCTTCATTATTGAAAGCAAGCACCACATGTGACATCAGTCTTAATACAGCCTCACTGTGAAGTCACAGCTTTACTGTGACTTAACAGCCTCACTGTGCCATCACAGCCATGCTGTGACATCTCAACTTCCACATTAACACCATAGCCTCATTATGACATCACTGTGTCAACAGTGAAATCACAGTCTCACTGTGAAATCACATCTTCACCTCTGAAATTACATCACAACCTCACTGTGACAGTGTCATCTCAGCCTCTCTGTGACATCAAAGCCTTACTGTGACATTACAGCATCCATATTGATACCACAGTTTCACTGTGACATCACAACACCACCAGTGACAACACAGCCTCACCGTCACATTGTAGCCTCTCCTGTGACATCACATCACCGACTCACTGATGGCACAAACTCACCAGTGATATCCTAAACTCACTGTGAAATCACAGTATCACCACTGCTGTCACAGCCTCGCTGTCATTTCATAGAGTCATCACTGACATCAGAGCCTCACTGTAACATCACAGCTTCACTGTGACATCACAGCATCAACAGTGACATCGCAGATGCACTGTGACTGCACAGCCCCACAACTGACATTATAGGCTCACTGTTACATTTCAGTCTCACCTCAGACATCACAATGTCACTGTGACATAACAGATTTTCTGTGTCATAACAGCCTCTCTTTGATGTCACAAACTGTGACTTCACCATTCCACTGACACTGGAGCCTCACCGGTGCCATCTCAGCACACTTCTAACACACAGCCTCACTGTTACATCATAGTCTTATGGCAACATCCCAGGCTCATGTCTGACATCATAGCTTCCCTGTGTCATCACACCCTCAATATGACACAACAGTCTCACTGTAACTTCAGAGATTCACCATTGAAACCATGCCTCACCTGTGACATCAGCCTTGCCACTGATATTATACCCTCACTTTAATCTCACAGCTTCCACAGTGACATCACAGCCTCACTGTGATATCACAGTCTAACTTTGACTTCACAGCCTCATCACTGACATCCTTGCTTATTGTCACATCAAACTTCACCACAATCATCATAGCATCACTATCACATGATAGGCCCATCACTTACATCATAGCCTCACCAGTGAGATCATAACCTTACTATTGAAATCATTCTTGCCACTAACATCTCAGCGTCATTGTGACATTATAACTTCACCACTGGAATCTCAGCCTTCCTGTGGCATCATACTTTCACCACTGATATCACAGCCTCATGGTGACATTGTACCCTCATTGTATCACCACAGCCTAACTATGTCATTACAGCCAAACTGTGATATGACAGTCATACCTCTGACACCACAGCCTCACTATGATGATACCTCTTCACTTTGACATCACAGTCACAGTGTAACATTACAGCCTCACTGTACATCACAACATCAACAGTGATATCGCCACCTCACTGTGATGTCACAGCCTCATGGAGACATCGCCGGCTCACCTCTGACATCATAGACGCAGTGTGATATCGCCTCTGTGCGATAAAACAGCCTCACATGTGATATCGGCCTCCCAACTGGTTATGACAGCCTCACTGTGACCTCATAGCTTCCACAGTGCCATCACAATCTCACTGTTGTTTTACAGCCTGCCTATTGCCATCCTAGACTCATGGTGACATCATAGCTTCACCACTGACATCACAGCCTCACCAGTGAGATCATAACCTCGCAATGACATCATTCTTGCTACTGACATCTCAGCCTCATGAAATCATACCTTCACAGACTTATGTTGACATAAAAGCCCCTTATCTGACGATATAGCCTCACTGTGACACTATAGCCTCACTATCACAACACAGCCTCTCTGTGATGTCACAAACTCACAGTGACTTTAGCCTTGCCACTGACATAACAGACTCACTGGTAATATTACAGCCTAATCTCTGAAATCACAGTTATGAGAACACAGTCTAAACAGAAATTTCATAGCCTCATTGTGACATCTGAGTTATCAGCATTGACAATACAGCCTCGATATGATATCACATCCTAACCACTGATATCATAGCCTCATTATGATGTCATAGTCTCTTACCATTAGGAGAACAACCTCAGCATGACATCACAGCCTCAGCTCTGACAACACTGCATCACTGTGACAGCACAGCCTCACCACTGACTCATTGTGACATTTACCTTTACCATTGATATCACAACATCATGGTGACATCACAGTTTCACCTCTGACATCACATCACAACATCACTGGGATGGCACAATATTGCCACCAACTCCCTAACTACACTGTGAAATCAAAACATCACTGTTGATGTCACAGCCTCATTGTAATCTCATAGAATCACCCCTGTGATTCAGAGCCTCACTGTGAAATCACAGCCTCAGTGTTACAGAAGAGCCTCATTCTGATATCAGAGATTAACCATTGAAACTCACTGTAATATCAGAGCTAAACAATTGAAACCAAGCTGAACATGTGACAGATTTGACACTGATATTGCAGCCTCAGTCTGACCTCAGAGTTTTCACAATGACATCACAGCATCACTATGACTTCACATATGAACCATTGACATTCTAGCCACATTTTAACATCAAAGGTTCACCATAGACAACATGGGGTAACTGTCACATAATAGGCTTATCACTGACATAGCCTCACCAGCAACATCATAACCTAACTATGACATCATTCTCACCACTGATATCTCAGCCTCATAGTGACATCATACCTTCACCACTGACATCTCAACCTCACTGTGATATTACAGCCTCAATATTCACATCATAGCACCACCAGTGAAAATACATCCTTACTTTGACACAAACCATCACTGTGGCATCACAGCCCCACTGTGACAGCCCAGCCAGACCTCAGACATCACAGCATACGTGTGATGACACAGAATTACTGTGACATCACAGGCTGCACATTGCCATTACTGCCTCACTGTGACATCACAGCATCACCAGTGAAAGCACAGCCTCACTGTCACATCACAGCCTCACCTCTGACCTCACATTACTGCCTCACTGTGAAGGCACATCCTCACAACTGATATCCTACCCTCACAGTGAAATCATAGCATCAATAGAGATATCACAACCACACTATCATCTCATAGACTCACCAGTGACATCAAGTCTCACTGTGATGTCATAGCTTCACTACTGACATACCATGCTCAATGATACATTTCAGCCTTATCTGTAATGTCACACCCTCACTGTGACATAATAGCAACATTGTGATATCATAGCCTTTATGTGAGTTCACAAACTCAGAATGACTTCAGCCTTACCACTGACACAACAACCTTACTGGTGACATGACAGCCTGTACACTGAGATCACAGACTCATAGTGACATCACAGGTTTGAACTCTGACATCACAGCCTCAACTCTGACATCACAACCTCACTGTGACATCACAGCCTCAGTGTAACACAACAGCCTGACTGTGACATCAGTGCCTCACAATTGAAATCAAGCCTCACCTATGACATCAGCTTTGCCACATTTCAGCCTCATTGTGACTTCTCAGCCTCACTGACTTCTCAGCTTCTACAGTGACATCACAGCCTCAGTGTGAAACAACAATCTCACTGTGACATCAGAGCTTTACCATTAAAATCAAGCCTCACCTATGACATCAGACTTTCCACAGATATTATAAGCTCACTGTGACCTCATTGTTTCCACAGTGATGTCACAACCCCACTTTGATATCACAGCCTCTCTGTGATGTCACAAACTCATTTTAATCTCAGCTTTGTCACTGACACAAAGCCTCACCAGTGATTTATAGCCTCTCCTCTGACATCATACCACACTGTGACATCACACCACACTGTGACATAACAGCCTCAGTGTGAAATAAAAACCTCACTGTGACATCAGAGTTTCATATTTGAAACTGAGTGTTATATGTGGTATCAGCCATGTCACTGATATTACAGTATCACTGCTATCTCACAGTTTCCAAAATCACATCATAGCCTCACTGTGAGAGTACAGCCTCACTGTGACATCACAGATATACTGTGCCAAGATATCCCCCACAGTAACATCCTAGTCTCACTGTGATATTAAAGACTCATGATGACATCAGGCTCACCTCTGAGTTCTTAGCATCACTGCAATATTACAGCCTCACTGTGACACAACAGCCTCACACTGGCATCAGAGCTTTACCATTGACACCCAAACTCAACTGTGACATCAGCCTTGCCACTGACATTACAATCTAACTATGTCCTCACAGCTTCTACAGTAACCTCAGAGCCTCACTGTGACCTCACAATTTCCACAGTGACATCACAGCCTCACTGTAATGTCACTGCCTCACTGTGACTTCACAGCCACATAGACTGTTTGACACAATTTGTGTATGTGACTATAAACATGACTAGTCAGCTCCAAATTATGAAACACTTAATATTCTGGGAGGCCCCCTAAACTGAAAGACCTCTACAGTAACATTTCACCCACTTTATCAAGAACAGATTGTGGTCAGAGCAAGTGGTAGACAGTCACTAACTGCTCAAGGAATTCCAAGGGCCATGAGTAATTCAAGGGGTGCTAGAAACTATTTATAGGGATCAGAGTTGACTAATCTCCATATGTCAACAGCGAAGATAGAATCCTTCCTTTGTTTCTGTTTGTCCTTCCTTTTTGTTGTGTGTTGTCTTGGACGCCACTGACAAACAAAAAGGGACAGAAATAGATTTACTCTTTTTTTTAAATTTTTTTATTATTATTTATTCAACTGCGTGCATATGCGTGTGTATGTGCCCGCGCGAGTATGTGTGTGTGTGTGTGTGTGTGTGTGTGTATGTGTGTGTGTGTAGAACCACGGACGAATTCGCGAACCACCATGGACGCCTCCACCTCCTTCTGCCCCGGGATTCTCAGGCTCCGCCCTACCAGGACCAGAAGCGCAGGCCGCCCCCGCTTCCGCCTGGCGTCTATACGTGGGATCTGTGATCCGAACTCAGGACCTTCCGCCTGTAAGGTGGAGGCTTAACCTCTGAGACACCTCTCTAGATTTACTCTTTTATCTCTTATGACAGACCACTTCAGGGAGTTTAGGGAAAGAACTCAAAATCTAAGTGTTGAAATGAAGAAATGAAAATTCATCACCTTCTGTTCTGATGAATGGCCCACAATCAAGTCCAGGAGATGTGAGTATTACCTAATAACACCTTTATTACAATTTCGAAAATCCAAAGAAATTTCTAAAGTCCAAAGAAAACCAAGCAAAGCTCTAGGTGACAAAGCCCATACATCTGAAGTCTGCTAAAACCATCCTATCACATGAGAGAGATTCACATCCAGCCCAAAGATAAGTAAACCCCTTTTTAGCATCCTGTTCCTTTCAATTGTTAATCACTGTAGATTAACTTTTTGATTTGGCACCCGCAAAACATGAACAACTTCAGGGACTATACCACTAACCCGCACATATTACCAAGGTACTAAATCCTAAAAGTGCACTACAATACTAATATTCACCCCCTGCCTACTAAATATGACTTAATTGATGTACTAACAGTCTAATAGCCTCATCTAGGAAATAGCAATAACAGTAGACAAGCGTACCTAACTCCAAGGCAAAAAATAGTAATAACTGCCTGAGAGAAGTAAAAGCAACTAATTCAGTTCAGTCAAAAACACACAGAAACTGAAAGGTCTAAAGAGACAAAACAATAATGCCCAAGTCAAAGTGCAGACCCATGAGAAACAACACTCAAGAAAACAAATCTCCCACAGAAAGAATTCACCCGAAATTCCAACCAGAACAAATTCATAGAAAATAGCCAAGAAAGCATCCCAAGATAATGACTTTCAAAGCATGATCATTACCATGATCAATACTATGAAAGAAGAAATCGGGGAGGAGTTAAATAACTGGAACAACCACTTTGAAAAGAAACACAACAAACACTTGAAGGAGTTGAGAAAAACAGTTCAAGAAACAAAAATAGTCACAGAGGACTTAAAACAGTCTCAGCAGAGTTTAAAACTGAAGTAAAAGACAAGTTATTTTCAACCCAGAACTGAACAGAGAGTCTGATCAGCAGAACTAATAAGGCAGAAAATAGAATTTCAGATCTTGGGGGCTGGAGAGATGGCTCAGGAGTTAAGCCTCTGCCTTGCAGGTGGAAGGTCCTGAGTTCAGATCCTATACCTCATGTATAGATGCTGGGTGGAAGCAAGGGCAGTCTATGATCCTGGTCCTGGTAGGGCACAGCCTGTAAATCCCGGGCAGAGTAAACAAGGAGGAGGTGGAGGCGGTACATGGTGGTTCCGGAATCACCTGTGGATCTACACACACATACATACACACATTCACACACACGCACAATTAAAAAAATTCAATAAAAGAAGAATTTCATATCTTGAAGACAAAGAGGAAGAATTAATCAGCTTAGTGAAAGAGGTTGTTAAAGCCAAAAGAAGACTTGAGAGGAATATTCAATGATTATGGGACACCCTGAAAAAGCCTAACATGCACATTCATGGAATACCAGAACAAGAATCCCAAAATTCCACACCTGAGGGAATTTTTCAAATTGTCACAAATGAAAATTTACCTCATCTATAGAATGAGAGGCCCATCCAAATATAAGAGGCATTCTGGACTCCAAACAGATATTACCAAAAGAGAAACTTGCTATGGCAAATAATAGTCAAAATACTCCAAATTCAAGACAAAAAAATAAGCTTAGAGCTTCAAGGGAAAAAGAAGTCACTTTTTTTTTTTTGATACTTGACATTCTTTATTGCCTTATATATTTCTTTTTTTTTCAGCTCATACAAACTTATTAGGTACACCAGTTCCCTCCCTCCCTCCTCCTACCCCTGTACCCCCTGCTCCCCCTCCCCACCTCTTTCCCTCCCCATCCCCCAGTGCCTCCCACCCCAATTCCCAGAGAGTCCTTTCTTGTGCATGTCTGATTTTCCTCTGGGCCCTCCTCTCCGATGACGTACAAGGACCCAGTGGCCTTTCCCGAACCCTTTCCCATGTTCCCCTTAGGTATAGGAACACTGCTGTGGCTGCCAATCCTTTGCCTCCAAGGATCTTGGAGCCTTTAGCAGATGCTAGACTTTGTGAGGTCAACAGTGTGATGGACAATGCGCAGGGCATGCAAAGTTCAATTATGATTGCTTCAGCCCTAACTAGTATAGAGTATCTTACATATCATTGCTCCTCCCATCCTTATGCTCTTACACTCTTACCGCCCCCTCTTCCGCAAATTTCCCTGAGCTTCAAGATGGGGAGAGACTAAGCTGGCCTAGTTCTAGGTGGTTGATATAGAGTATCTGAAGTTCTGGATTGTGGTTTGTTGATTTTCTTTTGCAGTTTTGCTGCTCCTGCAATACCCTTCACTCCATCCTGATGGGCATTGTATGTTACCCCCTGGCCAGAGACAAAAAGCTGTGAGAGTCTTGTGATAAAAGCACATTCAAAGGTAGATGTAATAAAAGTGGGAAACCACAGTGAGGGAGGGGTCTATCACCCATTTGCAAAAGTGTTACTTTTTATCTGCCAGACTATATGCCCTCCTGTTCCGGTGAGATCACACCCCCTCAGTACTAAATGATCAGGAACGAACGTCTGTGAACTTAATCAGATGTCTCATTACTTATTTGGGTCCTTGGTGGAGGCCTATTTTCCCTGCTGTAACATGGTCCCTTCTCTCCTTCTTTCTGGTGTGGCCCTCCTACCCCATCCCTCCTGTTCATAATCCTTGGAATTACTGTCTCTAGGTTGGCTGGGTGGGTTTGGTACTAGGAGCCACCTATTAGGGAGTACATACAGCGCTTAATTTTCTGGGTCTGGGATACTTCACTTAATATAATTGTTTCTAATGACATCCATTTCCCGGCAAATTCCAGTACTTCATCATTTTTGATGGCTGAGTAGTACTCCATTGTATAGATGTACCACAGTTTCCTTATCCACTCGTCAACTGTTGGACATTTGGGCTGATTCCATGACTTTACTATTGTAAACAGTGCTGCTATGAACATGGTCGTGCTTGTGCTATCGAGGTGAACCTCTGCTGTATGGGGGGTTATTCCCAAAAGTGGAATAGCAGCATCATATGGCATTTCAATCTTTAATTTCTTTAAGAATCTCCAGACGGCTCGCCAGAGTGGCTGTATGAGCCTGCATTCCCACCAGCAATGTAGGAGAGTTCGCCTCTCTCCACATCCTCTCCAGCTCTTGTTGTTGTTAATATTATGGATTTTTGCCATCCTGACCGGGGTGAGATGATATCTCAGGGAAGTTTTGATTTGCATTTTCCTGATGGCTAAAGAAGTAGAGCATTTAATAAGATATTTGTTAGACATTTTAATTTCATCCCTGGTAAAGTTTCTTTTAAGTTCCAGGGCCCATTTTTTAATTGGCCCATTGGTTTCCTTGGTGTTTAGTTTTCTAAGTTCTTTGTGCACTCTGGACAATAGAGCTCTAACAGATATGTGGTTAGTGAAGATTTTCTCCCATTCTGTGGGTTGCCTTTGAGCTCACGTTACAATCTCTTTATCTGAACAGAAGCTCTTAAATTTCACAAGATCCCAACTGTTGAGAGTTGGTAGCAGTGACTGTGCCATTGGATGTCTGTTTAGGAACTGTTGGCCTAGCCCAATAAGCTCGAGGGAGTTCCCTATCCTTTCAACTATGGTTTTTATAGTCTCTGGCCTGATATCAAGGTCCTTGATCCATTTGGAATTAATTCTTGTACATGGTGACAAGTACAGGTCCAGTTTTAATTTTCTGCATGTGGAGATCCAGTTTTGCCAGCACCATTTGTTGAAGATGCTGTTCTTTTTCCATTGGATTATTTGGGCCCCTTTGTCAAAGACCAAATGGCTGTAACTCTGTGGGCTTATATCTGGGTCTTCAATCCTTATCCATTGATCTGTGTGTCTATTTTGGAGCCAGTACCAGCCTGTCTTTACAACTATGGATTTGTAGTATAGACTAAGGTTTGGTATGGTTATAACTCCAGCTGTGTTTTTGTTACTCAGGATTGTTTCTGCTATCCTGGGTCTTTTGTGCCTCCATAGGAACTTTGAGATTGTTTGGTCAACTTCTTTGAAGAATTGCTTTGGGATTTTGATTGGTACAGCATTGAATCTGTATATTGCCTTTGGTAGGATGGTCATTTTCACGATGTTGATTCTACCAATCCAGGAACAAGGGAGGTCTTTCCACCTTCTGGTGTCTTCTGCAATTTCTTTCTTTAGGGTTTTAAAGTTTTCATTGTAAAGGTCTTTCACCTCCTTAGTTAGGTTTATACCTAGGTATTTCATTTTTTTAGGGGCTATAATAAATGGTATTGTTTCTCTCAAGGCTTTTTCACTTCTTTCATTCTGGGCATATAGGAAGGCCTCTGATTTTTGCACATTTATTTTGTATCCTGCCACCCTGCTGAACTTCTCAATTAGTTCCAGGAGCTTCCTGGTGGAGTTTTTGGGATCACTCAGGTATAAGATCATGTCATCTGCAAATAGGGTAGCTTGACTTCTTCCTTGCCGATTTAAATCCCTCTTATGTCCCTTTCTTGTGTTATGGCTTCAGCTAACACTTCAAGTACAATATTGAATAGAAGTGGTGAGAGTGGACAGCCTTGTCTAGTTCCAGATCGAAGTGGGAATGCTTCCAATTGTTCCCCATTGAGCATAATCCTTGCTGTGGGCTTGTTGTATATAGCTTTTATTATATTGATAAAGGTTCCTTCCATTCCAACCTTCTCTAGGGTTTTGATCATAAAGGGCTGTTGGATCTTGTCAAAAGCTTTTTCTGCATCTATCGAGAGTATCATGTGGTCTTGGACTTTGGACTGGTTTACATGATGAATTACATTTATTGATTTGCGTATGTTGAACCAACCTTGTGTGCCGGGAATGAAGCCTACTTGGTCCCCATGAATGATCTTTTTAATATGTTTTTGAATCCGATTTGCTAAGACTTTGTTGAGAATCTTTGTGTCTGTGTTCATCAGGGAGATCGGCCTATAGTTTTCTTTTTTAAGTGAATCTTTATTAGGTTTTGGGATTAAAACGATATTAGCTTCATAGAAGGAATTTGGTAGTGTTCCTTCCTTTGCTATTTGATGGAAGAGTTTAAGGAGTATTGGTGTTATTAACTCCTTAAATGTCTGGTAGAACTCTGTGCTGAATCCATCTGGTCCACGATATTCTTTGGTGTGAAGATTCGAGATTACTTCCTCAATTTCCTTATATGTTATAGGACTATTTAAATAATTCACAACTTCCTGATTCAATTTAGGTAAGTTGTGTTTACTTAGAAACTCATCCATCTCTTTTGTGTTGTCAAACTTCACAGAGTATAAGTTTTTGAAATATGATGTTATAATTCCCTGGATTTCTTGGGTATCAGTAGTGATAACTCCATGTTCATTTCTAATTTTGTTAATTTGGGTTTTCTCTCTCTTGCTTTTGGTTAGTTTAGCTAGGGGTGTATCAATCTTATTGATTTTTTCAAAGAACCAGCTTTTTGACTGGTTCATTTTTTCTATCGTTTTCTTAATCTTGATTTCAGATATTTCTCCCCTTATTTTGCTAATCTCCTCTCTTCTACTACTTTTGGGATCAGATTGCTCTAGTTTCTCTAAAGCTTTAAGCTGCATTGTTAAGTCGTTTATTTCTGATGTTTCCATCTTTTTGACGTAGGCATTAAGAGCTATGAACTTACCTCTTAGAACAGCTTTCATTGTGTCCCAGAGATTTTGGTAAGTTGTATTTTCGTTATCATTCACTTTCAGGAAATCTTGAATTTCCTTTTTAATTTCTTCCTGAATCCAGTTCTCATTCAGCATCATAGTGTTAAGTTTCCAGGTGTTAGTGTATTTTCTCTTGTTTGATGTGTTGTGGATGTCCAGCTTTAGGCCGTGATGGTCTGATAGGGCACAGGTTAGAATTTCAATTTTCTTGTATATGTGTAGATTCATTTTGAGGCCCAATATGTGATCTATTTTGGAGAAAGTTCCATGTGCTTCTGAGAAAAATGTGTATTCTTTGGTGCGTGAGTGAAAAGTTCGATAGAGATCTGTAAGGTCCATTTCTTTCAGGGTTTAAGTTCCAAAGTGTCTCTGTTAAGCTTTTGACCTGTTGATCTATCCCATGTTGAGAGGGCGATGTTGAAGTCCCCAAGAATTATCGTTTGGGGGTTGATTTCTTGCTTTAGACGCTGTAGGGTTTTCTTAATGAATGTGGAGGGGCCCGTATTGGGTGCATATATGTTCAGTATTGTGAAGTCTTCCTGGTGATTTGCACCTGTGACTAAAATGTAGTATCCATCCGTGTCTCTTATAATTTTCTTTGGTTTGAAGCCCACTTTGTCTGATAGCATAATGGCTACCCCTGCCTCTTTTCTGCTTCCATTTGCTTGTAGAATTGTTGACCAGCCTTTTATTTTTAGAGCGTGCCTATCTTTTGTGGTGAGATGGGTTTCCTGCAGGCAGCAGATTGATGGATTGTGATTTTTAATCCAAGTTTGTAATCTGAGTCTCTTGATTGGTAAATTAATTCCATTAACATTTAGTGTTATAATGGAGAAACTATTGTTAATTCCAGACATTTATTATGTTTATTAGCTTTTATAAGTATATTGCTTCGTTTTTAATGATGTTATACTTGCCTTCTCCTGGATATGCCTGTTTTTTTCTTCACTCTTGAGTATAATTTCTAGCATTTTTTGAAGGCCTGGTTTGGTGGCCATGTATCCCTTAAAGTTGTCTTTGTGCTGGAAAATTTTTCTTTCTCCCTCGACCATGACTGATAGTTTTGCAGGGTAAATCAGCCTAGGTTGACATTTTTGCTCATTCAATACTTGAAGTATGTCTCTCCAAGCTCTTCTTGCTTTTACTGTTTCGACTGAGAAGTCATTTGTTATTTTAATAGGTTTACCTTTAAAAGTGACTTGTTTTTTCTCCCTTGAAGCTCTCAGCACCAGTTCTTTATCTTGAATGTGGAGTGTTTTAACTATTATTTGCCGTGGGGTGCTTCTATTTTGGCCGTATCTGTTTGGGGTGCGGAATGCCTCTTGTATATGGATGGGCCTCTCTTTTTTTAGATGAGGAAAGTTTTCCTTGATGATCGTTTGAAAAATTTCCTCAGGGGTGGTATTTTGAGATTCTTGCTCTGGTATTCCATGAATACGCATGTTAGGCTTTTTCAGGGTGTCCCATATCTCTTGGATATTTCTCTCAAGTATCTTTTTGGCTTTAACAACCTCTTCCATTGAGCTTTTTAGTACTCCCACTTTATCTTCAAGGTCTGAAATTCTGTTTTCTGCTTCCTTAGTTCTGTTGATAAGACTCTCTGTGGTGTTCTGGGTTGACGATAACTTGTCTTTTAGCTCAGTTTTAAACTCTGCTTGAGTTTGTTTTAACTGCTCTATGCCACTTTTTGTTTCTTGCACTGTTTTTCTCAACTCCTCCAGATGTCTGTTGTGTTCCTTTTCAAAGCGATTTATTCGATTATGTAATTCCTCCCTGATTTCCTCTTTCATAGTATTGAACATGGTAATGATCATATTTTGAAAGTCTTTATCCTGGGTGGGGCTTTCTTGGCCTTTTTCCGCGGGTTTGTTCTTGTTGGAGTCTAACATTATGGGATTAATTTCTTCAGTGGGAAATTTGTTTACTTGATTGTTGCTTCTCATGGATTTGCACTTTGACTTTGGCATTGTCATTTTAACTCTTAAGATCTCTCAATTTCACTAAACTGAATTATTTGGCCTGGGGTCCTGGTGGGCGGGGCGGGCGGAGACTTACCTAGGTCGTGGGGTGAGTAGTAGAAGAGAGGAGATTCGCAAAATCAGGGGAGAAATACCTGAAACTGAGGTAAGGAAAACAGTATAGAAAATCAATCAGTCAAAAAGCTGGTTATTTTAAAAAATCAATAAGGTTCATACATCTGTAGTTAAATTAACCAAAATCAGGAAAGAGAAAATCAAATTTACCAAAATTAGAAATGAAAATGGAGTTATCACTACTGATACCCTAGAAATTCAGAGAATTAAAGGTCATATTTCAAAAACTTATACTCCGTGAAATTTCACAACCCAAACGAAATGTATTAATTCCTAAGTAAGCACAATTTACCTAAATTGAATCAAGAAGTGGTGAATTATTTAAATAGTAGATGAGGTAATCTCAAATCTTCCCACCAAGAAATGTCCTGGACCAGATTGATTTAGTACAGAATTCTACCAGATATATAAGGAACAAATAACATCAATACTTCTAAAACTGTTCCATCAAATAGTAAAGGAAGTAACAATACCAAATTCTTTCTATGAAGCTAATATCATCTTAATACCAAGCCTTAATACAGATACACTTAAAAAAGAAAACTATAGGCCAATCTCATTGATGAACACACATGCAAAAATTCTCAACAAAGTCTTAGCAAATCAGATTCAAAAATATATAAAAATAATAATTCACGGGGATCAAGCTAGCTTTATCCCAGACCACAAGGTTGGTTCAATATGCAAATCAATAAATGTAATTCACCATATAAATCAATCCAAAATTCAAGACCACATGATACTCTCAATATATGCAGAAAAAGCTTTTCACAAGATCCAAAAAGATTATAAAAGGCTTTTTATAATCAAAACTCTAGAGACAGTCTGAACAGAAGGAACCTTTATCAATATAACCAAAGTGTAAACAACAAGCCAACAGTAAGGATTATACTCAATGGGGAAAAACTCAAAGCATTCCCGCTTCAATCAGGAACTAGACAAGGCTGTCTACTCTCACCACTTCTATTCAATATTGTACTTGAAATCTTAGCTGAAGCCATAAGACAAAAAAAGGGACATAAAAGAGATTCAATTCAGCAAGGAAGAAGTCAAGTTATCTCTATTTGCAGATGACATGATCATATACCTGAGTGATCCCACAAACTCCACCAGGAAACTCCTGGAACTAATTGAGAAGTTCAGCAGGTGGCAGGATACAAAATAAATGTACAAAAATTGGTGGCCTTCCAATATGCCCAGAATGAAAGAAGTGAAAAAGCATGGAGAGAACAATCCCATTTACTATAGCCCCTAAAAAATGATATGTCTTGGTATAGACCTAACCAAGGAAGTAAGAGACCTTTACAATGAAAATGGAAAAGCTTTAAAAAAGAAATTATAGAAGACACCAGAATTTCTGGATTGGCAGAATCAATATCATAAAAATGACCATGCCACCAAAGGTAATATACAGATAAATGCTATACCAATCAAAATCCCAAAGCAATTCATTAAAAGATTTGATCAAACAATCTTGAAATTCATATGGCACAAAAGGCACATGAGAGCAAAAACAATCCTGAGCAACAAAACACTTCTGAAGGTATACCAATACAATCCTTAATCTATACTACAAATCCACTTATAAAACAGCCTGGTGCTAGCTCCAAAATAGACACACAGATCAATGAATAAGGGTTGGAAACTCAGATATAAGCCCACACAATTTCAGCTATTTGATCTTACACAAAGGAGCCCAAATTATCCCATGGGAAAAGAATAGCATCTTCAACAATTGATGCTGGTAAAACTGGATCTCCACATGCAGAAGATTAAAACTGGACCCGTACTTGTCACCATGTACAAAAATTAATTCCAAATGGATGAAGAACCTCGATATAAGGCCAGAAACTACAAAAACCATAGTTGAAAGATAGGAAACTCCAAGAGCTTATTGGACTAGGCCAACAATTTGGAAATAGAAATCTAATAACAGCCACCACAACCAACACTCAACAGATGGGGATTTATGAATTTAAAGAGGTTCTTTTCAGATAAAGAGATTGTAACTCAAGCATAAAGGCAACCCACAGAATGGGAGAAAATTTTCACTAACCACATATGTGATAGAATTCTATTATCCAGAGTGCACAAACAATTTAGAAAACACACTAAGGAAAAAAATGGGCCAATTAAAAAATGGACCTTGGAACTTTACAGGGATGGAACTGAAATGTCTAACAAATGTCTTAAAAAATGCTGCCCGACAGGTCCCAAGTCCCAGGTGAGTGAGTCCGCCCAGCCCCCCACCCGGTGCCCCCGTCTCCCAGCAGCACCCAGGCAGCTTCCAACTTTGCGTGGACACCACCCTGGACCCCAGCCCCAGCATACGCCTCCACCAGACAGGACTTGCTCACATTCCTCCATCCCTGGAGCTTGGGTGGGCCCTAAGCCAAGTCTAAGGTCCTAGGTGAAAAATTCTGCATCAACATCAGACCCTCTGGCTCTCCGGCCCACTGGGGACCTATGCACGTGGTCCAGGAAAACACACTGCTACTCAGAATTCAATGGAGTCCAAAGGAAACTCAAGCAAAACTCTAAGGGATAAAGGCCATATATTTGGTGTCCTCTACAATCATCCTATCACGTGGGAGAGATTCTTCACATGCAGCCCAAAGATATGTAAACCTTTCTTTCACCTTACTGATGCTTTCTAGTATCAATTGCTGTAGATCAACTTCTCCATACAGCCACCCCAAAAACATATACAACTCCAGGGAGTACACTACTCACCTTCCCATATCACCAAGATACTACATCATAAAAGTGTACTATCATACTAATATTCACTCCTTGTATACTTAACTTGATGTAACTGATGTACTAACAGCCTCAACTAGGAAATAACAATAAGAAAACACAAACATACCCAACCCCAAGACAAGCACTAGTAATAACTGCCCAAGTGTAGTAATACCAACTAAATCAGCCAAAAACACATGGAAACTGAAAAGCCCTAGAAGACAAAACAACAATGCCCAAGTCAAAGTGCAGATCCATAAGAAACAAAACCCAAGAAGACCAATCTCCTACTGAAAGAATTAACCCTTTAATGATGGATTCCAACCAGAACAAATTCACAGAAAACAGCCACAAAAGCTGGACCCAAGACAATGACTTTCAAAGTATGATCAATACCATGATTAATACTATGAAAGAGGAAATCTGAGAGAAGTTAAACAACCGAATCAACCACTTTGAACAGAAACACAACAGGCACTTGGAGGAGTTGAGAAAAACATTTCAAGAAACAAAAATAGGCATAGAGCAGTTAAAACAGACTCAAGCAGAGTTTAAAACTGAACTAAAAGACAAGCTATCTTCAACCCAAAGCTCAACAGACAGTCTTAACAGCAGAACAACTGAAGCAGAAAATAGAATTTCAGATCTTGAAGACAAAGTGGGAGAATTAACCAGCTCAATGGAAGAGATTGTTAAAGACAAAAAGATACTTGAGAGGAACATTCAAGAGATATGAGACACTCTGAGGAAGCCTAACATGCGCATTCATGGAATACCAGAGCAAGAATCTCAAAATACCACACCTGAGGAAAATTTTCAAATTATCATAAATGAAAACTTCCCTCAACTGAAGAATGAGAGACCAATCCAAATACAAGAGGCATTTCGCACTCCAAACAAATATGACCAAAATAGAAAATCTCCACGGCAAATAATAGTCAAAACACTCCACATTCAAGACAAACAAAAGGTGCTGAGAGTTTCAAGAGAAAAAAGCAAGACACTTTTAAAGGAAAACCTATAAAATAACAAATGACTACTCAATGGAAACAGTAAAAGCAAGAGGAGCTTGGAGAGACGTACTTCAAATATTAAATGAGCAAAAATATCAACCCTGACTGATATACCTGGCAAAACTATCTGTCCTGATTGAGGGAGAAAGAAAAACTTTTCCAGCACAAAGACAACTTGAAGGGATACATGTCTACCAAACCTGGCTTTCAAAAAATGCTAGAAATGATACTCAAACTTGATGAAAAGAACAAGCATATCCAAGAGGACAGACGGGAAGTATAATACCACAAAAATATAAATGTAAAACAACAAGCTTATAAAATCCACTAAACATAAAAAATGTACAGAATTAAAAAGAATTTCTCCATTATAACATTAAATGTCAATGGTATTAACTCACCGATTAAGAGACACAGATTACAAATTTGGATTAAAAATCACAATCCGTCAATCTGCTGCCTTCAGGAAACTCATCTCACCACAAAAGATAGGCACATCCTGAAAATGAAAGGCTAGCCTAAAATTCTGCAAGCTAATGGAAATAGGAAACAGGCAGGGGTAGCAATTATGCTTTCAGACAAAGTGGACTTCAAACCCAAAAAAAATCATAAGAGACACAAATGGATACTACATTTTAGTCGCAGGTAAAATTCACCAGGAAGACTTCACAATACTGAACATATATGCACCCAATACGGGCCCTTTCACATTCATTAAGAAAACCCTACAGCGTCTAAAGCAAGAAATCAACCCCCAAACGATAATTCTTGGGGACTTCAACACCGCCCTCTCAACATGGGATAGATCAACAGATCAAAGCTTAACAGGGACACGTTGGAACTTAATTAAACACTTAAAGAAATGACCTTACAGATCTTTATCGAACTTTTCATCCACATACCAAAGAATACACATTTTTCTCAGCAGCACATGGAACTTTCTCCAAAGTAGATCACATATCACATAGATTCATATTGGGCCACAAAATGAATCTCCACATATACAGGAAAGTTGAAATTTGAGCCTGTGCCCTGTAAGACCACCACGGCCTAAAGCTGGACATTCAAAACATAGAAAAGACAGAAAATACACTAACTCCTGGAAATGTAACACTATGATGCTGAATGAGAACTGGATTCAGGAATAAATTAAAAAGAAAATTCAAGACTTCCTGAAAGAGAAGTCATGAAATCAACCCAAATATCCAACAATTGACAAGTGGATAAGGAAAATGTGGTACATCTATACAATGGAGTACTACTCAGCCATCAAAAATTATGAATTACTGGAATTTGCCGGGAAATGGATGTCATTAGAAACAATTATATTGAGTAAAGTATCCCAGACCCAGAAAATTAAGCGCCATATGTACTCCCTAATAGGTGGCTCCTAGTACCAAACCCACCCAGCCCACCTAGAGACACTCGATGATAAATCTCTTTAATACAGTAATTGCAAGGA
Source organism: Typhlomys cinereus (assembly GCA_023101885.1). Taxonomy (NCBI): domain Eukaryota; kingdom Metazoa; phylum Chordata; class Mammalia; order Rodentia; family Platacanthomyidae; genus Typhlomys; species Typhlomys cinereus. The sequence continues at coordinate 7,942,396 of JALPQD010000058.1, forward strand.
GTATGAATAGGAGGGATTGGGTAGGAGGGCCACACCAGAAACATGGAGAGAAGGTACCATGTTACAGCAGAGAAAATAGGCCTCCATCAAGGACTGCAAGTAAGCAATGAGACATCTGGTTAAGTTCACAGACTTCGTTCCTGATCATTTACAACTGAGGGGGTGTGATCTCATCAGACGGGGAGGGCATATAATCTGGCAGATAATAAGTACTCATTTTGCAAATGGGTGACTGATTCCTCTCTCACTGTGGTTTCCTACTTTTATTACATCTGCCTTTATAACAAGACTCTAGTTTATCAGCTTTTTATCTCTGGCCAGGGGTGACATCCAATACCCATCAGGATGGAGTGAAGGGCATTGCAGGAGCAGCAAAACCGCAGAAGAAAATCAACAAAACATAATCCAGAATGTCGGAGACTCTATATCAACCACCTACAACTAGGCCAGCCTAATCTCTCCCCATCCTGAAGCTCAGGGAAATTTGAGGAAGAAGGGGTGGTAAGATTGTAAGAGCAATGATATGCAAGATAGTCTACATAATTTAGGGCCAAAGCAATCATAATTGGACTTTGCATGCCCTGCACAATGTCCAACACACTATATGTCCCACAAAGCCTAGCATTTGCTAATGGCACCAAGTTCCTTGGAGGCAAGGGATTGACAGCCACAGTAGTGTTCCTATGCTAAAGGGGAACACAGGAAAGAATTCAGGGAAATGCCTCTAGGTCCTTGTACATCATTGGAGAGGAGGGCCCAGAGGAGAGACTGGCATGCCCATTTAAGCATTCCCTGGGGATGGGGGGGGAGGCACTGGGAGATGGGGAGGGGAGGGGGAGCAGGGAAGTCGGGGGGAGGAGGAGGTCGGGAGGGAACCGGTGTACCTACTAAGTTTGTATGAGCGGAAATAATAATAAAAATGTTCAAAAATATGCTCCCACATTGTTAGCCATCAGGGAAATGCAAATCAAAACTTCCCTGAGATATCATCTCACCCCGTTCAGTATGGAGAAAATCCACAATACAAACAACACTAAATGCTGGAGTGGATGTGGTGAGAAGGAAGCTCTAGTGGGTATGCAGGCTTATACAACAACTCTGTCCAGCCGTCTGCCAATTCTTATAAAAGTTAAAGATTGAAATGCCATATGACCCTGCTATTCCACTTTTGGGAATAATCCCTCATAGAGCAAAAATTCATCTCAAAAGCACAAGCACAACCATGTTTAAAGCAGCACTGTTTGCAATAGCAATGTCATGGAATCAACCCAAATGCACAAGAGTTGATGAGCAGATAAAGAAAATGTGGTACATTTATATAGCCATCAAAAATGATGAATTAATGAAATTGCCTGGAAATGAATGGAATTAGAAAAAATTATATTGAGTGAATGGTCCTAAGCACCATATGTACTCCCTTATAAGTAGATTCTAGTACCAAACCCATTTAGTGTCACACTCAAAGTTAAATCTCTGTAATAACTTCAGTAATTGCAAAGAACATAATCAGGGAGGGAAGGGGAAGTTGTGCTCCGCCAGCAACAGGGAGAGAGTGGATCATGCTACAGCAGAGAAAATAGGCAGCCATCAAGTACTGAAAGTAAGTAATGAGACAACTGGTTAATGTCACAGAATTTCATTCCTGGTCACTTGCTACTCATGGGGTTTGATCTCACCAGACAGGGAGGGCATAGAATATGGCAGATAGAATGTAACCATCTGGCAAATGGAGACTGAACCCCCCCACTCTGGTCTCCTACTCCTATTCCACCTATCTTTGAATCTACTCATAATAATGCTCTATTTTAACAGCCTTTTATCTCTGGACAGGGGTGATGTTCAATACCCATCAGGATGGAGCTAAGGGAGGTTTAGGAAAAGCAAAACTGAAAAAAAATCAACAAACCATAATTCAGAACATTGGAGACTTTGCATCAACCACTTGGAACCAGGCCAGCCTAATCTCTCCCCATCCCAAAGCTCTGGGAAATTTGCAAAAGAGGGAGGGCTAAGATTGTAAGAGCCTAAAGATGGGGAGGAGTAACGATCTGCAAGATACTCCACACAAGTTAGGGCTGAATTAATCATAATAGGACTTGCATGACCTGCACAATGATCAACATATCATTTACTTCCCAAAGTCTAGCATTGATCACAGGCACTAGAGTCTTTAAAGCCAAGGGATTAATAGCCACAATAGTGTTCCTATACTAAAGGGGAACACAAGAAAGAGCTCTAGGCAATGCTCCTGAGTTTTTACACCTCATCAGAGAGGAGGACCCAGAGGAAAGTTTGACATGCACACTGAAGGATGCTCCAGGAATGGGAGGGAGAGTGGGTACTGGAAGAAAGGGAGGGGAAGAGGGAAAAAAAGGGGAAAGGGGGGAAGGAGTAAGGGAATCCAGGGAAGGGTGGAAAGATGGAGAGGAAAATTCGTATGAGTGGAAAAAATAAATAAAAAATATTAAAAGAGAAGTAACTTGACAAAATAAGAAAATACCAGAACTAAAATACTACATCCTGTTAAAAAAAGAGTTTTCATCAATGTAAGTAGTCTAGGAAACAACTATTCTTCATTGTGAATGTAATGAGACTATTCAGCTTAATCACAGAAGCAATATAGAAAAATTGGATGGTGAAAGGGGTAGTACAGAATTCCTATAAACTTTTGGTCAATGGTCAAATTTGTGACTTTTTACAATTTATGTGCACAATGGGACACTTAGGGTTATGAAAGAAAATCGATGGGACAATGCTGAGAATATATTACTGAAATTCAGCTACCAGATCCAAAAGGAAGGTTTTATTTTTCCAGAGGAAAGCTACGATTTCACAGGCCTTAGACCTTGCTTTTCAAGAACTTGAATAGACTAGGTACCTGAATACCCAGCTTCTTGGGGAAGAAGCTTCCCTTATAAGCCTTCCTCTTGATGTGTGTGCTAATTGACACAATGTTTATCTATAAGCAACCAGAAGTGGATTTGTAGAGTTTCCTGTGTACACCAGGGAGTGCTTAGAGCTAAGAATTCTATAATGCTGATCACAACTCTGAAAAGTGTTGTCCCTTGCTTCAGGTTTTAATTCAGCCAAGAGCATCTGAAAGGCATTTCGTGGAAGAGGGTCAAACTTCCTGATTTCTCCTAAAGAATGTAATCCTAGTGACAGTCATAATAGTGTTCTCATACGAAAGGAGAGCCTAAGAATCTGAGCACTGCCACACCTCACTAGAGTGGAGGGCTTAGAGGGAAGTTTGACATTCACAGTAAAGGATGTTCCAAGGAATGGGAGGAGGGAAGGGGCGACATTGGAAGAAAAGGAGGGAGGAGGGGAGAAAGGAAGTGAAAAGTGGTGCAAAGGAGGGTACAAGATATTCTGGGGGAGGTGGAGGGAGGGAGGTGACTGGGGTATCTATTAAGCTTGTATGGTTGGGGAAAAATAAATAAAATAATAGAAAATTCATGCCATGCCTTTTATGGGCCACAGAATTCTTTTCTAAAATGAAAAAAAAATGTAATCCTAAAAGATAAGGGAGTCTTCCTTGCTTGCTGCATAGAGCCTTGCTAGCTAAGTTTGGTCTCACTCTTTGATTCAAGTTCCAGTGTTGCCAAATCCTCCACCAGGCCAGCTGGAGGAAGAGGGGAAATGGCGGGGCCTCATGGAGTCAAGTCGAATGAGTGAGGTGGTGATGGGATCACCACCCAGACCCCGGGATTCAGGTGAGAAGCAGCATGCTGATGATGAGTTGGCTGCAGACTCAGGTTTAATGAGAAAGTATTTGGGCTTATATAGGGTCGGGGTCCAATCAGGTGTGGCCACCCCTCTCCTCAGGGGAAAGGGGAGCAGCCACTAATCATTTAGCTGTTTATTCTGTGTCCAGGTTAAATGGCCAATTCCCTTTGGTTGTTTATCACTCCTTCCCATTGGTTGTTCATCCCTCTGCCCATTGGTTGTCTATCCCTCTGCCTGTATGGTTCCTTGTTCAGGCTTGTCTGTAGCCAGACCTCCTGGATTCGGGAGAGTGGGCTAGGGCCTCCCTGAACCAATAGTGCCACATCTTCACCCTTTTATTTATTTATAAATTTCTTCAGTGGGGACCATGATAGCTGAGGCAACCCCAAGCCTCTTCAGCTGCATGGCATATAGGTGACTGTGCCTATCTTAGTTTGGTCATCACCCTCATGTGGAGCCTTGCTCATCATTGACTACCAGTCATGAGACCATCGCAGAGAAGGAATCATGGTTTCAAAGGGGAAGTCAAACAGTGGTAGAGAAAAGGAGTTTTGTCAGGGCAGGAGCAGGCGGAAGGGCTGTAGGCAGCACAGGTGCAGAAATGATCTAGAAGAGCTGTTAAGACAAAAATGAAAACCTAACAATGGTAAATTAGTAAGTCATAGCTACAATAGAGGACACCCAGGCTTACAATGGGCCTTTGGTGATCTTAGGAATGTCCGAAGCCTGAATGCATGCCCAGAGGACCTGCAAAGCAAGCTTTGTTATTTCAGGAATATTTGAAAAAAACTGTAAGAAAACTTGTATGAAAGGAAACTTACAATCTATTAGAAAAACAATTGTGATAGATATAAAACATAAGTAGTTAAGGCCTTAGATGTTACCAAAATTATTTGTCCTCATTTTAAGTATGCATACATGTATTTAAAAATGGCATGCCAAAATTTTTACATCAGTGCACAACAGAAATGAAAAAAAATTGAAGTGGCCTCCTGAATCCAGAAGGTCTGGCTACAGACAAGTCTGAACAAGGAACCATATAGACAGAGGGATGGACAACCAATGGGCGGAGGGATGAACAACCAATGGAAAGGAGGGATGAACAACTAATGGGAAGGGACCATCTAACCTCGACACCCAGTAAACAGTTAAATGATTGGTGGCTCCTCCTCCTTACCCCGAACAGAGGAGTGGCCACACCTGATTCTACCCCAACCCTATATAAGCCCAAACACTCTCTGTTAAAGCTGAGTCTGCAGCCAACTCATCATCTGCGTGCTGCTTCTCACCTGACTCCCGGGGTCTGGGTGGACCCAAGACACATAACAGGTAAACACAGAACATATAAACATATAAGCACATGAACAACATTTTACCGGCAACTTACCAGCAACTGTCTTAAAATGACCCTTGAAAGATTTATCATAGGCAGATTATCATTTAGGAAAACCTTATTTAAAGCAAGACCTCATATCACTTAAGTCCAGAAGCTTAGCTTAATTATTAAAAACATCTAGCAAGGAAAAGCATCCTCATCCAAGTTTGGTTCCCACATTTTCTCTAGGGGGATCCAAGGTGCTAAAACCACAGCCTCATTCAAAATTCCTCCAGGCCAGCAATCTTAACCTTGAGGCCTCTAGTCTCTAGGAGAGATTTTTAAGACACGTATTGGGAGACCAGTATCATCTAAAACAGAAAATATAGCCAGGAAAGAGGTGGAGTCAAGAGCTGCAGGAAGAGGAGGGAAGGGGATGTCAGCAAGGGGTGGAATGCCCCCCCACGGACCAGTTAGCCCTCTGCAGAGAACTCAACCAGGAAGGGGGAGGGAAAGAATAAAGGACTGATTTTGTGTTCTCTCTACAAGTTACATTGTTGTAATTAATAACTTCCTCAGTGGAGGACTTTTTACAGCTTACTATGATGCCTAGGAGGATGGGAACAAAGGCTGGAGCCATATGTCCTTCCTGGACCTCTTTCTTAGGGGCCAGAAAAAGCACTTCTCTCTGGATCTGTGGCTCCCAGACATTTTATGGGGAAATCCAAGGAGCTAAAATTAAAGCTTCTTCCCAAAAATCTTCTAAGTCCTTTGGTTTCATTTTGATCCTACATAAGTCTAGTAGAGCCTTAAGAGTAGTCAGCTGTGGTGCCTTCTGATGGGGCAGTAAATTATTCATTAAGGAGGAAAGGTTTCCTAATGGAGCAGACATGACTAGGAAGCAAGCGGACAAGGCAAAAGAGAGCAGAAAATAAAAAGCAATGACTAGAACCAAGGTCCAAGTGAAAACAACTCCTAAAAGGGTAACCAATGTCCAAGGAGAGACCTAGTGCAGGACATATGCAGAGGTGTTTTGGATCTAAGCATCCTAGGCTTAGTGAAGGACTTCAGGTGTTCTTTACTCACCCAGACCATATGCCCACAGTCAGGCTGATTCAATATAATTGAACCTGGGCTCCGAGTTATAAGGGGACCAATTTCTCATGTGAACTCACCAGGAAAAGGCTTAATATTGAGGGGCTCTTTGATCATAGGGAAATCAAACAAGTGGTTGGGGCTTCTTGATTATCACCAAATCAAGAGAGTGATTGTATTCCTAAGGATAAACAAGGAAAGGGGAAGAGGATGGAACCACCTGCTCACCTTCAGGTACCATAAGAAAGGAATACAAAACTAAAGGGGCTGCTCACTAAACCTTACCAGAATGGGTGTCTTGTCTACACCGAAGGTAGCACCATGTTGGAGCACCAGATGTTGCCAAATCCCTGGCTGACCCGGCAGGGGAAACAGCGGGGCCTTGTAGGCTTGAGGCAAATGGGCACTCTGGCGATGGGGTCACCACCCAGACCCTGGAAGTCAGGCAAAAAGCAGCACACAGACAACGAGTTGGCTGCAGACTCAGCTTGAATCAGGAAGTGTTTAGGCTTATATAGGGTCGGGGTCCAGTCAGGTGTGGCCACCCCTCTGCTCCGGGTGGGAAGGGAAGGAGAGAGCAGTCACCAATCATTTAGCTGTTTACTGGGTGTCCAGGTTAGATGGCCACTTTCTGTTGGTTATTCATCCCTCCTTCCCATTGGTTGTTCATCCCTCCACCCATTGGTTGTCCGTCCCTCTGCCTGTATGGTTCCTTGTTCAGGCTTGTCTGTAGCCAGATGTCCTGGATTTGGGAGCCCAGGCTAGGGCCTCCCTGAACTGATAGTGCCACATCCCAGGAGAATATGGCCTCCCAAATTCTGTATTGTCTATGCCTACAGCCCAATGATGTGACACATTTCATGATCCAGTGTCACACATGTCAACACTGGTACCATGGCAATAGTGCTGTTGTCCAAGAAAGGGCTGATGACATTGAGCTCTATCATTGCCCGTGTGTGTTGTGTCATGGGCCTTCTATTATGAAGAAACAATGTGGACCTTCCAAAAGGCAAAAGGTGCACCAACAGAAAGCAGTCATTTAAGGAGATCATTGTTCATGCAAACACTCCAGAGGAGAATATTCCAAAGTGCAGAGGACATAATTATAAGGTGCACTGTAAGTCAGCTCACAGTAGGATTCCTGGAAAAGCACGATTTCTGTGCACCTTCATTATGGAAAAGGATGATTTGGGAATGAAGGTACCATGGCCATCTTTTGGTGTGAAGGATATTCTGAAGAGGTAACTGATGTGATTGATATCTCCTGCCAGACTAATTTCATGAAGAAGCTGTGTGAATTTGTGAAACTATTATTGAGGACTGAAGTAAAAGAAAGCGCTAGGTAGTTAATTTGGAGTTCATTGACACCAGGCTTTCTAATCTTGTGAAGACACAAAAGATTGTCCACAGACTGTCATGTGTAGAGAATCTTTACCAGATGAGTGCATTTTTTCAAAGATTCAAAGTGCAGAAGTACTTTCTCATGAGTGGGAAAGGCAGCACAGATTTTCCCATTGCATTCTGTGGTACTTCAGAGTGGTATCATGTATTCAAAGGTAAGATGATATTTTTATTCATCTGCCAATAGCTGAAAATTTTACTGTATTTGAGAACTGGAAGTACTGCAAGTACTCCAACTGAAAAGACTTATTCTTTGGTGATCAGGTGACTAAGAGGTACAAGTGCTTTGGGAAGCAAGGAAAGACCTTTCTTATTGCAGCAGAATGGATCCTGGCCATGCTGAATCCTGTGGACTGTTTGGCCTTTGCAGGGAACTTCCTATACTCTATTAACAATGAAATGTACCTGAAAGTTTAAAATATTGGGAAACGACTGAATACACTAGTTCTGTACAAGTTTCCCCACTTTTTGACCATATGGTAGTACGTGGTAATGCACCTCTCAGACATATTTCTTGGTCTGTAACAGAACAGAGGAAGGCTGTCTTCCTCCTGGTACATGGTACTAAAGTTTTGACCTCTTCCTTTGTTGACTGGACAAGAAAAGAAACTGTGAATGACCATGAGGCTGGCGGTCCAGAGGTGGTGCACCCTGAACAATTAAAGAAAGATATGGCCAGTGAGATCATCCTGGCAGAAGACATAGGTACAAGACATCTGTGCACAGGGGAAAAATCCTTGGCACACAGATGAATTTTCCTGCGATATCCATCAAGGCAAAAAGCCCATTTCATTCCTCTTCTGAATACCTGACCAGGCTGACCATACCATCTCTAAATTGTTTACTGATTAATATCCCAAAATTCAAAGAAACACAGAATCAGGAAAAGCAGAATATCAAGGAGCTTTCATCATTGCTGCCTTCTGACCAATAGAATTATAAGCTCCCAGACTACTACTATCATTAGGATCCTTTTACACAGTCTTCTGAGTAGACAGTTTTCAAAACCACAGCTATTGTTGCCAATTATTCAATAGATTACTCCTTTTTCAGAGACCTTCATAGAAATGTGAGTCCAGCCACTATTCAGAAGGCCAGGGACACCATCAAGAGTTTAAAAATCTTAACCACACTTCAGAGGGAGAAAAATCTCAAGTAAACCTGTCAATGTGCTTTTGATCAGAAAGCACTATTGTGACTCTGGTAGGGACACTGTCGTTCAGGTGCAAAAACTCATGGAAATGTTGAAGGAGATGAGATGGTCTCTGGGAAGGCTTCTGTGGAGGTCAAGTCAATTAATTGGAAAATGCTCATGGATAACACAATGCAGTCTCAGTAATATACATTGAAAAACTGCATATTACTAAAGCAACTTATTATGCTCTTGGGTGTGCCAATAAGTGTCTTGCCTGTGTTGGAACTCATCTTAATAATTAAAGATTATAAATGTCTTCTTTACTTGAGGAAAGAAGTGTGGATGAGGATAAATGCTTGCCACACGAGGGCTTTGCCACAACTTTCAGTATCATTTTTTGATAAAATGTGTATTGAAGGAGACTGAGGAGGAGAAGACAGATCCTTACACCCACTCCTCCAAACAGAGTAGAAGTCCTATGTAACATTCACTTGCATTTATACTATATGGTCAATAAGTAAGGAAAACTTCTGAATAAATTGATGAGAAAGGATGAAAATATGCATCACTCCTCACAGTCACACAGGACAGGGAGGCTGGTATAGGTTAACCTCAAACTTCACAATGAAACGAGGGTTTCCCTTCATTTTACAACAGTAAGACTGCTCAGTATTTTTTGTCATTGTGATTACTCTTGATGCTACATTTCATTCTGAAGGCAGGGATCTTACAGCAACATCAGGATTCTAGGAGTGTTACCATGAAAATCCCTGCAGAAAACAGGAGAGGATACAATTCCTATCTTGCCAGACTTACAAATCTCTCTAGCTGATCTAACTGCAGTGGGAACAGTCCTAAACATTATTGTCTGGGCCCCCCTCTATATGTACACAGTCTCCAGTGGATGCTTTAAAAGCTAACCATCATTGCATGGTAGTTCATCCTATATATTCCTGAAGGATCACTTCTCACTTATCAACTTTGATCTAAAGTGAATCAATAAAAATATTTCTGCACTTCCTTTTTGTTGGAATTCTCCTCACAGTTAAGAGAATGGCCCCCTGTTAAATTGTCAACTACATTTTTGGTATTATTCCAAACATTCACCAGTTCTAAATCATTTGGTGGAGAATATGTTCCTTTTGATAAGTTCAATTGTTTCTCCTCTTCCTTGGCATCTAGAAAACCTGCCGAGACTTGAAAAACATTTTTAAGCTGCCAATCATTTGAGCTATTTTATAAGTGCCATATGTTTCCCCCTGAAACTTCCATGGTCTCTCAGATAAATGATGTCTGGTATTCTTCTTCTCTACCCTCATGTTTCTTTTTTCTCCCACATTTTATTTATTTCCTAATTATGGAAGCACAATATATACCCCCAACATCTCCCTCCTTCGGTCCCTCCCCAGTAATTACCCCTTACACTCTCCACAATTCCATTTCCTTTACCCTCCTACCTTCCTTCCTCTTTCTCAGTGCTTTCTCCTTTCTCTATCTCATCCCTGGAACATCAATTTGTGTGAATGCGAATCTTCTCAGTACTCAACCTTAGTGAGGGATAAGGATTCAATGGCATACCTAGAACCAATTTTTGGGCTCCCCCTTAGAATGAATCTCTATTATGACTGTTAATCCCTTGCCTCTAACGATTCTACTGCTTGAAGCCTTCCCCCTGTTATTCATGCTGGACATTGGGGGTTTCTTGACATGTCAGCCATAGTGCAGGTCAGGCAAAGTCCAAATATGGCTGCTAAAGCCCCAAATTTTTTGGATTACCTTGCATATCCTTGGTCCTCCCTATCTTTTGCCACTTAAAATTTTGCTTCCCCTTCTTCTGAAATGTTCCCTGTTTTATGATGGGGAGAGATTTGGCTGATCTGGATACAGGGGAATAATGTAAGGTCTTTGGGGTTCTCAACTATGATTTATTGTTGTTTTCAATTTTGCTTTTCCTGCACTGCCCTTCACAGCATCCATACTGATATCTAAGTTCACTTCCTAACCAAGCTTAAAAGAACATTTAAATGAAGATATTAATATAAGAGGGACACAATGGGAGATGGGAGAATAAGAGGAGGACAGAGCAGTGGTGGGAATCGGTGTCCCATTTTTGAGATGATTATAGATTATCTGACAGTCCATGCAACCTTCCTAATTAGTGAGCTCAAACCTGTTCTATTGCATGTAATCAGGAAGGGAAGTGACAGTGAGCTGCATCAGATGTTTAGCTACTTACAAGCAATATTTGTCAGTCACATGTTTTCCCAACTGAAGTGTGACCCCCTATCTGCTTTTTTTTAGGGGAACATTACTTCCCCTTACCTCCTGCTCATAATCTTTCCAATTACAGTAAGTATTATGAAGATTTCCTTGGAATACAGCATTAAGTAGGTTTGGAACTAGTGTCCACCTATTAGGAAGTATATAGGAATGCTGTTGCAATTTGCCTGCATTGTTGCTGATAAATGACCATCAAATGACATAATGGAACATCATTTTTGTTTTCATAAGACTGTCCAGCCACAGTTCTCTGTCCAGTTTGAGAATAGAGCATGCACCGATACCAGGGCCAATGTAGCTGGCCACACCATCACCACATAATTGCTGATAGACAGACAATCCTTACTTGCCAGACAAGCATTTCTGTTGAAGTGTACAGAAGGATGGCACTAACCCTCAATATTCAAATCGATACCTGTGCCTAATTATGACTTAGGGTGTGTAACTTACTGTGTCTGGGATACTTGACTTGATATACTATTTTACTAATTCCATCAATTTACTGGCAAATTTCATTAGTTTATCTTTTTTGATGACTGAGTAGTATTTCATTATCCATTCAACCACTGTTGGGCACTTGGGTTAAGTCCATAACTTTTTTATTGAAAATAGTGCTGCAATGAACATGGTGGTGTTCTTGTCAATGTAGTGAATTTCTGAATTATGGAGGCTTTTTCCTGGAAGTGGTATAGCAGGGTCTTAAGGCATTTATTATTTTCTGCTTTTTCTAACTTATTTTTCCACTCATACAAGCTTGATATGTACTCCATTCCCCTCTCTCCTCTGCCCCTCCCTGGATACCATTGCTCCCTCCCGCCTTTCTCCAGGTGCCCCCCCCCCCAATTCCTGCAGCATCCTATACTATGCATGTCAAACTTCCCTCTGGGTCCTCCTCTCTTATAAAGTGTAAGGACTTAGTAGCATTGCCTAGAGCTCTTTCTTGTGTTCCCTTTCAGTATAGGAACACTATTGTGGCTGTTAATCTCTTGCCTCTAAGGATCCTAGTGCCATGCTAGACTTTGGGGCGGTCAATGATATGTTGGTCATTGTGCAGTTCATGCAAAGTCCTATTATGATAACTTTGGCCATAACATGTGTGGAGTATCTTGCATATTGTTGCTCCTCCCCATCTTTAGGCTCTTAAAATCTTACCACCCCCTTCCACAAATTTCACAGAGCTTTGGGATGGGGAGAGATTAGACTGGCCTGGTTCTTGGTGTTTAATACATTGTCTCTGATCTGAATTATTATTTTTTCTTTTTTCTTTTTCTTCCAGTTTTGCAGTTGTGCAGTTCCTGCACAGCCCTTGGCTCCATCCTGAGGGGTATTCGATGTAGATCTTTAACTTTTTTAGAAATTGCTAAATTGATCACCAGAGTGGTTGTTTTAGCCTGCATTTCCACCAGCAATTCATGAGCGTGTCTTCTCTGTACATGCTCTTCAGCATTTGGTGATCATTTTGTTGTGGATTTTTGCCATCTCAATCAGGGCGAGATGACATATCAGGGTAGTATTGATATGCATTTTCCTAATGGTAAGGATGTGGAACATTTTTTAAGATATCTGTCATACATTTCAATTTCAACCCTGAAAATATTTCTTTTGAGTTCCTTGGCCCATTTTATACTTGGGCCATTTATCTCCTTGCAGTTAAGTTTTGCAAGTTCTTTGTACACTCTGGATATTTGAGCTCTATTAGATATGTGGTTAGTGAAGATTTTCTCCCATTCAGTGGGTTGCCCTTTTGCTGGATTTACAGTCACTTTATCTGAACAAAAGCTCTTTAATTTCATAAAATCCCTTTTGTTGAATGTTGATTCTAATGATGGTGCTATTAGATTTCAGTTTAGAAAATGTTGTCATAGCTTGATAAGCTTGACAGAGTTCCCTAACCATTCAATTATAGTTTTTGTATTCTCTGGTTTAATAGTAAGGTCCTTATGTGCCTGGGATAAAACCTACTTGATCACAGTGTGTGATATTTTAGATATTTTTCTTATCTGATTTACTAAGATTTCGTTGAGAATCTTTACATCTGCGTTCATCAAAGGGGTTGGACTATTGTCCTTATTAAGTGTTCATTTATTTTTTGGACTGATTTACATGGCGAGTTACATTTATTGATTTCCATATGTTGAGCCAACCCTGTGTGCCTTGGATAAAGCCTACTTGATCTTTTTGATATGTTTTTCAATGTGATTTGTTAAGGCTTTGTTGAGAATATTTGCATCTGTGTTCATCAAAGAGATTGGCCTATAGTTTTCTTTTTTAAGTGTATCTTTATTAGATTTTGTGATTAAGATTATATTAGCTTCATAGAAAGAATTTGGTAGTGGTCCTTCTTTTGCTATTTGACAGAAGAGTTTAAGGAGTATTGGCATTATTTGTTCCTTAATGTCTAGTAGAACTCTGTGCTGAATCCATCTGGGCCAGGTTATTTTTTGGTGGGAAGATTCAAGATTAATTCATTGATTTTCTCATATGTTATAGGACTATTTAAAAAATTCAAAATTTCCTGATTCAATTTAGGTAAGTTGTGCTTACTTAGGAATTAATCCATTTCTTTTGTGTTATCAAATTTCATGGAGTATAAATTTTTGAAACATGACCTTATAATTTTCTGAATTTCTTGGGTATCAGTAGCGATAACTCCATTTTCATTTCTAATTTTGTTAATTTGGCTGTTCTCTCTTCTTTTTGGTTAATTTAGCCAGGGGTATATCGGTCTTATTGATTTTTTTTCAAAGAACCAGCTTTTTCACTGTTTAATTCTCGGTGTCATTTTCTTAAACTCAATTTTGGATATTTATTCCCTTATTTTGCTAACCTTCTCTCTCCTACTGCTTTTGGGATTGGATTGCTCTTATATCTCTAAAACTTTAAGCTGCATTGTTAAGTTATTCATTTGTGATGTTTCTATTTTTTGACATAGGCATTAGGAGCTATGAACTTACCTCTTTCAAAGTTTTCATTGTGTGCGAAAGATTTTGATAAGTTGTATTTTTGTTATCATTCACTTCCAGGAAATCTTGATTTTCTTTTATAATTTCTTCCTGCATCCAAATCTCATTCAGCATCATAGAATTTAGTCTCCAGTGTCAGATGTGCTTCAGATATCAAGCTTTAGATAATGATAGTCTGATAGAGTACTGGCTAGAATTTTAACTTTCCTGTATATGTGAAGATTCATTTTGTGGCTCAATATGTAGTCTATTTTGGAGACAGTTCCGGGTGCTGCTGAGAAAAACGTGTATTCTTTTGTATGGGAATGATAAGTTCGATAGAGATCTGTAAGGTCCATTTCAGTAAGAGTTTGATTAAGTTCCAATGTGTTGCTGTTAAGCTTTTGACCTGTTTATCTGTACCAAGTTGATAGGGTGGTATTGAAATCCCAAAGAATTATCGTTTGGGGGTTGAATTATTGCTTTAGATGCTGTCAGGTTTGCTTAATGAATGTGGAAGGGCCCTTATTAGGTACATATATGTTCAGTATTGTGAAGTCTTCCTGGTGAATTGTACCTGTGACTAAAATGGAGTATCCATCTGTGTCTCTCATGATTTTTTTGGTTTGAAGTCCATTTTGTCTGATAGCATGATAGCTACCCCTCCTTTTTCCTGTTTCCATTAGCTTGTAGAATTTTTGACCAGCCTTTTATTTTTAGGATGTGTCTATCTTTTGTGGTGAGATGAGTTTTCCAAGGCAGGAGATTGATGGGTTATGATTTTTAATCCAAGTTTGTAATCTGTGCCTTTTGATTGGTGAGTTAACTCCATTGACATTTAATGTTATAATGGAGAAATTATTTTTAATTCCAGACATTCTTATATTTAGTGGCTTTCATAAAGAAACTTTACCAAGGACAAAATTAAAAGTCTAACAAATATCTTAAAAAAATGCTCCACATCCTTAGCCATCAGAGAAATGCAAATCAAAACTTCCCTGAGATATCATCTTGCCCCTGTCCGGATGGCAAAAATCCACAATACAAACAACACCAAATGCTGGAGAGGATGTGTAGAGAGGGGAACTGTCCTACATTGCTGATGGGAATGCAGGCTCATACACTACTCTGGTGAGTGAGCCATCTGGCGATTCTTAAAGAAGTTAAAGATTGAAATGGTAAAGTTTCATTTAAGTTTCAAGGCCCATTTTTTAATTGGCCCATTTGTTTTCCTAGTGTTTCATTTTCTAAGTTCTTGGTGCACTCTGGATAATAGAGCTCTATCAGATATGTGGTTAGTGACGATTTTCTCCCATTCTGTGGGTTGCCTTTGTGTTCTAGTCACAATCTCTTTATCTGAACAGAAGCTCTTTAATTTCACAAGATCCTATCTATGGAGTGTTAGTTATAGTGACTGTGCTACTTGATGTCCATTTAGGAACTGTTGGCCTAGCTCAATCAGCTCAAGGGAGTTCCCTACCCTTTCAACAATGGTTTTTAGAGTCTCTAATCTACCTTGTCTTTTTCTTGAATGTGGAGTGTTTTGGCTATTATTTACCATGGGGAGTTTCTATTTTGGTCATATCTGTTTGGGGTTCAGAATCCCTCTTGCATTTAGATGCCTCTTATTCTTTAGATGAGGAAAGTTTTCCTTCATAATTTGAAAAATTTCCTCAGGTGTGGTATTTTGGGATTCTTCTTCTGGTATTCCATAAATGCACATGTTAGGCTTCTTCAGGGTGTCCCATTACTCTTGAATATTGCTCTCAAGTATTTTTTTTTTTTGGCTTTAACAACCTCTTCCATTGAGCTGGTTAATACTTTCTCTTTGTTTTTAAGATCTGAAAATATATTTTCTGCTTCATTAGTTCTGCTGATAATACTTTTTGTTGAGGTCTGGGTTGAAGATAACTTGTATTTTAGTTAAATTTTAAACTTTGCTTGAGATTGATTTAACTGCTCTATGCCAATTTTTTTCTTGAACCTTTTTTCTCAACTCCTCCAAGTGTTTGTTGTGTTCCTGAGAAGCAGTTTCTTCCCTGGACTGGCGAGCATCTGGGTGGTTGGAAAAATGCAGCCCAAACTTGTGTGGAGTATCTTGCATATTGTTGGTCCTTCTT
The DNA here is from genome assembly GCA_023101885.1 of Typhlomys cinereus. Taxonomy (NCBI): domain Eukaryota; kingdom Metazoa; phylum Chordata; class Mammalia; order Rodentia; family Platacanthomyidae; genus Typhlomys; species Typhlomys cinereus. Next base: position 7,958,413 of record JALPQD010000058.1, read on the forward strand.
ATCTTTAGGCTCTTACAATCTTGCTGTCCCCTCTTCTGCAAGGTTTGCTGAGCTTTAGGATGTGTAGAGATCTGGCCGTTCTGGTTCTAAGTGATTAATGTAGGGAAAAGAATTGCTCTTCCTTCTGGCTGCCCAGTTTCTTAGTTTCTTCAATGCTTCCAAATATCCAAGTCTTTAACTATACTAATGACTCTCTAGGAATCCTCCAACATTCAGTTATCACTCATTTGACTACTGGACTGAGCAGCTACTGGCAGCCACCATTGCACTATCTTGGCCATATCTGTAAGCCAACTCAATATATCCCCTATTTATATATTCATTATGTTGATTCTCCATTTCTAGGGAACCTGACTAATACAGATTGTGGTACTCAGAATGGTTCCAAAGAGCCTCTATGAAGAAACAGAATTGTAAGGATGAATTTTGCTGGCAGATTTCGTGATATCTGGAGTTGGCTCTCCAGCATACTCAAACCTCCAGTTACTAAAGACAGCCCTGGCAAATGCTTGGAGTAATTTGTTTTGAGAATTGGCAAAAGTAGGTATGTTGGACAGTCTTCACTTCTTATGAGGAATGAGGAGCTTGGTGATTCTGTATTTAAAATTTTGGCAATATGAGTAAAAAGAAGAAAAATAATAACAATAATGCTGGTTGGTTGCCGATAGTGTATTTTGACAAAAAACAAATGGAGAAGTAAGAACTCAAAGATGAAAACATCTGTGTTTTCTAACTATTACAATGATATCCAATACAGTGAAGATACTTCCTGGAATACCTACAAGCACAATTATCTGCTTGAGCAATATCTATTTTTTCAGTGTATATTACTGGGACTTCATTGTGGTATCCGTCAGCATTTTCCTATTAATCACTTTCATCTACAGAGAAGCCTTCCTAGAAACCATCCCATCTCCTCTCACGTATTATGAATATTGTCTTTCAGAAGGATGCTTACAGATAAGCTCCACACTGATGTCTTCTGTAGCTTCCCAAAACTATCTAAAGATGAAAAGCTTCATTATCCTCACAGTTTCTTAAATTACAGATATTCATCAGGATAAATCATAGATTAGAGCCAACTGGAAGGTAATCTGAATTAAAATGCTACTTTGAATGACAAGTTGGTAATATTAGTAGGCACAAATGTCAGTAAAAATACAGTGACTATAACGTATTACCAAATTCATCATACTGTTAAACTAATGAGATGGTTCTATGAATGGATTCAGTCATTAATTAGCTGTAATGTAGTAATGAATCTTTGGTCTTAAGAGTTGATGGTAAATTCTAGAAAACATACATGTATATTAATCTATTAATGTAAACAGCAGTCTGTAATAATTGGTTTTCCTCATTCTCTAGTAGAAGTAGGGAAAGCATTCTGAGGTCCTAGGAAACCAAGTCTCCGAGCTCTTGGAGAAGACTGAGCAGCAGTCTGGTCCTTGGGATCGCATGCTGTGTGTCAGGACTGAGTGTGGAAGAAGTGACTCCTTGCAAGCTAGCTCTAGATGCTGAGACCACAGAACAGCTCCAAGGGAGAAAAAGGGTGCAGGACATCAGAGAGCTCATGAGGGCTCCTGCGGTTTCAGAGGCTGAGCAGGCCTGTGGGATTCATTTTTAAACAAAACAATGGGAAAACATTGAGAGTCCAAATGTTGCATTTGAAGTATGATCATCTAGCACCAAAACTCTTCTGCTGAAAGTGGTTTCTTTTGTGTTACAAAGGTTAATTTTACTTAAGGCAGTTGCTTGATGGGAATTTTTTTAACCCTTTAAAAAAATGAGAGCTGTACACAGTTGTGAAAGCCACGGTAGCATTGCTCCTCTCCTAAGGAAAAGTGAGTTTCTCGTCAGAATATCTGGCTGGCCCTGTAGTTTAAATTAAAATAAAATTTTGGAGAAATAAAAAAAAGAAAGAGTTGATGGTAAATCATAGTATACAAAAAGTGTTGTCTAAATGACATTTCTTAAAAAAATGACATTTCTTTTCCCCCCACATTTTATTTTTTCCCAGTCATAAAAGCTGAAGAGGTACACCCATCGTTTCCTGTCCTCCTCCCCTCTCTAATCTCTCTTGTATTTTTCCTCCCTTTTTCCCTTCTTTTCACCCACCTCCATTCTACCCTTTTCCCAGTGCTTCCCCCTTCCTCCCTCCTGTCCACCGGAGCACCCTTTTTTGTGAATGCCAAGCTTCCCTCTTTTCTCCACTCTTGTGAGGGGTATGGACACAGTGGCATAGCCCTGAGACCTTTTTTGTGTTTTCATTAGTATGGGAACTCTATTATTTCTGTTAATGCCTTGCCTCTTAGAATCCTACTGCCTGGAGCCTTCTCCCCTTTAATCCATGCTAGTCTTTGGGGGTCATTGACGTGTCAGCCATTGTTCAGGTCATGCAAAGTCTGATTATTGCAACTCTAGCCCTAACTTGAATATCTTGTATATCGTTGGTACTCCCCACCTTTTTCCTATTACAATCTTGCTACTCCCTCTTCTGCAAGGTTCCCTGAGCTTCATAATGGAGATATTTATCTGGTCTGCTTCCAGGTGATTCATGTAAGGTTTTGGTGTTCTGAATTATGGTTTGATATTTTAGCTTTGTTTTTCTTGCACATTCCTTCGTTCTTTTCTGATTGGTAGCAAAAACCACTTCATAACTAAAGATAAACATCTATTTAAATGAAAATCTTTACATAAGAGGAACTCAGAGGTAGATGGAATAGGAATATGATACAGAAGTGATAGGAGGTGAGTGTCCCATTTGTGAGATAGTTGCCATCTATCTGCCTGTCTCTATATCCTTCCTGATTGATGAGATCAAACCTCCTCATTGGTAGGTGTCCAGGAAGTAAGAGTGAACTTCACCAGATCTCTTGCTACTTACATGCAATACTTGGCAATGACTTATTTTCTCTACATAAGTATGATTCCCTCTCCCCCTTTTCTCGGGGAGGGATTCTCCTCCCAAGTCTTTACTGTTCATCATCTTTGTGATTATACTAGCTATAACAGATTTTCCTTCGAATATGTATGTACCCTCTAGTACAAAACCAAATAGGATCTACCTATTATCAAATATATAAGGTATCTAAATTTCTGTGATCGGATACTTAAGTTAATATAATTTTTCTAATTCCATCCAATTCCAGGCAAATTTCATTAATTTTGTTTCTTGATGGGTGAGTAGTATTCCATTGTATAAATGCACCACATTTTCCTTATCCATTTGTCAACTCATTTGGGTTGATTCCATGACTTTGATATTATAAATAGAGCTGCAAGGAACATGGATGTGCTTGTGTCATTGAGATGAATTTTTGTTTTATGGGGGATCGCAGAAGTGGTATAGCAGAGTCAAATGTATTTCAATCTTTTAGAAATCACCATACTCACCACCAGGGTAGTTAGTATAAGTCTGCATTCCCACCAGAAATGTGTGAGTTTCCTTCTTTGTAAAGCCTTTCCAGCATTGCGTGGTGTTTTTCTAGTGGATTTTTGCCATCCTGACCACAATGACATGATACCTCAGGGGAGTTTTGATTTGCATTTCCCTAATGGCTAAAGAATTTCTATCATTTTTTGAGATATTTGTTGGACATGTCCGTGTCATGCCTGTAAATGTTTTCTTTGAGTTCCCAGGTGCCTTTTTTTTTATTTAATACATTTTTTATTATTATTTCAGCTCATACAAATAAGTACACCAATTCCCTCCCTCCCTCCTCCTCCCGCCGAAACCCCTGCTCCCTCTCCTCACTCCTCCCTTCCCATCCTTCCGTGCCTCCCGCCCCAATTCCCAGAGTCTTTCTTGTGCATGCCTGACTCTCCTCTGGGCCCTCCTCTCCGATGACGTACAAGGACCCAGTGGCATTTCCCTGAACCCTTTCCTGTGTTCCCCTTTAGCATAGGAACACTACTGTGGCTGTCAATCCCTTGCCTCCAAGGATCTTGGTGCCTTTAGCAGATGCTAGACTTTGTGAGGTCAATAGTGTGTTGGACATTGCGCCGGACATGCAATGTTCAATTATGATTGCTTCGGCCCTAACTTGTGTGGAGTATCTTGCAAATCATTGCTCCTCCCATCCTTTTGCTCTTACACTCTTACCCCAGGTGCCTTTTTTAACTGGGCCATTTGTCTCCTTGGTTTATTTTTGTAAGTTCTTTGTGCACTCTGGATAATGGAGCTCTATCAAATATGTGCAGTGAACATTTTTTTCCATTCTGTGGTTTGAATTTTTGCTTGGTTTACAACCTCTTTACCAGAAAAGAAGTGCTTTAATTTCATAAGATCCCATTTCTTGAGTGTTAGTTCTAGTGACTGTGCTATTAGACTTATGTTTAGGAACTGTTAGCCTAACTCAATCAGCTCAAGGGTGTTGTCTACCTTTTCAACTAGGGTTTACTTTCAATCTAAGCACCAAGGAATGCACATTTTTCTCAGTAGCACAGACACCATTCTCCAAAATAGAACACATATTGGGCCACAAAAGGAACACAGGAAAGTTGATATTATCATCTGTATCCTATTGGATCATCGTGGTCAAAGCTTGACATCTGCAACACCACAAACAGCATAAAGTACACTAACTCTGGGAAACTAAACACTATGATGCTGAATGAGAAGTGAGTTCAACTCAAATGAAAAAGGAAAATCAAGATTTCCTAAAAGTGAAAAACAATGAAAATACAACATATCAAAATATCTGGGACACATAAAAGCCATAGTGAGATATAAGTTCATAACTCTTAATCATTATATCAAAAAATATATCACAAGTAAATAACTTCAGGCTTTAGAGACACAAGAACAATTCAATCCCAAAAGCAATAGAAGAGAGAAGATTAGCAAAATCAGGGAGAAAATATCCAAAATTGAGATAAGGAAAATGATACAAAGAATCAATCAGTCAAAATTCTTGTTCTTTGAAAAAAATCAATAAGATTGGGGTCTGGAGAGGTGGCTCAGGGGTTAAGCCTTTGTCTGCAGGTGGAAGGTCCTGAGTTCTGATCCTAGACCCCACGTATAGATGCCAGGCGGAAGCGGAGGCGGTCTGCCTTTCTGGTCCTGGTAAGGCAGAATAAACAAGGAGGAGGTGGAGGCATCCATGGTGGTTCCTAAATTCGTCCGTGGTTCTACACACACACACATATGTACACGCACACACACATACACACACACATGCGTGCGCACACGCACAAGTGAATAAATAATAAAACCAATAAGATTGATAAACCCCTAGTTATATTAAACAAAACAAAGAGAGAAAACACACAAATTAACAAAATTAGAAATTAAAATGGAGTTACCATAACTAATACTGAAGACATTGAGGGAATTATAATATTTCAAAACCTTTTACATCATGAAATTTGATGATACAACAGATCAAGTCCTGAGTAAACACAACCTTCCTAAATTGAATAAGGAAATTTTGAGTTATTTAAATAGTAGTATTGCATATGAGGAAATGAAGTAGTCTTGAAACTTCCTACCAAAAATGTTTTGGATCAGATGGATTCAGCACAGAATATTACCAGATATTTAAAGAAAAACTATCACCAATATTCCTTAAATTGTTCTGAACAATTCTATTTTCTCTACAGAAGAAATACTTCTAAATTCTTTCTATCTAATCCCCAAACCTAATATAGATACACATAAAAAAAGAAAACTATAGGCCAATCTTTTTGATGAATACAGATTCAAATATTTTCAACAAAATCTTACTAAATTGGATTAAAAAACATATCAAAAAAATCATTCACTCTGATCAAGTAGCCTTTATCCCAGGCACAACATATGCAAATCAATAAATGTAATAAAATAAATAAGCTAATCCAAAGTCCTAGAATATAGATCCTCTTGAGAGATGGAGATAAAGCTTTTGACAATATCCTACATGCTTTTATGATCAAAACCCTAGAAACAATTGGAAGGGAAGGAACCTTTATCAACATAACAAAAGCTTTATCCAACAAGCCAACAGCAAGTATTATACTCAATGAGGAAGAAAATGAAACATTCCCACTTTGATCAAGAATTAGACAAGACTGTCCACTCTCACAACTTCTATTCAATATTGTACTTGAAGTCTTACCTGGAGTCATAAGACAAGAGAAGGAGATAGAAGGGATTCAAATACCAAGAAAGATGTCAAGATATCTTTGTTTGCAGATGACATGATCATATACATGAGTGATCCTAAAAACTCCATCATGAAACTCTTGGAACTAATACAGAAGTTCAGCAGGGTGGCAGGTTACAAAATAAATATGCAAAATCAGTAGACTTCCTGTATGTCCAAGATGAAAAAAGTGAAAAAGACCTAAGAGAAAGATTTACATTTACTGTAGCCCCTAAAACAATGACCTTGGTATAAACCTCACCAAGGAAGCAAGAGGCCTTTACATTGAAAACTTTAAAACCCTAAAGAAAGAAATTACAGAAGAGATCAGAAGGTGGAATCACCTCCCATTCCCCTGTATTGGCAGAATCAATATCATAAAAATAAGTATATTACCAAAAGCAATATATGTTCAATGCTATATCAAAATACCAAAGCAATTCTTTAAAGAAATTGACCAATTTCAAAATTCTTATGGAAGCACATAAAACCCAGGATAGAAAAATAATCCTAAGTAACAAAAACAAAAACACTGCTGGAGGTATCACCATACCAAACCTTAATCTATACTATGAATCCATAATAATATAAACATCTCGGTACTGTCTCCAACATAGATACACAGATCAATGGATAAGGGTAGAAGACCCAGATATAAGCCTGCACAGTTATGCCATTTGATCTTTGGCAAAGGGGCCCAAATATCAATGGACTGAGAACATGCAGAATATTAAAACTGGACCCATACTTGTCACCATGTACTATAATTAATTCCAAGTGGATCAAGAACCTCAATATAAGGCCAGAAACAATAAAAACCCTAGTTGAATGTATAGGGACACCCTTGAGTTTATTGGACTAAGCCAACAGTTCCTAAGCAGAAATCAAATAGCACAGACATTAGAACCAACACTCAACAAATGGGATCTTATGAAACTAAAGAGCTTCTGTTCAGATAAAGAGCAAAAAGGCAACCCACCAAATGGGAGAAAATCTTCACTAACCATGTATCTGATAGAGCTCTATCATCCAGACTGCACAAAGAACTTAGAACACTAAACACCCAAGGAAATAGGAGGCCCAATTATAAAATGGACATAGAAAGTTAAAACATTTTCAGTGATGAAATTGAAATGTCTAACAAGTATCTTAAAAAGTGTCCCACATCTTTAGCCATTAGGCAAATGAAAATCAAAACCTCCCTGAGATATCCTCTCACCCAGGTCAGGAGGGCAAAAATCAATATACAAACAACATCAAATGCTTTAGAAGATGTGGAGAGAAGGAAATTCTCCTACATTCCTGGTGGGAATGCAAGTTTATACAACCACTCTGGTAATGTCTGGAGATTTTTAAAAAAAGCTAAAGATTGAAGTGCCTTATGCCTTATGATCCTGCTATTCCACTTTTGTGAATAGTCACCTATAAAGCATAATTTCACCTCAACGACATAAGCACAACTATGTTCATTGCAGCACTATTTACAGTAGCATGGAATCAACCCAAATGCCCAATAGTTGATGAGTGGATAAGGAAAATGTAGTACATTTATACAATGGAATAGTACTCAACCATCAAATATGATGAATTAATGAAATTTGCCAGGAAATGGATAGAATTAGAAAAAAATATATTGAATGAAGTATCCCAGACACAGAAATTTAAATGCCGTATGTACTTCCTAATAGGTGGATTCAAGTACCAAACCTACTTAGAGACACACTCAAGGATAAATCTCTGCAATACCTACAGTAATTGCAAAGGTTATAAACAGGAGGGAAGGGGAAGGAAGGCCCCACCAGAAACAAGGAGAGAGGGGATCATGTTACAGCAGATAAAATAGGCCATCATTGAGGACTGCAAATAATGAGACATTTGGTTAAGCTCACAGACTTTCCTTCATCATTTGGAACTGATGGGGTATGATGTCACCAGTAGGGTAAGGAATATAGTCTGGCAGATAAAAAGTAACCATTTTGCAAATAGGAGACTGACACTCCCTCACCGCAATCTCCTACTTTTATTCAATCTACCTTTGAATATATTCTTGTAATAAGACTCTAATTTAACAGCTTTTTTATCTCTGGCCAGGGGGTGACATAGATACCCATCAGGATGGAGCCAAGGGCATTGCAGGAGCAGCAAAACTGAAAAAAAAAATCAACAAACCATGATTCAGAACATCAGAGATTCTATATCAACCACCTGGAACTAGGCCAGCCTAATCTCTCCTCATCTTGAAGCTCAGGGAAATTTGCAGAAGAGGGGGCAGTAAGATTGTAAGTGCACAAGGATGGGAGGAGTAAGGATATGCAAGATACTCCACACAAGTTAGGTCCAAAGCAATCATAATAGGACTTTGCTGATCTGCACAATGACCAATACATTATTGACCCCTCAAAGTCTAGCATGGACTAAATACACTAAGATCCTTAGAAGCTAGGGATTAACAGTGTAACGGTTACTCTTAACTATTGCTGTGAGAGAGCACCCAAAGTCAATCACTTAAGGGAGAAAGGGAGGTTTATTCAGCTTATGTTTCCAGAGGGAAGGGACAGTCTCTCAAAGCAGAGGCGGCATGGCTGGCTGGCCAAAGCTGGAGGAGGGTAAGTCACTGCAGACATCTTGGAAGCTGAGAGCTGCAGACCTCTTGCAGCAAAGGCTGACTTCTCCTGGAGGTAGGGTGGAACTAATGCACCTCAAGGCCCACCCCTTGTGACTGCCTTCCTCCAGCAAGGCTACACCTCTCAAGATGCCATGACTTTGCTAAACACATGAGACTGTGGGGGACACATTTCAAACCATGACATTCCACCTCTGGCTCATTTCCATCTCATTATGTAAACCATACTCAGTCCACTTTTAAAAGTCTTCATAAACTTCAACAGTAGTCCCAACACAGTCCAAAAGTCCAAAGTCCAAAGCCTCCTGTAAAATCAAAATACAAGTTACATACTTCCAACATACAATGGCACAGAATAAACATTCCCATTCCAAAAGGAAGGAGAAGGGGCATATCCAGGAAAGATTGGTTCATAACAAGACTGAAAACCAGCAGGACAAACTCCAAATCTTGTAGCTCCAAGTCCAATAGGCGAGCCTCTTGTTGAAATCATCTCAGTTCCAAAGGGCTTTGATTCCACCCCTCCATTGCAGTTGCCCATAGAATACGTTGGTCTCTTGAGCTGACTCGTTCCAGGGTATACAGCTCTCTTGGCAGTGTCCCATATTGTGTCTGGAATCTCTAACATCTTTACTTCTCAATGGCAAACCAGGCTTTAAATCAACAGCACAAACTGCCCTTCTTGGGCCTCTAAACAGCAGGCTTCTTGCCTCATGATGCCTGGATTCTGCCAATTTTTGAAATCTTGAAGGAGGACTCCATGATCTCCTCCCTCTTGCATCACTGATCCCTCTAAAACCAGAACCAGGTGGACAGCTTTGCGAAGACTGGCCCCCTTGAATCACAGCTGATTCTGCTTCTCTATGTTGACCATCTCTTTCACTCCTGGGCAGTTGCTTGGTAAGAGAAAACAATTCTTGCTTTGGAACTCCACCCTTTAGCTCCAGTCTTCTGAAAGGATTTGCATTCTTTTTTTTTATTATTTTTTTCTTAGTTTCATAAACAAAAGATTTTATTTTATTTTTTTATTTCAGCTCATACAAACTTTTAGGTACACCAGTTCCCTCCCTTCCTCCTCCTCCCCCCGTACCCCCTGCTCCCCCTCTCCACCTTTCTCCCTCCCCATCCCCCAGTGCCTCCCGCCCCAATTCCCAGAGAGTCCTTTCTTGTGCATGTCTGATTTTCCTCTGGGCCCTCCTCTCCGATGACGTACAAGAACCCAGTGGCCTTTCCCTGAACCCTTTCCCGTGTTCCCCTTAGGTATAGGAACACTGCTGTGGCTGCCAATCCTTTACCTCCAAGGCTCTTGGTGCCTTTAGCAGATGCTAGACTTTGTGAGGTCCACAGTGTGTTGGACAATGCGCAGGGCATGCAAAGTCCAATTATGATTGCTTCAGCCCTAACTAGTATAGAGTATCTTATATATCATTGCTCCTCCCATCCTTTTGCTCTTACACTCTTACCGCCCCCTCTTCCGCAAATTTCCCTGAGCTTCAAGATTGAGAGAGACTAAGCTGGCCTAGTTCTAGGTGGTTGATATAGAGTCTCTGAAGTTCTGGATTGTGGTTTGTTGATTTTCTTTTGCAGTTTTGCTGCTCCTGCAATGCCCTTCACTCCATCCTGGTGGACAATATATGTTACCCCCTGGCCAGAGACAAAAAGCTGTTAGAGTCTTGTGATAAAAGCACATTCAAAGGTAGATGTAATAAAAGTGGGAAACTACAGTAAGGGAGGGGCCTATCACCCATTTGCAAAATGGTTACTTTTTATCTGCCAGACTATATGCCCTCCTCTTCTGGTGAGATCACACCCCCTCAGTAGTAAATGATCAGGAACGAACGTCTGTGAACTTAATCAGATGTCTCATTACTTATTTGGGTCCTTGGTGGAGGCCTATTTTCCCTGCTGTAACATGGTCCCTTCTCTCCTTGTTTCTGGTGTGGCCCTCCTACCCCATCCCTCCTGTTCATAATCCTTGGAATTACTGTCTCTAGGTTGGCTGGGTGGGTTTGGTACTAGGAGCCACCTATTAGGGAGTACATACGGCGCTTAATTTTCTGGGTCTGGGATACTTCACTTAATATAATTGTTTCTAATGACATCCATTTCCCGGCAAATTCCAGTAATTCATCATTTTTGATGGCTGAGTAGTACTCCATTGTATAGATGTACCACAGTTTCCTTATCCACTCGTCAACTGTTGGACATTTCGGCTGATTCCATGACTTTGCTATTGTAAACAGTGCTGCTATGAACATGGTCGTGCTTGTGCTATCGAGGTGAACCTCTGCTGTATGGGGGGTTATTCCCAAAAGTGGAATAGCAGCGTCATATGGCATTTCAATCTTTAATTTCTTTAAGAATCTCCAGACGGCTCGCCAGAGTGGCTGTATGAGCCTGCATTCCCACCAGCAATGTAGGAGAGTTCACCTCTCTCCACATCCTCTCCAACATTTGTTGTTGTTTGTATTGTGGATTTTTGCCATGGCCATCCTGACCGGGTGAGATGATATCTCAGGGAAGTTTTGATTTGCATTTCCCTGATGGCTAAGGAAGACCATGTTTAGTTCCAATCGCCAGAAAATTTTGGAAAGAACGGAAATGTTAAACCAAGCAGAGAAGCAGAGAAGCAGAGAAGGACACAACCAGTGTACATCATGACTTCTGTGAGCTCATTGCGCGGGACTAGGGAGTGCTCGGTGACCAGCCATGGTCTTCGGAACCTTTTAAGTTGTCACAATTGCATGTACTCTGACTTTACACGCTTCTGCCAACGAACAGGTCCTTTCTCAGATTTCTTCCCAGTCTGTCCCATGATTACTCTCCATCCCGCTCGCCAGCCTGCCGCCCCAGCGCGCTGCCCCCACATTTTTTAAGATATTTGTTAGACATTTTAATTTCATCTCTGGTAAAGTTTCTTTTAAGTTCCAGGGCCCATTTTTTAATTGGGCCATTGGTTTCCTTGATGTTTAGTTTTCTAAGTTCTTTGTGGACTCTGGACAGCAGAGTTCTATCAGATGTGTGGTTAGTGAAGATTTTCTCCCATTCTGTGGGTTGTCTTTGAGCTCGTGTTATAATCTCTTTATGTGAACAGAAACTCTTTAATTTCACAAGATCCCAACTGTTGAGAGTTGGTAGGAGTGACTGTGCCATTGGATGTCTGTTTAAGAACTGTTGGCCTAGCCCAATCAGCTTGAGGGAGTTCCCTATCCTTTCAACTATGGTTTTTATAGTCTCTGGCCTGATATCAAGGTCCTTGATCCATTTGGAATTAAGTCTTGTACATGGTGACAAGTACGGGTCCAGCTTTAATCTTCTGCATGTGGAGATCCAGTTTTGCCAGCACCATTTGTTGAAGATGCTGTTCTTTTTCCATTGGATTCTTTGGGCCCCTTTGTCAAAGACCAAATGGCTGTAACTCTGTGGGCTTATATCTGGGTCTTCAATCCTTATCCATTGATTTGTGTGTCTATTTTGGAGCCAGTACAAGCCTGTCTTTATAACTATGGATTCACTTAAAAAAGAAAACTATAGGCCGATCTCCCTGATGAACACAGACACAAAGATTCTCAACAAAGTCTTAGCAAATCAGATTCAAAAACATATTAAAAAGATCATTCATGGGGACCAAGTAGGCTTCATCCCTGGCACACAAGGTTGGTTCAACGTACGAAAATCAATAAATGTAATTCATCATGTAAACCAGTCCAAAGTCCAAGACCACATGATACTCTCGATAGATGCAGAAAAAGTCTTTGACGAGGTCCAACAGCCTTTTATGATCAAAACGCTAGAGACAGTGGGAATGGAAGGAACCTTTATCAATATAATAAAAGCTATATACAACAAGCCCACAGCAAGGATTATACTCAGTGGGGAACAATTGGAAGCATTCCCACTTCGATCAGGAACTAAACAAGGCTGTCCACTTTCACCACTTCTATTCAATATTGTACTTGAAGTGTTAGCTGAAGCCATAACACAAGAAAGGGTCATAAGAGGGATTCAAATCGGCAAGGAAATAGTCAAGCTATCCTTATTTGCAGATGACATGGTCTTATATCTGAGTGATCCCAAAAACAACACCAGGAACTAATTGAGAAGTTCAGCAGGGTGGCAGGATACAAAATAAATGTGCAAAAATCAGAGGCCTTCCTATATGCCCAGAATGAAAGAAGTGAAAAAGCCTTGAGAGAAACAATACCATTTATTATAGCCCCTAAAAAATGAAATACCTTGGTATAAACCTAACTAAGGAGGTAAAAGACCTTTACAATGAAAACTTTAAAACCCTAAAGAAAGAAATAGCAGAAGACACCAGAAGGTGGAAAGACCTCCCTTGTTCCTGGATTGGTAGAATCAACATTGTAAAAATGACCATCCTACCAAAGGCAATATACAGATTCAATGCTATACCAATCAAAATCCCAAAGCAATTCTTCAAAGAAGTTGACCAAACAATCTCAAAGTTCCTATGTAGGCACAAAAGACCCAGGATAGCAAAAACAATCCTGAGTAACAAAAACACAGCTGGAGGTATTGCCATACCAAACCTTAGGATTTGCATTCTTATGAGTGGGAGTCTTCGTTGAGGATCTTGCCCTCAAGCTAGGGCCTCTCCTATTATCCAAACTGAGAGCAGGCTTTGATTTGCAAATGGAGCTAATCTCTTCAACAGCCATTTTGTTCTCTGTTTCTTCCTGATTTGACTCTTTAAGTTTAGCATTGTATTTTTCATCATTGGATCTTACAGTTTTTGCTTCTTCCTGCCTGATTCTTTGCTCTTTTTCACAACTCTGAAGACAACTAAAAAGTAGCCATATCACATTGTCAAGACTACATTGCTTTGAAATTTCCTCCGCCAAGCACTTCAGCTTAATTTCATGCAAACTTTCAGGACAAGGGCAAAACTTCACTAAGCTCTCAGCCAACACATGGCTCCATGTTTCACTTGTCCAGTTGCAAACACAGTCTGTGTTCCCTTCTGGACCATCACAAACTGGGCTTCCACTGTCTGCATCTCTTACAGCATTGCTCTTCTCTGAGCTCTCACGAGGAAGGCCCCTTTGGCCCAACTGCCAAGATGCAAAGACTTTCCCAGCGCAAAGTCCCAAAGTTCTCCATATTTCTCCCAACAAACAATTCCAAAGGCACACTGCCACATCACAGCATTGGCCATACTTCTGGGTACCAACTTCTCTCAGCTTCACAAACAACTTCATGTTTTGGTACCAGCTGTTCTTAATTTCAAAGCAATACCCCACTCCTGGTACCAGTTTCTGTAATGGTTACTCTCAACTATTGCTGTGAGAAAGCACCCAAAGTCAATCACTTAAGGGAGAAAGGGAGGTTTATTCAGTTTACGGTTCCAGAGGGAAGGGACAGTCTCTCAATGCAGAAGTGCATGGCTGGCTGGCCAAAGCTGGGGGAGGCTAAGTCACCGCAGACATCTTGGGAGCTGAGAGCTGCAGATTACTTGCAGCAAAGACAAACTTCTCCTGGAGGTAGAGTGGAACTAATGCACCTCAAGGCCCACCCCTTGTGACTGCCTTCCTCCAGCAAGGCTACACTTCTCAAGATGCCATGACTTTGCTAAACACATGAGACTATGGGGGACACATTTCAAACCGTGACAAACAGCCACAATAGTGTACCCATACTTATGGGAAAACAAAAAACAGTTCTAGGAAATGCCACTGTATCCTTACACCTCTTCAGAATGAAATACCCACAGGAAAGTTTGATATACTCATTAAAGGATGCTCCAGGGATGAGGGACAGGAGACATTGGGAGTTAGGGAGGGAGCGGGGGGAAAGGAAAGAGAAAAGGGAGGAGGGAGTAAGGGAGTCCAGGGAAGGTTTGAGGGAGGGAGGAGTCTAATAAACCTAGTAAGTTTCTATGAATGGAAATAAAAAAAAAAGAATTTCACATCTAGGAACAACTGATGTAAATGCAAAGGAATATTATGATGTACATGTTCAGGACGTTATGGAAGAAACCTGCTGGAGTCTGGTTTTGGAAATTAACTGTAGTCTCATGGTCCAGGTTTCACTCCTTCATTCAGAGATCTTTCTGCCAATTTTACAGCACAGTTTCATGTCATAGCTTGCAAATTATACTAGGTTCACTTCCAGAGACGAGACAGAACAACAACAACAAGAAAACAGATAGGCATATTTAAAATGCCTAACTACATCCTTAGGGCTTCAGAATGGAAGAGAAAACTAATAGAAATTGCCATTCCTTTTTTATTTCTATCCACTGCTCCTTAGGTAGATCACAAGTAAATTAATATTGACAACACAAATTGCAAAAGATTTTCTTCTCTTTTGTGATTTTTTCTTTGCTATCTACCAAAGTTCCATCAATGATATAAAATGACCAATATCTGTAATTTAAAAAATATGAGAAACATGACACTTTTCATCTTTATATAATTTTGGAAAGCTACAGAAGACATCAATGTGGAAATGATCTGTAAGTTTCCTTCTTAACGATAATATTTACAATACATTGAAGGAGTTGAGATGGTCTCTGGGAAAGCTTCTCTGTAGGTTGATGTCATTAATAGGAAAATGCAGACCCAGTAATATACATTGAAAAAGTGGATATTACTAAAGGAACATAATGTGCTCTGTGCCAAGAAGTATCTTGACTGTGTTGGATCTCATCCTAATAAGTAGAAACCATATATGTCTTCATCACATGATGAGGAAAGTGTGGATGGTGATGTATGTTTGCCTCAAGAGATCTTTCAATATCATTTTTTGATAGAATGTGTATTGAAGGACACAGAGGTGGAGGTAATATATCCTCACATCTACTCCTCTAAAGCAGGGTAGAAGTCCTAGTTAACACATTCATCTTCATTTCTCATGTGTGGTCGATAACTAAGGGAAACCTCTGAATACATTAGTAAGACGAGATGCAAGTTCTCAGAACTTAGCACTGTTCACAATCTCATAAGATAAGGAGGCTGTTACTGGTAGACTTCAATCTTCTAAAGGACACATTTGAGGGTTTTCTCTTCATTTTCGAAGAGTAAAGCTGCACAGTGTATTTTCCCATTCCCATTGCTCTCAATGGTATACTGAATTCTGATGGCTGGGCTCATGTCACCTCAGGATTCCAGGAGAATTACCATGCAAATCCTTGCAGAAAATTGGAGAGGACACAATTCCTATCTTGCCAGCCTGCCAAATTTCAAACAAATCTCTCTCTAACTTAACTACCTACAGTGGGAACTGTCTCAAACACTATCTTCTGGGGCCCTCTCTATATCTACACAGTCTCCTGTGGATTCTTTAAAAGCTTATGTTCACTGCATGGAAGCTCTTCCTACATATTCCAGAAAGCTCACTTATCAATTGTCAATTTTAATCTAAAATGAATCAACAGAAGATATTTCTACTCTTTCCTTTTGCTGTAATTCCCCTCACAGTAATGAATATAGCCTTTCTACTGAGCATTCACTAGATTTTTGGTATTGTTCAACCAGTCATCCTCAGTGGTGAATATGTTCTCAGATTTCCTGTCCTTTGCATGGTTTGGCTCCTTCCAAGATTTTCATATATATATATATTTTGGGTTTTGATAAGTTGAACTGTTTCTAATCATCTTTGGCTCTTAGGAAACTGCAGAGTTTTGAAAAATAGTTTGTAATCTGCCACTCAGCATTATCCATTTTTTTTTGGTTCTGCTTAATTTATTATTTGCCTCTGCACATTTGCATATACAAACAAAGGAGATTATAAGCCATGGCAAAGATTTGCAAAAAACTACACCTGGTGCCGTAACACCTCATGCTATTTATTGATTGATTTATTTATTTTTATAACATTTTTATTATTATTTCCGCTCATACAAACTTAATAGGTAGACCAGTTCCCTCCCCCCTCCTCCTCCCCCGAACCCCCTGCTCCCTCTCCCTCCCTTCCCATCTCCCAGTACCCCCTCCCAATTCCCAGAGAGTCCTTTATTGAATATGCCTAACTCTCCTCTTGGGAAAAGGACCCAGTGGCATTTCCCCGAACCCTTTCTCGTGTTCCCCTTAAGCATAGGAACACTACTGTGGCCATCAATCCCTTGCCTCCAAGGATCTTGGTGCTTTTAGCCGATGTTAGACTTTGTGAGGTCAATAGTGTGACGGACATGGCGCAGGGCATGCAAAGTCCTATTATGATTGCTTCAGCCCTATCTAGTGTGGAGACTCTTCAAATCATTGCTCCCCCCATCCTTTTGCTCTTACAATCTTACCGCCCCCTCTTCCGCAGATGTCCCTGAGCTTCAGGATGGGGGGAGATTAGGCTGACTTAGTTCTATGTGGATGATATAGAGTCTCTGAAGTTCTGGATTGTGGTTTTTTGATTTTCTTTTGCAGTTTTGCTGCTCCTGCTATGTCCTTCACTCCATCCTGATGGGCACTGTATGTCACCCCCTGGTCAGAGACAAAAAACTGTTAAACTGGAGTCTTGTTATAATAGCACATACAAGGATAGATGTAATAAAAGCAGGAAACCTCGGTGAGGGAGGGATCAGTCATCCATTTGCAAAATGATCTCTTTTCATCTGCCAGACTATATGCCCTCTCCTTCTGGTGAGATCATACCCCCTCAGTTGTACATGATCAGGAACGGATGTCTGTGAACTTAACCAGGTGTCACATTACTTACTTGCATTCCTTGGAGGTCGATTTTCTCTTCTGTAACATGTTCCCCTCTCTCCTTCTGTCTGGTGTGGCTCTCCAACCCCATCCCTCCTGTTCACAATCCTTGCAATTACCATATTACATAGATTTACCCTTGAGTGTCTCAATGTGGGCTGGGTGAGTTTGGTACTAGGAGCCACCTATTAGGGAGTACATACGGCGCTTAACTTTCTGGGATTGGGATACTTCACTTAATATAATTGTTTCTAATGACATCCATTTCCCAGCAAACTCCAGTAATTCATCATTTTTGATGGCTGAGTAGTACTCCATTGTATAGATGTAACACAGTTTCCTTATCCACTCGTCAACTGCTGGACATTTAGGTTGATTCCATGACTTTGCTATTGTAAACAGTGCTGCTATGAACATAGTTGTGCTGGTGCTATCGAGGCGAACCTCTGCTGCATGGGGGGTTATTCCCAAAAGTGGAATAGTAGGGTCATATGGCATTTCAATCTTTAATTTCTTTAAGAATCTCCAGACAGCTCGCTAGAATGGCTGTATGAGTCTGCATTCCCACCAGCAATGTAGCAGGGTTCCCCTCTCTCCACATCCTCTCCAGCTCTTGTTGTTGTTAATATTATGGATTTTTGCCATCCTGACCGGGGTGAGATGGTATCTCAGGGAAGTTTTGATTTGCATTTCCCTGATGGCTAAAGAAGTGGAGCATTTTTTAAGATATTTGTTAGACATTTTAATGTCATCCCTCATTGGTTTCCTTGGTGTTTAATTTTCTAAGTTCTTTGTGCACTCTGGACAGTAGAGCTCTATCAGATATGTGGTTAGTGAAGATTTTCTCCCATTCTGTGGGTTGCCTTTGAGCTCGTGT
The DNA here is from genome assembly GCA_023101885.1 of Typhlomys cinereus. Lineage (NCBI taxonomy): Eukaryota > Metazoa > Chordata > Mammalia > Rodentia > Platacanthomyidae > Typhlomys > Typhlomys cinereus. The sequence goes on from JALPQD010000058.1 coordinate 7,976,698, forward strand.
GATAATCTCTTTATCTGAACAGAAGCTCTTTAATTTCACAAGATCCCAACTGTTGAGAGTTGGTAGCAGTGACTGTGTCATTGGATGTCTGTTTAGTAAATGTTGGCCTAGCCCAATCAGCTTGAGGGAGTTCCCTATCCTTTCTAGTATGGTTTTTATAGTCTCTGGCCTGATATCAAGGTCTTTGATCCATTTGGAATTAAGTCTTGTACATGGTGACAAGTACAGGTCCAGCTTTAATCTTCTGCATGTGGAGATCCAGTTTTGCCAGCACCATTTGTTGAAGATGCTGTTCTTTTTCCATTGGATTCTTTGGGCCCCTTTGTCAAAGATTAAATGGCTGTATTTTTGTGGGCTTATATCTGGGTCCTCAACCCTTATCCATTGGTCTGTGTGTCTATTTTGGAGCCAGTATCAGGCTGTTTTTATAACTATGGATTTGTAGTATAGACTAAGGTTCGGTATGGTAATACCTCCAGCAGTGTTTTTGTTACTCAGGATTGTCTTTGCTATTCTGGGTCTTTTGTGCCTCCATATGAATTTTGAGATTACTTGGTCCACTTCTTTAAAGAATTGCTTTGGGATTTTAATTGGTATAGCATTGAATTTGTATATTGCCTTAGGTAGGATGGTCATTTTTACATGTTGATTCTGCCAATCCAGGAGCATGGGAAGTCTTTCCACCTTCTGATGTCTTCTGCATTTTCGTCCTTTAGTGTTTTAAAGTTTTCATTGTAAAGGTCTTTTACCTCCTTAGTTAGGTTTATACCAAGGTATTTCATTTTTTTAGGGGCTATAGTAAATGGGATTGTTTCTCTCAAGGCTTTTTCACTTCTTTCCTTCTGGGCATATAGGAAGGCCTCTGATTTTTGCACATTTATTTTGTATCCTGCCACCCTGCTGAACTTCTCAATTAGTTCCAGGAGCTTCCTGGTGGAGTTTTTGGGATCCCTCAGGTATAAGATCATGTCATCTGCAAATAGGGATAGCTTGACTTCTTCCTTGCCGATTTGAATCCCTTTTATGTCCCTTTCTTGTCTTATGGCTTCAGCTAAGACTTCAAGTACAATATTGAATAGAAGTGGTGAGAGTGGACAGCCTTGTCTAGTTCCTGATCGAAGTGGGAATGCTTCCAATTGTTCCCCATTGAGCATAATCCTTGCTGTGGGCTTGTTGTATACAGCTTTTATTATAGTGATAAAGGTTCCTTCCATTCCTACTGTCTCTAGCGTTTTGATCATAAAAGGCTGTTGGATCTTGTCAAAGGCTTTTTCTGCGTCTATCGAGAGTATCATGTGGTCTTGGACTTTGGACTGGTTTACATGATGAATTACATTTATTGATTTTCTTATGTTAAACCAACCTTGCGTGCCAAGGATGAAGCCTACTTGGTCCCTGTGAATGATCTTTTTAATATGTTTTTGAATCCGATTTGCTAAGACTTTGTTGAGAATCTTTGCGTCTGTGTTCATTAGGGAGATCGGCCTATAGTTTTCTTTTTTAAGTGAATCTTTATTACGTTTTGGGATTAAGATGATATTAGCTTCATAGAAGGAATTTGGTAGTGTTCCTTCCTTTGCTATTTGATAGAACAGTTTAAGGAGTATTGGTGTTATTGACTCCTTAAATGTCTGGTAGAATTCTGTGCTGAATCCATCTGGTCCAGGACATTTTTTGGTGGGAAGATTCGAGATTACTTCTTCAATTTCCTTATATGTTATAGGGCCATTTAAGTAATTCACAACTTCCTGATCCAATTTAGGTAAGATGTGTTTACTTAGAAATTCATCCATCTCTTCTGTGTTGTCAAACTTCACAGAGTAAAAGTTTTTGAAATATGATGTTATAATTCTCTGGATTTCTTGGGTATCAGTAGTGATTACTCCATGTTCATTTCTAATTTTGTTAATTTGGGTTTTCTCTTTCTTGCTTTTGGTTAATTTAGCTAGGGGTGTAAGCTTTATCCATTTTTTTAGTGTCAGAATTTTTTTCCAGGAAATTTTAGGGTCTTTCAGAAAAACTATCCTGTTATCTGCTGATGGGGATTCCTTTTCTTCTTATATTCCTCTTTTCTCATGTTTCTACGTAAGACTTCAAGTAAAATAATGAACAGAAGATTTTAGAATTGACAGGCTTGTGTGCCTTTGGATGGAAGTTAGAATCCTCTGAAATTTACATCCTTTGGAAAGTTCCTAAATTTGTCACATATGTCCTTTTTATATTCTTATGTTCAAATTCCATTGATATTTTCTTCAGGGCTTTAATTATAAAGGGATGTTGGATTATTTTAAATGTTTCCTCTGTATCCATTGAGGTTATCATATAAATGTTCCATTGCATTTGATCCTATGATATATTCTTTATAGATTTGAATACATTCAACCAACCTTACTTTTCTTCAATAAATCTAAAATATATGTAGCAGAAATCTTTTGAATATACTTTTGTGCCCATCAATAAGAAGGCTGTAGTTGAATTTTTGCTCATCAATGTGAAGGCTCTACAGATTTCTTCTTATTTTTCCTTTGGTAAGCGTCCAGGAAGGTTTACCATTGGCATATTTCCTCTGAACATTTATCAAATAGCTTTAGGTACATTTTCATTAGCTCTTCTTTAACTGGTTGTATGGATTCTGCATTGAATTTATCTGGTTCCAAGAGACCACCATGGAGGAAACACCATTGTAAACACATGAGGGTCTTTATTCAAAGCTTGAGCCTGTGTTCTCCCTGTCACTGACACAGCAGATCAGGAATGAGAGCACCAGTCTTTGTTTTAGCAGATACATGTAAATTGAAGCAAAAGTAATATTGGCATTTGGAGATTGGCATTTATTCCTGGCCCTTGGAATTCCTAAGCAGTTAGTGTCTGGCTTCTGATTGGACATTCCCCCCTGTTCTGAACACAACTTTTACAAACTACTATAAAAGACTGTTCTTTCAGCTTAGGGGGGCTCTGAGAAGGTTGATTATTTTCTAATTTGGAGCTGAGTAGTCAGGATTAGTCACATACATAGTTGAATCATAGCTTCTGGTACATCTGGTGTTTCAGGGAAAGGACAAGTGAACAAGCAGAGAATAGAGAAAGATACACAAAATGACATTTCTTATATTCAAGTCCCACAGTGTTCTTTCATGATCAGAGAGATCTTTGATAGATTTTGAGATTAGTATTATGTTAGTTTAGTAGAAAGAAGTGTTCTTTCATTTGATAATGTATGGAATAGTTTAAGGATTAGTGCTGTCCTTTAATGTTTGCTAGAATACAGAGCTGTACCCATGTGCTACAGGATATTTTTTTGTTGGGAAGTTTTGAGATTACTCTATCAATTTCTACATTTGTTTTTCAACCACTAAAAGTCAAAATTTCCCCATTCAATTTCAGTAGGTTGGGCTTACTCAGGAATTCATCCATTTCTATTGGGTTATCCAATTTCATGGAGTGTAATTTTCTGAAATATGATATATTTCAATGAATTTCTTGGGTATCATTTGTGATAATACCATTTTCCTTTCTAATTTTGCTAATTTTGGTTTTCTCTCTCTTGATTTGTGTTAATTTAACAAGAGGTGTTTCAATCTGTTTGGCTTTTTCAATGAACTAGCTTCTGGTTGACTATTTGCATCATTTTTCTTATCTCAATTTCAGATATTTCTCCCCTGACTTTTCTAATATCCTCTTTCTAATTCTTTTGGGATGGAATTGCTATTGTTTCTCTAAAGCTTTAAGCTGTATTGATGTTATTTACTTGTGATATTTCCTTTTTTGAAAATGATCATCTATTTTATATTAATGTCTCATCAGTATGAGTGTGACATAATTTGTATTACTGTCAATATATTATTATATGACATTGAATTTGTTTTATTCATGGATAGAAATCAAACATCCCAACAAGTACTAATTAAGCTGGAAAAAAGGACAAACAACTTGAAAGAAAAGTAAGAGAAAATTAAATGTAGTCATATTGAAGGAGGAGATGAACTAAACTGATAGCATAGATTATTATTCCCATATTACAATAGAGGTCTTTTATAGCATGATACCTTCATTTCATTGTTTTGCATTTTGTTGTTGTTGTTGCTGTTTTTATTTTTCCACTCATACTCATAAGTACTCCATTCCCCTCCCTCTCTCCACCCTTCCCCCTCCTTCCCTTTCTCCCAGTGCCCCTCCCCACTACTGGAGCATCTTTTGGTATGCATGTCAAACTTCCTTCTGGTTCCTCCTCTCTGCTGAAGTGTGAGGACTCAGTATTATTGCCTAGAGTTATTTCCTGTGTTCTCTTTGGTATACAAAGACTATTGTGGCTGTTAACCCCTTGCCTCTAAGGATGCTAGTGCCTGTGCTCCATTCTAGATTTTGAGGGATCATTGATATGTTTGTCATTGTGTAGGTCATGCAAAGTCTTTTTATGATTACTTTGGCCCAAACTCATGTGGAGTATCTTGCATATCATTGCTCCTCCCCATCATTACTCCCTTACAATCTCACCACCCCCTTTTCTGCAAATTTGCCTGAGCTTTAGGATGGGGAGAAGTTAGGCTGTCCTGGTTCCAGGTGGTTGATGTAGAGTCTCTGATGTTCTGAATTATGGTTTGTTGATTTTTTTTTTCAATTTTGCTGCTTCTGCATCACCCTTAGCTTCATCCTGATGGGTATTGGATGTCACACCCTAGCCAGAAATAAAAGGCTGTTAAAATAAAGTCTTATTATAAGAATAGATTCAAAGGTAGATGGAATAAGAGTAGCATTCTGCAGTGGAGAAGTCAATCTCCCATTTGCAAGAAGATTACTTCTATATGTCAGACTCTCTGCCATCCCTTTTTGGTGAGATCATACCCCATCAGTTGGAAGTGACCAGGAAGGAAAGTCTATGAGCTTAACCAGATGTCTCGTTACTTACTTTCAGTCCTTGATGGTGGCCTGTGCTCTCTGCTGAAGCATGATCCCCTCTCTCCTTGTTGCTGGTGGAACCCTTTTTCCCCTTCCCTCCTGTTTATAATCTTTTTAATAACTGTATGTATTACAGAGATTTACCTCTGAGTGTATCTCTAAGTGGGTTTGGTACTAGGATCTACCTATTAGGGAGTATATATGGTGCTTAATTTTCTGTCTGTGATAATTCACTCAATAAAATTTTTTCTAATTCCATCCATTTCCCAGCACATTTCATTAACTCATCATTTCTGATAGCTGAGTAGTATTCAATTATATAAATGTAACACATTTTCCTTATCAACTCATCAACTGTTCATCATTTGGGTTGATTCCATGACTTTGCTATTGTAAACAGTGCTGCTCAACAGTGTTCATAGCATGGTTGTGCTTGTGTTATTTGTGAATTTTTGCTGTATGGGGGATTATTCCCAAAAGTGGAAAAGCAGGGTCATATGGCATTTCAATCTTTAACTTTTTAAATAATTGCCAGATGGCTCTCCAGAGTAGTTAGAAAAAATCCAATGGAAAAAGAAGAACATCTTCAACAAATGGTGCTGGGATATGCCCATCTGGTGTTGTGTTATTTCTGAGAAGAGTCTATTGGACTATTAATACAACAATTAATATGGATTTAGTAGACAGGGATTGAAGATTAATATGGTAGTCCACTTTTTAGGTTTACTTCCTTGAAGATATGTGAGGGTGATGACTGGTATAGTCCCTGAAGTTGTGTATGGGTTTTATGTGGCTATATGGAAATCTTAAACTATGGTGACTAATAATTTCTGGGAACAGAAAGGTGAAAAGTATTTACTTATCTTAAACCTGGATGTGATTATTTTCTCCTGTATGATGGAATGATTTTAGAAGTCTTCATAAATGGTGTTTTTTCCATGGTCTATGGTTGGGTTTTCTCTGTCCTGTGTTGAAATCTGAGGATAAGAGAGTCTGCTCTGTTCCTGTGTCAAGGGCAGAAAGTCATAATGGCCAATAGTGTGCACAGATGACCTTGGTCCAGACATGGCATACTGGACATCCCCAGGAGCAGAAAGGCAGACTGCCTACTAGTGGGGCATGCAGATAATCTGGATCCTGGGGCATGATCTAGCAGACTTACCTGAGCAGCAGGGAGTATGACCAAAGCTAAGCCCTAACAAAAGGCAGAATGGCTAATGGGGCTTTCAAAGTTCCTGGGACGTGGCACATGTCCTAGTGGGCTTTGAAAAAGAATAAAAACACACTCGCTATTGGTGGTGAGCAAAGATGACATGGGGCCTGAGGTATGGTCTAAAGGCCTTGCCTAGAGAGCAGGTATTCCATTCCTGTCAGATGTGTATGGCAGAAAGCAGAGTGTCTAGTGATCATGCAGATTACCTGAGTCCTAGGGCATGCCCTAGGATCCTTTCCCAGTATTTCCTGATGCCTGAGGCATGGATTGGGGACCTTACTTGAGGAACAGGAGTTCTTCACACTCCATAGTTCAGGCAGAGGAATGTGGTAAATAATCTGGTTCAATGTATCTGGTTCAATGATTCATTAGAATGAAATGGAAATCAAGACAATTAAAGTTTAAAATGGGGCATACATTGGATAAAGGTAGTGTTTGTGAGGTACTAGAAAGAAAGATCCAGGGAAAGGTAGAATTTTCTTTTCTTTTTTTCCCACATTTCATTTTTTCCCAACCATACAAGCTTAATTGGTACTCAATTACCTCCTTCCCTCAACAACATCCCAGTAACCCCTTACACTTTATCCCCCTTTTCTTTACTGACTCCCTCCCTCCCCTTCTCCTAGCAATTCCCCCTTACCCCTTCACATCCTCTGGAGCATCCTTTTCAATGAATGCCAAACATTAATCTGAGTCCTCTATTCTACTGATGTATAAGGACTCAGTGGCATAGCCAGAAGCCCTATCATAGGATCCCTTTTAGCATGGGAATTCTATTATGACTCTTAATCTTTTGCCTCTAATGATCGTACTGCCTGCAATCCATGCTAGATTTGGGGGAGTCATTGATCTGTCTGCCATTGTGCAGGTCAGGCAAAGTCAGATTATGGCTGCTGCAGCCCCAACCCCTGTGGAGTATCTTGCATGTTGTTCATTCTTCCCCTCTTTACATTATCACATTCTTGCTACCCCTCTTCCACAAGGTTCCCTGAGCTTTAGGATGGGGAGAGATTTGGCTGGCCTGTTTACAGTTGGTAAATGTAGGGTCTTGTTCTTCTGAATTATGGTTTGTTGTTTTCAGTTTTGATTTTTCTGCACCATCCTTTGCTCCATCCTGATTATTAGTGAAGATCACCTATTAACTAAAGATAAAGGGGTGTTAAAATGAAGATGTTAATATAAGCGATGATTCAAAGGTAGATGGAATCATATTGGGACACCACGGTGAGGGGGGACAGTGTCCATTAGCAGAATGTACAATCTATATTCCAGTCTCTATACCATCCCTCATTAGTGAGATCAAACCTCTTCAGTAGCAGGTGACCAGAAAGAGAAGTGAGAGTGAGCTTCACCAGATGTCCCCCTACTTACATGCAATATTGATGGTGACCTATTTTCTCTACTGAAGAAAGATTCTCTCGCCCCTTCCTTTCTGTTACTTTCAATTAAATATTATTTGCATTTACAGTAGGCATTCTAGAGATTTATCTATGAATATGTCATTAAGTGGGTTTGGTAGTAGGATCCACCTATTAGGAAATACATACAGTGTCTAATTTTCTGTGTCTGGGATACTTCACTCAATATATTTTTATAATTCCATCCATCTGTTTATATGATCCTGGCAAATTTAATTACTTCATCTTTTTTGATGGCTGGGTAATGTTCCATTGTATAAATATACCACATTCTCCTTATCCAGTCATCAACTGTGGGACATTTGGATTGATTCCATGACTTTGCTATTGTAAATAGTGCTATTATGAACATAGTTGTGCTCATGTCACTGTAGTGAATTTCTACATTCTGTGGGATTATTCCCAGAACTCGTATAGCAGGGTCATGTGGCAATTTAATATTTAGCTTTTTTAGAAATCACCAAAATAATTGGCATTGGTCGTATAAGCCAGCATTCCCACCAGCAATGAAGGAAATTTCCCTTCTCTCCACATCCTCTTCTACATTTGTTGTTTGTATTGTGGATTTTTGACCTCCTGCATAGTACAAGATTATATCTCAAGGAAGTTTTGATTTCCATTTCCCTGATGGCTAAAAATGGTATCCCATTTTTTAGATATTTCTTAGACATTTCGATTTCATCTCTAAAAAAGTTTCTTTTGAGTTCCCAAAACTCATTTTGTAATTGGGCCATTTATTTCATTTGTGTTTAGGTTTTTAAGTTCTTTTTGTATTCTAGATAATGGAAGTCTATCAGATATGTGGTTAGTGAATATTTTCTCCCATTTTGTGGGTTGCTTTTTGCTCAGTTTATAATCCCTTTACCTGAACAGTAGCTCTGTAATTTCATAAGATCCCATTTGGTGAGGGTTGTTTCTAGTGACTGTGCTTTTTAATTTTAGTTTGCAATTTGTTGGCCTAGGCAATCACCTTGAAGAGGTCCTCTACACTGTCAACTAAAAATTTTAGAGTTTCTGACCTAATTATGAGGTCCTTTATATACTTGGAATTAACTTTTGTGCATAGTGACAAGTATGGGTCCAGTTTTAATCCTCTGCATCTGGACATCCAGTTCAGCCAGCACCATTCGTTGAAGATGCTCTTCCTTTCCCATTGAATTTTTTGGGCCTCTTTGTCAATGATGAAATGGATGCAATGGTGTGGGCATTAGTGTTCATCAAAGACATTGGCCTATAGTATATTTATTTGGGATTAGTATGATGTTAGCTTCATAAAAAGAATTTAGAAGTGTTCCTTTCTTCACAATTTTATAGAACATTTAAAGTAGTAGTGTTGAGAGTTGGCAGCAGTGACTGTGCCATTGGATGTCTCTTTAGGAAATGTTGGCCTAGCCCAATCAGCTTGAGGTAGTTCTCTATCCTTTCAACTATGGTTTTTATAGTCTCTGGGCTTATATCAAGGTCCTTGATCCATTTGGAATTAAGTCTTGTACATGGTGACAAGTACAGGTCCAGCTTTAATCTTCTGCATGTGGAGATCCAGTTTTGCCAGCACTCACACTGCTACCAACTCTCAAAAGTTGGGATCTTATGAAAATAAAGAGCGTTTGTTCAGATAAAGAGATTGTAACACGAGCTCAAAGGCAACCCACAGAATGGAAGAAAATCTTCACTAACCACATATCTGATAGAGCTCTACTGTCCAGAGTGCACAAAGAACTTAGAAAATTAAACACCAAGGAAACCAATGGCCCAATTAAAAAATGGGCCCTGGAACTAAAAAGAAATTTTACCAGGGATGAAATTAAAATGTCTAACAAATGTCTTAAAAAATGCTCCACTTCCTTAGCCATCAGGGAAATGCAAATCAAAACTTCCCTGAGATATCATCTCACCCTGGTCAGGATGGCAAAAATCCACAATACAAACAACAACAAATGCTGGAGAGGATGTGGAGAGAGGGGAACTCTTCTACATTGCTGGTGGGAATGCAGGCTCATACAGCCACTCTGGCGAGCCGTCTGGAGATTCTTAAAGAAATTAAAGATTGAAATGCCATATGACCCTACTATTCCACTTTTGGGAATAACCCCCCATACAGCAGAGGTTCACCTCGATAGCACAAGCATGACCATGTTCATAGCAGCACTGTTTACAATAGCAAAGTCATGGAATCAACCTAAATGTCCAACAGTTGACGAGTGAATAAGGAAATTGTGGTACATCTATACAATGGAGTACTATTCAGCCATCAAAAATGATGAATTACTGGAATTTGCCGGGAAATGGATGTCATTAGAAACAATAATATTGAGTGAAGTATCTCAAACCCAGAAAATTAAGCAACGTATGTACTCCCTAATAGGTGGTTCCTAGTACCAAACCCACCCAGCCCACCTTGAGACACTCATAGGTAAATCTATGAGTTACCTACAGTTATTGCAAGGATTATGAACAGGAAGGATGGGTTCGAGGGCCACGCCAGAAACAAGGAGAGAAGTGACCATGTTGCAGTAGAGAAAATAGGCCTCCATCAAGGACTGCAAGTAAGTAATGTAACACCTGGTTAAGTTCACAGACTTCGTTCTTGATCATTTATAACTAAGGGGGTATGATCTCACCAGAAAGGGAGAGCATATAGTCTGGCAGATAAAAAGTAACCATTTGCAAATGGGTGATTGACCCCCTCCCTCACTGAGGTTTCCTACTTTTATTACATCTACCATTGAATGTGCTCTTATAACAAGACTCCAGTTTAACAGCTTTTTGTCTCTGGCCAGGGGGTGACACACAGTGCCCAGCAGAATGGAGTAAAGGAAATTGCAGGAGCAGCAAAACTGCAAAAGAAAATCAACAAACCAAAATCCAGAACTTCAGAGACTCTATATCATCCACCTAGAACTAGGACAGACTAATCTCTCCCCATCCTGAAGCTCAGGGAAGTTTGCGGAAGAGGGGGTGGTAAGAATGTAAGAGCAAAATGATGGGAGGAGCAACGATTTTCAAGATACTCCACACAAGTTAGGGCGGAAGCAATCATAATTGGACTTTGCATGCCCTGCGCAATGTCCAACACACTATTGACCTCACAAAGTCTAGCATCTGCTAAAGGCACCAAGATCCTTGGAGGCAAGGGATTGGCAGCCACAGCAGTGTTCCTATGCTTAAGGGGAACACAGGAAAGGGTTCAGGGAAATGCCACTGGGTCCTTGTACATGATCGGAGAGGAGGGCCCAGAGGAGAGTCAGTGATGCATATTAAAGGATTCTCTGGAAATTGGGGCGGGAGACACTGGGGCATGGGGAAGAGGGGAGAGGGGAGGGGAAGCAGGGGGTTTGGGCTGAGGAGGAGGGAGGGAGGGAACCGGTGTACCTATTAAGTTTGTATGAGCGGAAATAATAATAAAAAATGTTAAAAAAATAAAGTAGTAGTGTTGTTAGTTGTTCCTTAAATGTCTGGTAGAATTCTGGTGATGAGCCCATCTGATCCAGGACACTTTTTGGTGGGAAGAATAGAGAATACTCCTTCATTTCCTCATGTGTTATAGAATTATTTAAATAATTGAAAACTTCCTGATTCAATTTAGGTAAGTTTGCTTACTTAGGAATTCATCTCTTTCCTTTGTGTTATCATATTTCATCAAGGCCTGGAACGCTAGGTCTCTCCCTTGCTCACGACCTAGGTAAGTCACCCTGCTTCCCAAGTACTTCGCACCAGCACCCAGGTCACCACTCCTCCCAGATTCTCCCATCATCCAGCCTAAGCAGCGACCAAGATTCCTAGGGCTTGGATGGACCATTAAGCCACGCCCCATGATCAAGGAAACCCACCAATCCTCCTCACCCTCTTGCCCATTCCGGATGCCCTGAACACATGCTCACTTGATTACTTGCGGTCCATGGAAGGCATTCTGCTTCCCAGAATTCAACAGAATCCAAAGAAAACCCAAGCAAAGCTCTAGGGGACAAAGGCCATAAATCTGAAGTCCTGTAAAATCGTCCTGTCACATGGGAGAGATTCTTCACATCTAGCCCAAAGATAAGAAAATTCATTTTTCCCATCCTGCTCCTCCCAATTATTAATCACTGTACATTAACTTTTCTACATAACCACCTCCAAAACATATACTACTTCAGGGACTATACCACTCACCCTCACATATAACCAAGGTACTAATTTGTAAATATACATTACCATGCTAATATTCACTCCCTGTCTACTAAACTTGACTTAATTGATGTATTAACAGTCTAATAGCCTCATCTATGAAATAACAATAACAACAGACAAACACACCCGAACTTCAAGGCAACCGCTAGTAATAACTGCCAGAGAACATTTATATCAACTAAATCAGTTCAGTCACAAACACATAGAAACTGTAAGGACTCAGGAAACAAAACAACAATACCCAATCAAAGTGCAGATCCATGAGAAACAAAACCCAAGAAAATAAATCTTCCACTGAAAGAATTAACCCTATGGGGACACATTCCAACCAGAACAAACAAACAGGAAATAGCTAAGAAAGCCAGTCCCAAGACAACTTTCAAAGCATGATCATTACCATGATTAATATTATGAACGAGGAAATCTGGGAGGAGTTATATAACCACATTGAACATTTTGAACAGAAGCAAAACAGACACAGGAGGAGTTGAGCAAAATAGTTCAAAAAACAAAATAGGCGTACAGCAGTTGAAACGTCTCAGGCAGAGTTTAAAATTGAACTAAAACACAAGTTATTCTCAACCTAGAACTCACCATAGAGTCTAATTAGCAGAAATAATGAGGCAGAAAATAGAATTTCAGATCTTGAAGACAAAATGGAAGAATAAACCAGCTCAATGGAAGACTGTGAAAGCAAAAAAGATATTTGAGAGGAATATTTAAGAGTTATGGGACACCTTAAGAAGCCTAACATGCACATTCATGGAATGCCAGAGCAAGAATCCCAAAATACCATACCTGAGATAATTTTTCAATTGTCATAAATGAAAACTTCCCTCACCTAAATAATGAGAAGTCCATCCAAATGCAAAAAGCATTCCACATCAAAATAGAAATGTGCCATAACAAATAATAGTCAAAACACTTCACATTCAAGACAAAGAGAGCTTCAAGGGGAAAAAAAAGTCACTTTTAATGGTAAACCTATTAAAATAACAAATGACTTCTCAATGGAAACAGTAAAAGCAAGAAGACCTTGGAGAGATGTACCTCAAGTTCTGAATGAGCAAAAATGTCAACCCAGTTTGATATACCCAGCAAAACTATCTGTCATGATCGAGGGTGAAAAAAAAGTTTTCGAGCATAAAGACAACTTGAAAGTTTACATGTCTACCAAAGTAGGCCTTCAAAAAATGCTAGAAATGATTTTTGAGCTTGAAGAAAAACAAACATATCAAGGAGGACAGAAGAGATGTATAATACTACTAAAACCTAAAAGCCAAATAATACACTTACAAAAGCCACTAAACATAAAAAAAGTCCAGAAGTAAAAATAATTTCTCCATAACATTAAATGTCAATGGAATTAACTCACCAGTGAAGAGACACAGATTACAAAACTGGATTAAAAAATCACAACCCATCAATCTGCTGCCTGAAGGAAACTCATCTCACCACAAAAGATAGGCATATCTTAAAAATAAAAGGCTGGTCCAAAATTCTGCAAGCTAATGGAAACAGGAAACGCAGGGGTAGCTATTATGCTATTCAACAAAGTGGACTTCAAACCAAATAAAAATCATAAGACACAGATGATTACTACATTTTAATCACAGGAAGAATTCACCAGGAAGATTTTAATCACAGGAACAATTTGCCAGGAAGACTTCACAATACTGAACATATATGCACCTAATATGAGCCCTTTCACATTCATTAAGCAAACCCTACAGCATCTAAAGTGAGAAATCAACCCCAAAATGATAATTCTTGGGGAGTTCAAAACTACCCTTTCAAAATGGGATAAATCAACAGGTCAACAACTTAAAAGAGACACATTGGAACTTAATCAAACTCTTACTGAAATGGACCTTACTGATTGATATCGAACTTTCCATCCACGCACCAAAGACTACACATTTTTCGCAGCAGCACATGGAACTTTCTCCAAAATAGACCACATACTGGGCCAAAAATCGAATTTCCACATATACAGGAAAGTTGAAATTTTAACCTGTAACATCAGACCACCATGGTCTAAAGATTGACATCCTCAACACAACAAACAACAGAAAATACACTAATTCCTGGAAACCAAACAATATGATGTTGAATGAGAATTGGATTCAGGAAGAAATTAAAAAGGAAATTCTAGATTTCTTGAAAGCAAACAATAATGAAAATAAAACTTATCAAAATCTTTGGGACACAATGAAAGCTGCCCTAAGAAGTAAATTCATAGCTTTTAATGCCTAAATCAAATAAATAAAAACATCACAAGTAAATACCTTAACAATGCAGCTCAAAGTTTTAGAGACAATAGAGCAATCCAATCTCAAAAGCTGAAGAAGAGAGGAAATTAGTAAAAGCAGGAGAGAAATATCTGAAATTGAGAGAAGCAAAGTGATACAGAGACTCAAACAGTAAAAAAAGTTGGTTCTTTAAAAAAATCCATAAGATTGATATACCCCTAGTTAAATTAAGCAAAAGCAAAAGAGAGAAATCACAAATTAAGAAAATTAGAAATGAAAATGGACTCTAATTTAACAGGTTTTTAATCTCTGGCCAAGGGGTGACATCCAATACCCAACAGGATGGAGCCAAGGGCATTGCAGGAGCAGCAAAACTGAAAAAAAACAACAAACCATAATTCAGAACATCAAAGAATATATCGACCACCTGGAACTGGGCCAGCTTAATCTCTCCCTATCCTGAAGCTCAGGGAAATTGCAGAAGAGGGGGCGGTAACATTGTAAGAGCACAAGGATTGGAGGAGTAATGATATGCAAGATACTCCACACAAGTTAGGGCTGAAATACTCACAATAGGACTTTGCATGACCTGCGCTATGTCCAACACATTATTGATCCCTCAAAGCCTAGCATGGACTAAAGGCAAGAGGATCCTTGGAGGCTCAGGACTGACAGTCACAATAGTGTTCCTATGTTTAAGGAGAACACAGGAAAGGGTTCTGGGAAATGCCCCTGTGTCCTTGCATCTCATTGGAAAGGAGGACCCAGAGGAGAGTTTGGCATGCACATTAAAGGATGCTCCAGGTATTGGGGAGGTAGCACTGGGGGATGGGGATGGAGGGAGAAGGGGAAAGGGGAGCAGGAGGGCCAGGGAGCGGTGGAGGGAGGAAGGAGACTGGTGTACTTGTTAAGTTTGTATGAGTGGAAATAATAATAATAATAATAATAATAATAATAATAATAATAATAAAAGAAAATGGAGTTATCACTACTGATACCCAAGAAATTCAGAGAATTATATCATCATATTCCAAAAACTTATACTCTTTGAAATTTGACAACACCAAAGAAATGGATGAATTCATAAGTAAGCACAACTTACCTAAATTGAATCAGGAAGTTGTGAATTATTTAAATAGTCTTATAAACATGAGGAAATTGATGATGTAATCTCAAATATTACCGCCAAGAAATGTCCTGGACCAGACTGATTCAGCACAGAGATCTACCAGACATTTAAGCAACAAATAACACCGATACTCCTTAAACTGGTCCATCAAATAGCAAAGGAAGGAACACTACCAAATTCTTTCTTTTTTAAATTTTTTAATCATTTTTATTCAATTGTGTGTGTGTGCGTGTGTGCATATGTATGTGTGTGTGTATATGTGTGTGTGTGTGTATAACCATGGACGATTTTGGGAGCCACCATGGACCGCCTCCACCTCCTCCTTGTTTACTCTGCCTTGGGATTCACAGACTCTGCCCTACCAGGACCAGAAATACAAGCCGCCTCCGCTTTTGCCCGGACTCTATACGTGAGGCCTAGGAACCAGACTCAGGAGCTTCTGCTTGCAAGGCAGAGGCTTAACCCCCGAGCCACCTCTCCAGGCCCATTAACAAATTCTTTCCATGAAGCTAATATCATCTTAATCCCAGAACTTAATAAAGATAAACTTAAAAGAGAAAACTATAGGCCAATGTCTTTGATGAACACAGATGCAAAGATCCTCAACAAAGTCTTAGCAAATCGGATTCAAAAACATATCAAAAAGATCATTCACGGGGACCAAATAGGCTTTATCCCAGGCACACAAGATTGGTTCAACATATGCAAATCAATAAATGTAATTTACCATATAAACCAGTCCAAAATCCAAGACCACATTATACTCTCAATAGATGCAGAAAAAGCTTTTGACAGGATCCAACAGCCTTTTATGATCAAAACACTAGAGACAGTAGGAATGGAAGGAACCTTTATCAATATAATAAAAGCTTATACAACAAGCCCACAGCAAGGATTATGCTCAATGGGGAAAAACTGGAAGGATTCCCATTTCTATCAGGAACTAGACAAGGCTTCTCTTTAATATTATACTTGAAGACTTATCTGAGGCCATCAGACAAGAAAGGGAGATAAAAGGAATTCAAATCGGTAGGGAAGAAGTCAAGTTATCTGTATTTGCAGATGACATGATCTTATTCCTGAGTGATCCCAAAAACTCCTGGAACTAATTGAGGAGTTCAGCAGGGTGGCAGAATACAAAATAAATGTACAAAAATCAGTGGGCTTCCTATATGCCCAGAATGAAACGAGTGAGAAAGCCCTGAGAGAAACAATCCATTTACTATAGCCCATAAAAAAATGAAATACCTTGGTATAAATCTAACTAAGGAAGTAAGAAACCTTTACAATGAAAACTTTAAAACCCTAAAAAAATTGCAGAAGACACCAGAAGGTGAAAAGACCTCCAATGTTCCTGGATAGGCAGAATCAATATCGTAAAAATGACCTGTTGATGCTGTGATGTCACAGTGAGGCTGTGATTTCTATGTGGAGGCTGGGATGTCATGGTGTGGCTGTGATGTCATAGAGAACCTATCATGCAACACTGAGAGTGTGATGTCGATGTGAATGCTGTTATGTCACCATGTAGTTGTTATCCCTAGTGAGGCTGTTGTGTGACACTGAGGCTGTGATGTCACAGAGAGTCTGCGTAAAACAATGAAACTGATGTCAGAGATGAGTCTCTGATGTCACCGGTGAGGCTGTTGTGTCAGTGGCAAGGCTGAAGTCACAGAGAGGCTGTGATGTCACAGAAACTCTGATGTCACAGTGAGGGTGTGGTGTCACAGTGAGGCTGTGACATCACAGTGAGTCACTAATGAAACAGTGAAACTCTGATGTCCCTTGTGATTCTGACATGACAGTAAGGCTGTCAGGTCACTGGCAACGCTGTGATTTCACAGGGCAGGTAGGATGTCTGTGGTTTGGCTGTGCCATCACAGTGAAGCTGTAAGGTCATAATGAGGTTCTGATGTTACAGTGAGCCTGTGATCACACAATGAGGCTATGAAGTCAGAGGTGAGACTGTGATGTCACCATGATAATGTGATGTCAGTGGTAAAGGAATGATGTCACAATTGGGCTGAGATGACAGTGGTGAAGGTATGATGCAACAATGAGGATGAGAACCAGTGGCAAGAATGAAATCATATTGAGGTTATGATCTCACTGAGGAGGCTATGATGTCAGTGGTGAGTGTATTATGTGACAGTGATGCTATGATAACTGGGCTGAAACTTTGATGTTATGGTGAGGCTAGGTGGTCAGTGGTGAGGCTGTGATGTTACAGGGAGGCAAAGAGACTGTATCAGTGGCAAGATTGATGTCACAGGAGAGGCTTGGTTTCAATGATGAATCTTTGATATCAGAGTAAGGCTGTTGTGTCACACTGAGGCTATCATGTCACAATGAGGCGATGCTGTCAAAGGGAATCTATGATATCACTATGAGTCTGTGAGGTCACAGTGAAGCTGTGATGTCACTGGTGAGGCTATTTTCAGTGGCAAGACTGAAGTGACAATGAGTTCGTGACGAAACAGAGACTGCAATGTCAAGGTGAGGCTGTGATGTCACAGTGAGGGTTTGATGTCAGAGGTGGGCTGAAATGTAACAGTGAGCCTATGAAGTCAGTGGTGAGGCTGTGACATCATAGTGAGGCTGTGATGTTATAGGTGTGGCTGTGATGTCAATGTGAGGCTGTGATGTCAGTGGTGAGGGTATAATGTCACAATGCAGCTGAGATGTCAATGGTGAGAATGATGTCACATTGAGGTTATGATCTCACTGGTGAAGCTATGATGTCAGTGGTGAGCCTATTATGTGACAGTGATGCTGTGATGACTGTGGTGAGGCTTTGATGCTAAAGTAATGCTACGATGTCAGTGGTGAGGCTGTGAAGCCACAGTGAGACTGTGATGTCTCTGTGGAGGCTATAATGTCACAATGTATCTGTTCAGGCTGTGCTATCACAGTGAAGTTGTGATGTCAGAGGTGATGCTGTGATTTCACAATGAGGCTAGCATTTCAGTAGCAGTGAGTCTGTAATGACACAATGAAACTCTGATGTCTGGTGATTTTATGAGATGATAGTAAGGTTGTGATGTCAGAGGAGATGCTGAGATTACACAGTGAGTCTAGGATTTCAGTGGTGAGGCTGTGCAGTCACAGTGAGCTTGTAATTAGATGTCAGAGGTAAGTCTGTCATGTGACATTGAGGTTGTGATACTACTGTTGATGCTATGAGGTCACAGTGAGTCTGGGATGTCGTAGTGTGGCTTTGATGTCACAGTGAGGCTGTGGTCTGATTGAAGCTGTAATGTCAGCCATGTGCCTGTAATGTCACAGTGAGCCTGTATTGGCAAGGAGGTTATGATGTCATAGGTGAGACTGTGATTTCACCATGAGGCTGTGATGTCAGTGGTGAAAGTATGATGTCACAAGGAGGTTGAGATGTGAGTGGTGAGAATGATGTCATAGTGACATGACATGAGACCGTGATGTGAGAAGTGTGGTTGTGATGTCACAGTGTGGCTGTTGTGTCACTGTGAAGCTGTGAGGTCACAGTGAGGCTATAAGATCAGTGGCAAAGCTCTTGTCACAGGTGAGGCTTAATTTCAATAGTGAAGCTCTGATATCACAGTGAGGCTGTTGTGTTATACTGAAGCTGTGATGTCACAGTGAGGCTATGATGTCAGAGATGAGATTGTGATGTCACAAGTGAGGCTGCGGTTGCAGCAACAAGGCTGAAGTCACAGTGAGTTTGTGATGTCACAGAGTGGCTGTGATTTCACAGTGAAGATATATTGTCTCTGTGAAAGCTGTGAGATCACAGTGAGGCTGATGTCAAAATGAAGCTATGACATAACCAGTGAGGCTGTGATTTTACTGTGATGCTGTGATATCACCATGAAATTTTTACTTCACAGTGAAGTTGTAATGTCACTGTGGAGGCTGTGATGTCACATTGAGGCCATGATGACAGTTGCAAGGCTGATGTCTCAATGAGGCTATGATGTAGCAGGTGAGGCTATGGTTTCTCTATGAAGGTGTGATGTTACTGTGAGGCTGTAATGTCACCATGAGGTTGTAATGTCACTGTGGAAGGAGTGAGATCACAGTGAGGTTGTGATATCTGTGGCAAGGCTTATGTCACAGTGAGGCTATGATGTAACAAATAAGGTTGTGATATCACCCATGAGGCTGTGGTGTCAAGGGCAAGAATGATATCACAATGAGGCAATGATGTAACAGGTGAAGCTGTGGTGTCACTTGGGGAGCTATGATGTCAAAAGCCTATGATATCACTGGTGAGGCTGTCAGGTCACAGTGAGCCCTTGATATCACTTGTGAATCTGTCTTCTTACAGAGAGGCTGTGATATCACTGCTAAGGCTGATGTCACAGAGAAGTTATGAATTCACTGATGAGGTTTTGACTCCCAGTGATGCTGTGACTTCAGTGATGAGGCTGATGTCATAATGAGGCTGTGATGTCAGTGGGGTTTTTGTGTCACTGGTAAAGCTATGGTATCCCAGTGTGGCTGTGATGGCACAATGTTACTATAATATCACAGTAAGGCTTGAATGTCACTAAAGAGGTTGTATTGTCACAGAGTGGCAGAGATTTCACTGGGAAGGCTGATCACACAATGAGGATATAATGGCACCAGTAAGGCTGTGTGTTACTGGTGAGGCTGGTGTCAGTAGTAACACTGAGGTCACAGTGAGGCTATAATGTTAACAGTTGAGGCTGTGGTATCACTGGGGAGGCTATGATGTCCAAAATTGTGATGTCATTGTTGAGGCTGCGATGTCAGTAGTCACACTAATGTCAGAGATGAGGCTGATGTCACAGGTGAGGGTGTGGTGTCTGGTGAAGTTCTGATGTCACAGTGAGGCTGTTGCATCACACTGAGGCTGTGGTGTCAGTGGTGAGACTATAATGTCAAAGACTGTGATGTCACTGGTGAAACTGTGACTTCAATGTGCAGACTGTATTGTCAGTGATGAGGCTCATGACACAGTTGAGGCTGAGGTTTCAGTGGTGATGCTATGATGTCAAAGTGAGGATGTTGTGTCATAGTAAGGTTGTGATGTCAATGGTTAAGCTGTAGTGTCATAGTGAGGCTGTGATATCAGTTTTTAAGCTGTGGTGTCACAGTGAGGCTGTGATTTCAGTGGTTATGCTGTGATGTCAGGAATAAAGCTGATATTCCTGATGAAGCTGTGATGTTACAGTGAGGTTGGGCTGTCACTGGTGAGGATATGATACCACCATGAGGCAGTAATGTCACCGTGTTGCTGTAGTGTCATGGTGGGGTTGTGATATTATGATGAGGCTTTAATATAACAGGTGAGGCTGTGATATCACTGTGGAGGCTGTGATGTCACAGTGATGCTGTAATATCAGTGGTGAGGCTGTGGTGTAACAGTGAGGCTCTGATAACACTGATGAGGCTGTGCTGTCAGAGAGAGGCTGTTATATCACTGGTTATGCTAATGTC
Source organism: Typhlomys cinereus (assembly GCA_023101885.1). Lineage (NCBI taxonomy): Eukaryota > Metazoa > Chordata > Mammalia > Rodentia > Platacanthomyidae > Typhlomys > Typhlomys cinereus. The sequence continues at coordinate 7,997,218 of JALPQD010000058.1, forward strand.
ACAGAGAGGTTGTGATAGCAGTGGTGAAGCTGATATCACAATTAGGCTGTGATGTCAGTGGAGCTTTGGTGTCACTGTAAAGCTTTTGTGTCCCAGTAGGGCTGTGATGGCACAGTGTGGCTATAATGTCACAGTGAGACTCTGATGTCACTAGAGAGGTTGTGATGTCACAGAGAGGCTGTGATTTCAGTGGTAAAGCTGATGTAACAATGAGGCTATACTGGCACCAGTGAGGCTGTAGTGTCACTGGTGAGGCTGTGGTGTCAGTGGCAACACTGAGGTCACAATGAAGCTATGATATAACAGGTGAGGCTGTGGTGTCACTGGTGAGGCTATGATATCCAAGGTTGTGATTTCACTGGTAAGGCTGCGATATCAGTGGTCACACTAATGTCAGAGGCAAGACTGATGTCAGAGGTGAGGCTGTGAAGTCACTGGTGAGTTTGTGATATCACAGAGAGGCTGTGATGTCAGTGGTGAGTCTGAGATTACAATGAGGCTGTAATGTCAATAGTGGGGCTGTCACATCAGAGTAAACCTGTAATGTCAGTGATGAGGCTGTGGTGTCATAGGGCACCTAGGTAGAATATCAATAGAGAGGCTGTCACATCACAGTGAGGATGTGAGGCTAGAGGTGAAGCTCTGATGTCACAGTGAGGCTGTGTTGTCACAGATGATGCTGTGATGATACTGTGAGACTGTGATGTAAGTGGTTAGAAAATATAGCATCACAGTGAGGCTGTGATTTCAGTGGTTAGGCTGGGGTATCATAGCGAGGCTAGGTAGAATGTCAGTGGTGAGCCTGTGATGTTACAGTGAGGCTGTGATGTCACTGAAGAGATTGTATTGTCATAGAGAGGCTGTGACTTCAATGGCAGAGCTTAGGTCACAATGAGGCTGTGATGTCACAGTGAAGTTGTGATGTCATTATTGAGAGGCTATGACGTCATACTGAGGTTGTGATGTCAGTGGTTAGGCTATGGTGTCAGAAGTGACACTGATGTGAGTAATGAGGCTGTTCCATGATAGTGAGGCTCTGTTGCCACTGGTAATATTGTGATGTCACAGTGAGGCCATAATGTCACAGTGTGGCTGTGATGTCACAGTGAAGTTGTGATTTCCTGGTAAGTCTTTGATGTTATGGTGAAGGTGTGATATCACTCTAAGGCTGTGATGTCACTGTGGAGGCTATAAGGTCACAGTCAGGCTGTGATGTCAGTGGTAAGGGTGATGACACAATGAGGGTATGATGTAACAGGTGAGACTATGCTATTACTGGTGAGGCTTTTTCAAAGGCTGAGATATTACTGGTGGGTTTGTGATGTCAGAATAAAATCATTGGCTAACCTGATGTCATGGGAGAGGCTGTAGTGTCACTGGTCAGGCTCTGATGTCATGATGACATTTTGTCACACTGCGTTTTTGATGCCACAGTGAGGGTGTGGTGTCACTGATGAGGGTATAATGTCAAAGAGTGTGATGTCACTAGTGAGGCTGTTTGATATCACTGTGAAGAAGTGATGTCACTGTGAGGCTTTGAGTCACTGAGGAGGCTGTGTTGTCAATGGCAAAGCTGATGTCATAATGAGGCTATGATACAACGGGTGAGTTGTAATGTCACTGGGGAGGCTATGAAGTCACTCTGACGCTGTGATGTCAGTTGGAATACTGATGCCAAATAAAGGTATGATGTAACAGGTGAGGCTATGTTGTCACCAGTGAGGCTATGATGTCAAAGGCTGTCATGTCACGGATGAGGCTGTCATGTCACAGTGAGCCTGTGATCAATTGTGAGGCTGTGATGTCATAGTGAGGCTAAGTAGGATACTAGCGATGAGACTGTGATGCCATCAGTAAGGCTGTTGTGACAACAGTGAGGCTATGATTTCAAAGACTGTGATGTCATGTAGGCAAGCATGGGGTCCAGGCCTAGGTGACTGCAGGGGCCAGGCAGCTGGGTGAGCATATTTCACTCTTTCCAAGCCAGTTAAGCACACTTAGTGGTGGCCTGGCCCTAGACAAGCCAGACTCAGGGTGCCCCTCCACAATCTCCCTGCCTCTTAGTGCCTTAGAATGACATTCAGAACTTGTGGTCTAGTTGGTCCTTGAAAAGGTCCCCTGTGTATTTGCCAGCAGTTGGATTAGACAGTTCCTCTTATATAGTCTTTCTTCTTGCACAATAAAGTGCATGCTATCCCACCAGGTCCCAGGTCCCCAGCCATGCCCATGCGGTCTCTGCCTTTGCCTGGGCCCCACCCCAGACCCCACACACCACCTCAGGTGCCAGGTCCCCAGCAGACCCTCTGCCTCTCCAGCGCACCAGGGACCTATGCACGTGGTCCATGAAAGACACTCTACTACTCAGAATTCAAGAGAGTCCAAAGGAAACTCAAGCAAAACACTAAGGAACAAAGGCCATTCATCTGGAGTCCTCTAAAATGATCTTATCATGTGGGAGAGATTCTTCACAGGCAGTCCAAAGATAAGTAAACCTCCTTTTTTTCACCTTACTGATCCTTTCCAGTATCAATTGCTGTAGATCAACTTCTCCATACAGCCACCCCAAAAACATATACAACTCAGGGAGCACACCACTCACCCTCACATATCACCAGGATACTAAATCGCAAAAGTGCACTACCATACTAATATTCACCCTTGTCTACTTAACCTGAATTAACTGATATATTAACAGCCTAATAGCCTCATCTAGGACATTACAATAACAATAGACAAACATACCCAATCCAAGGTAAGCACTAGTAATAACTGGCAAGGGTAATAATACCAACTAAATCAGTTCAATGAAAAACACACAGGAACTGAAAGGTCCTAAAAAACAAAACAACAATGCCCAAGTCAAAGTGCAGATCCATGAGAAACAAAACCCAAGAAGACCAATCTCCTACTGAAAGAATTAACCCCATAATGATGGATTCTGACCAAAACAAATTCACAGAAAATAGCCAAGAAAGCCAGACCCAACACAATGAATTTCAGAGTATGATTATTACCATGATTAATATTATGAATGAGGAAATCGGAGAAGAGTTAAACAACCAAATTAACCACTTTGAACAGGAACACAACAGGCACTTGGAGGAGTTGAGAAAAACAGTGCAAGAAACAAAAATAGGCATAGAGCAATTAAAACGGTCTCAGGCAGAGTTTAAAATTGAACTAAAAGACAAATTAACTTCAACCCAAAATTCAACATAGAGTCTTATCAACAAAACAAATGAAACAGAAAATAGAATTTCAGATCTTGAAGACAAAGTGGGAGAATTAACCAGCTCAATGGAAGAGATTGTTAAAGCCAAAAAGATACTTGAGAGGAACATTCAAGAGATATGGGACACCCTGAAGAAGCCTAAATGCACATTCATGGAATACCAGGACAAGAATCCCAAAATATCACACCTGAGGAAATATTTCAAATCATCATAAATGAAAACTTCGCACAACTAAAGAATGAGAGGACAATCCAAATACAAGAGGCATTTCACACTCCAAACAGATATGACCAAAATAGAAAATCTCCATGGCAAATCATAGTCAAAACACTCCACATTCAAGAAAAACAAAAGGTGCTGAGAGCTTCAAGAAAAAAAAAAGCAAGTCACTTTTAAAGGCAAACCTATAAAATAACAAATGACTACTCAATGGAAACAGTAAAAGCAAGAAGAAATTGGAGAGTTGTACTTCAAGTATTAAATGAGCAAAAATGTCAATCCAGACTGATATACCCAGCGAAACTATCTGTCATGATTGAGGGAGAAAGAAAAGTTTTCCAGCACAAAGACAACTTGAAGGGATACATGTCTACCAAACCAGGCCTTCAAAAATTGCTAGAAATGATACTCAAGCTTGAAGAAAAGAACAAACGTATCCAGAATGATGGAAGGAAAGTATAATACCACCAAAATATAAATGTCAAACAATACGCTTACAAAATCCACAAAACATAAAAAATATCCAGAATTAAAAATAATTTCTCCATTATAACATTAAATGTCAATGGTATTAACTCGCCGATTAAGAGACACAGATTACCAACTTGGATTAAAAACCACAATCAACAATCTGCTGCCTTCAGGAAACTCATCTCACCACAAAAGATAGGCACATCCTAAAAATGAAAGGCTGGTCCAAAATCGTGCATGCTAATGGAACCAGGAAACAAGCAGGGGTAGCAATTATGCTTTCCGACAAAGTGGACTTCAAACCAAAGAAAATCATAAGAGACAAAGATGGAGACTACATTTTAGTCACAGGTACAATCCACCAGGAAGACTTCACAATACTGAACATATATGCATCCAATACGGGCCCCTCGACATTCATTAAGAAAATCTTACCGCATCTAAAGCAAGAAATCAACCCCAACGATAATTCTGGGGACTTCAACACCGCCCTCTAAATATGGGATAGATCAACAGGTCAAAAGCTTAACAGAGACACTTTGGAACTTAATCAAACCCTTAAAGAAATGGAACTTACAGACCTTAATTGAACTTTACTTCCACGTACCAAAGAATACACATTTTCTCAGCAGCACACAGAACTTTCTCCAAATTGATCACATATTGGGCCACAAAATGAATCTACACATATACATGAAAGTTGAAATTCTAACCTGTGCCCTATCAGACCATCACGGCCTAAAGCTGGACATACAAAACACAACAAACGATAGAAAATACACTAACTCCTGGAAACTTAACACTATGATGCTGAATGAGAACTGGATTCAGGAAGAAATTAAAAAGGAAATTCAAGATTTCCTGAAAGTGAACGATAATGAAAATACAACTTACCAAAATCTCTGGGACAGCTGTCCTAAGCTGTCCTAAGAGGTAAGTTCATAGCTCTTAATGCCTACAGCAAAAAAATGGAAACATCAGAAATAAATAACTTAACAATATAGCTTAAAGCTTTAGAGAAACTAGAGCCATCTGATCCCAAAAGCAGTAGAAAAGAGGAGATTACCAAAATAAGAGAAATATCTGAAATCAAGATTAGGAAAATGATAGAGAAAATCAACCAGTCAAAAAGCTGGTTCTTTGAAAAAATCAATAAGATTGATACACCCCTAGCTAAATTAATCAAAAGGAAGAGAGGGAAAACCCAAATTAACAAAATTAGAAATGAACATGGAGTTATCACTACTGATACCGAAAAATCCAGAGAATTATAACATCATATTTCAAAAACTTGTACTCTGTGAAGTTTGACAACACAAAAGAGATGGATGAATTCCTAAGTAAACACAACTTAACTAAATTAAATCAGGAAGTTGTGAATTATTTAAATAGTCCTATAACATATAAGGAAATTGAAGAAGTAATCTCGAATCTTCCCACCAAAAAATGTCCTGGACCAGATGGGTTCAGCTCAGAGTTCTACCAGACATTTAAGGAGCTAATAACACCAATGCTCCTTAATCTGTTCCATTTTAGGCACATCCTAAAAATGAAAGGCTGGTCCAAAATCTTGCACACTAATGGAACCAGGAAACAGGCAGGGGTAGCAATTATGCTTTCCAACAAAGTGGACTTCAAACCAAAGAAAATCATAAGAGACACAGATGGAGACTACATTTTAGTCACAGATACAATCCACCAGGAAGAAGCTAGCAAAGGAAGGAACACTACCAAATCCCTTTTATGAAGCTAATATCGTTTTAATCCCAAAACCTAATAAAGATTCACTTAGAAAAGAAAACTATAGGCCAATCTCTCTGATGAACACAGATGCAAAGATTCTCAACAAAGTCTTAGCAAATCGGATTCAAAAACATATCAAAAAGATTATTCACGGGGAACAAGTAGACTTCATCCCCAGCTCACAATGTTGGTTCAACATATGCAAATCAATAAATGTAATTCATCATATAAACCATTCCAAAGTCCGACATCATACTCTCGATGGATGCAGAAAAAAGCCTTTGACGAGATCCAACAGTCTTTCATGATCATAACGCTAGAGACAGTAGGAATGGAAGGAACCTTTATCAATGTAATAAAAGCAGTATACAACAAGCATACAGCAAGGACTATGCTCAATGGGGAAAAACTGGAAGCATTCCCACTTTGATCAGGAACTAGACAAGGCTGTTCACTCTCACCACTTCTATTCAACATTGTACTTGAAGTCTTAGCTGAAGCCATAAGACAAGAAAGGGACATAAAAGGGATTCAAATCGGCAAGGAAGAAGTCAAGCTATCCCTATTTGCAGATGACATGATCTTATACCTGAGTGATCCCAAAAATTCCACCAGGAAGCTCCTGGAATTAATTGAGAAGTTCAGCAGGGTGGCAGGATACAAAATAAATGTACGCAATTCAGTGGCTTTCCTATATGCACAGAATGAAAGAAGTGAAAAAGCCCTGAGGGAAACAATCCCATTTACTGTAGCCCCTAAAAAAATGAAATACCTTGGTGTAAACCTAACCAAGGAGGTAAAAGACCTTTACAATGAAAACTTTAAAACCCTCAAGAAAGAAACTGCAGAAGACACCAGAAGATGGAAAGACTTCCCAAGTTCCTGGATTGGCAGAATCAATATAGTAAAAATGACCATCCTATCAAAGGCAATATACAAATTCAATGCTATTCCAATTAAAATCCCCAAACAGTTCTTTAAAGAAGTTGGCCAATCTCAAAATTCATATGGAAGCACAAAATACACAGGATAGCAAAGACAATCCTCAGTAACAAAAACACGGCTGGAGGTATCACCATACCAAACCTTAGTCTACACTACAAATCCATAGTTATAAAAACAGCCTGGTACTGGCTCCAAAATAGACACACAGATCCATGGATAAGGGTTGAAAACCCAGATATAAGCCCACAAAATTACAGCCATTTGATCTTTGACAAAGGGACCCAAAAAATCCAATGGAAAAAGAACACATCTTCAACAAATGGTCCTGGCAAAACTGGATGTCCACATGCAAAAGATTAAAACGACCCATACTTGTCACCATGTACAACAATTAATCCCAAATGGATCAAAGACCTTTATATAAGGCCAAAGACTGTAAAAATCATAGTTGAAAGGGTAGGGAACTTCATCGAGCTGATTGGGCTATGCCAACAGTTCCTAAACAGACATCCAATGGCACAATCATTGCTACCAACTCTCAACAGTTGGGATCTTGTGAAATTAAAGAGCTTCTGTTCAGATAAAGAGATTGTAACACGTGCTTTATCAGAGCTGTTTTTAATGATGTTACTCTAGAATGTTTTCTTTCCAGATGATGATTGAGAAGCTAATAAGAAAAAAAAAAATGGTGCCAGGTACCACAACAGTGACAGAACATTGCTGTTTTCTGGGATTTTGTTTTTTACTTTTTTTTTTTTAAATGGAGCGTGCTGGATGTCTCTATAATTTTGTTCAGATGACTGCAGAACCTGGAAAAGCTGTTGCTGCTATTGATGCATAACATACTGCTATTATTGGTCTTTTTATGTAAATATAAATATATATATACATATATATAATTTGAATTTTTGGAAACTTTAGCTGTGCTGTCAACTTTGAAAAAAAAGTATCCCAGTTTACTGTGTTGAGTTGGCATTTGTACAGAGATTAACAGCCATATTGTTCTAGAAACATTAAACTTAATTTTTTTTTCCATTTGTACAGGGGTAACACACTGTATTAAATATGTAAGGTCTTATCTACATGGGTTTGATTACAGAAACTAATAAAGTATTCTCTAAATAATGAAAAAAAGAGAGATTGTAACACGAGCTCAAAGGCAACCCACAGAATGGGAGAAAATCTTCACTAACCACATATTTGATAGAGTTCTATTATCCAGAGTGCACAAAGAATTTAGAAAACTAAACACCAAAGAAACAAATGGCCCAATTAAGAAATGAGCCCTGGAACTTAAAAGAAACTTTACCAAGGATGAAATTAAAATGTCTATCAAATATCTTAAAAAATGCTCTACATTCTTAGTCATAAGGGAAATGCATATCAAAACTTCACTGAGATATCATCTCACCCCGGTCAGGATGGCAAAAATCTACAATACAAACATCAAGAAATGCTGGAAGGGATGTGGAGAGAGGGGAACTCTCCTACATTGCTTGTGGGAATGCAGGCTCATACAGCCACTCTGGTGAGCCGTCTGGAGATTCTTAAAGAAATTAAAGATTGAAATGCCATATGATCCTGCGATTCCACTTTTGGGAATAACCCCCCATGCAGCAGAGGTTCACCTTGATAGTACAAGCACGACCATGTTCATAGCAGCACTGTTTACAATAGCAAAGTCATGGAATTAAGTCAAATGTCCAACAGTTGATGAGTGGATAAGGAACATGTGGGACAGCTATACAATGGAGTACTACTCAGCCATCAAAAATGATGAATTACTGGAATTTGCCAGGAAATGGATGTCATTAGAAACAATAATATTGAGTGAAGTATCCCAGATCCAGAAAATTAAGCACCGTGTGTACTCCCTAATAGGTGGCTTCTAGTACCAAATCCACCCAGCCCACCTTGAGACACTCAAAAATAAATCTATGTATTACCTACAGTAATTGCAAGGAGTATTAACAGGAGGGATGGGGTTGGAAGGCCACACCAGAAACAAGGATCGAGGGAACCATGTTACAGCAGAGAAAATAGGCCTCCATCAAAGACTGCAAGTAAGTATGAGACACTTGATTAAGTTCACAGACGTTCGTTCCTGATCACTTACAACTGAGGGGGTGTGATCTCACCAGAACGGGAAGGCATATAGTCTGGCAGATAATAAGTAATCATTTTGCAAATGGGTGATTAACTCTTCCATCACTGTGGTTTCCTAATTTTATTACATGTACCCTTAATGTGCTCTTATAACAAGTCTCCCATTTACCAGCTTCTTGTCTCTGGCCAGGGGGTGACATACAATGCCCATCAGGATGGAGTGAATGGCATTGCAGGAGCAGCAAAACTGCAAAAGAAAATCAACAAATCACAATCCCGAACTTCAGAGATTCTGTATCAACCACCTAGAACTAAGCCAGACTAATCTCTCCCCATCCTGAAGCTCAGGGAAATTTGTGGAAGAGGGGGCGGTAAGATTGTAAGAGCAAAAGGATGGGAGGAGCAATGATTTGCAAGATACTCCACACAAGTTAAGGCTGAAGCAATCATAATTGGACTTTGCCTGACCTGCACAATGTCCAACACACTATTGACCCCACAAAGTCTAGCATCCGCTAAAGGCACCAGATCCTTGAAGGCAAGGGATTGACAGCCTCAGTAGTATTCCTATGCTTAAGGGGAACACAGGAAAGGGTTCAGGGAAATGCCACTTAGTCTTTGTACGTCATTGGAGAGGAGGGCCCAGAGGAGAGTCTGGCATCTACATTAAAGGACTCTCTGAGGATTGGGGGAGGAAGCACTGGTGGATGGGGAAGAAGGAGTGAGGGAAGGGGAAGGAGGGGGTTCGGAGGGAGGAGGAGGGGGGAGGGAACTGGTGTACCTATTAAGGTTGAATGAGCGGAAATAATAATGAAAATATTAAAAAAGAAAGTAAACTGCTTGTTCCCTTAAAAAATAAATAAATAAGTAAAGTGCATGCTATCTTTCCCACACATGGTGTCTCCGGTGCCTGTCTCTCTGTCTCTTAGTGTCATGTCGTACTTACCTTTGTCATGTCCTGTGAACAGCCCTGCAATGACCAGTAGACCCGCTGGTTGCTGCTGTTATTCCCTCCACTGCAACATCTGGTGTCCAAATAGGGACCTGACACTCTGCACATGGTATCTATAGATGGATCCCTAAAAAGCCTTGAGGTATTTTGGATCGCTGATGAGTGAATATGTGTAACCTCCCTCCCTCAGCTAAGGCCCCTCAATGTTCTGCCCTACTCATCCAGTTGCCTTCTTGGCACATTAATGTGTGCCAAGACCTCAAAAAGATCTTGGATCAAATCCTTATTGTGGCCTCCTGGGTAGATGCCAATCACATGTGGGATCCTGATGTTTGGGGCTGTGTTATTCTTGCACCCTGTTGTACTGAAATCTGAGGTATGGCTCTCTAGGCCCCATTCTTTCCCATAGTGATTGCAAAATATTCCACTCTCCCAAATCCCTCAGTGCAACCTACTCATGAGGTCATAACTACTGTATTAGCAGATGAAGGAAACTCCACATCCTGTGCTGGCCTCACTCCCACAGGCTTTGCCTGTAGCACTCTCCCCAGCAGCACTGACAGCTGTCAGGCCCAGCTGTCCCACACTGCCAAACCCATGCTCTCTGCATCTGTCGCAGCAGTGCAGAATGGAGCTGGGAACGATCCAGACCCTTTCTATTGGCAGGGAGCACCATGGAGCTTTGTGGCCAGCCTGGGCCAGAGGTGGCCATTCAGGGGAACAAAGCCAAATCATCTTGCCTAGGCATGACTCTGCCTATCCTTTGTCCAGGGTGCCCCCACAGCTGTGCGTGACACCTGCACCATCTTGCCTTTCCCAGAACCTTCTGCAGTGGTGGTTGCAGCGATGATGGTGGCTGCAACCACAGTGGTAACTGAGGCCATGATGGCGACCGTGGCTGTGTCTGAGCAGGGAAAACAGGATGCTCTCTCTGCTCTTCCTCCCTCCCCTCACTCTCAGTTTTTTCTTGGGGGCCTCCACCCCAATACACATCCACATGGGGATTATATCCTGATCTTTTTAATTTAAGGAACTCCTACACCCCCAAAAACAGCCCCTGAGGGACTTTTATATTTCTCAGGATAATCCCCAGCCTTCTGGCCCACCCTGTATCTCTAATGGTCATGGATGGGTCCAAGCTTTTTCAGTTAATCCTCACTCCACAGTGATTAGGCTCCCAAAATGGTACCCACCAACCCAGGAGACCATCAGAGAGTTCCAGAAAGCAATTGAAGTAGATGGTATGGGGGCTCTCTATACGCACCAGCTAGTGGGTAACTTATATGCAGAGCTCCACTGTTCTGAGGACTATAAGCACATCTTGTGCTCAACCCTGTCCCTGGGACAATTTTTGATGTGGAAAGCTGCCTTTTATGATGCATTTGATCAACAATCCTATCACAATAATATGGCAGGAGTTCAAATCACCTCCAAAAGACTGCAAGGGGAATGTGCCTTCTCTGACCCCATGGTCCAAGTTTAAGGGTGTCCTCGCCATTTTGAATAGATCTGCATTTGTGTCATGCATGATTTTAAGACGGTTCCTGGCAGAGATTCAATTCAGCCCCTAGGCAAGATTCATAAGAAACCAACTGAGGGATTTGTTGACGTCATAGCGAGGGTCCAGATGGCAATCATTTGCTCTGTGGCTAATGTTGACACAGCAAATGCCCTCACCAGGGAATTAATATGGGAAGGAGCACTTCTGAGTGTCAACATGTTTTTACCCCCACGCATCGGGAAACTTTAGGAGAGTGGATTCTAGCTTGCAGAGATCTGGGCACTTTGTCTGCCCTTGCCGCTACTTAAGCTGAGGCACTCACTACTGCCTTTTCTTCTCAGCTGCCGACTTACTCATAATAGTCCAAAACTGTCCTTGACAAGTCAGGGTGCTTCAAATGTAGTGGCCAAGCACACTGGGCAAAACAATGCCCAGCAGGCAAACCCAAATATGGCCTGCCTACTGTATGACCCAAATGTAAATGAGGATTTCATTGGGCAAAAGACTGTGCTCATCCTCCTCTGGGAGGCCTTCAAACTCACAATGAGGCATTCCTCAGACCCACAATTAACAAGGCCTCAGATGCTCCCCATCAGGCCACACAAGCCTCACATGACTTTAAAGGTATTAGGGCACACTATTAAAGGCATTCTGGATAAGGGAGCTGAATGTTCAGTGCTAAGACTCAAGGACATTCATAGGATCCAATTGACTATTTAGGACGGCCCCACCATCCAAGGTGTGGAGGGTCTCCAGCTATCCCAAAAGGTGTGTCATCCTCTTACCTGGCAAGATTCCAATGGCAATACTGTGATGTTACAGGCTCACCAGTGACATCACAGGCTGATCTATATCATAACCTCATAACCTACATTATAACCTCATCAGTCTTGCCACTGACATCACATCCTCACAGTGACCTCACAGGTTTCACTGTGATCTCACAGCCTCCACAGTGACATGCCAGACTCACTGTGACATCAGCCTTGTCACAGACATCACAGTCTCACTGTGACCTCACAGTCTCCACAGTATCATCACAATTTCACCAGTGACAATGCATCCTCACTATGACATCACAGCCTCACCAATGACATCCTAGTCTCACTGTGATATCAAAGCTTCATGAGAGCCCTCAGAGCTTCACTATCAATAGGTTCACCATTGACAAAATAGCCTCACCAGTGACATCACAGCCTCATTATGACAATAATCTTGCCACTGACATCCCAGCCTCACTGTGACATCATATTTTCACCAGTGACATCGCAGTCAATCTGTAACATTATAACCACACTCTGCCATCACAGACTCACTGTGACTCCAGGTCTTCACCAGTGACCCCACACCCTCACTGATAACATCACAGGCTCATTTTGAAATCAGCCTTGAGCTGAAATCACAGCCTCTCTGTGATGTCACAATCTCACCAATGACATCATAGTTTTAATATCATAGTCTCACCATGACATCAGCCTTGCCATTGACATCACAAACTCACCGTGACATCACAGGCTTACTACTGCTATCCTACTTAGTCTCACTATGACACCACAACTCACAACTAACATCACAGGCTTACTGTGATGTGACAGGTTCACCATTGACATCACAGTCTTTGACATCATAGACTCACCAGTGATACCTCAGTCTCATCTGTTACTTCATACCTTCATTGTGACATTAGTCTCTCCACTGACATCACAGCCTCACAATAACCTTACAGCCTTGCTGTGAACTTGCAGCCTCCCCAGTGACATCACAGTCTCATCTATAACTTCATAGCCTCATTATGATATCAGTCTCACCACTGACATCACAGCTTCACAGTGACCTCACAGATTCACTATGACCTCACAGCCTCCCCAGTGACATTACAGCTTCAGCTTTTACAACATAGCATCATTATGATATCAACCTTGCAACTGAAATCATTGCCTCCCAGTGAACTCACTGTCTCATTGTGACCTCACAGCCTCTCCAGTGACACCATTGCTTCATCTGTTGCATCAAAGCCTCATTGTGACATCAGTCTCTCAACTGACATCATAGTCTCCACAGTGACCTCACAGCCTTACTGTGATATCAGAACATCACAGTTAAATCACAGCCTGACAGTGAAATCACACCTTCACAGTGACATTACAGCCTCACAGTGACATCACGCCTTTACAATGATGTCACAAAGGCTGTGACATTACAGCCTCACCTCTGACATCATAGCCTCACTGTGGCATCATAGCCTCACGTCTGAGATTACAGCCTCATTGTGATATCACAGGCTTAACTCAGAATTCACCACCTCACCACTGACATCCTACCTACCCTCAGTATGACACACCAGCCTCACCAGTGACATCCTACCTTGTCTCACTATGACATCACAGCCTCACCACTGACATCACAGACTCACTACAGGCTCACCAATGACACCACAATCACACCTGTAACATTAACTGACAATCTGACCATTGATATCATAGTCTCACCAGTAACACCAAAGCCTCACCAGTTATATCATAGCCGATATCACAGCCTCATTTTGATCCACAGCATCTGCAGTGACAACACAGGCTCGCCTGTTGTGTCATAGCCTCATTGTGACATCAGTCTTGCCTCTGACATCACAGTCTTACTGTGATCTCACAGTCTCCCCAGTAACATCACAACCTCATGGTGAAATCATGGCCACATGGTGACATCACAACCTCACCAGTGACATCCCAACATCACAATGACATCTCAGCCTTACCACTAACATCCTAGCTTCACCACAAACATCATAGCCTCACTGTCAAGTGATAGACTCACTATTGACAAAATAGCCTCACCAGTGACATCATAGCCTCACTATGAGAGCAAACTTGTGACTCAAATCTCAGCCTCACTGTGCATCATATCTTCATCAGTGACATCACCACCTAACTGTGACGTTATACACACAATGTGCCATCATAGACTCATTGTGAAGCCAAAGCTATACCATTGATATCGTACGTTTATCACTGTGACATTACAGCCTCGACTCTGATATCATTGCCTCATTGTGACATCAGACTTGACACTGACATCACAGCCTCGCAATGACATCACAGCCTCACCACTGATATCCTATGTAATCTCTTTATGACACCAAAACTTCAACCCTGAAATCACAGGCTCACTGTTACCTGATAGCCTCAAAATGGCCATAGAGATGTATCCGTGGTCAGAGTACTCACAGTTGTCATAGAGAGTTCATAGTGATCATAACTCATAGAGCTCTTAGAGAGCTCATAATAATCATAGCTCATAGTGGCCGAAGAGAATTCAAAGTTGTCATAGCTCATAGTGGTCACAGAGAGGTCACGGAGGTATATAATGCTGACAGTGGTCATAAAGAGCTGATAGTGATCATAGAGAGATCATAGTGGCCATAGAGAGCTCACAGATGTCACATAAAAGTCATAGTGATCATTTCTCACTGTGGTAATAGAGAGCTCACAATAGTCATAGCTCATAGAAGTCATTGAGAGTTCATAATGGCTATACAGAGCTCATAGTGGTAATAGAGAAATCATAATGTTCATAACTCATAGTGCCAATATAGAGTTCATAGTGACTTTAGAGAGTTCACAATAGTCAGAGAGAACTCATACTGAACATAGAGAGCTTACAGTGGTCATAGCTCATAGTGGTCATAGAGAGCTCACAGTGATCATACTCACAGTGGATACAAAGAACTTATAATTGTCATAGAGAGCTCACAATGGTCATAGATCATGGTGGTGATAAGAAGTTCACAGAGGTCATAGATCATAGTGGTCATACAGACATCAAAGTGGTCATAGAGAGGTCTCATTGTTCGTAGAGGGCTCATAGTGGCCATAAAGAGTTCACAGTGGTCATAGCTCATAGTGGTCATAGAGAGTTCATACTGGCCACAGAGAGTACACAGTGGACATGGCCCATAGTGCACATAGAGAGTTCACAATGGTCATAGTTCACAGTGGTCATAAAGTACTTGCAGTGGTCATAGCTCACAGTGGTCATAGAGAGTTCAAAATAGTTGGTCATAGCTCACAGTGGTCATAGAAAGGTCGTATACCGAGCTCACGGTACTCATACAGAGCTCACAGTGGCCATAGAGAGCTCACAATGACCATAGCTCATAGTTGTCAGAGGGAACTCATAATCCTTATAGAGAGCTCACAGTGGTCATAGCAAATAGTGTTGATGGAGAGATCACAGTGGTCACAAATCATAATGGATCTAGAGAGCTCATGATGGTATAGTGATCAAATAGAGCACATAGTGGTCCCAGAGAGCTCATAGAGATCACAGATCATAGTGCCCATAGTGAACTCACAGTGATTATAGCTCATTGTGGTCATAGAGAGCCCAGAGTGGTCATAGAACATAATGGTCATAGAGAAATATAAGTGGCCATAGCTCACAGTTGTCTTAGCTCATAGTGATGATATAGAACTCAAAATGCTCATACATCTTAGTGGTCATAGGGAGTTCCTGGCGGTCATAACTAATAGTAGTCATAGAGAGCTCATAGGGGTCATAGGTCATAGTGGTCATAAACTGCTCATAGTGGTCATAGAGAGCTCATGGTGACCATAATTCATAGTGGTCATAGAAAGCTCAAATTGATCACAGAGAGTTCCTAATGGTAGTAGAGATCTCAGAGTTGTAACAGAGAGCTCACAGTGGCCATAGCTCACAGAGGTCTTACAGAACTCAGTGTTCATAGCTCATAGTGGTCACAGAAGATTAATACTGGCCATAGACAGGTCATAGTGGACATGGCTCATAGTGGACATTGAGAGCTCAAAGTGGTCATTGCTCACAGTGGTCATAGAGAACTCAAAGAGAGCATAAAAACTCATACTGGTTTAAGCTGAGTGTGGTAATAGAGAGCTCACAGTGGTCATAGAGAGCACATAGCTGTCATAGCTCATAGTGTCATAGAGAGTTCATAGTGGCTACAGAGAGCTTGCAGTGGTCCTGGAGAACTCATAGTGGTGATAGAGAGCTCGCAGTGGTCATAGCTCATAGTGGTTACAGAGAGCTCACAGTTGTCACAGCTCATGGTGATAGTGATAGTGACCACGACCTCTCAGTGGTCATAGAGAGCTTACAGTGGTCATACAGAGCTCAGAGTAGATATAGAGAGCTCACAGTGGTCATTCCTCATAGTGGTCATAGAGAGCTCACAGTGGTCACAGAGAACTCATAATCCTTATGAAGAGCTCACAGTGGTCAGAACTAATAGTGTTGATAGAGAGCTCACAGTGGTCACAGGTCATAGTGGTTATAGAGAGCTCAAAATGTCATAGCCCATAGTGGTCATATAGAGCTCATAATGGTCAGAAAGCACACAGAGGTCATAACTCAGAGTGCTCATGGAGCTTACAGTCATCATAGAGCACTCAAAGTTGTCATGGAATGCTCACAGTGATAATAGAGATCTCTCAGAGGTAATAGACTGCTCTCATTGGTCATAGACTGCTCACAGTAGTCAAAGCTCATAGTGGTCATAGAGAACTCATAGTGGTCATAGAGAGCTCACATTGGCCACAGAAAACTCACAGTGGTCATAGCTCATAGTGCTCACAGAGAACTCACAGTGGTCTTAGCTGACAATGTTCATAAAGAGCTCAGTGGTTATAGCTCATAGAGCTCACACTGGTCATAGGTCGTATTGCTCATAAAGAGATTCAGGAGTCATAAAGAGCTAATAGTGGTCACATTGAGCTCAGAGTGATCATAGAGATGTGACAGTAGTCATAACTCATAGTGATCATGGAGAGCTCACAGTGCTCATAGTCTATAGTGGTCATAGAGAGGTCATAGAGAGCTCATAATGGACATAGAAAGCTTAAAGTGGATATAGCTCATAGTAGTCATAAAGAGCTCACAGTGGTCATAGCTCATGTTTATAGAAATCTCAGAGTGGTCATAGGTCATATTGCTCATAGAGAGTTCACAGTGGTCATAGAGAGCTCACAGTGGTCACAGAAATATATCAGTGTTCATAGAAAACTCACAGTTGTCATTGAGAGCTCATAGTGGCCATAGAGAGTTCACAGTTGAAATAGATAATAGTGGTTATAGAGAGAGGTCACAATGGTAGAAAGTGCTGACAGTGGTCATAGAGATCTGATAGTCATCATAGAAAGCTTACTGTTGTCATAGAAGGCATAGAGAGCTCAAAATGGTCATAAAGTGCTCCCAGTGTTCACAGAGAGCTCACAGTGGCAATAGAGAGTACACAGATGTCATAGGAAGGTCGTAGTGTCCATAGCTCATTGTGGTAATAGAGAACTTGGAGTTGTCAGAGCTCATAATAGTCATTGAGAGCTCATAATGGCTACAGAGAGCTCACAATGGTGACAGAGAGTTCATAGTGTTCATAGCTAATAGTGGTCATACAGAGTTCATAGTGACTGGAGAGAACTCACAGTGGTTATAGAGAGCTCATACTGGTCATAAGAGCTCACAGAGGTCATAGCTCACAGTTTTCAAACAGTGGTCATAATGGTCATCGAAAGCTCATAGTCATAATAGAGAGCTCACAGTGGCCATACATCTTGGTGCTCATAGAGACCTCACAGTAGTCAATTAGAAGTCACAGTGATCTCAGCTGGTAGTCTTCATAGAAATCACTGATGTCATAGCTCACAGTTGTCATAGATAACTCATAATTTTCATAGAGTGAACAGAATGGTCATAGCTCACAGTAGTGATACAGAGCTCACAGTGGTCATAGAGATCTCACAGTGTTCATAGCTCACACTGGTCATACAGAGATCAAAATGGACATGGAGAGCTCACATAGTCATTGTTCATAGTGGTCATAAAGGGCTCACAGTGATCATAGAGAGCTCACAGTGATCATAACTCATTGCGGTCATAAAGAGCTCACAATAGGCATAGAGAACTCATAATCATTAGAGAGAGCTCACATTGGTCATAGTTCAAAATGGTCACAGATTACATTGTTCATAGAATGATCATAGTGGTCATAGCTCATAGTGATCATAAAGAGCTCATAGTCATCCTAGAGAGCTCACAGTGTTCATAATAAATAGTGTTCATAAAGGTCATAGCTCATAGTGGACATGCAGAGCACATGATGGACAATGAGAGCTCACAGTGGTTGTAGCTCACAGTGGTCATAGAGGGTATAGAGTAATCATACCTCACAGTAGAGAACTCATAATTTTTTTTTATTTTCCCCAATTATACTAGCTCAATAGGTACTTTGGTCCTTCCACCCCTCTTCAGTCCCCCTTGCAACCTCCGCTCTTCTTCTTTTCACCCTTTCCCTCACCCTCTCCCAGTGACTCCCCCTTCCCACAGTCCATCCCCTGAAGCATCCCATTCTATGAATGCCAAACTTCCCTCTGAGTCCTCCACTCCAGTGAGGTATAAGGACTCAATTGCATAGCCCAAAGCCCCCGTCACAGGTTCCCCCTTAGTATATGAACACTAATCTCTTGCCTCTAAGAATCCTACTGCCTGTGATCCATGCTAGACATTGGGGGTTTGTCAAAACACCAGTTATTGTGCAGATCATGCAAAGTCCCATTATGACTACTGCGGTCCTAACTTGTGTGAAGCATCTTGTATATAGTTGGTCCTCCCCATCTTTAGGTTCTTACAATCTTGCCACACCTTCTTCCACAAGTTTCCCTGAGATTTAGGATGTGGAGAGATTTGGCTGGTCTGCTTCCTGGTGATCAATGCACTGTCTTTGGTGTTCTGAGCTATGGCTTGTTGTTTTCAGTCTTGCTATTCCTGCACAGCCCTTGGCTGGATCCTGATTGGTACTGGAGGTCAGCTTCTAACTGAAGATAAAAGGCTGTTTAAATGAAGATCTCACTATAAGAGGAGAATGAAAGGTATATGGAATAGGAGTATGAGACCACAGTGAGGGGGCTAACAGTGTCCCATTTGCAGGATTGTTACCATCTATCTTCCAGTCCCTATACCCTTCCAGATTGGTGAGATCAAACTTCCTCCATCACAAGTGCCCAGTCTGTGAGATTTACCAGAAGTCTCGCTACTTTGCAATACTTGATGGTGACATATTTTCTCTACTAAAGCATGATCAACTCTATCCTTATTTCTGGGTTTTCCTCCTTCCCCCTTATCTCCTTTTTCTTTTATTTTATTTATTTTATTTTTATTTTTATTTTTTTTACTTCTATTTTTTTTATTTCAGCTCATACAAACTTATTAGGTACACCAGTTCCCTCCCTTCCTCTTCCTCCCCACGTACCCCCTGCACCCCCTCCCCACCCCTCTCCCTCCCCATCCCCCAGTGCCTCCCGCCCCAATTCCCAGAGAGTCCTTTCTTGTGCATGTCTGATTTTCCTCTGGGCCCTCCTCTCCGATGACGTACAAGGACCCAGTGGCCTTTCCCTGAACCCTTTCCCGTGTTCCCCTTAGGTATAGGAACACTGCTGTGGCTGCCAATCCTTTACCTCCAAGGCTCTTGGTGCTTTTAGCAGATGCTAGACTTTGTGAGGTCCACAGTGGGTTGGACAATTCGCAGGGCATGCAAAGTCTAATTATGATTGCTTCGGCCCTAACTAGTATAGAGTATCTTATATATCATTGCTCCTCCCATCCTTTTGCTCTTACACTCTTACCGCCCCCTCTTCCGCAAATTTCCCTGAGCTTCAAGATGGGGAGAGACTAAGCTAGCCTAGTTCTAGGCAAAACTGCAAAAGAAAATCAACAAACCACAATCCAGAACTTCAGAGACTCTATATCAATCTCCTTTTTTTTTAACATTTTTTATTATTATTTCTGCTCATACAAACTTAATAGGTAGACCAGTTCCCTCCCCTCCTCCTCCTCCCCCGGAACCCTCTGCTCCCCCTCCCTCCCTCCCCATCTCTCAGTGCCTCCCCCCCAATTCCCAGAGAGTCCTTCATTGTGTATGCCTAACTCTCCTCTTGGTCCTCCTTTCCGATGACGTAAAAGGACCCAGTGGCATTTCCCTGAACCCTTTCTCGTGTTCCCCTTAAGCATAGGAACACTACTGTGGCCATCAATCCCTTGCCTCCAAGGATCTTGGTGTCTTTAGCCGATGTTAGACTTTGTGAGGTCAATAGTGTGATGGACATGGCGCAGGGCATGCAAAGTCCTATTATGATTGCTTCAGCCCTATCTAGTGTGGAGACTCTTCAAATCATTGCTCCCCCCATCCTTTTGCTCTTACAATCTTACCGCCCCCTTATCTCCTTTTTATAAACTTTGTCATTGCTATAGATATTGCACAAATTTATCTTTGAGTATGACATCAAGTGGGTTTGGTTCTAGGATCCACCTATTAGGAATACATATGGTATCTACTGTTCTGTTTCTGAGATATTTCACTCAATATAATTTTTTAATTCCATCCATTTCCTGGAAATTTTCATTAATTCATTTTTTTATGATGGCTGAGTAGTATTCTATATCATAAATGTACCACATTTTCTTTTTTTTATTAAAAATTTAATTATACATTTTAAAATTTTTTACCCGTTCCCTCCCTCCCCCCTCCTCCCCCTCCCCTTCCCCCAGTGCCTCCCCCCCAATTCCCAGAGAGTCCTTTATTGTGTACGCCTAACTCTCCACTAGGTCCTCCTCTCCGATGACATATAAGGACCCAGTGGCATTTCCATAAGCCCTTTCTCTTGTTCCCCTTAAGCATAAGATCACTACTATGGCTGTCAATCCCTTGCCTCCAGGGGTCTCGGTGCCCTTAACAGATGCTAGACTTTATGAGGGCAACAGTGCACTGGACATTGCGCAGGGCATGCAAAGTCCCATTATGATTGCTTTGGCCCCAACTATTGTTGAGAATCTTGCAAATCGTTGCTCCTCCCATCCTTTTGCTCTTACAATCTTACCGCCCCCTCTTCCGCAAATGTCCCTGAGCTCCAGGATGGGGAGAGATTAGGCTGTCCTAGTTCTATGTGATTGATATAGAGTCTCTGAAGTTCTGGATTGTGGTTTTTTATTTTCTTTTGCAGTTTTGCTGCTCCTGCAATTCCCTTCACTCCATTCTGCTGGGCACTGTATGTCACCCCCTGGCCAGAGACAAAAAGCTGTTAAACTGGAGTCTTGTTGTAATAGCACATTCAAGGGTAGATGTAATAACTCTTGGGCATTTGGGTTGGTTCTATGACTTTGCTATTATACATAGTGCTGCTATGAACATGGTGTCAGTGCAGTGAATTTTTGCTTTATGGGGGATTATTCCCCGAAGTAATATATTAGGATCATATGACATTTCAATCTATCTTTAACTTTTTAAAAAAATCACCACACTGATTGCCAGAGTGGTTGTATAAGCTTGCATTCCCACCAGGAATGTAGGAGAGTTACCTTTTCTCCACATCCTCTCCAGCATTTGTCATTGTTTGTATTTTGAATTTTTGCCATCCTGATCAAGGTGAGGTAATATGTAAAGGAAGTTTTGATTTGCAATTTCACTAAGGATATTGAGCATTTTTAAAGATATTTGTTAGACATTTCAATTTCGTCCCTGGAAAAATTTCTCTTCAGTTCCCAGGCCCATTTTTAAATAAGACCATTTATCTATTGGTGTTTAGTTTTCTGAGTTTTTGGTATACTCTGGATAATAGAGCCCTATCAGATGTGTGGTTAGTGAAGATTTTCTCACATTCTGTGGGTTGCCATTTTGTTCAGCTTACAATCTCTTTTATCTAAACAGAAGCTCCTTATTTCATAAGATCCCATTTGTTGAGTGTTGAATATAGAGACTGTGCTATTGGATTGCTCTTTAAGAACTGTTGTTCTAGCCCAATCAGCTTGAGAGAGTTCCCTACACTTTTAGCTAGGGTTCTTATAATCTGGCCTAATGTTGAGGTCCTTGATCCATTTGGAATTAATTTTTGTGCATGGTGACAAGTATGGGTCCAATTTTAATATTCTGCATGTGGACATCCAGTTTTGCTAGCACCATTTGTTGAAGATGCTGTTTTTTTTCCCCATGGGATTTTTTGGGTCCCTTTGTCAAAGATCAAATGGCTGTATTTTTGTGGGCTTATATCTGGGTCTTCAACCATTATCCATTGATCTGTGTGTCTATTTTGAAGCCAGTACCAATCTGTTTTTATTATTATGGATTTTTAGTACCGATTAAGGTTTGGTATGGTGATAACTCCAGTGGTGTTTTTGTCACTCTGGTTTGTTTTTGCTATCCTGTATATTTTGTTCTTCCATATGAATTTTGAGTTTGTTGGTCAAATTCTTTAAAGAATTGCTTGGGGATTTTGATTGCTATAGCATTGAATCTATATTGGCTTTTGGGAGGATGGTCATTTTTATGACGTTGATTCTGCTGATCCAGGAGCATAGGAGATCTTTCCATTTTTCTGGAGACTTCTGTAATTTCTTTCTTTAGGGTTTTAAAGTTTTCAATTGTAAAGGTCATTCACTTCCTTGGTTAGGTTTATACCAAGGTATTTCCTTTTTTTTAGGGGCTGTAGTAAATGGGATTTTTTCTCTAGGACTTTTTCACATTTTTCATCCTTGGAATTTATGCACATTTATTTTGTAACCTTCCCGCCCTGCTGAACTTCTGTATTAGTTCCAGTAGTTTCCTGGTGGAGTTTTTGGGATCAGTCAGGTGTATGATCATGCCATCTGGAAATAGAGATATTGTGACTTTTTCCTTCCCAATTTGTATCATTTTTATCTCCCTCTCTTGTCTTTTAGCTCCACTTAAAACTCAAATACAATATTGAACAGAAGTGGTGGGCAGCCTTGCCTAATTCATGATCAAAGCAGAAATGCTTCTTTTTTCCCCATTGAGTATAATCCTTGCTGTGGCTTTGAATACGGCTTTTATTATGTTGATAAAGGTTCCTTCCATTCCAACTGTTTCTAGGATTTTGATCCAAAAAGGATGTTGGATCCTGACAAAATCTTTTCCTGCATGTATTGAGAGTATCATGTGGTCTTGGACTTTAGATTGGTTTTTATATGATATATTACATTTATTGATTTGCATATGTTGAACCAACCTTGTGTGCTTGAGATAAAGCTTACTTGATCACAGTGAATGAATGATCTTTTTGTTATGTTTTGAATCTGATTTGCTAAGATTTGTTGAGTCTTTACATCTGTGTTCATCAAAAAACATTGGCCTATAGTTTTTTAAATGTATTTACTAGATTTTGGGAACAGTATGATTTAGCTTCACAGAAAGAATTTGGCAGTGTTCCTTCCTTTGAAATTTGATGGAAAAATTTAAAGAGAATTGGTGTTAGTTCTTCTTTAAATGTCTGGTAGAATTCTTTATTGAATCCATTTGGTTTAGGACATTTTTGGGTGTGAAGATTCAAGATTACTTCATTGATTTTCTCATATGTATCTGATTTGTATCACTTTTATCTCCCTCTCTTGTCTTATGTCTTATAGGACTATTTAAATAATTCAAAACTTCCTCATTCAATTTAGGTAAGCTCTGCTTAATAAGGCATTCATCCATTTCTTTTGTGTTGTGAAAGTTCAGCGTAAGTTTTTGAAATATGATGTTATAATATTCTGAATTTCTTGGGTATCAGTAGTGATAACTCCATTTTCATGTCTAATTTTGTTAATTTTTGTTTGTCTCTCTTGCCTTGGTTAATTTAGTTAATATTATTGATTTTTTTCAAAGAACAAGCTTTTTCACTGGTTGATTCTTTGTATCATTTTCCTTATCTCAATTTCAAATATTTCTCCCCTGATTTTGCTAATCTCTGCTCTTCTAGTGCTTTGAGTATTGGACTGCTCTCATGTCTCTAATATTTTAAGGTCCATTGTTCTTTATTTGTGATGTTTCTATTTTTTTAAATATTTATTTAGTTTTTCCACACATACAAACTTGATAGGTACCACATTCTCCTCCTGCCTCCATTCCTCCCTGGATCCCCTTGCTCCCTCCCCACTTTTCCATTTCCTTTCCCCCCTCTCTTTCTCCCAACTTCCCCATCCCTAAAATATCTTTTAGTGTGCACGTCAAACTTCCTTTGTGTCCTCCTCTCCGATGAGGTATAAAGACTCAGTAGCATTGCCTAAGGTACTTTTTCATGTTCCCCTTTAGTATAGGAACACTTTATAGCTGTTAATCCCTTGCCTTTAAGGATCCTAGTGCCTGTGATCCATACTAGACTTTAAGGAGTCAATAATGTGTTGGTCATTGCACACAGGTCATGCAAAGTCCTATTATGATTACTTCAGGCCTAACTTGTGTGGAGTATCTTGCATATCATTGCTCCTCCCCATCTTAAGGCTTTTACCACCCCTCTTTCACGAATTTCCCTGAGCTTTAGGATGGGGAGAGATTATGCTGGCATGGTTTCAGGTGATTGATATAGAGTCTCTGATGTTCTGATTTGTGGTTTGTGTCACTTTTGCTGCTCCCACACTGCCCTTAGCTCCATCCTGGTGGGTATTGGATGTCACTTCCTGGCCAGAGATAAAAGGCTGTTAAAATAGAATCTTATTATAAAAGTATATTCAAGAGTAGATGGAATAAGAGTAGACCATGGTGAGTGTGGGGGGGTCAGTCTCCCATTTGCAAAATGGTTACCTTCTATCTGCCAGAATGTATGCCCTCCCTTTCTGGTGAGATTGCACCTCAACAGTTGCAAGTGACCAGGAAGGAAAGTCTGTGAACTTATCCAGATATCTCATTAATTACTTACAGTCTTTGATGGTGGCCTAGTTTCTCCTCTGTAGAATGATCCCCTCTCTCCCCATTGCTGGCAGGGCCCTCCTTCCCTTTCCCTCCTGTTTATAATCTTTGCAATTACTGTAGGTATTACAGAGATCCATCTTTGAGTGTGTTTCTAAGTAGATTTGGTACTAGGATCCACCTATTAGGAGTACATACGGCACTTAATTTTCTGTGTCTGGGATACTTCACCCAATATATTGTTTTCTAATTCCATCAATTTCCCAGCAAATTTCATTAATTCATCATTTCTGATGGCTGAATTGTATTCCATTGTATAAATGTACCACATTTACTTTATCCACTCATCAACTGTTGGGCATTTGGGTTGATTCCATGACTTTGCTATCATAAACAGTGCTGCTATGAACATGGTCGTGCTTGTTCTATGGAGGTGAATTTTTACTGTACGGGGGATTATTCCCAAAAATGGAATTGCAGAGTCATATGGCATTTCAATCTTTAACTTTTTTAAGAATCATCAGACAGCTTGCAAGAGTGGTTGTATAAGCCTGCATTCTTACCAGCAATGTAGGACAGTTCCCTTCTTGCCACATCCTCTTCAGCATTTGGTGTTGTTTGTATTGTGGATTTCTGCCATCCTGACCAGGGTGAGATGCTATCTCAGGGAAGTTTTGATTTGCATTTCCCTGATGGCTAAGGATGCGGAGCATTTTTTAATATATTTGTTAGACATTTCAATTTCGTCCCTGTTAAAATTTCTTTTAAGTTCCAAGGTGCATTTTTTAATTATTCCATTTGTTTCCTAGGTGTTTTGTTTTCTAAGTTCTTTGTGCACTCTGGATAATAGAGCTCTATCAGATATGTGGTTAGTGAAGATTTTCTCTCATTCTGTGGGTTGTCTGTGTTCTCAAGTTATAATCTCTGCCCCTCCTGCCACCCAGGACAGGACGCTCTCTCGCGGACCTCCTTCCCAAGTAAGTGCCACCAGCCTCCAGGTGCACCTGCTTTTCCCAGCTCCCCCCAATAGCCAGCCTGAGCAAGACTCAGGGTGCCTGGAGTTTGGGCGTGCCATGCCCCAGGTCTCAGGCAAAGCACACCCCATACCATCAGCCCCTCTGCCTCTCCCACTGTATGGGACAGGATGTTTCTATTTTTTGATATAGGCATTAAGTACTGTAAATTTTCTTCTTAGGACAGCTTTCATTGTGTCCCAGAGATTTTGATATGTTGTACTTTCATTATTGTTCTCTTCTAGGAAAACTTGAATTTCTTTTAAATATTTCTCCCTTGAACTCAATTCTTATTCAGCATTATAGTGTTTACTTTCCAAGATTTAGTGTATTTTTTTGCTGTTTGTTGTGTTGCTCATGTCAAGCTTCAGGCCATTGTATTATAGGGTACATGCTAAAATTTCAACTTTCCTGTATATGTGGAGAATTGTGGCCTACTATGTGATCTATTTTGGAGAAAATTCCATGGGCTGCTAAGAAAAATGTATATTCTTTTTAAAATTTTTTATTATTATTTATTCAATTGTGTGTGTGTGTGTGTGTGTGTGTGTGTGTGTGTGTGTGTGTATGTGTATGTGTGTGTGTAGAACCACGGATGAATTCAGGAATCACCATGGACCTCCTTGTTTACTCTGCCCTGTGATTCACAGGCTCAGCCCTACCAAGATCAGAAATGCAGGCCACCCCCTCTTCTGCCTGGCATCTATACGTGGGTCCGAACTCAGGACCTTCCACCTACAAGGCAGAGGCTTAACCCCTGAGCCACCTCTCCAGCCCCAAATGTGTATTCTTTAGTGTGTGGATGGAAAGTTTCATAGAGATTTGTAAGATCTATTTCAGTACGGGTTTAATTATGTTCTAATATGTCTCTGTTAAGTTTTTGACCTGTTGATCTATGCCATGTTGAGATGGCAGTATTGAAATCTCTGAGCATTATCATTTTGGAGTTGATTTCTTGCTTTAGACATTGTAGTGTTTGCTTAATAAATGTTGAAAAGCCCATACGAAGTACATATATGTTCTATACTGTGAATTCTTCCTGACAAATTGTACTTGTGACTGAAATATAGTATCCAGATATGTCAATTATGATTTTATCTTTTTGGTTTGAAGTCCACTTTGTCAGATAGCATATTAGCTACGACTGCAAGTTTCCTAGTTCCATTAGCTTGCAGAACTTTTGGTCAGCTTTTTACTTTTGCTTTTAGAATGTGGCTATCTTTTGGGTGAGATATATTTCCTGAAGGCAGCATTGAATGGGTTGTGATTTCTAATCCATGTTTGTAATCTGTGTCTTTTGACTGATGAGTTAATTCCATTGACATTTAGTGTTATGATGGAGAAATTACTTTTAATTCCTGACACTCTTTGTGTTTAGTGATTTTCATATGTGTACTATTTGGCTTGTAGATTTTGGTGCTATTATCGTTCCCGAATGTTCTCCTAGATATGCTTGTTCTTTTCTTCAACTTGAGTATCTTTTCTAGCATTTTTGAAGTCCTGGTTTGGTAGTCATATAAGCCTTCAAGTTGTCTTTGTGTTGGAAAATTTCTCTTTCAGCCTCGATCATGACTGATAGCTTTGCTGGGTATTGACATTTTTGCTCAATCAATACTTGAAGTACATCTCTCCTAGCTCTTCTTGCTTTTACTGTTTCCATTGAAAAGTTATTTGTTATTGTAATCAGTTTACCTTTAAAAGTGACTTTTTTTTCCTTGAAGTTCTCAGCACATTTTCTTTTCTTGTATGTGGAGTGTTTTGACTATTTGCCATGGTGAGTTTCTATTTTGGTCATATCATATTTGGGGTGTGGAATTCCTCTCCTGTTTGGATGGGCCTCTCTTTTCTTTAGATGAAGAAAATTGTCCTTTATGATAATTTGAAAAATTTCCTCAGGTGTGATATTTTGGCATTCATCTTCTGGTATTCCATGAATGCACGTTAGACTTCTTAAAGACATCCCATAACTCTTGAATATTCCTCTCAAGTATCTTTTTGGTTTTAACAACTTTTCCATTGTGTTGGTTAGTTCTTTCACTTTGTCTTCAAGATCTGATATTCCATTTTCTGCTTTGTTAGTTCTGATTATAAGGCTCTTTGTTGAGTTCCAGGTTGAATATAATTTGTCTCTTAGTTCAATTTTAAACTCTGCTTGAGATTATTTTAACTGCTCTATACCTATTTTTGTTTCTTGGACTATTTTCCTCATCTCCTTCAAGGATTTGTTGTGTTCCTGTTCAAAATGGTTGATGTGGTTCTTTGCAAATCATTCTTTTGGGTATGGCTTTCTTGGCTATTTTCTGTGAGTTTGTTCTGGTTGAAATCTATCATTATCAGGTTAATTCCTTTTTTAATTTCATGAATTCACAGTGATAAAAATTATTGCTTCTATTTCAGTAGGAGATTTATTATCTTGGTTTTTGTTTCTCATGGATTTACACTGTGATCTATGCATTTTTATTTTATCTCTTAAGACCTTCTTTTTCTCTGTGTTTTTGACTGAGTTGAATTAGATGGGATTACTACACTTGAGCAGTTATTACTAGTGTTTTCCTTGGAGTTGCGTGTGCTTGTCTCATTTTGGTGTTATTTCCTATATATAATATTTACTTCCTTGGTGATTTTTTAATCATTTATTCAATTGTGTGTGTGTGTGTGTGTGTGTGTGTGTGTGTGTGTATCCACTGGCCAATACGGGAATTATCATGGACCACCTCTACCTCCTCCTTGTTTACTCTGCCCCGGAATTCATAGGCTCTGCCCTACTACAACCAGAAATGCAGGCTGCCCGCACTTCCACCTGGCATCTATACGTGGGGTCAGGAACTAAACTCAGGACCTTCTGCCTGAAAGGCAGAGGCTTAACCCCTCTCCAGCCCCTTCCTTTGTGATATGTAAGGGTGATTGATATATTTCCTGAAGCTGTATGCGTTTTGGGGTGTCTATATGGAAAAGTTAAACTATAGTGACTAATAGTTGAGAGGAATAAGATGGTAAAAAGGGATTACTTATCTTACAGCTGGATGTGACGATTCTTTCCCATGTGGTGGTATAATTTTAGAGGAATTCAGATGTATGGTGTTTGTCCCCTAGTACTTTGCTTGGGTTTTCTCTGGATTCTGTTGAATTCTGAAGATTAGAAAGTCTGCCCTGTTTTGGGTCCAGCACAAGAAGAGAGAGTGTTTAGTGTGATCTGCAAATCCCCTGGGACTGGGGTTTTTGTCTAGGGCCCTTACTTGAGGAGCAGGGAGTTCTCCCTTGTCTGGATAATGGACAGGGTGAGAGGGTGCTAGTGTGTTACACAGATCACCTGAGACCTTGAACTGGCCTAGAGGTCTTCCCCAGTGCCAGAGTAGAATGGTTGCTTCTCAGCTGCTGGTGGGGCATGCAGGTAACCTGGGGCCTGGGCCGTGTTCTAGCAGCCTAAACTGGGTAATAAGGAGTTAGCCCTGGCCCGGTCTGGGGCTTCAGGGCAAAGTGTGTAGTGTGGTGGGCAAATCACCTGGACCTGGGGTGTGGCTTGTGAGCCTTCCCCAGTGTCAGAGCAGACTGGCTGCAGCTCTGACTACTGGTGAGGCTGCAAGTGACCTCAGGCCTGGGGTGTGGAAAGACAGTTTTTGTATAGAATATTCCATCACTTTGAAAATCTCCAAATTGAGAGCAAAATAGTTTACATAATGGTTCTGAACTTTCTCTCAACAATCAGTTCTGAAAAAGCTACACATATCATTACAACTTAGATTGTAGTATTTATTACAGAATTTGATTCAAGAATAGAATCAATAAAAAAAATCACTAGTAACTGAGCCACTTTAAAGAAAAGTAACTTCACTTCTTTTTTTTTAAACATTTTTTATTATCTCCGCTCATACAAGCTTAATAGGTGTAACAGCTCCCTCGCTCCCTCCTCCCCCCATCACCTCTGCTCACTCTCTCCTTACCCCTTCCTCCACACCCCCTAGTGCCTTCCCTCCCCCAATCCCCAGAGAATCCTTTAATGTGCAAGCCAAACTCTCCTCTCGGTCCTCCACTCCAATGACGTACAAGGACCCAGTGGCATTTCCCTGAACTCTTTCCTTTGTTCCCCTTAAGCATAAGAACACTATTTTGGCTATCAATCCCTTGCCTCCAAGGATCTTGGTGTTTTTTGCAAATGCTAGACTTTGTGGGATCAGTAGTGTGTTGGACATTGTGCAGGGCATGCAAAGTCCAATTATGATTGCTTCAGCCCTAACTTTTGTGGAGTATCTTGCATATCATTGCTCCTCACATCCTTTTCTTCTTACAATCTTACTGCCCCATCTTCTGCAAATTTCCCTGAGCTTCAGGATGGGGGGAGATTAGGCTGGCCTAGTTGTAGGTAGTTGATATAGAGTCTCTGAAGTTCTGAATTATGGTTTGTTGATTTTCTACTGCGGTTTTGCTGCTCCTGCAATGCCCTTTACTCCATCCTGATGGGTATTGGATGTCACCCCTGGCCAAAGATAAAAAGCTCTTAAACTAGAGTCTTGTTATAAGAATATATGTAATAAAAGTAGGAAAAACAGTGAGGGAGGGGTCAATGACCCATTTGCAAAATGGTTACTTATTATCTGCCAGACCATATGCCCTCCCGTTCTGTTGTGATCACACCCCCTCAGTTGTAGATGATCAGGAACGAAAAGTCTGTGAACTTAACAAGATGTCTCATTGCTTACTCACAGTCCTTGATGGAGGCCTATTTTCTCTGCTGTAACATGGTCCCCTCTCCTTGTTTCTGGTGTGACCCTTCTACCCCAACCCTCCTTTTCATACTCCTTGCAATTAGTGTAATGCAGATATTTATTGTCGGGTGTCTCTAGGTGGGATGGGTGGATTTGGTACTAGGAGCCACCTACTAGGGAGTACATATGGCGCTTAATTTTCTGGATCTGGGATACTTCACTCAATATAATTGTTTCTAATGACATCCATTTCCTGGCAAATTCCAGTACTTCATCATTTTTGATGGCTGAGTAGTACTCCATTGTATAGATGTACCACAGTTTCCTTATCCACTCGTCAACTGTTGGACATTTGGGTTGATTCCATGACTTTGCTATTGTAAACAGTGCTGCTACGAACATGGTCGCACTTGTGCTATCGAGGAGGAACTCTGCTGCATGGGGGGTTATTCCCAAAAGTGGAATCGCAGGATCATATGGCATTTCAATCTTTAATTTCTTTAAATCTCCAGATGGCTCGCCAGAGTGGCAGTATGAGCCTGCATTCCCACCAGCAATGTAGGAGAGTTCCCCTCTCTTCACATCCTCTCCAGGATTTGTTGATATTTGTATTGTGGATTTTTGCCATCCTGACCGGGGTGAGATGATATCTCAAGGAAATTTTGATTTGCATTTCCCTGATGGCTAAGGAAGTGGAGCATTTCTTCATATATTTGTTATACATTTTAATTTCACCCCTAGTAAAGTTTCTTTTAAGTTCCAGGGCCCATTTTTTAATTGGGCCATAAGTTTCCTTGGAGTTTAGTTTTCTAAGTTCTGTGTGCACTCTGGACAGTAACGCTCTATCAGATATGTAGTTAGTGAAGATTTTCTCCTATTCTATGGGTTGCCTTTGAGCTCGTGTTACAGTCTCTTTATCTGAACAGAAGCTCTTTAATTTCACAAGATCCCAAATGTTGAGAGTTGGTAGCAGTGATTGTGCCATCGGATGTCTGTATAGGAACTGTTTGCCTAGCCCAATCAGCTCGAGGGAATTCCCTACCCTTTCAACTATGGTTTTTAGAGTCTCTGGACTTATATCAAGATCCTTGATCCATTTGGAATTAAGTCTTGTACAAGGTGACAAATATGGGTACAGTTTTAATCTTCTACATGTGGAGATCCAGTTTTGCCAGCACCATTAGTTGAAGATGCTGTTCTTTTTCCATTGGATTTTTTTGGGCCCCTTTTTCAAAGACCAAATGGCTGTAGTTTTGTGGGCTTATATCTGGGGCTTCAACCTTTATCCATTGTTCTGTGTGTCTATTTTGGAGCCAGTACCAGGCTGTTTTTACAACTATGGATTTGTAGTATAGACTAAGATTTGGTATGGTTATACCTCCAGCAGTGTTTTTGTTACTCAGGATTGTCTTTGCTATCCTGGGTCTTTTGTGCCTCATATGAATTTTGAGATTGTTTGGTCAACTTCTTTGCAGAATTGATTTGGGATTTTAATTGGTATAGCATTGAGTTTGTATATTGCCTTTGGTAGGATGGTCATTTTTATGATATTAATTCTGCCAATCCAGGATCACTGGAGGTCTTTCCATCTTCTGGTGTCTTCTGCAATTTCTTTCTTGATGGTTTTAAAGTTTTCATTGCAAAGGTCTTTTACCTCCTTGGTTAAGTTTATACCAAGGTATCTCACTTTTTTGGGGCTATAGTAAATGGGATTGTTCTCTCAGGGCTTTTTCACTTCTTTCATTCTGTGCATATAGGAAAGCCACTGAATTTCATACATTTATTTTGTACCCTGCTACCATGCTGAACTTCTATATTAGTTGCAGGAACTCCCTGGTGGAGATTTTGGGATCACTCAGATATAAGATCATGTCATCTGCAAATAGGGATAGCTTGACTTCTTCCTTGCCGATTTGAATCCCTTTTATGCCTTTTTTTTGTCTTATGGCTTCAGCTAAGACTTCAAGTACAATATTGAATAGAAGTGATGAGAGTGGACAGCCTTGTCTAGTTCCTGATCAAAGTGGGAATGCTTCCTGTTTTTCCCAATTAAGTATAATCCTTGCAGTAGGCTTGTTGTATACTGCTTTTTATTATGTTGATAAAGATTTCTTCCATTCCTACTGTCTCTAGTGTTTTGATCATAAAAGGCTGTTAGATCTTGTCAAAAGCTTTTTCTGCATCTATCCAGAGTATCATATGGTCTTGGGCTTTGGAATGGTTTGTACGAATGTAGTAATTTGCGTATGTTGAACCAACCTTGTGTGCCGGGGATAAAGCCTACTTGGTCCCCATGAATAATCTTTTTGATATGTTTTTGAATCCGATTTGCTAAGACTTTGTTGAGAATTTTTGCATCTGTGTTCATCAGAGAGATTGGCCTATAGTTTTCTTTTTTAAGTGAATCTTTATTAGGTTTTGAGATTAAAACGATATTAGCTTCATAGAAGGAATTTGGTTGTGATCCTTCCTTTGCTATTTGATGGAAGAGGTTAAGGAGCATTGGTATTATTAACTCCTTAAATGTCTGGTAGAACTCTGTGCTGAATCCATCTGGTCAAGGACATTTTTTGGTGGGAAGTTTCGAGATTACTTCCTCTATTTCCTTATATGTTATAGGACTATTTAAGCATTTCACAGCTTCCAGATTCAATTTAGGTAAGTTGTGTTGACTTAGGAATTCATCCATCTCTTCTGTGTTGTCAAATTTCACAGAGTATGTTTTTGAAATATGATGTTTTAATTCTCTGGATTTCTTGGGTATCAGTAGTGATAACTCCATGTTCATTTCTAATTTTGTTAATTTGGGTTTTCTCTCTCTTGTTTTTGATTAATTTAGCTAGGCGTGTATCAATCTTATTGACTTTTTTCAAAGAACCAGCTTTTTGACTGGTTGATTTTCCCTATCCTTTTCTTAATCTCAATTTCAGATATTTCACCCCTTATTTTGCTAATCTCCTCTCTTTGAATACTTTTGGGATCAGATTGCTCTAGTTTCTCTAAAGCTTTAAGCTGCATTGTTAAGTTGTTTATTTCGGATGTTTCCATTTTTTTGATGTAGGCATTAAGAGCTATGAACTTACATCTTAGGATAGCTTTCATTGTGTACCATAGATTTTGGCAAGTTGTATTTTCATTATTGTTCTCTTTCAGGAAGTCTTGAATTTCCTTTTTAATTTCTTCTTGAATCCAGTTCTCATTCATAGTGTTAAGTTTCCAGGAGTTAATGTATTTTCTGTCTTTTGTTGTGTTGTGAATGTCCAGCTTTAGGCCATGGTGGTCTGATAGGGCACAGGCTAGAATTTCAACTTTCCTGTATATGTGGAGATTCATTTTGTGGCCCAATATGTGATCAATTTGGAGAAAGTTCCATGTGCTGCTGAGAAAAAATGTGTATTCTTTGGTACTTGGATGAAAAGTTTGATAGATATCTGTAAGGTCCATTTCTTTAAGGGTTGATTAAGTTCCAAAGTGTCTCTGTTAAGCTTTTGACCTGTTGATCTATCCCATATTTAGAGGGCGGTGTTGAAGTCCCCAAAAATTATTGTTTGGGGGTTGATTTCTTGCTTTAGATGCTGTAGGGTTTTCTTAATGAATGTGGAGGGGCCCCTATTGGGTGAATATATGTTCAGTATTGTGAAGTCTTCCTGGTGAATTTTACCTGTGACTAAAATGTAGTCTCCATCTGTGTCTCTTATGATTTTCTTTGATTTGATGCCACTTTGTTGGAAAGCATAATTGCTACCCCTGCCTGTTTCCTGGTTCTATTAGCTTGCAGAATTTTGGACCAGCCTTTCATTTTCGGGATGTGCCTATCTTTTGAGGTGAGATGAGTTTCCTGAAGGGAGCATATTGATGGGTTGTGATTTTTAATCCAAGTTTGTAATCTGTGTCTCTTAATCGGTGAGTTAAGTCCATTGACATTTAATGTTATAATGGAGAAATTCTTTTTAATTCTGGACATTTTTTATGTATAGTGGGTTTTGTAAGTTTATTGTTTTACATTCATATTTTAGTGGTATTATACTTCCCTTCTGTCTTCCTGGATATGCTTGTTCTTTTCTTAAGATTGAATATCATTTCTAGCATTTTTTGAAGGCCTGGTTTGGTAGACATGTATCCCTTCATGTTTTCTTTGTGCTGGAAAAAATTTTCTTTCTTCCTCAATCATGACAGATATTTTCGCCGGGTATATCAGTCTGGCTTGGCATTTTTGCTCATTTAATACTTGAAATACCTCTCTCCAAGCCCTTCTTGGTTTTACTGTTTCCATTGAGAAGTCATTTGTTATTTTAATAGGTTTACCTTTAAAAGTGTCTTGCTTTTTTTTCTCTTGAAGCTCTCAGCACCTTTTGTTTTTCTTGAATGTGGAATGTCTTGACTATTATTTGCCATGGTGATTTTCTATTTTGGTCATATCTGTTTGGAGTGTGAAATGCCTCTTGTATTTGGATGGGCTTCTCATTATTCAGTTGAAGGAAGTTTTCATTTATGATAATTTGAAAAATTTTCTCAGATGTGGTATTTTTAGATTCTTGCTCTGGTATTCCATGAATGCACATGTTAGGCTTCTTCAGGGTGTCCCATATCTCTTGAATATTCCTCTCAAGTATCTTTTTGTGTGTAACAATCTCTTCCATTGAGCTGGTTAATTCTCCCACTTTGTCTTAAAGATCTGAAATTCTATTTTCTGTTTTGTTAGTTCTGCTGATAAGACTCTCTGTTGAGCTTTGGGTTGAAGATAGCTTGTCTTTTCGTTCAATTTTAAACTCAGCCTGAGACTGTTTTAACTGCTCTATGCCTATATTTTTTTCTTGACCTGTTTTTCTCAACTCCTCCTAGTGCCTGTTGTGTTCCTGTTCAAAGTGGTTGATTCGGTTGTTTAATTCGTCTTGCATTTCTTCTTTTATAGTATTAATCATGGTAATGATCATATTTGAAAGTCATTGTCTTAGGTACGGCATTCTTGGCTGTTTTCTGTGAATTTGTTCTGGTTGGAATCCATCATTAAGGGATTAATTCTTTCAGTAGGAGATTGGTCTTATTAGTACCAAACCCACCCAGTGCACCTTGAGACACTCAAAGACAAATCTATGTAATACCTACAGTAATTGCAAGGATTATGAACAGGAGGGATGGGGTAGTAGGGCCACACCAGAAACAAGGAGAGAGGGGACCATGTTACAGAAGAGGAAATAGGCCTCCATCAAGGAAAGCAAGTAAGTAATGAGACACCTGGTTAAGTTCACAAACGTTCATTCCTGATTATTTACAACTGAGAGGGTATGATCTTACCAGAAGGGGAGGGCATATAGTCTGGCAGATAGAAAGTAACCATTTTGCAAATGGGTGATTGACCCCCTCCCTCACTGGGATTTCCTACTTTTATTACATCTACCGTTGAATGTTCTCTTATAACAAGACTCCAGTTTAACAGCTTTTTGTCTCTGGGGTGACATACAATGCCCATCAGGATGGAGTGGAGGGCATTGCAGGAGCAGCAAAACTGCAAAAGAAAATCAACAAACCAAAATCCAGAACATCAGAGACTCTATATCAACCACCTAGAATTGGCCAGTCTAATCTCTCCCCATCCTGAAGCTCAGGGAAATTTGCGGACGAGGGAGCGGTAAGATTGTAAGAAGAAAAGGATGTGAGTAGCAATGATTTGCAAGATACTCCACACAAGTTACGGCCGATGCAAGCATAATTTGCATGCCCTGCGCAATGTCCAACACACTATTGATCTCACAAAGTCTAGCATTTGCTAAAGGCACCAAGATCCTTGGAGGCAAAGGATTGACAACCACAGTAGTGTTCCTATGCTTAAGGAGAATGCGGGGAAGAGTTCAGGGTAATGCCACTGGGTCCTTGTACGTCATCGGAGAGGAGGGCCCAGAGGATAGTCTGGCATGCACATTAAAGGACTCTCTGGGAATTGGGTGGAGAGGCACTGGGGGATAGGGAAGGAGGAGTCAGGGGAGGGGGAGCCGGGAGTTTGGGGGGAGGAGGAGGGAGGGAGGAAACTGGTTACCTATTAAGTTTGTATGGGTGGAAATAATAATAAAAAATGTTAAAAAAAAAAAAGAAAGAAAGTCGTTGTCTTCGGTCCGGCTTTCTTGGCTGTTTCCTGTGAATTTGTACTGATTGGAATCCATCATAAAAGGTTTTAGTGGGAGATTGATCTTCTTGAGTTTTGTTTCTCATGAATCTGCATTTTGACTTGGGCATTGTTGTTTTGTCTTCTAGGGCTTTTCAGTTTCTGTGTGTTTTTGACTGATTTAGTTGGTATTCCTACACTTGGTCAGTTGTTACTAGTGCTTGCTTGGGGTTGGGTATGTTTGTCTTTTGTTATTGTTATTTCCTAGTTGAGGCTGCTAGTACATCAGTTAAGTCAGGTTAAGTAGTCAAGGAGTGAATATTAGTATGATAGTGTAGTTTTACAATGTAGTATCTTGGTGATATGTGAGGGTGACTGGTATGATCCCTCGGGTTGTATGTTTTTGGGGTGGCTTTATGGAAAAGTTAATCTATAGTGATTAATATTAGAAAGGAACAGTAAAGTGAAAAAAAGGAGCTTTACTTATCTTTGGGCTGGATGTGGAGAATCTCTCCCATGTGATAGGATGATTGTAGAGGTTTACAGATGTATGGCCTTTGACCCTTAGAACTTTGCTTGAGTTTTCTTTGGACTCTATTGAATTCTGAGTAGCAGTGTGTCTTCTGTCAACCATGCACATGGGTCCCTGGTGGGCCAGAGAGGCAGAGGGGCTGATGTTGATGGCAGAATTCTTCACCCGGGACCTGGAACATGGCCTAGAGTCCCACCCAAGCTCCAGGGATGGAGGAAAGTGAGCAAGTTTTGTGCAGTTGGGCGGACAGGCAGGCGGGAGAGAAAGGGGCCTGGGTCCCGGGGTGTGGCCCAGGCCAAAACCAGAGGCAGCCTGGGTGTGGCTTGGACACGGGGCGACCTGGGGGGAGCTGGGTGGACTCACCTGGGGGTCTGGTGGAGTGGGGAGTGCGAGGCGCGTTCAGGCAGACAAAGGCGGCATGGGAGGGAGAAGGGGGATTGGGGTCCAGGTTTTGTTAAGCTTTTGACCTGTTGATCTATCCCATGTTGAGAGGGTGGTGTTGAAGTCCCCAAGAATTATCGTTTGGAGGTTGATTTCTCACTTTAGATGCTGTAGAGTTTGCTAATGAATGTGGAGGAGCCCATATAAGGTACACATAGTTCAGTATTGTGACATCTTCCTGGTGAATGGTATCTGTGACTAAAATGTAGTATCCATTTCTATCTCTTATGATTTTTTTTGTTTTGAAATTCATTTTATCTGATAGCATAATAGGCACCCCTGCCTGTTTCTTGGTTCCATTACCTTGCAGAATTTCTGATCAGTCTTTTATTTTTAGGATGTGCCTATCTATTGCGATGAGATGGCTTTCCTGAAGCCAGCAGATTGATGGATTGTGATTTTGTAATTAACAAAATTAGAAATGTAAATGGGATTATCGCTACTGATACCCAAGAAATCCAGAGAATTATAATGTCATATTTCAAAAACTTATACTCTGAAATATGACAACACAAAAGAGATGGATGAATTCCTAAGTCAACACAACTTACCTAAATTGAATCAGGAAATTGTTAGTTATTTAAATAGTCCTATAACATATGAGGAAATTGAGGAAGTAATCTCGATCTTCCCACCAAGAAATGTCCTGGGCCAGATGGATTCAGCACAGAGTTCTATCATACACTTAAGGAGCTAATAACACCAATACTTAAACTGTTCCATCAAATAGCAAAGGAAGGAACACTATTAGATTCTTTCTACGAGGCCAATATCGTCTTAATCCCAAAACCTAATAAAGACACTCTTAAAAAGAAAACCATAGTCCAATCACGATGATGAACACAGATGAAAAGATTCTCAACAAATTCTTAGCAAATCAGATTCAAAAACATATCAAAAAGATCATCCACGTGGGCATACAAGGTTGGTTCAACATACGCAAATCAATAAATGTAATTCATCATATAAACCAGTCCAAAATCCAAGACCACATGATACTATCAATAGATGCAGAAAAAGCTTTTGACAAGATCCAACAGCCTTTTATGATCAAAACCCTAGAAACAGTTGGAATGGAAAGAACCTTTTTCAATATAATAAAACTGTATACAACAAGCCTTTAGCAAGGATTATACTCAATAGGGAAAAACTTGAAGCAATCCCGCTTTGATTGGGAACTAGACAAGGCTGTCCACTCTCACCACTTCTATTCAATATTGTACTTCAAATCGTAGGTGAAGCCATGACAAGAAAGGGACATAAAAGGGCTTCAAATTGGCAAGGAAGAAGTCAAGCTATCCCTATTTGCAGATGACATGATCTTATACCTGAGTGATCCCAAAAACTCCACCAGGAACCTCCTGAAACTAATATAGAAGTTCAGCAGGGTGGCAGGATACAAAATAAATCTGCAAAAATCAGTGGCCTTCCTATGTGCCCAGAATGAAAGAAGAGAAAAAACCCTGAGAGAAAAAATTCCATTTATTATAGCCCCTAAAAAAATGAAATACCTTGGTATAAACCTACCAAGGAAGTAAAAGACCTTTACAATGAAAACTTTATAACCCTAAAGAAAGAAATTGCAGAAGATACCAGAAGGTGGAAAGAACTCCCATGTTCCTGGAGTGGCAGAATCAACATCTTAAAAATGACCATCCTACCAAAGGCAATATACAAATTCAAATTCTTTAAAGAGGTTGACCAAACAATCTCAAAATTCATATGGAGGCACAAAAGACCCAGGATAGTAAAAACAATCCTGAGTAACAAAACCACTGCTGGAGGTATCACCATACCAAACCTTAGTCTATACTACAAATTCATAGTTATAAAAATTGCCTGGTACTGGCTCCAAAATAGACACACAGAACAATGGATAAGGGTTGAAGACCCAGATATAACCCAACACAACTACAGCCATTTGATCTTTGACAAAGGGGCCCAAAAAATCCAATGGAAAAAGAACAGCATCTTCCACAAATGGTGCTGCAAAACTGGATGTCCACAGGCAGAAGATTAAAACTGGACCTGTACTTGTCACCATGTACAAGAATTAATTCCAAATGGACCAAGGACTTCGATATAAGGCCAGAGACTATAAGAACCATAATTGAAAGGGTAGGGACATCCCTCAAGCTGATTGGGCTTGGTAAACAGTTCCTAAACAGAGAACCAATAGTACAGTCACTACAACCAATTCTGAACAGATGGGATCTTGTTAAATTAAAGAGTTTTTGTTCAGATAAAGAGATTGTGACTAGAGCACAAAGGCAACCCACAGAATGGGAGAAAATCTTCACTAACCACATATCTGATAGAGCTCTACTGTCCAGAGTGCACACAGAACTTAGAAAACTAAACAACAAGGAAACAAATGGCCCAATTAAAAAAAGAGCCGTGGAACTTAAAAGAAACTTTACCAGGGATGAAATTAAAATGTCTAACAAATATCTTAAAACATGCTCCACATCTTTAGTCATAAGGGAAATGCACATCAAAACTTCCCTGAGATATCATCTCACCCCAGTCAGGATGGCAAAAATCCACAATATAAACCACACCAAATGCTGGAGAGGATGTGGAGAAAAGGGAACTCTGCTACATTTCTGGTGGGAATGCAGGCTCATACAGCCACTCTGGCGAGCTATCTGGAGATTCTTAAAGAAATTAAAGATTGAAATGCCATATGACTCTGCTATTCCACTTTTGGGAATAACCCCACACACAACAAAAATTCACCTTGATATAACAAGCACGACCATGTTCATAGCAGCACTGTTTACAATAGCAATGTCAAGGAATCAACACAAACGTCCAACAGTTGACAAGTGTATAAGGAAAATGTGGTACATCTATACAATGGAGTACTACTCAGCCATCAAAAAAGATGTCTTAATGGAATTTGCTGAGAAATGGATGGAACTAGAAACAATTATATTGAGTGAAGTATCCCAGACCCAGAAAATTTAGCGCTGTATGTACTCCCTAATAGGTGGATCCTAGTACTAAACCCACTTAGGTACACTCAAGGATAAATCTCTGTCATACATACAGTAATTGCAAGAAGTATGAACAGGAGGGATGGGTAGGAGGGCCACACCAGAAACAAGGAGAGAGGGAACCAAGTTACAGCAGAGAAAAAAGGCCAACATTAAAGACTGCAAGTAAGTAATGAGACAGACTTTCCTTCCTGATCATGGGGTATGATGTCACCAGAAGGGGAGGGCATATAGTCTGGCAAATAAAACGTAACTATTTTGCAAATGGGTGATTGACCCCTCCCTCACTGCGGTTTCATACTTTTATTACATCTACCTTTGAATATTCTTATAACAAGACTCTAGTTTAAGAGCTTTTTGCATATCATTACTTCTCCCATCCATGTGCTCTTACAATCTTACCGCCCCCTCTTCCGCAAATTTACCTGAGCTTCAGTATGGGGAGAAATTAGGCTGGCCTAGTTCTAGGTGGTCAATGTAGAGTCACTGAAGTTCTGGATTGTGGTTTGTTGATTTTCTTTTGCAGTTTTGCTGCTCCTCCAATGCCCTTCACTCCATCCTGATGGGCATTGTATGTCACCCCCTGGCCAGAGACAAAAAGTTGTTAAACTGGAGTCTTGTTATAAGAGCACATTCAAAGGTAGATGAAATGAAAGTAGGAAACCACAGTGAGGGAGGGGTCAATCACCCATTTGCAAAATGTTTACTTTTTATCTGCCAGACTATATGCCCTCCTATTCTGGTGAGATCATACCCCCTCACTTGTTAATGATCAGAAACGAACGTCTGTGAACTTAACCAGGTGTCTCATTACTTACTTGAAGTCCTTGATGGAGGCCTATTTTCTCTGCTGTAACATGGTTCCCTCTCTCCTTGTTTCTGGTGTGGCCCTCCTACCCCATCCCTCCTGTTCATAATCCTTGCAATTATTGTAGGTATTACAGAGATTTATTTTTGAGTGTCTGTAGGTAGTCTGGGTGGGTTTGGTACTAGGAGACACCTATTAAGGAGTACATACTCCACACAAGTTAGGGCCGAAGCAAGCATAATTAGACTTTGCATGTCCCACGCAATGTCCAACACACTATTGAACCTACAAAGTCTAGCATTTGCTAAAGGCACCAAGATCCTTGTAGGCAAGGGATTGACAGCCACAATAGTGTTCCTATGCTTAAGGGGAACACAGGAAAGGGTTCAGGGAAATACCGTTGGGTCCTTGTACATCATCGGAGAGGAGGGCCCAGAAGAGAGCCTGGCATGCACATTGAAGGATTCTCCAGGGATAGGGGGGATGTACTGGGGGATGGGGAGGGAAGGATGAGGGGACAGGGAGCAGGGGATCGGGGAGAGGAGTAGGAAGGGAAGGAACCGGTGTACCTACCAAGTTTGTATGAGCAGAGATAATAATAAAAAATGTAAAAAAAAAAGAGTTTTTATCTCTGGCTAGGGGGTGACATCCAATACCCATCAGGATGGAGTAAAGGGCATTGCAGGAGCAGCAAAACTGCAAAAGAAAATCAACAAACCATAATCCAGAACTTCAGAGACTCTATATCAACCACCTGGAACTAGGCCAGCCTAATCTCTCCCCGTCCTTAAGCTCAGTGAAATTGGCAGAAGAGGTGGTAAGAATGCAAGAGCACAAGAATGGGAGAAGCAATGATATGCAAGATACTCCAT
The DNA here is from genome assembly GCA_023101885.1 of Typhlomys cinereus. NCBI lineage: Eukaryota > Metazoa > Chordata > Mammalia > Rodentia > Platacanthomyidae > Typhlomys > Typhlomys cinereus. The sequence goes on from JALPQD010000058.1 coordinate 8,039,555, forward strand.
ATAAGTTAGGGCCGAAGCAATCATAATTGGACTTTGCATGCCCTGCCCAATATCCAACACACTACTGACCCCACAAAGTCTAGCATTTCTAAGGGCACTAGGATCCTTGGAGACAAGGGATTGACAGTCACAGTAGTGTTCCTATGCTTAAGGGCAACACAGCAAAGGGTTCTGGGAAATGCCACTGGGTCTTTGCACCTCATCGGAGAGGAGGACCCAGAGGAGAGTTTGGCATGAACATTAAAAGATGCTCCAACGATGGGAGGGGGAGGCACTGAGGATGGGGAGGAAGGAGAGAGGGGGGCACAGGGCAGTGGGAGGTTAGAGGGAGGGAGGGGACCGGTGTACCTGTTAATTTTATATGAGTGGAAATAAAAAAAGAGTTCTAGGCAATGCCACTGTGTCCTTCCACCTCATCAGAGAAAAGGACCCAGAGATAAGTTTGACATGCACACTAAAACATGCTTCAGGAATGGGGGGGATGGAGCACTAAGAAAAAGGGAAGGAGGGTGAGAAAAGGGGGAGGGAGGAAGGGGATCTAGGAAGGGGTGAAGTAAGGGAGGGGACTGGAGTACTTATCAACTTTGTATGAGTAGAAAACATAAATAAAAAAAACCTGCCAAGTGATCACAACTATCAAGGCAAGAGGAGAGACTGACAATATTGCCACTCTAGAACATGTATTATATCACAAAACTCTCTGGCTTAGTAGAAGAATTAGATTTAGACTTTGGAGTCACCTAGTGATCCCATAGTTTCAGATTTGTCCATACTCAGAGACATGTAAAAGTGAGGAAAAGCTCACTCTATTGTAGAGCATTTTATCAGTCATGAGTTGTCATAGTTAAGCACAGTGTCAATTTGACTGTTCAAGGTTTGAGTTCTGGGAACCTGCAAGAGATTGCCTCGCTGATGGGGAAGGTCCAGCCCATGTGAGTGGAACTAGGCCCTGTAAAAAAATCACAGAGAGCTGGTTGAAAAAGTCAGAATTATTTTGTACACTTTGGTAGATGTGCTGGTCTGGCAAGTAAAGATTGTTACTCTCAGCCATTATGTAGTGATGGTGTGGCCAGTTCCCTTGGCCCTGGTATTGGTGTATACTGTAGTATTGTGCATGTTGTCCTGTCAACTGGACTACAGACTATAAACAGACTATCAGTAAAAAAATGAATTCCATACCCTTAAGACAGAGTGCTACGGACTGATTGAGTTGAGACAAGGACAGAGGATTCAGAAATCCTGAACCAAGTATGTGAAGGAGTTGGTGATGGGAAACAGAGACACACAACTCTAGTGGAAGGTGAATCTGAGTCCATTTATTGTGGCACAAAGCTACAATTTAAGTACAAATTTTTGGCAAGCAAAAGCAGGTTGCATGTTAATAAAGAACAATGCAAATCAACTGTAAGAGTGAAAAACAATAATTGGACATGGCCAGTGTTTTTCTGTTCTGGAAAAAAATCAAGCTTCCTGAAACAATAACTAAAATATCATGTCCTTGGACAGGCTAACTATTAACCACTGACTAAATGTTCAGTAGACAACAGTTGGCATATTTTTAAAAGTTCTTAAGCATACATAGCTAAAATTGAAGATGTGAGAAACATTTTCTTTATCAAAAGGGTCAGGTTCCTCATAAAAGTGGCTTTTAAGAGTTTCATGAGATTCGGCACAGATTTTGTTCTTTAAAGCATCATAATGGGGGCTGGAATGGTGGCTAAGGGGTTAAGCCTCTGCCTTGCAGGTGGAAGGTCCGGAGTTCGGATCCTAGACCCCATGTATAGACGCCAGACAGAAGCGGGGCATCCTGCGTTTCCGGTCCTGGTAGGGCGGAGCTTGTGAATCCTGGGGCAGAGTTAACAAGGAGGAGTGGAGGCAGTCCATGGTGGTTCCCGAATTCGCGTGTGGTTCTACACACACACATACACACACACACACACACACACACACACACACACATACACACATGCACATGCCCACAATTGAATAAAAAAAAGCTTCATAATGATCACACATATAGCAAAATTTGTTTTGTGGTCAACTTAAAAAATCCGGGCCATTCAGGAATTTCTATATTAAATTTTTCATCTCTGTTTAATTTGATCAAAGCTGAGGGATATTCCAAAGCTGTTAATGATTTCATTAAATATTAAGCAGCAGATATAGACAACAGCCAAACAGCATTTCACAGAAAGAGAAAACATGCTATGATTTATCCAGGAGAAAAAACTTCCTTGAAGCCATTTTCTTCCAATGGACTAGGTCATGGCATTTCCCCCTTTCTTTTTTTTTAATTTTTATTATTATTATTATTATTATTATTATTATTATTATTTATTCAACTGTGTACATATGTGTGTGTATGTGCGCGCGCGTGTGTCTGTGTGTGTGTGTGTCTGTGTATGTGTAGAACCACGGACGAATTCGCGAACCACCATGGACGCCTCCACCTCCTTCTAACCAGGGATTCACAGGCTCCGCCCTACCAGGACCAGAAGCAAAGGCCGCCCCCGCTTCCGCCTGGCGTCTATACGTGGGATCTGGGATCCAAACTCAGGACCTTCCGCCTGCAAGGTGGAGGCTTAACCCCTGAGCCACCTCTCCAGCCCCCCTTTCTTATTTTTAATTTGACGGTTGCCACCTCTGTTCATAGGATCTTGATTAATGAGAAAATTATTTTGAGGAAGACTGGAAAAAGAATCATAACCAAAAACAATATTATTCCTCCAATGATAAAATTTATTAAAGGTCATGAGCCAATGCATCAATTTTAGAAACATCTACATTAGCCTTACTCATATCTGTAATTCTTTGTTGTAGGTCATTTAGATCTAGAGGTAAATCATTATTTTTTCAAATTTCCAGTAGATGAGCCTTAACTTTTTCCCATGATTTAGAACCATTATATATAAAAGTAGTCATACATAAGTATTTATACTTAGAGTGACATCTAGCAGACATTTGTACTTTAATATTTTGTACTTCCTTATCCATAAATAGAAGAGTATCTTCTAAAGCATTAAGCTTAATTTATATTTTTTATTCTATATCCTCTTGATCTGCTAAAGCTGGAAAAATATTTCTAGATAAATCATTAACATGATTAGCAGTATGAACTTCTTGACTTAATGCTGTAGTAGAATATGTAAAAGAAGTAACTATAGTAATTAATGCTGAAATCCCTAAAATTAATACTGCAAAAAATCTTTTTGGCCAAATCAATGCATTTACGTTTGTCAGTACTTATAAAGCTGAATTATCATACCATTCCTCTTCTAACTTTACTGGAATAAGAACATAAGATGACCTAGTCCATCCTGCTAGCCTGACAAAGTCACCATTGGAAGAAAATGGCTTCAAGGAAGTCTTTTCTCCTGGATAAATCATGGCATGTTTTCTCTTTCTGTGAAATGAAAACATAACAAAGATATAGGGTATTTTTTAGGTAGTAAAGAAGATATACAATTAGTGATTATGCAATCATCGCAAGTTATATTATAAGAAATTCCTAACTTATTTATAAAAAGATTTTTATGTTTACCTAACATAATAGCATGTGGATAATTAGGACAAGCTCTAACTCCAAGTGATTCAGAATATTATTTATTAGGTTTCTTTAATAAATCTTTAAACCTATTCCCACAGGCATAAAGACTGGAGCTTTAGTAGTAAACCCACAACTTAACCATTTTGGTAAATCTTTATCTAAATCTAAATCTAAATCTAAAATTGATATTTTCTATTATATCAATTATTTTCTATTATATCTATTATATCTATTAATACTAATTCCCAGATTTATCTATTGTCTCATTTTACTTTTTCTCTACTAGGAGAATCAGTTAAATAAGTCCTATAGTTAATTGCAAGGCATTATAATGGAGGTTGGCCTTTTGCAAAAAAAATATAAGAACGTCATCAGCCAATCCTGTAAAATTTATTAAAGTAGATACTTTATGAGGTTCCTGGGAATAGTCTAATCCTCCCAGGACATCAGTACCATCAGTCAAAAATTTTAAATATTCTTCATCTCCCCATGATATGTTATGAAGAAATGGAGGATTAGATAAAAAAGCCCAGTAAGTAGTTTTTATAGTTTTTATAGGTAACATCAGATACCTGTAGGCTGATGAGAGCTAGCATAACCAAGAATAGCTTGTCAGATGTGGGTGTCCTTCTTCAGACATAGTTTCCTGAATTAAGCATTCAGGAAATTTCTCTTCTTTCATCCATAATGTCCCAAATTTTATTCCATAATGAAAGTGCAATTATAGGAACTTCACCAGGACCATTCTATTCACAGAAGCTTCTCATATTTTTGTCTACCTTCTTCCAGGTATCAAGAGAGAGATTGCCTTCCTCTGGAAAACATGGACTAAATTTTTGCACAAAATTCAAAAATTCTTTTAGATGCCTATGGTGTACTTTAACACCCCTAGCTTGCAGCATACATTTAACTACATCCAAGAACAGATTCTCTTTAGATCCACCTTGACCCACAGTTACTTACTATCTTCTCCACTTGGTTTTTATGGGAGTAGATTCAAAGGTAGATGGATAAAGAGTAGGAGACCATAGCAGAATAGTTATCTTCTATCTGCCAGACTCTATGTCCTCCCTTTCTGGAATGATCATACTCCAACAGATGCAAGTGAACAGTAAGGAAAGTCTGCAAGCCCAACTAGACGTCTCAATACTTACAGTTCATGAAGGTGGCCTATTTTCTCTGCTATAGCATGATCACCTCTCTTCTTGTTTCTGGAGGGGAATCCTTCACCTTCCCTCTCTGCTTATAATCTTACTGTAATTATTACAGAGATTTATCTTTAAGAATGTCACTAAGTGGGTTTGGCACTAGAATCCACCATTAGGGAGCACATATGGTATTTAATTTTCTGTCTGGAATTCTTCACTCAAAATAATTGTTTCTAATTCCATCCATTTCCTGTGAAATTTCATTAACTCATCATTTTTGATGACTGAGTAGTATTCCAATATATAAATGTACCACATTTTCCTTATCTACTCATCACCTGTTGGGCATTTGGGTAGATTTCAAGACTTTACTACTGTAAACAGTGCTGCTAAGAAATGGTCATGCTTGTGTTATCTAGGTGAGTTTTTGCTGTTTGGGGAATTATTCCTAAAAGTAGAATAGCAGTCTTTTCCTGCTACACCCATCGGTCTGGCCTGGATGGTCCTGGTCACTCTGCATCTCAGGAAATAATATCAACAGACAAACATACCCACCTCCAAGGCAACCACTAGAAATTACTGCCAGAGAATATTAATATCAATTAGATCGGCTTTGGCCTGGGCCATGTTCCAGAACCCCGGGACCCCTTCTCCCTTCTGCGCTGCCTTTGTCCACCTGACCGTGCCACCAGCTCCCCACTCTGCAGGTTCCCAGGTCTAGGGTGAAGAATTCTGCCATCAACATCAGCCCCTCTGCCTCTCTGGCCCACCAGGGACCCATGCATGTGGTCTACAGAAGACACACTGCTACTCAGAATTCAATAGAGTCCAAAGAAAACTCAAGCAAAGTTCTAAGGGTCAAAGGCCATACATCTGTAAACCTCTACAATCATCCTATCACATGGGAGAGATTCTCCACATCCAGCCCAAAGATAAGTAAAGCTCCTTTTTTTCACTTTACTGTTCCTTTCTAATATTAATCACTATAGATTAACTTTTCCATAAAGCCACCCCAAAAACATACAACCCGAAGGATCATACCACTCACCCTCACATATCACCAGGATACTAAATCGCAAAAGTGCACTACCATACTAATATTCACCCTTGTCTACTTAACCTGAATTAACTGATATATTAACAGCCTAATAGCCTCATCTAGGACATTACAATAACAATAGACAAACATACCCAATCCAAGGTAAGCACTAGTAATAACTGGCAAGGGTAATAATACCAACTAAATCAGTTCAATGAAAAACACACAGGAACTGAAAGGTCCTAAAAAACAAAACAACAATGCCCAAGTCAAAGTGCAGATCCATGAGAAACAAAACCCAAGAAGACCAATCTCCCACTGAAAGAATTAACCCCTTAATGATGGATTCTAACCAGAACAAATTCACAGAAAACAGCCAAGAAAGCTAGACCCAAGACAATGATATTCAAAGTATGATCATTATCATGATTAATACTATGAAAGAAGAAATCCAAGAGGAGTTAAACAACAGAATCAACCACTTTAAACAGGAACACAACAGGCATTTGGAGGAGTTGAGAAAAACAGTTCAAGAAACAAAAATAGGCATGCAACAGATAAAACAGACTCAAGCAAAGTTTAAAAGTGAATGAAAAGACAAGCTATCTTCAACCCAAAGCCCAACAGAGAGTCTTATCAGCAGAACTAACAAAGCAGAAAATAGAAATTCAGATCTTGAATTTCAGACAAAGTGGGAGAATTAGCCAGCTCAATGAAAGAGACTGTTAAATCCAAAAAGATACTGGAGAGGAACATTCAAGAGATATGGGATACCCTGAAGAAGCCTAACATGTGCATTCATGGAATACCAGAGCAAGAATCTCAAAATACCACACCTGAGAAAATTTTTCAAATTATCATAAATGAAAACTTCCCTCAAATGAAGAATGAGAAGCCCACCCAAATACAAGAGGCAATTCGCACTCCAAACAGATATGACCAAAACAGAAACTCTCCAAGGCAAATAATAGTCAAAACACTCCACAGTCAAGACAAAGAAAAGATGCTGAGAGCTTCAAAAAAAGAGCAAGTCAATTTTAAAGGTAAACCTATTAAAATAACAAATGACTTCTCAATGGAAACAGTAAAAGCAAGAAGGGCTTGGAGAGACGTACTTCAAGTATTACATGAGCAAAAATGCCAAGCCAGACTGATATACCCGGCGAAACTATCTGTCATGATGCAGGGAGAAAGAAAAATTTTCCAGGACAAAGACAACTTGAGGAGATCCATGTCTACCAAACCAGGCCTTCAAAAAATGCTAGAAATGATACTCAAGCTTGAAGAAAAGAACAAGGGTATCCAGGAGGACAGAAGGGAAGTATAATACCACAAAATATAAATGTAAAACAATAAACTTACAAAACCCACTAAACATAAAAAATGTCCAGAATTAAAAAGAATTTCTCCATTATAACATTAAATGTCAATGGACTTAACTCGCCGATTAAGAGACACAGATACAAACTTGGATTAAAAATCACAACCCATCAATCTGCTGCCTTCAGGAAACCCATCTCACCACAAAAGATAGGCACATCCTAAAAATGAAAGACTGATCCAAAATTCTGCAAGTTAATGGAAATAGGAAACAGGCAGTGATAGCAATTATGCTGTCGGACAACGTGGATTTCAAATCCCCAAAAATCATAAGAGACACAGATGGATACTACATTTTAGTCACAGGTAAAATTCACCATGAAGACTTCACAATACTGAACATATATGCACCCAATACGAGCCCCTCCACATTCATTAAGAAAATCCTACAGCGTCTAAAGCAAGAAATCAACCCCAAAACGATAATTCTTGGTGATTTCAATACCACCCTCTCAACATGGGACAGATCAACAGGTCAAAAGCTTAACAGGGACATTTTGGAACTAAATCAAACGCTTAAAGAAATAGACCGTATAGATCTCTATCGAACTTTTCATCCACGCACCAAAGAATACACATTCTTCTCAGCAGCACATGGAACTTTCTCCAAAATAGAACATATATTGGGTCACAAACCGAATCTCCACATATACAGGAAAGTTGAAATTCTAGCCTGTGCGCTATCAGACCATCACGGCCTAAAGCTGGACATTCACAACACAACAAAAGACAGAAAATACACTAACTCCTGGAAACTTAACAATATGATGCTGAATGAGAACTGGATTCAGGAAGAAATTAAAAAGGAAATTCAATTATTCCTGAAAGTGAATGATAACGAAAATACAACCTACCAAAATCTCTGGGACACAATGAAAGCTGTCCTAAGAGGTAAGTTCATAGCTTTCAATGCCTATATCAAAAAAATGGAAACATCAGAAACAAACAACTTAACGATGCAGCTTAAAGCTTTAGAGAAACTAGAGCAATCTGATGCCAAAAGCAGTAGAAGAGAGGAGATTAGCAAAATAAGGGGAAAAATATCTGAAATCGAGATTAGGAAAACGATAGAGAAAATCAACCAGTCAAAAAGCTGATTCTATGAAAAAATCAATAAGATTTATACACCCCTAGTTAAATTAAACAAAAGCAAGAGAGAGAAAACCCAAATTAATAAAATTAGAAATGAACATGGAGTTATCACTACTGATACCCGAAAAATCCAGAGAATTATAACATCATATTTCAAAAACTTGTACTCTGTGAAATATGACAACACAAAAGAGATGGATAAATTCCTAAGTCAACACAACTTACTTAAATAGAATCAGGAATTTCTTTCTTGAGGGTTTTAAAGTTTTCACTGTAATAGTGATTTATTTAAATAGTCATATAACATATAAGGAAATTGAGGAAGAATTCTCGAATCTTCCCACCAAAAAATGTCCTGGACCAGATGGATTCAGCATAGAGTTCTACCAGACATTTAAGGAGTTAATAACACCAATACTCCTTAAACTGTTCCAACAAATAGCAAAGGAAGGAACATTACCAAATTCCTTCTCTGAAGCTAATATCATCTTAATCCCAAAACCTAATAAAGATTCACTTAAAAAAGAAAACTATAGGCCAATCTCTCTGATGAACACAGATGCAAAGATTCTCAACAAAGTCTTAGCAAATCGGATTCAAAAACATATCAAAAAGATCATTCATGAGGATCAAGTAGGCTTTATCCCTGGCACACAAGGTTTGTTCAACATATGCAAATCAATAAATGTAATTCATCATATAAACCATTCCAAAGTCCAAGACCATATGATACTCTTGATAGATGCAGAAAAAGCTTTTGACAAGATCTAACAGCCTTTTATGATCAAAACGCTAGAGACAGTAGGAATGGAAGGAACCTTTCTCAATATAATAAAAGCAGTATACAACAAGTCTACAGCAAGGATTATGCTCAATGGGGAACAATTGGAAGCATTCCCACTTCGATCAGGAACTAGACAAGGCTGTCCACTCTCACCTCTTCTATTCAATATTGTACTTGAAGTGTTAGCTGAAGCCATCAGACAAGAAAGGGTGATAAAAGGAATTCAAATCGGCAGGGAAGAAGTCAAGCTATCCCTATTTGCAGATGACATGATCTTATTCCTGAGTGATCCCAAAAACTCCACCAGGAAGCTCCTGGAATTAATTGAGAAGTTCAGCAGGGTAGCAGGATAGAAAATAAATGTACAAAATCAGTGGCCTTCCTATATGCCCAGAATGAAAGAAGTGAAAAAGCCCTGAGAGAAAAAATCCCATTTAATATAGTCCATAAAAAAATGAAATACCTTGGTATAAACCTAATCAAGGAGGTAAAAGACCTTTACAGTGAAAACTTTAAAACCCTCAAGAAAGAAATTGCAGAAGACACCAGAAGGTTGAAAAACCTCCCTTGTTCCTGGATTGGTAGATTCAACATTGTAAAAATGACCATCCTACCAAAGGCAATATACAAATTCAATGCTATACCAATTAAAATCCCAAAGCAATTCTTTAAAGAAGCTGACTAAACAATCTCCAAATTCATATGGAGGCACAAACGACCCAGGATAGCAAATACAATCCTGAGTAACAAAAACGCTGCTGGATGATACCATACCAAACCTTACTCTGTACTACAAATCCATAGTTATAAAAACAGCCTGATACTGGCTCCAAAATAGACACACAGATCAATGGATAAGGCTTGAAGATCTAGATATAAGCTCACAAAAAATACAGCCATTTGGTCTTTGACAAAGTGGCCAAAAAAGTCCAATGGAAAAAGAACAGTATCTTCAACTAATGGTGCTGGCAAAACTGGATCTCCACATGTAGAAGATTAAAACTGGACCCGTACTTGCCACCTTGTACAAGACCTAATTCCAAATGGATCAAGGACCTTGATTTAAGACCAGAGTTTATAAAAACCGTAGTTGAAAGGGTAGGGAATTCCCTCGAGCTGATTGGGCTAGGCCAACAGTTCCTAAACAGACATCCAATGTGGAGAGGGGGGAACTCTTCTACATTGCTGGTGGGAATGCAGGCTCATACAGCCACTCTGGACAGCCGTCTGGAGATTCTTAAAGAAATTAAAGATTGAAATGCCATATGACCCTGCTATTCCACTTTTGGGAATAACCCCCCATGCAGCAGAGGTTCACCTCGATAGCACAAGCACGATCATGTTCATAGCAGCACTGTTTACAATAGTAAAGTCATGGAATCAACCCAAATATCCAACAGTTGACGAGTGGATAAGGAAAATGTGGTACATCTATACAATGGAGTACTACTCAGCCATCAAAAATGATGAAGTACTGGAATTTGCCAGGAAATGGATGTCATTAGAGACAATTATATTGAGTGAAGTATCCCAAACCCAGAAAATTAAGCACCATATGTACTCCCTAATAGGTGGTTCCTAGTACCAAACCCACCCAGCCCACCTAGAGACACTCAAGGATAAATTTCTGTAATACAGTAATTGCAAGGATTATGAGCAGGCGGGATGGGGTAGGAGGGCCACACCAGAAACGAGGAGAGAGGGGACCATGTAACAGCAGAGAAAATAGGCCTCCATCAAGGACTGCGAGTAAGCAATGAGACATCTGGTTAAGTTCACAGACTTTTCGTTCCTGATCATCTACAACTGAGGGGGTGTGATCTCACCAGAAGGGAAGGGCATATAGTCTGGCAGATAATAAGTATCCATTTTGCCAATGGGTGATTGACCCCTCCCTCACTGTGGTTTCCTACTTTTATTGCAACTACCTTTGAATATACTCTTATTACAAGACTCTAGTTTAACAGTTTTCTATATCTGGCCAGGGGTGACATCCAATACCCATCAGGATGGAGTGAAGGGCATTGCAGGAGCAGCAAAACTGCAAAAAAAATCAACAAACCATAATCCAGAACTTCAGAGACTCTATATTAACCACCTACAACTTGGCCAGCCTAATCTCCCCCCATCCTGAAGCTCAGCGAAATTTGCAGAAGATGGGCGTAAGAGTGTAAGAGCACAAGGATGGGAGGAACAATGATATGCAAGATACTCCACACAAGTTAGGGCCGAAGCAATCATAATTGGACTTTACATGCTGCGTGCAATGTCCAACATACTATTGTCCCCACAAAGTCTAGCATTTGCTAAAAACACCAAGATCCTTGGAGGCAAGGGATTGACAGCCAAAATAGTGTTCTATGGTTAAGGGAAACACAGGAAAGAATTCAGGGAAATGCCACTGGATCCTTGTATGTCATCAGAGAGGAGAACCCAGAGGACAGTCAGGCATGCACATAAAGGATTCTCGGGGGATTGGGGGAGGGGAAGCACTGGCGGGTGGGGAGGGAAGGGTGAGTGGAAGGTGAGCAGCGGACAGGAGGGGGAGGAGGGAGGGAGGGAACCAGTGTACCTATTAAGTTTGTATGAGTGTAGATAATAAAAAATGTTAAATAAATATGTCAATTAGATCATATCATTCAAAAACACACAGAATCTGAAACGTCGTAAAACACAAAACAATGCCCAAGTCAAAACAGAGATCCATGAGAAACCAAACCCAAGAAGACTAATCTCCCACCAAAAGAATTAACCCCATAATGATAGTTTCAAACCAAGACAAATTCACAGAAAATAGCCAAGAAAGCCAGGCCTAGGATAATGACTTTCAAAGTATGATCATTGCCATGATCAATACTATGAAAGGGGAAATCCGGGAAGAGTTAAATAACCATATTAACCACTGTGAACACGAATACAACAAACACCTGGAGGAGTTGGTAAAACAGTTCAAGAAACAAAAATAGGCATAGAGCAGTTAAAATAGTCTCAGGGAGAGCTTAAAATTGACCTAAAAGACAAGGTATCCTCAACCAAGAATACAACAGAATTGTATCAGCAGAACTAATGAGACAGGAAATAGAATTTCAGATCTTGAAGACAAATGATATGTTAGCCTTAAATTTGAATGATATGAAGGCAGAATTTACCAGCTCAAATAGAAGAGATTGTTAAATCCAAAAAGATTCTTGAGAGGAATATTCAGAATTATGGGACATCCTAAAGAATAACATGTGCATTCATGGAATACCAGAATAAGAATCTCAAAATACAACAAGTGAGAAAAATTTTCAAACTATCATAAATGAAAACTTCTCTCATCTAAAGAATGAAAGGTCTATCCAAATACAAGAGGCATTCCACACCACAAACAGATTCGATCAAAATAGAAACTCGCCATGGCAAATAATAGTCAAAACACTTCACATTCAAAACAAAGAAAAGGTGCTAAGTGCTTCAAGGGAAAAACAAGTCACTTTTAAAGGTAAACCTATTAAAATAACAAGTGACTTCTCATTGGAAACAGTAAAAGCAGGAAGAGCTTGGAGAGACATACTTTAAGTATTGCATGAGCTAAAATGTCAGCCCATGGTGATATACCCAGCAAAACTATACATCATGATCAAGGGAAAAAAAAATAAAGTTTTCCACAACAATGACAAATTGAAGGCTAACATATCTATCAGACCAGACTTTCAAAAAATGATTCTCAAGCTTTCAGGAAGAAACAAGCATATCAAGGAGGACAGAAGGGAAGTATAATACAACTAAAACCGAAAAGCCAAATAATACAATTACAAAAGCCACTAAAAATAAAAAATGTCTGGAATTAAAAATAGTTTCTCCATCATAACACTAAATGTCAATGGAATTAACTCACCAATCAAGAGAAACAGATTGCAAACCTGGATTAAAAATCACAACCCATCAATCTGTTGCCTGCAGGAACTCATTTCACCACAAAAGAAAGGCACATCCTAAAAATAAAAGGCTGATCCAAAACTCTACAAGCTAATGGAACCAGGAAACAAGCAGCGGTACCCATTATGCTACCAGACAAAGTGAACTTCAAACAAAAAAAATCCTAAGAGTCACAAATGGTTACTACATTTTAGTTACAGGTACAATTCACCAGGAAGATTTTACAATACTGAACATATATGCACCTAATACAGGCACATCCACATTCATTAGGTAACCCTACAGTGTCTAAAACAAAAAATCAACCCCCAAACTATAATTCTTGGGGATTTCAACATTACCTTCTAAACATGGGATAGATCAACAAGTCAAAAACTTTTTTTTGTATTATTATTTATTCAATTGTACGTGTGTGTATGTATGTGTGTGCGCATGTGTGTATGTGTGTATGTAGAACCACGAACGAATTGGGAACCACCATGGACGCCTCCACCTCCTTCTGCCCCGGGATTCACAGACTCCGCCCTACCAGGACCAGAAACGCAGGCTGCCCCCGCTTCCGCCCGGCGTCTATACGTGGGATCTGGGATCTGAACTCAGGACCTTCCGCCTGCAAGGTGGAGGCTTAACCCCTGAGCCACCTCTCCAGCCCCCAAAAACTTTTATTTATTTATTTATTATTTATTTATTTATTTCCTCCACTCACGCAGAATTGATATTTGCCCCATTCCCCTCTCTCCCTCCACCTCTCCCTGGATATCCTTGTTCTCTCTCCTCTTTTCCCTTTCCTTTCTGCTTATAATCTTTGCAATTACTATAGGTATTACAGAGATTTAACTTTGAGTGTGTCACTACGTGGGTTTGGCTTATAGGGTGAATTATATTTATTGATTTGTGTATGTTGAACCAACCTTGTGTGCCTGGGATAAAGCCTACTTGATCCTCATGAATGATCTTTTTGATATATTTTTGAATCCAGTGTGCTTAGACTTTGAGCAGAATCTTTGCCTCTGTGATCATCAAAGAGATTGGCCAATAGTTTTCTTTTTTAAGTGTATCTTTATTAGGTTTTGGGATTAAGACGATATTAGCTTCATAAAAAGAATCTGGTAGTGTTTCTTCCTTTGCTATTTGGAGGAAGAGTTTAAGTGATATTGATGTTATTAGCTCCTTAAATATCTGGTAGAACACTGTGCTGAATCCATGTGGTCCAGGACATTTTTTTGGGAAGATTTGAGATGACTTCATCGATTTTCTCATGTGTTATAGAAATATTTAAATAATTCGCAACTTCCTGATTCAACTTTAGGTAAGTTGTGCTTACTTAGGAATTCATTCATTTCTTCTATGTTGTTAAATTTCACATAGTATAAGTTTTTGAAATATAATGTTATAATTCTCTGGATTTCTTGGATATCAGTAGTGATAATTCCATTTTCATTTCTAATTTTGTTAATTGTGTTTCCTCTCTCTAGCTTTTGGTTAATTTAGCTAGGGTGTATCAAACTTATTGATTTTTTCAAAGAACCAGCTTTTTTTATTAAAAATTTAATTATACATTTTAAAATTTTTTACCAGTTCCCTCCCTCCTGCCTCCTCCCCCCGAACCCCCTCCTCCCCCTCCCCTTTCCCCAGTGCCTCCCCCCCAATTCCCAGAGAGTCCTTTATTGTTTACGCCTAACTCTCCACTGGGTCCTCCTCTCCGATTACATATAAGGACCCAGTGGCATTTCCATAAGCCCTTTCTCTTGTTACCCTTAAGCATAAGATCACTACTATGGCTGTCAATCCCTTGCCTCCAGGGGGGCTCGGTGCCCTTAACAGATGCTAGACTTTATGAGGGCAACAGTGCACTGGACATTGCGCAGGGCATGCAAAGTCCCATTATGATTGCTTTGGCCCCAACTATTGTCGAGAATCTTGCAAATCGTTGCTCCTCCCATCCTTTTGCTCTTACAATCTTACCTCCCCCTCTTCCGCAAATGTCCCTGAGCTCCAGGATGGGGAGAGATTAGGCTGTCCTAGTTCTATGTGATTGATATAGAGTCTCTGAAGTTCTGGATTGTGGTTTGTTGATTTTCTTTTGCAGTTTTGCTGCTCCTGCAATTCCCTTCACTCCATTCTGCTGGGCACTGTATGTCATCACCTGGCCAGAGACAAAAACCTGTTAAACTGCAGTCTTGTTATAATAGCACATTCAAGGGTAGATGTAATAAGAGTAAGAAACCTCACTGAGGGAGGGGTCCATCACACATTTGCAAAATGATTACTTTTTATCTGCTAGACTATATGCCCTCCCTTCTGGTGAGATCAGGAAAGAACGTCTGTGAACTTAACCAGGTTTCTCATTACTTACTTGCAGACCTTGATGGAGGCCTATTTTCTCTGCTGTAACATGGTCCCCTCTCTCCTTGTTTCGGGTGTGGCCCTCCTAACCCATCTTTCTTGTTCATAATCCTTGCAATTACTGTGTTACATAGGTTTACTTTTGAGTGTCTCAATGTGGGCTGGGTGAGTTTGGTACTAGGAGCCACCTATTAGGGAGGACATACGGCGCTTAATTTTCTGGGTTTGGGATACTTCACTTAATATAATTCTTTCTAATGACATCCATTTCCCAGCAAATTCCAGTAATTCATCATTTTTGATGGCTGAGTAGTACTCCATTGTATAGATGTAACACAGTTTCCTTATCCACTCGTCAACTGTTGGATATTTAGGTTGATTCCATGACTTTGCTATTGTAAACAGTGCTGCTATGAACATGGTCGAGCTTGTGCTATCGAGGCGAACCTCTGCTGCATGGGGGGTTATTCCCAAAAGTGGGATAGCAGGGTCATATGGCATTTCAATCTTTAATTTCTTTAAGAATCTCCAGACGGCTCTCCAGAGTGGCTGTATGAACCTGCATTCCCACCAACAATGTAGGAGAGTTCCCCTCTCTCCACATCCTCTCCAGCATTTGTCGTTGTTTGTATTATCGATTTTTGCCATCCTGACCAGGGTGAGATGATATCTCAGGGAAGTTTTGATTTGCATTTCCCTGATGGCGAAGGAAGTGGAGCATTTTTTAAGATAAT
This sequence comes from Typhlomys cinereus, assembly GCA_023101885.1. Lineage (NCBI taxonomy): Eukaryota > Metazoa > Chordata > Mammalia > Rodentia > Platacanthomyidae > Typhlomys > Typhlomys cinereus. The sequence goes on from JALPQD010000058.1 coordinate 8,055,546, forward strand.
TGTTAGACATTTTAATTTCATCCCTGGTAAAGTTTCTTTGAAGTTCCAGGGCCCATTTTTAATTGGGCCAGTGTTTTCCTTGGAGTTTAATTTTCTAAGTTCTTTGTGCACTCTGGACAGTAGAGCTCTGTCAGATATGTGGTTAGTGAAGATTTTCTCCCATTCTGTGGGTTGCCTTTGAGCTCGTGTGACAATCTCTTTATCTGAACAGAAGCTCTTTAATTTCACAAGATCCCAACTGTTGAGAGTTGGTAGCAGTGACTGTGCCATTGGATGTCTGTTTAGGAAGTGTTGGCCTAGCCCAATCAGCTCGAGGGAATTCCCTATCCTTTCAACTATGGTTTTTAAAGTCTGGCCTGATATCAAGGTCCTTGATCCATTTGGAATTAAGTCTTGTACATGGTGACAAGTACGGGTCCAGCTTTAATATTCTGCATGTGGAGATCCAGTTTTGCCAGCACCATTTGTTGAAGATGCTGTTCTTTTTCCATTGGATTCTTTGGGCCCCTTTGTCAAAGACCAAATGGCTGTAACTTTGTGGGCTTATATCTGGGTCTTCAATCCTTATCCATTGATCTGTGTGTCTATTTTGGAGCCAGTACCAGGCTGTCTTTATAACTATGGATTTGTAGTATAGACTTAGGTTTGGTATGGTAATACCTCCAGCTGTGTTTTTGTTACTCAGGATTGTTTTTGCTATCCTGGGTCTTTTGTGCCTCCATATGAACTTTGAGATTGTTTGGTCAACTTCTTTGAAGAATTGCTTTGGGATTTTGATTGGTATAGCATTGAATCTGTATATTGCCTTTGGTAGGATGGTCATTTTTACAATGTTGATTCTGCCAATCCAGGAACAAGGGAGGTCTTTCCACCTTCTGGTGTCTTCTGCAATTTCTTTTTTTAGGGTTTTAAAGTTTTCATTGTAAAGGTCTTTTACCTCCTTAGTTAGGTTTATACCAAGGTATTTCATTTTTTTAGGGGTTATAGTAAATGGCATGGTTTCTCTCAAGGCTTTTTCACTTCTTTCATTCTGGGCATATAGGAAGGCCTCTGATTTTTGCAGATTTATTTTGTATCCTGCCACCCTGCTGAACTTCTCAATTAGTTCCAGGAGCTTCCTGGTGGAGTTTTTGGGATCCCTCAGGTATAAGATCATGTCATCTGCAAATAGGGATAGCTTGACTTCTTCCTTGCCGATTTGAATCCCTCTTATGTCCCTTTCTTGTCTTATGGCTTCAGCTAAGACTTCAAGTACAATATTGAATAGAAGTGGTGAGAGTGGACAGCCTTGTCTAGTTCCTGATCGAAGTGGGAATGATTCTAATTGTTCCCCATTGAGCATAATACTTGCTGTGGGCTTGTTGTATATAGCTTTTATTATATTGATTAAGGTTCCTTCCATTCCCACTGTGTCTAGCGTTTTGATCATAAAAGGCTGTTGGATCTTGTCAAAAGCTTTTTCTGCATCTATCGAGAGTATCATGTGGTCTTGGACTTTGGACTGGTTTACATGATGAATTACATTTATTGATTTGCGTATGTTGAACCAACCTTGTGTACCGGGGATGAAGCCTACTTGGTTCCCATGAATGATGTTCTTAATATGTTTTTGAATCCGATTTGCTAAGACTTTGTTGAGAATCTTTGCGTCTGTGTTCATCAGGGAGATCGGCCTATAGTTTTCTTTTATAAGTGAATCTTTATTAGGTTTTGGGATTAAAACGATATTAGCTTCATAGAAGGAATTTGGTAGTGTTCCTTCCTTTGCTATTTGATGGAAGAGTTTAAGGAGTATTGGTGTTATTAACTCCTTAAATGTCTGGTAGAATTCTGTGCTGAATCCATCTGGTCCAGGACATTTTTTGGTGGGAAGATTCGAGATTACTTCCTCAATTTCCTTATATGTTATAGGACTATTTAAATAATTCACAACTTCCTGATTCAATTTAGGTAAGTTGTGTTTACTTAGAAATTCATCCATCTCTTTTGTGTTGTCAAACTTCACAGAGTATAAGTTTTTGAAATATGATGTTATAATTCTCTGGATTTCTTCGGTATCAGTAGTGATAACTCCATGTCATTTCTAATTTTGCTAATTTGGGTTTTCTCTCTCTTGCTTTTGGTTAGTTTAGCTAGGGGTGTATCAATCTTGTTGATTTTTTCAAAGAACCAGCTTTTTGATTGGTTGATTTTTTCTATCGTTTTCTTAGTCTCGATTTCAGATATTTCTCCCCTTATTTTGCTAATCTCTTCTCTTCTACTGCTTTTGGGATCAGATTGCTCTAGTTTCTCTAAAGCTTTAAGCTGCATTGTTAAGTTGTTTATTTTTGATGTTTCCATTTTTTGACGTGGGCATTAAGAGCTATGAACTTACCTCTTAGAACAGCTTTCATTGGGTCCCAGAGATTTTGGTAAGTTGTATTTTCGTTATCATTCACTTTCAGGAAATCTTGAATTTCCTTTTTAATTTCTTCCTGAGTCCAGTTCTCATTCAGCATCATAGTGTTAAGTTTCCAGGAGTTAGTGTATTTTCTCTTGTTTGTTGTGTTGTGGATGTCCAGCTTTAGGCCGTGGTGCTCTGATAGGGTACAGGTTAGAGTTTCAACTTTCTTGTATATGTGGAGATTCATTTTGTGGCCCAATATGTGATCTATTTTGTAGAAAGTTCCGTGTGCTGCTGAGAAAAATGTGTATTCTTTGGTGCGTGGGTGAAAAGTTCGATAGAGATCTGTGAGATCCATTTCTTTCAGGGTTTGATTAAGTTCCAAAGTGTCTCTGTTAAGCTTTTGACCTGTTGATCTATCCCATGTAGAGAGGGCGGTTTGAAAGTCCCCAAGAATTATCGTTTGGGGGTTGATTTCTTGCTTTAGATGCTGTAGGGTTTTCTTAATGAATGTGGAGGGGCCCGTATTGGGTACATATATGTTCAGTATTGTGAGATCTTTCTGGTGAATTTTACCTGTGACTAAAATGTAGTATCCATCCGTGTCTCTTATAATTTTTTTTGGTTTGAAATCCACTTTGTCTGATAGCATAATGGCTACCCCTGCCTGTTTTCTGCTTCCATTTGCTTGTAGAATTGTTTACCAGCCTTTTATTTTTAGAGCGTGCCTATCTTTTGTGGTGAGATGGGTTTCCTGCAGGCAACAGATTGATGGATTGTGATTTTTAATCCAAGTTTGTAATCCGTGTCTCTTGATCGGTGAATTAAGTCCATTAACATTTAGTGTTATAATGGAGAAACTATTGTTAATTCCAGACATTTATTATGTTTAGTAGCTTTTATAAGTATATTGCTTCGCTTTTAATGGTGTTATATTTGCCTTCTGTTCTCCTGGATATGCCTGTTTTTTTCTTCACGCTTGAGTATCATTTCTAGCAGTTTTTGAAGGCCTGGTTTGGTGGCCATGTATCCCTTAAAGTTGTCTTTGTGCTGGAAAATTTTTCTTTCTCCCTCGATCATGACTGATAGTTTTTTTTTTTTTTTTTTTTTTAATGTGGGACCTGGGATCCGAACTCAGAACCTTCTGCTTGTGAGACAGAGTCACAACCCCTGAGCCATCTCTCCAGGCCCCATGACTGATAGTTTTGCAGGGTAAATCAGCCTGGGTTGACATTTTTGCTCATTCAATACTTGAAGTATGTCTCTCCAAGCTCTTCTTCCTTTTACTGTTTCGACTGAGAAGTCATTTGTTATTTTAATAGGTTTGCCTTTAAAAGTGACTTGTTTTTTCTCCCTTGAAGCTCTCAGCACCAGTTCTTTATCTTGAATGTGGAGTGTTTTAACTATAATTTGCCGCGGTGTGCTTCTATTTTGGTCATATCTGTTTGGGGTGCGGAATGCCTCTTGTATATGAATGGGCCTCTGTTGTTTTAGATGAGGAAAGTTTTCCTTGATGATCGTTTGAAAAATTTCCTCAGGGGTGGTATTTTGAGATTCTTGCTCTGGTATTCCATGAATACGTATGTTAGGCTTCTTCAGGGTGTCCCATATCTCTTGGATATTTCTCTCAAGTATCTTTTTGGCTTTAACAACCTCTTCCATTGAGCTGGTTAGTACTCCCTCTTTATCTTCAAGGTCTGAAATTCTGTTTTCTGCCTCATTAGTTCTGTTGATAAGACTCTCTGTAGAGTTCTGGGTTGAAGATAACTTGTCTTTTAGCTCAGTTTTAAATTCTGCTTGAGTTTGTTTTAACTGCTCTATGCCACTTTTTGTTTCTTGCACTGTTTTTCTCAACTCCTCCAGATGTCTGTTGTGTTCCTCTTCAAAGCGATTGATTCGATTATGTAATTCCTCCTGGATTTCCTCTTTCATAGTATTGAACATGGTAATGATCATATTTTGGAAGACCTTATCCTGGGTGAGGCTTTCTTGGCCTTTTTCCACGGGTTTGTTCTTGTTGGAGTCTAACATGTGATTAATTTCTTCAGTGGGAAATTTGTTTACTTGAGTGTTGCTTCTCATGGATTTGCACTTTGACTTTGGCATTGTCATTTTAACTCTTAAGATCTCTCAATTTCACTAAACTGAATTATTTGGCCTGGGGTACTGGTGGGCGGGGCCCGAACGGGGACTTACCTAGGGCACGGGGTGAGGCCCGGCTGGACCACGCGCGTGTCCGGACCGGTGGAGCGGGTTGGAGTGAAAAGGGAGGATGGGCGCGTCGGCGTGGAGCTATTTAACCCAAGGGCAGCTGGGGCGGGGCCCGGGCGCAGGGGGAGGTCCTCCTCGTCCCTAGGCCCCTGCGCGGCTCCGGCTGGATGGTGGGAGTCGGAGCCGGGTCCCTGTGGGCTGACCTGGGGTTCTAGGGCGCGGGATGAGGCCCGGCTGGACCGCACGTGCGTGTCCAGTCCGGTGGAGCGGGGTGGGGTGAAAAGGGACAATGGGCGCGTTGGCGTGGAAAGAACCAGCTTTTTGACTCGTTGATTTTCTCTATCTTTTTCTTAATCTCGATTTTGAATATTTCTTCCCTGATTTTGCTAATCTTCTCTCTTCTACTACTTTGGGATTAGATTACTCTAGTGCCTTTAAAGCCTTAAGTTGCATTGTTAAGTTTTTTATTTGTGATGTTTCCATTTTTTATGTAGGCATTAAGAGCTATGAACTTACCTCTTAGGACAGCTTTCATTGTGTCCAAAAGATTTTCATAAGTTGTATTTTCATTATCATTAGTTTTCAGGAAATTTTGAATTTCCTTTCTAATTTTTTCCTAAATCAAATTCTCATTCAGCATCATAGTGTTAAGTTTCCAGGAGTTAGTATATTTTCTATTGTTTATTGTGTTGTAGATGTCAAGCTTTATACCATATTGGTCTGATAGGGTACAGGCTAGAATTTCATCTTTCATCTATATGTGTAGATTCGTTTTGTGGCCCAATATGTGATCTATTTTGGAGAAAGTTCCATGTGCTGCTGAGAAAAAAATTGTGTTCTTTTGTGTGTCATGAATAGTTCGATAGAGATTTGTAAAGTCCATTTCTTTGAGGGTTTGATTAAGTTCCAAAGTGTCTCTGTTAAGTTTTTGACCGGTTGATATATCCCATTTTATTGAGAGGGCAATGTTGAAATCACCAAGAATTATGACTTGGGGTTGATTTCTCCCTTTAGATGCTGCAGGATTTCCTTAATAAATATTGAGGAGCCCGTATTAGGTGCATATGTATTCAGATTGTGAAGTCTTCCTGGTGTACCTGTGACTAAAATATTGTATCCACCTGTGTCTTTTATGATTTTTTTTGGTTGAAATCAACTTTGGCTAACAGCATAATGTCTACCCCTGTCTGTTTCTGTTTCCTGGTTCCATTAGCTTGCAGAATTTTCAACCAGCCTTTTATTTTTAGGATGTGCCTTTTTTTTGTGTGTGTGTGTGTGTGGTGAGATGAATTTCCTGCAGGCAGCAGATTGATGGGTTGTGATTTTTAATCCAAGATTGTAATCTGTGTCTCTTGATCAGTGAGTTAATTCCATTGACATTTAATATTATAAAGGAGAAATTATTTTTAATCACGGACATTTTTTATTTTTAGTGGCTTTTGTGAGTGTATTGTTTGCTTTTAGGTTTTGGCTCTTTTGCTTTTAGGTTTTAGACTTGTAAGTGTATTATTGCTTTTAGGGTTGTTGGTGTTATATTTTCCTTCTGTTCTCCTGCATACACTTTTTTTTCCTTCAAGCTTGAGTATCATTTGTAGCATTTTTTGAAGGCCTGGTTTGGTAGACATTTAAGTTTCAAGTTGTCTTTGCGCTGAAAAACTTTTCTTTCTCCCTCGATCATGACGGATAGTTTTGCTGGGTATATCATCCTGGGTTGACATTTTTGCTCATTCAATACTTGAAGTATGTCTCTTCAAGTTCTTCTTCCTTTTACCATTTCCATTGAGAACTCATTTGTTATTTTAATACGTTTACCTTTAAAAATAACTAGTTTTTTTTTCCCCTTTAAAGCTCTCAGCACAGTTTCTTTGTCTTGAATGTGGAGTGTTTTGATTATTATTTGCTGTGGCGAGTTCTATTTTGGCCATATCTGTTTGCAGTACAGAATGCCTCTTGTATTTGGATGGGCTTCTCATTCTTCAGTTGAGGGAAGTTTTCATTTATGATAGTTTGAAAAATTTCCTCAGGTGTGGTATTTTGGGATTCTTGCTCTGGTATTACATGAATGTGCATGTTATTCTTCTTCAGGGTGTCCCATAACACTTGAATATTCATCTCAAGTATCTTTTTGGCTTTAACAACCTCTTCCATTAAGCTGATTAATTCTGCCACTTTGTCTTCAAGATCTGAAATTCTATTTTCTGCCTTGTTAGTTCTGCTGATAGACTCTCTTTTGAGTTCTGGGTTGAGGATAACTTGTCTCTTAGTTCAATTTTAAACTCTGCCTGAGACTGTTTTAATTGCTCTATGCTTATTTTTGTTTCTTGAACTGTTTTTCCCACTCCTCCAGGTATTTGTTGTGTTCCTGTTCACAGTGGTTAATGTGGTTATTTAACTCTTCCCAGATTTCCTCTTTCATAGTATTGATCATGGTAATGATCATGCTGTGAAAGTCATTATCTTGGGCCTGGATTTCTTGCCTATTTTCTGTGAATTTGTTCTGGTTGGAGTCTGTTGCTATGGGGTTAATTCATTCAGTGGGATTTGTTTTCTTGGGTTTTGTTTCTTAGGGATCTATACTTTAACTTGGGCTTTGTTTTTTTGTCTCTTGAGTCCTTACAGTTTTATATGTTTTTGACTGCTCTGATTTCGTTGCTAAAACTCCTTTCTGACAGTTATAGTGATTGCATTGGGATTGGGTGTGTTAGTCTGTTGTTATTGTTATTTCAAAGATGAGGCAATTAGACAGTTAGCACATCAACTAAATCATGTTTAGTAGACAAGAGGTGCCTTACCTAGTCTGAGAGCAAGCCAGCATGTGTTCCAGCCAGGCAGAAGGGGGAGATGTTAAGGATGATCAGAGGTCTTCAGTTGGGACCTGCGGCATTGGCACTAGTCCATCCAAGCCCTGGGCAGCTTTGGCACTGCTGAAGTTAGATGATGGGAGAGTCTGGGAGGAGCCGGTGACATGGGTTCTGGTGGGGAATAACGGGTCAAAAATTAATCACATTGGAATTTAATCAAACTCTTACTGAGATGTAGCTTCCTTATCTCTATCGAACTTTCCATCCACACCAAAGAATAGACATTTTTCTCAGCAGGACACGGCACTTTCTCCAAAATCGATCACATACTGGGCTACAAATTGAATCTCCACATATACAGGAAAGTTGAAATTCTAGCCTGTAACCCTATCAGACTATATGGTCTAAACCTTGACATCCAGAACACAATAAGCAGAAAATACACTAATTCCTCTAAAGTAAATACTATGAAGCTGAATGAGACTTGGATACAGGAAGAAATTACAAAAAGAAATTCAAGATTTCCTGAAGGCAAATGATAATGAAAATACAATTTATAAAAATCTTTGGGGCACAATAAAAGCTGTTCTAAGAAGTAAGTTCAAAACTCTTAATGCCTACATTAAGAGAGAGAAACATCACAAATAAATAATATAACAATGCAGCTCAAAGCTTTAGAGACACTAGAGCAATCTGATCCCAATAGCAGTAGAAGAGAGATTAGCAAAATAAGGGGAGAAATATCCAAAATTGAGATAAGGAAAACAATACAGAGAATCAACTTTTCCAAAAGCTGTTTCTTTGAAAAAAATAAGAAGATTGATACACCCCTAGCTAAATTAACCAAAAGCTAGAGAGAGAAAACCCAAATTAACAAAATTAGAAATTAGAATGTAGTTATCACTACTGATACACAGAAAATTCAGATAATGATAATATCTTATTTTAAAAACTTATACTTTGTGAAATTTGACAATACAAAAGAAATGGACTCCCCTTCCGCTCCCCAAGCCTAACCTTCCTGAGGCTAGGCCCAGTGAATCAGCATCGCAGTTCCCAACCTCTCAACCCTACCGGCCCTTGTGACACCATGGTGGCATACTGGCGACAGGCCGGACTCAGCTACATCCGTTTCTCCCAGATCTGCACCAAAGCAGTGAGAGATGCACTGAAGACCGAGTTCAAGGCCAGCGCCGAGAAGGCCTCAGGCAGCAGAATCAAGATTGTGAAAGTGAAGAAGGAATAGGCGACCCTGAACGAGTATGGATGTGCAGCATTGTGAAGGAGGCGCTAGGCCCGAGCTGCAGCCAACTGCTATAATCCCACTTCTCCAAAAACCATTCCCCTTATGATCCGAAACTGGTGATGAAATAAACTGATTCATGGTCCACTCGCAATAAAAAAAAAAAAAAAAGAAATGGACTAAGTAAGCACAACTTACCTAAATTGAATCAGGAGGTTTTGAATTATTTGAATAACCCTATAACATATTAGAAAATCGATGAAGTAATCTTGAATCTTCCCACCAAAAAATATCCTGAAACACATGGACTCAGAATAGAGTTCTACCAGACATTTAAGGAGCTAATAACACCAATATTCCTTAAACTCTTCCATCAAATAGCAAAGGAAGGAACACTACCAAATTTTTCTATGAGGCTAAGATCATCTTAATCACAAGCCCTAATAAAGATACACTTAAAAAAGGAAACTATAGACCAATCTCCTTGATGAACACAGATGCAAATATAATCAACAAAGTCATAGCAAATAGGATTCAAAAACATATCAAAAAAGTTATTCATTGATATGAAGTAGGCTTTATCCCAGGAACACAACATTGGTTCAACATACACAAGTCAATAAGCATAATTCACTGTATAAATCAGTCCCAGACCACATTATACTCTCAATAGATGCAGAAAAAGCTTTTGACAAGATCAAATACTTTTTATGATCAAAACCCTAAAAGTAGTTGAAATGGAAAGAAACTTTATCAATATAATAAAAGCTGTATACAAGCCTACAGCAAGATTATAGTCAAAATCCCCATACAGCAAAAATTCACCTCCATAGTCAAAAACTTGAAGCATAACCACTTTGATCAGGAACTAAACAAGGCTATCCACTCTCATCACTTCTATTCAATATTGTTCCTGAAGTCTTAGCTGAGGCCATCAGAAAAGAAAGGGTGATAAAAAGGATTCAAATCGGCAAGGAAGAAGTCAAGCTATCCCTATTTGCAGATCACCTGATCTTATACCCGAGTGATCTCAAAATTCCACCAAGAAACTCTGGGAACTAATACAGAATTTCAGCAGGGTGACCGGATACAAAATAAATGTACAAAAATCAGTGGGCTTCCCATATGCCCAGAATGAAACGAGTGAGAAAGCCTTGAGAGAAAAAAATCCCATTTATTATAGCCCATAAAAAAATGAAACACCTTGGTATAAACTTAACTAAGGAAATAAGAAACCTTTACAATGAAAACATTAAAGAAAGAATTTGCAGAAGACACCAGAAGATGGAAAGACCTCCCATGTTCCTGGATTGGCAGAATCAATATCATAAAAATGGCATCCTACCAAAGGCATTATACAGATTCAATGCTATAGCAATCGAAATGGTACTGGCTCCAAAATAGACACACAGATCTACGGATAAGCATTGAAGACCCAGACATAAGCTCACACAAATACAACCATTTGATATTTGACAAAGGAGCCAAAAATATCCAATGCAAAAAAGTACAGCATCTTCAACATATGGTGTTGGCAAAACATTATCTCCATATGCAGAAGATTAAAACTTGACTTGTATTTGTCACCATGTACAAGACTTAATTCCAGATGGATCAAGGACCTCAATATAAAACCAGAGATTATAAAAACCTTAGTTGAAAGTGTAGGGAGTTCCCTTGAGCTGACTGGACTAGGTCAACAGTTCCTTATCAGACATCCAATAGCACAGTCACTACAACCAACACTCAACAAGTTGGATCTTGTGAAATTAAAGAGTTTCTATTCAGATAAAGAGATTGTTACATGAGCACAAAGGCAACCCACAGAATGGGAGAAAATCTTCACTAATCACATATCTGATAGAGCTCTATAATCCAGAGTGCACAAAGAACTTAGAAAACTAAACACCAAAAAAAAAAAAAAAAAAAAAAAACACACCAAATAGTCCAATTAAAAAAATGGGTCTTGGAACTTAAAATAAACTTTACCAGGGATGAAATTAAAATGTCAAACATATATCTTAAAAAATGTTCCACATCCTTAGCCATCAGGGAAATGCAAATTGAGATCTCTCTGAGATCTCATCTCACCCCAGTCTACAATACAAGTACCACCAAATTCTGGAGGGGATGTGGTGAGAAGGTAAATCTCTTACATTGGTGGTGGAAATGCAGGGTTATACAACCACTCTGGTAAGTCACCTGACAATTCATAAAATAGTTAAAGATTGAAAAGACATATGACCCTACTATTCCACTTTTGGGAATAATCCTCATACAGCAAAAATTCACCTTCATAGCACAAGCATGAACATGTTCATAGCAGCACTGTTTACAATAGCAAAATCATGGAATCACCCAAATGTCCAACACTTGATGAGTAGATAAGGTAAGTGGTACATTTACAAAATGGAATACTACTCAGTCATCAAAAACGATGAATTAATGAAATTTGCTGGGAAATTGATGGAATTAGAAAAAATTTTAAGTGCCATATGTACTCCCTAATAGATGGATCCTAATACCAAACCCATTTAGTTCCACACTCAAAGACAAATCTCTAACACTTAGAGTAATTACAAAGATTACAAACAGTAAATAAGGGGAAGTAGGGCCCTGCTAGCAACAAGGAGAGAGGGGATCATGCTATAGCAGTAAAAACAAGCTACTATCAAGGTCTGCACGTAATGAGAAATCTGGTTAAGCTCACAGACTTTCCTTCCTGGTCTCTTGCAACTGTTTAGGTATGGTTTTGCCAAAAAGGGAGACATTTAGTCTGGCAAATAGGAGGTAACCATTTTGCAAATGGGAGACTGATCCTCCCTCACCATGATCTCCAACTCTTATTCCATCTACCTTTGAATCTACTCTTATGATAAGACTCTATTTTAACAGCCTTTTATCTCTGGCCAAGAGGTGACATCCAATACCTATCAGGATGGAGTCAAGGGCAGTACATGAGCAGAAAAACTGAAAAAAATCAACAAATTATAATTCATAACATCAGAGACTCTACATCAACCACATGGAACCAGGTCAGCTACTTTCTCCCCATCCTAAAACTTAAGAAAATTTGTGGAAGAGGGGGCGGTAAGATTGTAAGAGACTAAAAATGGAGAGAAGCAACGATGTGCCAGTACTCCACACAAGTTAAGGGCGAAATAATCATAATGGACCAACACATCATTGACCCCTCAAAGTGCAACTTGGATCACAGGCCCTAGGATCCTTAGAGACAAGGTATTAACAGCCACAATAGTGTACCAGTACTAAAGAGGAACACAAAAATAGTTCTAGGTAATGCTACTGAGTCCTTATACTTCATCAGAGAGGAGGACCCAGAAGAACGTTGACATGCACACTAAAGGATTCTCCAGGGATGGGGGGGGGACAATGGGAGAAAGGAAGGAAGGGTGAAAGAAAGAGGAAAAGGGAAGAGGGAGCAAGGGGATACAAGGAGGGGTGGAAGGATGGAGGAGAATGGGGTACCTATCAAGTTTGTATGAGTGGAAAAACAAATAAATATATCAAAAATCTAACTGTGGGCTAAAAGTTCAGTAGACAATGGTTGGTGTATTTTTAAAAAATCTTGCATACATAGCTAAAATTGTAGACGTGAGAAACATTTTATCAAAAGAATCAGGTTCCTCATAATAGTGTCTTTTAAGGGCTTCATGTGATCTGGTATAGATTTCTTTCTTTAAAGCTTCATAATGATCACACATATAACAAAATTTGTTTTGTGGCCAACTTAAGAAATCCAGGGCATTCAGGAATTTCTATATTAAATTTTTCATCTCTGTTTAATTTAATCAAAGCTGAGGGATATCTCAAAGCTGTTAATGATTTCACTAAATATTAAGCAACAGATACATACAACAGCCAAACAACATTTCAGAGAAAGAGAAAACATACCATGACTTATCCAGGAAAATGGAGTTCCTTGAAGCCATTTTCTTCCGATGGTGACTTTGGCTTCTCGAGCATCAGCACACAAAACTTGGTTCAACTTTCATTTTGATAACTGAAATTTTAGTGAGAGAATATTTTAAATTTGATTATGAAATATATTTATATTTTTAAGATATCTTTTTACATCTGTGGGGAGAAGGAAAGATTACAGTTTAAAAGTTCTGTTTTTGTGTCAAGTTGACAAGGGTTAGAGTGTCATACTTAGGCTCAGGTGTGGACTGTTGAGGATTTTAACTCTGTGCATATTTGTATAGAGTTAATGGTTGACTTAACCACATAACAAACCTGCAAGAGATTGTCTACCTGATGGAGAGGCACAGCACATGGTGATGGGACTAGGCTCTGGAATAAATCATGGAGAGTTGGTTGAGAAAATAGGCATCCTTCTATATACCTGGTTACACATGCTAGCCAGGCAAGTAAGGTTTATCCATCTCTCAACTATTATGTAGAGATGGTGTGGCCAGTTTCCATGGCACTGGTATTGGTGCAAACTGTCCTGTCAAGCTGCACTACAGACTGTAACTATCAGTAAGAAAATGACTAATCTCTCCCCATCCTGAAGCTCAGGGAAATTTGCAGAAGAGGGGGCAGTAAGAGTGTAAGAGCACAAGGATAGTAGAAGCAATGATATGCAAGATACTCCACACAAGTTACGGCCGAAGCAATCATAATTGGACTTTGCATGCCCTGCACAATGTCCAACACACTATTGACCCCACAAAGTCTAGCATTTGCTAAAAGCACCAAGATCCTTGGAGGCAAGGGATTGACAGCCAAAATAGTGTTCCTATGCTTAAGGGGAACAAAGGAAAGAGTTCAGGGAAATGCCACTGGGTCCTTGTACATCATCGGAGAGGAGGATCCAGAGGAGAGTTTGGCATGCACATTAAAGGATTCTCTGAGGATTGGGGAAGGGGAGGGCACTGGGGGGTGGGAAGGGAGGGATGAGGGGAGGGTGAGCAGAGGGGTCAGGGGGAGAAGGAGGGAGGGAGGGAACCGGTGTAGCTATTAAGTTTGTATGAGCGAAGATAATAAAAAATGTGAAAAAAAAAAGAAAATGAATGTCTTGTTCCCTTAAGACATCTGATGGTCATTTATCAGAAACCATGCATACAAACTGCAATAGTTTCCAATATCTACCCACATTCATACAACTTCATCGACCTTATCCATCTTTTACTAATCCTCAGAAACTCATTCAAGATTTATAACTTGACAAAGAAGTTACAAGGTCAGAAAAAGTGATCAATGTCATAAACCTAAACATCTTAAGCCTTTCTCAAACATTAATCTCAAACAGTCTTCTCAAACATTAATCATTTGCCCATCTTTAAGGCTTGCTTTCTGAAGTGGTTGAAAAACACAATAAAATGTTTACACCAAAGACACTCTGATACAACAGAATCTTCTCCAATAGTACACACCAACCTCAAAATTCCCCCAAGGCTACCATTTCCCATTCAACACCAATTCCAAGATTCCATGCACACTTTATACTTTCTTCTTCAAACTTTTAGAAAATTAATATAAACCTCAAAAAAATCTTCAAACCCAATTTTAAACCTATCAATTGATACAGTGCCATTAACTCCAAAACCATCAATCCACTGTTATGAAGAATCATAAGTTTATGTGTACAACTCATCAAGGAAAGGACTTCAATTAATAGTACACTGAAACTTTCACAGCTATGTCCCTTACACACAGGGATATGGGGCCAAAATTGTCTGCATGACACTTAAAGCATCAGAAACAGCAAAAAAATATACTAAACATCAGAAATGTGATGTAAACATCTCACAAAACAGTCTAGAAGGTATAATGCACACCCAGAAATCATTTGTATTGCAGGAAAGGCAGAGACACCTATAGTTTAAGAGATTGACAAGAAAACAACACAATAATTAAGAAAATGATTTTCAAAGGAAGTTTTTTATTATTAAAAATGTAATTATACATTTAATAATTTTTGTACCAGTTCCCTCCCTCCCCTCTCCTGCCCCCGAACCCCCTCCTTCCCCTCCTTTCCTCCCCATCCCCCAGTGCCTCCCCCCAATTCCTAGAGAGTCCTTTATTGTGTAAGCCTGACTCTCCACTGGGTCCTCCTCTCCGATGACATATAAGGACCCAGTGGCATTTTCATAAGCCCTTTCTCTTGTTTCCCTTAAGCATAGGAGCACTACTATGGCTGTCAATCCCTTGCCTCCAGGGATCTCGGTGCCCTTAACAGATGGTAGACTTTATGAGGGCAATAGTGCGCTGGACATTGCGCAGGGCATGCAAAGTCCAATTATGATTGCTTTGGCCCCAACTATTGTCGAGAATCTTGCAAATCGTTGTTCCTCCCATCCTTTTGCTCTTACAATCTTACCGCCCCCTCTTCCGCAAATGGCCCTGAGCTCCAGGATGGGGAGAGATTAGGCTGTCCTAGTTCTATGTGATTGATATAGAGTCTCTGAAGTTCTGGATTGTGGTTTGTTGATTTTCTTTTGCAGTTTTGCTGCTCTTGCAAAGCCCTTCACTCCATCCTGTTGGGCACTGTATGTCATCCCCTGGCCAGAGACAAAAAGCTGTTAAACTGGAGTCTTGTTATAATAGCACATTCAAGCGTAGATGTAATAAGAGTAGGAAACCTCAGTGAGGGAGGGGTCCATCACACATTTGCAAAATGATTACTTTTTATCTGCTAGACTATATGCCCTCCCCGTCTGGTGAGATCAGGAAAGAACGTCTGTGAACTTAACCAGGTTTCTCATTACTTACTTGCAGACATTGATGGAGGCCTATTTTCTCTGCTGTTACATGGTCCTCTTTCTCCTTGTTTCTGGTATGGCCCTCCTACCCCATCTCTCTTGTTCATAATCCTTGCAATTACTGTTTTATATAGGTTTACTTTTGAGTGTCTCAATGTGGGCTGGTTGAGTTTGATACTAGGAGCCACCTATTAGGGAGTACATACGGCTCTTAATTTTCTGGGTTTGGGATACTTCACTTAATATAATTGTTTCTAATGACATCCATTTCCCAGCAAATTCCAATAATTCATCATTTTTGATGGCTGAGTAGTACTCCATTGTATATATGTACCACCTTATCCTCATCCACTCGTCAACTGTTGGACATTTAGGTTCATTCCATGACTTTGCTATTCTAAACAGTGCTTCTAGGAACATGGTCGAGCTTGTGCTATCGAGGCGAACTTCTGCTGCATGGGGGGTTATTCCCAAAAGTGGGATAGCAGGGTTATAAGGCATTTCAATCTTTAATTTCTTTAAGAATCTCCAGACGGCTGGCCAGAGTGGCTGTATGAGCCTGCATTCCCACCAGCAATGTAGGAGAGTTCCCCTCTCTCCACATCCTCTCCAGCATTTGTCGTTGTTAGTATTATGGATTTTTGCCATCCTGACCGGGGTGAGATGATATCTCAGGGAAGTTTTGATTTGCATTTCCCTGATGGTGAAGGAAGTGGAGCATTTTTTAAGATAGTTGTTAGACATTTTAATTTCATCCCTGGTAAAGTTTCTTTGAAGTTCCAGGGCCCATTTTTTAATTGGGCCAGTGTTTTCCTTGGAGTTTAGTTTTCTAAGTTCTTTGTGCACTCTGGACAGTAGAGCTCTGTCAGATATGTGGTTAGTGAAGATTTACTCCCATTCTGTGCCTTTGAGCTCGTGTTACAGTCTCTTTATCTGAACAGAAGCTCTTTAATTTCACAAGATCCCAACTGTTGAGAGTTGGTAGCAGTGACTGTGCCATTGGATGTCTGTTTAGGAAATGTTGGCCTATCCCAATCAGCTCGAGGGATTTCCCTATCCTTTCAAGTATGGTTTTTAAAGTCTCTTGTCTTAAATCAAGGTCCTTGATCCATTTGGAATTAAGTCTTGTACATGGTGACAAGTACGGGTCCAGCTTTAATCTTCTGCGTGTGGGCATCCAGTTTTGCCAGCACCATTTGTTGAAGATGCTGTTCTTTTTCCATTGGATTCTTTGGGCCCCTTTGTCAAAGACCAAATGGCTGTAACTTTGTGGGCTTATATCTGGGTCTTCAACCCTTATCATTGATCTGTGTGTCTATTTTGGAGCCAGTACCAGGCTCTTTTTATAACTATGGATTTGTAGTATAGACTAAGGTTTGGTATGGTAATACCTCCAGCCATGTTTTTGTTACTCAGGATTGTCTTTGCTATCCTGGGTCTTTTGTGCCGCCATATGAATTTTGAGATTATTTGGTCACCTTCTTTGAAGAATTGCTTTGGGCTTTCAATTGGTATAGCATTGAATTTGTATATTGCCTTTGGTAGGATGGTCATTTTTACAATGTTGATTCTACTAATCCAGGAACATGGGAGGTCTTTCCACCTTCTGGTGTCTTCTGCTATTTCTTTCTTTAGGGTTTTAAAGATTTCATTGTAAAGGTCTTTTACCTCCTTGGTTGGTTTATACCAAGGTATTTCATTTTTTTAGGGGCTATAGTAAATGGGATTGTTTCTCTCAAGGCTTTTTCACTTCTTTCATTCTGGGCATATAGGAAGGCCTCTGATTTTTGCACATTTATTTTGTATCCTGCCACCCTGCTGAACTTCTCAATTAGGTGTTGTTTTTGAGATCACTCAGGTATAAGACCACGTCATCTGCAAATAAGGATAGCTTGACTTCTTCCTTGCCAATTTGAATCCCTTTTATGTCCCTTTCTTGTGTTATGGCTTCAGCTAAGACTTCAAGTACAATATTGAATAGAAGTGATGAGAGTGGACAGCCTTGTCTAGTTCCTGATCGAAGTGGGAATGCTTCCAATTGTTCATCATTGAGCATAATCCTTGCTGTGGGCTTGTTATATACAGCTTTTATCATATTGGTAAAGGTTCCTTTCATTCCTATAGTCTCTAGAGTTTTGATCATAAAAGGTTGTTGGATTTTGTCAAAGGCTTTTTCTGCATCTATCGAGAGTATCATGTGGTGTTGGACTTTGGACTGGTCTACATGATGAATTACATTTATTGATTTGCGTATGTTGAACCAACCTTGTGTGCCGGGGATAAAGCCTACTTGGTCCCCGTGAATGATCTTTTTGATATGTTTTTGAATCCGATTTGCTAAGACTTTGTTGAGAATCTTTTCATCTGTGTTCATCAGAGAGATCAGCCTATAGTTTTCTTTTTTAAGTGAATCTTTATTAGATTTTGGGATTAAGATGATATTAGCTTCATAGAAGGAATTTGGTAGTGTTCCTTCCTTTGCTATTTGATGGAATAGTTTAAGGAGTATTGATGTTATTAACTCCTTAAATGTCTGGTAGAATTCTGTGCTGAATCCATCTGGTCCAGGACATTTTTTGGTGGGAAGAATCAAGATTACTTCTTCAATTTCCTTATATGTTATAGGGCTATTTACATAATTCACAACTTCCTGATTCAATTTAGGTAGGTTGTGTTTACTTAGAAATTCATCCATCTCTTTTGTGTTGTCAAACTTCACAGAGTAAAAGTTTTTGAAATATGACTGGATTTCTTGGGTATCTTTAGTGATAACTCCATGTTCATTTCTAATTTTGTTAATTTCGGTTTTCTCTCTCTTGCTTTTGGTTAATTTAGCTAGGGGTGTATCAATCTTATTGATTTTTTCAAAGAACCAGCTTTTTGACTTGTTGATTTTTTCCATCGTTTTCTTAGTCTCGATTTCAGATATTTCACCCCTTATTTTGCTAATCTCCTCTCTTCTACTACTTTTGGGATCAGATTGCTCTAGTTTTTCTAAAGTTTTAATCTGCATTGTTAAGTTCTTTATTTCTGACGTTTTCCATTTTTTTTTTTGATGTAGGCATTAAGAGTTATGAACTTACCTCTTAGGACAGCTTTCATTGTGTCCCAGAGATTTTGGTAAGTTGTATTTTCGTTATCATTCACTTTCAGGAAATCTTGAATTTCCTTTTTAATTTCTTCCTGAATCCAGTTCTCATTCAGCATCATAGTGTTAAGTTTCCAGGAGTTAGTGTATTTTCTCTTATTTGTTGTGTTGTGGATGTCCAGCTTTAGGCTGTGGTGGTCTGATAGGGCACAGATTAGAATTTCAAATTTTTTGTATATGTGTAGATTCGTTTTGTGGCCCAATATGTGATCTATTTTGGAGAAAGTTCCGTGTACTGCTGAGAAAAAATGTGTATTCTTTGGTGCGTGGGTGAAAAGTTCGATAGAGATCTGTAAGGTCCATTTCTTTCAGCGTTTGATTAAGTTCCAAAGTGTCTCTTTTAAGCTTTTGAGCTGTTGATCTATCCCATATTTAGAGGGCAGTGTTGAAGTCCCCAAGAATTATCGTTTGGGGGTTGGTTTCTTGCTTTAGACGCTGTAGGGTTTTCTTAATGAATGTGGAGGTGCCTGTATTGGGTGCATATATGTTCAGTATTGTGAGATCTTCCTGGTGAATTGTACCTGTGACTAAAATGTAGTATTCATCCATGTCTCTTATAATTTTCTTTGGTTTGAAGTCCACATTGTCTGATAACATAATCGCTACCCCTGCCTGTTTTCTGCTTCCATTAGCTTGTAGAATTGTTGACCAGCCTTTTATTTTTAAAGCGTGCCTAATTTTTGTGGTGAGATGGGTTTCCTGCAGGCAGCAGATTGATGGATTTTGATTTTTAATCCAAGTTGTAATCTGTGTCTCTTGATCGGTGAATTAATTCCATTAACATTTAGTGTTATAATGGAGAAACTATTTTTAATTCTAGACATTTATTATGTTTAGTAGTCTTTATAAGTATATTGCTTCGCTTTTAATGGTGTTATATTTGCCTTCTGTTCTCCTGGATATGCCTGTTTTTTTCTTCACGCTTGAGTATCATTTCTAGCATTTTTTGAAGGCCTGGTTTGATGGATATGTATCCCTTCAAGTTGTCTTTGTGCTGGAAAGTTTTTCTTTTTCCCTCAATCATGACTGATAGTTTTGCAGGGTAAATCAGCCTGGGTTGACATTTTTGCTCATTCAATACTTGAAGTATGTCTCTCCAAGCTCTTCTTCCTTTTACTGTTTCGACTGAGAAGTCATTTGTTATTTTAATAGGTTTACCTTTAAAGTGACTTGTTTTTTCTCCCTTGAGGCTCTCAGCACCAGTTCTTTATCTTGAATGTGGAGTGTTTTAACTATAATTTGCCGTGGGGTGCTTCTGTTTTGGTCGTACCTGTTTGGGGTGCGGAATGCCTCTTGTATATGGATGGGCCTCTCTTTTTTTAGATGAGGAAAGTTTTCCTTGATGATCATTTGAAAAATTTCCTCAGGGGTGGTATTTTGAGATTCTTGCTCTGGTATTCCATGAATATGCATGTTAGGCTTCTTCAGAGTGTCCCATATCTCTTGGATATTTCTCTCAAGTATCTTTTTGGTTTTAACAACCTCTTCCATTGAGTTGGTTAGTACTCCCACTTTATCTTCAAGGTCTGAAATTCTGTTTTCTGCTTCCTTAGTTCTGTTGATAAGACTCTCTGTAGAGTTCTGGGTTGAAGATAACTCGTCTTGTAGCTCAGTTTTAAACTCTGCTTGAGTCTGTTTTAACTGCTCTATGCCAGTTTTTGTTTCTTTCACTGTTTTTCTCATCTCCTCCAAATGTCTGTTGTGTTCCTCTTCAAAGCGATTGATTCGATTATGTAATTCCTCCCTGATTTCCTCTTTCATAGTATCGAACATGGTAATGATCATATTTTGAAAGTCGTTATCCTGCCTCAGGCTTTCTTGGCCATTTTCCATGGGTTTGTTCTTGTTGGAGTCTAACATTATGGGATTAATTTCCTCAGTGGGAAATTTGTTTACTTGGTGTTGCTTCTCATGGATTTGCACTTTGACTTTGGCATTGTCGTTTTAACTCTTAAGATCTCTCAATTTCACTAAACTGAATTATTTGGCTTGAGGTTCTGGGGGTCGGCAGGGACAGAGCTTACCTAGGTCGGGTCCCTTGGGCTGACCTGAGGTCCTGGTGGGTGGGCACGGGCGGAGCTTACCTAGGTCACGGGGTGAGGCCCGGCTGGACCGCGAGTGCGTCCCGACCAGCAGAGCGGGGGTGGGGTGAAAGGGAGGATGGGGCGTGGTTCTTGGAGCTATTTAACCCGAGGGGAGCTGGGGCGGGGTCCGGGTGCAGGGGGAGGTTCTCCTCGTCCCTCGGCCCTGCGCTCGTGGCTCCGGCTGGATGGCGAGAGTCGGAGCCGGGTCCCTTTGGGCTGACCTGGGGTTCTGGTGGGCGGGCGCGGCCAGGCCTTACCTAGAGTCGCGTGGTGAGGCCCCGGCTATACCGCGCGCGTGTCCCGACCGGCGGAGCGGGGTGGGGTGAAAGGGTTTCAAAGGAAGTTTAATCTCACTTTGAGGAGCAGTAGAAAAATGTGAAATGTAATAATACCTTTCTAAACAAATATTTACAGGGAAATAATAGATACATACATTTGAAGAATGGGCCAATTAATGAAAGCAAAAAAAGTAGAAACAAATCTCCTGCCAAGCTTCAACTTAATCTTATAACCAAGGTTTATATAACAAAAAAATGGAACAGAAAGCTTCACAAAAAATCGATGAAGCCCTGGGGATAGGAAACTTTGAGCAGAAGACAAGATTGCTGAAATAACCTGGATCAGTGAACAGATGAAAAAGGATGAAAAAAATGTAAGAAATTAATACTCACAAATTTGTAATACCAAGGAGAAGACAAGTGGGGACACAATTAATTGGAAGATATGAGTAAGAGCATGACAGACAGAAAACACCTCACATGAATTAAATAGACAGAAAGGAGTTTTCACATCCAAGATAAATAGTCTTGATCAATTTACCACTGGAACACAATGCATAGTGAAAGAAAGTCAAGGGAGTAAAAATTTAAAATAATGCATATATTGCAAAAATGTAGGGTTTTTGAGTTGTATTAGAGAAAGATCAATTCATCAGTAATTGAAATTTCCTGAAAACTAAGGCAGATTATTTTAGGTAAATAGTACAAGTCAGAAGAATTTGGAGAGAAGTTCTTCTGTTATGTATGATCACAAAGTTCAATCATGAGTGACATATTACTCAAAAGATGTAGAATTGATGGTGAACAAAAATTTCCATTACAAAATTAAATTGAAAGCCTGCCTCATCAACAAACCAGGTCAACAACGACACTTAGTTTGGCAAGAAGTGAATACAGTCCACTCTGAACACTGCTATTTAATGTTGCCCTTCAAACTCAGTTATAGTGAAAGATAAGGAAAGGAGACTGGAGAGGTGGCTCAGGGGTTAAGCCTCTGCCTTGCAGGCAGAAGGTCCTGAGTTCGAATCCTGGACCCCACGTATAGACGCTGGGCAGAAGCGGGGGTGACCTGCGTTTCTGGTCCTGGTAGGGCGGAGCCTGTGAATCCCGGGGCAGAGTAAACAAGGAGGAGGTAGAGATGTCCATGGTGGTTCCCGACTTCATCCGTGGTTCTACACACACACATACACGCACACACATGTACACACGCACAATTGAATAAATAAATAAAATATTAAAAAGAAAGAGAAGGAAAGGAGATAAAATAAATGCAAAGAGGGAATAAAAAATAATGATACCCCACTTTGCAAATGACACGATTCTATCCCTGAAAGAACTTTAAAGTCCATGAGATAATTTGGAATTATTAAAGTGGTTCTGTACCATGGCAGGAAAAAACTAAACAGCATGTATGCTCTATGCCAAGCATGAAAAGTGAGCGATAGAATGTGGTAAATTTCCCTTTTCAGAAATCTAATTTAAATGAGATTTTTAATTTAATCTCATTAAGGATGGGAGATATGTGTACATATAGACTGAAAATTGCTGAAAATAATGAGTTACAGACTATGCCAGGAAGGAGAAAGACCTCTAATTTTTCTGAATCATTAGAACTAACATTGTAAAAGTAACTATCCTACTAAACTTGCTTTGAAGCCATTCAAATGCCAACAATATTCTTTCCAGAAAGTGATTCAAAATTTATAACACACATGTGGAATGACTCATTCATTGCCCCACATAATCGAAACAATATCATGTAATAAAAAGTTATGCTGGGCATTTCAGGAGTCCAAATCTTCCTCTATAAAAAAAATTACACATCACTGAAAAGGTGCCAAACAAAATAGAATTGCAGTTTGAAATATGAATATTTTTTCATGATGTCTCCTGATTTATTATTCCGTTAACTAAAATAAAGTGGAAAATTGAGAGCATATTCACTAAGTGGATCATTCTATATTTTTGTGCAGAAAAATAAAACTGGGCTCTCATGCTTCACCTTACAAGATGAATAATTTCCATGTGATCACAAACATTAAAGTTAGAAGAGAGACTATATAATCCAGAGGAAAGAATGGAGAATTATTAAATGACCACTCTAGAACTGTTTATCCTATCACAAATCTCATTGGCTTATATCATAGGCAACCCATAGTATCAAATTATGCCACACATAGAGACATATAACAGAGGCGAAAATCATTGGGCAGGTGGGGAGTAAGTGGATTGGATGAAGAGGGGGAATTGGATGCAGGGGAATCATTCAAGGCAGTGACATGAATTCACGTCAATTCAAAATAAATATACAATTGACTAAACTGGAAAATGTTATTTAATCTTCTGATATGAATTGATCATTTAAGAAAATTTTCTTTCGAGCACCGCCCCCCACCCCGGAGACAACCCGCCAGCAGCACCGTGCCACGCGGCTGCTGGCTTTGCCCCCGGGGTCCCGCCCCGGACCCTAGTCCCTCGCACCCTCCCGCCCCCACGAGTCTCCGCCCCCCCAGGTCGCAGGTGAAGAATTCTGTCATCAACATCAGACCCTCTGCCTCTCTGGTCCACCGGGGACCTACACACGTGGTCCATGGAAGAAACACTGATACTCAGAATTCAATAGAGTCCAAAGGAACCTCAAGCAAAATTCTAAGGAACAAAGGGAACACAGGCCATACATCTGGACTCCACTACAGTCATTATATCACGTGGGTGAAATTCTTCACATCTAGCCCAAAGATAAGTAAACTGTTTCTTTTCACCTTACTGATCCTTTAAAGTATTAATGCTGTAGATCAACTTTCTCATACAGCCACCCCAAAACATACAACTCCAGGGAGTACACCAAAAACCCCAACATTACACCAAGATACGAAATCGTAAAAGTGCACTACCAAACTAATATTCACCCCCTGGTAACATAACCTGACTTAACTGACATACTAACAGCCTAGTAGCCTCATCTAGGATATAACAATAACAATACACACACATACCCAATCCAAGGCAAGCACTAGTAATAACTGGCAAGTGTAACAATACCAACTAGGTGGATTCAGTGAAAAACACGCAGAAACTGAAAGGTCCTACAAAACAAAACAACAATGCCCAGGTCAAAGTACAGATCCACGAGAAACAAAACCCAAGAAGACCTATCCCCCACCGAAAGAATCAATCCCATAATGAGGGATTCTGACCAGAACGAATCCACAGAAAATAGCCATGAAAGCCAGACCTAATATAACGACTTTCAGAGTATGATCATTACCATGATTAATACTATGAAAGAAGAAATCCAAGAAGAGTTAAACAACCATATCAACCACTTTGAACAGGAACACAATAGGCACTTGGAGGAGTTGAGATAAACAGTTCAAGAAGCAAAAATAGGTATAGAGCAGTTAAACAGTCTCAGGCAGAGTTTAAAATTGAACTAAAAGACAAGGTATCTTCAACCCAAAACTCAACAGAGAGTCTTACCAGCAGAACAAATGAGGCAGAAAATAGAATTTCAGATCTTGAAGACAAAGTGGGAGAATTAACCAGCTCAATGGAAGAGATTGTTAAAGCCAAAAAAATACTGGAGAGGAACATTCAAGAGATATGGGACACCCTGAAAAAGCCTAACCTGAGCATTCATGGAATACCAGAACAAGAATCCCAAAATGCCACACCGGAGGAAATATTTCAATCCATCATAAATGAAAACTCCTCACAACTAAAGAATGAGAGGCCTATCCAAATACAAGAGGCATTTTGCACTCCAAACAGATATGACCAAAATAGAAAATCTCCACGGCAAATAATAGTCAAATCACTCCACAGTCAAGACAAAGAAAAGGTGCTGAGAGCTTCAAGAGAAAAAAAGCAACTCACTTTTAAAGTTAAACCTATTAGAATAACAAATGACTACTCAATGGAAACAGTAAAAGCAAGAAGAGCTTGGAGAGACATACTTCAAGTATTGAATGAGCAAAAATGTCAACCCAGGCTGATATACCCAGCAAAACTATCTGTCATGATGGAGGAAGAAAGAAAAATTTTCTAGCACAAAGACAACTTGAAGGGATACATGTCTACCAAACCAGGCCTTCAAAAAATTCTAGAACGGATTTCCTCTTTCATAGTATTGAACATGGTAATGATCATATTTTGAAAGTCGTTATTCTGGGTCAGGCTTTCTTGGCCTTTTTCCGCGGGTTTGTTCTTGTTGGAGTCTAACATTATGGGATTAATTTCTTCAGTGGGAAATTTGTTTACTTGAGTGTTGCTTCTCATGTATTTGCACTTTGACTTTGGCATTGTCATTTTAACTCTTAAGATCTCTCAATTTCACTAAACTGAATTATTTGGCCAGGGGTACTGGTGGGCGGGGCCCGAACGGGGACTTACCTAGGGCGCGGGGTGAGGCCCGGGTGGACCACGCGCGTGTCCCCACGGGCGGAGCGGGGTGTGGTGAAAAGGGAGGATGGGCACGTCGGCGTGGAGCTATTTAACCTGATGGCAGCTGGGGCGGGCCGGGCGCAGGGGGAAGTCCTCCTCGTCCCTCGCCCGTGGCTCTGGCTGGATGGTGGGAGTCGGAGCCGGGTCCCTGTGGGCTGACCTGGGGTCCTAGAGCGCGCGGTGATGCCCGGCTGGATCTCGCGTATGAGTCCCGACCAGCGGAGCGGGGTGGGGCGAAAAGGGACAATGGGCGCATTGGCGTGGAGCTATTAATTACATAATCGAATCAATCGCTTTGAAGAGGAACACAACAGACATCTGGAGGAGTTGAGAAAAACAGTGCAAGAAACAAAAAGTGGCATAGAGCAGTTAAAACAAACTCAAGCAGAGTTTAAAACTGAGCTAAAAGACAAGTTATCTTCAACCCAGAACGCCACAGAGAGTCTTATCAACAGAACTAATGAAGCAGAAAATAGAATTTCAGACCTTGAAGATAAAGTGGGAGTACTAACCAGCTCAATGGAAGAGGTTGTTAAAGCCAAAAAGATACTTGAGAGAAATATCCAAGAGATATGGGACACCCTGAAGAAGCCTAACATGCGTATTCATGGAATACCAGAGCAAGAATCTCAAAATACCACCCCTGAGGAAATTTTTCAAATGATCATCAAGGAAAACTTTCCTCATCTAAAAAAAGAGAGACCCATTCATATACAAGAGGTATTCCGCACCCCAAACAGATACGACCAAAATAGAAGCACACCGCGGCAAATAATAGTTAAAACACTCCACACTCAAGATAAAGAAATGGTGCTGAGAGCTTCAAGGGAGAAAAAACAAGTCACTTTTAAAGGCAAACCTATTAAAATAAAAAATGACTTCTCAGTCGAAACAGTAAAAGGAAGAAGAGCTTGGAGAGACATACTTCAAGTATTGAATGAGCAAAAATGTCAACCCAGGCTGATTTACCCTGCAAAACTATCAGTCATGATCGAGGGAGAAAGAAAAATTTTCCAGCACAAAGACAACTTTAAGGGATACATGGCCACCAAACCAGGCCTTCAAAAACTGCTAGAAATGATACTCAAGCGTGAAGAAAAAAACAGGCATATCCAGGAGAACAGAAGGCAAATATAACACCATTAAAAGTGAAGTAATATACTTATAAAAGCTACTAAACATAATAAATGTCTGGAATTAACAATAGTTTCTCCATTATAACACTAAATGTTAATGGACTTAATTCACCGATCAAGAGACACAGATTACAAACTTGGATTAAAAATCACAATACATCAATCTGTTGCCTGCAGGAAACCCATCTCACCACAAAAGATAGGCACGCTCTAAAAATAAAAGGCTGGTCAACAATTCTACAAGCAAATGGAAGCAGAAAAGAGGCAGGGGTAGCCATTATGCTATCAGACAAAGTGGGCTTCAAACCAAAGAAAATTATAAGAGACACGGATGGATACTACATTTTAGTCACAGGTGCAAATCACCAGGAAGACTTCACAATACTGAACATATATGCACCCAATACGGGCCCCTCCACATTCATTAAGAAAACCCTACAGCGTCTAAAGCAAGAAATCAACCCCCAAACGATAATTCTTGGGGACTTCAACACCGCCCTCTCTACATGGGATAGATCAACAGGTCAAAAGCTTAACAGAGACACTTTGGAATTTAATCAAACCCTGAAAGAAATGGACCTCACAGATCTCTAGCGAACTTTTCACCCACGCACCAAAGAATACACATTTTTCTCAGCAGCACACAGAAACTTCTCCAAAAAAAGATCATATATTGGGCCACAAAATGAATCTACACATATCTACAAAAAAGTTGAAATTCTAACCTGTGCCCTATCAGACCACCACGGCCTAAAGCTGGGCATCCACAACACAACAAACGAGAGAAAATACACTAACTCCTGGAAACTTAACAATATTATGCTGAATGAGAACTGGATTCAGGAAGAAATTAAAAAGGAAATTCAAGATTTCCTGAAAGTGAATGATAACGAAAATATAACTTACCAAAATCTCTGGGACACAATGAAAGCTGTTCTAAGAGGTAAGTTCATAGCTCTTAATGCCCACGTCAAAAAAATGGAAACATCAGAAATAAACAACTTAACAATGCAGCTTAAAGCTTTAGAGAAACTAGAGCAATCTGATCCCAAAAGCAGTAGAAGAGAAGAGATTAGCAAAATAAGGGGTGAAATATCTGAAATCGAGACTAAGAAAACGATAGAAAAAATCAACCAATCAAAAAGCTGGTTCTTTGAAAAAATCAACAAGATTGATACACCCCTAGCTAAACTAACCAAAAGCAAGAGAGAGAAAACCCAAATTAACAAAATTAGAAATGAACATGGAGTTATCACTACTGATACCAAGAAATCCAGAGAATTATAACATCATATTTCAAAAACTTTTACTCTGTGAAGTTTGACAACACAAAAGAGATGGATGAATTTCTAAGTAAACACAACTTACCTAAATTGAATCAGGAAGTTGTGAATTATTTAAATAGTCCTATAACATATAAGGAAATTGAGGAAGTAATCTCGAATCTTCCCACCAAAAAATGTCCTGGACCAGATGGATTCAGCACAGAGTTCTACCAGACATTTAAGGAGTTAATAACACCAATACTCCTTAAACTCTTCCATCAAATAGCAAAGGAAGGAACACTACCAAATTCCTTCTATGAAGCTAATATCGTTTTAATCCCAAAACCTAATAAAGATTCACTTAAAAAAGAAAACTATAGGCCGATCTCCCTGATGAACACAGACGCAAAGATTCTCAACAAAATCTTAGCAAATCTGATTCAAAAACATATTAAAAAGACCATTCATGGGGACCAAGTAGGCTTCATCCCCGGCACACAAGGTTGGTTCAACATATGCAAATCAATAAATGTAATTCATCATGTAAACCAGTCCAAAGTCCAAGACCACATGATACTCTCGATAGATGCAGAAAAAGCTTTTGACAAGATCCAACAGCCTTTTATGATCAAAACGCTAGAGACAGTAGGAATGGAAGGAACCTTTATCAATATAATAAAAGCTGTATACAACAAGCCCACAGCAAGGATTATGCTCAATGGGGAACAGTTGGAAGCATTCCACTTCGATCAGGAACTAGACAAGGCTGTCCACTCTCACCACTTCTATTCAATATTGTACTTGAAGTCTTAGCTGAAGCCATAAGACAAGAAAGGGACATAAGAGGGATTCAAATCGGCAAGGAAGAAATCAAGCTATCACTATTTGCAGATGACATGATCTTATACCTGAGGGATCCCAAAAACTCCACCAGGAAGCTCCTGGAACTAATTGAGAAGTTCAGCAGGGTGGCAGGATACAAAATAAATGTGCAAAAATCAGAGGCCTTCCTATATGCCCAGAATGAAAGAAGTGAAAAAGCCTTGAGAGAAACTATGCCATTTACTATAGCCCCTAAAAAAATGAAATACCTTGGTATAAACCTAACTAAGGAGGTAAAAGACCTTTACAATGAAAACTTTAAAACCCTAAAAAAAGAAATTGCAGAAGACACCAGAAGGTGGAAAGACCTCCCTTGTTCCTGGATTGGCAGAATCAACATTGTAAAAATGACCATCCTACCAAAGGCAATATACAGATTCAATGCTATACCAATCAAAATCCCAAAGCAATTCTTCAAAGAAGTTGACCGAACAATCTCAAAGTTCATATGGAGGCACAAAAGACCCAGGATAGCAAAAACAATCCTGAGTAACAAAAACACAGCTGGAGGTATTACCATACCAACCTAAGTCTATACTACAAATCCATAGTTATAAAGACAGCCTGGTACTGGCTCCAAAATAGACACACAGATCAATGGATAAGGATTGAAGACCCAGATATAAGCCCACAAAGTTACAGCCATTTGGTCTTTGACAAAGGGGCCCAAAGAAGCCAATGGAAAAAGAACAGCATCTTCAACAAATGGTGCTGGCAAAACTGGATCTCCACATGAAGAAGATTAAAGCTGGACCCGTACTTGTCACCATGTACAAGACTTAATTCCAAATGGATCAAGGACCTTGATATCAGGCCAGAGACTTTAAAAACCATAGTTGAAAGGATAGGGAACTCCCTCGAGCTGATTGGGCTAGGCCAACACTTCCTAAACAGACATCCAATGGCACAGTCACTGCTACCAACTCTCAACAGTTGGGATCTTGTGAAATTAAAGAGCTTCTGTTCAGATAAAGAGATTGTCACACGAGCTCAAAGGCAACCCACAGAATGGGAGAAAATCTTCACTAACCACATATCTGACAGAGCTCTACTGTCCAGAGTGCACAAAGAACTTAGAAAATTAAACTCCAAGGAAAACACTGGCCCAATTAAAAAATGGGCCCTGGAACTTCAAAGAAACTTTACCAGGGATGAAATTAAAATGTCTAACAATTATCTTAAAAAATGCTCCACTTCCTTCGCCATCAGGGAAATGCAAATCAAAACTTCCCTGAGATATCATCTCACCCCGGTCAGGATGGCAAAAATCCACAATACAAACAACGACAAATGCTGGAGAGGATGTGGAGAGAGGGGAATTCTCCTACATTGTTGGTGGGAATGCAGGCTCATACAGCCACTCTGGCGAGCCGTCTGGAGATTCTTAAAGAAATTAAAGATTGAAATGCCGTATGACCCTGCTATCCCACTTTTGGGAATAACCCCCCCCATGCAGCAGAGGTTCGCCTCGACAGCACAAGCTCGACCATGTTCATAGCAGCACTGTTTAGAATAGCAAAGTCATGGAATCAACCTAAATGTCCAACAGTTGACGAGTGGATAAGGATAAGGTGGTACATCTGTACAATGGAGTACTACTCAGCCATCAAAAATGATGAATTACTGGAATTTGCTGGGAAATGGATGTCATTAGAAAGAATTATATTAAGTGAAGTATCCCAAACCCAGAAAATTAAACGCCGTATGTCCTCCCTAATAGGTGGCTCCTAGTACCAAACTCACCCAGCCCACATTGAGACACTCAAAAGTAAACCTATGTAACACAGTAATTGCAAGGATTATGAACAAGAAAGATGGGTTAGGAGGGCCACACCAGAAACAAGGAGAGAGGAGACCATGTTACAGCAGAGAAAATAGGCCTCCATCAAGGTCTGCAAGTAAGTAATGAGAAACCTGGTTAAGTTCACAGACGTTCTTTCCTGATCTCACCAGAAGGGGAGGGCATATAGTCTAGCAGATAAAAAGTAATCATTTTGCAAATGTGTGATGGACCCCTCCCTCACTGAGGTTTCCTACTCTTATTACATCTACCCTTGAATGTGCTATTACAACAAGACTCCTGTTTAACAGCTTTTTGTCTCTGGCCAGGGGATGACATACAGTGCCCAGCAGAATGGAGTGAAGGGAATTGCAGGAGCAGCAAAACTGCAAAAGAAAATCAACAAACCACAATCCAGAACTTCAGAGACTCTATATCAATCACATAGAGCTAGGACAGCCTAATCTCTCCCCATCCTGGAGCTCAGGGACATTTGCGGAAGAGGGGGTGGTAAGATTGTAAGAGCAAAAGGATGGGAGGAGCAACGATTTGCAAGATTCTCGACAATAGTTGGGGCCAAAGCAATCATAATGGGACTTTGCATGCCCTGCGCAATGTCCAGCGCACTGTTGCCCTCATAAAGTCTAGCATTTGTTAAGGGCACCGAGACAGCTGGAGGCAAGGGATTGACAGCCATAGTAGTGATCTTATGCTTAAGGGTAACAAGAGAAAGGGCTTATGGAAATGCCACTGGGTCCTTATATGTCATCGGAGAGGAGGACCCAGAGGAGAGTTAGGCGTACACAATAAAGGACTCTCTGGGAATTGGGGGGGAGGCACTGGGGGAAGGGGAGGGGGAGGAGGGGGGAGGGAGGGAACTGGTAAAAAATTTTTAAATGTATAATTACATTTTTAATAAAAAAAAATCCTAGAACGGATACTCAAGCTTGAAGAAAAGAAGAAGCGTATACAGGACAGAAGGGAAGTATAATACCACCAAAACATAAATATCAAACATGTTTACAAAATCCACTAAACATAAAAAATGTCCAGAATTAAAAATAATTTCTACATTATAACATTAAATCTCAATGGTGTTAACTTACCGATTAAGACACACAGATTACAAACTTGGATTAAAAACCACAATCTAACAATCTGCTGCCTTCAGGAAACTCATCTCACCACAAAGGATTAGGCACATCCTAAGAATGAAAGGCTGATCCAAAATCTTGCAAGCTAATGGGACCAGGAAACAGGCAGGTGTAGCAATTATGCTTTCAGACAAAGTGGACTTCAAACCAAAGAAAATCATAAGAGACACAGATGGATACTACATTTTAGTCACAGGTACAATTCACCAGGAAGACTTCACAATACTGAACATATATGCACCCAATATCAGCCCCTCCACATTCATTAAGAAAACCCTACAGCGCCTAAAGCAAGAAATCAACCCCCAAACGATAATTCTTGGGGACTTCAACACTGCCCTCTCAACATGGGATAGATCAACAGGTCAAAAGCTTAACAGAGATACTTTGGAACTTAATCAAACCCTGAAAGAAATGGACCTTACAGATCTCTATCGAACTTTTCACCCACGCACCAAAGAATACACATTTTTCTCAGCAGCACACAGAAAATTCTCCAAAAAAGATCACATATTGGGCCACAAAATTAATCTACACATATACAAAAAAGTTGAAATTCTAACCTGTGCCATATCAGACCACCACGGCCTAAAGCTGGGCATCCACAACCCAACAAACGAGAGAAAATACACTAACTCCTGGAAACTTAACAATATTATGCTGAATGAGAACTGGATTCAGGAAGAAATTAAAAAGGAAATTCAAGATTTCTTGAAAGTGAACGATAATGAAAATACAACTTACCAAAATCTCTGGGACACAATGAAAGCTGTCCTAAGAGGTAAGTTCATAGCTCTTAATGCCTACATCAAAAAAATGGAAACATCAGAAATAAATAACTTAACGATGCAGTTTAAGGCTTTAGAGAAACTTGAGCAATCTGATCCCAAAAGTAGTAGAAGAGAGGAGATTAGCAAAATAAGGGGTGAAATATCTGAAATCGAGACTAAGAAAACGATAGAAAAAATCAACCAGTCAAAAAGCTAGTTCTTTGAAAAAATCAATAAGATTGATACACCCCTAACTAAATTAACCAAAAGCAAGAGAGAGAAAACCCAAATTAACAAAATTAGAAATGAACATGGAGTTATCACTACGGATACCCAAGAAATCCAGAGAATTATAACATCATATTTCAAAAACTTTTACTCTGTGAAGTTTGACAACACAAAAGAGATGGATGAATTTCTAAGTAAACACAACCTACCTAAATTGAATCAGGAAGTTGTAAATTATGTAAACAGCCCTATAACATATAAGGAAATTGAAAAATTAATCTTGAATCTTCCCACCAAAAAATGTCCTGGACCAGATGGATTCATCACAGAATTCTACCACACATTTAAGGAGTTAATAATACCAATACTCCTTAAATTGTTCCAACGAATAGCAAAGGAAGGAACACTACCAAGTTCCTTCTATGAAGCTAATATCGTCTTAATCCCAAAACCTAATAAAGATTCACTTAAAAAAGAAAACTACAGGCCGATCTCTCTGATGAACACAGATGGAAAGATTCTCAACAAAGTCTTAGCAAATCGGATTCAAAAACATTAAAAAGATCATTCACAGTGACCAAGTAGGCTTCATCCACGACACACAATGTCGGTTCAACATACGAAAATCAATAAATGTAATTCATCATGTAAACCAGTTCAAAGTCCAAGACCACAAGATACTCTCGATAGAGGAAGAAAAAGCCTTTGACAAGATCCAACAGTCTTTCATAATACAAATGCTAGAGACAATAGGAATGGAAGGAAACTTTATCAATATAATAAAAGCTGTATACAACAAGCCCACAGCAAGGATTATGCTCAATAGGGAACAATTGAAAGCATTCCCACTTTGATCAGTAACTGGACAAGGCTGTCCATTCACACCACTTCTATTCAATATTGTACTGGAAGTCTTAGCTGACGCCATAAGACAAGAAAGGGACATAAGAAGGGATTCAAATCGGCAAGTAAGAAGTCAAGCTATCCTTATTTGCAGATGACATGGTCTTATACCTGAGGGATCCCAAAAACAACACCAGGAAGTTCCTGGAATTAATTGAGAAGTTCAGCAAAGTGGCAGGATACAAAATAAATGTGCAAAAATCAGAGGCCTTCCTATATGCCCAGAATGAAAGAAGTGAAAAAGCCTTGAGAGAAACAATCCCATTTACTATAGCCCCTAAAAAAATGAAATACCTTGGTATAAACCTAACCAAGGAGGTAAAAGACCTTTACAATGAAAACTTTAAAACCCTCAAGAAAGAAACTGCAGAAGACACCCGAAGGTGGAAAGACCTCCCATGTTCCTGGATTGGTAGAATCAACATTGTAAAAATGACCATCCTACCAAAGGCAATATACAAATTCAATGCTATACCAATTGAAAGCCCAAAGCAATTCTTCAAAGAAGTTGACCAAATAATCTCAAAATTCATATGGCAGCACAAAAGACCCAGGATAGCAAAGACAATCCTGAGTAACAAAAACACTGCTGGAGATATTACCATACCAAACCTTAGTCTATACTATAAATCCATAGTTATAAAAAGAGCCTGGTATTGGCTCCAAAATAGACACACAGATCAATGGATAAGTTTTGAAGACCCAGATATAAGCCCACAAAAATACAGCCATTTGATCTTTGACAAAAGGGCCCAAAGAATCCAATGGAAAAAGAACAGCATCTTCAACAAATGGTGCTGGCAAAACTGGATGCCCACATGCAGAAGATTAAAACTGTACCTGTACTTGTCACCATGTACAAGAGTTAATTCCAAATGGATCAAGGATCTTAATATTAGGACAGAGACTATAAAAGACATAGTTGAAAGGATAGGGAAATCCGTCGAGCTGATTGGGCTAGGCCAACATTTTCCAAACAGACATCCAATGGCACAGTCACTGCTACCAACTCTCAACAGTTGGGATCTTGTGAAATTAAAGAGCTTCTGTTCAGATAAAGAGATTGTAACACGAGCTGAAAGGCAACCCACAGAATGGGAGAAAATCTTCACTAACCACATATCTGATAGAGCTCTACTGTCCAGAGTGCAGAAACAACTTAGAAAATTAAACACCAGGCTGGAGAGGTGGCTCAGGGGTTAAGCCTCCGCTTTGCAGGCGGAAGGTCCTGAGTTCGGATCCCAGATCCCATGTATAGACGCCAGACAGAAGCGGGGGCGGCCTATGCTTCTGGTCCTGGTAGGGCGGAGCCTGTGAATCCCGGGGCAGTAGGAGGTGGAGGTGTCCATGGTGGTTCGCTAATTCGTCCGTCCACACAGACACACACGCATGCGCACGCGCACATACACACGCACATGCGCACAGTTGAATAAATAATAATAATAAAAAAAAGAAAATTAAACATCAAGGAAACCAATGGCCAATATAAAAAATGGGCCCTGGAACTTAAAAGAAATTTTACCAGGGATGAAATTAAAATGTCTAACAAATATCTTAAAAAATGCTCCACTTCCTTAGCCATCAGGGAAATGCAAATCAAAACTTCCCTGAGATATCATCTCACCCCGGTCAGGATGGCAAAAATCCACAATACAAACAACGACAAATGCTGGAGAGGATGTGGAGAGAGGGGAATTCTCCTACATTGTTGGTGGGAATGCAGGCTCATACAGCCACTCTGGCGAGCCGTCTGGAGATTCTTAAAGAAATTAAAGATTGAAATGCCGTATGACCCTGCTCTCCCACTTTTGGGAATAACCCCCCATGCAGCAGAGGTTCGCCTCGACAGCACAAGCTCGACCATGTTCATAGCAGCACTGTTTAGAATAGCAAAGTCATGGAATCAACCCAAATGTCCAACAGTTGATGAGTGTATAAGGAAACTGTGGTACATCTATACAATGGAGTACTACTCAGCCATCAAAAATGATGAATTACTGGAATTTGCTGGGAAATGGATGTCATTAGAAACAATTAAGTGAAGTATCCCAAACCCAGAAAGTTAAATGCTGTATGTACTCCTAATAGGTGGCTCCTAGTACCAAACTCACCCAACCCACATTGAGACACTCAAAGGTAAACCTATGTAATACAGTAATTGCAAGGACTGTGAACATGTGGGATGGGGTTGCAGGGCCACACCAGACACAAGGAGAGAGGGGACCATGTTACAGCAGAGAAAATTGGCCTCCAAGGAATGCAAGTAAGTAATGTGACACCTGGTTATGTTCACAGACCTTCGTTCCTGATCATGTACAAATGAGGGGATATGATCTCACCAGAAGGGGAGGGCACATAGTCTGGCAGATGAAAGGTAATCATTTTGCAAATGGGTGACTGACCACTCCCTCACCGAGGTTTCCTGCTTTTATTACATCTACCCTTGAATGTGCTATTATAACAAGACTGCAGTTTAACGCTTTTTGTCTCTGACCAGGGTGACATACAGAGCCCATCAGGATGGAGTGAAGGGCATTGGAGGAGCAGCAAAACTGCAAAAGAAAATCAACAAACCACAATCCAGAACTTCAGAGACTCTATATCAACCACATAGAACTAGGCCAGTCTAATCTCCCCCGATCCTGAAGCTCAGGGCCATTTGCGGAAGAGGGGGCCGTAAGATTGTAAGAGCAAAAGGATGGAAGAAGCAATGATTTGCAAGATTCTCCACACTAGTTAGGGCCGAAGTAATCATAATAGGACTTTGCATGCCGTGCACAATGTCCAACACACTATTGACCTCACTAAGTCTAGCATCAGCTAAAGGCACCAAGATCCTTGGAGGCAAGCGATTGACAGCCACAGTAGTGTTCTATGCTTAAGGGGAACACGAGAAAGGTTTCAGGGAAGTGCCACTGGGTCCTTGTACGTCATCGGAGAGGAGGACCAAGAGGAGAGTTAGGCATACACAGTAAAGGACTCTCTGGGAATTGGGGGGAGGCACTGAAGGATGGGGAAGGAAGGAGGGGAAGCAGGGGGTTTGGGGGGAGGAGGGAGGGAGGGAACTGGTCTACCTATTGAGTTTGTCTGAGCGGAAATAATAAAAAATGTATTAAAAAAAGAAAGAAAATTTTCTTTCAATATCTGTTTGCTCATCCTATAAAATGAATATTTCAAATATAGAGACAAAAAGTTTTGATGAAGAAAATGGGGTTGACAGTTTGTAGATTAATGAAATACATTGCTTTCTCTTTGATTGGAGAAATCCTATGCTTGAAAACAGAAATATAGATTATCTATAAGGAAAGCCAAAGAACATTAGAGAATAGATATGTTGGAATAATTGAAGGAAAAATCTCAAAAGGCCTGAACCAAGACACCTACATTCTGTGAAATTATGCACTATTCCATTAGCAACAATGTGGACACTATGAAAGCATCTTGTGCCTATGGAACATGTAGAAAGGGTCTTCACAGTCATTAATTCAAAACAAAATTTTATGGGATCAAATCACTTCAATCCCTTCCTCTTATTTCTTAGCATTTGCTCAATCTGTCTTTCTATCTCTTTATCAATATCTTTCTTTTTTCTTTCTATCTTTGTTCCACTCTCTTCCTTCCATTCTTCCATTTATTTATTCATTCTTTTCCTTTGTTTCCTTCCTTTTCTGTTTTCTCCCTCTCTCTGAATCTTCTTGACTGATTCTCTCACAATCCTTATGAGAAGTTATCTTTTCTTGTTATCTTCAGACTCTAAAGTCATGAAATGATCCTAATTCTAACCCTAATTCTGAATGACACCAAACCTCTAATCATTGTGAGACTAAAGTGCATTTCAAATTCTCAGTTTATATTTTTCCCAAAGCACCTTGATTTATGAAGTACTGCTAACTACCTCAGGACCACTTAGTACAAATTCTGCACATGAAGGTACATCACCAATCACCCCCTTCATTATGCTTCTTTCTTCTACTTTGCCCAATCTTCAAATCTACTTCAAAATCATGAGAGTGCCATTTCAATTGTACAGGGGCATACCTGGCGATGGAGAACAAGTTAAGATTCTAGAAGGCTACTACCATTCAATTATTTCTGATGATGAACTCAGAGATCCTCTTCTCAGACCTGGTCTCTGGGGCATTCAGCACATTACAGCACAATAAGCCAAGCTCAGTGTGAGTCCCAGGGAATCAAATGTTGGGGGCATTAGGACAAGAACTTGTTATTAAGGTTATGATGTGGAAATAATCCTGCACATTTACAAAAGAAAAAAATTATCTTCCTATGACTGTTTCTATAGGAAACAGAATCAATTATGTTCTGAGTGCCTCAAGAGTCATCATTAATATGAGTAGACTTACAGGAGTATAGTATCATTTGGGAGGTTTCAAGAAACAAACCATTATTCAGTGTCAAGGTAATGAGGCTATTCTGCTCAGATCACAAAGGCAATCAAGAAAACCTGGATTGTGGAAGATGTAGTACATAACCCTATAAACTTTGGTTCAGTGATCAAATTTGTGACTAATTGCAAATAAAGGCGCATAATGAGACTCTTAGGGGTGTGAAAAGAAATTTATTGGAGAATGTTCTGAAGGTTTCTTTCAAATTCAGCTGACACAAAAGGTATCTTTCCATAGGTCTGGCACACTTTCAGAGGCCTTAATGTTTCTTTTCAAGAACTTGAACCGATATGACTGGATACCTGAATCTTATCTCCTCTTCTTTGGGAAAAAGAATTTCCATTATGAGCCTTCCTCTTGTTATGTGTGCTGTTTGAGACAATAGTTATCTAGAAAAACCAAAGTGGAAGTGAACAGATTCCTGTGTACCCAAGAGACCACTTAGAGTTATAATAGCTATAATGCTTATCACAACTATGAAAAAGTGCTGTTCTGTGCTTCAGGGTTCAATGCAGTCAAGGGTATCTGAAGGTACTTCAGGGTGTAACATTGCTTTATCCTAGAGACATAGTCATAAAAGATAAGGAAGTCTTCCTTGCTTGCCCCATAAAGTCTTTTTATTTGATCTAAGTTCAAAGAGGATATGGTCTCCCCAAATTTGTTTTACCTGTGATTATATAGGCTGAGTTTGGTTTCACTGTTTCATCGAAGTCCCAAGAGTACATTCCCTCCCAAACTCTGTTTTGCCTATGCTGAAAACCTAATGATGTGACACATTTCATGATCCAGCTGACATGTGGCAAGACTGTGGCAGTTGTGTTGATGTCCAAGAGAGGAAGGCCCATCACATTGAGCTCTACCCAATCCAAATGGCATGATATTGCATGGACACTCTGTCATGAAGAAATAATGTGGGTTTTCCAAAAGTCAAATGTGCACCAGAAGGAAGCAGTCCAGGTAATCAGTCCATTGTTTATGCAAACACTCCAGGGGAAAATATTCCACAGAGCTAAGGACATTGATTTTTGAGGTGTACTGGAAGTCAGCTGACAGTGGGATACCAGGAAAAGCACAATTTCTCAGGGCCCATCTTCATTATGGAAAGATTGTATTGGGGTGAAAGTACCACTGCCATCTTTCAGTGTGAAGGATGTGGTTCTGGAGAGGCAATTGATGTAATTGATGTCGCCTGCCAGGCTCATTTCAATATGAAGCCATGTGAATTTGTGAAACATTATTGTGGTCTGAAGAAAAGGAAAATATTGAATATCATTAATTTGGAGTTCTCTCACACCAGGCTTTCTATTCTTGTGGAGACACCAAAGATTGTTTGCAAACTGTCATGGGCAGAGGATATTTCACCAGTGAAGAGCATTTTTCAAATATTCAAAATGCAGAAGTAATGTCTCATGAATTCAGAATTCAGTGGTACTTCAGTCTGGTATCATGTATTCAAAGGTGACATAATACTATTATTTATCTCCAAAATAGCTAAGAATTTAACTCTCTTTGAGAGCTGGAACAAGTCCTCCATGTGAAAAGAAGTGTTCATTGATGATCAATCACTAAATGGTACAAGTGCTATATGAGGATGGATCCTGGAGATGCTGAACATCTGTGGACAGTGAGGCCTTTGCAAGGAACTTCTTGCCCAGCATGAACACTGAATTACAGCTGAAAGCTTACAATATTGAGAAACAACTGAATACACCAGCCCTCTTCAAGATTCCCCAATGTAAGGCCATCTGTTAATAGGTGGGAATGTACCTCTTTGACAAATTTCATTGTCTGTGAGACAATAGGGGGTAGCATGCCTTCTTTCAGGTGCATGGTGCTAAAAGGTTTACCCTATTTCTTTGTTGTCTAGATGAAGAAAGAAGATGTGAATAACCATGAAACTGAACCAGGTAAAAAAATATCTAACCAATGAGAACAGTCTGGCAGGAGAGATATGCTACCAAAATCTCATGGACAGGAGCAAGATCCCTGAGTTGCAAATGATGTTTCCTGCAATGCCCATCAAGGTAAAAAGTCCAGTTCATCCCTTTTCTGCATACCAGATTAAGCAGATCCTACCATCATTAAATTGCTCACTCAGTAACATCCTGAAATTCAAATTGATACAGAATCAGGAATAGCAGCAAGACACAGAACGTTCATCCTTGCTGTTTTATGGCCAATAGAACTATTAGCTCCTAGACTGGTACTATCAGAAGGATACTTCTACACAATCTTCTGAGCATAACATTTACAATAGCACAGGTGTTATTTCTAATAGCTCACTAGATTACTCCAGTTGCAGAGAACTTCATAGAAAAGAGGGTCTAGTCACTGTCCAGAAAACTGATGGCACTATCAAGAAGTTAAAAATGTTAATGAAAATTCAAAGGGAGAAAATCACAAGGAAACCTAGGAATGTACAACTGGTGATAAAACCTGGGACCGAGTTACCACTGTAACTCTTATAGGGATACTGTTATTCAGGAGCAAAAGACCCATGGATATCAGGTGACTGCATTCCTAAGTACAATATCACAAAATCTGCACCATGGGGTGCCTTCTACTAAGGCTGATGATAGTAAGGAAGATAAAATGGTGGAGTTTATCATGATTCTGAGGAACAACAGGGCCTGGTTTGAGATGCTAAGAGCAGGGATATTCACATATCCAGGTTATTATGTAAGAAGACAATTTTCATTAAGATTCCCTTCCACTTAGCTACAATAAATAATATAAGCTGCTCAATATCTGTAATATAAAAAACTATAGAAAACATTAAGTTTTCATCTTTAGATAGTTTTGGGAATCTACAGATGACATTAGGACCTGATCTGTAAGCTTCCTTCTTAATGACAATATTCAGAATACTTTGAGGGAGATGAGATGGTCTCTGGGAAGGCATCTCTGTAGTTTGAGGCAATTAATAGGAAAATGCTCATGGATAACACAATGCAATCCCAGTAACATACATTGAAAATGTGGATAGTACTAAAGCAGGTTATTGTGTTCATGGTTGTACCAAGAAATGTTATGATTGGGTTGGATCTCATCTTAACAATTAAAGAACATAGATGTCTTCTACCATTGAGGAAATATGAAATATGATGTATGCTTGCCCCATTAGGGTGTTGCCACAACTTTATCATTTTTGCTAAACGTGTATTGAAGAAAACCAAGGTAAAGATGACAGATCCTTAAACCTACACCTCCAAAGCGGAGTAGAAGTCCTAGTTAATCCAATCTTTATTTCTGATATATAGACCTTTACCTCTGATGTATGGGCAATAGGTAAGGAAAACTTCTGAATAAATTAGTAAGAAGGGGTTCAATTTGTTTTCAATTATGTGCACAATCACATAGGACAGGAAGGCTGGTATAGGTCAACCTCAATTTCAAAATGACATGAGCGATTCTCTTCATTTTACAACAGTAAAGCTTCACAGTGTTTTTCCATTCTAGTTGCTCTCAATGCTACAGTTCATTCTGAAAGTAGGGCACTTATTATAATATCAGGATACCAGCAGAGTCCATGAAAATCCCTGCAGAAAACAGGACAAGACACCATTCCTATTTTGCCAGTCTGACAAATTCTAGAGACATATATTTATAACTTATCAACCTACAATGTGGCCTCAATATTGTTGTCTGTCCCCCCATATGTACACAGTCGCCTATGGATTCTTTAAAGCTTACCTTCATTGTATGGAAGTTCATCATAGATATTCCTGAAGGCTCACTTCTCAATTTTCAACTTTGACCTAAAATGAATCAATGCAACCTATTTCTGTTCTTCCTTTTTGCTGTAATTATCCTTCTGGTATGGAGAATGTCTTCTCTAATAAACTGTCCACTACATTTTTGGTATTATTCCAAACATTCACCAGTTCTAAAGCATTTGATGGAAAATAAATTCCCTTTGATAAGTTTGTTTCTCTTATTCCTTGGAACCTAGAAAACTTGCTGAGTCTTTAAAAAAAGTTTGTTACCTGCCATTCAGTTGAATCCATTTATAAGTGCTATGAGTTTCCTCTTAAAACTTCCAGGACCTCTCAGATAAACTATTCTGATGTCTGCTAAAGAGGATACCTTTTTTCATTTGTTCCCCTTTTCTCCTTTTTTCTTATTTTTCATTTTCTTTTTTCTCCCACATTTTCTTGTTTTCCTAATATGAAAACTCAAATATACCCCATCCTCTTCCTCCTCCATCCCCTCCCCAGTCATCCCATCTTTCATTCTCCCCTACTTCCCCTTCCTTTCCCTATTCCTTCCCTCCCTCTCTAAGTGCCTCCTCTTTCCTTCCTCCCATTCCCTTGAACATCCTTTCATGTGATAGCCAAATCTCCCTCTCAGAACTCCATCTTAGTGAGGGATAAGGACTCTGTGGCATATCTGGAACCACTTCTTTGGTTCCCCATTAGTATGGAAATTGTTATGATTGTAAATCCCTTGACTAAGAATTCTACTGCCTGGAGCCTTACTCCATTGTGATTCATGCTAGACTTTGGGTGGTTGTTGACCTATCAGCCATTGTGCTGGGCATGTTAAGTCCAAATCTGGCTGCTAAAGCCCTAAGTTCTATGAAGTATCTTGCATATCCTTGGTCCTCTCATCTTTTGCCTATTAAAACCCTGTTGTTCCCTCTTTGTCAATGTTCCAACAGCTTTAGGATGGGGATAGATTTGGGTAGTCTGGATCTAAGTGAATAATGTAGGGTCTTTGGTGTTCTGAAATATGGTTTATTGTTTTCAATTTTCTTTTCTTGCACT
Source organism: Typhlomys cinereus (assembly GCA_023101885.1). Lineage (NCBI taxonomy): Eukaryota > Metazoa > Chordata > Mammalia > Rodentia > Platacanthomyidae > Typhlomys > Typhlomys cinereus. Next base: position 8,098,152 of record JALPQD010000058.1, read on the forward strand.
GCCCTTGGCTACATCCATATTGGTATCAAAGATGACCTCCTAACCAATAATAAAAGACTGTTTAAATGAAGATCTTAATAAAAGAGGAAACACATAGGTGTATGGAAAACGAGGATGTATGGAAAAAGAGGAAAAGGACACAGTAGTGAGGGGGATGTCAGTCAGGTGGATACAGTCTATATAACCTTAATGATTGGTAAGATCAAACCTGTACATTCACAAGTGACAAGGAAGGAAAGTGAAAGTGAGCAGCACCAGATTCTAGCTACTTACATGCAATATTTGCTGGTAATGTGTTTTCTCTACTGAAATATGATCCCCTATCTCTTTTTTTAGGGAGGCAATAGCTCCCCTTACCTCCTGGTCATAGTCTTTGCTATTACACTAAGTATTGGAGAGATTTATCTTTGAATATATCATGAAGTGGGATTGGAACTAGGATCCACTTATTAGGAAGTATATAGGGTGATTTCTATCTGGTATATTTCACTCAATATAATGTTCTGTAATTCAATCCATTTCCAAGCAAATTGTATCCCTGCATTTCTCCTAAGATAAATTACTTTTATAAATTTAAATACATTCAATCAACTTTGTTTCTTTAATAAGTCCAAAGTGTACCTAGCAGAGATCTTTTGAATACAGTTTTTAATCTGGTTGAATTTTTTTTATTTCTTCCAGTATTACAAAGTTGATAAGTACCCCATTTCCCTCCCTCCCTTCATCTCTCCCTGTATGTCCTTCCTCTCTTCCCCCTTTTCCCTTTCCTTTCCCACCTCTTTCCATTTCTCCTAGTGCTCCCACTCCCCCATTCCTGGAGAATCCTTTAGTGTGCATGTCAAACTTCCTTCTGGTTTCTCCTTTCTGATGAGGTGTAAGGATTCAGTGGCATTGCTTAGAGCACTTTATTTTTTGTTCCTCTTTAGTGTAGGAACACTATTGTGGCTGTTAATCCCTTGCCTCTAAGAATCTTAGAGCCTGTGATCCATGCAAGACTTTGGGGGTTCAATGATATGTTGGTAATTGTGCAGGTCACGCAAAGTTCTATTATGATTACTTTGGCCCTAACTTGTATGGAGTATCTTGCATATCGTTGTTCCTCCCCATCTTTAGGCTCTTACAATCTCACCACACCCTCTTCCACAAATTTCCCTGAGCTTTAGGATAAGGAGAAATTAGGCTGGCCAGACACTTCCTTACAGTAAGAAGTACAGAGGGATTCTGATTTGGTTATCAGAAGATTTTAGGCTTAAACCCAACTCTGATTCATATTAATATTGAGACCCCAAGCAAATGATTTAATTTCTTAAAACCTGTTTATACAACTATAAAAGGGTCCATTTTTATTAGACATTAAAGATATACAGATATAAAATTAAATATTTTAATGTCTAATTATATGAAATTAGGTACAAGTAAAACTAATTTTTACATTGAACATGACACTCAATATTAAACTATTTTTTTCAATTTAATGGGTTTTTATATTTACATTTATTTTTTATTTCCACTCATACAAATTTAATAAGTACACCAGTCACCCCTTTTCCCATCTCCTCCCACCAGTGAGCCTGAATAACACTCAGGCTTCCTTAGGTTTGCCTGGGCCATACCCCAGATCCCAGCCCTTTTGTTCCTGCAATCAGTCTGCCCGCCTGACACACACAGGTCTCCTTGCGGTCCTCCATCCCTGCAGCTTGGGTGGGCCACTAAGACAAGTCCCAGGTCCAAGGTGAAGAGCTCTGCCATCTCCATCATCCCCTCTGCCACTCTGGCTGACCGGGGACCCTCGTTCATGGTCCATGGAGTACAAAGTGCTACTCAGAATTCAACAGAGTCCAAAGGAAACTCAAGCAAAGCTCTAAGGGACAAAGGCTATTCTTCCTGAATAGAATTCCCATTCAGCATCATAGTGCTAAGTTTCCTGGAGTTAGTTTATTTCCTGTTTGTTGTGTTGTGGATGTCAAGCTTTAGACAATGGTGGTCTGATAAGGTAAAGGCTAGAATTTCAACTTTCCTGTATACGTGGAGATTCATTTTGTGGCCCAATATGTGATCTATTTTGGAGAAAGTTCCATGTGCTGCTGAGAAAAATGTGTATTCTTTGGTGCATGGATGAAAAGTTTGATAGAGATCTATACGGTCCATTTCTTTAAGGTTTTGATTAAGTTCCAAAGTGTCTCTGTTAAGCTTTTGACCTGTTGATCTATCCCATGTTGAGAGTGCAGTGTTTAAATCCCCAAGAATTATCGTTTGGGGATTGATTTCTCACTTTAAATGCTGTTGGGTTTGCTTAATGAATATGGGGGAGCATATTGGGAGCATATATGTTCAGAATTGTGAAGTCTTCCTGGTGAATTGTACCTGTGACTAAAATGTAGTATCTGTCTGTGTCTCTTATGATTTTTTTGGTTTGAGGTCCACTTTGTCTGATAGCATAATGGCAACCCCAGCCTGTTTCCTGGTTCCATCAGCTTGCAGAATTTTGGATCAGCCTTTCATTTTTAGGATGTGCCTATCTTTTGTGGTGAGATGGGTTTCCTTCAGGCAGCAGATTGATGGGTTGTGGTGTTTAATCCAAGTTTGTAATCCGTGTCTGTTTTTTTTTCTTAATGTTTTATTAGTTATTATTTATTCAATTGTGCGTGTATGCTTGGGTGCACATGTGTGTATGTATGTGTGTGTGTAGAACCATGGACGAATTTGGGAACCACCATGGACCGCCTCTACCTCCTCCCTGTTTACTCTGTCCCAGGATTCACAGGCTCACAGAACCAGATAAGCAGGTGCCCCCCCTTCTGACCAGTGTCTCTACGTGATTTCTAGGATCCAAATTCAGGACCTTCTGCCTGCAAGGCAGAGGCTTAACCCCTGAGCCATCTCTCCAGCTCCATGTAATCTATGTCTCTTTATCAGTGAGTTATTTCCATTGACATTTAATGTTATAAAGGAGAAATTATTTTTAATTCTATACTTTTTTTGTGTTCAGTGACTTTTGTAAGTGTATTATTTGGCTTTTAGGTTTTGGTGTTATTGTACGTCTATTCTGTCCTCCTGAATATGCTTGTTTTTTTCTTCAAATGAGTATCATTTCTAGCATGTTTTGAAGGCCTGGTTAGGTAGATATGTATGCCATCAAGTTGTCTTTGTGCTTGAAAACCTTTCTTTCTCCTTCAATCATGATAGATAATTTTGCTGGGTATATCAGTCTGGGTTGACATTTTTGATCATTTAATACTTGAAGTACGTCTCTCCAAGCTCCTCTTACTTTTACTGTTTCCATTGAGAAGTCATTTGTTATTTTAATAAGTTTATTTTTAAAAGTGACTGGTTTTTTTTCCTTGAACCTCTCACCTCCTTTTCTTTGTCTTGACTGTGCAATGTTTTGACTATGATTTGCCATGGTGAGTTTCTATTTTGGTCATATCTGTTTGGGGTGCAGAATGCCTTTTATATTTGGATGGGCCTCTCATTCTTTAGGTGAGGGAAGTTTTCATTTATGATAGTTTGAAAATTTTCCTCAGTTGTGGTATTTTGGGATTTTTGCTCTGGTATTCCATGAATTTGCATGTTAGGCAGAGGGGATATTTCTTTTTCTAAGAATAAAGTTCCAATTGTCATATAAAAAGCAACATAACTCTTGAATATTCCTCTTAAGTACCTTTTACTCTTTCATTGAGCTGGTTATTACTTCCACATTGTTATCAAGATCTGAAATTCTATTTTCTGCTTTGTTAGTTCTGCTGATAAGACTCTTTTGAGATCTGGGTTGAAGATAGCTTGTCTTTTAGTTCAATTTTAAACTCTTCTTGTGACTGTTTTAAGTGCTCTAGGCCTATTTGTGTTTCTTGAACTGGTTTTCTCAGCTCCTCTGTTGTTTTCCTGTTCAAAGTGGTTGATGTGGTTATTTAGTTCATCCCGGGTTTCCTCTTTTATAGTACTGATCACAGTAATGATCATGCTTTGAAAGTCATTATCTTGGGCCTGGCTTTCTTGGCTATTTTTTGTGAATTTGTTCTGGTTGGAACTTATCATTATAGGGTTATTTCTTTTGGTAGGAGATTTGTTAACTTGGGTTTTATTTCTCATGAATCTATACTTGGACTTGGGCATTGTTGTTTTGTCTTTTAAGACTGTTCAGGGGCTCGAAAGGTAACTCAAAGGTTAAGCCTCCGCCTTGCAGGCGGAAGGTCCTGAGTTCGGATCCCAGATCCCACATATGGATGCCAGGCGGAAGCGGGGGCGGCCTGCGCTTCTGGTCCTGGTAGGGCGGAGCCTGTGAATCCGGGGGAAAAGGAGGTGGAGGCGTCCATGGTGGTTCGCGAATTCGTCCGTGGTTCTACACATATACAGACACGCACACACACACACACACACACACACACATGTGCACAGTTGAATAAATAATAATAATAATAAAAAAGACTGTTCAGTTTCTGTGTGTTTTTGTTTGAACTGAATTAGTTGGTATAACTACTCTCAGGCAGTTATTACTAGTGTTTCCTTGGAGTTGGGTATGTTTGTCGGTTGTTATTGTTTTTTTCCTGGATGAGGGTATTAGTTATTGATGTTTATACATCAACTAACACAGGTTTAGACGGCAGTGGGTGAATATTAGTATGTAGTGCACTTTTACAATTTAGACCTTAGTAATATGTGAGGGTGAATGGTATTGTCCCTGAAGTTTTATATGTTTTGGAGGTGGCTATATGGAAAAGTTAATCTACAGTGATTAGTAATTGAAAGGAGCAGGATGGTAAAATGGGGTTTACTTATCTTTGGGCTGGATGTGAAGAATCTTTTCCATGTGATAGGATGATTTAGAGGACTTTAGATGTAATGTGTTTGTCCCCTAGATCTTTGCTTGGATTTCTTTGAACTCTGTTGATTTCTGAGGAGCAGTGTGTCCCCCTGAACTGCGAGCATCCCAGACAGGTGAAAAGGGCAGAGGGGCTGTTGGCCCACTGGCAGAGCACTTCACCTGGGACCTAGAACGTGGCCTAGAGGGCGATCCAAGTTCAGGGAAGCCTGCATGCTACTCTGGCTGGCAGGTGGGAGGAGCTTGGATGGGCTGGTGGGATTTACCTGAGAAGCAGGGTGATCAGGATCATCTGGGGCAGGCGGTCATACTGGCAGAGAGGGTATTTCTTTTTCTAAGAATAAGATTCCAACTGTCATATAGAAAGCCATGTGTTTTATTTAGCTACAAATTGTCAACAGTTTTCTCCTGAAATGTTTTTTTCCATACTTGAAATTCTCACATTATAAGATGTGCACACTAACATTGGAAAACAGTTTGTTTCCAAATATTCAACTAAAATCAAAAGATGAGAGTGGTTTCCCCCTTCTTACATACCCATTTGTGGACAAATCTGATACTGAGGGATATCTGTGCTAATAAATCAGAAAGATTTGCAGTATTATACATGGCTCCATAGTGCCATTATCATTATTAGACATCTCAAGTATATTTTTTATTCTTTTTCTGGACTGATATAATCTCTCCTCTCACTTTGATGTTACTTATCTCTTTGCAGTAATTTATTGTGAAAAGTTATGTATGAGGGTCCAGTTTTATTCTTCTGCTGAGAGACATAGAATTGTGGCCTCTTCCGTTTAGTGACTATGCTCTGAATTTTCCACTTTTTAAGGAAATGGAGTAATAACTCAGGAGACATCATGTATAAATATTCAGATTAAGGCCTTCAATTCTAAAATTTTTATCACTGCTTATGGTTTGTGAAAGTTCCTGTATTGTATTTGATACTGTGGATTTGTGTTATACAATAAGATTTGGACTCAAGGAAAGCCCAACATACATTTTTATTAAACATTATGTTGGTTTTAATATTGGCATTATGTCATGCCACATGTATATTGTGGTTTAATATCTGTTAAAATAGTGTGTGGGTATTTGAATGGTATTGCAAGGTGGGTGTAATGGTTATTTTTACAATGTTAGTTCTAATCATTAAAAAAAATTGCAGAACCTTCTCCCTTTTGGTATCTTCTGTATTTCATGATTTTTCAGTAGTTTGCACTTTTAATGTACACATATTTACAATACTTGCTTATCTTCAAATATAAAGCATTTCACTTAGATTAGATTTCTGCAAACAGAAATTTATCCCATAGTAATTTTTCATTATGTTCATCCTTGGAATATAGCATACTGCTGAGTTTTCAAGGTTAGTTTTTTTCCCTTTTTCCTGTACATAGCCCCTTAAATAGTTCTAATATTTACCTCATGTGGTCTAAGTCATGTGATCTGTATTGGGAGATGTCATTATTTATTTCTTTCCTCTTTGTATCCATTTTAGCTCCATCCCTTGTCTTTCACTATAGTTGAATTTCAAGTGTGACACTAAATGACAGTGTTTAGAGTGAATTGCTATTTCCTTCCAAAGCAAGTCTCCTACCTGACCTGGTTTGTTGGTGAGGCAGACCTTCAATTTAATTTAATAATGGAAATTTTCATTCACTCTCAAACTTGCATCACTTTGAGGAATAAGGCCCTCTTGATGGCCTTTGTGATCATACATAACAGAAAAACCTCTCTCCAAATTCTTCTGATTTTGTGTTAACTACAAAAAAAACTATATTTAGTTGTTTGTAAAATTCAATTGCCTATCCTTGGATCTTTTTATCTTCCATCTCACAAACATTAGTTTTATCCAATATATGCATTATTTTAAACTTTCACTGTCTTGATTTTCATTTCATTATATATCATTTCTTCTGTGGGTGTTTATGTACACTGAACAAGATTATTTACCACATTTCTTTGCCTGGTCCCTGGACCCTGGAGCACTTCCTGCTTCTCAAGTAATGGCATGCCTCATACTCCAGATCATTTATAATTCCTACTTGCCAGCAGGCCTTTCTGCTACTGGTGAAGGCTTCTAGGCCACACCCCAGTTCCCAGATAATCTGTGTGCTCCACTGGCCACTATGCCTTTCTGCCATAGACTTCTCACAGAGATGGAATACCTGCTCCTTTGGCAAGGCTTCTAGACTTTACCACAGGCTCCATGTCACCTGTGCTCCCCATTAGAAACATTCTTTCTTTATGCTTTTTGAAAGGCCCCAAGGCCATGTGCCAGGTCCCAGGTCCTCTGGGATCCCCACTAGTTCCTCTGTCTTTTTGCTCAGATCCTGCCTCTGGGCATACTCATTGCTCCTCTGGCAAATCTGCTGGATCATGCCCTAGGACCCAGGTCACCTGTATGCTCCAATAATAGTCTGCCTTTCTGATCCTGGGAAAGTCCCCTATTCCACATGCTAGGTCCGAAGTCATCTGTGTGCTCCAATACACATTTTGACTTTCTGCATCAGACATAGGTGCAGGATTGACTCCTTACTCCTCAGATTTCAACAGATTATATATAAAAAAAAACCCAAGTAATAGGCTAGGAGACAAACACAATTTATCTCAGGTCTTCTAAAGCCATCTCATCATACAGGAGACAATATTCACATCCAGCTATAAGATGAGTAAACACTTTTCTCCTTCCTCTTCCTCTCAATTATTGGTCAATATAATTTAATATTTCAATATAGCCACCAAAAAATCCATAAACATCAGGGAATATATCATACATCACCCTTATATATCTTCAAGGAAGTAAATATAAATAGTGGACTAACATCCTCAATTCGTGTCTAATAAATCCATCTTAATTGATATACTAACAGTCCAATAAACTCATATAGGAATAACACAAACACTAGATAGGCAAATCTAACTCCAAGGCAAACACTAACAATGACTGCTCAAGTGTAGTGATACTTTGTAATTTGAATCAGACAAAAACACACAAAAACAAAAGAAAGACAGAAGAGATAAATAAAAAATGCACAGGTCACAATGCAGATCCATGAGACACATAACATAAGACAACACATTTTCTCAAAAAAATCAACTCGCCTTTCCCCACTCTGCCACCCCCGGGACACATGCAGTTCAGCCGGAGCTGTGCAAGGCTGGGGAGGACCCCACCTGGGCCATGCCCCAGCTCTCCCAGGTTAAATAGCGTCCCACCGCCAAATCCTCCCTTATCCCACTCCCCTGCCCCAGGGACTCGCAGTCCAGCTGGGACTCACGTCAACCCAGGTAAGCTCCGCCCTCGCCCAACCCCAAAACCCCAGGCCAATAATTCAGTTCATTGAAAAACGCACAGAAATTGAAAGAAGGTCTTAAGAGTTAAAACGATGATGCCCAAGTTAAAGTGCAAATCCATGAGAAACAACACCCAAGTAAACAAATCTACCACTGAAGGAATTAACCCCATAATGATAGACTCCAACCAGAACAAACCCATGGAAAATGGCCAAGAAAGCCTAACCCAGGATAACGACTTTCAAAACATGATCAATACCATGTTAAATACTATGAAAGAGGAAATCTGGGAGGAATTCATTAACCACATCAATTGCTTTGAAGAGGAAAATAACAGACACTTGAAGGAGTTGAGAAAAACAGTTCAAGAAACAAAAACAGGCATTGAGCAGTTAAAACAGACTCAAGCAGAGTTCAAAACTGAACTAAAAGACAAGTTATCTTCAACCCAGAACTCAACAGAGAGTCTTATCAACAGAACTAACAAGGCAGAAAACAGAATTTCAGACATTGAAGACAAAGTGGGACTATTAACCGCTCAATGGAAGTAGTTCTTAAAGCCAAAAAGATACTCGAGAAAAACATTCAAGAGTTATGGGACATTTTGAAGAATCCTAACATGCGTATTCATGGAATACCAGAGCAAGAATCTCAAAATACCACCCCTGAGGAAATCTTTCAAATGATCATCAAGGAAAACTTTCCTCATCTAAAAAAAGAGAGGCCCGTACATATACAAGAGGTATTCAGCATCCCAAACAGATATGACCAAAATAGAAACTCGCCACAGCAAATAATAGTTAAAACACTCCACATTCAAGATAAAAAAATGGTGCTGAGAGCTTCAAGGGAAACAAAAGTCACTTTTAAAAGGAAACCTATTAAAATAACAAATGACTTCTCAGTTGAAACAGAAAAAGCAAGAAGAGCTTGGAGAGACATACTTCAAGTATTGAATGAGCAAAAATGTCAACCCAGGCTGATATGCCCCACAAAACTATCTGTCATGATGAAGGGAGAAGGAAAAATCTTCCAGCACAAAGACAACTTGAAGGGATACATGTCCACCAAACCAGGCCTTCAAAATGCTAGAAATGATTCTTAAGCATGAAGAAAACAAAGGCACATCTGGGAGAAGAGAAGGGAAGTATAATACCATTAAAAGCAAAGCAATATACTTACAAAGGGATTGGGGGGGAGGCACTGAGGGATGGGGAGGGAGGGATGAGGGGAGGGGAAGTAAGGGGTTTGGGGGGAGGAGAAGACAGGGAGGGAACTGGTGTACCTATTAAGTTTGTATGAGCAGAAATAATAATAAAAATGTTAAAAAAAACCACTAAACATAATAAATGTCTGGAATTAAAAATAGTTTCTCCATTATAACACTATATGTTAATGGAATTAACTTATCGATCAAGAGGCACAGATTACAAACTTGTATTAAAAATCAAAATCCATCAATCTGCTGCCTGCAGGAAACCCATCTCACCACAAAAGATAGGCACAACCTAAAAATAAAAGGCTTGTCAACAATTCTACAAGCTAATGGAAGCAGAAAACAGGCAGAGGTAGCCATTATGCTATCAAAGTGGACTTCAAACCAAAAAAAAATCATAAGAGACACAGACGGATACTACATTTTAGTCACAGGTACAATTCAAAAGGAAGACATCACAATACTTCACATATATGCTCCCAATATGCTCCCCCATATTCATTAAGCAAACCCTTCAACGTCAAAAGCGAGAAATCAATCCCAAAATGATAATTCTTGGGGATTTCAATTCCGCCCTCTCAAAATGGGATAGATCTACAGGTAAAATCTTAACAGAGACACTTTGGAGATTAATCAAACCATTACTGAAATGGACCTTATGGATCTCTATTGATCTTTTCATCCATGCATCAAAGAATACACATTTTTCTCAGCAGCACATGGAACTTTCTCCAAAATAGATCACATGTTGGGCTACAAAATGAATCTCCACATATACAGGAAAGTTGAAAATCTAGCCTGCAATTTATAAGACCACCATGGCCTAAAGCTTGACATCCACAACACAACAAGCAACAGAAAATACACTAACTCCTGGAAACTTAACACTATGATGCTAAATGAGAACTGGATTCAGGAAGAAATTACAAAGGAAATTCAAGGCTTTCTGAAAGTGAACGATAATGAAAATACAACTTACCAAAATGTCTGGGACACAATGAAAGCTGTCCTAGAGGTAAGTTCATAGTTCTTAATGCCTACATCAAAAAAATGGAAACATCAGAAATAAATAACAATGGACCTAAAAGCTTGAGAGACACTAGAATAATCTGAACCCAAAAGCATTAGAAAGGAGGAGATTCGCAAAATAATGGGAGGAATATCTGAAATCGAGATTAGGAAAACGATAGAGGAAATCAACCAGTCAAAAAGCTGGAGAGGTGGCTCAGGGTTAAGCCTCTGCCTTGCAGGCAGAAGGTCCTGAGTTCGGATCCTAGACCCCACGTAGAGACGCCAGGCAGAAGCAGGGGCCTGTTTGCGTTTCTGGTCCTGGTAGGGCAGAGCATGTGAATCTCGGGGCAGAGTAAACAAGAAGGAGGTGGAAACGGTTCATGGTGGTTCCTGAATTCGTCCATGGTTCTACACACACACACACACACACACACATACACATGCACACACATGCACAATTGAATAAATAATTTTTTTTAAAAAGCTGGCTCTTTGAAAAAAATCAATAAGATTGATATGCCCCTAGCTAAATTAACAAAAAGCAAGAGAGAGAAAACCCAAATTAACAAAATTAGAAATGAAAATGGAGTTATCACTACTGATACCCAAGAAATCCAGAGAATTATAACATCATATTTCAAAAACTTTTACTCTGTGAAATTTGACAACACAAAAGAGATGGATGAATTCCTAAGTAAACGCAACTTACCTAAATTGAATCAGGAAGTTGTGAATTATTTAAGTAATTCTATAACATATGAGGAAATTGAGGAAGTAATCTTGAATCTTCCCACCAAAAAATATCCTGGACCAAATGGATTCAGCATAGAATTCTACCAGACATTTAAGGAGCTAATAATTAAGGAGCTAAGGAGTTAATACTCCTTAAACTGTTCCATCAAATAGCAAAGGAAGGGACACTACCAAATTCCTTCTATGAAGCTAATAACGTATTAATCCCAAAACCTAATAAAGATACACTTAAAAAAGAAAACTATAGGTCAATCTCTTGGAGGAACACAGATGCAATAATTCTCAATGAAGTCTTAGCAAATTGGATTCAAAAACATATCAAAAAGATCATCCACGGGGATCAAGTAGGCTTTATCCCAGGCACACAAAGTTGGTTCAACATATGCAAATCAATAAATATAATTCACCATATAAACCAGTCCAGGGGCTGGAGAGGTGGTTCAGCGGTTAAGCCTCTGCTTTGCAGGCAGAAGGTCCTGAGTTCAGATCCAAGACCCCACGTATAGACACATGGGTGGCCTGCGTTTCTGGTCCTGGTAGGGCAGAGTAGTTCCTGAATTCGTCCGTGGTTATACACACACACATACATACACACACATATGCACACATGCATATGCACAATTGAATAAATAATAAAAAAATTTTTTAAAAAAACAGTCCAAAGTTCAAGACCACATGATACTCTCGATAGATGCAGAAAAAGCTTTTGACAAGATCCAACAGCTCTTTATGATCAATACCTTAGAGAAGGTTGGAATAGCAGGAATCTTTATCTATATAAAAGCTGTATACAATAAGCCAACAGCAAGGATTATACTCAATGGGGAAAAACTTCGATCAGGAACTAGACAAGGCTGTCCACTGTCACCACTTCTTTTCAATATTGTAGTTGAAGTCTTAGCTGAAGCCATAAGTCAAGAAAGGCACATAAAAGGGATTCAAATCGGCAAGGAAGAAGACAAGTTATCTCTATTTGCAGATGACATGATTCCATACCTGAGCAATCCCAAAAACTATACAAGGAAGCTCTTGGAACTAATACAGGAGTTAGCAGGGTGGCAGGACACAAAATAAATCTACAAAAATCAGTGGCCTTCCTATATCCCCAGAATGAAAAAACTGAAAAAGCCCTGAGAGAAACAATCCCATTTACTATAGCCCTAAAAAAATGAAATACCTTGGTATAAACCTAAACAAGGATGTAAAAGACCTTTAAAATGAAAATTTTAAAACCTAAAGAAATAAATTTCAGAAGACATCAGAAAGTGGCAAGACCTCCCATGTTCCTGGATTGCCAGAATCAACATTGTAAAAATGACCATCCTACCAAAGGCAATATACAAATTCAATGCTATACCAATTAAAATCCCAAAACAATTCTTTAAAGAAGTTGACCAAACTATCCCAAAATTCATATGGAGGCACAAAAGACCCAGGACAGCAAAGACAATCCTGAGTAACAAAAACATGGCTGGAGGTATCACCATACCAAACCTTAGTCTGTACTACAAATCCATAGTTATAAAAAGAGCCTGCTCCTGGCTCCAAAACAGACAGACAGATCAATGGATAAGGGTTGAAGACCCAGATATAAGCCCACAAAAATACAGCGATTTGATATTTGACAAAGGGGTCCCAAAAATCCCATGGATAAAGAACAGTATCTTCAACTAATGGTGTTGGCAAAACTGGACCTCCACATGCAGAAAATTAAAACTGGACCTGTACTTGTCACCATGTACAAGAATTAATTCCAAATGGACTAAGAACCTTGATATAAGGCCAGAGACTAGAAAAACCATAGTTGAAAAGGTAGAGAACTCCCTCGAGCTGATTGGGCTAGGTAAACAGTTTCTAAATAGGTATCCAATGGCACAGTCACTGCTACCAACTCTCAACAGTTGGGATCTGGTGAAATTAAAGAGCTTTTGTTCAGATAAAGAGGTTGTAACACGAGCTCAAAGGCAAACCACAGAATGGGAGGAAATCTTCACTAACCACATATGTTATAGAGCTCTATTATCCAGAGTGCACAAAGAACTTAGAAAACTAAACACTAAGGAAACCAATGGCCCAATTAAAAAATGGTCCCTGGAACTTAAAAGGAACTTTACCAAGGATGAAATTAAAATGTCCAACAAATATCTTAAAAAATGCTCCATATCCTTAGCCATCAGGGAAATGAAAATCAAAACTTCCCTGAGATATCATCTCACCCCAGTCAGGATGGCAAAAATCCACAATACAAACAACACCTAATGCTGGAGAGGATGTGTAGAGAGGGGAAATTTCCTACATTGGCGGTGGGAATGCAGGCTCATACAGCCACTCTGGCGAGCTGTCTGGAGATTCTTAAAGAAATTAAATATTGAAATGCCATATGACCCTACAATTCCACCTTTGGGAATAACCCCCCCCATACTGCAAAAATTCACCTCGACAGCACAAGCACGACCATGTTGATAGCAGAACTGTTTACAATAGCGAAGTCATGGAATAAACCCAAATATCCAACAGTTGATGAGTGGATAAGGAAAAGGTGGTACATCTATACAATGGAGTACTACTCAGCCATCAAAAATGATGAATTACTGAAATTTGCTGGGAAATGGATGTCATTAGAAACAATTATATTTAGTGAAATATCCCAGACCCAGAATATTAAGCGCCATATGTACTCCCTAATAGATGGCTCTTAGTATGAAACCCACTTAGAGACACTCTAAGATAAATTTCTATAATAACTACAGTAATTGCTAAGATTATGAACAGGAGCGATGGGGAAGGAGGGCCAACCAGTAACAAGGAGAGAGGGGACCATGTTACAGCAGAGAAAATAGGCCACCATCAAGAACTGCAAGTAAGTAATGAGACATCTGGTTAAATTCACAGACTTTCCTTCCTGATCAATTACAACTGATGGGGTATGATCTTATCAGAAGGGGAGGACGTATAGTCTGACAGATAGAAAGTAACCATTTCACAGATGCGTGATTGACCCCTCCCTCACTGTGGTTTCCTACTTTTATTACATCTACCTTTGAATATACTCTTATAACAAGACCCTAATTTAACAGGTTTTTGTCTCTGGCCAGTGGGTGACATCCAATACCCATCAGGGTGGAGTCAAGGGCATTGCAGGAGCAGCAAAACCGCAGAAGAAAATCAACAAACCATAATTCAGAACATCAGTGACTCTATATCATGCATTGGGAACTTGGCCAGCCTAATCTCTCCCCATCCTGAAGCTCAGGGAAATTTGCAGAAGAGGGGACCGGAAGATTATAAGAGCACAAGGATGGGAGGAGTAATGATATGCAAGATACTCCACACAAGTTAGGGTGGACACAATCATATTTGGACTTCACATGCCCTACACAATGTCCAACACACTATTGACCTCACAAATTCTATCATTTGCTAAAGGCACTAGGATCCTGGGAGGCAAGGGATTGACAGCCACAGTAGTGTTCCTGTGTTTAATGGGAATACAGGAAAGGGTTCTGGGAAATGCCACTGGGTCCTTGCACCTCATCGGAGAGGAGGGCCCAGAGGAAAGTTTGGCATGCACATTAAAGGATGCTCCGGGGATGGGAGAGGGAGGTACTGAGGATGGGGAAGGAAGTGGGAGGGGAGGGGAGCACAGGGGGATAGGGGGTTGGAGGGAGGGGAGACCTGTGTACCTGTTAAGTTTGTATGAGTGGAAATAAAAAAAACCCCAACTCCATAAAGATGGAATTCAAACAGAATATACTCAAAGAAAATTTCCAAGAAACCCATATGCAAGATAAGGATCTTCAAATCCTGACCTTTATGATTTTCAAAACAATGAAGGAAGAAATCTAAGAAGAGTTAAATAACATCAATCAATTAGAACCAGAACCCAATAGGCACTGGGAGCAGATGAGAAAAAGAATCAAAGAAACAAAAAGAGGCATAGAGCAGTTTAAATAATCTCAATCAGAGTTTAAACTTCCAAGCTCTCCTCAACCTAAACCTCAACAGACAGTCTGATCAAAAGAAATAGAGAAGCAATAAATAGAATATAATATCTTGAAGACAAAATGGAAGAACTAACCAGAGCTCTTTGTGTTGACAAAGAGCCCACAGTGTTCATAGGTCATAGTGGTCATAGAGAGCTCATAGTTTTCACAGAAAGCTCACAGCTGTCACAACTCATAGCGTTAATAGAGAGGTCACAGTGGTTATAGGTCAAAGTGGTCATAGAAAACTCATAATTGCCTAGAGAGCTCACAATGGTCAAAGCTCATAGTGTTAATAGTGAGTAAACCATGGTCATAGATGATAGTGGTTACAGATAACTCACAGCTTATAGTGGTCATGGAAAGCTCACATTGGTAAAAGAGAGTTCAGAACATTCACTTTCATAGTGGTCATAGAGAGCTCACAGCTATGATAGAGAGCTCACTGTGTAAATAGAGGGCTCATATTTGACATAGATAGCTCACAGTAGTCATAGCTGACATTAGTGATGGAAAGCTAATAATGGACAATGAGAGCTCACAGTGGTCATACCTCCCAGTGGTCATCAAGAGCTCACAGTGTTCATAGAGTGCTCATAGTGGTCATGACTCAAAGAGGTCTTAGATAGATCATACTAGTGATAGTTCATAGTTCATAGAGACTTCATAGTGGTCATACAGAGCTCACAGTGGTCATAGCTCATAGTGTTCATAGAAAACTCACAGTGGTCATAGCTCAGAGTTGTCAAAGAAGCCTCACTGTTGTCATAGAGAACTCACAGTGGTCATGGAGAGCTCACAGTGGTCATAGAGTGTTCACAGTGGTCATAGCTCATAGTAATCATAGATAACTCACTGTGGTCATAGCACACAGTGGTCATAGAGAGGTAAAAAAGTTCATCATGAGCTCATTGTGTTCATAGCTCACAATTTTCATAGCTCATAGTGGTCACAGAGAGCTCAAAATGGTCGAGTAGAGGTTACAGTTGCCAGTGATTTAACTGTGGTCACAGAGAACTCATAGTATTCATAGAATGCCCACTTTGTCATACTGAGCTCCCAACGGTCCTATCTTGCAGTGGTCATTGAGAACTCAGAGTGTTTATAGGAACTCACAGTGTTCATAGCTAACAATGTTCATATATTATTCAGAGTGGTAATAGCTTACAATGCTCACAGAGTGCTCACAGTGGATATAGAGAGCTCACAGTTGTCATAGAAAGATCACACTGGTCATCAAGTGCTCATAACTTACAGTGGTCCTAAAGAGCTCAAAGTGGTCCTAAAGAGCTCACAGATGTCACAGATTACAGTGCTTATAGAGAACTCACAGTGGTTATAGAGACCTTACAATGGTCATAACTCATAGGGTTCATAGAGATCTCACAGTGGTCATAGAGAGCTCAAAGTGTTCATAGAGAGGGCAATGTGCTCTAAGATTTCACACTGGTCATAGAGAGCTTATAGTGGTCATACTTCACCACGATATAGAGCTCATAGTAGACCTAGATCATAGTGATCATAGAGAACTCATAGTGGCAATAGAGACCTCACAGTAGTCATACTCATAGTGATCATAAAGTGCTCAGAGTGGCTATAGCCATAGTGGTCATACAAAGCTCAAAGTGGTCATACAGAGCACACATCAAGAAGTCACAGCTGTCATGGAGAGCTTATAGTGGTCATAGAAAGCTCATTGTGGCTATAGTGAAGTCACAGTGGATATGATTATTTCACAGTAGAAGTAGCTTACAGTGGTCATAGTTCATAGTTGTCTTAAAGAGTTCACAGTGGCCATAGAGAAGTCACAGTGATCATAGAGAGAGCTCTTAGTGGTCAAAGTTCACAATGGTTATAGAGAGATCACGATTGTCATATCTCATAGTGTTCATAGCTCATATTGGTAAAAGAGAGCTCAAAGTGGTCATTGAGAGTTCACTTTTTGTTGGATTTCACAGTGGTCATAGAGAGCTCATAGTAGTCATAGTTCACAGTGATCGTAGAAAGCTCACAGTGTTCTTAGCTCATAGTATTTATAGAAAGCTTATAGTTCTTGAAGAGAACTCACATTGGTCATACCTCACAGTGGACATAGTGATTCCATAGTGGTAATAGCTAATAGTAGTAATAGAATGCTCATGCTGATCATGGCTTATAATAGTCATGGCTTAAACTGGTCATAGAGCACTCATAGTGGTCATAGAGGGCTCACAGTAGTCACAGATCATAGGGTCATGTAGAGCTTGTAGTAGTCTTAGCTTATAGTTGTCATATAAAGCTCACAGTCATAATAGAGTGCTCACATTGATCATAAATAATACTGCTCATAGAAAGCTCAAAGTGGTCATACCTCACAGTGGTCACACAGAGCTCAAAGTGGTCATAGCTCACAGTGGACATAGAAATTTCTTGTGATCATTGAGAGCTCATAGTGGTCATGGAGACCTCACAGTGATCATAGAGAGCTAACAGTGTTCATGACTTATACTGATCATAGAGAGCTCATAGTGGTCACTGAGAGATGAAAGTGGTCATAGCTCATAGTGGTAATAGAAAGCTCACAGTATCATAGCTCATAGTTTTCAGAGAGACCACAGTAATCATAAAGATATCATAGTTGTCAGAGAGAGCTCACATGGGTCAAAGAGAGTTCACAGTGGTCATAGAGAGCTAACAGTGTTCATAGATCGCTCAAAATGGTCATAGATTACAATGGTTATAAAGGGCTCATAATGGCCGTAAAGAGCCCACAGTTGTCATAGATCATAGAGGTAATAAAGAGCTCATAGTGGTCATAACTCACAGTGATCATGGTTCACAATGGTCATTCAGATCTCACAGTGGTCATAGCTCACTGTGTTCATGGAGAACTTATAGTGGTCATAGCTTGTAATGGTCACATAGAAGTCATAGCAACCATAGAAAGCTCATAGTGGTCATAGAGAGCTTTTAGTGAACATTGCCCATAGTTTTCCTAGAGAGCGCGTAGTGGTCATAGAGGGCTCACAGTGATCACAGAGAAGTCACAGATGTCATAGAGAAATCATGGTGATCATAGAGAGCTCACCATTTTCATAAAGAGGTCACAGTGCTAATAGACAGCTTTCAGTCATCATAAAGATCTCACATTGGACATAGAGAGATAATAGTGGTGATAGAAAGCTTGCAGTTGTCATAGAGAGCTCACAGTGCTCACAGAGAGGTCACAGTGGTCATAATTCACCATGGTCACAGAAAGCTTATAGTGGTCATAGCTCATACTGATCAAAGAAATCTCTTGTACCATAGAGAGCTTACAGTGGTCATAGCTCCTAGTAGTCAAAGAAAACTCCTAGTGGTCATATCTCATAATGGCCATTGAGAGCTCACAGTGCTCATAGAAAGCTCATAGTGTTCATAGCTCACAGTTATAGAGAGCTCACAACTATGAGACAGCTCATAGTACTCATAGAGAGCTCACAGTGGACCTAGTTCATAGTACTCATAGAGAGTTCACAGTGGACCTAGTTCATAGTGGTCATAGAGAGCTCACAGAGGTCATAGTGGTCATATAAATTGACAGTGGTCTTAGATAGCTGAAAGTGGTCATAGAGATCTCAAAATGGTCTTAGAGTGCTGACAGTGGCAATACAGACTCACGATGTCATAGAGATTTCATAGTGGTCATCACTCATAGTCATCATAGAGAGCTCACAGATGTCATAGAGAGTTCACAGTCATTATAGTGAGCTCACAGTGGTCATAGAGAGGTCAAAGTGGTCAGAGTGAGGTCATAGTGTTCATAGTGAGCTCACAGTGTTAATACCTAATAGTGTTCATGGAGAGCTCACAGTGCTTATAGCACATAGTATTCAGACAGCTCACAGTGGTCATAGTCATACTGCTGATAGTGACCTCACAGTGGTCTTAGAGAGATCACAGTAATCATAAATAACTCAAGTTGCTCATAGAGAGGTCACAGTAGTCATATAGAGAACATAGTGTTCATAGCTTAGCGTGGTTCTAGAGAACTTACAATGGTCATAGCTCTTACTGGTCATAGTGAGCTCACAGTTGTAATAAAGAGCTCAAAGTTGCCATTGTGAACTCAGTTTCCACAGAGAAGTCACAGTTGTCATAGAGAGTTCACAGTGGTCCTGGAGAGTTCATAATGTTCATATCTCACCAAGGTCTTAGGATGCTCATTGTGATCATAGTTCATAGTGGTCATAGAGACCCCTTAGAGGTAATAGATATCTCACAGTGTTCATAGCTCATAGTTGTTATAGAGGATTTACAATGATTATAAAGTAGTTATAAAGAGCTCACAGTATTCACAGATCATAGTGGTCGTAGCAAGTTCATAGTGATCATAGCTTATAGTAGTCTAGAGAACTCACAGTGGTCAAAGAAAACTCACAGTTGTCAAAGATCATAGTGGTCGTAGCAAGTTCAAAGTAGTCATAGTTCATAATGGTCACAGAAATCTCACAGTAATCATAGGTTATAGTGCTCCTAATGAGCTTACAGTGGTGATAGAGAGCTTACAGTGGTCATAAATCATAGTGGACATAAAGAGCTCACAGTGGTCATAGATCATAGAGATCATAGGGAGCTGCAAATAGTCATAGTTCATTGTAGTCATGAAAAGGTTACAGTTCTCATAGCTCATAGTGATCAGCGACAAGTCACAGTGGTCAAAGGTCATAGTGCTCATAGTAACTTCACAGTGCTCTTAGAGAAATTGCAGTGTTCATAGAGAGTTCACAGTGGTCAGAAAGGGATCATAGTGTTCATATAGAACTCAATGTGCTCAAAGAGATGTCACAGTGGACATGGAGAGCTCACAGTCATCATAGAGAGGTCACAGTGGTCATAGTGAGATCACAGTGGTCATAGGGCATAATAGTCAAAGAGAACTCACAGTTTTCACAACTTATACTCTTCATAAAGTGCTCACTGTGGTCATAGCTAATAATCATCCTAGAGAGCTCACAGTGGTCATAGTTCATAGTCATCACAGAGAGCTCGCAGTTGTCATACCGAGCTCACAGTGGTCATAGAGAGGTCAAAGTCATCATAGAGAGCTCATCGTGGTTATAGTTCATAGTGGTCACAGAGCATTCATAGTAGTCACAGCTCATAGTGGTCATAGAGAGCACATAGTGGTCATTTGTAGCTGACAATGGACATAGAGCTGTGACAGTGCTCATGGAGAGCTCATTATGGTCACAGAGAGCTCACAGTGGACATAGCTCATAGTGATCATAGAGAAATCACAGCAGTTCATAGCTCATAGTAGTCAGAGATAGTCTACAGTGGTAAAGGTTAGTGTGCTCACAGAATGCTCACAGTGATCTTAGAATGATCACAGAGATCATAGAGCCCTCAAAGTGGTCATAGAGAGGTCACAATAGTCACAGAGAGCTCACAGTGGACATATAGATCTCATAGTGTTCTTATAGTGTTGTGTAGCTCACATATGTATTAGAGAGCTCTCATAGTTCTTAGTGGTCATTTAGATCTCTTGGTGATAGGAAGATCACAGTAGTCATAGCTTATAGTGGTCATTGAAAGTTCAACGTGGTCACAGGTCATAGGAGTTACAGAAAGCTCACATTGGCCACAGAAAGCTCACAGTGGTCATAGCTCACAGTGGTCCAAGAGAACTCACAGTGGTCATAGCTCATCGTTGTCATAGAGAGCTCACAATGGTCATAGATAGTTCGTAGCTGTCATAGAGACCTAACAGACCTCATCAAGAGCTCAAAGTAGTCACAAAGTGCTCATATTCATCATAGATCACAGTATTCACAGAGAGCTCACAGTGAACAAGAGAGCTCACGGTGGTCATTCCTTATAGTGGCCATTCCTTATAGTGGTCATAGAGAGCTCATAATTGTCATAGCCCATGGTGGTCATAAAAAGATCATAGTGGTAATAGAGAGATCACAGTGTTCACAGATAGTTCACAGTGATTATAAAGAACTCATAATAGTCATAGTCAATAATCCTCAAAGAGCTCATAGTTGTCTTAGAGAGCTCACAGTTGTCATAGAGAACTCACAGTGGTCATGGAGAACTGACAATACTCATAGAAAACTCACAGTTCCCATAGAGAGTTCATAGAGTGGTCATAGCTTACAGCATCATAGTGAGCTCATAGTGGTCATACTTCATAGTGGTCATAGAGAGCACATAGTGGCCATAGAGTGCTCATGGTGATCATAGCTCATAGTGCTCATAGAGAGCTCACAGTCTTCATAGCTAATAATGGCCATAGAGAGCTCTTTGTGGTCACAGAGAACTCACAATGGTCATAGGTCATAGTGAATATAGAGCACTCCCAATGGTCATAGCTCACTGTGGTCATAGACAGCTCATAGTGGACAAAGAGAGTGCACTGTGGTCATAGATCATAGTGGAAAAAGAGCTTATTGTCATCATAAGTCATAGTCATCATAGAAAGCTCACAGTGGTCATAGGTCACAGGGTTCAAAGTGGGCTCACAGAGGTCAGGGAGTTCTCACAGTGGTCATAGAGATCTCAAGGTGGTCAGAATGAGAATACAGTTGTTCGAGTGAGCTCACAATTGCTATAGAGAGTTCAGAGTAGCCATTGAGAGCTAACAGTGGTCATAACTCAAAGGGTTCCTACAATCTCACAGTAATCATTGCTCGTAGTGGTCAAAGTTAGTTCACAGTCATCATAGAGAGCTCATACTCATCCAAGAGAGATCACGGTGGTCATAGTGAGATCAAAGTGGTCATAGAGAGATAACACTGGACATAGCACACAGAGGTCTTAGGTTGTTTATACTAATCGTAGTTCATAGTTGCCATAGAGAGCTCTTAGTGGCTATAGAGAGCTCACAGAGGTCATAGGTCATGGTTATCATAGAGAGCTCACAGTTGTAATAGAGAGGTCACAGTGGTCATATATCATAATGGTCATAATAAGTTCATATTGGTCATTTCTCATCGTGTTCATAGAGAGCTCACACTGGTCATATTAAGCTCACAGGGGTAATAACTCATAGTAGTCATGGAGAGTTCACAGTTGATACAGCTCATAGAAGTCAGAGAGCTCACTGTAGTCACAACTCATAGGGGTCATAAAGAGCTTACAGTGCTCATAGTTCAGAGTAAACAGACACAGCTCATAGTGGTCTAGAACATAGTATTCATAGTGAGCTCACAGAGGACTTAGACAGATCTCAGTGGTCATAGACAACTCAAAGTGGTCATAGAGAAGAAACAATGATCACAGAGACCTCACAGTTGCCATAGAGATCTCATAGTCTTCACAGCTCACAGAGGTCTTAGAGAGCTCATAGTGGACATAGAGATCTCTTAGGGGGTTATAGAAAGCTCACAGTGGTCATAGAGAACTCGAGGTGGTCATAGATCATAGTGGTCATAGTAATCTCAGTGTTCATAGAGAGATCATTGTGTTCACAGAAACCTCACACTCATCACAGAGAGTTCATAGTGGTCATGGAGAGCTCACAGTGGTCATAGAGAGCTCATTGTGTTTAGAGAGATATCACACTTGTCACAGATCAGAGTGCTCATAGAGAGCTCATAGTGGTAAAAGAGAGCTAACGGTGGTCATTGCTTATAATGCTCACACAAAGCTCACAATGTTCATACTCCATAACAGTTACAGGGAAGTCATAGAGGACATAGAGAGCTCAGAGTGGTCATAGAGAGCACACACAGTTGTACTTCTCACAGAGAACTCACATTGGTCATAGAGAGTTCATAGTTGTCCTAGAGAGCTCACACTAGTCACAGATCACTGTGCATATAGACAGCTTACAGTGGTCAAAAAATCTCACAGTAGTCATTGTTTATAGTGGTCACAGAAAGCTCACCATGGTCATATCTTGTAGTGGTCATAGAAAGGTCGTAGTGGTCCTAGACGTATCACAGTAGTCATAGACGGCTCAAAGTGATCATAGGTCATATCCATCATAAGAGCTCAAAGTGGTCTTAGAAAGCAAATAGTGGTCCTAGAGAGCTCACAGTGCTCATAGAGGGTCTCAGTGGTCATAGAGAGACCACAGTACTCATGGAGAGCTCATAGTGCTCATAGCTCACAGAGTTCATAGAGAATTACTTGTGGTCATAGGTCATGGTAGTAATAGAGACTTCATAATGACCATAATGAGCTCACAGTAGTCATGTGGAGTTCACAGTGTTCATAAAGAGCTCACAATTCTCAAAGTTCATAGTATTCATTGATAGTTCATAGCAGTCATAGAGAGCTCAAAGAGGTCAAATCTCATAAGGGACATAGATTGCTCACAATGGTCATAACTCATAGTGGCCTTAGAGAGCTCATAATGGGCATACAAAACTCACAGTTGTGGCCATATTTCATAATGGTTTTATAGAGCTTATAGTGTTCATAGAGAGCTTAGAGTAGTCATTGAACACAATGGTCATAAACAGCTGAGAGTTGTTATAGCTTGTATAGCTCATAGGGAGCTACAGTGGTCACAGAGACCTAACAGTGGTCATAGATTTCTTAAAGTAGTCATAGAGAGCTCACATTAGTCATAGGTCATAATACTCATAGAGAGCCCACAAAGGTCAGAGAGCCCACAGTGGTTTTGCTTATAGTGCTCATAGAAACCTCACAATGATTCTGGAGAGCTATAGTAGTCAGAGAGAGGTCCCAGTGGTCACAGGGATCTAACAGTTCTCATAGCTCATAGTAGTCATAGAGAGCTAGAGATAGATATAGCTCTTAGTGGTGATAGATAGTTCACAATAGCCATAGGCCATAATGCTCATTCAGAGCCCACAGTGGTCATAAAGAACTCACAATTGTCATAGAGATCTTAAACTGGTCATAGAAAGGTCACAGTTGTCATAGATAACTCACAGTTGTCATAATGATCATAACGAACTCACATTGGTCAAACCTCATAATGGTCATAAATAGCTCATATTGATCATCGGTTGCATTGCTCATAGTGAGGTTCAGGGATCTGAGAGAGGTCATAAGGGTCACATTTTGTTCAAAGTGGTCAGCAAGAACTCACAGTGGTCATAGAGAGCTCACAGTGGTCATAGGCTGTTATGCTCATAGAGCGCACAGAGCTCACTGTGGACATAGCTCATAGTGGTCATAGAGAGCTCACAATGATCATAGATCACAGTGCTCAAAGAGAGATCACTTTGGTCATAGAGAGCTAGCAGTTGTGATAGAGAGCTCATAGTGGTCATAGTTCAGAGGTTATAGAGAGTTTATAGTGGCCACAGTCAGCTCATAGTGGTCATAGATCATAGTGATCCTAGAGAGTTCAAATTCATCATAGCTCATAGTGGCCACAGCGAGCTCACAATGGTCATAGCTCAAAGATATCAAACAAAGTTCACAATGGTATGAGAGAGCTCATAGTGTTCATAATTCGTAGTAGTCATAAAGAGCTCACAGATGTCATGGAGACTGCATAGTGCTCATAGAATACAGCTCATAGTAGTCAAAGCTGACAGTGGCCATAGAGAGCTCTCTGTGGTCATAGTTCATAATGGCCATAGAGATCTCACAGTGGTCACAGCTCACAGGGATCATAGAGAGCTTACAATGGTCATTGAGAGCTCAAGTGGTTATAGAAAATTCACAATACTCATAGAATGCTCAGTGTCACAAAGAGTTCATAGTTGTTATACCTCACAGAGGTCTTAGAGTGCTAATCATGGTCACAGTTCATAGTAGCCATAGAGAGCTCATAGTGTCCATAGAGATTTCACAGTGGTTATTACTAATAGTGGGCAGTGAGAGCTCATAGTGGTCATACCTCAAAGTGGTTATGAAGAGATAACAGTGATCAGAGCTCATAGTTGATCTAAAGAATTCATGTTGGTAATAAAGAGCTCACAGTTGTTACAGAGAGCTCACAGTTGTTATATAGTACTCATAGTGCTTATAGCTCACAGAAGTCTTTGAGAGTTCATAGTGATCACTGCTCACATGGAGAGCTCTCAGTGGTCATAACTCATAGTGGTCACAAAGAACTCAGAGTGGTCATTGTAAACAGGGCTCATAGTGAGCTCACAATCCTCATATATCGCTCATTGTAGTCACAACAAAGAGTGGTCATCAAGAGCTCACAGTAGAGTCAGGGGTTAAGCCTCTGCCTTTCAGGTGGAAGGTCCTGAGTTCAGATCCTAAATCCCACATATAGATGCCAGGCAGAAACGGGGGCATCCTGCGTTTCTGGTTCTGATAGGGCGGAGCCTGTGAATCCCAGGGCAGAGTAAACAAAGAGGAGGTGGAGGCAGTCCATGGTGGTTCCCGAATTCGTCCGTGGTTCTACACATACACACATACACATACATACTCACACATATATACACACGCACACATGCATACACACAAAATTGAAAAAATAATGAATAATATAGTAAAAAATTTAAAAAAGAGCTCACAGTAGACATAGCTTACAGTGGTCTTAAAGAACTCACAATGATCATAGGTTATAGTGCTCACTGAGAGCGTAGAGTGATCATAGAGACTTTGGAGTGGCCATTGAGAACTCAAAGTGGTCATACAGAGGTCAAAGTGGTTATAGAGAGGTCAGAGTTTTCATAGAGGGATCATAGTAGTCAAAGCACACAGAGGTCTTAGAGAGTTCATAATAGTCAAAGATCATATTTGTCAGAGAGGTCATAGTGGGCACAGAGAGCTTACAGTGTTCATAGTGTACATTGAGAGCTTACAATGGTCATAGTTCATACTGGTCATAGATACCTTCTAGTGGTCATAGCTCATAGTTATTTCAGAGTGCTCACAGGGACTAAAGATCAAAGTGGTCATAGAGAGATGATAATGGAGAATAAGTGCTCAGAGTGCACATAGGATTCATAGATATCACACAATGTTCATAGTTCACAGTGGTCCTAGAGAGCTCAGAGTGGTCCTAGAGAGCTCATGTTTGTCCTACAGAGCTCACAGATATCATAGAGAACTCATAGTATTCATAGCTCAGAAAGGTCATTGAGTGTTCATAGTGGCCATAGCTCAGAGTGGTCATAGAGAGCAGATAATGGAAAATGAAAGTTCACAATGGTCATAGGTCACAGGGATCATAGAGTGCTCACAATGGCGTACAGAGCTCAGAGTGTTAAATGCTCACAGTTGGCATAGATACCTCATGATAAACATAGAGAGATCTCAGTGGTCATAGCTCATACTGGTCATATAGAGATCACAGTGTTCATACAGAGCTCACAATGATCATTGAGATCTCAAAATAGTTATAGACAGGTCACAGTGGTCATAGAAAACTCACAGTTGTCACATAGAGTTCATTGTGGTCATACCTCACAGACGTTTTAGAGACCTGATCATGGTCATAGGTCATAGTGGTCATAGAGAGCTCATAGTGGCCATGGCTCATAGAGGTCATAAAGAGCTCACAGCATTCATAGTTCATAGTGGTCATAAAGAGCTCACAGTGTTCATAGCTCCTAGTTGTCAGAGCTCATAATGGTCATGGAGAGCTCATAGTGGTCATAGAGAAATCCCAGTGGTCATAAAGAACTCATAGTGGTCACAGAGATGTCTCAGTTGTCATAAATCTTAGTGCTTATACAGAGCTCCAGTGGTCAAGGAGAGCTCACAGTAGTCATAATTCACAGAGGTCATAGAGAGAACACAGTGTTCATACAGAGCTCACGATGATCATAAAGAGCTCACATTGGTCATAGAGAGCTCATAGTGATCATAGACAGATCATCGTGTTCATGGAGAGCTCACAGAAATCATAGAGAACTCACAGTGGTCATAGAGAATTCACAGTCATCATAGAGAACTCACAGTGCTTAGAGAGAGTTCACAGCAGTCAGAGAGCTCATAGTTGTCATAGTCCACAGGAGTCATAGAGAGCTCACAGTGGTCATATAGACTATATAGTGGTCATAGCCCACAGTGGTCATAGAGAGTTCACGGTGGTCCTTGCTCATAGTGGTGATAGAGAACTCATAATGACCATAAGGACTTCACAGTCGTTAAAGCTCACAGTGGTCATAGAGAGATCACCATGTTTAGAGAGAGCTTATAGGACTTCACAGTCGTTAAAGCTCACAGTGGTCATAAAGAGCTCATAGTAGTCATAGCTCATAGTGATCACAGAGAGCTCATAGTGGTCATAAGGACCTCAGAGTAGTCCTAGAGAGCTCACAGTGGACATAGAGAGGTCATAGTAGTCATACCACACAGCAACAAAGAGTTCACAGTGCTCATACCTCAGAATTGTCATAGAAAAATCATAGTGGTCATAGCACGTGGTGGTCATAGAGAATTCACAGTGCTCATGGGTCACAGTGTCATAAAGAGCTCAAAATCGTCATAGAGAGGTCACAGTCATCAGAGATTTCATAGTCGTCATAGAGTGCTCATAGTAGTCATAGCTCACAGTGGACATAGAAAGCTCACTGGGGATAAATCTCATAGTGTTCTTAGAGAGTTCACCATGTTCATAGCTTATAGTGGTCCTAGAGACCTCACACTAGTCATAAAGATCTCTCTGTTGTCACAGAGACCTCACAGTTGTCACAGAGAGCTCATTGTATCCATAGCTTATAATGCACAGTGTTCATAGTTCATAGTGGTTATAGAAATATCACAGTGGCCACAGAGACTTCACGGTGACCATAACTCATAGTGGACAGAGGGCATTCACAGTGGTCACAGCTCACAGTGGAGATAGAGAGCTCACAGTGGTCATAGAGACCTGAGAGTTGTCATAGCTCTTAGTAGTCATAGAGAGCTCAAAGGAGTCATATCTCACATTTTTCATAGAGAGCTCAGTGTTCCTTACTTATACTGGTCATGGAGAGGTCACAGTGGCCATAGAGAGCGCAAAGTGTTCATAGCTCATAGTGGTCATAGAGAGCTCTCAATGGTCATAGCTCATAGTGGTCATAGAGTTCACAAGGGTCATAGCTCATAGTAATAATAGAGTGCTTGTAGTGCTCACAGAAAGCTCATAGTGGTCATAACTGATAATAGAGAGCACGGAGTGGTCATAGCTCAAAGTGGTCATAGAGAGCTCACAGTATTCATAGCTCACAGTGGTCAGAAAGAGCTCACAATGGACATTGAGACCTCACAGTGGTTATAGCTCACAGTGCTTACACAGCTCACAGCACTCATAGTTCATAGTGGTTGTAGAGATTTCACAGTGCTCATGGAGAACTCTCAGTGGTCATGGAATGCTCACAGTGGCCATAAGGAGCTTACATTGGTCATAGAGACCAATAGTCATAGTTCATATTGGTCCACGGGAACTCACAGTGGTCATAGGTTACAGTGCTCATAGAGAGCTCACAGTGATCACAGAGTACTCAAAGTGGTCACAGAAAGCTCATATTGGACACAGAGAGGTCAGAGTGATCATATAGAACTCACAGTTCTCATAGAAAGCTCATAGTTGTCATACCTCACAGAGGTTATAGAGAGCTCTCAATGGTCATAGCTCAAAGTGGTCATAATGATCCCAGTTTATGCGCTATGAATACTGTTATGGCCAATATGAGCTTTCTATGACCACTATGAATTTTTTCTAACCTCTGTAACCCATCACCATTATATGCTCTCTATGACAAGTGTGTGCTCTCAATGACAACTGTGAGCTCTCTATGATGATTTGAAGCTCTCTATGATCACTATAAACTCTCTGTGACCACAGTAAGCTCTTATGACCAATGTGACCTCTCTATGACCACTTTGAGCATGGTATCACCACTGTGATCTGTCTATGACCACTGCAAGCTCTCTGTGACCACTACGAGCTTTGACTGTTGTGAGTTCTCTATAACCACTATTGTAACTACTGTGAGCGCTCAAGGTCCACTGTAAGCACTCTGACTACTTTGAATGCTATATGACCACTGTGAGGTCTCTATAACCATTGTGAGCTATGACTACTGTGAACTCTCTATGATCACTGTGAGATATTACCACTGTGAACTCCATATGACTAATCTGATCTGTTTATGACCACCATAAGCTCTCTGTCACCACTGTGATCTATGACCATTCTGAAATTTCTATTAGTACTATGAGCTGTGAGCACTGTAGGTGCTTTATGCCCACTGTGAGCTGTGAACTCTTTAACACCACTATGAGCTATGACCCCTGTGAGCTCTCTATGACCACTATAATCTATGACCATTCTGAGCTCTCTGTGACTCCTCTGAGCTATGAACACTGTGAGTGCTCTTTGACTACATTGAGCTCTCTATGACTACATTGAGCTCTCTATGACCCCTGTGAGTTCTCCATAACTCCATAGTTCATAACTCACAGTTCTCATAGAAAGCTCATAGTTGTCATACCTCACAGAGGTTATAGAGAGCTCTCAATGGTCGTAGCTCAAAGTGGTCATAATGATCCCAGTTCATAGTGGTGACAGAGAGCTTATGGTGGTCATAAACAGATCAGATTAGTCATATGGAGTTCACAGTGGTAATATCTCACAGTGATCATAGAGAGTTCACAGTAGTCATAGCTCACAATGGTTATAGAGACCTCACAGTGGTCATATAGCATTCAAAGTAGTCAGAGTGCTTACAGTGGACCTTGAGCGCTCACAGTATTTACAACTAATAGTGGTTATAGAGAACTCACAACAGTCAAAGCTCGTAGTGGTCACAGAGAGCTTGCAGTGGTCATAGACAGATCACAGTGGTGATACCATGCTCAAAGTGGTCATAGAGAGGTCACATTGGTCATAAGAGCTTACTGTGGTCACAGAGAGTTTATAGTGATCATAGAGAGCTTCAAATCGTCATAGAGAGCTCACAGTTGTCACTGAGAGCACACACTTGTCATAGACAGCATATAATGGTGATGGGTTACAGAGGTTAGAAAAAATTCATAGTGGTCATAGAAAGCTCATATTGGCCATAACAGTATTCATAGCGCATAGTGGTCATAGAGAGATCACAGTGGTCATAGCTTAGTGTTGTCATACAGAGCTCATACTTGTCATAGATAGCTCATAGTGGTCATAGAGAATTCACAGTGGTCCTAAATCATTATCGCCATTGAGATTTCATAATTGTCATAGCTCATACTTGTCATACAGAGCTTATAGTGGACATAGAGAGCTCACAGTATTCAATGCTTATAGTGGGCATAGAGAAGTCATAATGGACAATGAGAATTCACAGTGGTCAAAGATTTTAGTCATCTGAGAAATTCATAGTGGTCATAGCTCACAGCTTTCATAGAAAGCTCAAAGTGGTCATAGCTCTTAGTGGTCATAGAGAACTAAAAGTGGTCACAGTTCACAGTGTTCATACAGAGCTAACAGTGCTCTCTATGTTCTCTAGAATTCATAGTAATCATAGCTGATAGTGATCATAGAGAGCACAGAGTGGTCATAGTGGTTATGGAGAGGTCATAATGGCTCACAGTGTTCATAGCTCACAGTGGTCAGAGAGTTCTCAGTCATCATAGATTACAGTGCTCATAGAAAACTCACAGAGATCATAGCTCATAGAGGTTATAGAGAGCTCATAGTGGTCACAGAGACCTGGAAGTCATCATAGCTCACAGTGATTATAGAATATTCACAGTGGTTATGGATCATAGTGGTCATAGCAAGCTCACAGTCATCATAGAAAGCTTACAGTGTTGACAGCTCATAGTGGTGACAGAGAGCTTACAGTGGTCATAGAGGTCTCACATTGGTCAAAGAAACCTCAGAGATCATAGTTCATAATGGTCAAAGAGAGATCAAAGTGGTCATAGCTTACAGTGATCATCACTCTTAGTGGTGATAGAGAGCACATAATGGTCATAGTTCATAATGGTGATAGAGGGTTCACGATGATAATAGATCATAGTGATCATGGAGAGATCACAGGTCATAGCACACAGTAGTCATAGAGAGCACACAGTTCTCTTGCTCTTAGTGTTCATTGAGAATTCACAATGGTCATAGAGAACTCACAGTGGTCATAGAGAACTCACAGGGGTTATGGAGAACTCACAGGGGTCATAGAGAGCTCACAGGGGTTATGGAGAACTCACAGGGGTCATAAAGAGCTCAATGTAGTCATAGAGAGCTCAATGTGGTCATAGAGCACTCACAGTGTTCATAGCTCATAGGAGTCACAGAGAGCTCAGAATGGTCATAGATTATAGTGGTCATAGAGAGCTCACAGGGGTTATAGCTCATAGTGGTGTTAAAGAGTTCACAGCTCACAGTGGGCATAGAGCACCTACAGTGCTCACAGCTCATAGTACTAATAGAAATTTCAGAATGGTCATAGATCACAGTGGTCTTAGAGAGCTCATAGTGTTCATACCTCATAGTGGTCATAGAGATAGCACAATGGTTACAGCTCATAGTATTCATCGAGAGCTCACAGTGGTCACAGAGAACTCAGAAAGTTGATAGTTCATAATGGTCATAGAGGGCTCACAGTGCTCATAGTTCATTTTGGTCATAAAGAGCTCACAATGGTCATTCCTCATACAGGTAATAGAGTGATCATAGTGGTTATAGCTAAAAGTGGTCATAGACTGCTCACAGTAGTCACAGCTCATAGTAGTGATAGAGAGCACACAGTGGTCATAGAGAGCTCACCCTGGTCACAGCTTTCAGGCTCATAGTGGTCACAAGAGCTCAAAGTTGTCATAGCTCACAACAATCATAGAGTGTTAACAGTAATCACATCTCTTAGTGGTGAGAAAAAGCTCAAAGTGATCTTAGCTCACAGTGATCATAGACAATTCACATTGCTCATACTCATACTGGTCATGGAGAACCCACAATGGTCACAGATTGCTCACAGCAGTCATGGAGAGGTCACAATGGCCATAGCTTATAGTTGATGAGAGCTCCCAGTGGTGTTAGAACATAGTCATCATGTAGGACTCACAGTTCTCATAACTTACAGTTGTTATAGCATTTGACAGTGTCAATAAGAGCTTATAGGTGTCAAGGAGAACACACGGTGGTCATAGAGAGCTAACAGTGGACATACAGAGCTCATAGTGTCCATAGAGAGCTCATAGTGGTTATAGCTCATAGTGGTTATAGAGTGCTCATAGCATTCATAAGTCATAGTGCTAATACAGAGTTCACGGTGATCATAGAGAGCTCTCAGTGGTCATACTGAGGTCAAGGTCTTCATAGAGAAGTCATATTAGTCACAGAGAGCTCATAGTTCTCATAGAGAGCTCATAGTTCTCATAGAGAGCTCATAGTTGTAACAGTTTACAGATGTCTCAGATAATTCAGAATGGGCATAGCTCATAGTGGTCACAGAGAATTCACAGTGGTCATAGCTCACAGTGGTAGTAGAAAGCATATAGTGGTACTAGCTCAAAGTGGTTCTAGAGAGATCATAACAGACATACAGGGTTCACAATGGTTAAAGATCATAGTGGTCTTAATGAGCTCACAGGGGTCATAGCTCATAAAGGTCATAGAGAGCTCACAGTTGTCATAGCTCATAGTGCTCATAGAGAGCTTATAGTTGTCATAGCTCACAGAGGAAATAGAGAGTTCATAGTATTCATACCTCCTAGTAATAATAGAGATCTCTCAATGGCCATTTACAACTCACAGTGGTCATAGTTCATAGTGGTCATAGAGAGTTCACAGTGGTCACAGATCACAGTGGTCATAGAGAGCTTAATGTGATCACAGAAAATAGTGGTGTCTGAGAGCTCACAGTGGTAATAGAAATATTACATAGAGAACTCAACAGTGGTCATAGCTCATAGCAGTCATAGAGAGCTCATAGTGGTCATAGCTAACAGTTGTCATAGCTCATATTTGGTCATAGACAGCTGACAATGATTATAGCTTATAGTCGTCATACAGAGCTCATATGTTCATAGATAGCTCATAGTCTCAGAGAAAGCTCAGAATCTTCATAGAGAGCTCATAGTCATCATAGATCATAGTTAGCATTGAGAACTCACACTGTCATAGTTCATAAATCCTCATAGGGATCCTCATAGTGGTCATAGCTCACAGGGGTCATAAAGAGCTCATATTGGACATTGTGAGCTAACAGTTATCATTGCTGATAGTGGTCATAGAAAGCTCACAGTGCTCATATCTCACAGTTGTCATAGAAAGCTCATAGAAGAAAATGATAGATCACAGTGTCATAGTTCATAGCTGTGATAGAGAGTTTATAATGGTCATAGCTCATAGTGGTCATACAGAGCTCACAGTGGTAATAGAGAGCTCATAGTACTCATAGATCATAGTAGTCATAGAGAGCTCACAGTGGTCATAACTCACAGTATTCTTTTAGAATTTATAATGGAGAAGGAGAATTCATTGTGGTCATAGCTCACAGTGTCATAATGAACTCATAGTAGTCATAGCTTGCAGTGGTGATGGAAAGCACACAACGATCACAGGGATCTCCAAGTGGTCATGTAGAGTTAACAATGATCATAGCTGTTAGTGGTCATAAAGAGCTCCCAGTGGTCATAGAGAGCTCACAGTTTTGATAGCTCATATTGGGAATAGAAAACTCAAATTGTTGTATAAGGCTCAAAGTGGCCATAGAGTGAACAAAATGGTCATAGAGAGCTCACAATGGCCATACTTCATAGAACTCATAGAGAGCTTTCACTGCTCATAGCTCATAGTAGTCATAAAGAGCTCATAATGGTCTCAAAGAGTTCACAATGGTCATAGCTGATAGAGTTCATTGAGAGTTCACAGTGTTCATACCTCACAGTGGTGATAGAAAGTAATCAATATTCATAGCTCATTGTGATTATATAGAGCTCAAAGTGGTCATAGGTTACAGTGGTCATAGAAGGCTCATAGTGGTCATACAGTGGACATAGCTCACATTGGGCATAAAGAACTCACAATGGTCAGAAGAGCTCAAGGTATTCACAGAAAGGTCACAGTAGTCAAAAAAAGCTCATAGTTCTCATAGAGAGCTCATTGTTGTAATAGCTCACAGATGTCACAGAGAGCTTACAGTGGTCATATCTCGAAGTGGACATAGAGAGCTCACATTGGACATAGAGAGCTCTCAGTGATCATAGCTCATAGTGGTCATAGAGAGTTCACAGTGGTCCTACATCATAGTGGTCATAGAGAGCTCACAGTGGTACTAGCTCATAGTGGTCTTAATGAGCTCACAAGGCTCATAACTCATAATGGTCATAGATAACTCACAGTTGTCATAGCTCATAGTGCTCATAGAAAGCTCATAGTTGTCATAGCACACAGAGGACATAGAGAGCTCATAGTGGTCATATATTATAGTAATTATAGAGATCTCATAGTGGTTATTTAGAGCTCACAGTGGTCATAGCAAATAGTGGTGACTGAGAGCTCAGAGTGGTCATAGAGATCTCACAGTCATCATAGTTCACAGTTCATAGCTCAGAGTGGTCATAAAGATCTCACAGTGGTCATAGCAAACAATGGTCATAGGGAGCTCATGGTGGTCATAGATCATATTCATCATAGAGAGCTGACAGTGATCATAGCTTATAGTTGTAATACAGAGCTCATAATGGTCAGAGAGAGCTCATAGTGCTTATAGAAAGCTCAAAGCATTCATAGGGAGCTCATAGTCATCATAGGGAGTAATCATACATCATAGTTACCATTGAGAGCTCACAGTGACATTGCTCATAATCATCACAGAGAGCTTCATAGTGGTCATAGCTCTTAGGGGTCATGGAGATTTCACAGTACTCATTGAGAGCTCACTGTGGTCAGAGAGTGATCACAGTAGTCATAGAAAACTCATACTGGGCAATGAGAGCTAACATTTGTCATTGCTGATAATGGTTATAGAGAACTCATAGTGGTTACATTTTAGTTGTCATAGAGAGGTCATAAAAGAAAAGGAAAGGTCACAGGGTCATAGGACAGGTGTGATAGAGAGCTCACCATGGTCATAGATCAGTGTGCATAGAGTTTATAGTGATCATAACTCATAGTTGTCATATGGTAATAGCTCACAGTCCTCATAGATCATAGTGGTCACAGAGAGCTCACAGTGGTCATAGCTCACAGTGTTCATAGAGTGCCTATGATTGACAAAGAGAATTCAGAGTGGTCATACCTCACAGTTGTCATTGAACTCATAGTGGTCACAGCTTGCAGTGGTCATGAAGAGTTAACAGTGATCATAGTTCTTATTGGTCATAAAGAGCTCCCAGTGGTATAGAGCACTCACAGTGTTGATAGCTCATAGAGGGAATAGAGGCTTCACAGTTGTCATAAAGAGCTCAAAATGGTCATAGAGTGATCACAATAGTCATAACTCATAGAGAGCTCACAGTGCTCATAGAGAGCTCATTATTGTCATAGCTCAGAGGTCATAAAGTGCTCAGATTGGTCAAAGCTCATAGTAGTCATAGATCGCATAGTGATCATAGAAAGCTCACAGTGATCATAGAGAGCTCACAGTGGTCATAGAGAGATAACAATGATCATAGAGAGATTTAATTAGTCATAGAGAGGTCACAATGATCATTGAGAGTGCACAGTTTTCATGAGAGTTCATATTAGTCATAGCTTACAAAGTTCACAGAGAGCTCATGGGTGTCACAGACAGTTCATAGTGGCCATACAGAAAGTACAGTGGTAATAGCACATAATGGTAGTAGAGAGCTACAGTGTTCATAGCTCATAATGGTCATAGAGATCTGACAATGGTCATAACTTATAGTTGTCATACAAAGCTCATAATGATCAGAGATTGTTCATAGTGGTCATAGACAGCTCACAGTGGTCATAGACAGCTCACAGTGGTCATAGAGAACTCACAGTCTTAGAGAGCTCACAATGGTTATAGGGAGCTCATAGTTCTCATAAAAAGCTAAAAGTGGTCATATAGTGGTAACAGGGATCATAACTCACAGTGGTCATAAAGATATTACAATGGTGATAATAAGCTCACAGAACTTATATCTCATAGTGGGTATAGAGGGCTCAGAGTTGTCATAGATCATTGTGGTCATAGAGAGCTCACAGTAGTCATAGCTCATAGTGGTCATTGAGATCACTATGGTCATATATTGTATACCTCATATAGAGCTACAATGGTCATAGAGACCTCACAGTAGTCATAAAGAGCTCAAACTTGTAACAGAGATGTCACAATGTTATAGCTCATAGTGGTCATAAAGAGTTCACAGTGGTCATAGATATTTCACAGTTTTCATGGCTCAAAATGGTGATAGAGAGCTCACAGTGGCCATAGAACTCACAATGGTCCTAGTTCATAGTGGTGATAGAGAGGTCATATTGGTTATAGCTGATAGTGTTTATAGAGGGCTAATAGTGGGCTTAGAGAGCTCACCTTGGTCAAAGCTCACAGTAGTCATAGAGAATTCACAGTGCTCATAGCTCATATAGGTTATAGAGAGTTCATATTGGTCTTACAGAACTCACAGTCATCGTGGAGAACTCAGTGGTTATAGAGAGCTCATATTTGTCATGGAGCTCTCAAAGTTGTCATAGCTCATAATGGTCATAGAGCTCACAGTGGACATATAGTGCACAAAGTAGTCACAGCAAGGTCACAGTGATCATAGAGAGCTCACTGTTCTGTTAGAGAGGAAATAGTTGTCATTGCCTACAAAGGTCATAGAAAGCTCATAGTTGTCATAGCTTATAGTAGTAATAGAGAAGTCAGAGTAGTCATTGGGAGCTTCTATTAGTCACAACTTATAGATGTCATAGAGAGCTCACAGTGGTCATAGCCCAAACTGGTCATAGAAAGCTCACAGTAGTCACAGCTCATAGTAGTGATAGAGAACTCAAAATGTTCCTAGATTATAGTGGTCATAGACAGCTCATAGTGGTCATTGTTCTCACAGTGATCATAACTTACAGTGGTCATAGAGAGCTCACAATGTTCACAGCTCATAATAGTCATGGAGAGCTCAAAGTGGTCATGGAAGCTCACAGTGGGTATACAAAGCTGAAAATTGTCATAGAGGTCACAGTGGTCTTAGAGAGTTGGCTGTTCTCACAGAGAGTTTATATTTGTCATTGCTCAGAGAGGTCATAGAAATCTAATACTGGTCATATCTCATAATGGTCATAAATAGCTCATAGTGATCATAGAGAGTTTACACTATTCATAGCTCACAGTAGTCATAGAGAGATCTCAGCGGTTATAGGGTGCTCAAAGTAGTCATATAGAGTTAAGAGTCATCATAGCTCACAGTAGTCAAGAAGAGCTCCCAAAGTTCATAGCTCATTTGGGCATAGAGGGCTCATAGATGTCATAGTTTTTGAGGTCATAGAGAGCTCACAGTGGTCATAGCTCATAGTGATCTTAGAGAGCTCACCATGGTCATAAGTCATATAGATCATTGAGAGCTACAGTGGTCATAGAGAGTGTGCAATTATCATAAAGAACTCAAAATTGTCACAGAGAAGTCACAGTGGGCATAATACTAACAGTTTTCATAGAGAGTTCAAAATTGTCACAGTTCACAGAGGTCATAAATAGCTCAGTGTGATCATAGCTCACAGTAGTCCTAGAGAATTCATAATGTCAAAGAGAACTCAAAGTGGTCAGAGTTCAAAGTCATCACAGCGAGCTCACAGGCGTCACAGTGCATGTTGGTGAGAACTCACAGTTCTCATAAAGAGCTCATATTTGTCCTAGACAGCTCACAGTGGTCATAGCTCATGATAGTTATAGAGAGATCACAGTATTAATAGAGATATCACAGGGGTCATAGAGTGCAAAGTGACTATAGGGATGACACAGTAGTTATAGAGAGATCATAAAGCCCATAGAGAGCTCACAATCGTGATAGCTCTTAGTGGTCTTAGAGAGATCATAGAGGTCCTATCTCATAATGGTCATAGAGAGCTCACTGTGGTCATAGTTTGTAGTTGTAATAGAGAGCTCCTAATGGTCATAGAGAGGTCACCATGGTCATAGAGATTTTACCAGTAGTCAAACAGACCTCAAAGTTGTCCTAGAGAGGTTACAGTTGTCATTGAGATCACAGATTTGTCATAGAGAGCTCACGGTGTTCATAGCTAACTGAGGTCATATGGACCTCATAGTAGTCAGAGATACCTCATATTAGCCATTGAGAGTTCGCAGTGGGCATACCCCATTGAGGCCATGGAGAGCTCACAGTAGTCCTAAATCATAATGGTCATAGAGAGCTCACAGTGGACATAGCTTATAGTTGTCATACAGAGTCCATAGTTGCCAGGCTCTTGGCAGCTAGTGTGGAAGGGAGTGCTGGTCCAGCCAAGCACAATCTGGGACTGAGCAGGATGATGAGTGTTGCCAGCCCAGACACCCCTCACCACCGGGGAAAGACACACCAGGCTGAGAGCTCTGTCGAAGTAGGAACCAACTTCATTCCAACAGTCAGACCTTTATATACCCCACCCAACATCCCATAAGTCCTAACGTAAGCCTTTGCTGATTGGCCCTCTCAGCTAGGCAGTTTAATGGCACCAACTGTAGAAAGCATATTCTCTCGAGATTTGTAGTCTCCTAAGATTATTATGGGCTAGTGGGGCGTTACAATGGGCCAGTTGCTGTTGGAACCTAAGGCTATATTGCATCAGCCACAAGACTGTTCTGAATCATGCTGGTGAGGCAGCTTAAACAGATCATGAAACTCTAGCTAGGCTCAGGAAGTTCCAACAGGCCTTGTCCAGGGTCTTGACGAGGCCCAACACATAGTGGTCATAGATAGTTCATAGTCATCATAGGGAGCTCACAGAAACCATAGAGATCTCATAGTGGTTATAGAGAGCTCACAGTCATCATAGATCATATGGCTCATTGAGAGCTTACAGTGTCATAGTTCACAGTGGTCATCGAGGGCTCACAGTGGTCCTAGCTCATAGGAGTCAAAACAACCTCTGTGTGTTCATTGAGAGCTCAAAGTGGTCATAGGGTGCTCATAGTGTTCATACCTCACAGGGGTCATAGAGAGTTTATAATATACACTAAGAACTAACAGTGGTCATACTTCATAGTGGTCACAAAGAGCTCACAATGGTTATATTTCACAGTTGTCACAGAAAACTTATAATAAAAATGAGAACTAACAGTGGTCATAGCTCATCGTGGTCATACAGAAGTCACAGTGGTCATAGCTCAGAGTGGTCATAGAGAGCACAGAATGGTCATAGAGAGTTCACAGTGCTCATAGATCATAATGCTCCTAAAGAGCTCACAGGGGTCATAGTTCATAACAGATATAGATAGCTCATAGTGGCTATAGAGAGCTCAGAGTTATCATAGCTAAGCGTGGTCATAGAGAGCTCACAGTGGTCAAAGAAAGCTCACAAAGACCACACCTTATAGTGGTCATGGGGAACTCACAGTTGTGCTAACTCATAGTGGTAATAGAGAGTTCACAGTGGTTATAGATCACAGTGATCATAGTGATCTCACAGTTCTCATAGCTCATAGTGGTAATGGGTATCTGACTATCATCATAAAGCATAGTGGTCATAGATATCTCACAGAAGTCATAGCTCACAATGGTCATGTAGACCTCACAGTGCTCAAAGCTCATAGTGGTCATGGAGAGCTCACAGTGGTCATAGAGTGCTCACAGTGGTCATAGCTCATAGTTGTCATAGAGAGCTCACAATGGCCATATGCCGTGTAGCTCATAGAGAGCTAAAGTGGTCATAGACATCTCAGAGTGGTCATAAAGAGCTCAAAATTGTCATAGAAAGGTCCCAGTGGTCCTAGCTCATATGGCCATAAAGAGGTCACAATTGTTTTAGAGAACTCAGAGTGGTCATAAACTCATAATGGTGATAGAGAACTCACGATGGTCATAGCTCACACTGGTCATAGAGAGCTCACAATGGTCACAACTAATAATGGTGATAGATGGCTCATGGTTTTCATAGATCATAGCGGTAGCAGCGAGCTCATAGTGGTCATAGCTCACTATGCTCATAGTTTTAGTGGCCATGGAGAGCTGACAGTTGTCATAGAGAGCTTAAAGTACACATGGAGAACTCACACTGGGCATAAAAGGTGAAAGTCGTGATAGAGATTTCATAGTGGTTTTAGAGAGTTCACTGTTTTCATAAAGAGCTTAAAGATGTCATAGCTTGCAGAGGTCATAGTTAACAATGCTCATAGATCATAGTGGCCATA
This sequence comes from Typhlomys cinereus, assembly GCA_023101885.1. Lineage (NCBI taxonomy): Eukaryota > Metazoa > Chordata > Mammalia > Rodentia > Platacanthomyidae > Typhlomys > Typhlomys cinereus. The sequence goes on from JALPQD010000058.1 coordinate 8,138,355, forward strand.
GAGTGCTCATAGTGTTCATAGCTCCTAGTGGTTATAGAGAGCTCACAATTATCTTACCTCAGAGTGGTCATAGAGAGCTCACGGTGGTCATAGCTCATAGTGGCCAGAGAGATCAGAGTGGTCAGAGGTCACAGTGGTCAGAGGTCACAGTCGTCATCGGGTGTTCACAGTAGTTATAGATCATAATGGTCATAGAGAGCTCATAGTGGTCACAGCTCATAGTGGTCATACAGAGCTCATAGCCTTCATAGAGAGTTCACAGTGGTCTTAGAGAGGTTACAGTGGTGATAGAGAGCTCACACTGGCCTTATATCATAGAAGCCATAGAGAGCTCACAGTGGTCATAGCTCACAATAGTCATAAAAGCTCACAGCCCCCACAGTTCATAGTGATTATGTAAAGCTCACAATGGTCATTGAGAGCTCACATTGGTCATGGAGAACTCCCAGTAGTCAAACAGTTCAATGTGATCAGAGAGAAGTCCCAGTGCTTCTAGAGAACTCATTGTTGTCATAGAGAGTTCATAGTTGTCTTAGCTCACAGAGGCCATAGAGAGGTCATAGCGGTCATAGCTTATAGTAGTCATAGAAAGCTCATAGTAACTAAAGAGACACCACATTGGGCATAGCTCGCAGTAATCATAGACAGCTCATAGTGATCATAGCTCAAAGTGGTCATAGAGAGTTCATAATGGATGTAGAGAGCTCACAGTGGTTATAGATCATAGTGGTCATAAAGAGCTTACAAGGGACATAGATCATCGTGGCCATAGAGGACCTAGATCATCGTGGCCATAGAGAACTAACAGTGATCATAGCACACGGTGCTCATAGATATCGTATAGTTTTCATAGCTCACAGAGAGCTCACAGTGGTCAAAGCTCAAAGTGTCAGTAGAGAGTTCACAGTAATCATAGCAAATAGTAGTGACAAAGAGCTTGCAGTGCTCATAGAGATCTAACATTGATCATAGAGAGCTAAAAGTGGTCATACTTCATATTGGTCATAAAGAGCTTAGGTTATAGCTCACAGTAATCAAAGAGCTCACAGTGGTCACAGGTCATAGTGCTGTTAGAGAGCTCACAGAGGACATAGCTCACAGTGATCATAGAGAGTTCACAGTGGTAATAAATTATAATGGTGATAGAGAGCACCAGTGGTCATAGACCATAGTGGTCATAGAAAGCTCACTGTTCATAGCTCACAGTAGTCATACAAAGCTCACAGTGGCCACAACTCATAATGCTCATTGAGAGCTCATAATAGTTATAAAGAGATATTTATAGGTCACAGTGCTCATATAGATCACACCTTGGTCATTCAATTCTCAGAGTGGTCCCAGAGAGATCCCAGTGGTTGTAGAGAACTCAAAATGGTCATAGAGTGGTCATATGGTTATAGAGAGCTCATAGAATCAATAGAGAGCCCAAAGTGCTTGTAGCTCATTGTGGTTTTAGAGAGCTTATAGTGGTCACAAAAAGCTCATTTGTTCTAAGTTCATAATTGACATACAGAGTCACAGTTGTCATGGAGAGCTCGCAGAAGTCATAGAGAGCTTGTAGTCATCATAGAAATCTCAAAGTGGTCATAAAGAGGTCACAGTGGTTATTGAGAGCACACTGTTCATACAGAGCTCATAGTGGTCAAAGTTTACAGTGTCATAGAGAGTTCATAGTGGTCATAGAGAGCTCAGACGTCACAGATTATTTTGCTCATGAGAGCTCACAATGTCAAAACTCATATTGTTCATAGTGAGCTCACAGTACTCATAACAAATAAGGGTCATAGATATCTCAGAGTGGTCACTGAGAGCTCACAGTGGTCATGGAGTGCTTACAGTGGTCATAGCTCATAGAAAGCTCATATTGATTATATCTCACAATTTTCATAGAGAGCTCAAAATGGAAAATGAGACCTAACTATGGCCATAGTTCAGAGTCATCAAAGAGAGCTCACAGTGGTCATAGCTCATAATGATCATGAAGAACTTGTAGGTGTCATAGTTCATTATGTTCATAGAATGCTAATAGTGGCCATGGATAACTCACAGTGATCAAAGCTCATAGTGGTCATAAAGAGCTTACAGAGATCACAGCCCATAGTGGTGACTGAGATCTGTGACCACTGTGAGCAGTCTATGACCTCTGTAAGCTCTCTATAACCACTGTGACCTATCTGAGGACATTATGAGTGTCATAGTTAGGCACAAGTGTCAACTTGGTGCTTGAGGGTTTGAACTCTGGGCACATTTTAGAAAATTAGTGGCTGCATTAAGCCCAGAGCAAACCTGAAGGAGTTGGCTGGCTTATGGGGAAGGACCGGCCTATGGCGAATGGAACTAGGCTCTGAACAGATGAATAAAATACTGAGAGCTGGTTGAGGAAGGCAGAATTCTTCTGTTCACTTGGCCAGACATGCTGATCTGGCAAGTAATGGTTGTCCATCTCTCAGCAGTTATAAGGTGATGGTGTGGCCAGTTGCCTCAGCCCTGGTGATTTTGCATGGTCTACAGTCAACCTGAACTGAGAATTGTAACTAGGAATTGTAAGAGAGAATAAATCCTTGTTCCCTTAAGTCATTTGATGGTCATTTATCAGCAACAACAAAGGCTAACTGCAACAGAATTTGGTCCCCAGGAATGGGGTGTTGCTGATAAATCTGACTATGTGGATTTTGTAGCTTTTGAATGATTTCCCTGGACAAAGTTGGAAATGCTTGAAGATTTTCACTTTGTGGATTACAAAGATTGTTCTGCAGAGTTTAGTGGGCCATTTGGACAATGAGAATAGTGAGAGAGTTGGGATTGTTTGGGCTTAGTTTGTGATGAAGGAAATGAGGACTTTGGTAACACTGAATTTAAAGATGATGGACTGGTTTGCTGGATAGAGGAGAGCTGTACTGGCAGCCTTGAAGATTTTCATGAGGAAAAGCTGAATAGCTGCCATTGTTGGATAAATGAACATCAATGAAGAAAAACCTAGTGACTTGCATTGGAACAGTGGAAAAAATGAATATCACCATATGGCAATTTTGTGGGTTGTAAACATAGATTTCTTCAGGGACAAAACCCCAAGTTGAAGCTGTTTCTTACCCTTTGAAAGTTTTGGCTTCTAGAAAGGGGTTTTTCCAGACTCAGCAAGCTAAAGTTGGTACAGCTGTGGCTCCAGGACCAAGCTACATTTTAACCTTGCTGTGGACTCTGCCAGAGTCCCACAGGTGATACTGGTTTTGGTGTTCTCTTTCACCACTGTGAACTCTCTATGACCACTGTGATCTAAGAACACTGTGAGCTCTTTATAACCACTATTAGCTTTGACCACTTTGATCTCTCTATGTTTGCTATGAGCAATTTATGACCTCTATGAGCAATGACAACTATGAGCTCTCTATGAATACTGTGAGCTATGACTTTTATGAGTTTTCTCTGGCCATTCAGAGCTATGACCAGTATGAGTTTTCTATTACTACTGTGAAATCACTGAAGACTGTGATCTCTCTATGAACACTTTGAGCTCTCTGTAACTATTATGAGCTATGACCACTGTGAGCTCTCTAAGGCCACTATGAGCTCTCTATGACCACTTTGATCTCTTAATGAGCACCGTGAGTTCTCTATGATCACTGCGACTCTGTATGAGCTATAGGACAGATGAACATTGTGAGCACTTTATGATCACTCTGAGCTATGACCACAATGAACTATGACCTCTCCATAACCACTATAAGCTCTGTATGAACACTCTGATCTATGACCCCTTTGAGCACTCTATGACCAAGATGAGCTATAACCCTTATGAGCTCTCTATGAGCACTATGAGCTATGAACACTGTGAGCTCTCTATGGCCACTATGAACAACTTATGAACACTATCAGCTGTGACTACTATGAGCTCTCTGTGAAAACAGTGACTTCTCTTTGGCCACTGTGACCTATGACCACTTTGAGCTCTCTATGACAACTGTGAGTTCTCCATGACGAGTGTAAGCTCCATATTGACCACTATGAGCTTTCACCATTGTGAAATCTCTATGACCACTGTGAGCAATGACTACTATGAGCAATGATCACTGTGAGCTATGACCACTTTGAGCTCTGTGTGACCACTCTGATCTCCCTAGGACCACTTTTGAGCTCTCTTCATATGATCTATGATCACTGTGAGTTCTCTATGATCACTATGAGCTATGACCAATGTATACTTTCATTTCCGAGAGATCTCTCATTTTAAGAGATCTCTATGACAACTTTGAGGTATAACCACTGTGAGCTCCCTATGACCATTATGAGTTATGACCACTCTTAGCTTTCATTGTCCATTATGAGCTCTCATGACCACTGTGAGGTATGAGCACTGTGAGCCCTCTATGACCACTGTGAGCTCTCAATGAACACTGAGATGTCTATGACCCATTCGAGCTATGATCACTGTGAGCTCTCTATGAACATTATGAGCTATGACACTGTGAGCTCTTAATGAGCACTATGATCTGTGATCATTATGAGATATCTATAAGCACTATGATCTCTCTATGACCACTTTGACCTATCTATTAATGCTCTGACCACTGTGAGCTCTTTATGACCACTATGGAATATGACCACTGTTGACCCTCTGTGGCCACTATGAGCTCTGTATGATCATTATAAGCTCTCTATGAACTCTCTAAACTATGAGCATTATGAGCTCCCTATTAAAACTGTTCTCAATGACCACTGTGACCTTTCTATGACCCATTTGAGCTCTCTGTGACCACTGTACACTCTCTATGAATACTGTGACCTCTCTGTGACCATTATGAGCTCTGTATGACAATGACAAGTTATTACCACACTGAGCTTTCTATGACCACTGTTGCAGGTCGCCTTCATGGTTGCTGATAAATGATGATCAAACATGTTAAGGGAACAACTGTTTATTCTCTCTTATGATTCCTAGTTACATTTCTCAGTCCAACTTGACAATATAGCATGCACCAACACCAAGACTGAAAGAACTGGCCACACCATCACTATACTACTGCTGAGAGATGGACAATCACCACTTGCCAGACCAGCATGTTTGGTTAAGTGAACAGGAGGATGCAAACTCTCTCAATCAGCTTTCCGTGCTTTATTCCAGGACCTTTATTCCCACCCATCATAGCCTGGGCCTTCTGCATCATCCAGAAAACCTCTTGCAGGTTCACGCTGGGCATAACCCATAACTAATTCTTCACAAATGTGCCCAAAGCATCAGTGTTCAATCATCAAGTTGAAACTTGTAACTAGCTATTACACTCCACTCCTTGTCAACTTGACACAAAAACAGTAATTTTAAACTATAACCTACAAACCTTGTTCCCATAAATGTAGAAAATCATCTTAAAAATATAAATACATTTAATTTCATGAATTCTAAAGGTACAAAACTAAAAATTTCTATAATTCAATTTAAAATTGCAGTCATTAAAAGTTAAATTATTAAAATGTTGGAACTGAAAGTCCTAAAAAATGTCTCAAAATGTCTCTATCTTTTAACCATAAGAGCCTATCAAAATATGTTAAATATTTTAACAAGGTAAAACATCAAAATAGAAATATCATAACACAATAAAAACATTGCATTAAAATCAATACAGCAAATCAATTATTACATCCTGCATTTCACTGTCCATCAAGTTGACACTTGCACCTATGACAACTGTCTCACCTCTGTGAGACCACAATTAGCTATGACCACTGTGAGTTCTTTATGACCTCTATGAACTCTTGATACAAATGTAACCCCTCTGTGAACACTTTGAGTTCTCTATGACTACAGTGATCTATGTCTGTTGTAAACTCTCTGTGACCACTCTGAGCTCTTTATGACTAATATAAGCTATGACCATTCTGAGCTCTCTATGACCTCTGTGAACTATAACAACTATGAGAACTGTGAGAACTCTATGACCACTGTGACCTCTTTATAACTGCTTTGAATTCTGAATGACCATTGTGAGCTCTGAATGAACACTATGAGCTCTATATGATCACTTGACCTATGACCTATGACCATTGTGAGCTCTCTATGACCACTGTGAGCTCTCTGTCACCACTATGAGCTATGAACACTGTAAGCTCTCTATGATGATTGTGAGCTTGCTATGTCCATTATGATCCATAACCACTGTGAGCACTCTATAATCACTATGAGCTATGACCACTTCGAGGTCTCTGTGACCACTATGAGGTCTCTATATCCTCTATAAGCTATGACCTCTGTGAACTTTTTATGAGCATTGTAATGTATGATGACTGAGTGCTCTTTGATCACTGTGCGCTATGAACATTGTGAGAGACTATGACCTCTCCATAACCACTATGATCACTTTGTGCTCTCTATAATCACCATGAACATTGTAAGCTATGGCCAATTTTAGCTCTCTATGACCACTAAGAGCTATGACCACTTTGAGCTCTCTATGACAACTGTGAGCTATGACCACTATGAACTTTCTCAGATGACTAAAATCTTGACCACTGTGAATTCTCATTGTCCATTATGACTTTTCTAGCCCAATATAAGCATTGACCACTGTGATCTCTCTATATACAGTATGAGCTCTGTATGACAAGTATGAGCTATGACAATTATGAGATCTCTATGGCCATTATGATCTAGGATCATTGTGAATTCTCTATGACCACTATGAGCTATCTATGACAAGTATGAGGTCTGTATGATAACACTAAACTATGACCATTGTGATCTCTTTATAACCACTATGTGCTATGAATACTGTTATGGCCAATATGAGCTTTCTATTACCACTATGAGCTTTTTCTGACCTCTGTAACCCATCACCACTATATCCTCTCTATGACAAATGTGTGCTTTCAGTGATAACTATGAGCTCTCTATGACGATTTGGAGCTCTCTATAATCACTATAAGCTCTCTATGGCCACAGTGAGCTCTTTATGACCAATGTGACCTCTCTATGACCACTTTGAGCATGGTATCTCCACTGTGATCTGTCTATGACCACTGTGAGCTCTCTGTGACCACTATGAGCTTGGACTATTGTGAGTTCTCTATAACCATTGTGAGTTATAACTACTGTGAGGTCTCAAGGTCCACTGTGAGCACTCTGACTACTTTGAACTCTATATGACCACTATGAGCTCTCTATAACCATTGTGAGCTATGACTGCTGTGAACTCTCGATGACCATTGTGAGGTATTACCACTGTGAGCTCCGTATAACCAATCTGTGCTCTCTATGACCACCGTGAGCTCTCTGTCACCATTATGAGCTGGGACCACTATGACCACTTTGAGCTATGACCACTGAGAGCTCTCTATGACCTCTGTGAGTTATGACAGTTATGAGCTCTCTAAGATAATAGTGAATTCTATATGATCACTGTGACCTCTCTGTCTCCAATATAAGGTTTCTGTGACTACTTTGAGCACTCTATGATCACTGTGATCTCTCTATGAGCACTATAACCTATGAACACTGTGAGATCTCTTGTACTAATATGAACTATGACTATTGTGAACTCTCTATGACCAATGTAAGCTCTCTAAAGCCACTATGATCACTCCATGACCACTGAGTTCTCCATGAGCACTGTGAGACTTCTATAACCACTATGAGCCATGAGCATTGTGAACTCTGAGTGAGCACTGTGAGCTATGACAACTGTGAGCTCTCTATGGCTACTATGAGCTCTCTATGGCTACTAAGCTCTCTATGACTACTAGAAGTTGTGACCACTGTGAGGTCTCAATGTCCATTATGGGTTCTCTCTGACCACTGTGAGCTGTGAACACTGTGATCTCTCTATGACCACTTTCAGCTATGACTACTTTGTGCTCTCTATGATTCCTATTAGTTATGGCCACTTTGAGCTCTCTGTGACCACTGCAAGCTTTCTCTTATCACTATGAGCTATGCCCCTGTGAACTCTATGATCACTATGAGATATAACCACTGAGAGCTTTCTATGACCACTATGAGCTATGAACACTTTGAGCTCTCTATGGTCCTGTGATCTCTGGATGGCCAGTATGAGTTAGGAACACTGTGAGCTCTCTATGAAAAAATATGAAATACGATCACTTTGAGCTCTCTATTACCACTAAGAGCTATGACAACTCTCAGCTCTCTATGACCACTGTGAACTCTCTGTCTTTACTAAGAGCTGTGACCATGGTTAATGCCCTAAGTCCACTATGAATTATTGTCACTGTGAAGTCTCTGTGGCCACTGTGAGCTTTCTATAACCACTATGAACTATGAACACTGTGAGTTCTGTAAAACAATTATGGGATAGGGCACTGTGGGCTCTCTATGGCCAATATGAAATCTCTGTCACCACTATGAGCTCTCTATGACCTCTGTGAGCTATGATCCTATGAGCTCTATATGACAACTGTATACTCTCAATGACCACTGTGACCAATTTATGGCAACTATGAGCTTTCTGTGAACATTGTAAGCTCTTTATGAACAGTGTGGCCTCTCTATAACCATTATGAAATCTGTATGACAACTATGAGCTATGACCATAGTGAATTCTCTATGACCACTATGAGTTATAACTGCTATTAACTCTGTAAGACCACAATGAATTATTACCACTGTGAGCTCTGTATGACCTCTATGAGCACTCTATACTAATGTGACCTCTCTATGACCACTTTGAACACCCTCTGACCACTTTTATCACTCTATGACAACTGGGAGCCTTCTATGACCAGTGGGAGCTATGACCAATGTGAGCCCTCCATGACCACCTTGAGCTTTGATCACTGTGAGCTCTCCATGTCCAATATGAGCTCTCTATGATTACTATGAACTATGACCACTGAGCTCTCTATACCTCTGTGAGTTATGACAATTATGAGCTCTCTGTAAGAACTGTGAGATCTCTATGACTACTGCTACCTCTCGTTCACCACTTTGAGCACTGTGTGACCAGTGTGTGCTCTCTGTGACAACTTTTAGCTCTCTATGAGCACTATCACCTATGAAAACTGTGAGTTCTCTATCACTACTGATGAGTTTCGAACACTATGAGCTCTCTATGAGCATAGTGAACTCTATATGACCACTGTGCGCCCTCTATAATCACTATGAGCTATGAGCACTGTGAACTATCTATGACTACTTTGAGCTCTTTATGACCATTATGGTGTATGAAAACTGTCACCTCTCTATGATCACTTTGAGATCTTTATGACTATTGTGAGCTCTCTATGATCTCCATAGCTCTCTATGAACCAATTAACCTATGACCATTTGAATTCTCTATTTCCGCTATGTTCGTTGAGCACTGTGAGGTCTCTATGACCACAATGAACTATGACCACTATGAGCTCTCTATTCCCAGTATGAGCTGTCAACTTTGTGAGCGTTCTATGACCACTGTGAGCTCTTCATGACCACTATGAGCTAAGATGACTGTTAACTCTATATGACCAATTGAGCTCCCTATGTCCACTGTGAAACCTCTATAACTACTGTGAATTCTCTATGACCATGGTGAGCTAGGGCCACTGTGAATTCTCATTGTCCATTATAAGCTCTCTATGACCACTGTGATGTATGACCTCTGTGAACTCACTAACGCCACTATGAGCTCTGTATGACAACTATGAGCTATGACCACTCCTGGGCTTTCAATGACCACTATAATCTAGGCCACTGTGAACTCTCTATGATCCCTAGAAGCTATCCATGAATATCATGAGCTCTGCATGACAATTATAAGCTATGATCACTCTGAACTCTCCATGACCACTCTGAACTATGACCACTATGAACTCTCTATGATCACTATGTGATATGAAAACTGTGGGCTTTCTTTGGCCAATATGAGCTCTGTTTCAACACTATGAGATCTTGATGACAACTGTGAGATCTCTATGAAAACTGTGTGCTCTTAATGATCATTGTGAACTCTCTATGACCACTATGAGCTATGACCATTATGAGCTTTCTGTGACCACCATGAGTTCACTAGAACCACTATGAGCTATGGCCACTGTGAGCACTCTATGATCACTATGAGCTATGAACACTGTGATCTACTTATGGCCACTATGAGCCATCTATAAACAATGAGCTATGACCACTACGAAATGTCTATGAAAACAGCGAACTCTCTATCACCAATGTGAGCTCTCTGTGACCACTATGATCTATGACCACTGTGAGCACTCAGTGACAATTGTGAGCTATGACTACCTTGAACTTTCCATGTCATCTGTGAGATATGAATACTATGAGCTGTGTATGACCTCTGTAAATGTTTTCTGACCACTTTGATCTCTCTATGACCTCTCTAACTTCTTTATGACCACTTTGAGCTGTCTATGTCCACTGTGAACTCTCTATGGCATCTTTGTGCATGAACAGGGATACCTTTTTATGAACTTTATGAGTTATGACCAATGTGAGCTTTCTATGTCAAATTATGAACTCTCTATGACTACTGTGAACTATGACCATAGTGAGTTCTCTATGACCACGGTGAGCTTTTTATGACCACTAAGAGCTATGACTACTGTGTCTGGGGTATTAACACTTTCAGCTCTTTATGACCATTATGAGCTCTCTTTAAACAGTAGCTGTCTATGAGAAATATGACCATAGTGAGCTCTAGGTGACCACTATGAGTTATGACCACTGTAAGCTGTGACCACTCTGACCTCTCTATGACCACTATGATCTTTGTCAACTGTGAGCTATGACCACTGTGAGCACTCTATGAGCTTTTGTGAGCTATGAGAACTATGAGGTGTCTATTACCACTGTGACTTATCTATGACCACTATGAGCTCTGTATGACAACTTTGAGCCCCTTTGACCACAATGAGCTCTCTTTGAGATGATGACCTATAACTACAGTGAGCTTTCTATAACAACTATGAGCTATGACCACTCTGAGTTCTTTATCAAGAATATTACCTATGAACAGTGTGCACTATGTCCTTTATGAGATCTCTTTGAACACTGTGAGCTACTCATACTGTGATGTTTTGAGCTATGACCAATGTGAGCTCTCCCTGACCACTATGAGCGCTCTTTGTCTATGATCTTTGACGATTGTGAGCTCCCTATGACCACTGTGAGTTCTCTACGACCAATGTGGGCTGTCTGTGAACACTGTGAGCTCTCTATAACCACTGAATTTTCTATGACCACTGTGAGCTATGTATGACCACTATGAGATCTCTGTTACCACTCTGACCTATGGGCACTGTGAGCTCTCTATGACCTCTATGATGTATGAGCACTGTGAGGCTTTATGTCCTCTGTGAGTTATGAGAACTGTGCATTGTTTATGACCACTGTGACCTATTTATGACCACTTTGAGCTCTCTTTGACTGCTATGAACTCTCTTTGAGCACTGTGACCTTTGACCACTGTGAGCTCTCTATGACCACTCTGTGCTATGACTACTGTCAGGTCTTAAAGAACAGTACTATGACCATGATCTGTCTATGATTTTTATGAGCTCTCATTGACCATTTTGAGCTATGACTTCTGTCAACTCTTTATGAACATTACTAGCTATGACCAATGTGAGCTCTCTATGTCCATTATGAGTGCTCTATGATCACTGTGAGCTATAACCTTTGTCACCTGTCTATCACCACTATGAGCTGTCAAGCATTGTGAACTCTCTAAGATCACTGTAGCTCTTTTTGAGCAATATGACTAGGAGCACTTTGAGCCCTCTATGACCAATATGAGATATGACCACTGTGAGCTCCTATGACCACTATAAGCTGTAATTATAGTGAGTTATACATGTCCATTATGAGGTCTCTATGATCACTGTGAGCTATGACCACTGTGAGTTCTGTATGAACATTATGAGCTCTTTATGATGACAATGAGCTATGAACATTGCCCTCTCTATGACCACTTTGACAACTTTGTGAGCATTGTGGGATCTCTATGACCACTGTAGCTCTCCATGAGCAGTATAACCTATGAACACTGTGATCTTTCTGTGACTACTAAGATCTATGACAGCCATGAGCACTTTATGATCATTAGGATGTCTGACCACTGTAAGCTTTATGTGACCACTATGAGATTCCTTGGGCCACAATGAGCTACGAGTACTGTGAGTTCTCTAGGACCATTGAGAACTATGAGCAACGAGAGCACTTTATGATCATTATGATATATGATCACTGTGAACTTTATATGACCACTATGAGATTCCTATAGATATAATGAGCTATGAGCACTGTGAGCGCTCTAGGACCACTATGAGGTATGACCACTGAGAGCTCATATAATCTACTATGAGCTATGACCATTATGAGCTCTCTATGACCTATAAACTCCCTATAAATTATGACCAATGTGAGCTCTGTGTAACCACATAAGCTATGACCACTGTGAAGTCTCTTTGACTACTGGAGTGCTCTGTGACCAATATGACATATGACCACTGTGATTGCTCTATGTCCCCTATGAGCTCTCTATGACCATTATTGAGCTCTGTATGACACCTATCAACTATTAACACTGTAAGATTTCTATGATAATTATGACCTATGACCATTATGAGCTTTCCATGTCCACTTATGGGATATTACCACTGAGAGTTCTTTATAGTCACTATGAGGTCTCTATTACCACTCTAAGTTCGTTATGACCTCTCTAAGCCATGGCCACTATGAGCTCTCTATGTCAACTGTGAGGTCTCTATGACTGCTGTGACCTGTTTATGACTACTTGCAGTTCTCTATGACTGACCTCTGTAAGTTCTCTATGAGAATTCTGGGCTCATTATGCCCATTATGAGCGCTGTATGACAGCTATGAACTATAAACAGAGTGGTTCTCCAAGTCCAATATGAGATATGACCACTATAAGCTCTCTATGTCCATTATGAGCTCTCTATATCCACTGTGAGCTCTTTATGAACACTGTAAACTCTCTATGAGAACTATGACATATGACCACTGTGAGCTCTATGACCATGAGTTATGACCACTGTGAGATCTCTATAACCACCATAGTTCAGTATGACCACTGAAAGCTATGGTCATTGTGAGCTCTCTATTACAGCTGAGAGATGTTTATAACCATTGTGACCTCTCTATAACCAATTTGAGTTCTGAAAGACCACTGAAAACCTCTATGATGACTTTAAGGTCTCAATGACAATTATGAGGTTTGTACAACACCTATGAACTATGAACACAGTGAGCTCTCTATGGCTACTCCAAACTATGACCACTATGATCCCTCTGAGATCACTATAAAGTATGGCCACTGTGAAAATCTCTATGTACTTTATGAGTTCTCTATGCCCATTATCAGCTATGACCATTGTGAGTCCTCTATAAACACGATGAGCTGTGACCACAATTATCTCTCATTGTCCATTATGAGATCTGTATGACCACTGTGAGATATGACCACTGTGTGCTCTCTCTGAGCACTATGATCTATGACCACTCTGAGTTCTCTATGACCACTGTGAGGTCTCTTTAACCACTATGAACTTTTTGTGACTATTGAGAACTCTGTATGTCCTCTGTAAGCTATGACCAACTATGAGCTCTGTATGATAACTGAGATCTCTCTATTATCACTAATTTGACTAATTTGAGATCTCAAAGACCACTGTCAGCTCTTCTTGACTACTGTGAGATCTCTATGACCATTATTAGCTCTCTAAGATGACTTTGAGCTATGACCACTGTGAGCTTTCTATGACTTCTGGGAGCTCTTTAGAACAACTGTGACCTCTCTATAAATACTTGGGGAAGTCTGTGTCCACTGTGAGCTCTCTACCACGTCTGTGAGCTCTCTATGATCATTATGGGCTATGACCACTGTGAGCTGTCTATGACCACTATAAGCTATGACCACTGTGAGCTCTTTATGTCGATTCTGTGCTATGACCAATGTGAGCACTTTAGGAGCACCATGAGCTATGACAACCCTAAGCTCTCCATGACCACTATTAGCTATGACCACTTGATCTCTCCTTGTCCACTCTGAGCCCTTTATGACCACTGTGAACTATGATCACGATGAGCTCTCTATGACTAATGTGAGCTATGACCATTGTGAACTCTTTATGACCATTATCTGTAATGTACATTGCGAGCTCTCAATCACCTCTATGATCTGTGACCACATGAGTTCTCTATGACGATTATATATTCTCTACTACTACTGTGATCTTTGACCATTGTGAGATCTCTATTGTCCCATGAGTTATCTATGACCACTATGAGCTATGACCATTATGAGCTCTCAATGACTTCTGCAAGTTATGATACTTGTGAGCAGTCTATGACAACTGTGAGTTCTCTATGACCACTGTGAGCTCTCTAGGACTACTATCAGATATGACCACTGTGAACTCTATGACGACTATAGATCTCTATGATCCATAGGACCTAAGAGCATTAAAAACTCTCTGTGACTACTTGAGCTATAACCTCTGTGACCTCTTTGTGAGCATTATGAGCTCTGACCACTGTGAACTGTCTTTGACTACTGTGACCGCTGTATGATCACTATGATCTATGAACTCTGTGATAGCCTTATGAGCTCTGTCATTTGTGAACACTCTGCGATCTCTATGTTATGTGCCAGCTTTCTATGATCTCTGTGACTTCTCTATGACCACTTTGACCTCTCATCATCTATTATGAACTCTTTTTGACCACTGTGACATAAGACCACTGTAAGCTATCTATGACCATTATGATCTATGACCACTGTGAGCTCTCTATGAACATTATGAGCTATGTACAAAATAAGCTTTCTATGAACTATTATAAGCTCTGTATGACAACTAAGAGCTTACTACAGTGAGTTCTCTATGACCACTATGAGCTATGATCAGTATGAGCTCTCTAAGACTTCTAAGAGCTATGAATACTATGAATTCCATATGTCCTTTTAGAGCTCTCTAGGACCACTATGACGAGTCATCACTATGAGGATTTCATGACCATTATGAGCTATGCAACTGTGACTCTCCATGACTATTGTGAGCTCTCAATGACCACTGAGAACTAGTACTGCTGTGTTCTCTGTATGACCATTATGAGCTACGAACACTGTTGGCTTTCCTTTTTCATTATGAGTTCTCCATGATCACTGGGAGATATGACCATTGTGAGCACTATATGACCACTATGAGCTATGAACACAGAGAAATCTATTTAACCACTGTGACCTCTATGAGCACTATGATCTAGGACCACTATGATTTCTCTATGAGTGTTTTAAGTTATGATTATTATGAGGTATCTATGGCAAGTGTGAGTTCTTTAGGACCACTGTCAGATGTGATGACTGTCAGCTCTATGTCAATTGTGACCTTTCTTTGACCACTATGAACTCTCTATGACCCTTATGAGCTATAACCACTGTGAGCACTCTGTGAACACTATAACTATGTCCACTGTGATCATTCCATGAGCTCTTTGATCTATAATCATTGTGAGTATTCTATTTCCACTATGAGTTCTACATAACTGCTGTGAGATCTCCATGACCAATATGACCTATCTATTACCATTATGAGATCTCTATGAGCACTGTGAGGTAAAGGCACTCTGAGCACTATATGACCATTATGAGCAATGCATATTGTGAAGTCTCTATAACCACTATGAGTACTCTGTGACCATTGTGATCTAGGACAACTGGGAGATCACCATGACCACTGCAAGTTCTCTGTGAACACTATGAGCTCTCTATGACCATAGTGATATCTCTGACAGCTGTTACCCCTCAATGATCATTTTGAGCTCTCTCTGACCACTATGAGCTATAAACCTTGTGAGTTCTCTATGACCACTTTGAGCTATGACCACTGCGATCTGACTATGAACATTATTAGCTCTCCATGACCACTGTGTGCTATGAACATTGTGAGCTCTCTATGACCACCATGAGCTATGACCAGTGTGAACCCTCTAGGATTACTATGAACTCTCTATGACCATATAAGCCATGAAAACTGTGACATCTTTATGACCACTGTAAGCTGTCCATGACCACTGTTAGCTCTCTATGACTACTGTGGGCTTTCTTTGACCACTCTGAGCTATGACCACTGGCAGATTTCTATAACCACTATAAGTTGTGATTATTGTGAGCTCCCTATGGCCACAAGAGAACTGTATCATTATTATGAGCTATGAACACTATGACCTTTCTATTCCAACTGTGAGTTATCTATGATCACTGTGAGCTCTCTATGATAACTATGACCTCTAAATGAACAGTGTGAAATATCTGACGACTATGACAACTCTATGACAATTTAGACCTCTCTATGAGCAATTTGAATTATGACCACTATGAGATCTCTATGACCAGTGTCAGCATTTCATAACACTGTGAGACATCCATGACCACTGTGAGCTATGATCACTATGAGCTCTCTAAGCCCACTGTGACCACTCTATGACCACTGCGAATTGCTTATGAACACCATGAGAATGCTAGAATCACTGTGAGCTCTCTATGACTACGGTGAGCTCTCTATGAGAATCATGGAGTCTCTATGACAACTGTGAGGTCTTATTGACAAGGTGAACTCTCTGTGACTATTGTGAGCTCTGTACAACCACCCTGAGATCTCTATGATCACTCTGACATATGAACACTGTGATCTCTCTTTGACCACTATGACCTGTCTATGTCCACTTTGACCTATAATAATAATAAACTCTCTAGGACCACTATAAGCTATCACCACTATAAGTTCCCTATGAACACTGTGAGCTATGAATATTATGAGCTCTCGCAGACCACTATGAGCTCTTATTAATGCAGTGACCTCTGTATGACCACTGTGAGCTCTGTATGATCTCTGTGACCACTATAATCTGTGACCACTATAATCTGTGACCACTATGAGCTCATTATGACTACTGTCAGCTTTATGACGACTATGAGTTATGACAACTATGACTTCATTGTGAACATTATTAGTTCTCTGTGACCAGTGTGAGCTTTATCACTTTGAGATCTGTATGACCAAGGTGAATTATGACAATTGTGAGCTCTCTGTGATCATTGTAAGCTCTCTATGACCAGTATGATCTATGACCACTGTAAGCTCTCTGTGATCACTGTGAACTCTCCATAAGCACTGTAAGCTCTCTATGATCACTGGGAGGTATTGACTACTTTGAGATCTCCATGACCACAATAAGTTATCTGTGATGACTGTCAGCTCTCTATGACCTCTATGAACTACAACCACTGTGAGCTCTCCATAACAACTATGAGCTCTCTAAGACCACTGTGAGCTTTGGCCACTGTGAGCACTCAATGACAACTATGACGTATGATCACTGTGAACACTCTATGAGCACTATGAGTTAGTACCACTATGATCTCACTATGAACATTATTACCTCTGTATGACCACTGGAAGCTATGTCCACTGTGAGCTGTCTATGACCGCAATGAGTTATGAACACTATGATCTCTCTATGGCCACTTTCAGCTTTCTATGATGGCTATGAGCTGGAAACACTATGAACTCTATGACAACTGTGTGCTATGACCACTTTTGCACCATTTGTTGAAGATGCTGTTGTTTTTACATTTGGTTTTTTGGGCCCCTTTGTCAAAGAACAAATGGCTGTAATTGTGTGGGCTTATATCTGGATCTTCAATCCTTATCCATTCATCTGTGTGCCTATTTTGGAGCCAATACCAGGCTGTTTTTATACCTATAGATTTGTAGTATAGACTGAGGTTTGGTATGGTGATACCTCCAGCAGTGTTTTTGTTATTCAGGATTGCTTTTGCTATCCTGTGTCTTTGTGCCTCCATATGAATGGTGAGATTGTTTGGTCAACTTTCTTAAAGAATTGCTTTGGGATTTGATTGGTATAGCATTGAATCTGTATATTGCCTTTGGTAGGTCGGTCATTTTTATGATATTGATTCTGCCAATCTAAGAACATGGGAGGTCTTTCCATCTTCTGGTGTCGTCTGAAATTTCTTTTTTTTAGGGTTTCAAAGTTTTCATTGTAAAGGTCTCTTACTTTCTTGGTTAGGTTCATACCAAAGTATTGCATTTTTTTTTAGGGACTAAAGTAATGGGATTGATTCTTTTAGGGCTTTTTCACTTTTATCATTCTGGGCATATAGGAATGCTACTGAATTTTGTATATTTGTATCCCGGTACCCTGCTGAACTTCTGTATTTTTCTAGGTGTTTCCTGGTGGAGTTTTTGGGATCACTCAGGTATAAGATCATGTCATTTGCAAATAGAGATAACTTGACTTCTTCCGTGCCAATTTGAATCCCTTTTAATCTCAATTTCTTGATTTATGGTCTCAGCTAAGTCTATTCAATACAATATTGAATCAAAGTGGTGTAGGTGGATACCTTGTCTAATTCTGGATCAAAGCAGGAATCCACTTTTTTTCCCACTGAGTATAATCCTTGCTGTGGGCTTGTTGTATACAGCTTTTATTATATTGGTAAAGGTTCCTTCTGTTATAACTGTCTCTAGGGTTTTTATCATAAAGGGCTGTTGGATCTTGTCAAAAGGCCAGAGATTATAAAAACCTTAGTTGAAAGGGCAGGGACCTACCTTGAGCTCATTGGACTAGGCCAAAAATTCCTGAACAGAAATCCAATAGCACAGTCAATACAACCAACACTCAATAGAGGGGATCTTGTGAAATTAAAAAGCTTCTGTTCAGATAAAGAAATTGTTACTCGAGCACAAAGGCAACCCACAGAATGGGAGAAAATCTTCATTAACCACATATCTGATAAAGCTCTATTATCCAGAGAGCACAAAGAACTTAGAAAGCTAAACACCAAGGAATCAAAAGGCCCAATTAAAAAATGGGCCTTGGAACTTAAAAGATACTTTACCAGGGAAGAAATTGAAAACATCCGTAGTCACCAGGCAAATGGAAATCAAAATCTCCCTCAGATATTATCTCACCAAGGGTCAAGATGGCAAAAATCCATAATACAAAAAACACCAAATGCTGGAGAGGATGTGGTGAGAAGGGAACTCTCCTACATTGCTGGTGGGAATGCAGGTTTATGCAACCACTCTGGCAAGCCATCTGGCGATTCTTAATGAAGTTAAACATTGAAATGCCATATGGCCCTGCTATTCCACTATTGGGAATAATCCCCCATACAGTGAAAATTCACCTTTATAGTACAAGCACAACCATGTTCATAGCAGCACTGTTTACAAAAGCAAAGTCAATGAATCAACCCTAATGCCCAACAGTTGACAAGTGGATAAGGAAAATGTGGTACATTTATACAATGGAATAGTACTCAGTAATCAAAAATGATGAATTAATGAGATTTTCTGGGAAATGGATGTAATTAGAAAAACGCATTTTGAGTGAAAGTCCCAGAAACAGAAACTTAAGTGCCATATGTACTCCCCAATAGGTGGATCCTAGTACCAAACCCAGTTAGTGACACACTCAAAGATTAATCTCTATAATACCTACAGTAATTACAAAGATAATAAACAGGAGGGAATGGGAAGGCCCCGTCAGAAACAAGAAGAGAGGGGATCGTGCTTCAGCAGAGAAAACAGGCCACCATCAATTACTGCAAGTAAGTAATGAGACATTTGGTTAAGCTCACAGACTTTTGTTCCTGGGCACTTGTAACTGATCGGGTTTGATCTCAACAGAAAGGGAGAGCATTGTGTCTGGCAGATAGAAAGTAACCATCCTGAAAATGGGAGACTGACACCCTCACTGCCTTCTCCTACTCCTATTCCTTCTTCCTTTGAATCTACTCTTATAATAACAACCATAATTCAGATCATCAGAGACCCTACATTAAACACCAGGAACCAAGCTAGCCTAATCTCTTCCCATCCCAAAGGGAAATTTGTGGAAGCGGGGACAGTAAGATTGTAAGAGTCTAAAGATGGGAAAGAGCAATGATATGCAACGTACTCCACACAAGTTAGGGCAGAAGTAATCATAATAGGAATTTGCATGACCTGCGCATTGACCAACATGTCATTGACCCTCCAAAATTCTAGCATGGATCACAGGCTCTAAGATCCTTAGATGGAAGGGATTAATAGCCATAATAATATTCCTATACTAAAGGGGAATGCAAAAAAGAGCTCTAGGCAATACTACTGAGTCCTTAAATCTCATCAGAGAGGTGGACCCAGAGGGAAATTTGACATGTGCATTAAAGGATGGACCATGAGTGGAGGGGGAGCACTTGGAGAAAGAGAGGGAGTGGGGGAAAGGATGAGAAAAAGGGGGAAGGGAGGAATGAGATCCAGGTAAGGGTGGAGGGAGGGAGGAGAATGTGGTAACTATCAAATTTGTATGAGTGGAAAAAGTAAATTAAAAAAATAAATAAAATCTGGGAAGTTATCAATAAGTTAATTCTGGAGATAATAAAATGATAATAAAGCGGGGCTGGAGAGGTGGCTCAGGGGTTAAGCCTCTGCCTTGCAGGCGGAAGGTCCTGAGTTCGGATCCCAGATCCCATGTATAGACGCCAGGCGGAAGCGGGGGCGGCCTGCGCTTCTGGCCCTGGTAGGGCGGAGCCTGTGAATCCCGGGGCAGAAGGAGGTGGAGGCGTCCATGGTGGTTCGCAAATTCGTCCGTGGTTCTACACATACACAGACACACACAGACACACACAGACACACATACACACGCACATGCACACAGTTGAATAAATAATAATAATAAAAAAAATTAAAAAAATGATAATAAAGCAATATTATTGCAAAAAAGAGAAAAAGATCAAAAAAAATAAGAAGGTTCTTTCTGCACTGGACTCAGACCAGGGTAGATTCCTTGCTCCACAGGCTGGGCCCTACAATATGTCCCAGACTCCAGGTCATCTGCATATCCTACTAGTAGACAGTCTACCTTTCTGATTCTGGGGAAGGCCTCTAGTTAACTTTCTAGAGCTCAGGTCATATGTGTGTCCCATGCCTCTTCTGTCTTTGTGTCCTGGATGCAAATCACCAAGATAGATTTCTAACTCCCCAGGTAAGTCATTCAATCTAAGAACTAGGCCCTAAGTTATCTGTGTATTCCACTAGTCTCTCTGACTTTCTAACACAAATTCCAGACACAGAGACTATCCCTGTTCCTCAGGATATAACTGGGTCCAGAGGAAACCCAAATGAATAGGGGACCAACACCATTCATCTGAATCTTCTAAAATCATCCACTCTTACAAGACAGAATCTTCACATCTAGATCTAAGACAAGGAAACCCTTTTTATCATCTTGTTCCTCTCAATTATTAGTCACTGGAAGTTATTCTTTTCATATAGCCACCCCAACACCCTATTCAATTTCAGGGATTATACCATTCAATCAAACATGTCACCAACAAAGTAAGACTATAAAGTAGATTAACATACTAATCTTCAATCCCTGGCTTTGAAACCCATCTTTGTTGATGTTGCAACAGTTTGATAGCCTCATCTAGGAGATAACACCACCATACAGGCATACTGCACTCCAAGCAAACACAAGAAATAACTCCTCATGTGTTAATACTGTCTAATTCAATTCAGCCAAAACCACACAAAAACAAAAAGGACATAAGAAGTAAAAGACAAATGACCAGGTCATAGCACAAATCAGTATCAAACAAATACCAAGACAACAAATCACTTACAATGAATCAACCTCATAATGATGGAAAGTAACCAGAATAAATTCATAGAAAATAGCCAAGAAAGCCACACACAAGAAAATACTTTTCAAAGCCTGATTATTACTATGGTCAAAACAATGAAAGAGGAAATCTGGGAGGAGTTATATAATCACATCAACCTGTTTGAATAGGAACACAACAGATACTTGAAGTAGATAAGGAAAAGCAGTTGAAGAAATAAAAAGGCATAGAAAAATTCAAACATTGCTAAGCAGAATTTAAATTCAAATTAACAGTAAAGCCATCTTCAATCTAGAAATCAACAAAGAATTTTATCAGCTGAAATAACTAAGAAGAAAATGGAATATCACCTTTTGAAGAAAAAATGGAAAAAATTCTATTGAAAATGTTGTTAAAATATAAAAGATACATGAGAGGAATGTTCAAGAGTTATGTGACACTTTGATGAAGGCTAACATGCATGTGCATGGAATTCCAGAGCAAGAATCCCAAAATTTAAAAAAAAAAAAAGAATCCCAAAATTACAGAGCTAAAGGAATTTTCCAATTACTATATAGGAAAACTTTCCACATCTAAAGAAAGGGAGGCCAAATACAAGAATCATTCAACAACCCAAATAGATATGACCAAAATAGAAATTTGCCACAACAAAGCACTAAAAGACAAGCATAATGTGCTGAAAGTTGCAAGAGAAAAAAACCCCACTTTCTAAAGTAAATCTATTAAAATAAATGATTTTCTAATGGAATCAGTAAAAGGCAGAAGAGCTTGAAGGAACCTACTTCAAGTATTGTATTAGCACAAAACTTTCAGTCATGATGCAGAGTGAAAAAAAAATTCTGACCATAGAGATAATTGAAGGCTTATATGACCACCAAGCCAGGCATTCTTAAAAATGTTAGAAGTGATACTCAAGCTTGCTGGAAAGAACAACATAATCTACAAGTTAAATAATACACTTAAAAAGCCATTAATCATAAAAATTGTCAGGAATTAAAGGTAATTTCTCCATTACAACACTATCTGTCAATAGAATTAACTCACCAATCAAAAGGCATAGGTCACAAACATGGATTAGCAATCAAAACTGATCCATCTACTGCCTTAGGAAACACATCTTACCATAAAAGACAAAAGTCCAAAATCCTTCAAACTAATGGAATTACAAAACAAGCATGGATAGCAATAATCCTATCCGACAAAGGGGACATTCATCCAAAGAAAATCATAAGAAGGATACTACATTTTAGTAATAGGAACAATTACTAGAAATACTTCACAATATTGAAAATACATATACCTAAAATAGGCTCCTTGACATATTCATAAAATAATCACTACAACCTCTAAATCAAGAAATCAAATGGATATGTGATAGATCAATAGGCCAGAAACTCAAAAAAACACATTGGAATTATATCAAACATTCACTTATCACTATCAGACTTTCCATCGTGGAACCAAGGAACACACATTCATCTCAGCAGCCCATGGGACTTTTTCCAAAATAGACCACCTATTGGACCACAAAATGAATCTCCATCTATACAAGAAAGATACAAGAAAATAGCCTATACCCTGTCAGACCATGATCTAAGGCTCTACATCCACAGCACAATTACTAATAGAAAATACAACAATTCTTGGAAACTAAATACTATGATGCTAAATGAGAAGTCTGCTCAAAAAGAAATCAAAAAAGTTAATTAAAGTTTTCCTAGAAGTGAACAATGATGAAAATACAACATATGAAAATCTCTGGGACACAATGAAAACTGTCCTAAGAGGTAAATTTAAAGCTCTTAATGCCTATATCAAAACAAGTAAATAACTTAAAGTAGTGTAAAGCCTTAGACACATAAGAGCAAACCAATTCCAAAAGCAGTAGAAGAGAGGAGATTAGCAAAATCAGAAGAAAAATATCTGAAATTGAGATAAGGAAAATGATACAAATAATCAACAAGATAAAAAGCTGTTTTATTAAAAAATTAACCAGATTGATACATCTGTAGATAAATTAAACAAAATCAAGAGAGAGAAAACTCAAATTAATAAAGTTATAAAGGAAAATAGAGTATTCCCAACTGGTAACCAAGAAATTCAGATAATTATAAAGTCATATTTGAAAAACTTATGCTCCATGAAATTTCATAACTCATAAAGAATTGATGAATCCTGAGAAATGATAGCTTACATGAATTGAATCAGAAAGTTTTGTATATTTAAGTAGAATACTGCAAGATACTAGGAGACAAGGTGTTTCCCTGGAACATGGTGTAATAGTTTTGATCTCTTCCTTTTTTTTGTATGGGAAATGAAAGAAGCTGTGCATAGCTATGGGCCTGGCATTCCCGGAATTGTGAACTCTGAATTGCTAATGAAAGATCTGGCCAGTGAGTTCAGCTTAACAGAAGACACATACTACCTGAATCTTTTACACAAAAGCAATATTGGTTCCTGAGTTGCCGAGGACAATTCTTGCGATCACCAAGGAACAAAGTCCAGTTCTTCCCTCTTATCCATATGAGACCACACTGTCCCTACCATCTCTAAATGGTTCATTGAACACTGATCATTCATCCTTACTGACTTTGGCTAAATGGCCTACAATCTCCTAGACTAGTGAAATCATCAGGGTCCTTCCACATAGTCTTTTGAGAACACAGTTTTCAGCACAACAGCTATGATTTTCAATTGCTCACTCGGTTACTCCTTTTACAAGGACTTTCATAAAAAGGAGAGTTATTCACTGTACAAAAGGCCAATAGCACTCTCAAGAGGTTAAAAATCTTAATCAAAGCTCAGAGAGAAAATTGCACATAAAACTATCAATGTGCTTCTGGTGACAGAAGATGGAGTGTTCGATGTTTTCATAGGGATGCTTTTTTTGCTTCATACTATTTTTGTTCTCTATCTTCTTGAATATGTTTATCTTCTTTTCACCCTTGAAATTTATTTTTATTATGCCCAGCATAAATAGTTTTTTGGTTAAGAATACATCAGTTATTTTTTTCTATGACAGCTTTTTGTCTAATCTCCAAAATTTAATTATAATTTCCACATATATAGCAGAGAATCTGCATATGTAATTATCATATCTTGAAGTACTCTCTCCAAAGTCCTCTGGTTGTAATGTTTCCAGTAAAAATTCACTTATTACTTTAATAAATTTGTAAAAACTTTCCTACTATGTGGCTTTCTTTTGCATCTCTTTCTTTCTATTGTTACTGCATTTTCCCTTTATTTATTTTTTCTTTTACACTCTTTTTTCTTATTTTTTCTATTTTATCTTTTTCTGACATAATTCCAAATTACTCCTACCTTTCCTGTTTTTGAATCTATGCACATTTTCAACTAAGTGATATAAATTAATGTAAAAATTAAGTAAAGTGACATAAAAATGCTCCCCATCTTTATGACAATGGTCTCACCAGCTTCTGCACTCATGCACGAAAGCCTGGGCTAGCACGCCAAGACCTACCCATACTTACACAACTGCAACTGATCCCTCCTTTATCAAACCTCAGCCACTCATTTAAGAATTATAACAACACAGAAATGACAAGGTGTGAATCAGCTAACACTGTGAAAACCTAAGTAGACTAAGAGTATCATCATTTCAAAAGAAATCAACCTTCTTATATACTAATCATAAATAACTCACCTTAAACTCCCTATTTTCTGAAGAGATTGAAAAACCAACAAAATGTTTGCGCACAAGGCAATCTCCCCCAATGCAGTCATCTCAAAAATCACACACCAACCTGTAAAAAACCTCCAAGGTTGCCATGTACATTCCACACAAATTCCTGGCTTATATGCATGACTTTTTCTCTCTCCTTGATGCTTTTGGAAATTTTTTAATTTATATTTCCACTCATACAAACGTACCACTGTCCCCTCCCTCCCTCCACCCCTCCCTGGACCTCTCTGTTTCCTCCCCGTTTTTCCTTTTCCTTTCCCCTCCCTCCCTTTCTCCCAGTGCCCCCTCCCCCATCTCTGAAACGTCTTTAATGCGTATGTCAAACTTTCTTCTGGATCCTCCTCTCTGATGAGGTGTAAGGACTCAGTGACATTTCCTAGAACCCTTTTTTGTGTTCCCCTTAAGTATAGGAACACTATTGAGAGTGTTAGTCCCTTGCTTCTAAGGATCCTAGTGCCTTTAGTCCATGCTAGACTCTGAAGGGTCAATGATATGTTGGTCATTGTGCAAGATCATGCAGAGTCCTATTATAATTGATTCAGCCCTAACTTGTGTAGAGTAGCTTGCATATCATGACTCCTCCCATCCTTGTGCTCTTACAATCTTCCCGCCCCCTCTTCCACAAATTTCTCTGAGCTTCAGGATGGGGAGAGATTAGGCAGGCCTGATTCCAGGTTGATGTAGAGTCTCTGATGTTCTGATTTATGGTTTGTTGACTGTTTTTTCAGTTTTGCTGCTCCTGCAATGCCCTTGGTCCCATCCTTATGGGTATTGGATATCACCCCCTGGCCAGAGATAAAAACCTGTTAAAATAGAGTCTTATTATAAGAAGTTTCAAAGGTAGATAGAATAAGAGTAGGAGATGCAGTGAGGGGTGACCATTGCCAAATGGTTACCTTCTATCTGCCAGACTGTATGCCCTCCCTTTCTGGTAAGATCATACCCCATCTGTTGCAAGTGACCAGGAAGGACAGTCTGTGAGCTTAGCCAGATGTCTCATTATATACTTGCATTCCTGCTGTAGCATAATCCCCTATCTCCTTGTTCCTGATGGGGCCCTCCTTCCCCTTTTTTCCTGTTTATAATCTTTTCAATTACTGTAGGTATTATTGAGGTTTATCTTTGAGTGTGTATCTAAGTGGGTTTGGTACTAGGATCCACCTATTAGGGAGTACATATAGCGCTTAATTTTCTGGGTCTGGGATACTTCACTCATCATTTTTGATGGCTGAGTAGTATTCCATTGTATAAATGTACCACATTTTTTTATCCACTCATCAACAGTTGGACATTTGGGTTGATTCCATAACTTTGCTATTGTAAACAGTACTGCTATGAACATGGTTGTGCTTGTGCTATTGAGCTGAATTTTTGCTGTATGGGGGGTTATTCCCAAAAGTAGAACAGCTAGATCATATGGCATTTCAATCTTTAACTTCTTTAAGAATCGCCAGATGACTCGCCAGAGTGGTTGTATGAGCCGTCATTCCCACCAGCAATGTAGAAGAGTTCCCCTCTCTCCACATCCTCTCCAGCATATGGTGTTGTTTATATTGTGGATTTTTGCCATCCTGACCATAGTGAGATGATATCTCAGGGAAATTTTGATTTGCCTTTCCCTGATGACTAAGGATGTGGAGCATTTTTAAAGATATTTGCAAAAACAATCCTGAATAACAATCCTGGATACCCAACCTTAGTCTTTACTACAAATCCGTAGTTGTAAAAACAGCTAGTACTGGCTCCAAAAAAAACCAACATAGATCAATGGATAAGAGCTGATATAAGCCCACACAACTACAGCCATTTGATCTTTGACAAAGGGGCCCAAAAATCCAAAATGGAAAATGAACAGCATCTTCAACAAATGGTGCTGGGAAAATTGGATCTCCACATGCAGAAGATTAAAAGTGGACCCGTACTTGTCACCATGAACAAGAATTAATTCCAAATGGATCAAGGACCTCGATATCAAGCCAGAGACTATTAAAACCTTAGTTGAAAGGGTAAGGAACACCCTCGAGCTGATTGGGCTAGGACAACAGTTCCCAAACTGACATCCAATAGCACAGTCACTACTGCCAACACTCAACAGATGGGACCTTATGAAATTAAACAGTTTCTCTTCAGATAAAGAGATTGTAAGTTGAGCACAAAGCTACCCACAGAATGGGAGAAAACTCTTCACTAACCATATATCTGATAGAGCTCTATATCCAGAGTGCACAAAGAACTTAGAAAACTGAACACCAAGGAAACAAATGGGCCAATTAAAAAATGGACCTTGGAACTTAAATGATGCTTTTGGAAAATTTATAAAAACTTCAGATAACAATCTTCAGACCCAATCAGAAAACTATCACCAGCTGCATAATTACTAACACTTCAACATCAATCCACCACTATGTTGAAGCATTTAAAGGATAATGAATACACCAAATCCAGCAAACAACCAATCTTCCACTGAACCTTTCACACTCTCTCTCTTCTATTCCTAGGATATGGGGCCAAGACTATCTACATGAGAGTTATAAAGCATGGTAAACACAAAAGAACGATAGTAAATTCTAGAAAAAGAATGTACACATCTCAGGAGGTACAATGCAAACTCAGTAATAATTCATATTGTAGTGATATACACTCATATACACTTGGGAAACAACACAATAATTAATATAATGATTTTCAAGGATTTATTCCCTCACTTTGACAAAGGGGAGAAAAATTGAGAAAGGGAACAATACCTTCCCAAAGGAGTGTGCTTAGGAGATAATAGATATCTCCATTAGTTTAGAAGGCCAATTAACTGAAGCAAATTCGTGGTGAAAAAAAATGAAGGTTCAACTTAATCTTAAAAACCAATTTTTTATATCACAAAAAACTGAACAGAAAGCCTCACAAGTCGAATTGAAAGAGCAGAGGAGATAGAATATTGTGAGCAGGAGATAATGTTGCTGAAATTGGTTGCCTCAATGAAAAGATGGAAAATATTGAATAAATGCAAGAGATAATACAATTACTAGGATCCTATGGAGAAGACAACTGTGTACACTTTTGTAAGTTTTGAATAAATTCATCATAGTTAGACAATACTTCATAATAGCCAAAAATTGTAAAAATTCCATATGTAAGCAAATAACCTTTTCCTACATTTTATTTCCCACATTTCCCACATTTTATTTTTTCCTAATTATACAAGCTCAGTAGGTACTCCAATCCTTTCCTTCCCCCTCTTTTCCTTTGTTATCCCCCATTGCATTCTCCCCCATTTCATCCTCCTCCCTCCCTTCCCCTGTCCTGTTGTCTTCCTCCTTCCTCCTGCTCATTCTCTGGAGGTTTATTTTATGTGAATGCCAAACCTCACTCAGAGTCCTCCACCACAGTAAGGTTTAAGGAATCAGTGGCATAGCCATTATAGCATAGGGTGCCTATTTGTATGGGTACTCTATTATGACTTTTTAATCCCTTTACTCCAGGGCTCATGCCACCTGTAGCTATCCTCTTTGTGATTCATGCTAGAATTGGGGGGCTGGGTCTTTGGCATTTTAGCCATTGTGTAGGTCAGGTAATGTCTAATTCTTGCTGCTGTACACCTAACATGGGGAGTATCTTGCATTGGCCCTCTTCATCTTTAGGCTCTTACAATTTTGCTGCCCCCTCTTCTTCAAGATTCCTTGAGCTTTAGAACAGAGAGAGATTTAGCTGGTCTTTTCCAGGTGAATAATGTAGGGTCATTAGTATTCTAAGTTATGTTTTGTTGTTGTTTTCAAATTTCGTTTCATGTACTGCCCTTGGCTACATTCTGATTGGTATCAAAATTGACCTCCTAACCAAATGTTTAAATACAGTTCTTAATATACGAGGATACTCAAAGATAGGTAGATGGAATAATAGGAGTAGGATACTGCACTGGTGTTAATATCCCACTTGCTGCATGGATATAATCTATTTGCCAGTCCCTATAACCTTCCTGATTGTTGAGTTCAAACTTGTTCAGTCACAAGTGAAAATGAAGGGAAGTGAGTTTGAGCTGCAAGAGATGTCTAGCTATTTATATGCAATATTTGACCTTGACCTATTTTATGTACTGAAGCATGGTCCCATATCTCCTTTCTTTTTGAGGTCCTCCTTCTGCTTCCCCCCTGTTTAAAATCCATTGCAATTAAAGTGGTTATTATAGAGATTTGACTTAGAATATGTAAGTAAGTGGGTGTGGCACTAGAATCCTACTAGGGAGTACATATGGTATCTTGATTGCTGTGTCTGGGAAACTTTACTAAATATAACTTTTTCTAATTCCATTCATTTCCAGGGAAGATTTCATTAATTCTTTTTGGATGACTGAGTAGTATGTAATTGAATAAACGTACCACATTTTCATTATCCATTGATCAATTGTTGGGTGTTTGGGTTTATTCCATTACTTTGTTCTTGTAAATAGTGCTACATTTAACATGGTTTTGTCCATGTTACTGTAGTAAATTTCTACATTATTGAGCATTATTGCCATTACTGGTATAGCAAGGTTATATGGCATTTCAGTCTTAACTTTTTTAGAAATCGCCATACTGATCAGCTACAGTGCTTGTATAAGCATGTATTCCCATAAGCAATGCATGAGAGTTCCCTTCTCTCCACATCCTCGCTAGCAATTTTTGATGTTTTTATTATGGATTTTTGATATCCTGAGCAAGGTGGCTTGTTATCATTGTAGTATTTATTTGCATTTCCATAATAGTAGCAATGTGGAGCATTCTTATGATATTTGTTAGATATTTGAATTTTGTCCCTAGTAAAGTTTCTTGTGAGTTTCCAGGTCCTCTTTTAATTCAGCCATTTATCTCCTAGGTTTTTAGTTTTTGTAAGTCCTTTGTGTAGTCTGGATAATAGAGCTTTATGAGATATGTGATTAGGATTTTCTCCCGTTCTGTGGTTGGCCTTTTTTCTCAGTGTTCAATCTTTTTTTTTTTTTAAATCTGAATAGAAGATCAGTAATTTCATATGATTCCATGTATTTAAGGTTGGTTCTAGTGACTGTGCTATTGGATTTATTTTTAGGAAGTGTGGGCCCACTTTAATCAGCTGGACTGAGTTCCCAACCCTTTCAACTAGGGCTTTTTTCACTGTATTTCTTTTTTAATATCTTTTTTCACCTAAATTTTACTGATTACATTTATTGATTTTTGTATGTTGAAGCAACCTTGTGTGTCTGTGATAATGCCTACATGTTCACAGTGAATGATCTTTTTGACATGTTTTTGAAACTGATTTGCTAAGATTTTGCATCTGTGTTCCTCAGAGATTGGCCTATAGATTTTTTTAAGTGTATCTTTATTAGGATGTGGGATTAGTTTGTTATTAGCTTCAAAGAAAGAATTTGGAAGCTTTCCTTCCTTTGCTATTTTATTTAGCAGTGATTTTAGTTGTTTCTTAAATGTTCATTAAATGTCTGTTAGAATTCTGTGCTTAATACATCTGGTATTTTGGTAGAAGGATTCCAGATCACTTATCAATTTCCTCGTTTCTTTTAGGATTATTTAAATATACTACTTCATATAAAACCTTCATTCATATAATACCTTCATTCCCAGGCCATCCTTTTCCATAATGAAGAGTGGAAGGTGGAAATTGTGTTCTTCCAGGGATCCCACTGTCAGCTAACTTCCAATGTGCTTCATAATCATGTCTTTAGCATTTTGGAATATTCTCCTCTGGAGTATTTGTGTAAACAATCAGCTCCCTATCTTGAGGGTTTCTGATGGTGCATCTTTTGACTTTTGCAAGACCCATATTATTTCTTCATAATAAAAGGTCCAACTAACAGCACTCAATTCGGGCAATGGTAGAATTCAATGCAAAGGGAATTTTAGTCTTGGACAACAACACAATTGCCATGGTACCAGTCTTTGCACATGTCACATTGGATCATGAAACAGTAAATTATTAGGCTGTCTGCAATACAAAGTTTTTGAGGCCATAGCCTACTGGGATTCGAATCAAAGAGTGAGAATAAACTCAGTTGTTGGATGACTCTATGAGGCAAGCAGGGAAGTCTGCCTTATCTTTCATGACTACTTTCTCCAGAAAAAAGCAGTAACTTTGGCTCTCTCTTTTGAAGTGCCTTCAGATCCTGTTGCAGTTCACCTGCATGGTTACAGATAAATGACCATCAAATAACTTAAGGGAAGAAGGGATTCATTTCCTAACTGCTAGTCAGGTTACAGTACATCTAGTTTGATGGGAGAGCATGTACCAACTCCTGGGTCCTAAGACCTAACTACACCATATCTATGTAATGGCTGAGAGAGGAATGATCCTTACTTTCCAAACAAGCATGTCTGGCCAAGTATACACAAAGATGCTAAGTTCCTCAGTATTTTATCTATCTTTTCAGTGCATAATCCCATCCATCAAATCTCCTACAGGTTTGCTCTGGGATTGACCCAACTACTAATTCACCTTAAATGTGCCCAGAGCTCAAAACTCTCAACTTCAAGTTGACACCTGTGCCCAACTATGTATTCCACCCCTTGTCAACTTGAAACAAAAACAGAACAGTTTTAAACTGTAACCTCCAATCCTTGTTCCCTTAGTTAAAACTTATTTTAAAAATATAAATTCATTTAATAAACAAAGTTATAATTTTCTCTCATTTAAACTTCAGTTCCAACATTTTAACAGTTTAAAGTTTCTTAACATTAAGAGTTTTTTAAATCAGAGTAATTTAAGTACTTTCAAACAAATAAAACAGTAACAGAAGTATCTTGACTTAATAAGAGAATATTAAAGATTAAGTCCCATAAATTAAATAGCACTTATTTTCCATAAAGATCAATGTTCTGTTGTTCATCGCATTATCATAGTGGCTCAAATATTTTAGGCATTCTCGGTCCCTCTTTGCAGCTCAAAGTTGAAGCAGCAAAGTTTCTCTAAACCGGCTGGATTTCCATTCACAGCCATCCTAGGCAGACATACCACAGTTCTGGACTCTCCAACAACACTCTGGGTTCACCTTTCAGGCAAAAGCTTCACCTTCTCTTTCGGGAACTCTACACCTGCCAGTTAGTGCCAAGCTTTTACTCTTCATGAACCCTTCACTTATATACCAAGACAAATACTATGTGGGTGATGCTGACAGATTCCAAAACTAGGATGAAAAGTAGCTTGGTTCAGTAAACCTACAGCTGTACCAACTTTAGAGTGTTGACTCTAGAAAGCCTTTTTCTACATAGCATGAACTTCCAAAGGGCAAACACCACATTAACATGGGTCTTTAGCCCTTGATGGAATCTATCTTATCAAATCACAAAATCACCATATGTTGGTATTCATGATTTCCACAATCTCACTGCAGGTCACTAGGTTGTCTTTCATTGATGCTCATCTCTCCCTGAATGGCAGCTATTTGGCTGCCTGCCCTTTCCACCTCCACAGTTTCATGGCCACCAACACAGATCTCCTCTATGTAGCAAACAAATCTATCGTCTTTTTTTATAACATTTTTATTATTATTTCTGCTCATACAAACTTAATAGGTACACCACTTCCCTCCCTCCCTTCTCCTCCACCCGAACCCCCTGCTCCCCCTTCCCTCACCCCTCCCTCCCCATCCCCAGGTGCCTTCTCCCCCAATTCCCAGAGAGTCCTTTAATGTGCATGCCAGACTCTCCTCTGGGCCCTCCTCTCCGATGACGTACAAGGACCCAGTGGCCTTTCCCGAACCCTTTCCCATGTTCCCCTTAGGTATAGGAACACTGCTGTGGCTGCCAATCCTTTGCCTCCAAGGATCTTGGAGCATTTAGCAGATGCTAGACTTTGTGAGGTCAACAGTGTGTTGGACAATGCGCGGGGCATGCAAAGTTCAATTATGATTGCTTCAGCCCTAACTAGTATAGAGTATCTTACATATCATTGTTCCTCCCATCCTTATGCTCTTACACTCTTACCGCCCCCTCTTCCGCAAATTTCCCTGAGCTTCAAGATGGGGAGAGACTAAGCTGGCCTAGTTCTAGGTGGTTGATATAGAGTCTCTGAAGTTCTGGATTGTGGTTTGTTGATTTTCTTTTGTAGTTTTGCTGCTCCTGCAATGCCCTTCACTCCATCCTGGTGGGCATTGTATGTTACCGCCTGGCCAGAGACAAAAAGCTGTTAGAGTCTTGTGATAAAAGCACATTCAAAGGTAGATGTAATAAAAGTGGGAAACCACAGTGAGGGAGGGGTCTATCACCCATTTGCAAAATTGTTACTTTTTATCTGCCAGACTATATGCCCTCCTCTTCTGGTGAGATCACACCCCCTCAGTAGTAAATGATCAGGAACAAAAGTCTGTGAACTTAATCCATGGAAAATAGCCAAGTAAACCTGACCCAGGAAAACGACTTTCAAAACATAATCATTACCATGTTCAATATTATGAAAGAGGAAATCCGGGAGGAATTAAATAATCGCATCAATTACTTTGAAGAGGAACACAACAGACACTTGAAGGAGTTGAGAAAAACAGTTCAAGAAACAAAAATAGGCATAGAGCAGTTAAAACAGACTCAAGCAGAGTTTAAAACTGAACTAAAAGACAAGTTATCTTCAACCCAGAACTCAACAGAGAGTCTTATCAGAGGGAGGGACACCATGTTTAGTATTTGTCTTTGGTGTTCATCATACTTTGCAAGTCTCATGTAGAAAATTTTGGTCCCATATCTCTATAAGTGGCAGGGACGGAGCTATAAAAGTTCAAGGTAGGATGGTTAAATGTTGGTTTCTGAATGAGTTATATGCATTATCCTATGAATACTTCAATCTAATAGTGTATTGTTGTTGTAACAGTTACTCTTAACTGTTGCTGTGAGAGAATACCCAAAGCCAAGGAAGGAAGATTTATTCATCTTATGGTTCCAAAGGGGAGGTACAGTCTCTCAAAGCAGATGCAGCATGGCTGGCTGGCCAAAGCTGGTATAGTCTAAATCACTGTAGACATCCTGGAAGCTGAGAGCTGCAGGACTTCTTGCAGCAAAGGCAGACTTCACCTAGAGGTAGGATGGGACTAATCCACCTCAAGACTCACCTCTTGTGACTGCCTTCCTCCAACAAGGCTCCACCTCTCAAGGTATCATGATCTTGCCAAACACATGAGACTGTGGGGGACACATTTCACACTATGACAGTTGTTAATGGTTTTATATGCACTGTCAGATTTTATATTGGATCTGAAGATTGTTATTTTGAGGTTCATATTAATTTTCCAAAATCTTGAAGAAAAGATAAAATGATGTGCATGAAATTTGTGTGGAATTTGTGTGGAACTTAAATGGCAGCCTTGGAGGCATTTTACAGGTTGGTTTGGGATATTGGATATGACTATATTGGGGTGTGAGTATCTTGTGTGAAAACATACTGCTGGCTTTTCAATCACTTCAGGAGGAGTCTAAGATGGATTATTTATTATTGATGTACAAAAAGACTGATTTATGTTTAAAAGGTGACAATCCTAGGCTATTTAAGTTTTTACATTGTTAGCTGATTCACACTTTGTCATTTCTCTGTCACATTATGACTCGAATACATTATTAGTAAAGGAGGAATTAGGTGCAGTTGTATGACAGTAGGTAGATATTGGACACTGCAAGCCCAGGATCTAGTGCCTGAGTGCATCTTCTGGTGAGACCATGTTCAAATGTTAAGTGTTTTTTTAAATTTCTTTGCTTAATTGTACTTTAATTTACATTTCTTTTTTGAAAATGTGCATAGGTAGAAGAAACAGGCAAGGCAGAGTCACTTGGAAGTATATCAGAAAAAGTAAAAAAGAAAAAAATTAAGAAATCAGAAAAAAGAGAGAGTAAAAAAGAAAAAAGAAATAAAGGAGAAAATGCACTAAGTATAAAAAGATCGAAGTAGAGAAGAAATCTACACATTAGGCAAATTATTATGAATTTATGAGAGTAATAAGTGAGTTTTTCAATGAAAACATCACAATCAGAATATGTTGGAGAAAGTACTTCAAGATATAACTGATACATATGAAAAACCACTGCTATACATGTGAAAACTATAATTCAATGCTGGAGACAAAAGGAAAATCTGTCGTAAACAAAAATGAGATCTTCTTGACCAACAAACCATTTGTGCTGCAGACAGTGAGCAACATTTCAAGAGTAAAGAATTAAAGAAGAAAAATAATATGAAGAAAAGACATATTCTTAGGAAAATATGTAGCCAGACAATAAGAGAAATTAGGACACCCCTCTCAATGAGAGCCTGAGGCATCACAAGACCAAACTGCCTATTGAAGTGATATATATTTTAATATGTGGATTAAATGTTCCAGTCTATCAATATGATGCCTGCAACACACAAAACTCATTATAAAAAACTAAACTAAATTAGAGTGGATGGTTAACCAAAATAATCCTAAGCTAAAAGAACAAGAAAGAAAAGAGATTCTAATACACTATTCAGTGAAAGTCAAAACAAAACCAATCACAATACACACAGAAACCCTCTACATATTCCTCAAAGAATTAGATATTAAAATATTTCATAATTCTTTACATATACATAAATTATATGAGCTCATTGACATTCTTTAAACACATGCAAAAATGTATAAAGCAAAATAAAATATTGAAACATAAAATAATATGTTGGGTTTTCACTACTCCATTCTTCCCAAGAGAGAAGTAACAATGTCAAAAATTTAACTGAGCACCCCTGAAAGTAAATCAATCCTAAAAAAAAAAACTTTCATATACTGAAAGTTTATCCCATTACCAGGAAACCATATCCTTTTCAGCATTTTAAGGGGGCATCTCCATTTTAGAGCATGGATTCTGACACAGAGCATCCAACTTCAAATATAGGATGATTGAAATAATCAGTAAGATTGTTTGAAGACACTGCAATGACACTGGACATCTGGAAAAATATAAAGCCTAGAAAGAGTAGAAATTTATGAATACTAAACAATTTGCAGCTGAATCACTAAAGGGTCCACAAGCAAGAGGAAACTAAATTTAAAATTAAGCAATACTAAACAATGCAGAATATCAGCAGGGCAAAATCTCTGTGAAATGATGAAGTCTATCATGAAGGAAAAGTGTATGGCATTCCAGGCCTATGTAAGAAAATGGAAATATGCATAATTCACGCCTTAGCCTAATGTGTTGTTCTCAAGACATTGAGGCAAAAATGCCAAAAGCAGAAGAGCAAATATTTTTCAGATGAGAAAAAAATCACTTAAAATTGAGGAAATAAAGATGCAAAAAATATCAAAGAGCCTATTGTTAGATAAAAATTTAACATGAATAAAAAATGATTAGCCACAACTCTGAAAGTGAAAAAAGAAACACTTCCCAAAATCATAAAATTAGATATGAAAATGAACTTATTGCAGCAGAGACAAAGGAATTTCAAGGAAGCATAATATCATGGACACTCAGGATGAAATGGATAAGTTGCAAGTAGAATATAACAAAACAGGAACAGATTGAATTGAGTGATTTAAACATAAAAAGCAAGAAAAAGCAGTTACAGTTCTCCCCAATCATAAAAGCTAAAGACCATATAAATTCAATGCAGAATTCAAGCAAAAAGTTAAAGAAGACCTAATTACAATATATCTAAATATATTCTATAAATGTTCAGAGGAAGAATGCCAATGAAACATTTCCCTTGATGCTCACTAATGGAAAAAATCACAAGAAGAAACCTGTAAAGCCTTCTTGTTGATGAGCACAAACTCAACCAGATAAATAACTATTCAAAAGATCTCTGCAGGAGAGATTCCCCTCTCTCCACATCCTCTCCAGCATTTGGTGTTGTTTGTATTGTGGATTTTTGCCATCCTGACTGGGGTGAGATGATATCACAAGGAGGTTTTAATTTGCATTTCCCTGATGGCTAAAGATGTGGAGCATTTTTTAAGATATTTGCTATACATTTCTATTTCTTCCCTGGTGAAGTTTCTTTTAAGTTCCAAGGCCCATTTTTTAATTGGTCCATTTGTTTCCTTGGTGTTTAGTTTTCTAAGTTCTTTGCGAACTCTGGATAATAGAGCTCTATCAGATATGTGATTTTCTCCCATTCTGTAGGTTGCCTTTGTGCTCGTCTTACAATCTCTTTATCTGAACAGAAGCTCTTTAATTTCACAAGATCCCATCTGTTAAATGTTGGTTGTACTGACTGTGCTATTGGTTGTCCGTTTAGGAACTGTCCCAGCCCAATCAACTCGAGGGAGTTCCCTACCCTTTCAACTAAAATTTTTATAGCTCCACCATGTCCTTGGTCCTTTTGGAATTAATTCTTGTACATGATAACAAGTATGGGTCCAGTTTTAATTTTCTGCATGTGGATATCCAGTTTTGGCAGCACCATTTGTTAAAGATGCTGTTCTTTTACCATTTGGCCCCTTTGTCAAAGATCAAACGGCTGTAGATGTGTGGGCTTACATCTGGGTCTTCAACACTTATCCACTGATTTGTATGTCTATTTTGGAGCCAATACCAGACTGTTTTGACTAGTATGGATTTGTAGTATAGACTAAGGTTTGGTGTGGTGATACCTCCAGCCGTGTTTTTGTTGGTCAGGATTGTTTTTGGTATCCTGGGTCTTTTGTGCCTACATATGAATTTTGAGATTGTTTGGTCACTTTCTATAAAGAATTGTTTTGGGATTTTAATTGGTATAGCATTGAATCTGTATATTGCCATTAGTAGGATGGTCATTTTTATGATGTTGATTCTGCCAGTTCAGGAACATTGGAGGTCTTTCCACCTTTTGGTGTTTCTGCAGTCTTTAGGGTTTTAAAGTTTTCATTGTAAAGGTCACTTACATCCTTGGTCAAGTTTATAGGTATATCATTTTTAGGGGTTATATTAAATGGGATTGTTGCTCTCAGGGCTTTGTCACTTCTTTCATTCTGAGCATATAGGAAGGCCACTGATTTTTGTACGTTTATTTTGCATCCTGCCACCCTACTGAACATCTATATTAGCTCTAGGAGTTTCCACTGCCCAATGTCCCCCTTTCCCTACGCCTCCCTCCCCATCCCCCAGTGCCTCCCCTTCCATCCCTTGAGCATCCTTTAATGTGCATGCCAAACTCTTCTCTGGGTCCTCCTCTCCGATGAGTTGCAAGGACTCAGTGGCATTTCCCATAACCCTTTCCTGTGTTCCCCTTAAACATGGGAACACGACTGTGGCTGTCAATCCCTTGTATCCAAGGATCCTAGTGCTTTTAGCAAATGCTAGACTTGTGGGGTCAATAGTGTGTTGGATAATGCGCAGGGCATGCAAAGTCCAGTTATGATTGCTTTGGCCCTAACTTGTGTGGAGTATCTTACATATCATTGCTCCTCCCATCCTTGTGCTCTTATAATCTTACCACCCCCTCTTCTGCAAATTTCCCTGAGCTTCAGGATGGGGAGAGATTAGGCTGGCCTACTTCTAGGTGGTTGATATAGAGTCTCTGAAGTTCTGGATTGTGGTTTATTGGTTTTCTTTTGCAGGTTTGCTGCTCCTGCAATGCCCTCCACTCAATCCTGATGGGCATTGTATGTCACCCCCTTGCCAGAGGCAAAAGGCTGTTAAACTGGAGTCTTGTTATGAGTATATTCAAAGGTAGATGTAATAAAAGTAGGAAACTGCAGTAAGGAAGGAGTCAATCACCCATTTGCAAAATGGTTACTTTTTATCTGCCAGACTATATGCCCTCCCCTTCTGGTGAGATCATACCTCCTCAGTTGTAAATGATCAGGAAAGAAAGTCTGTGAACTTAACCAGGTGTGTCATTACTTACTTGCAGTCCTTGATGGTGGCCTATCATCTCTGCTGTAACATGGTCCCCTCTCTCCTTGTTTCTGGTGAGGCCATCCTACCCCATCCCTCCTGTTCATAATCTTTGCAATTACTGTAGATATTACAGAGATTTATCCTTGAGTGTCTCTCAGTGGGTTTGATACTAAGATCCACCAATAGGGAGTACATATGGCACTTAATTTTCTGGGTCTGGGATACTTCACTCAATATAATTGTTTCTAATGATATCCATTTCCCAGCAAATTCCATTAATTCATCATTTTTGATGGCTGAGTAGTATTCCATTGTATAGATGTACCACATTTTCCTTATCCACTCATCAACTGTTGGACATTTGGGTTGATTCCATACTTTGCTATTGTAAACAGTGCTGCTATGAACATGGTCGTGCTTGTGCTATCGAGGTGAATTTTCACTTTATGGGGGATAATTCCCAAAAGTGGAATAGCAGGGTCATATGGCATTTTTAATTTCTTTAAGATTCTTCGATGGCTCGCCAGAGTGGCTGTATGAACCTGCATTCCCACCAGCAATGTAGGAGAGTTCCCTTCTTTTCACATCCTCTCCAGCAGTTGGTGTTGTTTGTATTGTGGAATTTTGCCATCCTGACGGGGATGAGATGATATCTCAGGGAAGTTTTGATTTGCATTTCCCTGATGGCTAAGGATCTGGAGCATTTTTTGAGATATTTGTTAGACCTTTTAATTTCGTCCCTGGTAAAGTTTCTTTTAAGTTCCAAGGCCCATTTTTTAATTGGCCCATTTGTTTCCTTGGTGTTTAGTTTTCTAAGTTCTTTGTGCACTCTGGATAGTAGAGCTTTATCAGATATGTGTTTAGTGAAGATTTTCTCCCATTCTGTGCGTTGCCTTTGTGCTCGAGTTACAATCTATCTGAATAGAAGCTCTTTAATTTCACAAGATCCCAACTGTTGAGTGTTGGTTGCAGTGACTATATTATTGGATGTCCGTTTAGGAACTGTTGACCTAGCTCAGTCAGCTCGTGGGAGGTTCCTACCCTTTCAACTAAGGTTTTTATAGTCTCTGGCCTTATATTGAGGTCCTTGATCTATTTGGAATTAAGTCTTGTACATGGTGACAAGTACGGGTCGAGTTTTATTTTTCGGCCTGGGAATATTCAGTTTTGCCAGCACCATTTATTGACGATACTGTTCTTTTTCCATTGAATTTTTTGGGCCCATTTGTCAAAGATCAAATGAGTGTAGTTGTGTGGGCTTATATATGGGTCTTCAATCCTTATCCATTCTTCTGTGTGCATATTTTGGAGCCAGTACCAGGCTGTTTTTATAACTATGGATTTGTAGTATAGACTAAGGTTTGGTATGGTGATACCTCCAGCAGTGTTTTTGTTATTTAGGATTGTTTTTGCTATTCTGGGTCTTTAGTGCCTTCCTATGAATTTTGTGATTATTTGGTCAACTTCTTTAAAGAATTGCTTTGGGATTTTAGTTGGTATAACACTGAATTTGTATATTGCCTTTGGTAGGATGGTCATTTTTATGATGTTGATTCTGCCAATCCAGGAACATGGGAAGTCTTTCAACCCTCTGGTGTCTTTTGCAATTTCCTTCTTTAGAGTTTTAAAGTTTTTATTGTAAAGGTCTCTTACTTCCTTGGTTAGGTTTTATACCAAGTATTTCATTTTTGTAGGGGCTATAGTAAATGGGATTGTTTCTCTCAGGGCTTTTTCACTTCTTTCATTCTGGGTATATAGAAAGGCCAAGAATGGACAGTCTTGTCTAGTTACTGATCGAAGCAGGAATGATTCAGAGTTTTCCCCATTGAGTATAATCCTTGCTGTGGGCTTGTTGTATACAGCTTTTATTATATTGATAAAGATTACTTCCATTCCATCCTTCTCTAGAGTTTTGATCATAAAGGGCTGCTGGATCTCGTCAAAAGTTTGTTCTGCATCTATTTAGAGTATCATGTGGTCTTGGACTTTGGATTGGTTTATATGGGGAATCACATTTTTTAATTTGCATATGTTCAACCAACCTTGTGTGCCTGGAATAAAGCCTACTTGATCCCCATGAATGATATTTTTGATATGTTTTTGAATCCAATTTGCTAAGACTTTGTTGAGAATCTTTGCATCTGTATTCATCAGAGAGATTGGCCTATAGTTTTCTTTTTTAAGTGTATCTTTATTAGGTTTTGGGATTAAGACGATATTAGCTTCATAGAAGGAATTTGGTAGTGTTCCTTCCTTTGCTATTTGATGGAACAGTTTAAGGAGTATTGGTGTTATTAGCTCTTCAAATGTCTGGTAGAATTCTGTGGTGAATCAATCTAGTCCAGGACATTTCTTGATGGAAAGATTTGAGATTTCTTCATCAATTTCCTCAAATAATTCACAACTTCCTGATTCAATTTAGGTGAGTTGTGCTTACTTAGGAATTCATCCATTTCTTTTG
This sequence comes from Typhlomys cinereus, assembly GCA_023101885.1. Lineage (NCBI taxonomy): Eukaryota > Metazoa > Chordata > Mammalia > Rodentia > Platacanthomyidae > Typhlomys > Typhlomys cinereus. The sequence goes on from JALPQD010000058.1 coordinate 8,179,953, forward strand.
TGTTGTCAAATTTCACAGAGTATAAGCTTTTGAAATATGACATTATAATTCTCTGGATTTCTTTGATATCAGTAGTGATAACTACATTAGCATTTCTAATTTGAGTTTTTTCTCTCTTCCTTTTGGTTAATTTAGCTAGTGTGTATCAATCTTATTGATTTTTTCAAAGAACCAGCTTTTTGACTGTTTGATTTTCTGTATCATCTTCCTGATCTCAATTTCCAGGATTTCTTCCCTTACTTTGCTAATCTCCTGTCTTTTACTGCTTTTGGAATCGGATTGCTCTTGTGTCTCTAAAGCTTTAAGCTGTATTGTTAGGTTATTTATTTCTGAAATTTCCACTTTTTGATGTAGGCATAAAGAGGTATAATTTACCTCTTAGGACAGCTTTTATTGTATCCCAAAGAATTCCCAAAATAACAAAACCTCTATGATATTGCTTGATTGAACTTGCTCTTTCCTCTGACTTCTTTTATATAATTTTGTCTTATCAAGTTAGTGAGCAAGAAATTATAATTGCTGTCTAAAAAATTCATTGGAATATCATCCTTCTCCTAGTATGTATGAGCTCCCTTTCTTGGGAATAAATCTGCTTTCTAATTCCATGTTCCCATATGTACTCCTACTAAGATAGAACAGGAATTTCAAGCCTCTACCTTAGCCAGACCCCTTTCCCATTAATCAAAACAGGATCAATATAATCTGGACCAAGAATTGTCTGTTTTCAGGAGATTCTAAATGCATTTGGGTAAACTCAAGTTCATGTTTGCCTTTTCCTTGCAAGATTTTGGCCCAAGTTACATAAGAAGTTTCTGTGAGGATCCAGATAAATTTATTTTTCAAACAAACAAACAAAAATGAACAGAGTAGTGGCTCCATTAGCAAATCAATGATCGGTTTTCATTTAGACCTGTGGAGTATTCCTACCCTAAAGAGAAGACAATGCTTAGAGACCTATAGAACCATGTCAGGAAATAATGTCCTCTACATATGTCATCTTAAAAAGACTTGTTTTACTTTGCTTTTCAGAAACCAAAAAGGACTAATTTAGATTGTTCTGTATAAAGAATCAGACAGTTCACTTTTTTTGGACAAGTTTCATAAATGTGACTTTAGAGATTACAATAGTCAGAGGAGAAAGTTCTCTAATATGTAAGTTACTTACTTATAGCTCTTGGCTTTTACCAGACAAGGGTAGTGGCTATTTCAGGCAAGATAAAAGGTAGATCGTGTAGGCCTATTTTATCTGTCTCTTTTAGGTGGACTTTAAAGTAGTAAAGCCATCCATGAAAGACTTCTAGACCATCCCAACACTTCATTGACTGCTCTCACTTCCATCGCCCCAACTTAGCAAGAAGTAGCCAGAGCGGACATCACCCTTTATCCCCTGCCCAATCTGAATTCTTAGTTTTATGGGGGAATGAGGCAGGATTAGAGAAGTCATGGTGGGATGGGCTCTCAAGGTCTTTGAAAGTCCTTGGAATTCCTGAAGGTAATCCACCACTGCTGGAATCACCCTGAGAGAATACTCTTGCTGAGGAACTGACTCCCACAGACAAGATAGGCAACTCCCCTATGAAGGGATCATGGAAATGAGCTCTCCATATCAAGCAAACAGTTGGATCTCTAGCCCATCTGGGCCAAGATCAACTGGGATGTGCCCCAAGGTGAGCCAACTCTTTGTTTAGGAAAAGCCATTTCACCCTGGATGCACCTAAATAGAGATCTTTGCTTAATTAACTCTTTAACCAGGTATAATGCATTATGACCTTACAACAACAGGTAGATCTACTAGCTGAAGAGACCACAACTGCTCATGTGACTCTCCATATGCCTCTATTTTCTTAACACTTTATTGGGTCTCATTTCCAAAGCTCATGAACAACTTTCTCAGTACATCAAGGGGCCTTGGTCTCAGGCCTTTCTTAATTACTCATTGACTTGAGTCAACAGATAGAACATTAACATAATGCATGTGGCTCCCCTGCCTGTAGATACTGGGTTTGTAACCAGAATCTGGAGCAACTTTAAAAGGCTGTTTGTTCCCTCTTGGATTGTAATTTATGCTATATCATAGGAGGAATTGTTCTTTTATTAATATATTGCTTAAGTGTTTCTTTCAGCACATCTCTCAGCAGTGCTCCATCAACAAATCATCCCACTGGCCTTTATGGCCCTTGAGCATCCAAGCCATGGCCCCTCAGAGATGTGGTTTGAGCTTGGATTGCAGATGTGGTTTGAGCTTGGATTGACCAGAGGTGAGGTCTTTCTAGAGCCAGTAGTCAATGACCGGTAAGATCCTGTGAGACAGGACAACCTAAGGCAGGCATGGTACATCATCTGGATGCCCTCTAAGACCAGGTTAACAAGATCAGAGCAAAGAACTTTGGCTCCTTCTGGCTGTCAAAATAAATTAAAAGGATGGATATGTAGGATAAATGGACCAGTCAGCCTGTATTTTCTATGGGCCACATGCGCAAATTCAACATCCCCAAGCTATAACCTGCTGCTCTACCTAGTGCTGATGTCAAACTGCCTACCTGAGAGGACCAACCAAGACAAGGAAACACAGCAAAAACTCACACTTATGGGATGTTAGATGGGGTATATAGGGATCCCAATATTTACAATAAATGAGACTGCAAGCCTGACAGTTGCTACTCACCTGAGGTCCAGCATCTGTGACATTTACTTTGCACCTGCTTACCCCCACCCCCTGAGACTGCTACAATGGAAAGCTCACAGTGGTCAGAACTCATAGTTTTCCTAAAGTGGCCACAATAATCCTAGCTTGCAGTAGTCATAGAGAGTTCTCAATGATCATAAAGGGTTCAGAATGATCTTTACAGAATTCACAGTCATCATAAATAGGTAATAGTGGTCATAGAATGCTCTCAGTGGTCATAGCTCCCAGTGGTCATAGAGAACTCAAAGTGGTCATAGAGCAGTCATAGAGCTCACATCTCATAGTCATAGCTAACAACAATCACAGAGAGGTAATAGTGGTCATAGACAGCTCACAGTAGTCATAGAGTGCTCACAGTAGTCATACAGAGCTCACATTGGTCATAGCTCATAGTGGTTGTAGAAACCTCACAGTGCTCAGCTTATAATATTAACAGCTCACAATGTACAAAAACCATAGTGACCATAGAAAGCTCTCAGTGGTCATAGTTTATAGTGGTCTTGTAGAGCTCACAGTGGTTAGAGCTCACAGTGGTCATAGAGAGCATATACTGGTCTTAGCGAACACAGTGATCATAGCTCATAGTGGTCATGGAGAGTTCCCAAAGATCTTAGAGTGCTTACAATGATCATAGCTCATAGTCGTGAAAGAGAGCTCCCTGTGGTAGTAACTCATAGTGCTCATAAAGAGCTCACGGTGGTCATAGCTCATAGTTGTGAAACAGAACTCATAATGGTCTTAAAGGAACAGAGTGGTCATAGAGAGGTCACAGAGCTCATACCTCATAGTGGTTATAAATAGCTCACAGTTGTCATAGAGATCTCACAGTGGTCATACCTCAAAGTATTCATAGAGAGTTCACAGGGGCCACAGCTAACAGAGATCATAGAGAGCTGAAGGGGTCAGAGATCTCAAAGTGGTCAGAACTCACAGATGCAATAGAGATGTCACAGGTCATAGAGAGACCACACTTGTCATAGCTCATAGTGGCCATAGAGAGCTCACCTTTGTGATAGGTCACAGTACTGTTATAGAGCTCACAGTCAACATAAAGACCTCATAATGATCTTAAACAGTTCAAAGTTGTCATAGGTCAAAATTGTCGTAGACAGCTCATAGTGGTCCTAGAGAGCTCAGAGTAGTGGTCATATAGAGCTCCTACTGCCCATAAAGAAGCAAAGAAAACTTATAGTGCTCCTAGTTTATAGTGATCATGGAGAGCTCACAGTGGTCATAGCTCAGAGTGCTCATAGAAAGATCACAATACTCAGAGTTCACAATGGACAAAGAGATCCAATAGTGATTTTAGCTCAGAGTGCTAATAAAAAGCTCGCAGTCATCATAGAGACCTCACAGTGATCATAGAAAGCTCAAAGTGGTCATAAGTCACAGTGGTCATAGAGAGCTCATAGTGGTCATATAGGTCTTAGAGTGTTCATAGAGAACTTACAGTGTAAAAGAGACCTCACAGTCCTTATAGTTCATAGTGGTCATAGAGAGCTCAGAGTAGACATAGCATACAGTGGTCATGGAGAGCTCATAATGGTCACAGAGAGCTCACTGTCGTCAAAAATCATACTGACCATAGCTCACAATTGTCATAGCTCATAGTAGTCATGAAGAGCTCACAGTGGTCATAGTTCATAGTGGTGCTAGACATCTCACTGTGGTCATAGCTCACAGTACTCATAGAAAGCTCCCAGTGATCATAGTAAGATCACAGTGGTCATAGAGAACACAAAGTGGTAATAGCTGACAATGGTCATAGAGAGCTTACAGTGTTCATAAAGAGCTCATAGTGTTCATAGCTCTATGTTGAAATAGAGAGTTTACAGTATTCATAGCTCATAGTGGTCATATTGAGCTCACAATGTTCATAGATAGCTCACAGTGGTCATAGCCCATAATGGTTATAGAGAGCTCACAGTTGTCATAGGTTGTATTGCTCAAAGAGAGCTACAGTAGTCATAGAGAGTTCAAATTGGTCACAGAGAGATCACAGTGGTCACTGAGAACTCACAGTGGTCATAGTAAGCTCACAGTGTTCATAGCACAAAGTAGATATAGAGAGCTCATAGTGGTCATAGGGAGCTCACAGTAGTTATAGCTGGGAGTGGTCATAATGAGGTCATATTTGTCATAGCTTATAGTGGTCAAAGAGACCACCACAGTACATAGTGGTCATAGTTCATACTGGTAATAGAAAGCTCACATGATCACAGCTCATAGTGTTCATAGAGAGCTCATAGTACTCATAGCTCACAGTAGTCATAGAGAGCTTAGAGCGTTTATAGAGAGCTCACTGTGGTCATAGCTCATAGTTGTCATACAGATCTCATAAGGGTCATAGAAAGCTCACAGTGGACATAAAGAGGACACAGTGGTCATAGAGCATTTATAGTTATCATATAGAGCTCATGGTGATCATGGAGAGCTCATAGTGGCCATATGGATTCACAGTGGTCATAGCCGATAATGGTCACAGAGAGCTCACAGTGGTCATATCTTATATTTGTCATAAAGAGCTCATAATGTCCATAGTGAATTCACAGTGCTCATATCTCACAGGGGTTATAGGCACCTCACAGTGGTCAAAGCTTCTAGTGGTGCTAGAGAGTTCATAGTGGTCATAGATCATAATGGTCTCAGAGAGTTCATAATGGGTATAGAGAGGTCACACTGATTATAGAGAGCTCATATTGGCCATGTACAGCTCATAATAGTAATAGTTATAGTGGTTTTAGAGAGATCATAGTGGCCATAACTCATAGTGGTCATAGGGAGCTCACTGTGGTCATAGCTCACAGTTGTCATACAGAGCTGATGATGTTCATAGACAGCTAAAATGGTCATATAGAGGATACAGTGATCATACAGAGCTCACAGTAGACAAAGAGAGCTCATAGTGGTCACAAATTACAGAGGTCATAGAGAGCTCATAGTGGTTATAAGGAGTTCATGGTAGAGATAGAGAGCTCACAATGGTCACAGCCCATAGTGGTCTTAGAGAGTGAACAGTGGTCACTCATATTGGTAATAGAGAGCTCACAGTGGTAATAGTACATAGTTGTCACACAGAGCTCATAATGTTTATAGAGACCTCATAGTGGTCATAGAGAGCTCATAGTGGTCATACATCATAATGGTCGTTGTAGAGAGCTCACATTTGTCATACATCAAAATGGTCATAGAGAGCTTATAGTGGTCATACATCATAGATGTCAAAGGGAACTTATAGTCATCGTAGAGAGCTCATAGTTTTCATAGAGAGCTCACAGTGGTCATATAGAACTCAAAATGGTTGTAGGTATTTTAGATTATAAAGAGGTACAGTGATCATAGAGAGCTTAAAGTGATCATAAAGAGCTTAAAGTAATCATAGCGAGGTCTCATTGGTCAGAGCTAATAGTGGTCAGAAAGAGTTTACAGTGGCCAGAGAGATCTCACAGTGGTCATAGCTCATAGTGGTATTAGAGAACTCCAAGTGGTGATAGATCATAGTGGTCATAGAGAGCTCATAGTCGTCATATCTCATAGTGGCATCATAGCTCATAGTGGTCATAAAGTGCTCACAGTGGTCATAGCTGACAGTGATCATGGAGAGATAACAATAGTTATATGTCATATAGCTCATAAAGAGCTACACTGGTTGGAGAGAGCTTACAGTTGTCATAAAAGAGCTGAAAGTGGTCATAGAGAGGTTACAATGGTCGTAGCTAATAGTAGTCATAAAGTACTCACAGTGGTCTAAGAGTATTCCCCATGGTTATAGCTCTTAATCATCATAGAGAGCTCACAGTGGCCATAGCTCAAAGTGGGGATAGAAAGCTCCCATTGATCATGATTTAGAGAGCTAATAGTGGCCATAGAGAGATCACAATCTTTATAGCTCACAGTGGTAAATAGATAGTGCACAGCCCTCATACCTGATAAAAGTTATAGAGAATTCACAGTGGTCATAGAGTTCACAGTGGTCATAGAGAGCACTATGTGGTCATTGAGAGCTCACAGTGGTCATAGGCATGTCCTGGTGGTCACAGAGTACTCATAGTGGTCTTAGAGAACTCAAACTGGTGCATAGAGAGCTCACAGTAGTCATAACTCATAGTGATTATATTGAACTCAGTAGTCAGAGAATTTACTATTGTCACAGAAATCTAATAGTGACAACACAGAGATCAGGGTGGTCATAGAGGCTAACTATCATCATAGAGAGCTCAAAGTGCTCAAAGAAGCCACAGTGTTCATAGAGAGCTCACAGTGGTCTAACTCATAGTCTTCATAAAGAGCTCAAAGTGTCATAACTCATAGTGGTCATAGAGAGTTCCCTTGAGCACTCATAGATATCAATTGTCACACTCATAGATATCATTGAGAACTCATAGTGTCCATATAGGGCTCACAGTGGTCATAGATTGCTCACAGTATTCATATATCACAATGATCACAGAGAGCTTATAATGAATAATGAGAGGTAACAGTGGTCATAACTCATAGTTTATAGAGAGCTCAGTTGTCATATCTCACAGTTGTCATAGATATCTCATAATGGAAATGAGAGTTAACAGTGGTCATAGCTTATTGTGGTCATAGAGAGCTTAAAGTGGTCATAGACAATCACAGTGGTCATAAATTATAGTTGTCATGAGAGCTCACAGTGGTCATAGATAGGTCACAGTGGACATAACTCATAGTGGTCCTAAAGAGCTCACAGTGGTCATACCTCATAGTAGTCATGGAGAGCTCACAGTGGTCATAGATCATAATGCTCATAAAGAGCTCACAGTGATCATAGACAGCTCACAGTGTTCATTCTGAGCTCAAAGATGTCACAGAGAGGTCACAGTCATCATAGAGAGTTCACAGTTATAGAGAACTCATAGTTGTCATAGTTCACAGAGGTCACAGTTAGCTCATAGTGGTCACAGCTCAAAGTAATCATAGAGAGCTAATAGTGTTCATAGAGAGCTCACAGTGATCATAGCTCTTAGTGGTGATAGAGAGCTCACAGTGGTCATAGATAATAGTGAGTCATAGCTCACAGTGGTCAAGGGAGTTCACACTGCTCTTAGTTCATAGTGGTCAAAGAGAGCTCACAGTGTTTATGGAGAACTCACTATGGTGATAGAGATCTCAAAGTGGTCATAGAGACATCACCATGTTCATAGAGAGGTCACTGTTATACCAAGGAACTCAAAATTTTAATAGCTCACAAAAATCATAGAGAGCTTACAGTGGTCATAGCTAATAGTGGTCATAGAGAGCTCATAATGGCCATAGAGTGCTCAAAGTGATCATAGCTCATAATGGTCATAAAGCACTCACAGTGGTGAGAGCTCAAGTGGTCATAGAAAGCTAACACTGGTCACAGAGAAGTCACAGTAGTCTTAGCTCATAGATGTCATAGAGAGCTCATACTGTCATTTCTAAAATTCGTCAGAGAAACCTCACAATGGTTATAGCTCATATTTAAACTTGAGAGCTCACAGTGATCAGAGATCATAGTGGTCATAGAGAGGTCACAGTTGTTATGGAGAACTCACAGTGGTCATAAAGAGCTCAAAGTGGTCACAGGGAGTTTACAGTGTTCATAGCTCACAGTGGCCTTAAAAGCTCACAGTGCTCATAGAGAGCATATAGCAGTCATAGCTCAGAGTGGTGATAGAGAGCTCACAGTGGTCATAAATCACAGTGATCATACCGAGTTGATATCTGAGCTTGAGAACCTACAGAGTTCATAGCTCATAGTGGTCATAAAGAGCTCACAGTGGTCATGGCTCCTAGTGCACCAAAGGAATTCACACTGATCACAGAAAGCTCACTGTAATCATAGCACACAATGGTCATAGGGTGCTCATAATGTTCAAGGAGATGTAACAGTGGTCATCAAGAGCTCACAGTGTTCATAAATGATAATGGTGATAAATAATTCACAGTCATCACGATTCACAGTGGCCCTTAGTTATGTTTTTCATATAGAGCTACAGTGGCCATAGAAAGGTCACAGTGGTCACAGAGAGCTCAAAGTAATCATAGAGAGGTCACAGTGGTCATAGTTGATAGTGGTCATAGAGAGCTCACAGTGGTCATATATTGTATTTTTCATGGAGAGCTAGAGTGATCATAGAGAGTGCAAAGTGGTCTCAGAGACCTCATAGTCACCATAGAGAGCTAACATTGATCATAGCATATAGTGGACATAGAGGGCTCAGAGTGGCCATAGCTCATAGTGGTCATAGAAAGTTCACAGTGGTCAAAGATCATAATCATCATATCAACTTTAGAATGGTTATAGAGAACTCACAGGTGTCATAGAGTGCTTATGGTAGTCATACAGAGATCACAGTTGTTATAGATCATAGTCCTCATAGTGAGCTACAATGGTCATCGAGAACTTATAGTGGAAATAAAGAGCTCTAAGTGGTCACAGAGAGGTTCCTGTGATCATAGCTCATAGTGGTCATAAAGAGCTCAAAGTGGTCATATAGAACTCACAGTTGTCATAGCTCACAATGATGATAAAGCACTCATAGTGGTTATACCTCACAATGGTCATAGAGATCTCACAGTGCTAATAGGTCATATTTTTAATAGAGTACTACAGTGGTTATAGACAACTCATAGTGGTCATAGATCATAGTGGTCTTATGGTGGTCAAAGAGAGCTCACAGTGGTCATAGCTGAGAGGGAACCTAGAGAGGTCATAGTGCTCATAGAGATCTCATTGTGGTCATAGATATCTCATGATGATCATGGTCCATAATGGTCATAGAGTGGTCCTAGTGGTAATAATTCACAGTGATCATGGAGAGCTCATAAAGGACATAGAAAGCTCACAATGGTCATAGATCATACTATTCATAAAGAGATCACAGTGATCAAAGCTCATAGTGGTCATAGGGGTACCACAGTAGTCATAGGTCATAGTGCTCATAGAGAGCTCATAGTGGTCATAGAGAGCTTACACTGTTAATGGCTCAGAGTGGTTACAGGGAGGTCATAGCGGTCATATACAGTAAAACGTTGTCATTGAGAACTCTCAAATACCATTGTAAGCACTCTATAACCACTGTGAGGTCTCTATGACAATTACACTCTGTATGAAAGCTAAGAGCCATGAACACAGTGAGCTCTCTATGATAACTATGAGCTATGACCACTATGAGTTCTCTAAGACCACTATAAGCTATGACCACTGTGAGCTCTTTTTGTCCTTTATGACCTCACTGTGACCACTATGAATTATGACCACTTGAAACTCTTTATGTCCATTATAAGCTATCACCACTTTGATCTCTCCATGACCATTGTGAGCTCTCTATGAGCCCTATGAGCTATGACCACTGTGAGCCCTCTATGATAAATCTGAGCTTTGACCATTGTTAGCACTCTGTCCTTTCTATAATCACTGTACGATATGACCACTGTGATTCTTATGACAACTATGAGATATGATCATTGAGAGCTCTCTTTGACCACTCTGACCTTTCTATGACTGCAATGACACTATGATCGCTTTATGACCTCTGTAAGCTATGATGACTATGAACCCATTATGGTAACTGTGAGTTATCTAGGACCACTGTGAACTTTCTAGAACCACTATGAGCCATGACTATTGTGAGCTCTCTCTGACCACTATGAGCTATTAAGACTATGAACTGTCCATTATCACTGTAAGTTCTCTATGACCACAATGATCAATGACTATTGTGAGTTCTCCATGACTGCTATGAGCTATGACTACTGTGAGCTCTCTATGATGATTTTGAGTACTCTATGAACCACTGCAATCTCTCTATGAGCACAATGAGATATGATCACTGTGAGCTGTCTTTGACCACTATGAAATTGACCACTGTGGTCTCTCTATGGCCACTATAAGCCCTCTATGAAGAATGTGAGTTATAAACACTATGCGTTCTCTATGACCTTTGTGAGTTATGAAAACTATGAGTACTCTATGATGACTGCACTCTCTATGACCTCTGTAAATTATGACAATTATTAGCTCTCTATGACAATTATGACCTCTCTATGACGACTGTGAACTCTCTGACACCTATGAATTATGATCATTGTGAGCACTCTATGACCATTATGAGCTATGAATACTGTGAGCTCTCTATGAACACTATGATCTATGACAACTGGAAGCTTTCTATGACTACTATGAGCCTCTCTATGACAACTTTGTGCTCTCTATGACCACTATGATCTCTCTATGACCATTATGAGCTCTGTATGATAATTATAACCTATGACCACTGTGATCCCTTTATGACCCCTATGAGCTATGAACACTGTGAACCCTACATGACTCTGTAAGCTATTACAAGTATGAGCTCTTTATGACAACTGAGAGCTCTCTATGACGAATTTGAACTCACAAAGTCCATTGTGAGTTCCCTGTGACCATTATGAGGTTCTATGAGGTATGACCACAGTGACCTCTCTAAGGCCAGTATGAGCTATGACCAGTGTGACCTCTTTGTGACCATCACAAACTATTAAAACTTTGAGCTCTCCATGACCATTGTGAGCTCTCTATGACCATTCTGAGCTATCATCACTGTGAGCCCTCTATGACCACCATGAGCAATGACCTCTGTTAGCTTTCATTGTCCATCATGAATTCTCTACCACCACTGTGAGATATCGCCATTGTGAGCTCTCTATGAGTACTATGATCTATGACAACCATAATCTCTCTATGACCTCTGGAAGCTAAGACCATTATAAGCTCTCTATGGCAACTGTGAACTTTCTAGGACCACTGTGAACTCTCTAGGACCACTATGAGCTATGACTACTGGAAGTACTCTGTAACCAGTGTGAACTATTACCATTGTGAGTTCTCGAGACTTCTATGATCACTATGAGCTATGACTTTGTGTGCTCTCTATGACAATTTTGAGTTTTTTATGAGTTTTTTTTATGAGCTATGAGCACTATAAGCTCTCTGTAACCACTATGAAGTGTGACCACCATGAATTCTTTATTACCATAGGAGCTCTCTATGTCCACTATGTGTTAAGAGCACTGTGAACTCTCTATGACTACTATGAGCTTTAAACACTCTGATCATTCTACGGCACTATGAGCTCTCTATGACCACTATGACTATGACTACTTTTAGCTCTCTATTACCTCTGTGTGCTATAACAATTATGAGGTCTCTATGGTGACTGAGAGCTCTCTGGCACCACAATGAGATATGACCCAAGTTAGCTCTTAATGTCCAGTATGAGCTATGAAAATTGTAAGCTCTCTATGTTGATTTTGAACTCTATATGTCCACTTTTACTATGACCACTGTGAGCTCTCCATGATCACTATGTGCTGTGACATCTGTGACACTCCATGACAAATATGAGCTCTCTATATCTAATATTATCTATGAACACTGTGAGCTCTCTATTATACATATGAGTTATGGACACTGTGAATTCTCTTTGATGATTATGAGTTCTTTATGGTGACTGTGAACTATGACCACTGTGAGTTCTCTATGACTACTGTGTACTATGACCACTGTGACTCCACTATGATGACTATGAGCTCTTTATGACAAATGAGAGCTTTCTATGAATACTCTGACCTTTCTATGATCATTTATAGCTCACAAGTACCACTGTAAGCCATCAATGACTGATGTGAGGTCTCTATGATTATTATGAGCTCTGTATGAGAGCTGAGCTATGACCACAGTGAGCTCTCTCTCTCTGCCCACTATCAACTCTCTAAGGCTACTATGATCTATGACTAGTGGGAGCTCTTAATGTCCATTATGAGCTATGTCACTGTGAGCACTCTATGACCATTGTGACTTCTCTATGACTATTGTGTGCTATGACCACTATGACCTATGAGCAGTGTTAGCTCTCGTTGTCCAATATGTGCTCTCTATTACCACTGTGAAATATGATCACTGTGGGCTATTTATGACCACTATAAGCTGTGACCACTGTAAGCTGAGCACTTGATCTATGACAAGTATGATCTCTCTATAACCTCTTCAAGCTATGACCATTATGAGCTCTCTATTGTGAGTGTGAGCTTTGTATGACAACTGTAAACTCTCTAAGATCAGTATGAACTATAAACACTGTGAGCTCTGTATGACCAGTGTGAGCTATTGTGAGCTCTCTACGATTGTGAGCTCCATGATCACAGTGAACCGTGTTTGATCACTATAATTTATTACCAATGTAAGTTCTGTTTGATCACTATGAGCTTTGACTACTGTGAGCTCTCTATGATGATTTTGAGTTCTCTCTGGTCACTATGAGCTCTCTATGATCATTATGAGGTATGAACAAAGTGGACTCTATGACTATTGCGACATATGACCACTGTGAGATTTCTGTGACCACTATGGGCTTGGACAACTTTGAGCCTTCTTTGGCCAGTATCAGCTATCTATGACAGCCATAAGCTATGACCCTATGAGCTCTCTTTGACTTATATGTGCTATGATAACTATGAGCTCTCCATCACAACTCAGAGCTCTCTATGACCACTGTAAGCCCTCTATGACCACTTTCTGCTCTCTGTGACCACTATGAGCTCTCTATAATCACTATGAACTATGACCACTATGAGTTTTCTATGATCACTGTGAGCTATGATAACGATGAGCTCTCTAAGACCATGTTAAGGTCTGTGAGCTCTCTATAAACACTGTAGTTTTCTATGAGCAATAATACCTATGGCCACTGTGATCTCTATATGATCACTATGAGCTATGACCACTGTGAGCTCTTTTTTACCTCAGTGAGCTCTCTATGAGTACTTTGATTTATGAATAGTGTGAGCTCTCTATGCCCACTATGAAATCTCTATGATCAATGTAAGTTCTCTATGACTACTGTGAGCTCTCTATAATAATTATGAACTATTTGTGACAATTGGAGCCATGAACACAGTGAGTACTCTATGATCGCTAGGATCTCTCTAAGACTACAATTGTGCAAGGATCACTATGAGCTCTCTATGACAAGTGTGAGATGTCTATGATCCCATGGCATCTCTATAACTGCTGAGAGATCTCTATAACCACTGTAAGCACCAGATGACCACTGTGAGCATTCTATGGCCATTATTGGCTATGTATTATCACTATGAATTATGACCACTATAAACACTTTAAGAATACTATGAGTTATGACCACTGTGAGCTCTCTGTGGCCACTATGAACACTGTAAAGCCAGTGACCACTCTGTGACCACTGTGCGCTCTGTATGACTACTGTAAGCTCTCTATGAGCACTATAAACAATGACCACTATGAGCTCTCTATGACCACGATGAGCTATGACCACTGTGAGCTCACTATGTCTATTATGAGCTGTCTATTATCACTGAAAGCTATGACCACTGGAGTTCTCTATCACTAGTTTGAGCTTTCTGTGTGAGCTCTTTATGACCACTGTGAGCCATGTATGAAAATTGTGAGATATCTATGAGCACCATGAGTTATGACCATTGTGAGCTCTCTATAAGCTATGATAACTATGAGCACTCTGTGTCTTTTATGAGCTCTCTATGACCATTGTGACATAAGAGTAATGAGTTCCCTATGACTATTATGAGCTATGATCACTGTGAGCTCTCTACAACTACTGTGAGCTCTTATGATCACTCTGATGTATGATTGTGACTTCTCTATGACCATTTTTGATCTCTATGATGACAGTGAGCTTTTTATGTTGACAGTGAGCTCTTTTTGATCACTGTGACCTATGACCACTGTCACTTCTCTATGACCACTGTGAGCTCTTTATGACCACTGTGAGCCCTCTATGACCTCTATGAGCTCTCTATGACCTCTGTGAGCTATAACAACTATGAGTTCTGTATGAGAACTGTGAGCTCTCAATGACAACTGTGACCTCTCTTTGACCACTTTGATTTTGGTATGACCACTGTGAGCTCTGTATGACCATTGTGACCTCTCTATGAATACTATGAACTTAGACTACCGTGACCTCTTTATAACCACTATGAGCTATGAGCACTTTGAGCTCTTTATGAACACTATGATCTATGACCAGTGTAAAAACTCTATCACCACTGTGAGCTCTCTCTGACCACTGTAAGCTGTGATCATTATGAGTTCTCTATGACCACTATGAGCTATGACCACTGTGAGATACTGATGACCATTATTAACTCTCTATGACCCCTATGAGCTATGACCATTATGAGTTCTCCATCACCACTGTGAGATGTGACCACTGTGAGCTCTCTGTGATCACTTTGAGCAATGAACACTTAACTCTCTATGATCACTATGAGCTCTTTCTCACCCATATGAGCTATGACCCACTCTGCACTCTCTCTGAACACTTTTAATTATGATCACTATGAACTCTCTATCGCCACTGTGGTATGATGACTATGAGTTCACTCTGAGGAATGTAAGCTCTCTATGTCCACTGTGAGCTCTCTGTGACCTATTATGAGAATGAGCTCTCTATAATCACTGAGAACTAGCTATGACCACTATGATGTCGCTATGACCACCATGAGTCCTATATTAGCACAATGACCTATGAGCAGTGTGAGCACTCTATGATCACTATATACTAAGACTACCTTTAGCTATGTGGACTCTGAGTTCTCTAGGTCATTTATGAGCTCTCTAAGAAAACTATGAGCAATGATCACTGTGATTTCTCTATGACCACTATAAGCTATGACCACCGTGATTTCTCTATGACCACTATAAGCTATGACCACCGTGAGCTCTATATGACCACTATGAGCTATGACAGTTGTGAGCTCTTTATGAACATTATGAGCTATGACCACTGTAAACTCTCTATCACCACTGTGAGCTCTCTAGGAGCACTATGATCTCTGTGATTTTTATGATCACTATGAGCTATGAAAACTATGAGCTGTCTATGACCACTATGAACTATGACCATTTTGAGCTCTCTATGATTATGATGACTGATGACCACTCTTAGTTGTCTATGACCAATAGGAGTTATGGGCATTGTGAACTCTCTATGAGTACTATCAACTCTATATGACCACTGTGAGTTCTCCATGACAAATGAGCTATGAACTTATTATAAAGTTATATTAGTTCTCTAAGACCAATGTGATGAGTGACCACTGTTAGCTTGAGCACTCTGAGCTCTCTAGACAACTACGATAAATAACCACTGAGAGCCCTCTAGAAACACTGAGTTCTCTATGATGAGTATGAGCCATGACCCTGTGAGCTTTCTATAATCACCATGAGCACTCTATGTGAGCTATTACCACAATAGGCTTTCTAGGACAAATGTGAGTTCTCTATGCCCGCTGAGAGCGCTGTAAGACCATTCTGAACTCTCTGTGACCACTATGAACTATGACCAGTGTGAGATCTCTGTTTTGATTGTGAGCTCTTTGTGACCACTGTGAGCTCACTATGGCCAGTTTGAGCTCTCTATGACCTCTATGAGCTCTCTATGACAATTGTGAAATTTTTGATGACTGTGATCACTGTGAGTATTTTATGACCACTAAGAGTTATGACCACTTTGAGCTCACTAGGACCATTATCAGCTCTCTTTGACCACTGCGAGGTACAACCACTGTGACATCTCTATGAACACTGTGAGCTCTCTATCAACATTATGACCTCTCTATGACCACAGTTATGAACACTCTGAGCTCTCTATGAAAACTGTGAGGTTTCTATGAGCATTGTGAGCACTCTGTGACCACTGTGAGCTATAACAGTGATCTTACTGTGACTATTGAGCTTTCTGTGACAACTCTCAGTTATGACCACTGTGAGCTCTTTATAACCAGTATGAGCTATCACCACTCTTGTCTGTATATTACAAATGTTAGGTATGACCACTGTGAGCTCTCTAAGATCCCTATGAGCTCTCAATGAGCTCAGAATAAGCCATGACCACTATGAGCTCTCTATGTCCACCGTGAACACTGTATGACCTTTATGACCTGTGACCACTATGAGGTCTCTATGACAACTGTGAGCTCTCTGTGACCATTGTGAGTTCTCTATGAATACTGTGTGCTCTCTATGACCACTATGAGCTCTCTATGACCACTGTGAGCTGTCTATGAACACTGTGAGCACTGTAAGACCACTGTGAGCTCTGTATGAGCAGTGAGAGCACTCTATGACTATTATGAGCTATGAATACTCTATGCTCTCTGTAACAAATGTGAGCTGTGACTACTGTGAGCTCTCTATGACAATTATGAGTTCTCTATTACCACTGTGAGCTCTCTATGAAAACTATGAGATCTCGATTACCACTGTGAGCTCTCTATAATGACTATGAGCTATGAGCTATGAGCAATTTGACCTTTCTATGACCACTATGAGCTATGACTACTATGACCTCTGTATGACCACTATGTGCTCTGTATGACTACTATGTACTGAAATCTGCCTGTGACCACTGTGAGCACTTTAGGAACACTCTGAGCTCTTTATGAAGACTGTGAACTCTCTATGAGGACCATGAGCTATGATCACTGTGTGCTCTCTATCCCCACTATGATCTCTATATTACTACTGTAAGCTCTCTATGATTGCTGTGAACACTCTATGACCACTGTGAATTCTCTAAAAATACTATGAGCTCTCTAGGATGATGGTAAGATCTCTATAATCACACTGAGCTCTCTATAACCACTGGGATCTGTATGACCACGTAAGCTCACTATCATTTCAGAGAGCTTCCTATGACCACGGTGACCTCTGTAGGACCAATGTGAAATCTCTATGACTGTGAAGACCTCTATATGACCACTATGAGGTCTTTGTGACAAATATGAGCTATGACCACTGTGATCTCTCTTCGATCACTGTGAGCTGTCTATGTCCACTATAATATATGACCACTGAGAGCTCTCTATAACTACTATGAATTATGATCACTGTGAGCTCTCTATGGCCACTAAGAACTATGAGCACTGTAAGCTCACTATTCCCATTGTGAACTCTCCCTTACCACTGTGCGCTCACTATGGCAATTATGAACTCTCTATAACCACTATGATATATGAACAATGTGTACTCTGTATGACCATTGTAATCTGTGATCACTATGACCTCTCCATGACCACTGTGAGCTCTCTATGACCATTGTGAACTCTCTATGACGATTATGAGCTCTCTATGACTAAGATTAGCTATGAAAACTGTGGGCACTCTATAACACTGAGCTGTGATTACAATGAGCTCTTTATGAGCTCTGTGTGCTCTCTATGAGCATTGTGAGCTTTCTGTGACAATTGTGAGCACTCTTTGACAACTGTTAGCTCTCTATGAACACAATGAGCTATGACCACTTTAAGCTGTTACAACCAATATAATCGATGACTACTCTGAGCTCTCCATGATAATTATGTGCTCTCTATGAAGACTGTGAGCTCTCTATGACCAGTGTGAGCTCTTTATGATCACTGTGAATTCTCTGTCTACTATGAGCTATGGCCACTCTGAGCTTTCTGTGATAAATATGATCTGTGACCACTGTAAGCTGTCTATGACCACTATTAAGTTCTTTGACCACTCTCTTTTACCACTTTGAGCTATGATCACTGTAAGCACTTTATGTATAGTGTGAGCTGTGACCACTCTGAGTTCTCTATGACCACAGAGCTCTGTATGTCGTGTGACCACTATGAGCAATGACAACTATGAGCTCACTATGAAATCTGTGAGCTCTCTATGAACACAATGAGCTCTCTATGGCCACTTTGAAATATCTGACAACTGTGAACTCTCCATGACCACTTTGAACCTCTATGGCCATTCTGAGTTATGGTCACTATGAGCTCTTTATGATCAATATGAGTTGTGACCACTGTGAGCTAGCTATGACAACTATGAGCTATGACAATTGTGAGATCTCTGTGACCACTATGAGCTATGAGCACTGTGAGATCACTGTGAACATTATTTGTGCTCTAAAACCACTTTGAGGTGTGACCACGGTGAATTCTGAGGACTCTGTGCTCTCTATAATAACTATGCCAATTGTGAGCTGTCAAGGACCACTGTGGCCTATCTATGTCAAGTATAAGCCATGACAACTGTAAGCTCTGTATGAGCACTGAGAGCTCCTTATGTTCAATATGAGTTCTCTATCACCACTATGAGCTATGAACACTGTGAGCTTTCTATTTCCATTGTGAGCTTTCTATGGCCATTATGAGCTTTCTGTGACCACTATGATGTATGACCACTATGACCTCCCTAATACCACTTTGAGCTCCCTATGACAATTGTGAACTCTTTAGGATCACTGTAAGCTCTCTATGACCACTTTGAGGTCTCTATGACCACTATGAGGTATGATACTGTGATAAACATTATTAGCTCTTTAGGACCATAGTGAGCTCTTTTGACAACTAGGAACTATTACCACTGTGAGCTCTCTATAAGTGCTATGAGCGCTCTATATCAAGTATAAGCCATGAGCACTGTGAGTTCTCTATGACCACTGTGATCTCTCCATGATAAATGTGTGCTTCCTATGGCCATCATGCACTCCCTGTGACTGCTACGAGCTCTGACCACTATGAGCTTCCTATGATCATTATGAGAGATAACAAGTGTGAGCTCTCTGTAATGACTGTGAGTTCTCTGTGACCACTGTGAGCTCTCTATGACCATAAGAGATTTCTAACAGTACTAGGAGCTATGACCACTGAGATCTCTATGACCACTGGGATCTATGACCATTATGATCTACCTATTATCACTTTGTGCTATCTCTGACAACTGTGAGCTATCTATGACAATTATGAGCTCTCTATAACTACTGTGAGCAATTTATGATAACTATAAGCTCTCTCTGACCATGATTAGCTATGACCACTGTGAGCTCTCTATATCCACTGTGAGCTAGGATCATGGCTCCCTTTGACCACTGTGTGGTATCTATATCCAAAAGAACTTTTGACTATGATGAACTCTCTTAACACACTATGAGCTATAACCACTTTGTGCTCTCTGTGTTTGCTATGAACACTCTATGATCACTATAAGGTATGACCCCTGTGAGTTCTGTATGACCAAAATGGGTTACGACCACTATGAGCTCTCTATGAACACTCTGAGCTATGAACTCTTTGAGATCACTAAGAACATTATAAGCTTTGACCACTGTGAACTGTCTATGAGAACTATGAGCTATGAGCACTGTAAGCTCTATAGGACCTCTATGAGTTCAATATGGCTATATAAAGCATGACCACTGTGAGTTCTCCATGATCACTGTGAGGTCTCCATGACTACCATTATCTACCCTCTATGACCACTATGAACTCTCTATAGCCATTATCTACTCTCTATGACCACTATGAACTCTCTATGAGTACTGTGAGCTATGACTACTGTGAGCTCTCTGTGAGGAGTAAAAGCTATCATCAATGTGAATTCTTTATGATTGTTGTGAACTATGACCTCTATGAACTCTGTGTGACTACTGTGGGTTATGACCAGTATAAGCTCTCTATGACCACTGTGAAATTTCTAACAATTATGACCTATCTATGACCACTTTGACCTCTCTATTAATCCAGTGAGATATGACCACTGAAAGATCTATTACCAGTATGAGCTATGACAAGTGTGAGTTCTCTATGTGCACTCTCAGCTGTCTATGACAAGTATGAGCTATGATCACTGTGAGATCTCTATGATCACTATGAGTTATTACCTCTGTGTGATAACACTATGAACACTATTAGCACTGTATGTCCACTGTGAGCCCTCTATGATTACTATGAGCTATGACAATTGTTAGATATCATTGTCCCTTATGATCTCTCTATAACCATGTGAGATATGACCACTGTGAACTCTCTATGACTACTATGAGCTATGAGAACTTTTACCTCTCATTGTTCACTATGAGCTTTCTCTATGAGCACTGTGAGCTGTCCATGACCACTGTGCTCTATGGCCATTTTAAGTACCCTAAGACTACTTGAGCTATGACCACTGTCATAGTTTCAACGACTAGCATAAGTCATGACCACTGTGAGCTTTCGATTTTAGCAGTCTCAGGGACTCATGAGGATTCAAGGAGACCTTTGGGAGTGGGGATAAGCAGGCCTGAAATCAACATCACAGTTTCTGGGAGTCTGGCGAGTGGCAAAGCAGGCTCACAGGCTTGCAGACTCATTTATTGTAAATTCAGACTGATTATATATCCCACCCAACATTCTATAAGTTCCAGTTGGAGCTTTTGCTGCATTGGCCTGTCTGGGTTGGTCGTCTCAGTCAGGTGGTTTGACATCAGCACCAGGCATGGCAGCAGGTTCTAGCTTGGGAAAGTTGAATTTGCACATGTGGCCCATGCAGACGATACAGGCTTGCCAGGTCCATTTCTCCTACACATCCATCGTTTTTATTTATTTTGACAGCCAGCAGGAGCCTGAATTCTTTGTTCTGACGTTGTTGAACCCACCTCAGAGGGCATTCAGGATGACAGACCATGCCTGTCTTCGATTGTTCTGTCTCACAGGAACTTACCTGTCATTGATTAAGGGCCCTTGAAAAACCTTATCCCTGGGAGGCATGTCAGGATAAGTGGATAGTAGATTTGACCAACCCCTTATGAATATATGGCTTGAATGTTCAAGGGCCATAAGTGCCTGTAGCATGGTCTGTTGATGGAGTACTGCTGTGAGATATGCTGAAGGAGACACTTAAGCAATATAATTAATAAAGGAACAATTCCTCCTATGGTAGCATAAGTTTCAATCTAAGAGGGATCAAACAGCCTTTTAATGTCGTTCCAGATTCTGGTTGAAAACCAAGTATCGATAAGCACGGGACCACATGTTAATATGTTCTCTCTGTTGGCTCAAAGTTAATGTGTAATTAAGGAAGGACAGAGACCAAGATCCCTTGATGTACTGAGAAAGTTGTTCATGGGGTTTGAATGTTGGAGACCCAATAAGGTGTTAAGCATATGGAGGCATATTGAGAGTCACATGAGGCAAGAGCAAGGCTTTAGGGTGTTGAAGGCCAGGTCAGATACCTGTTGAAAATATGTACCCAAGCCTATGGTGGATTGTGATATGGGATCAATATATTGTCCATGACCCAAAAGCATATCCAATGTGATGTTAAGGTTGAGCAGGCTTGTGCTTCTGCCTGATCATCATATGAAGAGCACCAATTCAGGAAAATGGTTGGCTCTAAAACTGCCTTAAGAAGACGATACCAATCAAAATGTGTTTGGAGTTGCATGGCCCATTGGTGAAGAACCTGCTCAAAATAAGGGGAGTCAGGGGCTTATTCATTGACTGCCTTACAAATCACAGAAAGATCACCAAGTGGGGTAGGCACCCAAGGCTGTCATCTTGTCAGGAAGACTGTCTATGACTTTCCACTGGGCAGAATAAACATTTGGGAATCCACAGCGGTGAGGCTGCTGAAGAAACACAAAAAAATCCATGACCCTAGTGGAGCCCTGGGTCGGGTTAGGACAGGTGTATGTCAAAGGCATTCTATCACTGTAAAGCCATTAAAGTGGATAAAGTGGAATTAAGTATTAAATGAGGCATATCTGAGGAAGTCTTAAATCTAGTTGGAGGATGGTTTTACAAAGATCTTCCTGGGGGGCCATTTCTTATATAAGATGTATACAGTCCATTTCTGAGAAAATGTTATAAGTTGATTCCTTTATAATGAAATTTAATATTTTGTAGTTCTTACGTAAGCCCATTACCAAAACTTTTGTCTTTAAAGTATATGGCCCTTATAATACAAATGTAATGGATAGACTCTATAAAATCTTAAACAGTTATGCCCTTTAGGAATTAGGAGTAACCAAATCTCTGTGTAATTCAGATAGAGAGAATTGAAAAACAGTTGAATACATGAAGCTTAATTCTTAATTTCTAATCTCAGTGTCTCAATATCTTTTCTTCTACAGCATGCAAGAAGCATAACAAAAAACATTTCCTTTAACCATCATGTCTAATTTTCAATCTTCTCATAAGCCTAACATTCCATAAATTCTTCACAACATAATTTAACATTCTTTTAAATAACCAGCTCATAAACCTCCTGTACATAAACTTTCTCACAAACCTTCTGTACATACTTTACCTTTCTAAGTAACATATTTTCTTCATATCTTTTTTTTGCTTGATGATTCCCTGCTGTTTTTCACATTAACTACCCCTTAAAGGCAGCAATAACAGAGTTGAGTGAT
Organism: Typhlomys cinereus; assembly: GCA_023101885.1. Taxonomy (NCBI): domain Eukaryota; kingdom Metazoa; phylum Chordata; class Mammalia; order Rodentia; family Platacanthomyidae; genus Typhlomys; species Typhlomys cinereus. The sequence continues at coordinate 8,202,861 of JALPQD010000058.1, forward strand.
TTGGCAATTGTGTAGACAATATACATTTATGCATAATCATTTATAAATGTATACACTCACAATCCAGGGAGGACACACTGCTACTCAGAATTCAACAAAGTCAAAAAAAAAAAAACAACAACAAAAAAAACCACACACACACACAAGCAAATCTCTAGGGGACAAAGGCCATACATCTGAAGTCTTCTAAAATCATCCTATCAGATGGGAGAGATTCTTCACATACAGCCCAAAGATAGGTAAACCCATTTTTTAACATCCTGTTCCCTTGAATTATTAGTCACTGTACATTAACTTTTCCATATAGCCATTTGTCATGGTTTAAATGTGTCCCCCACAATCTCATGTGTTTCACAAGATTGTGGGATGTTGAAAAGTGGAGCCTTGCTGGAAGAATGCAGTAACAGGGGTGGGCCTTGAGGTGGATTAGTCCCACCCTACCACTAGCAGAAGTCTGCCTTTGTATCAAACAGTCTGCAGTCTCAGCTTCTAAGATATCTGTGGTGACTTAGCCTCTTCCAGCTTTGGCCAGCCAGCTATGCTACCTTTGCTTTGAGAGAGTACCTCCCTTCTGAAACCAAAAGCTGCATAAATCTCCCTTTCTCCCTTAAGTTGGTTGACTTTGACTGTTCCCTCACAGAAATAGTTAAGAGTAAATGTTACACCACCCGCCAAAACATGTACAACTTCAGAGACTATACCACTCACCCCCACATATCACCAAGATACTAAATTGTAAAAGTGCACTACCATATTAATATTTACCCCCTGTCCACTATCCCTCACTTAATTGATGTACTAACATTCTAATAGTAAATATCTAGGAACATATAGGAAATAACAGTAACAACAGACAAGCGCACCCAACTCCAAGGCAAACACTAGTAATAACTGCTCGAGAATAGTAATACCAAATAATTCAATTCAGTGAAAAACACGCAAAAAGTGAAAGAAGATCTTAAGAAATAAAACAACAATGCCCAAGTCAAAGTGCAGATCCATGAGAAACAAAACACAAGAAAACAAATCTCCCATTGAAAGAATTGGCCCCATAATAATAGATTCCAACCAGAATAAATTCACAGAAAATAGCCAAGAAAGCCAGACCCAAGATAATGACATTCAAAGCATAATAATTACTGTGGTCAATACTATGAAAGAGGAAATCCAGAAGGAGTTAAATAACCTCATTAACCACTTTGAATAGGAACACAACATATACTTGGAGGAGTTGAGAAAAACAGTTCAAGAAACAAAAATAGGCATACAGCAATTAAAACAGTCTCAGGTAGAGTTTAAAATTGAATTAAAACACAAGGTATCTTCAACCCAGAACTCAACAGAGAGTCTTATTTGCTGTACTAATGAAGCAGAAAATAGAATTTCAACCTTGAAGACAAAGTGGAAGAAGAAACCAGCTCAATGGAAGAGGTTGTTAAAGCCATAAAGATACTTGAGAGAAATATTCAAGGGTTATGGGACCACTGAAGAAGCCTAACATACACAGTCATGGAGTACCAGAACAAGAATCCAAAATACCACACCTGAGGAAATTTTTCAAATTATGACAAAAGAAAACTTTCCTCATGTAAAGAATGAGAGGCCCATCCAAATACAAGAGGCATTCTACACCTCAAACAGATATGACCAAAATAGAAACTCACCACGGCATGTAATAGTCAAAACACTCCACACTCAAGACAAAGAAAAGGTGGTGAGAGCTTCAAGGGGAAAATAAAAATAAGTCACTTTTAAAGGAAAACCTACTGAAATGACAAAGGACTTCTCAATGGAAACAGTAAAAACAAGAAAACTTGGAGAGATGTACTGTGAGTATTGAATGAGCAAAAGTGTCAAACCAGGCTGATATACCTAGAAAGCTATTAGTCATGACCAAGGGGGGAAAAAGTTTTTCAGCACAAGGACAACTTGAAGGCTTACATGTCTACTAAACCAGGTCTTCAAAAAATGCTATAAATGATACTCAAGCTTGAAGAAAAGAACAAGTGTATTCAGGAGGCCAGAAGGGAAGTATAATACCATCAAAATCTAAAAGCCAAATCATACACTTATGAAAGCCACTAAACATAAAAAGTGTCTGGAATTAAAAATAATTTCTCCATTATAACATTGAATGTTAATAGAATTAACTCACCAATGAAGAGATAAATTACAACCTAGGATTAAAAATCACAATCAATCAATCTGCTGCCTTCAGGAAACTCATCTCTCCACAAAAGAGAGACATATTCTAAAATAAAAAGGCTAGTCCAAAATTCTGCAAGCTAATGGAATAAGGAAATAGGTAGGGTTAGCTATTATGCTATTAGACAAAGTGAACTTCAAACTAAAAAAAAATCATAAGAGACACAGATGGATACTACATTTTAGTAACAGGTACAATTCACCAGGAAGACTTCACAATACTGAACATATATGCCCCTAATAGGGCTCCTCCACATTAATTAAGCAAACCCTACACAATCAAAAGCAAGAAAAAAAAAACCCAAACAATAAATCTTGGGGATTTCAATACCACTCTCTCAACATAGGATAGATCAACACGTCAAAAACTTAACAGAGTAACATTGGAACTTAATCAAACTCTTACTGAAATGGACCTTACAGATCTCTATCAAACTTCATCCATGCACCAAAAAATACACATTTTTCTCAGCAGCACACGGAAATTTCTCCAAAATAGACCACATACTGGGCCACAAATCGAATCTCCACATATACAGGAAAGTTGAAATTCTAGCCTGTACCCTATCAGACCACCGTGGTCTAAAACTTGACATCCACAACACAACAAATCACAGAAAATACACTAGCTCCTGGAAACAAAACACTATGATGCTGAATGAGAATTGGATTCAGGAAGAAATTATAAAGGAAATTCAAGGTTTCCTGGAAGTGAACAATAATGAAAACACAATTTATCAAAATCTTTGGGACACAATGAAAGTTGTCTTGATGCCTACAACAAAAAATAGAAACATCACGAATAAATAACAATGCAGCTTAAGCTTTAGAGACACAAAAACAATCTGATACCTAAGCACTAGAAGAGAGATTACCAAAATCAGGGGAAACTGAGATAAGGAAAACAATGGAGAGAATCAACCTGTGAAAAAGGTGATTCTTTGAAAAAAATCAATAAGATTGATATACCCTTCGCTAAATTAATCAAAAGCAAGAGAGAGAAAACCCAAATTTACAAAATTAGAAATGAAAATGGAGTTATCACTACTAATAACTAGAAATTCAGAGAATTTTAATGTCATATTTCAAAAATTTATACGCTATGAAATTTGATAACACAAATGAAATGGATGAATTCCTAAGTAAGCAACTTACTTAAATTGAATCAGGAAGTTTTTCATTATTTAAATAGTCTAAGATATGAGGAAATCAATGAAGTAATTTTGAATCTTCCCGCCAAAAAAATGTCCTGGGCCAGATGGATTCAGCACAGAGTTCTACCAGACATTTAAGGAAATAATAACACCAATACTCATTAAACTGTTCCATCAAATAGCAAAGGAACGAACAGTACAAAATTTATTCTATGAAGCTAATATTGTCTTAATCCCAAAACCTAATAAAAATCCACTTAAAAAGCAAACTATAGGCCAATCTCTTTGATGAACACAGATGCAAAGATTATCAATAAAGTTTCAGCCAATCAGATTCAAAAACATATTAAAAAGATCATTCACAGTGATCAAGGAGGCTTTCCCCCAGGCAAACAAAGTTGGTTCAACATATGCAAATCAATAAGTGTAATTCGCCATATAAACCAGTCCAAAATTCAAGACCACAACATACAGGAGTTCAGCAGGATGGCAGGTTACAAAATAAATGACAAAAATCAGTGACCTTCCTGAATGCCCAGGATGAAAGAAGTGATAAAGTCCCAAGAGAATCAATCCTATTGCTATAGGTCCTAAAAACAAAACACTTTAGTATAAACCTTACCAAGAACGTAAGAGATCTTTAAAATGACAACTTTAAAACTCTAAAGAAGGAAATTACAGAAAACACTTGAAAGTTGAAAGACCTCCCATGTTCCTGGATTGGCAGAATCAGTATCATAAAAATAGTCATCCTACCAAAGGCAATATACAAATTCAATGCTGTACCAATCAAAATCCCAAAGAAATTCTTTAAAGAATTGACCAAACAATCTCAAAATTCATATGGAAGCACAGAAGAAACAGGATAGCAAAAACTATCCTGAATAACAAAAACACTGCTAGAAGTCTCACCATACCAAACCTTAGTCTATAATACAAATCCATAGTTATAAAAGCAGCCTAGTACTGGCTCCAAAATAGGTATAGATTAATGGATAAGATTTGAAGACCCAGATTTAATCCACACAATTACAGCCATTTGATTTTTGACAAAGGGGCCTAAATGGAAAAAGAAAAGCATCTTCAAAAAATGGTGATGGCAATACTGGATGTTCACCATGTACAAGAATTAATTCCAGGTGGATCAAGGATCTCAATGTAAGACCAGAGACTATTAAAAAAACCTTTGTTGAAAGGGAAAGAAACTTCCTTGAGCTGATTGGACTAAACAGAAATCTAATAGCACATTCACTACAACCAACACTCAACAGATGGGATCTTGTGAAATTAAAGAGCTTCTGTTCAGATAAAGAGATTGTAACATGAGCATAAAGGCAACCCACAGCATGGGAGAAAATCTTCACTAACCGCATGTCTGATAGAGCTCTATTATCCTGAGTACACAAAGAACTTACTAAACACTAAGGAAACAAATGGCCCAATTAAAAATGGGTCTTGGAACTTAAAAGAAACTTTACCAGGGAAGAAATTGAAATGTCTAATAAATATCTTTAAAAATGCTCCACATCTTTAGCCATCAGGGAAATGCAAATCAAAACCTCCCTGAGATATCATCTCACCCTGGTTTGAATGACAAAAATCCACAATACAAAAAACACCAAATGCTGGAGAGTATGTGGTAAGAAGGGAAGTCTCCTACATTGCTAGTGGGAATGCATGCTTATGCAACCACTCTGGTGAGCAGTTTTGCGATTCCTAAAAAAAGTTAAAGAGAGTTTGGCATGCACATTAAAGGATGCTCCGGAGATGGGAGGGGGAAGTATTGGGGGGTGGAGAGAGAGAGGGGTGGGAGCTTGGAGTGAGGGATGGGAATGATGTACCTGTTAAGTTTGTATGAGTGAAAATAATAAAAATAAATATAAAAAAGTTAAAGTTGGAAATGTCATATGACTCATATATTCCACTTCTGGGAATAATCCCATAAAGCAAAAATTCATTTGAATGACACCAGCAGGACCCTGTTCATAGCAGCACTGTTTACAATGGCAAAGTCATGGAATAAACCCAAATGCCCAACAGTTGATGAGTGAATAAGGAAAATGTAAATTTATATGATGGAATACTACTCAGCCATCAAAAAAGATGAAATAATGAAATCTGCAGGGAAATGGATGGAATTAGAAAAAAAAATTATATTGAGTGAAGTATCCCAGACACAGAAAATTAAGTGCTATATGTACTCCCTAACTGGTGGATCCTAGTACCAATCCCACTTACTGACACACTCAAAGTTAAATCTCTGTTATACCTGCAGTAATTGCAAAGATTAAAAATAGTAGGAAGTGGAAGGAGGGTCCCACCAGAAACAAGGAAAGAGGGGATCATGCTAAAGCAGAGAAAATAGGCCATCATCAAATATTGCAAATAAGTAGTGAGACTTCTGGTTAAGATCTCAGACTTTCCTTCCTGGTCACTTGCAACTGATGGGATTTAATCTCACCCGTCAGGGAAGGCATAGTGTCTGGCAGATAGATGTAACCATCCTGCAAATGGGAGACTGACCACCACTCACCACGGTCTCCTATTCTTATTCCATCTACCTTTGAATCTACTCTTCCCGTAAGACCATATTTTGACATTCTTTTATCACTACCTAGGAAGTGACATCCAATACCCATCAGGATGTAGGCAAGGGTGGTGCAGTAACTTCAAACCTGGAAAAAAAAACAACAAAACATAATTTAGAAGAGCAGAGACTTTATATCAACCACCTGAAACCAGGCCAGCCTAATCTCTTCCCATCCTGAAGCTCAGGGAAATTTGCAGAAGGGGCGGTAAGATTGTAAGAACCTACGAAGCAATCATAATAGGACTTTGCATGACCTGTGCACTTACCAATATATCATTGACCCCTCAAAGTCTAGCATAGATCACAGACACTAGTATTCTTTTTTTAATTTTTTATTATTATTATTAATTCAATTGTGCGTGTGTGTATGTATGTGCGCGCATGCGTGTATGTGTGTGTGTAGAATCACGGACGAATTCGCGAACCACCATAGACGCCTCTACCTCCTTCTGCCCCGGGATTCACAGGCTCCGCCCTACCAGGACCAGAAGCGCAGGCCACCCCCGCTTCCGCCTGGCGTCTATACGTGGGATCTGGGATCCGAACTCAGGACCTTCCGCCTGCAAGGCGGAAACTTAACCCCTGAGCCACCTCTCTAGCCCAGACACTAGTATTCTTAAAGGCAAAGGATTAATAGCCACAATAGTGTTCCTATATTAAAGGAGAACAGAAAAAAAGAGCTCTAGGCGATGCCACTGAGTCGTTACACCTCATGAGAGAGGAGGACCCAAAAGTAAGCTTTGTTATTTTGGGACTACATGGAAATACCTTTAAGAACCCAATGCCATTTTCATTTATAGTCCTATTAAAGATCAAAATAAGCGAGATAATCTTTCATGAAAGAAAAACATACATCTATTAGAAAAGCAGTTGTGATCTATATGAAACATAAGTAATTAAGGTCTTAGATATCATTAAAATAATTTGTTTTTATTGACATGCACACTAAAGGATGCTCCAGGAATTGGGGGGGAGGGTGCATTTGGAGAAAGGGAGGGAGGGGGAAAAGGATAGGGAAAGGAGGGGAGGGAGCAAGGGGATCCAGAAAAGGGTGGAGGGAGGGAGGGGAATGGGGTACTTATCAATTTTGTATGAGTGGACAAAATAAATAAATAAATAAATAGATAAATAAATAAATAAAGATTGTAAGAGCCTAAAGATGGGGAGGAGCAAGATATATAAGATACTCTACACAAGTTAGGGCTGAAGTAATCATAATAGAACTTTACATGACCTGTGCAATGACCAACATATCATTGACCTCCCCAAAGTCTAGCCTGGATCACAGGCACTAGGATACTAAGGGGCAAAAGGGATTAACAGCCATAATAGTGTTCCTATACTAAAACGAAACACAAGAAAAGGCTCTAAGCAATGCTACTGAGACCTTACACCTCATCAGAGAGGATGACCCAGAGGGAAATTTGACATGCACACTAAAGGATGCTCCAGGGAAGAGGGTGAAGGGACCCTGGGAGAAAGGGAGGGAGGGAGGAAGATAGGGCAAAAGGAGGGAAGGAGCAAGGGAATCCAGTGAAAGTTGGAGGGAGGGGAATGGCATACCTATTAATTTTGTATGATAGTAAAATTAAGTAAAAAATAAGTCAGAGGAATGAGCAAATTTAATTAACCAGTCCTATAATGGCTTTGTTATTTTGGGACTATATGGAAAAACCTTTAAGAACACAATGCCATTTTCATTTATAGTCCTATTAAAGATCAAAACAAGCGAGATAATCTTTCATGAAAGAAAAACATACATCTATTAGAAAAACAATTGTGATCTATATGAAACATAAGTAATTAAGGTCTTAGATGCCATTAAAATAATTTGTTCTTATTTTAAAATATGCATACATATATTTAAAAATGGCATGCCTAAATTTTTATATTAGTATAGTATGCAATAGAGATGAAAGAAAATTGAAGTGGCCACAAATATTTTTAATGTTGAAACTATTGCCAAATCCCTACCAGGCCAGCCAGGGGGTAAGAAGGGAAATGGCAGAGGTTTCATAAGCTCAAGACAAATGGGCAAGCCGGCGACAGGGTCACCACCCAGAACTCGGGAGTCAGGACAGAAGTAGCAGATAAAAGACAAGTTGACTGCAGGCTCAGCTTTATTCAGGAAATGTTTGAGCTTATATAGAGTGAGGGGACCAATGAAGTGTGGTCACCTCTGTGCTCAGGGGAAAGGGGAAGCAACCACTAATCATTTAGCTGTTTACTAGCTGTCCAGGTGTAACAGTTACTCTTAACTATTACTGTGAGAGAGCACCCAAAGTCAAGCAACTGAAGGGAGAAAGAGAGGTTTATTCAGCTTACAATTCCAGAGGGAAGGTACAGTCTCTCAAACAGAGGTGGCATGGCTGGCTGGAGGAGGCTAAGTCACCGCAGACATCTTGGAAGCTGATTGCTGTAGACTTTTTGCAGCAAAAGCCGACTTCTCCTGGAGGTAGGGTGGGACTAATCCACCTCAAGGCCCACCCCTTGTACTGCCTTCATCCAGCAAGGCTCCACCTCTCAAGGTGCCATGACCTTGCCAAACACATGAGATTGTGGGGGACACATTTCAAACCATGACATTCCACCGCTGGCTCCCACAGGTTCCTTGCCATCTCATTATGAAAACCATACTCAGTCCAACTTTAAAAGCCTTTATAGACTACAATGGTAGTCCCAACAGTCCAAAAGTCAAAGTCCAAAGTCTCCAGTAAAATCAAAATACAAGTTACATACTTCTAACATACAATAGCACAGAATAAACATTCCCATTCCAAAAGGAAGAAATGGGGGCATATCCAGGAAAGATCAGTCCATAACAAGACTGAAAACCAGCAGGACAAACTCCAAATTTTGTAGCTCCAAGTCCAACCAGTGAGCCTCTCCTTGAAATCATCTCAGTTCCAAAGGGCTTTGGTTCCACCCCTCCAAAGCAGCTGCCCATAGAATACGTTGGTCTCATGAGCTGACTCCCCCCAGGGTATACAGCTCTCCTTGGCGGGTGTCCCACATTGTGTCTGGAATCTCTAACATCTTTACTTCTCAATGGCAAACCAGGCTTTACCTCCACAGCACAAACTGCCCTTCTTGGGCCTCTAAACTGCAGGCAAGAAGCTGCATGACGCCGGATTCTGCCAATTTTTGAAATCTTGGCCCTCTTGTATCACTGATGCCTCTAAAACCAAAACCATGTGGACGACTTTGCCAAGACTGGCCCCCTTGAATCACAGCTGATTCTGATTCTCTATGTTGACCATCTCTTTCACTCCTGGGCAGTTGCTTGGTAAGAGAAACCAACTCTTGCTTTGGAACTCCACCGTTTAGCTCCAGGCTTCTGAAAGGATTTGCATTCTTATGAGTGGAAGCCTTCCCTGAGGATCTTGTCCTCAAGGAAGGGCCTCTCCTATTATTCAAATAGCTAATCTCTTCAACAGCCATTTTGTTCTCTGCTTCTTCCTGGTTCAACTCTTTAAGTATGCCATTGTATTTTTCATCATTGGATCTTACAGTTTTTGCTTCTTTTTGCCTGATTCTTTGCTCTTTTTCATAACTCTGAAGACATCTAAAAAGTAGCCATATCACATTGTCAAGACTACATTGCTTTGAAATTTCCTCCACCAAACACTCCATCTTAACTTCAGGCAAGTTTTCAGGATGAGGGCAAAACTTCACTAAACTCTCAGCCAACACATGGCTCCATGTGTCACTCATCCAGTTGCAAACACAGTCTCTGTTCCCCTCTGAACCATCACAAACTGGGCTTCCACTGCTGCGTCTCTCACAGCATTGCTCTCCTCTGAGCTTTCACGAGAAAGACCCCTTTGACCCAACCGCCAAGATGCAAAGACTTTCCCAGCACAAAATCCCAAAGTTCTCTGTATTTCTCCCAACAAACAGTTCCAAAGGCACACTAGCTACATCACAGCATTGGCCATACTGCTGGGTACCAACTTCTCTCACCTTCACAAACAACTTCACGTTTTGGTATCATCTGTTCTTAAGTTCACAGCAATACCCCACCACCCGGAACCAATTTCTGTAACGGTTACTCTTAAATATTGCTGTGAGAGAGCACCCAAAGTCAAGTAACTGAAGGGAGAAAGAGAGGTTTATTCAGTTTACGGTTCCAGAGGGAAGGTACAGTCTCTCAAAGCAGAGGCGGCATGGCTGGCTGGAGGAGGCTAAGTCACCGCAGACATCTTGGAAGCTGAGAGCTGTAGACTTCTTGCAGCAAAAGCCAACTTCTCCAGGAGGTAGGGTGGGATTAATCCACCTCAAGGCCCACCTCTTGTGACTGCCTTCATCCAGCAAGGCTCCACCTCTCAAGGTGCCATGACCTTGCTAAATACATGAGACTGTGAGGGACACATTTCAAACCATGACACCAATGTGGGCTGGGTGAGTTTGGTACTAGGAGCCACCTATTAGGGAGTACATACAGCACTTAATTTTCTGGGTTTGGGATACTTCACTTAATATAATTGTTTCTAATGACATCCATTTCCCGGCAAATTCCAGTAATTCATCATTTTTGATGGCTGAATAATACTCCATTGTATAGATGTACCACAGTTTCCTTATCCACTCGTCAACTATTGGACATTTAGATTGATGCCATGACGTTGCTATTGTAAACAGTGCTGCTATGAACATGGTCGAGCTTGTGCTCTCGAGGCGAATCTCTGCTGCATGGGGGGTTATTCCCAAAAGTGGGATAGCAGGGTCATATGGCATTTCAATCTTTAATTTCTTTAAGAATCTCCAGACGGCTCGCCAGAGTGGCTGTATGAGCCTGCATTCCCACCAGCAATGTAGGAGAGTTCCCCTCTCTCCACATCCTCTCCAGCATTTGTCGTTGTTTGTATTGTGGATTTTTGCCATCTTGACCAGGGTGAGATGATATCTCAGGGAAGTTTTGATTTGCATTTCCCTGATGGCTAAGGAAGTGGAGCATTTTTTCAGATATTTGTTAGACATTTTAATTTCATCCCTGGTAAAGTTTCTTTGAAGTTCCAGGGCCCATTTTTTAATTGGGCCATTGGTTTCCTTGGTGTTTAGTTTTCTAAGTTCTTTGTGCACTCTGGACAGTAGAGCTCTATCAGATATGTGGTTAGTGAAGATTTTCTCCCATTCTGTGGGTTGCCTTTCAGCTCGTGTTGCAATTTCTTTATCTGAACAGAAGCTTTTTAATTTCACAAAATCCCAACTGTTGAGAGTTGGTAGCAGTGACTGTGCCATAGGATGTCTGTTTAGGAAATGTTGGCCTAGCCCAATCAGCTCGAGGGAGTTCCCTATCCTTTCAACTATGGTTTTTAAAGTCTCTGGCATTAAATCAAGGTCCTTGATCCACGGATTTTTTTATGTTGAAACATAAGACCCATAACGTGTAAACACAGAACATGTAAACATAAAAGCACATGCACAACGTTTTACTGGCAATTTTCCAGCAACAGTCTTAAAATTACCCTTGAAATTTTTATCAAAGCTGGATTAACATTTGCTTAAAAAGCTCATATTAGTTAAATCTGGCAGCTTAGGTTAATTATGAAAAACATCTAGCAAGGAAAGCAATCTTATCCATAGTCAGGTTCTCACATAGTCTCTAGAGAGATCCAAGGTGCTAAAACTGTAGCCTCATTCCAAAATTCCTATAGGCCAATAGTCTGAACCTTGAAGCCTCTGATCTCTAGGAGAGATTTTAAGACACATATTGGGATCCTAGAATCATCTGAAGCAGAAAATACAGCCACGAAAGAGGGAGAGTCAAGAGCTACAGGAAGATGAAGAGGAGGGAAGGGAATGTCAGCAGGGGGTGGAGTTCCCCCCCCCCAGATCTGTGAGCCCTCTGCAGAAGGGAAGGATCCAGAGGAAGAACAAAAATATTGGGTTCTCCCCACAAGTTTCGTTGTGTCAGTTAATCAATTCCTCAGTGGAGGATCCTTTAAGGCTTGCTACAATGCCGAGCAGGATGAGAACAAAGGGGGCCAGATAGACTTTCTTCTTATAGGCCAGGAAGATCACTTCTATCCAAATCTGTGGCTCTCAAATGATTTTTGAGGGAAATCCAAGGAGTTAAAATTAAAGCTTCCTCCTAAAAATACTCCTTTGGTTTTAGTTTGTTCTATGTAAGTCTAAAAGAGCCTTAAGGGCAGTAAGCTGGAGTCCCTTCTGATGGGCTGGTAAATTATCCATTATGGAGAGTAAAGGTTCCCTAATGGAGCAGAGATGACTAGGAGTGAACGGACAAGGCGAAAAAGCACAGAAAATAAAAAACAATGACTAGAACAAAGGTGAAAGTGAAACCTACTCCTAAAAAGGTAACTAACATCCAAGGAGAGACCTAGCACAGGACATATGCAGAGGTGTTTTGGATTTAAGTGTCTAGTACTTAGTGAGGGACTTCAGGGGTTTGTTACTCCCCCAGGCCATATGCCCCCAGTCAGGCCAATTCAATATAATCAAACCTGGGCTCTGAGTTCTTTTTTTTAATAGCCCTTTTTTAAAATTTATTTCTTCCACTCATATAAAGTTGATAAGTATCCCATTCCCCTCCTTCCCTCTACCCCTCCCTGAATCCCCTTCTTCCCTCTCTCTCCCATTCTCTTCCCCCCTCCCTCCCAATCTCCCAGTGTCCCTCCCCTTCCATTCCTAGAGCATCCTGCCGTGTGTATATCAAATTTCCCTCTAGGGCCTCCTCTCTGATGAGGTGTAAGGACTCAGTAGTTTTGCCTGGGCTCTGAGTTCTGAGGGGTCCAATTTCTCATGTGAATTCACTGGGGAAAAGCCTCATTTTAGAGGTGCTCTTTGATCATGGGAAATCAAACAAATGATTGGGGCTCCTTGATTATCAGTAAATCAAGCAAGCAACTGTGTATCTAACTTTCTGAACACAATGAAGGACAAACAAGGAAAGGGGAGAGGAGGGAGCCATCTGCTCACCTACAGGCACCATAAGCACTGGAACACAAAACCAAAGGGGCCGCTCACCAAAACTTACCAGAGTAGGTGTCTTATATACACCAAAGGCAGCACTGTCCCACGTTGGAGCCTCAGATGTTGCCAAATCCCTACCAGACCAGAAAGGAGGAAGAGAGGAAATGGCAGGTGCCTTGTGGGATCGAGGCAAATGGGTAAGCCAGCGATGGGGTCACCACCCAGAGCCTGGGAGTCAGGTGAGAAGCAGCAGGCAGAAGACGAGTTGGCTGCAGACTCAGATTTATTCAGGAAGTGTTTTGGCTTATAGAGGGTCAGGGGTCCAATCAAGAGTGGTCACCTCTCTGCTTAGGGGTGTGGGGAGGAGAGCAGCCACCAATCATTGAGCTGTTTACTAGGTGTCCAGGTTAGACGGCTGCTTCTCATTGATTGTTCATCCCTCCTTCCCATTGATTGTCCATCCCTCTTCCTATATGGTTCTTCTATTGGGCCATGTCTGGGGCATGTCTGAACTTGTTCAGGCTTGTCTGTAGCCAGACCTCCTGGATTCAGAAGCCTGGGCTAGGGCCTCTCTGAATCGATAGTGCCACAGAAACACATGACATACAACATGTAAACACAGAACATATAGACATAGAAACACATGAACAACATACCATTTACCAGCAACTGGCAACTGTCTTAAAATTACTCTTGTAAGCTTTATTAAAGGCAGGTTTACAGTCAGGAAAACCTTATCATTTAAAACAAGATCTCATATTAGTTAAGTCAAGCAGCTTGGCTTAATTATGAAAAACATTAAAAGCAGATTAAACTTAAAATTTAATGCCAAAACCAAATTGCTATTTAAGAAACCTTCCATTTAATAGATGAGTATATTTGTCTAATTTTCCTTTTTTTCTAGCAAGGAAAAGCACCCTCATTTATAGGTCAGATTCCCACATATTCTATGGGGAAATCCAAGGTGCTAAAACCGCAGCTTCATTCCAAAATTCCTCTAGGCCATCAGTCTTAAACTTCAAGCCTCTAATCTGTAGGAGAGATTTTAAGACACATATGTGTGGCTCCTTTCAGTGTGAGGGGAGGTTGCCTATTTTTCTAAAGAACAGAGATGAGTCCAAAAGAGGAACAGATGAGACAAGGAATGTATGGAACCCAAATATCTTGTGCTTAGTGGGGAACTTCTGTGGTTCTTAGGCCACGGCTGTATGCCCACATGGTGTCTTTGATGGGAGAGGGTCAATCGGGAGACCACTCCTGGGTTCCATCTCTGGGGGTTGAGCCCTTATGTGGAGCCATTGGGCAAGTCAGAACCAAAAATGTGTACTTTCCTATTGGTGGACAGACAAACATAGAAAAAGGGAAAGGGATCTATACACTCAACTCTTGATAGGTAAATAACATTAAACATCTTTCCAAAAAACTGCCAAAGGAAACACAGTATTCGATACTCATGATGTGAGAAGGAAATGGCAGCCGTGGAAGCCCCACATTGAGGTGTCAGATGTAGCAATCTGACACATGGGGACCCACGGAGACCTTTGAGGGAGATAAGCTGGCATGAAGTCAATATCACAGATTCTGGGAGTTAGGCGAGTGGCAAAGCAGACTTGCAGGATTGTGGACTCATTTATTGCAAATATCTGGCTGCATACATACCCCACCCAACATTCCATAAGTTCCAGAGGGAGCTTTTGCTGTGTTGTCCTGTCTAGTCCTCTCAATCAGGCGGTTTGATTTCAGCACCAGGCACAGTAGCAGATTCTATCTTGGGGAGGTTGCATTCAAGCATGCAGTGCATAGAGACAATACAGGCCTGCCGAGTCTGTTCCTTCTATACTCGATGACCACTGTGAACTATCCATGACCACTGTAAGCTTTCTATGGCCATTATAAGCTCCCTAGGAAAACTATGAGCGGTGATCACTATGAGCTATCTGTGACGACAGTGATTTATGACCACTATGACCTCCCTAATACCACTTTGCGCTCTCTATGACCACTATGAGTTATGATCACTTTGATAACAATATGAACATTATTAGATCACTGTGAACTCTCTATGATCACTATGAACTATGACCCACTGTGAACTCTATGACAAGTATAAGCCATGACCACTCTAAACACTCTGTGATGACTGTGAGCTCTCTATGGCCTTTATGTGTTCCTATGAACTCTATGAGCTATGAGAACTATGAGCTCTCTATGACTACTATCAGATAAAACCAGTATGAGCTCCCTATGATGACTGTGAGTTATCTGTGACCACCATCAGCTTTCTATGGCCACAAGACATTTCTAACAGCATTAGGAGCTATGACCACTATGAGTTCTCTATAATCAATGTGATCTATGACCATTATGACATCCCTATTACAACTTTGAGCTATCTATGACAACCAAGAGCTATCTATGACAACCATGAACTCTCTGACAATTGTGAGCTCTCTATGACCACTGTGAGCTTTCTATGACCACTGTGAGTGTGCTATGACCACTGTTAGCTATGTATAACCACTGTGATCTCTCTATGACCAGTATGAACTATTAGCACTGTGCGCCTATATGACTATGGTGAGCTCTCTATGACTACTATGGCCTATGACCACTGTGGGGTCCCTATGTATATTATTAGATCTCTATTTCCATTATGACCACTGTTAGCTCTCTATTACCATTATGAGCTCTGTATGACCTCTATGACTTTTGACCACTATGGGTTCTTGATGACCACTGTGATCTGTCCATAACTACTGGGACCTCTTTATGATCATTGTGAGCGCTGACAATTATCAACTCTAGATGACCACTGCAAGTTGTCTATGAGTACTGGGAGTTATGAACACTGTTAGCACTTTTTGAATACTGTGAGCTATGACAACTATGAATTCTCTATGACTGCTGTAAATTCTCTGTGATCACTGTGAGGTATGACCACTGAGAGCTCACTAGGTCCACTGTGAGCTCTCTGTGAACAATCAGAGCTCTCTATGACCACTTTGAAATCTCTGACGACTGTGACCTCTTCCTAACTACTTTGAGCTCTCTATGACCACTCTGATC
This sequence comes from Typhlomys cinereus, assembly GCA_023101885.1. Taxonomy (NCBI): domain Eukaryota; kingdom Metazoa; phylum Chordata; class Mammalia; order Rodentia; family Platacanthomyidae; genus Typhlomys; species Typhlomys cinereus. The sequence goes on from JALPQD010000058.1 coordinate 8,218,812, forward strand.
TATGACCAATATGAGAACGCTAACACCAGTATGAGCTTTCAGCCCTGTGAGCTCTTCATGGCAGCTATAAGCTATGACCACTGTGAACTCTCCAAACCACTATGAGCTCTCTAAGACCAGTATAATCCATGACCACTGTGAACTGTCTATGATTACTGTGAGCTCTTCATGATACTGTGAACTTTCCATGGCAATTTTCGACTCTCTATAACCACTATGTACTCTCTATGACTACTGTAAACTACAACTATGTTCTCTTTGTGAGCATTAAGAACTATGAAAATATGAGCTTTGTATGACTGCTGTGAACTATGACCTATCTGAGGTCTGTATGACTACTGTAAGTTATGACCAGTGTAAGCTCTCTATATCCACTATGAAATCTCTGACAGTTTTACCTCTTTATGACCATTTTGAGCTCTCTATGATCCCTACCAGCTCTCTGTGACCACTGTGAGTTCACTATGACAACTGTTTTCTCCCTATGACCACTTTGACACCTCTGATGACTGTGCCATCTCCATGACCACTATGAGCTCTCTAAGACTAGTATAAGCTTTGACCCTGTGAGCTTTCTAGGACCACAATTAGCTCTCAATGACTAGTATAAGCCATATCCACTGTGAGCTCTCTATGATCACTAGGAGCTTCACATGACTACTGTGTACTCTCTATGACCACTGTGAGCTATGACTACTGTAACCTCTCTATGAGCTGTATGAGCTATGAATAATATGAGCTCTCCATGAAGAATGTGAATTGTGACCTCTCTGCGATCTGTATGATGACTTGAAATCTCTGATGATTGTGACCTCACTTTGTCCACTTTGAGAACTGTATTAGCAGTATGAGCTCTGACAACTATGAGTGCTCTATGAGCACTGTGAGCTCTCTATAACAATGATGAATTGTAACTACCGTGTCTGTTCTATGATCACTATAAGGTAGGACCTCTGTCATAACCCTATGCACATTAGCTCTGTATGACCATTATGAGGTATGACCACTGTGATAACACATGAACATTATTAGCTCTCTATGACCACTGTGAAGTCTCTATGACGATTATGAATTCTCTATGGCCAGTATAAGTTATGACCACTGTGAGCTCTCTATGACCACTGGGACATCTCTGAGGACTGTGACCTCTCTGTGACCACTTTGAATTCTATATGACCACTGTGCACTCTCTGTGACCATTGTGAGCTTTTTATGAAAACTATGAGTTCTCCATGACCACTCTGATTTCTCTATGACCACTATTAGATATGACCACTCAGAGCTCTCTGTGATCACTGTTAGCTCTCTATGACCATTGTTAGCTATGACCACTGTGAGCGCATTGTGCACATTATAACCTCTTTATGACCACTGAGTTATGACTACTGTGAGCTCTCTATTGCCATTATGAGCTCTCTATAACCACAATTAGCTGTGAACACTGTGAGATATCTATGACAATTATAAGCTATCCATAACCACTGTGAGCTGTCTATGACCATTGTGAGTTCTCTATGATCACTGTCATTACTGTGATTACTGTCAGCTCACTATGATCACTGGGAGCTCTCTGTGAACACTGTGAGTTCTCTATGACCACTTTGAAACTCTGAATATGACCTCTCCATGACCATTTTGAGCTCTCTATGACTACTCTGAACTATTACCACTCTGAGCCCTCCAAGACCAGTATGAACTATGATCACTGTGAGCTCTCTATGATTACTATGAATGTCATACTTAGGCACAGGTGTCAATTTGACAGCGAAGGTTTGAGCTCTAGGCACATTTTTAAAGAATTAGTAGTTGAGTTTATCCAGAGCAAACCTGTAGGAGATTGTCTAGCTGATGGGAAAGGTTCACTCTATGATGGGTAGGATTAGGCCCTGGAAAAATCACAGAGAACTGTTTGAGAGTGTTGACATTCTTCTGTATACTTGGCCAGGCATGCTGATCTGACAAGAAAGAACTGTGATGCCACTATGATTACTGTGAGTTCTCTATGAAAACTGTGAGTTCTCTGTGAACACTGTGAGTTCTCCTTGACCACTTTGAAACTCTGAATGTGACCTCTCCATGACCATTTTTAGCTCTCTAAGACTACTCTGAACTATTACCACTATGAGTCCTCTAAGACCAGTATGAACAATGAGCACTGTGAGCTCTCTATGACAATTATGAGTGTCATAGTTAGGCACAGATGTCAACTTGACAGTTAGGCATGGAGAAGGTTTGTGCTCTGGGCATATAGATGTGTGGCCAGTTCTCTCACCCCAGGTGTTGGTGCATGCTGACTCGTCAAGCTGGATTAAGAACTGTAACCAGGAATCATAAGAGAAAATAAACTCTTGTTCTTTAAGTCATTTTATGGTCATTATCAGCAACCATACATGCAAATTGCAACAGAATTGGTGCCCAGGAATGGGGATGTTGCTGATCAATCTGACTATGTGGACTTAGTGGCTTTTGAATGGTTTTGCTGGACAAAGTAGGAAATGCTTGAAGATTTTCACTTTGTGGATTACAAAAATTGTTCTTCAGAGTTTGCTGAGAAAGTAATGAATTGTTTGGGCCCAATTTCTGAGGAGGGGAACAAGGACTTTATTGAAGTTGAATTTGAACACAATGGACTGGTTTGCTTGATAGTGGGGAGTTGTGTTTGTGGCCATAAAGCTCTGGATGTGCAAAGGGCAAGCAGTAGAATATCTGCTGCTGTAAGAGAAATGAGTATCAGCGAAGGAATACCTAGTGACTTGAACTGGGACAGTGGAAGAAATTAAAACCACTATATAGTGAGTTTGTGCTTTGAAAGCTCAGATTCTTTTTTTTTAACATTTTTATTATTATTTCCGCTCATACAAACTTAATAGGTAGACCAGTTCCCTCCCCCCTCCTCCCCCCGAACTCCCTCCTCCCCTTCCCTCCCTCCCCATCTCCCAGTGCCTCCCCCCAATTCCCAGAGAGTCCTTTATTGTGTATGCCTAACTCTCTCTTGGTCCTCCTTTCCGATGACATAAAAGGACCCAGTGGCATTTCTCTGAACCCTTTCTCGTGTTCCCCTTAAGCACAGGAACACTTCTGTGGCCATCAATCCCTTGCCTCCAAGGATCTTGGTGCCTTTAGCTGATGTTAGACTTTGTGAGGTCAATAGTGTGACGGACATGGCGCAGGGCATGCAAAGTCCTATTATGATTGCTTCAGCCCTATCTAGTGTGGAGACTCTTCAAATCATTGCTCCTCCCATCCTTTTGCTCTTACAATCTTACCGCCCCCTCTTCCGCAGATGTCCCTGAGTTTCAGGATGGGGGGAGATTAGGCTGGCCTAGTTCTATGTGGATGATATAGAGTCTCTGAAGTTCTGGATTGTGGTTTGTTGATTTTCTTTTGCAGTTTTGCTGCTCCGGCAATGCCCTTCACTCCATCCTGATGGGCACTGTATGTCACCCCCTGGTCAGAGACAAAAAACTGTTAAACTGGAGTCTTGTTATAATAGCACATTGCTGAAAGCCCAAGTTAAAGCTGTTTCTTGCCCTTTGCAAGTTTGGCTGCCTAAAAGAGTCTTTTGAAGCATCAGCATACAAAATTTGATACAACTTTGGCTCCAGTGAATCAAGTTTGTTTTCAAACTTGCTTCAGAATCTGGCAGTTTCCTCTAGGTATACTGGTTTTGGTGTATGATTACAGGGTTATGAAGATCAGCAAAAAACCTTGGCTTGGCATGAAGTGGTAGGCATAGAGTCCTGAAAGATACAGTTGAGCTTATAGCTGCAGAACAGGACTCAGACTACTGATAGAGATGCCAGAATCATGGTATGTATGCTGAGGACAGCTGAGAGCGGAAATTCAGCCTGGTTCAGAGGAACTCTGCTTTGATAGCTTTGAGCTGCAAACAGGGATTGGTAATGCCTAGATCTTGAGCTACCTTGATATGTGATGAGTAACAAAATATGGATCTTAATTTAAATGTTTTCTTATTGTGTCAAGATACTTCTCTTTTAATGTCTTATCTGTTTTAAAGTATTTAATTTATTTTGATTTGATGTACTGTTAAGGTTAAAAATCTGGATTTTTAAAATGTTGAAACTGAAGTTCTAATGAGAGAACATTTTTAATTTGTCTATGAAATGTAATTATATTAATAAAATAACTTTTAACATCTGTGGGGACAAGGATTGAAGGTTACTGTTTAAAATGCTATGTTTTTGTGTCAAGTTGACAAGGGGTGGAGTGTCATAGTTAGGCACAGTTGTCAACTTGACAGTTGAAGGTCTGAGCTCTGGGAACATTTGTAGAGAATTAGTGGTTCAGTTAGACTAAGAGCAAAACTTCAAGAGATTGTCAGCAGATGGGGAAGGCCCAGGCTATGATTGGTGGGATTATGCCCTGGAATAAATCACAAAGGCCTGGTTTAGAGAGTTGTCATTCTTCTTTTAACTTGGGCACACATGCTGGTCTGGTAAGTAAGGACTGTTCCTCTCTAAGGTATTAGATAGAGATGGTGATGTCAGTTCCCTCGGCCCTGGTGTTGGTGCATGATCACCCATCAACCTGGAATGAGAACTGTAACCAGGAATTTTAAGAGAGAATAAACCGTCATTTCCATAAACTGTTTGATGGTCATTTAACAGCAAATATGCAGGTGTACTGCAACAGTGAGATGATCACTGTGAGCTCTCTATGATCACTATGAGCTCCCTATGACTAGTATTAACTATGACGACTTTGAGCTCCCTATGAAGACTGTGACCTATCCATGGCCACTGTGATCTCTCTAAGGCCATTATGAATTATCTCTGACAACTATGAGTTACCTATGACTACTGTGAACTATGATGAGATCTGCATGGCCACTGTAACCTATAAGCACTATGAGCTCTCTATGACAACTGTAACATCTCTGAGACTGTGACCTCTCTATAACTACTTTGTGTATTCTATTACCATTATGAATAATGACCATTGTGACCTCTCTAAGACTAGTATGACAACTGTGAGCTCTCTGACCACTATTAGCGATGAGCACTGTGAGATTACTGTGAATATTATTACCTCTCCATGCCCACTGTTAGGTATGACCACTGTGAGATCTCTATGACTACTATGAGCTATGACCACTGTGAGCTCTCAATTACCACTCTGAGATTTCTATGACCACTATGAACTCTCTTTGAACACTCTGAACTTTATAGAACCACTGTGAGAATTCTATGATGACTATAAGTTATCTATGACCACTGTAAGTTCTCTATGAACACTGTGATATTTCTTTGAAAAAGATGAGCTGTGCATGACCATTGTGACCTACATAGGAACACTGTGAACATTCTCTAACAAGTGTAAGCTCTCTACGACAACTGTGGGGTATCTATGGCCACTGCGAGCTGTCTATGACCACTCTGAATTGTGGTGACTATGATCACTATAAGCTGTGACCTCTATGAATTCTCTATGACCACTAGGAGCTATGACTACTATGAGCTGTCTGGTACCACTGTGAGCTCTCTGTGACAACTGTGTGCTCTCTGTCATCACTGTGAGTTCTCAATGACCAGAATAAGTTATGACCACTGTGAGCTTTCTATGACCACTATGAGCTATGACAAGTAGGAGCTCTGTGTGACCACTGTGAGCTACTGACAATATGAGTTATGACCACTGTGAAATCTCTCATGACTGTGACTTCTCTATGACCACTTTGAATCCTCTATGTCCGCTATGAGCTATAACCACTTTGAGGTCTCTATAAGCAGTATGAAGTATGACCACTCTACATTATCTATGAGTACTGTGAGCTCTCTATCATAACAATGAACTTTAGCCACTGTGATAACACTCTGAAGATTACTAGCTCTCTATGATCACTGTGATCTATGACCATTATAATCTCTCCATGACCACTATGAGCTATGAACATTTTGAGCTCTCTATGGCCTCTTTAAGATATGACCACTGTGAACTCTCTAGGAGGTGTATGAGGAATGACCTCTGAGCCTTCTCTATGAGCACTGTCTATACAGCTATGATTTTGGACTTCTATGAGCTCTGTAAGATACTACGAAGTATGACCTGTGAGCCTTCTATGTCCATTATGACCTCTCTATAACTATTACTTGTCTTGACTACTGAGATGTCTATGACTATTGTGAGACTCCATGCCCACTATGACCTCTCTATGGCTATTATGAGTTCCCTATGTCCATTATGAGCTATAACCACAGTGACTCTTCTAAGACTACTGTGATCTGTGATCACTGTGAGCTCTAGATGACCACTCTGAGCCCTCAATGACAAATATGAGCTATGCCTCTGTGAAATTTTTATGACCACTGGAAAGTATTACCATTATGACTTCTCTATGGCCACAACATATTTTATCACCATTATGAGCTATGACTACTATGACCACCGTGCGCTATAACCTCTATGAAATCTCTATTGCTACTGTGAACTCCTATGAAAAATGTGAGCACTCTGAGCTCTCTATGACCCGTATGAATGCTCTAAGACCCAGTATGAGCTCTCTATGTCCACAATGAGCTACGAACACTGTGATCTGTCTATGACCACTCTGAGCTCTCTTTGTCTACAATGTCCTATGCCCACTGTGAGCTCTCATTGGCCACTATGAGTTATCTATGACCACTATGAGCTATGAACACTACAAATTTTCTAAGAGCTCTGTGAGCTGTGACAACTATGAGCTGTCTAATAAAACAGTGAAGCATTTAGGTCCACTGTGACTTCTCTATGACCACTTTGATATCTCTATGACCACCATGAGTACTCAGAAACTACTGTGACATCTCTATGGCTACTTTGAGCTCTGTATGACCACTGTGAGTTCTCTATGACCACTATAAGCTATGACTACTGTGAGCTCTCATTTTCCATTATGAGCGCTCTATGACAACTGGAAGATATAACCACTATGGGCTCAATATGACCACTATGAACTATGACCACTGTGTCTTCTCTTTGAACCACTTTGAAGTCATTATGTCAACTGTGATTTCTCTATAAACATTGTTGCTATAAGATATATGACATATGACCATTGTGAACTTTCTATGAACACTATGAGCTATGACCACTGTGAGTTTTCTATGACCACAATCAACTATGAGCTATGAACACGATTAAGTCTCTATGACCACTTTGATTTCCCTATGAGCACTCTGATCTCTCCATGACCACTGTGAGCTCTCAATAAGCACTCTGAGTTCTCTATGAACCCTATGAGCTATGATAACTGCGAGCTCTCTGTCACCAATATGAGCTATGACACTGTGACTTCTCAATGAGACCTATGATGAATGATCACTATGAGCTCCCTATGACCACTATGAGCTCTGTATGACTACTGTGAGCTCTCTATGACCACTATGAACTATCTATGACCATTATGAGGCTCTTATGACAACTGATCTATGACCACTGTGAGCTCTCCATTACCAGTAAGACTTATGAGCACTGTGAACTTTCTATGACCACTGAGGGCTCTCCATGGCCACAATGAGCTCTCTATGACCACTATGAGCTCTCTATGACATCTATAAGCTATGACCATTATGAGCTCTCTATGACTACTGTGTGCCCTGAATGACCACTGTGACCTCTCTATGTCCACTCTGAGATTTCTGTGACCACTGTAAATTCTCTATGATCATTATGCCTTTGATCCTTATGATCATTATGCACTTTGTATGACAATGATGAGATTAAACGACAATGAGTCCTCTATGACTATTATGAGCTATGACCAGTCTGAGCTCTCTAAGACTACTATGAATTATGACCACTATGAGCTCTCTATGGCTTCTATGTGCTCTATATAAAAGCTGTGTCTTCTCTATGGCCACTTTGAGCTCTCTATGACAACTGTGATCTCTCTATCACTACAATGAGCTCCTATGACCACTGTGAGTTATGACCACTGTGAGCCCTTTATGACCACTATGAGCTATGACAAATGTGAGCTCTGTATGACTATGAGCTCTCCATGACTACTATGAGCTATGACAACAATGAGCTCTCTATGGACTCTGTGAGCGATGACAATTATGATTTCTCTATGAGAACTGTGAGCTCATATGACCACTGTGACCTTTCTGTAACAATTCTGAGCTCTGTATGATCATTGTGAGATGTGTACAATCATTGTTAGTTCCTTGTGAGCACTATGATCTATGACCACTGTGAGCTTTTGATGACCACTATGAGCTCTGTATAGCCAATATGAGGTATGACCACTATGAGCTCTCTATGATCACTGTGATATATATGACCACTGTGAATTCTCTGTGAATATTATGAACTCTGTATGAACAATATGAGGTATGACCACTGTGAACTCTCTATTTCTAAAATGAAGTGTGACAAGTGTGATCCCTGTATGGCCATTATGATCTCTCTATGATCACTATGAGCTATCACTGCTATGAGATCTCTGAGACCCCTGTGATCTAAGCACTGTGAGTTCTCTCTGACACCTGTGAGCTTAGTATGAGAAAAATAGTCTATGATCACCATGACCTCTCCATGGTCACAATGGGCTATACCATTGTGAGTTCTTTATTACTTTTTGAGCTATGAACATTGTGAAATCTCAATGTCCATTATGATCTCTCTATGACCACTATGAGTTATGACCATGTTGAGCTCTCTATGCCCCTTGGGTTATAACTACTGTGAGCTCTCTTTGACCACTGGGAAGTCTCTATGACCACTGTGAACTATGATCACTGTGAGCTTTCTATGACAACTATGAGCTATTACAACAGTAAGCTCTGTATCACCACTGGGAGCTCTCTGTGGCCACTATAACGTCTCTATGACTATTATGAGCTATGACCACTGTGAGCTCTCAATTACATCTGTGATCTATGGACATTATGAGTTGTCTATGATGACTGAGATCTCCCTGTTTCCACTCATTATGAGCTCTCTATGACCACTATAAGCTATGAAAACTGTGTGATCTCTATGACCACTATGAGCTGTGACCACTGTAAGCTCTTATTGTCCATTATGAGCTCTCTATGACCACTGTGAGGTATAACCACTGTGAGGACTCTAAGACCACTTTGATCTCTCTATGACCCCCCCTTGTGAGCTATAAACACTGTGAACTTTCTTTGACCATGGTGAGTTCTTTTTGATCATTATGAGCTATGACCCTGTGAGCTCTTTATGCCAACTATGACTTATGAACACCGTGAGCTCTCTATTTCCATTATGACTTCCTATGACTACTAGGAGCTATGACAACTGTGAGCTCTCTATGACCACCATGAGCTCTCTTACCACTATGAGTACTCTATAAGCACTGTGAGCACTTTATGACCACTGTGATCTATACCACTGTTAACTCTTTATCACTACTAATAACTATGACCATTGTGAGCACTCTATGATTACTATGAATTCTCTATGAGCACTGTGAATAATGACCACTGTAAGCTCTCATGACCACAATGAGCTATGACTATTGTGAGCTCTCTATGTCCATTATAAGCTCCCTATAACCACTAAGAGCTATGACCACTGAGAGCTCTGTATCTCCACTGGGAGCTCTCTATGGACATTATAAGGTCTCCATGACCACTATGAGATATGATCATTATGAGCATTCTATGTCCATTATGTGCTATCTATGACCATTTGGAGCTATGAACACTCTGAGCTCTCTATAACCATTGTGAGCTATAACCACTATGAACTCTCAATTACCTCTGTGAGCTATGAGCACTGTGAGTTTTCTATGATACCTGTGAGCTCTCTATGACCACTATGAGCTATGACCACTGTGAGCTCTTATTGTCAATTATGAGCTCTCTATGACCACTGTGAGCTATGACCATTGTTGACTATGTTGATTATGAGTTATGAACAATATGAGTTTTCTATGGACAATATGAGCTGCCCATGACCCATATGGTCTGTGCGTACACTATTAGATACGTAAGACGTCTGTGAACTATGACCATTGTGAGCTCTATATGAAAATTGTGAGCTCTCTATGTCCACTATTACCTCTCTATGACCACTTTGGTCTCTCTACGATCACTATGAGCTCCTTATGGGCACTATGACCTATGATGACTGTGAGCTTTCCACAACTACTAAGAACTATGACCACTATGAGCTCTTTTTGACTGTCATGAACTTTGAGCACTATAAGCTGTCTCTGTCCATTATGAGCTCTGTCTGACCAATGTGATGTATGAACACTATGAGTGCTCTATGACCATTGTAAACTCTACTTCACCCCTGTGAGCTTCGACCACTCAAAGCTATCTATAACCACTATAAGCTATGACCACTGTAAGCTCTCTATGACTACTGTGAGCAATGACCATTAAGAGCTCTCAATGACATCTGTGAGCTATTAGAGAACACTCAGGCTTGGCTTTCTTGGGTATTTTCTGTGAATTTGTTGTGCTTGGAATCTATAGCTATAGGGTTAATTCTTTCAGTGAGAGATTTGTTTTCCTAGGATTCGTTTCTCATGGATCTATACTTTGACATGGGTATTGTTGTTTTATCTCTTGAGTCCTTACAGTTTCTATGTGTTTTTGACTGAACTGATTTAGTTGGTTTAACTGCTCTCTGGCAGTTATTACTAGTGGTTACCTTGGAGTTGAGTGTGTTTATCTGTTGCTATTGTTATTTCCAAGATGAATCTATTAGACAGTACATCAATTAAATCAGGTTTAGTAGACAGGGGGTGCCTTACCTGGTCTGAGAGAGAAACAGGCTCACAAGGTTTGTTCAATATATACAAATCAATAAACATAACTCACCATATAAACCAGTCCAAAATTCAAGACCGCATGATACTCTTGACAGATACAGAAAAAGCTTTTGACAAGATCCAACAGCCCTTTATGATCAAAACTCTACAGACAGTTGGAATGGAAGGAACCTTTATCAATATAATTACAGCTGTATACAACAAGCCTATAGCAAGGATTATACTCAATGGGGAAAAACTTGAAGCATTCAAGTTTTGATCAGGAACTAGACAAGTCTGTCCACTCTCACAACTTCTATTCAATATTGTACTTGATATCTTAGCTGAAGCCGTAAGACAAGACAGGGAGATAAAAGGGATTCAAATTGTTAAGGAAGAAGTCAAGTTATCTCTATTTGCAGATGACATGATCATATACCCTAGTGATCCTAAAAACTACACCAGAAAGCTCCTGGAATTAATACAGGAGTTCATCACGGTGGCAGGATACAAAATAAACGTGGCCTTCCTCTATGCCCAGAATGAAAGTAGTGAAAAATCCCTGAGAGAAACAGTTCCATTTACTATAGTCCCTAAAAAAAGAAATACCTTGGTATAAACCTAACCAAGGAAGTAAGATCCCTTTATAATGAAAACTTTAAAACCCTAAAGAAAGAAATTGCAGAAGACACCAGAAGGTCCCATGTTCCTTCAATATCATAAAATCAATATCATAAAAATGACCATCCTACCAAAGGCAATATACAAATTCAAGGTTATACCAATCAAAATCATAAAGCAATTCTATAAAGAGGTTGATCTAATAATTTCAAAATTCATATGGAGGCACAAAAGACCCAGAATACCAAAAGAAATCCTGAGTAACAAAAACATTGCTGGAGGTATCAACATACCAAACCTTAGTCTATACTACAAATCCATAGTTATAAAAACAGCCTGGTACTGGCTCCAAGATAGACACACAGAACAATGGATAGGGGTTGAAGACCCAGATATAAGCCCACACAATTACATCTCTTTGATCTTTGACAAAGAGGCCCAAAAAATCCACTGGAAAAAGTAAAGCATCTTCACAAATGATGCTGGCAAAACTGGTTGTCCACATGCAGAAGATTAAGACTGGATCTGTACTTTTCACCATTTGCAAGAATTAATTCCAAATGGATCAAGGACCTCAGTATAAGGCCAGAGACTATAAAAACCTTAGTTGAAAGGGTAGGGAATTCCCTCGAACTGATTGGACTAGGCCAACAGTTCCTAAATGGAAATCCAAAAGCACAATCAATATAACCGACACTCAACAGATGGGATCTTATAAAGTTAAAGAGCTTCTGTTCAGATAAAGAGATTGTAAGCACAAAGGCAACCCACAGAATGGGAGAAACTAACCACATATCTTATAGAGCTTTATTATTCAGAGTGCACAAAAAACTTGGAAAACTAAACACCGAGGAAACTAATGGCCCAATTAAAAAATGGGCCCTGAACGTAAAAGAAAATTTACCAGGAAAGAAATTGAAATATCTAACAAATATCTCAAAAAAGTGTCCCACATCCTTAGCAATCAGGGAAATGCGAATCAAAACCTCCCTAAGATATCATCTCACCCAAGTCAGGATAGCAAAAATCCACAATACAAACAACACGAAATGCTGGATGGGATGTGGAGAGAAGGGAACTCTCCTACATTACTTGTGGGAATGCAGGCTTATACAATCACTCTGGCTAGCCATCTGGCTATTCTTAAAAAAGTTAAAGATTGAAATGCCATATGACCCTGATATTTCACTATTGGAAATAATCCCCTATACAGCAAAATTCACCTCGATAGCACAAGCATAACCGTGTTCATCACAGCATTGTTTTCAATAGCAAAGTCATGGAATCAACCCAAATGGCCAATAGTTGATGAGTGGATAAGGAAAATGTGGTACATTCTTATAAAATGGAATACTACTCAGCCATAAAAAAAGATGAATTAATGAAATTTGCCAGGAAATGGATGTATTAAAACAAAATTATATTAAGTGAAGTAACAGGCACAGAAAATTAAGCAGCATATGTACTCACTAATAAGTGGATCCTAGTACCAAACCCACTTATAGACACCTCAAAGATAAATCTCTGTAATACCTATAGTAATTGAAAAGATTATAAGCAGAGAGGGAAGGGGAAGGAAGGCCCTTCCAGAAACAAGGAGAGAGGTGATCATGTTACAGCAGAGAAAATAGGGCACCATCAAGAACTGCAAGTAAGTCATGAGACATCTGGCGGGCTCGCAGACTCTCCTTACTAGTCACTTGCATCTAATGGTGTATGATCTCACCAGAAACGAGAGCATAGAGTCTGGCAGATAGAAGGTAACCATCCTGAAAATGGGAGACTGTCCTCCCCCCTCACAGTGGTCTCCTACTCTTATTCAATCTGCCTTTGAATCTACTCTTATAATAAGACTCTATTTTAACACATTTTATCTCTAGCCAGGGGGTGATATCCAATACCCATCAAGATGGAGCCAAGGGCTGTGCAGGAGCACTCTATGACTATTATAAGTACTGTATTACAAGTATGATCTATGATCATTGTGAGCTCTCTATGATAACTGTGAACCCTCTATGACCACTAAGATCTATGACGACTTTGAGCTCTCTGTGACCATTATGATCTCTTAGTGACCTCTGTGATCTATGATCACTATGAACTTTTCATGATCATTATAAGCTTTGACCCCTGTGAACTCTTCTTGACCGTTATGAGCTTTGACCCCTATGATCTCTCTATGACCACTATAAGCAATGACCATTAAGAAATCTAAATGACATCTGTGATGTATTAGAACTAGGCATACTCTATGACAACTGTGAATTCTCTATAACCACTGTGAGTGTTTTATGGCCACTGTGAGCTATGACCACTGTGTGATCACTGTGACCACTAAGTGCTATTACCACTGTGAACTCTTGTCAATTATGAGCTCACTATGACTACCATGAGCTGTGACCAGATTGAGATCTCTATTACCAGTATGATCTATGAGCATTGTGCGGTCTCTATGACCTTTACAAACTCTCTATGCCCAGGAGGAGCTCTGACCATTATGATCACTATGAACTATGACCACAGTGATCTTTTTATCACCACTACAATCTATGATCACTGTGAGCTCTCTATGGCCACTATAAGCTGATCAATATGAGGTATAACAGCTGTAAACTCCCAATGATCATTATGATGTATGACCACTGTTAGCTGTCTACCATCACTATGAGCTATGACCATTTTGAACTCTCCAGGATGATTATGAGTTCTCCATGACCACTGTGATCTATGACCACTATGAGCTCACTATAACCACAATGAGTTATGACTGCTATGAGCTCTCAATGTTCTCTGTGAGCTATGACCACTATGAGCTCGTGTGAGTTCTCTATGTCTACTAGGAGCTTGCTATGGCCACTATGAGCTATTACCATAATGAATTTTCACTGATCTCTGTGAGCTATGACCATTATTAGCTCTCTATGAAAACTGTGATCTCTCCATGACCACTGTGATCTGTTTATTACCACTTGAGCCATCTATGTGAGCACGATGATCTATGACAAATGTGAGCTCTCTATGACACTATGAGCTCTGACCACTATGAGCCTTTTATGATTTGTATGAGCTATGACCATTATGAGCTCTCTATGTCCATTATGAACTCTCTATGTCCACTGATAGTTATGACTACTGTAAGCTCTCTATGACCCCTGTACCTCTCTGTGAGCAATGTGATCTATGGGTAATGTGAACACTCTATAACTGCTATGAGCTATGACCACTGTGATGTCTTTATATATATATATATATATATATATATATATATATATATATATATATATATATATATATATATGAAATTTATTGAGTTGGCTTATAGATATGGCCGAGGTAGTCCAGCGAAGGCTGTCAGTAGCCGAGGTAGTTCCAACTATGGCTGCCAACATCTAGTTGCTCAGTTCCGTAGTCAGGTAGGTGCTGGCTGAAGGCTGGAGAACTTCTGGAGTCTTGGAAGGTCGAAGGAACCGGGCGGCTGGAAGGAAGAACGATTCCTAGCACAGCTGCAAGAAGGGATCTGTTCTCCTTGGTGGCTCCTTTTTATATGATGCAGTATTGGGAGAATCCTTTGAGAGCTTTGGAGTTCTGATAGGATCTAGGGTGTGTACTATCCTTTCAAGTAGTCTCAATTGATCCTTTTCTAGAGGTAGTCTCAGCCCAGCTTAGTTAATACCCTGTGTGTCAAGTTGACACCAAGGCCTAACTATCACAAGTCCACCCCTTGTCAACTTGACACCAAATTACATTTCCTTAGGCCATTAAAAATTCTTCAAATAAAACAGTAAGATTCATAGTTCTGCCTAACATAATATAGCTATCAACGTACAACCGCACATGCATTATGTTTTCCAAGATCAATGACAATGCCCTTTGAGAAATGCTTAGTCTTAGTGTCCCATAACACAATATCATAATGTAGATTACAGCATTTCATCTCATAACTAAAGGTTAACATTATATTGCATTATATAAATATCTTCTTAAGAGTATGTGCACATTCACAAGTTTATTCTTGACAGTCTAGACCAGAAGCATTCATGGCAATTATAATCCTCGTTTCTGTAACTGGTTATGTGGCCTTAGGTGGTATTTATAACTGCCTTCTTCTACTGCCCATTCTGTATTTCCTCCACCTTCAGTAAATACTTCTGCAGGTCTTGGCTCTTTACCTGGAGGGGTTATCCATACCTTCATTCCTGAAGGATCTGGACCATTTACTGTCTTTCTTGTGTTGGGTTGCTGTAAATTCTTATTGACCTTAATCACAGGACATGGTAATACCAAGAGACGCCCTAGTGGATCTCCTATACTCCAGACATATTCTTCCTTACCACCATTGTGAAGAACCAGTCCAATTTCTCCTTGGTAGTCTGGGTCAATCACCCCTCTTAATACTGTTATTCCTTGAGCCTGTTGGCTCAAGGGCATCAGAAGTTCAAAATAACCAGGAGGAAGACTTAGCTTCCAGTTCAAAGGAATAGTTGCTGTGTCTCCTGGCAGAAGCATTCCCTGCTTTGTACTCAAAACTTCCAAGCCAGTAGAATACAGGCTTGCGGGAACAGGAAGCAAGATATTTCCTAATGGGTCTCTAGGAGTGATAGTAAGAGGCGCTATTCCTGTTTCCACCCCTTGATTCCTGGACTCGTGAATCCTGGCTATAGGAGACACAGTACCATATATTGGACGCTGGTTTAAGGCATATACTGCCTTCTGGAGAATTCTGTCCCATCCCTCCAGACTATTACCACCTAATTGACGCTGTAATTGTGCCTTTAAAAGGCCATTCCACCGTTCTATCAAGCCAGCTGCTTCAGGATGGTGGGGAACATGGTAAGACCAATGAATCCCATGGTCATGAGCCCACTGCCGTACTTTTTTTTTTTTAATTAAAAATTTATTTATACATTTTAAAAATTTTTTACCAGTTCCCTCCCTCCCCCCTCCTCCCCCAAAACCCCCTCCTCTCCCTCCCCATCTCCCAGTGCCTCCCCCCCAATTCCCAGAGAGTCCTTTATTGTGTACGCCTAACTCTCCACTGGGTCCTCCTCTCCGATGACATATAAGGACCCAGTGGCATTTCCATAAGCCCTTTCTCTTGTTCCCCTTAAGTATAAGATCACTACTATGGCTGTCAATCCCTTGACTCCAGGGGTCTCAGTGCCCTTAACAACTGGAGCAACTGTGATGTCTTTATGTCCATTAAGAACTATTAACATTATGAGCTCTCAATGATGATTTTAAGCTCTTTATGACCACTAAGAACTATGATCATTGTGAACTCCCTTTTTCCTCTAGAATCTATGACCACTGTGAGCTCTCATTGACCATTGCGTGCTTTCTATGACCACTGTGAGCATAGAGAACTATGAGCTCTCTATGACCATTGAGCTATCTATGACCATTGCAAGTTATGACCACCATAAATTCCCAATGATCTCTGTAAGCTAGGAGCACTATGAGCTGTCTATGCAATTGTAAGCTCTCTATGACCACTAATATCTGTTACCACTGTGTGATCTCTGAGACCACTATGAGTTATGAGCACTGTGATATTTTGTTGTCCATTATGAGCTCTCTATTACCACTGTGACCTGTGACCATTGTGAACTCTGTCTGTATGACCTCTATGAGCTGTGAACTCTATAAATTCTCTCTGAGCACTATGAGCTCTCTCTGATCATTATGAGCTATGACCTCTCTGAACTCTCTATGAGAATTATGAGGTATGATCACTGTGAACTCTCTATGTTCACTATGATCTATGATTACGGTAAGCTCTCTATGATCTCTATGACCACTGTGAATTATGACTACTGTGATCTCTTCATCACATCATCAGGTATGACCACTGTGAGCTATATATGCCGATTATGAGTTCTCTATGAGCACTGTTAGTTCTGACAACTGAAAGCTCTCTATGACCATTATGACTCATAACCACTGTGAACTCTCTATGAACACTATGAGCTATAATCACTTGTAATTCTCTATAATCATTGTGAGGTCTCTTTCAACATTTTACACTCACCATGACCACTGTGATCTCTCTATGACCACTATAAGCTATGACTACTGTAAGCTCTTTATTACTTCTATGAGCTATGAGCACTGTGAGCTCTCATTGTCCATTATTAGTTCTCTATGATCACTGTAATGTATGAAACTATGAGTTCAGTATGTCCACTTAGTGATCTCAGGAGCCTGTGAGCTATGATCACTGTGAGCTATGACCACTGTGAGCAATGAACAATAAGATCTCTCAATGTGAGCTATGAGCACTATGGTCTCTGCATGAAAACTGAGTGCTCTCTATGACCACTGTGAGCTATGACCACTATGAGCACCTTGTGACCACTCTGAGCTCTGATTACTGTGAGCTCTCTATGTCAATTTTGACCTATCATGGCTCCTGTGAGCCAGGACCACTGTAAACTGTCTATCACCAATATGAGCTATAACCACTGAGAGCTGTCTAAGAGCACTATGAGCTTTATATGACCACTATGAGTTATGGTAACATAACTGTGTGACCTCTATGACTGCTATGAGCTATAACCACTGTGAGCTCTTTATGACAGTATTAACTATGACTACTATGAGCAATCCAGCTCCATTATGAGCTCTCTATGACTATAGTGAGCTGTGAGAATTATGAACTATGACCACTATGAGCTATGACTTTTGTTGGCACCATATGACCACTATGAACTATGACCAAAATTAGCTCTTTGTCACCACTATGGGATATGACCTCTCTATGATAATCATGAGTTCTCTCTGACCACTGTGATGTATGAACACTGTGAACTCTATGACCACTTTGAGCTCTTTAAGACTATTGTGAAATATCTGTGATCACTGTGACCTCTCTATGAGAACAAAGACCTATAACTGCTGTGAGCTCTCTACAACCACTATGAACTTTGAACACTGTGAGCTCTTTATGACCATTGTGAGCTATGACCATTGTGAGCTCTCTAGGACCATTATGAAATATGGACCATTGTGAATTCTCTGTCACCACTGTGAGCTCTCTATGTCCATTGTGAGCTATTACCACTGTGATCTCTCTATGGCCACTATAAGCTCTCTAAATCCTCCATGAGAAATGACCAATATGAGCTCTCAATAACCTCTCTGAGCTATGAGCACTATTAGTTCGCTATGACACTGTGATATCTATATGACCATTGCAAACACTCCATACCACTGTAAGCTCTCATTGATCACTTTGAGCTCTCAGTGACTTCAGTGAGCTATGACCACTATGAGCTCTCCATGACTTTGAATTCTCTATGAGCACTATAACCTATGACAACTGGAGCTCTCTATAACCACTATGAGCTATGACCACTGTGTCATCTCTATGACTGCTATGAGCTATGATCACTGTGAGCTTTTATTGTCCATTATAAGGTTTATATGACAACTGTGATCTGTGACCACTGTGAACTTTCTATATCTTCTGTGAGTTCTCTGTGTCTACTGTGAGTTCTCTCTGACCATTATGATGTATAACCACTCTTAGTTCTGTTACCACTATGAGCTATGAACATTGTGAGCTCTATATGTCAACTATGAGCTATGACAAATGTGAGCACTGTATGGCCACTATGAGTTCTTTATGAGCACTAGGAGCTATGACCACTGTTAGCAATCTCTTATGCTGTGACCTCTTTATGATCACTTTGAGCTCAAGCACTCTGTGACCACTGTAAGCTTCCTATAAGTTCTGTGACCTATGACCAATGTGAGCCTGTATGACCACTATGTGCTGTGACCACTGTGAGCTCTTTCTGACCACTGTGACCTATGACCTTCATGAATTCTGTATGTCTATGATGACCTCTTCATGACCACTCTTTGCTATACTACTGTGAAATCTTTATGATAAACATGAGCTCTCTATGATCACTGTGATCTCTCAATGACTGCTATAAGCTATGAGCACTCTGAGCTCTTTATGGCCACTATGAGCTGTGAACTCTATGATTGCTCTATAACTACTATGATTAATGACCATGGTTAGTTATCCATCACTATGAGCTAAGACCAATTTGATATCTCTATGAAGATTATGAGTTTTCTGTGACAAATGTGAACTATGACTACTGTGAGCTCTCTATAGCCAATATAAGCTATGAAGACTGTGAGATATTTATAACCAATGTGATATATTACCACTATGAGTTATGATACCTGAGAGATATCATTAACCACAAGGAGCTCTCTATGAGCACTATGATCTATGATGACTGTGAGCTCTTTAGGACCATTATGAGCTCTTTATGACTCTCTATTCTCTTTATGGCCATTATAATGTATGACCATTATGAACTCTCTATGACAACTCTGAGCTATGACCACTGTGAGCTCTCTACATCCATTATAAGCTCTCTCTGACCACTGTGAGTTATGATGACTATGAGGTCCCTAATATTTCTATGAAATATGACCACTATGAGCTCTCTATTACACCTGTGAGCTCTCTGTGACCACTGTGAACTGTGTATGACCATTTTGAGCTCTCTATTACACTTGAGCTCTTTTGACTACTGTCAGTTCTCTATAATCACTGGGAGCTTTCTATGACCACAGTGAGCTTTCTATGAGGACTATAATCTATGACCAATGTGAGCTCTCTATGTCCGTTATAAGTATGACCACTGTGTGCTTTCTATGACCACTGTGAGCTCACTATGACAACTGGGAGCTCTCTATGAGCACAATGAGCTATGAAAATCGTGAGTTCTCTATGACCACTGTGAACTTTCTATCATCACTGTGAGCTCTCTATGACTACTGTGAGCTCTCTATGATCACTATGATCTATGACCACTGTTAGCTCTATATGACCATTATGAGTTATGTCAAGTTTGAGCTCTCCATGACACATATATTTTTTATTACCACCATGATCTATGGCTTCTATGAACTATGACCACGTTGAGCTATCTATGGCCACTTTGTGCTCTCTATGATGACTGTGAGCTCTCTATGATCATAATGAGCTATGGCTAATGTGAACTCTCTATGAAAGCTATGAGCTATGACTTCTGTGAGTTTTTCATAACCTCTATGACCTATGAACACTGTGAGCTCTCAATGTCCATTTTGAGCTCTCTATGAGAACTGTAACCTCTCTATAACCACTATGAGCTATGAGGACTGTGAGCTCTCTATGAGCACTCTGAGCTGTGTATGACCACTGTAAGCTAAATGATCACTATGAGCAATGAACACTTTGAGTGCACTATGACCACTATGATTTATGACCACTGTTAACTTTATAGCACCTCTGTGAGGTACAACCATTTTGAGGTCTGCATGATGATTATGAGCTCCCTATGCCACTGTAAGATATGTCAACTCTTAGGTATCTATAACCACTGTGAGCTATCTATAATCACTATGAAATATTACTGCTGTGAGATTTCTTTTACCATTTATGAGTTTTCTATGACCACTCTGAACGATGACCATTATGAGTTCTCTATGGCCACTATAAGCTCTCTAAGACCAGTATGACCTTTGATGACTGAGAGATCTCTATGACTAATATGAGCTCTTTATTACCACTGTGAGTTCTCACTGTGAGTATAAACTTTATGACCATTAAGAACTCTGTATGGCAACTCTGAGATATGATCACTGGCTGCTCTCTATGATAACTGTAAGCTCAGACCACTATGAGCTCTCAATGATGTCTGTGAGTTTTGATGACTATGAGTTCTCTGTGCCACTGTGAGCTCTCTAAGACCAATGTGACCTGTCTAAGACCACTGTAAGCTCTCTATGGCCACTATGAGCTATAACCACTGTGAGCATTATATGAGCACTATGATCACTGACATCCATAAGCTCTAACACCACCATTTTGAGCACTGTATGTCGATTATAAGTTCTCTCTGAGCACTGTGATTCATGACCACTGTGAGGTAATTGTGTCCATTGTGAGCTCTCTATAACCACTATGACTTATGAAAACTATGAACTCTCTATGGCC
This sequence comes from Typhlomys cinereus, assembly GCA_023101885.1. Taxonomy (NCBI): domain Eukaryota; kingdom Metazoa; phylum Chordata; class Mammalia; order Rodentia; family Platacanthomyidae; genus Typhlomys; species Typhlomys cinereus. Next base: position 8,240,171 of record JALPQD010000058.1, read on the forward strand.
ATTGTAAGCTTTTTATGATGACTGTGAGCTATGACTACTGTGAGTGCTCTGTGACAACTATTATCTATGACCACCATTAGCTCTCTATCACCACTGTGAGCTATGACCACTTTGAACTCTCTATGATCACTACGATCTACAAAGAGTGACATATCTATGACCACTATGAGCTATGAGCACTGTGAGTTCTTCTTGTCAATTATGAGCTCAGTATGACCACTATGAGCTCTCATGACCACTATAATCTTTGACCATTCTGAACCACTATGAGCTATGAACACTGTGAGCTCTCAATGTCCAATGTGAGATTTGACCTCTGTGAGCTCTCTATTACCACTATAAGCTCTCTGAGACCTCCGTGAGCTATGACTACTATGAGCTATTAATGACCTCTGTAAGATATAAGCTCTCTATGATCCCTGTGAACTATTACCACTGTAAGCACTCTGTGACCACTCTGTACTCTCAATGACCTCTGTGAAGTATGACTACGATGAGATTTCTATGATCACTTTAAGCCTTCTATGACTATTGTGAGCTCCCTATGGCCACTGTGTGCTCTCTATCAGCACTTTGTCCTGTGAGAACTGTGAGCTCTCTATGACCACTGTGAGCTATGACAACTGTTTCCTCTCTATGAACACTATGATCTATAACTGCTGTTAACACTGACCATTGTGAGCTCTCTAGGTCCACTATGAGCTAAGGACAATGTGAGTTCTCATTGTCCATTATGTGCTTTCTATGACCACTGTGAGCACTCTATGACCTCTATGAGCAATGGTAACTATGAGCTCTCAGTTACCTCTGTGAACTATGACAACTATGAGTTTGCTATAACAATTGTTGCCAGGAGCCATAAAAAATGACCTTTTGCCCAAGTGAACATCTTGGACGCTTGCCTGTCTGTTTTTCCCATATTTAAGCCATTTGTCAGAGAAACAAGTGACCATCTGCGGCTTAACTCATCTGCCATAACTACCTCATCTGCCATAAAACCTTATCTACCATAAATACCTTGGTCTCCTAGCAACGTTTTCTGCCTAAACCCCTGCCCTGGGAAGCCCCTTCCCCCCAAGAACTATATAAACCCTTCCCTCATGCAATACAGGTAGAGCTTGATTGGAACCCTCAACTTGCTCTCGTTCTTTGTGTCTCCTGTCCTTCATTTGTCCTCCTCCCTCCTAGGTTATCCCATTCTCAGAATGTCTCACGGGCCAGGGCAAACTGTGAGCTCTCTGTTAGAACTGAGAGCTCTCTATGATCACTATGAACTATGACCACACTCAATAAGCACTGTAACCTCTCTATGACTACTGTGAGTTTTGTATGATGACTGTGAGCTTGTACCACTATGAGCAATCAATGACCTCTATGAACTATGAGAACTGTTTTCTCTTTGAAAATTCTGAGCTTTATATGATGACGATGAGCTCTGTTTGACTACTGTGAGCTATGACCACTATGTGATCTTTATGATGATTGAGCTATGATCACTATGAAATCTTACTGTCCATTATAAGCATTCTATGACCACTGTGAGCTGTGTATGATAACTATGATATATGTCCACTGTGAGCTAGTACCATGTTGAGCTCTCTGTAATCACTAAGATCTATGGCCACTGTGATCTCTCTAACATGACTATGAACTATGACTATTTTGAGTCATCTATGATTATGATTTCTCTATGACCACTGTGAGCTATGACCACTTTTTGTGTATGACCACTGAGTTGTCACCTCTGTGTGATCTCTATGACCAGTATGAGCACTGTATGACCTCTATAAGCTATGACCACTCTGAGCTCTACATGGCCACTATGAGCTATGAAAACTATGAGGTCTCCATGGCCACGATGAGCTATCTATAATTACTATTAGCTATGGCCACTACAAGGTCTCTAAGACCTCTCTGAGCTATGACTCGTATTGCTGTCTATGAAAATTGAGCTCTCAATGATCACTGTGAGCTCTCTATGAGAACTATAAACTATGACCACTGTGATCTCTCTGCAAACACTATGAGCTATGACCACTGTGAGCTCTCTTTGACCCCTGTGAGGTATGACCAGTTGGAGCTCTCTTTTACCACAATGAGTTTTGACAAATGTAAGTTACCACTGTGAGCTATGACGACTAAGAGCTCTGAATGACCTCTGTGAACAATAAGAACTATGCACTCTCAATTACAACTGTGAGCTCTCTATTTCCACTATAAGCAGTCTATGATCACTGTGACCCATGACCACTGGGTGATCTCTATGAACACTATAAGATATAAGCATTATGAACTTCAATTGTCCATTCAGAGCTCTCTGTGACCACTGTGAGCTGTTACCATTGTGAGCTCTCTATGATCACAATTATATATGACCAATGTGAGCATTCTATTACCATTCTGAGATCTCTATGACCACTGCAAGCTATGACCACTGTGAACTCTCCATGAAAACTGTGAGCTATGACTACCGTGAGCTCTCTTTGACCACTGTATGCTTCCCATGAGCAGAATGATCCATGACAGCTATGAGCTCTCTTTGATCACTGTGAGCTTTCCATGAGCAGTATGATCTATGACAGCTATGAGCTCTCTGTGACCACTATGAGCTCTGTATGACCACTATGAACTTGCTCTATTACCACTTTGAGCTCTCTGTAACCACTAAGAGGTCTCTATGATCACTGTGAGCTCTCTATGAGCACTATGACATATGACCACTGTAACCTGTCTAAGCCCACTATGAGATATGAACACTCTTAGTTCTTCATGCCCACTATGATCTTTGAGCACTGTGATCTCTCTATGTCCATTATGAGCTATGTCCACTGTGAGCTATGTCCACTGTGAGCTTTCTATGAACACTCTTATGTCTCTATGATCCCTGTGAGCTATGACCACCATGAGCGCTCTCTGACCACTATGAGTTATGGCCAGTGTGATCCTTCTATGACCATTATATGCTCTCTATGACCACTATGAGTTTTATTAATACATTTTTTATTATTATTTCAGCTCATGCAAACTTAATGGGTACACCAGTTCCCTCCCTCCCTCCTCCTCCCCCCGTACCTCCTGCTCCTCCTCTCCAACCCCCTCCCTTCCCATCCCCCAGTGCCTCCCGCCCCAATTCCCAGAGAGTCCTTTCTTGTGTATGCCTGACTTTCCTCTGGGCCCTCCTCTCCGATGACGTACAAGGACCCATTGGCCTTTCCCTAAACACTTTCCCGTGTTCGCCTTAGGTATAGGAACACTGCTGTGTCTGCCAATCCCTTGCCTCCAAACATCTTGGTGCCTCTAGCAGATGCTGGACTTTGTGGGGTCAATAGTGTGTTGGACAATGCGCAGGGCATGTAAAGTCCAATTATGATTGCTTCAGCCCTAACTTGTATGGAGTATCTTACATATCATTGCTCCTCCCATCCTTTTGCTCTTACACTCTTACCGCCCCCTCTTCCGCAAATTTCCCTGAGCTTCAGGATGGGGAGAGATTAAGCTGGCCTAGTTCTAGGTGGTTGATATAGAGTCTCTGAAGTTCTGGATTGTGGTTTGTTGATTTTCTTTTGCAGTTTTGCTGCTCCTGCAATGCCCTTCACTCCATCCTGGTGGGCATTGTATGTTACCCCCTGGCCAGAGACAAAAAGCTGTTAAACTAGTCTTGTGATAAAAGCACATTCAAAGGTTGATGTAATAAAAGTGGGAAACCACAGTGAGGGAGGGGTCTATCACCAATTTGCACAACGGTTACTTTTTATCTGCCAGACTATATGCCCTCCTCTTCTGGTGAGATCATACCCCCTCAGTAGCAAATGATCAGGAACAAAAGTCTGTGAACTTAATCATATGTCTCATTACTTATTTGAGTCCTTGATGGAGGCCTATTTTCTCTGCTGTAACATGGTCCCTTCTCTCCTTGTTTCTGGTGTGGCCCTCCTACCCCATCCCTCCTGTTCATAATCCTTGCAATTACTGTCTCTAGGTGGGCTGGGTGGGTAGTGGGCTCCTAGTACCAAACCCACTATGAGTTTTTTATGACCACTATGAGCTTTGAGCATAGTGAGCGCTCCATGAACCTTATGAGTTCTCTATGGCCATCTGTGAACTATGGCCATTGTGAGCTTTCTACGACTCCTTGGAGCTATGAATATTGTGATCTCTCTATGACCAGAAGGAGCTATGATCATTGTGGCCTCTTTATGATGACTATGAGCTATGACCAGTATGAGTTCTAAATGACCTCTGTGAGCTATGAGAACTATGTATTATCTATGACAACTGTGAGCTCAGTTTGAACACTGTGAGCTCATGACAACTATAAGCTATGATCACTCTGAGCTCTTGTCCATCATGATCACTCTATAACCACTGTAAGCTATCTATACCGCCATGATTTATGAATACCGTGAGCTCTCTATGACCATTATAAGTTCTTCATGACCACTTTGAGGTATAACTATTGTGAGTTCTCTATAATCATTATGATCTATGACCACAGTCATATCTCAAAAAACACTATAAAATATGACTATTTTGAGCTTTCTATGATGATTATGCATTCTCTATGACCACTTGAGCTATGACCACTTTGACTTCTGTATGAGCACTATGAGTTATGACTACTGTGAGCTCTCTATGAAAACTGAAAGCTGTGGCCACTGTGAACTCTCTTTGATCACTATGAGCTCTTTATGCCCACTATGATCTCTGTTTGGCAACTATGAGCTATGACCACTGTGAGTTCTTTATGACCACTATGAGCTATGCCCATTATGCACTCTCTATGTCCAGTATAAACTATGTCCACTGTGAACTCTCTATGTCCATGTGAGCTCTTTATGACCACTGTTATCTGTGATGACTGTTATCTATCTATGATCACTTTTAGCTCACTGTTGCCACTGTGTGTTCTCTATAACCATTGAAACTCTCTAGGAGCAATAGGAACTATGTCCAGTGTGAGCACTCTATGACCACTGTGAACTATGACCACTGTGACCTCTTTGTAATGATTGTGATCTATGAAAATTGTGAGCTCTCTATGGCCACTGTAAACTCGCTATGACCACTATGAGGTATGACCAGTGGTGAGCTCTCTATGTCCATTGTGAGCTATGACCACTGGGAATTCTCATTGTTCATTGTGTGCATTCTATGATCACTATGAACTATGACCACTGTATGATGTCTATGATCACTATGAGCTCTGCATGAACACTATGAGCTATGACTTCTTTGAGCTCTCTCTATCCACTATAACTATGAACAAGGTGAGCTCTATATGTCCACTATAAGGTGTGACATAGTGCTTAATGCCTCTATGAGCTGTCTATCATAACTACAAGCTATGACCACTAAGAGCTCTCTAAGGCCTCTGTGTGCTATGACCATTGTAAGCCCTCTATGTTCACTGTGAGCTGTCTATGAGAGCTATGACCTATGACCACTGTGAGCTTTCTATGACTACTATGAGTTATGACCACTGTGAGCTTTGAGCATTGCGAGCTCTGAGCATTGTGAGTTCCTTATGTCCATTATGATCTCTATATGACCACTATGATCTGTAACCACCAAAATCTCTTTAACACAACTATGAGCTATGACAGTTTTGAAACCTCTATGATGATTATGAGTTCTCTCTGACACTAAAAGCTATGACTACTCTGAGCTCTTCGTGACCATTATGAGCTATGAATATTGTGATCTCTCTATAAAATTATGAGTTATGATCATTGTGAGCTCTCTTTGACAACTGTAATCTCTAAGACCACTGTGACTTCTCTATGACAAATTTGAACTATACATGACCACTGTGATTTTTCTATGACCACTGTGAGCACTCTATGACCACACTGAACTCTCCTAAGGCCACTATGTGCTGTAATCACTGTGAGCTCTTCATAACCACTAAGAGTTTTGACCACTATGATCTGTGACTACTGTGAATTCTCAATGAACACTATAAGCTTTCTAAGACCACTCTGATAAATGACCACTGTTACCTCACTGTGACAACTATAACTTGTGACCACTGTGAGCTCTCTATGACCACCATGTGCTAGGACCACTGTGAGTTCTTGATGACCACTATAAGCTTACTATGTCTACTATGATGTATGACTACTGTTAGCTCCCTATGAGCACTGTAACCTATGACTTTCGAGAACCACTCTGAGTTCTTTGTGACAACTGTGAGCTCTCTACGACTACTAGGAACTCTTTATGACCATTATGAGTTCTCTATCACCACTGTGAGCTATGACCACTGTGAGCTCTTTATGACCACTATGAGCTATGACTACTGTGACCTCTCTAATAACTACTTTGAACTTAATGTGAACACTGTGTGGTTGCTATGACCCCTGTATGTCTCTATGTGAAATACGATCTATGACCAATGTGAGTTTTCTATGACCACTATAAAATATGTCTACTAAGAGCGTTCTATGACCATTGTGTGCTCTGTATGAGAACTATGATCTATGACCACTATGAGCTCTCATTGTCCATTATGTGCACTCTATGACCATTGTGAGTTATGACAATTTTGAGTTAAGACCACTGTGGGCTCTCTATGAACACTGGGACCTATGACACTGTGATCAATCTATGACCACTTTGAGCTCTCTATGACCACTGTGATCTGTGACCTCTGTGATCTCTTTATGACCACTATGAGTTATGACCACTGTTAGCTACCTATGGCCACTGTTAGCTATGACTCTGTGAGCTATCTATGACCATATCATAGGGCTATCATATCTGTGAGATCTCTTTGATAATTTTGAGCTCTTTAGAACCACTATGAGCTATGATGTCTATGAGTTTTCAATGACCTCTATGAGCTATGACACTATGACCTCTCCATGACCACTTTGAGCTCACTATGACCCCTTTGATTTCTCTATGACCACTCTGAGCTCTCTATGAGTGTTATGACCTGTGATCACTATAAGCTATGATCACAGTGAGCTCTCTATGTCCATTGTGAGCTGTCTATGACCACTGGGAGTTAGGACCCCTGTGAGCTCTCTGTGATCATTTTGAGATCTCTATGACCACTATGATCAATGACAACTGTCACTTTCTTATGACAAACATGAGTTCTCTATGACTTCTGTAACAGTCCATGAGCTCTATAACCTATAACAATTGTGAGCTGTCTGTGACCACTATGAAATATGACCACTGTGAGCTCTTTATGACATTATAAGCTATGACCTCTGTGAGCTCTATGACCACTGTGAGCCCTCTATAACTGTGAACTCTCTATGACCACAGTGGAAAATCTATGACCACAATGATCTCTGTACCATCAATGTCAGCTCTCTATGAACACTGTCAGCTCTGTATGAGGACTCTGAGCTCCCTATGACCATGATGAGATATTACCACTGTCAGCTTTCTATGATGATTCTGAGTTCTCAATTACTATTATGATCTCTGACCACTGTGAGCTAGGACCCCTATGAGGTCTATATGACCACTAGGAGCTATGACTATAAACACTCTATGACCACTGTGAGCTTTGATCTCTGTGAGCTATGTCCACAGTGAGCCCTCTATGACCACTGTGAGCACTATATGACTATAGTGAACTCTGTATGACCACTATGAGCTCTGTATTGCAACTGTGAGCTCTCTATGACCAATGGGAGCTCTCTGTTATAATTGTGAGTTCTCTATGTCCACTGTGAGGTCATTATGTCCACTATGACCTCTTTATGATCACTATGACCAATGACCCCTATGAGATATCTATGCGAACTGTGAGCTCCCTATGTCCACTATGAGCTATGACCACTATGACTCTCTGTGACCAATGAGTCCTCTCTATTATGACTGTGAAATCTCTATGATCACTGTAAGTGATGACCACTATGAGCTCTCTGTTACCACTGTGAGACCTCTATATAGTCTGAAAGATCTCTATGATATCTGAAAGCTCTCTATTACTACTATGAGCCTTCTATGAGCACTGTGAGTTATAACCACTTTGAGATCTCTGTGACCACAATGAAGTATCTGAGATCTCTATGGTCACCATGAGCTCTCTATGACCATTATGAGGTACGATCATTATGAACCTTCTATGAAGACTGGGAGCTATGAGCACTATGAGTTCACTTTGTCCACCATTACCTCTCTATGACCACTATGAGCTCTCTCTGATCACTATAAGCTATGACCACTGTGACCTCTCTATGACCACGTTGAGCTCTCTATGACAACTATGATCTCTCTTTGACCACTATGATCTATGCCCAATTGGAGCTTTCTATTGCCACTCTGAGTTATGACCATCTTTAGTCCTCTGTGGTAATTATTAGTTATGTATGGCCACAGTGAGCTATGACCACTGTGAGTTCTTTATGACCACTATGAGGTCTCTATGACCACTATGAGCTCTCTATGACCACTATGAGCTCTCTATGACTCCTATAAGCTACGACCACTATGAGCTCTCTGTTACCACAGTGAGCTATGACAAGTATGAGCTTCCTTTGGCTTGGGCAAACTCTGTATGATCACTGTGATCTATGTATGTTGACTGTCACCTCCCTATGACCAATGTCTGTTCTCTATGACAACACTGAACTCTCTATGACCTGTATAGGATATGAAAACTTGAGCTCTCTATGATCACTGTGAGTTCTCTATGATGACCCTGAGCTTTCTATGATGACCGTGAGTTCTCTATGACAACTGTGAGCTCTCTATGATCACTGTGAGCTCTCTATGAGCATTATGATCTAGGAGAACAGTGAAATGTCCATGAGCATTGTCATCCCTCTATGACCACTGTTAACTCTCTATGATGACTCTGAACTCTCTATGACCACTATGGGCTATGACTACTGTGAGCTCTTTATGACCACTTAGAGCTCTCTGTGACCACAGTGAGCTTTCTATCATCATTGTCACCTCTCTATGAACACTGTCAGCTTGTTTGAGGTCCCTGAGCTCTCTATAACCATGAGGAGGTGTGACGACTGTCAGCTGTCTATGATGATTCTGAGCTTTCTATAACTACTATGATATATGAACACTGTGAACAATCTATCACCATTATTATCTATGAACACTGTGAACTCTCTGAAGATTATGAGTTCTTTATCACCACAGTGAGCTATGACCACTCTGAGCCCTGTATGACCACTGTGAGCCCTTTGTTCCCACTGTTAGCTATGCACACTGTCAACTATGACAACTATGAGCTCTCTATGGCCACTGTAAGGTCTCTAGGTGGGCTATAAACTCCTTATGATGAGTATGAGCTCTTTCTGACCACTATGAATTCTCTATGACCTCTAAGAGCTATGAGCATTGAGAATTCTCTATGACCACTCTGCTTCTCCATGTCCACTATGATCTCTCCATGTGCAATATGACCTTTGATCATTGTGAGTTGTCTATGACCACTGTAAAGCTATGATCACTGCGTGCTCTATTTTATCACTGTGAGATCTCTATGATCACTGTGAGCTCTCTATGTCAACTATAACAATGAACTCTATGAGCTCTATATGAACACTATAAGCTCTTTATGGCCACTATGAACTATGACCACTGTGACCTCTTCATGACCACCTTGAGCTCCCTATGACAATTGATAGCTCTGTTTTACCACAATAAGGAATTGGTGACTGATGTGAGCTCTCTATGACTACTATGAGCTATGACCATAGTGAGGACTCTATCATACTATTACTATGAGCTATGACCATAGTGACAATTATGAGTTCTCTATGATCATTAAGGCCTCTCTATGATGACTGTGAGCTCTTTATTACCATACAGAGCTATGATCAGTATGACATTTCTATGACTTCTGCAAGCTCTGTATGACCTCTGTGAGCTCTTTATGACCACTATAAGTCTTCTATGACAACAGTGAACTCTCTATGGTGACTTCCACCTCTCTATAACCACAGCTCTCTATGAAGACTCTGAACTCTCTATGAGCACTATGAGCTAAGACTACTCTGAGGTCTCTATGACCACTGTGAGCTTGCTGTGACAACTTTGAGCTCTCTTTGACTACTGTGAGCTTTTTATGACCACTGTGAACTCTCTATGACCACAGAGAGCAATCTATGACTAACTACAGTTCTCTATGACCACTGTCAGCTCTCTATGGGAACTTTGAGCTCTTTATGAACAAGATAAGTTATGACAACTGTCAGCTTTCTATGACCTCTGTGAAATCTCTATAACCACTATGAGCTATGACCATTTTGAGCCCATTATGAACATTATTAGCTCTATATGACCACTGTGAGCTATGACCACTGTGAGAACTCTATGACCACCATGAGCTATGAGTACTCTGAGCTATCTATGACCATTAGCAGCTCTCTATGACCTGTGACCCTGTGACCACTGTGTGCTCTCTATGACCACTATGAGCTAAGATCATCATGAGCTCTCATGAGTAGTATGAGTTGTGACCATTCTGAGCTGCCTGTGACCACTGTGAGCTCTCTGTGACCTCTTTGAACATTCTATGACCACCGTGAGCTCCCTAGGAGCAGTATGAGCTATGACCACTGTAGGTTCTCTGTAAGCACTATGAGCTCTCTATGACAACTAAGAGATGTGACCACTTTGAGCCTTCTATGAAAAGTATAAGCCATGGCGACTGTGAGCTCTCTATGACCATTGTAAGATCTCCATGATCAATGTGAGATCACAATATCAATTAAGAGCTTCCTATGTTCTCTGTGAGCTATGACCTCTGTGGGCAATCAATGACCACTGGTATCTATGACCACTGTAAGCTCTCTATGACCGGAGTGAACTCTTAATGACCAATATGAGCTATGATCTCTGTGTGCTTTCTATGACCACTATGAGCTATTATCACTATGACCTCTCTATGATCACACGAGATTTCTTTTGTCACTATGAGCTATGACCAATATGACCTCTCTGTGACCGTTGTGAGCCATGATCACTTTGCACTGTTTATTACCACTTTCATCTCTCTATGACAACTGTGAGATCTCTATGACCACTGTGAGTCTCTATGACCACTGTGAGCTCTCTATGAACACTATGAGCTCTCTATGACCACAATTGCTGTGACCACTTTGAGATCTCTATGACCACTATGAGCTATGAAAACTGTGAGTTTTTTATGGCTGCTAAGAGATCTTGTGACTACTCTGAGCTATGACTATTATGAGTACTCCATTAACACAGTGAGCTTTGATAACCATGAGCTCTGAATGACCATTATGAACTATGACTACTTTGAGCTTATTATTACCATTGTGAAGTATGACAACTGTGAGCACGCAATGACCAATGTTATCTAAAACTACTATAAGCTATGTATGACCAATGTTATATGGTCACTGTGAGCTCTGAATTGCCATTATGAGTTCTCTATCATCATTTTGAGCTGCATCCACTGTGAGCACTTTATGTCCACTGTGAGCTATGACCACTAGGAGCTTTTAAGGAATACTGTGATCTCTTTTTGACACATGTGAGCTCTCTACCACCACTTTGAGTTCTCTGTGACCACTATGAACTCTCTTAAACAATATGAGTCATGAAAATTTTGAGCTTTCTATTATCACTATGAGCTATGACATCTTTCAGTTTTCTATGAGCTCTCTGTGGCCAGTATAAGCCATGACCACTGTAAGCTCTCTATGACAACAGTGAGTCTCCAAGATTACAGTGAGCTCTCTATGTTTTTTATGTGCTCTCATTACCAATATGAGCTCTTTATGACCACTATGAACTATGACCGCTGTGAGCTCTCTATGCTACTGTGAGCTATAACCACTATGAGCTCTCTATGACACACTATGAGCTCTCTAAGACCACTATGAGTTCTCATTACCACTCTCCTTTCTATGAACACTATGAGCTCTGAACACTTTGAGCTCTCTATGACCACTGTGAGCTCTCTATGAACTGTCTATGACCACTATATGATCTATGAAAAAAGTGATTACTGTGAGCTCTCTATAACAACTGTTGCCTCTCTATGACTACTCTCAGGTTTCTATGACCACTGTCAGCTTTATATGACCAATATGAGCTATGATCATTGTGAGCTCTCTTTGACCACTATGAACTCTCTGTAACTATTGTGAGCTATGACCATTGTGAGCTCTTTATCACCACTATGAGCTGTCTATGACAACTATGAGCTGTGACAATTGTCAGTTATCTATGGCAGCTATGAGATATGACCACTATGAATTCTCTTTGACCACAGTGAGCACTTTGGTCTATGAAAACATTGAGCTGTCTATGACTAATATGAACTCTCTATAATCACTCCGAGATATCTATGACCGCTATTAGCTCTCTATGTCCACTATGAGCTATTGCCACTTTCAGCTCTCTATGACCTCTGTGAGCTATGGCCATTATGAGCTCTCTATGAGCACTATGAACATGATAAGATTTCAATATCCTCTGTGAGCTCTCTGCCCAATGTAAGCTCTTGATGACAACTGTGTTCTAGATATGACTACACAGAGCTCTCTATGATAACTGTCATCTCTCTATGACCACTGTCAGGTGTACATGACCAATGTGAGCTTGCCAGGACCATTAGGAGCTATGAACACTGAGATCCATGTGACCATTGTGAGTCTCTGTTACCACTCTGAGCACTCTGAACATTATGACGTCTCTATGACCACTCTAAGCTCTAACCATTATTAACTCCCTATGACCACTGTGAGCTCTCTATAACGAATATGAGGTCTATGTAGCCACCATAAGCTCACTATGACAACTGTGATCTCTCTATGAACAGTTTGACTTCTTTATGAGCACTATGAGCTTTTACTACTGTGAACTCTCTATGACCACTATAAGTTATGACCACTCTGAGCTCTCTTTGACCACTGTGGGCTCTCTATGTGCACTATGATCTATGACAACGAGAGCTCTCTATTATAACTACAAACTTTCTATCTCCATTGTGAACTCTCTATGATGACTCTGAGCATTCTATGATGACTGTAAACTCTCTATGACAACTGTGATCTCTCTATAATCACTATGAGGTATGACCACTATGACCACTATGAGGTCTCTATTTCCACTGTGAGTTTTCTGTGACCACTATGAGCTATGAATATTATGAGCTTTTTATGAACACTATGATCTTTGACCATTTTATGTTCTCTATAACCAGAGTGAATGTTTATCCCTATGAGCTTTCCATGACCTCTGTGAGGTCCCTGTGCCAACTATGAGCTCTGTATTACTACTGTGGTCTATGACCACAGTGAGCTTTCTGTGATGACTGTCACCTCTCCATAATGACTGTCACCTCTCTATGACCACTGGGAACAGTCTAAGACCACTACGAGCTATGACCATGTGAGCTCTCTATGACCACTGTGAGCTTTCTATGACCACTGGGAGCGCTCTATGAACACTGTGAAAACTCTGTGACAACTATGATCTCTCTATGACCAGTATGTGGTATGAAGATTGTAAGCTCTTATTGTACATTTTGTGCTCACTATGACCACTGTGAGTTGTGAATCCTGTGATGTCTCTATGTTCACTATAAGCTATGATCATTGTGAGATCTCTGTGAATACTGTGAGCTCTCTGTGATCACTATGGTCTGTGACCACAGTGATCTCTCTATCAACTCTAAAAAGTATTACGGTTATGAGCTTTCTATAACAATTATCAATTCTCCATAACCACTGTGAACTGTGATTACTGCGAGCTCTTTATGACCACTATGAGCTATGAGATCTATATGACCACTGTGAACTCTCTGTGATCATTATGGTCTGTGGCCACAGAGAACTCTCTATGACCAATATGAGACATGATCACTATGAGCTCTCTGTGGCCACTATGGGCACTCTATGACCACTATGAATTATGACCACTGTGAGTTTTCTATTTCAACTCTGAGCTCTTTATGAGCACTATAACTTCTCTATGGCTACTATGAGCTATAAGTAGTGTGAACTCCCTATGAACACTGTGCGCTCCCTCTGAATAATGTGAGCTATGATTACTATGAGTTATGAACACTATGAGCTCTCTGTGACTACTAAGACCTATGGAACTGTGAGCTCTCACTGTCCATTAAGGGCTCTCTATGACAACTTTTAACTCACTATGACAACTGTGAGCTCTCTACGAACACTATGACTATGGCCACCATGAGTTCTTTATGAGCACTATGAGCTCTCAATGACCATGATGGGCTATGACCACTGTCAGCTCTCTATGATCACTGTAAGCTCTCAATGGAAACTGTGAGCTCTTTACGATCACTGTGAGTGCCATATGATCATTGTGAACTTCCAGCATTTTCAACTGTCTATGACCATTTTGAGCACTCTCTGACATCTATGAGCTCTCTATGACCAATATGATCCATGACCACTGTGAAATCTATGATAGTGCTGAGCTTTCCTTTACCAATATGTGGTATAACCACTGTGAGCTCCCAATTACCACTGTGAGCTTTCTATGACCACCATGAGCTATGAATAACGTGAGCTTTCTATGACCAATGTGAGCTATGAACACTGTGAGCTCTCTAAGACCATGGTGAGGTATCTATGACAACTTTGAGTCCTCAGCAAGCCCTGTGAACTATGACCACTGTGAGCGCTCCATATCCAATGTGAGCTCTCTATGACAACTATGAGCTATGATCACTACAAACTCTCTATGACACTTATGAGCACTTTATGTCCACTGTGACATCTCTATGACCACTTTGAACTCCTTATGACCACAGCAAGCTATGATTTCTGTGAGTTCTCTATGAGCAGTATGACTTATGACTACTGTGAGCTCTCTATGATCACCATGAGGTGATCTCTCTATGACCACTGTATGCTGTGAAGACTGTGAGCTCACTATGACCTCTGTAGCTCTGTGAACAATAAGACATACGACCATATATAAGCTCTCTATGACCACTATGAGCTGTGACCACTGTGAGCTCATTGTGACAATTATGAGGTGTGAACACTCTGACCTCTCTATGATGACTGTGACCACTTTGAGCTATGGCTAGTATAAGCTTTTTGTGATCACTCTGAGCTATGACTATTGTGACCAATCTGTGTCAATTATAAGTTCTCTATTATCACTCTGAGCTTTGAACATTGTGAGCTCTCTATGACCATTATGAGGTATGACCACTTTGAGCTCTATCTGAAAACTCTGAGATCTCTATGAACACTGTAATCTCTCTATGACCACAATGATATGTCAATGATCACTGTGAGCTCTCTATGACCAATGTGATATCACTAAAAGTCCTATGACCAATGACCACTGTGATCTCTCTATGACCACTGTGATCTATGACCACTGTTATTATCTATGAACATTAAGAGCTATGACCACTGTGAGCTCTCTATGACTACTTTTGCGCTCTCTTTGACCACTGGAAAACCTCTGATCTCTGTAGCTTTCTATGAGCAATATGACCTATGAGCACTATATGCTCTCTAAGACCACTATGAGGTATGACGACTTTGAACTCTTTATGACCATTATGATCTATAACCACTCTGAGCTCTCATTGTCCATTATGAGCTCTTTATGACCAGTGTGATCTAAGATCACTCTGAGTGATCTGTGATCACTATGAGGTATGAGCACTGTGAATTCTCTATGACCACTGTGAGCAGTCTATAGCCACTATGAACTCTCTATGACCACTATGAGCTATAACAACTATGAGCTCCCTATTATGACTGTAAACACATTATAACCACTGTGACTTGGGACCCCTTATCGACCACTATAAGCTCTCTATGACAATTGTGAATTCTCTAAGACTACTATGACATCTCTGTGACCACTTTGTGCTATGACAAGAGTGAGCTCTCTATGATCACTAGGAGCTATGATTTCTGTGAACTCTTTTTAATTACTATGAGCTCTCTATGGCCATGGTGAACTATAACCATTGAGAACGCTCTATGACCACCATTGCTATGAATACTGTGATCTTTCTTTGACCACTGTGGGTGTACAATGAGCACTGTGGTCTATCGTGGCACTACCAATTCAGGGACACCCTAGCCTGGTTCCCAAATTCAGGACATGCCTGGATGTACAGATATGCCCTGGACATGTCGCAACAGAGGACCATGCAGCCAGAGGGATGAACAACCAACGGGAAGCAGCCTTGTAACTTGCACCTGCAATGAACACACAGTAAACAGTTAAATGACTGGTGGCTGTCCCTCCCCTCAGGAGGATGGAAACACCTGATTGGACCTTGATCTTATATAAGCCCAAACAACCTTAATGACTCTGAATCTGTGGCATCTTGTCCACTGCTGCTTCTCACCTGATTCCCTGAGTCTGGTAGTGACCCTGTCACCTGCTTGCCCATTTGCCTCTAGACCTGAGGCCCTACTGTTTCCCCCTCCTACCCCCAGGTGGCCCGGCAGGGGATAAGGCATTAATTGGCACCCCAACATGGGGCTGCCTTCAGTGTAGATTAGACACCCGCTCCAGTAAAGTTCAGTGAGCGACCCCTTTGATTTTGTGTTCCTGTGCTTACAGAGCCTGAAGATGATCAGGTGGCTCCCTCCTCTTCCCATTTCCCTGTTTGTCCTTAGGAACATAGTCACTAACTTGATTTGCTGTTGATCAGGAGCCCCAATCGCTCATTTGATTTGCTGATGATCAAATTGCCCCATTTTAAGTTAGGAATACAATCACTCATTCACCATGCCCCATTTAAAATTAGGAATGCATTTAAACCGAGGTTTGTCCTGGCAAATTCACATGAAAGATTGATGCCCTAAGAACTCAGAGCCCAGGGATGATTACATTGAATTGGCCTAACCTGGAGGCACCATATGTGCACTAGGCCAGGGGATTAGCGAATCTCTGGAAGCCCCCCCCCCACGAAGCTTAAGACATTTGGGTCTGATTCATCCTTTGTCTCATCTGCGCCTCTTTTGGTCTCATCTCCTTTCTTTAGAAAAATGAGAAGCTTCTCCTCATACTGTAAGGAGCCCCAGATACATGTCTTAAAAACCTCTCCTAGAGACTAGAAGTCTGAAGGTTAAGTCTGCTGGCCTAGAGGAATTCTGGAATGAGGCTTCACTTTCAGCAACATGGATCCCTCCAGAGAATATGTGGGAACCGGACTATGGATAACAATGTTTTCCTGGTAGATGTTTTTCATAATTAAGCTAAGCTGCCAGACTTAACTAATATGAGGTCTTGTTTTAAATAAGGTTTTCCTAAATGATAATCTGTCTTTGATAAAGCTTTCAAGGGTAATTTTAAGACAGTCGCTAGTAAATTGTGCAGTTGCCGGTAAAATGTTGTTTGTTGTTCATGTACTTATATGTTTATGTGTTCTGTGTTTACATGTATATTTTGTGTCTGTGGCCACTTCAATTTTTTATTTCTGTTGCACACTAATATAAAAATTTTGGCATGCCATTTTTAAATACATGTATGTGCACTTAAAAATGAGAACAAATAATTTTAATAGCATCTAAGGTCTTAGTCATGTTTTATATTGATCACAATTGTTTTTCTGATAAATTGTAAGTTTACTTTCATGAAAAATTTTCTTACTTTGTTTTGATCATTAATGGGACTACAAATGAAAATGCCATTGTGTTCTTAAAGTTTTTTTCCTTGTGTTCCCAAAATAACAAAGCCACTATGATATTGCTTTATTAAACTTGCTCATTCCTCTGACTTCTTTTATAGGATTTTATCCCATCAAATCTAGAAACCAGTAAAATATAATTGTCTTCTAAAAAATTCACTGGAATTTCTTCCTTCTCTTGGTATGTATGAACTCCCTTTCTTGGAGACAAATCTGCTTTTTAATTCCACGTTCCCCTGGGTGCTCCTCCTAAAGTGTGTTGGGCCCACACAGGAATTACCCCAGGGCATGGCCAAGAACATGGGACTAAAGATGGCGCTGGGCATAACCTTGATCACATTACAGAGAGCTCTAATTGGCTTTTAGGTATTGACCTATCTTCTGTGCTGAGTGACATTGGACTTATCTGTGGTATCTGAAGAATGTGTTGACCTTTGAAACAATTGGGTGCTCGTTTGGCGCCTTGTGGTCTTTTGTCTCTATAAGCTGCTTTGTTATACCCAATAAACTGAGATTTTCTTTGACAAACTCCCCGTCCCATTGCTGAGTTTCTGGGGAATTCATGTGAAGTGGGGATGGCGGGACTTAATCAGCAGGCTGTGTAATCGTGTGAATGAGTGTGTTAGTGGTCAGAGACACGCCATGATGTGGGTGTTGGATTCTACAAACTGGTGCCTGAACGTGGGGCAATTCATAAATTGGACAAAGTGAATCGAGACCTCAAGGAAAGTCTTTGATTCTAAGTATGGGGAACATGTCTTATAAGGTTGATCCAGTGTCATCAGCACTAAAGTCTGTATTAAGAAGCCATAGTTTTGACATCCCAGATCCAGGCATTACCAGGGTGTGGGAATCAGCTTTTGAGTTAGCTTTTTGGGCCCAAACGTCCAACATTTATTCATGGGACACGTGGAATAAGATAGAGAATCTAGCCAGAGAGCAAGAAAAAAATTTTAAGGTATCGCCTTCCTTGGAATTTTATTCCACAATTTCTGTGCTCAAGATGGCTTTCCTTCCCGACCCAATCCAACCACTACAGGTGGAACGGGCAGAGGGGCAAAAGGAGCAGGAGCCACTTCGGACTTGTTGCGGGGCTCCAGGGCACTTGGAGCAAACAAGCCATCCCAGGAGACCTGCAGAGGAGTCACTGCAGCTGTGGTGGTGAGGTGGGAATTGCGCTGGACCATGGTAGGGTGCAGGGAGCCATGGGGATGATGGACATGCCTGCCATTTAAAGAAAGGTACCCCATCACAGTGCACACACCGGGAATGTTACAAATGATGTGGAGACAAGGCAGCCATGGTGAAATGGTGCGTGGGGGTGGAGCTTTGCAGAAACGGGCTGGCGTAGGAGATGGCATTTGGGAACGTACCCGATGCATGAGGAGGCAGAGATTCCTGTTAGGGAAGGCCACCCACCCAATGTGAGGAAGGGAGGAGCCTGCTCTGGGAGCCCGAAAATGATGTGGGAAAGTGGCTGCCACTCGAGAGAGTGCCCTGTTCCCTTTTTCAAAGGAAAGAGGTTATACCCCCTCCGAGAACAGGGAGTATTTCCCGATATCCAGATTTAACTCTGCTCAGGAGAGAGAGGAATGGGGATGATTTAGAAAAAGACCCCCCCATGCCTTCACAAAAAACCATCCTGAATCTGCCAATGAGCACACTGGCCCCCGCCAGGCTAGAGCAGGAAACTCAGAGCTGGAGCCCATGTATACTGAGGCATATCAAGTACAAGCCTATCCTGTTAACTTAAATCCAGGAGGCAATTGCCCTGCAGTATGGTATCCTTGGGAAGCGAGTTAAAGGGAGCAGTTCTAGAGGATGGCCCAAATTCTCCATGGGTTGAGGCCCTTCTTCAAGATCTAACTCACCAACTCTGCACTACTAAGGACTGGATGGATATGGCCAAAGCTGTGCTCCCCAGCCCCACATTCATTAAGTGGCAGTGCTATTTAAAGAAGAATGCAGGTCCAAGCTGAGCACAATCAGAATGCACAGTCCCAGGTCCCAATAACTTTTGGGATGCTGGCCGGAACATCAGATCAATTTTCTACTGGGATCCAGCAGGCTATAATAGAAGTGCTATACCAGGATCAGGTCTGTTTGATAGGATTAGCAGCATGGAAAAAGCTAGATGAAGGTCCTTCTGAAACACCACTAGCAGGCATTGTACAAAAACCCAGGTGAGACCCTCCCTGAGTTCATTGACTGAGTGGAAAAAAGTCTCCATCATAAGCTTCCCCAGGACCCCTAAGGGAACAATTTACTAAATTGTTGGTATGGAAAGGGATGAATGGGGCCCACAAAATAGCATGTGCATGTCTTAAGGAGAGATCTATGCACACCTGGATTATTGCTTCACAGGATGTGGGAACTCAAAAACACCAGAGTCAGGCACTCGCAGAGGCCCTGGGGACACAGACAAAAGCAATGAATGACTCAGGCATTGGCCTAGAGGTGGGCACCCAGCCCACAGGACCAAGAGGTAAGGGGAAACAATCATTGTGGCCAGATGGGACATTTCAGGAGAGAGTGTCCCCAGGGAAAGGAAAGGAAGCTGAGGGAGGTAGGAGAGGCTAAGCCCCCTACAACTCCATGCCCTAGGTGCCACAAAGGACTTCACTGGAGAAGAGACTGTAGATCGAAATTTGATCTGGAGGACAAGCCTTTAAAGTATCTCTGGGCCAGCCTTTACCCTCATTAACCAAAGGAGGAGACAGGGGCCCTTACAAAGGAAGACCCCTGAGGATCTTAAATTAAACTGGTCTAAAAGGGAAAGGCCTCAAGCTCATTGGACTGCTCCCCTGGTAGAAGGTCTCCATCCTAAAATGAGCATCTTTATTAATGGCAAGCGTTTCCACTGCCTTATAGACACTGGGGCAAATAGAATGGTCCTGAGGAAAGTGGAAATTCCCCCTTCATGCAGCTTAATGACTAGCCCAAATGTTCTGGGAGTAGGAGGGAACCTACAGTCAGAAGAAACAGCATCCAGGGTAGTGTTGACAGGATGCTGGTGGTTCCAAAGGCGAAGCATGCCCCCTTGTGGTTGCAGGGCTCACGGCCAATTTACTAGGGCAGGACATCCTGGGATAAATGCAGGCCATTCTGACTACTGATAATAGAGCCTTCTTTGAAGACTGTTAGATCATGAGGAGGCTTTTAGGTTTCCTGAGCAAATAGAAACAGTGCCTGAAAACAAGTTTTCTAACTTTCATAACTATCATGGGGAGACCCCAAAAGTTCCTCAGGTTCACCCCTATAGGTGAACTGCCCCTGTGACATCACAGTCTCCCCGTTGACATCACAGCCTCACTGTGACATTACAACATCACCAGTGACAACATAGACTCACTGTCTCATCACAGCCTCACCTCTGCCCTCACATCACAGTCTCAATATGACAGCACAGCCTCACCACTGACATCTTACTCACTGTGAAATCACAGCATCATGTGTGATGTCATAATTTCATTGTGATCATACTGCTCATTTAGAGCTCACAGCACTAAGTAGACATACACATGGTCATAGCTCATAGTGGTGATAGAGAGCTCACAGTGGTCATAGCCCTAAGTGGTCATAGATAACTCACAGTGGTCATAGAGAGGTCATAGTAATCACAGCTCATAATTGGCACAAATAAATCACAGTGGTCACATCTCATAGTGGTCATAGAGAGCTCATAATGGTTACAGAGAACTCAAAGTAATCATACGTCATAGCAGTCATAGAGAGAGTACAGTTGTTATAGAAAGCTCACAATGGACATAGCTCACATTGGTCATAGAGAGCTCATAATGGACATTGAGAGGTCAGGGTAGTCATAGTTCATAGAAGTCATTGAGAGCTCACAGAGGTCACAGAGAGCTCATAGTCATTACAGCTCATAATTGTCATAAAGAGCTCATAGTTGTCATAGCTCATAATGTCATAGAGAGTTCACAGTGGTCATCAGTCATTTGGCTAAGAGAGAGCTAAAGAGGTCATAGAAAGCTCACTACAGTCAGAGAGCTCACAGTTGTCATCAAGAACTCACACTGGGTGTAGACAGCTCACAGAAATCATAGAAATCTCCTAGTGGTACAGCTCTCTCTCATAGTGCTGAGCTTGCTATGGTCATAGACCATAGTAGTCATAGAGAGCTCACAGTGGTCATAGAGTTGATAGTGGTCTTGAGACATCATTGTGGTCATAGAGAGATCATGGTAGTCATATCTCATACTGGTCATAGAGAGTTCACAGTGGTAATAGAGAAGTCATATTCATCATAGAGGGCTCACAATCTCCATAGTTCATAGTGTTGGTAGAGAGCTCACCGTAGTCATTGATCACAGTGGTCATAGAGATTCCACAGTAGTCATAGCACATACTGGTTAAAAAGCGCTCATAATAGTCATCACAGCAATAGATTATAGTAGTCATAGAGAGCTCACAATTGTCATACAGAGCTCACAGTAGTCATAGCTTACATTGGTCATAGACGACTCATAATGGACATCAAGAGTTCAGGGTGGTCATAGCTCACAGTGGTCATGGAGAGACCACAGTGCGCTCATGGTGGTCACAGAGTGTTCACAATGATGATAGTTCACAATGCTTATAGTTCAAATTGGTCATGGAGCTTTCACAATAGTCATAGAGAGCTCACAGTGTTCATAGAGATCTGACAGTCCTCATATAAAGCTGACAATTGTCACAGATAGCTCTCAGATTTAATAAAGTGTTTACAGTGGTCATAGAAGGCTGACAGTAGACATAGAGAACTCACAGTGATGATAGGTAGCTCAAAGTGGTCACAGAGTTGAGAGTGGTCATTGTGTCATAAAGAGCTCATGGTGGTCATAGCACATACTGGTGACAGGGAACTTACAGTAGTCATAGAGAACTCATAAAAGTCATATGGAGTCCACAATAGTCATAGCTCATAGTGTTGATAGAGAGCTCACTGTAGTCATAGCTCATAGTGGTCATAAAGAGCTCACAATAGTTATAAAGAACTCATAGTGGCAATAGGTCATAGTGGTCATAGAGAGTTCACAGTTGTCACGGAGGGATCACAGTTGTCAGAGCTCACATTGGCCAGAGACAACTCATAATGGACATTAAGAGTTCAGGGTGGTCATAGCTCATACTGGTCATGGAGAGCTCACAGTCATCATAGAGAGCTCATAGTGGTCACAGAGTGCTCACAGTGATGATATTTCACAATTCTCATATTTCAAACTGGTCACAGAACATTCACAGTGGTTATAGAGACCTGATAGTGCTCATACAGAAATGACAATTGTCACAGATAAAAAAGAGGTCACAGTTTTTATAGAAGGCTGACAACAGTCATAGAGAACTCACAGTGGTGATAGGCAGCTTACAGTTGTCATAGAGACATAATGGTCGTAGCTCACAGAGGTCTTAGAGAGCCCACATTGGTCATAGATCAAAGTGGTCATAGAGAGCTCATAGTGGTGATAGAGAGCTCGCAATGGTTATAGCTCATTGTAATCATTAAGTGCTTACAGTATTCATAGTTTATAGTGGTTATAGATCACTCACAGTGATCTTAGCTCACAGTGTCACGAAGATCTCATAATGAACAAGGAGAGCTCAGAGTGGTCATATCATAATGGTCATGAAGAGTTCAAAGTCAGCATAGCTCTTAGTGCTCACTGAGAGCTCACAGTGCTCATTGGTTGAATTGGTTGTATTTCTCAGAGAGAGCTACAACAGTCATAGAGAGCTCGCAGTGGTCACAGAGAGTTCACAGTGGTCATAGAGAGTTCTCAGTGTTCATAGATAATAGTGGTCATAGAGTGCTCACAGTGGTCATAGAGAGCTGACACTGGTCATAGAGTGCTCGCAGTGGTCAACATGAGACCATAGTGATCATGGAGAGCTCTCAGTGTTTATAGAGAGTGATCTCATATTGATCATAGCTCAGAGAAATCCCAGAGAGCTCACAGTTGTCATAGAGAACTCACAGTGTTCATAGAGAGGTCAAAAGGGTCAAATTAAGCTTACAGTGGTCATAGAGAGCATCAGTGGACATAGTGTGTTTACATTACTATAGATCATAGTGGTCACTGAGAGCTCACAGTGCTCCAAGAGAGATCACATTGGCCATAGCTCATAGTGGTCACAGAGATTTCACAATGGTCATAGCTCACAGTGGTCATAAAGGACTCATATTTGTCATAGAGAGCACACAATGGTCACAGAGATCTCACAGAGTTCAAAGTGAGTTTACAGTGGTCATAGAAAGATCACTGTGGTCATAACTTAGGGTGATCTTAGAGAGGTTACAGTTGTCATTGCTCATAGTGGTCATAGGTCCTCACAGTGGTCATAGCTCATAGTTCTTATATCATCATTGACAATTCATAATGAGCATTCACAGTGGTCATAGAGAGCTCACCATTGTCATGGAGATCTCATAGTAGTCATAGATCAGAGTGCTCATAGGGAGCTCCTAGTCATCATAGACTGTTCGAAGTTGTTATAGAGCGTTCACAATTGTCATAGTGGACTCAGTGGTCAAAAAGTACTCATGGTGGTCACAGCTCACAGTCATCCTAGAGAGTTAATAGTGATTATCAAGAACCCATTATGATCATGTAGAGATCCCACAAGTCAAAAAGCTCACAGTTGTAACAGAGAGCTCATAGTTTTTATACAGAGCTCATAGTATCAATATTGAGAACAAAATTTTTATGGAGAGTTCATCGTGATCATAGTTCACAGTGGTCAATGCTTACATGTTCATAGTGTGCTCACAGTGTTCATAGAGAGCTCATAGTTGTTATACATCACGATGGTTATAGAGAGTTTATAGTAGTCATAGAGAGCTAATAGTTGTCATAGAGAGCTCACAGTGGTCATAAAGTTCTCACAGTGGACACAGCTTCTAGTGGTCTTAGACAGCTCACAATGGTCACAGCTCACAGAGGTCTTAATTCATGCTGCTGATAGCTCATAGTTGTCATAGAGAGTTTATAGTGGCAATAGAGAGCTCACAGTAGTCAAAACTTATAGTGGTCATAGAGAGCTCACATTGGTAATAGAATGCTCATAGTGGTCCTAGAAATCTTACAGTGATCATAGACAGTTCATAGTGGGCATAGGGAGCTCCGAGTTGACATAGATCATTGTGTTCAAAATGGTCAAACAGAGCTTAGCGTGGGCATAACTTACAGTGCTCATAGAAAGCTTGCAATGTTCATAGCTCACAGTAGTCAAATGTGGTCATAGTAGTCATAGAGAGATCATAGTGGTCATAGAGTGATTACAGTCATCACAGAGAGCTCAAATTGGTCATAGAGAACTCATAATAGTTATTAAGAGCACAATGTAGTCATAAACATCTCACAGTGGTTATAGATCATAGTGGTCATAGAGAACTCCCAGTGGTCATAGAGCTGTCACATTAGTCAGGACTCACAGTGGTTATAGAGAGCTCATACTGGACAATAAGAACTCACATAGTCATAGCTCCCAAGGGTTATGAAGAGTTCACAGTGATCATAGCTCATAATGTTTATACAGAGCTGAAAATCTTCATAGTTTTTATTGCTCATAGAGAGCTACTGGGGTCATAGAGAGCTCCCAATGTTTACAGAGAACTCAAAGGGATCATAAAAAGTTCACAATTATCATAGCTCATAGTGGTCATAAAGAGATCCAGTAGTCACAAGACCTCTAAGTGGTTATATAGAGGTCACAGTGATCATAGAGAGCTAATAGTGATCCTAGGTCACAGAGTTCATGGAGAATTCATATTGGTCATAGGGTAACAGTGGTCAAAGAGAGCTCATACTGGCCATGGAGAGCTCACAGAGGTTATAACTGATTGTGGTCTTAGAGAGCTCACAGTTGTCTAAGTTTATAGTTATAGAGTATTACAAGTGTCATAGCTCATAGGTATCATTCAGAGCTCAAAATCATCATACACAACTCATGGTGGTCATAGAGAGCTCAAAGATTTCATAGAGAACTCACAGTGATCATAGATCATAGTGCTCTTAGAGGGCTCACAGTGGTCATAGATATTTCACAGTCATCATTGAATGCTCACAGTCATAGAGAGTCATAGAGAGCTCACAGTGGTCATAGAAGGCTGTCAGGGGTCATAGAGAGCTACAATCGTCATAGATCAGAGTGGACCTAGAGAGCTCATAGTGGCTATAGACTGTTCATTATAATCATAAAGAGCTCCCACCTGTCATAGGAAGCTCACAGTTGTAATAGAGAGTTCAACATAGTTTTTATACAGACCTCAAAGTGACCATAGTGAGTTCAAATTGTCTTAGCTCATAGTGATCATAGAGAGCTCATAGTAGTCATACTATACTCCCAATGGTTATAAAGAGTTCATAGCACTCAGCTCATAGTCATCAGAGGGCTGTCACAGTGGTCATAGAGGACTGATAGTATTTGTGCAGAGCTGACAGTGATTATATAGTGTTCACAGTGGTCACAGAGAGCTCACAGTAGTCAAAGTGAGCTTACAGTGGTCACAGAGAGCTCACAGTGTTCATAAAGAGCTGACATAGGTCATAAAGAGCTCACAGTGGTCATAGAGAGGTCAAAGTGGTCAAAATAAGCTTACAATGGTCATAGAGCAATCACAGTGGTCATAGATCATAGTGCTCTTTGAGAGCACATGGTACTTTACATGAGATCATAGTGGTCATAGAGAGCTCATTGGTCATAGAAAGCTCACAATGTTCATAGAGAGGTCACAGTGATCAAAGTAAGCTCATAGTGGTCATACTATGTTCTCAATGGTAATAGAAAGTTCATAGTGCTCATAGCTCATAGTGATCAGAGAGCACTCACAATGCTCATAGAGAGCTGACTATTCATAGCTGACAATGGTCACAGATATTTCACTATGATCACAGCTCATAGTTGTTATAGAGAACTCACTGTGATCATGGAGTGTTCAAAGTTGACATAGAAAGCTCACTGTTTCAGTCTGCCTGTATGATTGCTGGTAAGTGACCTCTTAAGGGAACAAGGGTTTATTTTCTCCTATGATTCCTGGTTAGAGTTCTCAGTCCAGCTTCACAAGAGACCACACACCAACAACAGGGCCAAGGGAACTGGGCACACCATCACTACAGCTGAGAAATGGACAGTCCTTACTTGCCAGACCAGAATTCCTGGCCAAGTGAACAGAAGGATGCCATCTCACTCAATCAGCTCTCTGTGACTTATTCCAGGTCATAATCCCACCCACTATGGACTGAGCCTTTCCCAGCAGCTAGACAATCTCCTGCAGGTTTACTCTGTGCTTAACTCAAACACTGATTCCCTACAAATGTGCCCAGAGCTCAAACCCTCAACAGTGAAGTTGACACCTGTGTCCAATTATGACATTCACAATGGCTATAGAGATATCAAAATGAACATACAGTGGTCAGAGAGCTCATAGTTCTAATAGAGAGCTCATAGTAGCCACAGGGAGCTCACGGTAGTCATAGACAACTTATAATCATTATAGAGAGCTCAAAGTGTTCATAATTCATAGTATTGATAGAGAGTTCACAGTGGTCACAGACCATAGCTTTCATAGAGAGCTTTCAGTGGTCATAGTTCATAGAGTTCATGTACAGATCATAGTAGTCATAGACAGCTTGCAGTGGTCATAATTTTTAGTGTACATAGAGAGGTCACAGGGTTAATAACAGAGGTCATAGAGAGCACATAATGGACAATGAGAGCTCACAGTGGTCATACCTCATACAAGTCATAGAGAGCACATAATGGACAATGAAAGCTGACAGTTTTCATAGTGAGCTGATAGTTGCTATAGAGAGCTCACAGTTTTTAATAGAGAGATCATCGTGGTCATAGAGCAGTGACAGTGGTCATAGAGAGCTCACAGTGGTTATAGGGAGCTCACAGTTGTCATAGAGAGTTCATAGTGGTCATAACTCACAGAGATCTTAGAAAGCTTATATGGATCCATAGTTCAAAGTGGTCATTAGAGGTCATAGGGGCGATAGAGAGCTCACAGTGGTTATAGGTCATATTGATAATATAGAGCTCCCAGTTTGTATAGCTCATAATGGTGATAGAGAGCTCACAGTGGAAATAGAGGGCTCACAGTGCTCATACCTTATAGTGTTTCTTTGTAGGAGCTC
The DNA here is from genome assembly GCA_023101885.1 of Typhlomys cinereus. Taxonomy (NCBI): domain Eukaryota; kingdom Metazoa; phylum Chordata; class Mammalia; order Rodentia; family Platacanthomyidae; genus Typhlomys; species Typhlomys cinereus. The sequence goes on from JALPQD010000058.1 coordinate 8,267,921, forward strand.
ATAGCTGTCATAAGGAGCTCACAATAGTCACAGAGTGCTCATAGTAGTCATCGAGAGCTCACTGTGGTCATAGAGTCCATATGTTCATAGAGAGCTCCCACTTCTCATAGGTCATAATGCACATAGAGAGCTCACAGTGGTCCACAACAGCACAGAATGATGAAAACTTATAGTGCTGACAATAGTCATAGCTCAGAGTGGTCATAATGGTCATAAAGAGATCATAATGGTAATAGTGAGCTTGAAGTGGCCACATAGAGCTTATAGTGCTCATAACACACACTGGTCATAACTCTCTGTTATCATAGAGAGCTCACAGTGGTGATAGATAGTTCATAGTGGTTATAGCTCAAGTGGTCAAAGAGAGCTCACAGTGGTCATAACTCACAGTGGTCCAAAATAGCTCAAACTAGTCATACTTATGTGACAGTCGTCAGAGATATCATACTGGTCATAGAGATCTCAAAGTGGTCATAACTCACAGTGGTCATAGTGTGTTCATATATGTCATAATTCACAGTGTTCATAGAGAAGCCCCAGTGGACATAGGGACCTCATAGTACTCATAGCTCTTAGTTGTCTAGAGAGCTCATAGTGTTCATAGCTCATAGTGATAATAAAGAGGTAACAATGGTCATAGAGAGCTCATTGTTTTCATGGAGAGTTCACATTTGACATAGAGAACTCACAGAGGTCATAGAAAATTTATATTGTTCACAAATCTCTCATAGTGATCATAGTTCATAGTGGTCATATGAAGCTCAGAGCAGTCATAGAGAGCTCAAAGTGGTCACAGTTCATTATTGTTACACAGTGGTCATACCTCATTGTTGTCATAGAGAGCTCACAGTGCTCATAAAGAGCTCAAAGTGGTCATTGCTCACAATGGTTATATAGAATTTTTAATCTTTATCTTGAGCTCACAATGGTCATAGCTCATAGTGTTGATAGAGACCTCACAGTGGTCATAGACCATAGTGGTTATAGAAATATCACAGTGGTCATAGCTCGTGTTGTCATATAGAGTTCACAATAGTCATGGAGAGCTCATAGTAGGCATATCTCATAATTAACATGGAAAGCACATAATGGACAATGAGAGCTCACAGTTGCCAGAGCTTAGACTGGTTATAGAGAGCTCCCAATAATCATAGAGAGTTCATAATGCTCATAGTACTTAAAGGTCATAGAACACTTACAGTGGTCACAAAGTGCTTACAAGGTCATAGAGAGTATACAATGGTAATACAGAGTTGGCATTGGTCATAGAGTGCTCATAGTTGTCATTGAGAGCTCACAGTGGTGATAGATAGCTCACAGTAGTCATAGAGAACTCATTGTGGTCATGGAGAACACATAGTGGTCATAGATCATAGTGGTCATAACTCATAGTGGTCATAGAGAGCTCATATTAATCACAGAGAGCTCACTGTATAATAGCTCATTGAGGTCATAGAGTGCTCACAGTGGTCATAGCTCACAATATTTGTAGAGAACTCATAATCATTACAGAGAGCTCAACATGACCATAGCTTTTTATGTTGATAGAGAGCTCACAGTGGTCATAGACCATAGTTGTCATAGAGAGCTCACAGTGTTATTTCTCACAGTGGTCATATAGAGCTCACAGTGGTCATAGCTCACAGTGAGCATAGATAGATCACAGGGTTCATAACTAACAGTGGTCATAGAGAGAACATAATGGACAATGAGAGCTCATAGTAGTCATAGGAAGTTCATAGCTGTCACAGAGTGAGCCCAATGGTCATAGATAGTTCACAATGCTCATAGTTCATAATGGTAATAGAGTGCTCACACTGGCCATCGAGATCTCATAGTTTTCATAAGAGCTGACAATGGTCATAGATCACAGTGATCATAGAGAGGTCATGGTGGTCATAGAGAAATCACCATGGACATAGAGAGTTCATAGTCATGAGAGCTCACAGTGGTCATAACTAACACTGATCATAGAGATTTCAGAGTGGTCACAGAGAGCTCACGGTGGTAATAGATCATAGTGAATATAAGGAGGTCAGAGTCATCAAAGAGAGCTCAGAATGGTCATAGCACACAGTGGTCACAGACAGCTGACCATAGTCAGAGCTCACAGTGGTAATATCGACATCACAGTGATCATAGAGTGCTCAAAATATTCATAGCTCATAACGGTTATAGAGAGCTCTTACTCATCATAGAGAACCACAGAGAGCTCACAGTGGTCAGAGCTCACAATTCTCACAGAGAACTCATAGTGTACATAGAGTGCTTACAGAGGTCATAGATAGCTGACAATGGTCAAACACCAAGGGTGTCATTGAGAGCTCATAATGCTCATAGAGAACTCACAGTTCTCATAGGTTGTAGTGTAATAAAGAGCTCATAGTTGTCAGAGAGCACCCACAGTGTTCATAGTTCCCATTGGTAATAGAAAGCTCATATTATTCATAGCTCATGGTGGTCATAGAAAGCTCTCAGTGATAATTGGAAGCTCACAGTGGTCATACCACATTTTGGACATAGAGAGCTCAGCGCTGTCATAGATTGCTCACAGTGATCATAGGTCATAGTGGTCATAGAGATCTCATAGATGTCAGAGAGTGCTCACAATGGTCATAGACAGTTGACAATGCTCAAAGTTCATAATCGTCACAGAACACTCACAGTGACCATAGAGAGCTCATAATGTTCATAGAGAGCTTACAGTGATCATAGAGAGCTGAAAGTGGTCATAGCACATTGTGATAACTGAGAGCTCATAGTGCCTATAAAAACTCATGGTAGTCATAGTTCATAATGTTCATAGAGAGCTCAGAGTTTTTATAGTGAGCTAACAGTGGTCATAGAGAGCTCATAGTGGACAATGAGAGCTCACAGAGGCATAGCTCTTAGTGGCCACAGAGAAATCATAGTGATCATAACTGACTGATCATAACTCACATTATTCACAGGGAGCTCACAATGTTCACAGGGAGTTCACACTACTTATAGTTCATAGTAGCCATAGAGAAGGAATGGTGCTCATAAAGAGCTCAGAGTTGTAATAGAGAGCTAACAGTGATCATAACTCATATTGGTCATACAGAACTGACAGTGGGCATATGTCATAGTGCTCATAGAGAGCTCACAGTGCTCATATGCCACAGTGGTCATGGAGAACTAATAATTGTTATAGAGAGCTCAAACTGGTCATAGTTTGTAAAGTTGATAAAGAGCTCACTGTGATAACAGACCATAGTGGTCATAGAGAGCTCACAGTGGTCATAGCTCATAGTGATATCATAGAGCTCACAGTGGTCACAGAGAGCATACAGGGTTCATAGCTCATAGTGAACATAGAGAGGTCACAGGGTTAATAACTCACCGTGATCATAGAGAGCACAAAATAGACAATGAAAGCTCACAGTAATCATAGCACATACAAGTCATAAAGAGATAATAGTTGTCACAAAGAGCTTATAGTGTCCATATCTCAAAGTGGTCTTAATTCACAGTGGTCATAGAGAGCTGATAGTCATCATGGAGAACTGACATTCATCACAGAAAGCTCACTGTGGTCATAGATTACAGTTGTCATCTAATGTTCACAGTGGGCACAGGGAATTCACAGAGATCATAGAAAACTCAGAAGGATAACAGTTCACTCTGGTTGTAGAGAAATTAAAACGGTCAAAGATCATAGTGGTCACAGAGAGCTCACAATATTCATAGCTCATAGCTGTCATAGAAATCTCACAATGGTAATATGTCATACAGTTCATAAAAACCTCACATATGTCATAAAGAGTTCACAGTCATCATTTGATGCTCAGAGTCATCATAGAGAACTCACAGTGATTATAGAGAGTTTGTAGTCATCATAGACAGCTCCTAGTTTTCATACATTATAGTGCACATAGAGAACACAGAGTGGTCAAAGAGAGTTCAGAGTGGTCATAACTTATAATAGTCATAGAGAGCTTACAAGGTGAAAGCTCAAAATGGTCATACAGAGGTCATAGTGATAATAGAGAGATAATAGAGGGCTTACAGTGACCACATAGACCTCATAGTGGTCATAGCTCACAGTGGTCATAGAAAGCTCCTGGTAGTCAAAGGGTGTTAACAGTGGTTATAGTTTATAGTGGTTGTACAGACGTCATAATGGTCAGAGTGCTCAGAGTGGGCAATGGAGAGCACACAGTGGTCATAGAGAGCTCACAGTGTTCATTGCTCATACTGATCTATGACCTGAAAGTGGTCATAGAGTGGTGACAGTGGTTATAGAGGGCTCTGTGTAGTCATAGATAGGTCACAGTTGTCATCAAGAGCTCAGAGTAGGCAGAGAGAGATCACAGAGGACATTGAAATCTTATAGTCGTCATAGTTACCAAATTATTTCTATGAAGCTAATATCATCTTAATCCCAAAACCTAAGGAAGATACACTTAAAAAAATAACTATAGGCCAATCTCTTTGATGAACATAGATGCAAAAATTCTCAGCAAAGTCTTAGCAAATCATATTTGAAAACATATAAAAATTATCATTCACATGAATCTAGTAATTTTATCCCAGGCACACAAGGTTGGTTCCACAACCACAAATCAGTAAACATAATTTACCATATAAGCCAGTCCAAAATTCAAGACCACATGATACACTTGATAGATGCAGAAAAAGCTGTTGACAAGATCCAACAGCCCTTTATGATCAAAATCCTAGAGACAGTTGGAATGGAAGAAACCTTTATCATTATAAAAAAGGTGTATACAACAAGCCAGCAGCAAGGATTATACTCAATGGGGAAAAACTTGAAGCATTCCTGCCTTGATCAGGAACTAGACAAGTCTGCCCATGCTCTCCAATTCTAGTCAATATTGTACTTGAAGTCTTAGCTGATGCCATAAGACAAGAAAGGGAGATAAAAGGGATTCAAATCGGCAAGGAAGAAGTCAAGTTATCTCTATTAGCAGATGACATGATTATATATCTGAGGGAACATAAAAACTCCACCAGGAATCTCCTGGAACTAATAGAGAAGTTCAGCACGATGGCAAGATACAAAATAAATGCACAAAAAAATCAATGACCTTTCTATATGCCCAGAATGAAAGAAGTGAAAAAGCCCTGAGAGAGACAATCCCATTTACTATAGCCTGTAAAAAAATGAAATACTTTGCATAAACCTAACCCAGAAAGTAAGGGACCTTTACTATGAAAACTTTAAAAACCTAAAGAAAGAAATTACAGAAGACACCAGGTGGAAAAACCTCCCATGTTCCTGGATTGGAAGAATCAATATCACAAAAATGACCAACCTACAATGCTATACCAATTAAAATCCCAAAGCAATTCTTTAAAGAAGTTTACCAAACAATCTCATAATTCATATGGAGGCAAAACAGACACAGGATAGCAAAAAAAATATTGAGTATCAAAAATACTGCTGGAGGTATCACCATACCAAACCTTAATCTATACTACAAATCCATAGTTATAAAAACAGACTGGTACTGGCTCCAAAATAGACACAGATCAATGGATAAGGATTGAATACCCAGATATAAGCCCACAGAACTACAGCCATCTCATCTTTGACAAAGGGTCCCAAAAAATCCAATGGAAAAAGAATAGCATCTTCAACAAATAGCTGGCAAAATTGCATCTCCACATGCAGAAAATTAAAAGTGGACCTGTACTTTTTACCATGTACAAGACTTAATTTAAATGGATCATGGACCTCAATTTAAGCCCAGAGGCTATAAAATCCTTAGTTGAAAGGGTAGGGAACACCCTCAAACTGGTTGGACTGGGACAATTCCTAAACAGAAATCCAATACCACAGTCACTGCAACCAACACTCAACAGATGGGATCTATAAAATTAAAGAGCTTCTGTTTAGGTAAAGAGATTGTAACTTGAGCACAAAGGCAACCCACAGAATGGGAGAAAATTTCACTAACCACATATCTGATAGAGCTCTATTATCCAGAGTGCAAAAATAACTTGGAAAACTAAACACCAAGGAAAAATACTGTCCAATTAAAAAATGGGCCTTGGAAAGTAATCATTTTGCAAATGAGAAACTGACCCCACCACACCGCGGTCTCCTACTTTTATTCCATCTACCTTTGAATATATTCTTATAAAAGACTCTATTTTAAGAGCTTTTTATCTCTGGCCAAAGGTGACATCCAATACCCATAAGGATGGAGCCAAGGGCATTGCAGGAGCAGCAAAACTGAAAAAATAATCAACAAACGATAATTCAGAACATCAGAGACTCTATATCAACCACCTGGAATGAGGCCAGCCTAATTTCTCCCCATCCTGAAGCTCAGGGAAATTTGCAGAAGAGGGGGCAGTAAGATTGTAAGAGCACAAGGATGGGGAGGAGCAATGATATCCAAGATACTCCACAGAAGTTAGTTCCAAGGCAATCATAATAAGACGTTGCATGACTTGAGCAATGACCAAAACATTATTGACCCCTCAAAATCTAGCATAGACTAAAGGTTCCAGGATCGATAGAAGTTGGAGGTTAACAGCCACAATAGTGTTCCCCATAAGTATAGTGCTCCTATTCTTATGGGGAACACAAGAAAGAGTTCTAGGAAATGTCACTGAGACCTTATACCGCATCAGAGAGGAGGATCCAGAGACAAGTTTTTCATACACATTAAAGGATGCTCCAGGGATAGGGGGGAGGAGGCACTGAGAGATATGGAGGGAGGAAGGGAAAGGAAGGAGGAAAGGGGGAAGCGAGCAAGAGGGTGCAGGGAGGAGTGGAGGGAGGGGACTATTGTATTTATTAAGTTTGTATGAGCAGAAACAAATAAATTAAAAAAATGGGTCTTGGAAATTAAAAGAAACTTTACCAAGGATGAAATTGAAATGTCTAACAAATATCTTTAAAAATGCTCTGCATCCTTAGCCATCAGGGAAATGCAAATCAAAATCTCCCTGTGAAATCATCTCACCCCAGTTAGGATGGCAAAAATCCACAGTACAAACAACATCAAATGCTGGAAAGGATGTGTGAAGAAGGGAATTCTACTATATTGCTGGTAAGAATGCAGGCTTATACAACCACTTTGGCGAGCCATCTGGTGATTCATAAAAAAGTTAAAAATTGAAATGCCATATGACGCTGCTATTCCACTTTTGGGAATAATCCGCCATACAGTGAAAATTCACCTTGAAAGCACAAGCATGGCCATGTTCATCGCAGCATTGTTTACAATAGCAAAGTCATATAATCAACCCAAATGTCCAAAAGTTGATGAGTGGATAAGGAAAATGTGGTACGTTTATGCAATGGAATACTACTCAGCCATCAAAAATGATGAATAAATGAAATTTGCTTGGAAATTGATGGAATTTGAAAAAATTATATTGAGTGAAATATCACAGACAGAAAACTAAGCGCCATATGTACTCCCTAATAGGTGAATCCTAGTACCAAACCGACTTAGTGACACATTCAAAGATTAATCACTGCAATACATAGAGTAATTGCAAAGATGATAAACAGGAGAGAAAAGGAAGGAGGGCCCTATCAGCAGTAAGGAGAGAGAGTATTATTGCAAGTACATAATAAAACATCTGATTAAGCTCACAGACTTTCTTTCCTGTCACTTGCAACTGATAAGATATGATCTCACCAGAAGGGGAGGGCATACAGTCTGGCAGATAGAAGGTAATCATCTTGCAAATGGGAGACTGACCCTCTCCTCACCGCAGTCTCCTACTCTTCTTCCATTTACCTTTGAATCTTCTCTTATAATAAGACTCTATTTTAACAGCCTTTTATCTCTGACTAAGACATGACATCCAATACCCATCAATACGGAACCAAGGGTGGTGCAGGAACAACAAAACTGGAAGAAGAAAAAAAGAATAGCAAACCATAATTCAGAACATCAGAAACTTTGCACCAACCACTTGGAACCAGGCCAACCTGATCTCTCCCCATCCCAAAGCTCAGGGTAATTTGCAGAAAAGGAGGTGGTAAGATTGTAAGAGCCTAAAGATGGAGAGAAGCAACGATATGCAAGATACCCCACATGCGTTAGGGGCAAAATAATCTTAATAGGACCTTGCATGATCTGCACAATGACCAACATCTTATTGACCCTCCCAAAGTCTAACATGGATCACAGACTCTATGATCCTTAGAGGCAAGGGATTAATAGCCATAATAGTGTTCCTAAAGAGGAACACAAAAAAGAGATCTAGGGAATGCTTCTGAGCCCTTACACCTCATCATAGGGGAGGACCTAGAGGGACGTTTCACATGCACACTAAAGGATGGTCCAGGAATGGGGGGGGCACTGGTAGAAAGGGAAGGAGGGTGGAAAGAAAGGGTAAAAGGGGAGACGGAGCAAGGGGAACCAGAAAGGGGCGGAGAGAGGGAGGGCAATGGGGAACCTTTCGAGTTTCTATGATTGGAATAGGACTTTGCATGACCTGCGCAATGGCCAACACATTATTGACCCACAAAGTCTAGCATGGACTAAAGGAACTAGGATCCTTGGAGGCTAGGGATTAATCTCCACAGTAGTGTTCCTATGCTTCAGGGGAACACAGGAAAGTGGTCTGGGAAATGCCACTGGGTCCTTGCACCGCATCAGAAAGGAGGAGAGATTGGCATGCACATTAAAGGATGCTCCAGAGATAGGGAAGGAGGCACTGGGGATGGGGAAAGAGGGAACAAATAAGGGAAGCTGGCGGGTTAGGGGAGGTGGGGAAGAGAGGGGATTAGTGTACCTGTTAATTTTTCATGATCAGAAATAAAAAAAAAAGTTTCTATGATTGGAAAAAATAAATTAAAAAAATTAAATAAATAAGTAAATGATTGGAAAAAAGAGCTCACAGTGGGCAGAGAGACCTCACAGAGGACATTGAAAACTTATAGCGGTCACAGCACTCTGGTAATACAGAGCTCACACCGGTAATAGACCATAGTGCTCATAGAGAGATCACAGTGGCCATAGAGATGACAGTGGCCTTTGAGATATCATTATGGTTATAGAGAACTCACTGTAGTCCTAGCTAATAGAAGTCATAGAGAGCTCATAATAGTCACAGAGATCCCACAGTGGTCATAACTCATATTGGTCATAGAGAGCTCCCAGTGATAATAGCTCACACTGGTCGTAAAAAACTCATAATTATCATAGAGAGGTCACTATGGTCATAGCTTATAGTGTTGATAGTGAGTTCACTGTGGTCATAGATAAGAGTGGTCATAGAGATATCAAAGTATTCTTAGCTGTAAGTGGTCATTGAAAGCTCACAGTTGTCATAAAGAGCTCACTGTGTTCATAACTCACAGTGGTCTAGAGAGTTTATAGTGGTTATAGAGAGATCATTATGATCATAGAGAACTCCAAGTTATTATAGAGAATTCCCAGTTGTAATAGAAAGGACAGAGTTTTCATACAGAACTCACAGTGGCAATAGTGCAATGAAAATTGTGCTTATGGTGCTCACAGCTCACAGTGTTCACAACTAACAGTGTTCCTAGTGTGCTTATGGTGGTCATTGAGAACTCACAATGGTCATAGCTCATAGTGCTCATAGAGAACTCACAGTTATACAGAACTCATAGTGGTCATTGTTCACTGATGTCTTAGTGTGGTCATCTAAATCTGACAGTAGGCTTAGAAACCTGACAGTGGTCATAAAGAGAGAACAGTTGTCATAGAAAGCTCACAGTAATCACATTGATCATAGATCATATAATGCTCATAATTCATAGAGAGCTAACAGAAGTCATAGAAATCTCAAGGTTGTCATAGCACATTGTGGTAATAGAGAGCTCACAGGGGTCACAGAGTGCTCATAGTGTTCAAAGTTCGTAGTGGTCATAGAGAGATGACAGTGCTAATGAGAAATCATAGTGGTCTTAAAGAGCTCATAGTGGTCATAGTGATATCACAGTGATGATGGAAAGCTCACAGTAGAAATAGGGAATCAGAGTATTCAAAGTTCATAGCGGTCATAATTCTCATGGTGAGCTCAAAGTGGTCATAAAGAACTTACAGTGATCATAGAGCTGACAGTCATACTAGAGAAGTCATACTGGTCATAGCTCACAGTGGTCACAGAGAACTTATAGCATTCACATTCTATAGTGGTCATAGTAATCTATTGTGGATATAGAGATATCATAGTGGTCAAAGAAAGCTCACAGAGGTCATAATTCATATTGGTTATCAAGAGCTCACAGTGGTCACAGAAAGCACATTGTCATAGAGAGCTCATAGTTCTCATAGCTAATAGTGGTCATAGGGAACTCACAGTGGTCATAGTGATCTCACATTTGTCATAGAGAGAACATAGTGCTCTTAGCTCATATTGGTCATAAAGAGCTCATATTGGTTATTGAGAGCACATAATGTCCATAGAGAGATCACCATGGTCATGGAGATCTCACCGTGGTCATAGAGAGCTTACAGTGGGTATGGTATATATTGGCGACAGAGAGCTCAGAGTGGTCATAGAGAACTGAAAAAAGTCATAGCTCATAGTGGTAATAGAAAGCTCACAATGGTTATGTCTGGTAGTGGTTAAAGAAAGCTCACCATAGTCATAGAGAACTGATAATGGTGATAGAGAGGTCACATGGGGCAAAAAGAGCTCACCGTCATCATAGAAGGATTCTAGTGGTCATAGCTCACAGTGTACATAGAGTGCTCAAAGTGGTCATAGCTCCTAGTGGTCATAGAGGTTCATAATGGCCATACAGAACTCACAGTAGTCATAGATCACAGTGGTCATACATAGCACCTAGAATAGATCACATTGATCATAGGATGCTCACAGTTGTCATATATAACAATGGTAATAATGATCACACAGTGGTCATATTTCATGGTGGTCATTCAGAGCTCATGTTTGTCAAAGCTCACTGTGTTCTTGGAGTACTCATTGTGGTCATAACTCACAGTGGTCATGAGATCTCATAGCAGTCATAGAAAGCTCATAGTGGTTTTACAGAGTTCACAGTAGTCATAGGTCATAGTGGACATAGAGAGATCACAGTGCTCATACAGTGCTCACAGTGGTCATGAAGAGATCACAGTGGTTATAGAGAGCTCACACTGGTCATAGTTCATAGTGGTCATAGACAGCTCAAAATGGAATAGAGAGCTCACTATGGTCATAACTCAAAGTGGATATAGAGAAGTCACAATGGTTATGGGGAGCTCACCATGGTCCTAGACCATACTAGTCATAGAGAATTCACAGTAGTAACAGAGAACTCACGGTGGTCATAGGTCACAGTGGTCAGAGAAAGCTCACAGAAGTCATAGTTCATATTCATCATCAAGATCTCACCATAGAGCGCTTACAGGAGTCAGAGAGAGCTCACAGTGTTCATACATATCCATAGTGGTCATAAGAGAGCGCAGAGTGGTCATAGCTCACAGTGTTCACAGAGAGCTCATAGTGGTCATAGATGATGGTGATGATAGAAATCTCTTGTGAACATAGAGAGCTCACAGTAGTCATAAACATCTCAAAGTGGTCATAGCTCACAGTGGTCCTAGAGAGCTCATCATTTTCATAGCTCACAGTAGTAATAGAGTGATCACAGCAATCACAGCTCATAGTGCTCGTAGGGAACTAATAATGGCCATACAGACCTCACAGGGGTCATGGCTTATACTGGTTAAGGAGAGCTCACAGTGGTAACTGCTCTTAGTGGTGATAGAGAGATCTTGTGTCAAAAAATCCCACATTTGCCATAGGTCAAAGTGGTCATAGAAAGCTCACAGTCATCCTAACTCACAGTGTTTACTGTTAGCTCACAGTAATCATAGAGAGCTCACAGTGGGTATAGACATTTCACAATGATAATAGAGAGTTCACATTCATCATAGAGAGTTCATAGTGGTCATACCACCCAGTATTCACAGAGAGTTTACAGTGGTCACAACTCATAATGGTCATACAGAGCTTATAGCAGTCATAGCTGACAGTATTCATAGAGAACTCATAGTGATCATAACTCATAGTGGTCATAGAGATCTCAAATTGGTCATAGCTCATTGTCATAAAGAGCTCATTGTGTTCATAGATAGCTCAAAATCATCGTAGAGACACACAATTGTCATAGATAATTCACACTTGTTCTAGAAAGATCAATGTGGTAATAAACAGGGCACAGGGATAATAACCTTCAGTGCTCACAGAGAGATCATTGTGGTCATAACTCATAGTGACAATAGAAATCTCTTGTGATATAGAGAGCTCACAGTGATAATAGCTTTTAGTGGTTATAGAAAGCACACAGAGATCATAACTCATATTGGTGATCGAGAGCTCACTCTGGTAATAGAGAGCTCACAGTGGTCATAGGTCACAATGGTCAAAGAGTGTCCATAGAGGTCATAGCTCATAGTGATCATAGGAACCTCACAATGGCCATTGAGATCTCACATTGGTTATTGAGATCATACATTGGTTATAGAGATCTCACAGTCGTCATGGCTTATACTTTTCATGAAGAGCTCATGGTGGTCATAAAGGGTTCATAGTGGTCACATCTCTTAGTTGTCATAGAGAGCTCAGAGTTCTCACAGAGAACTCAAAAGGGTCATAGCTCATATTGTTCCTAGGGAGCTCACAGTGTTAAAAGCTCATAGTGGTCATAGAAAGTCCAAAGTGGTCATACAGAGTTCACAGTGGTCATAGAGAATGCTAGTCATAGAGAGCTCACAGTGGTCATAGAGAGCTAATAATGTGCTCATGATGGTCATAGCACATAGTTTTCACTTAGAGCTCACAGTAGTCATAGTGTTCACAGTGGTCATTGCTCATACATATCATAAAGAAATCACAGTGGTCATAGAGAGCTAATAATGTGCTCATGATGGTCATAGCACATAGTTTTCACTTAGAGCTCACAGTAGTCATAGTGTTCACAGTGGTCATTGCTCATACATATCATAAAGAAATCACAGTGGTCATAGAGAGATCACAGTGTTCATAGCTCACAGTGGTAATATAGAGCTCATAGTGTTCCTACATTCTAGTGGTCACAGAGAGCAAATATAAGTTATAGAGAACGCATTGGTAATAGCTCTAAGTGGTCAAAAAGAGCTCAGAATTGTAAAAGAGAGCTCATAGTGGTCATATCTAAGAGTGCTATGGGTGCTCACAGGGGTGATGGGTTATACTGGCCATAGAGAACTCATAGTGGTCATAGAGAGTACACAGTAGTCAGAGTCCATAGTGATCACAGAAAGCTAACAGTGCTCACAGACAACTCAGAATGGTCACAACTCATATTTCATATGAGAGCTCACAGTGGTTTTAACACATAGTGATAAGAGCTAACAGTGGCCGTAGAAAGCTCTCAGGGTTCATAGACTGCACACAATGGTCATAGCTCATTGTGGTCATAGGGAGCTCATAATGGTCATAGAGAGCTCAGAGTGCTCATAGCTCATAGTGGTCATAGAGGTCTCACTGTGGTCATAGCTTGCAGTGTTCATATACAGCTATTAATGTTCATAGTGAACTCACAACAGTCATAGCTCATAGTGGTCACAGAGATTCATAGAGAGCTGACAGTGGTCATAGCTCATCATGTTCATAAAGAGCTCAGAGTTCTCTTACAGAGCTGACAGTGTCATAGATTGCTCACAGTTGTCATAGAGAGGTCATAGTGAATCTAGAGAGCTCACAATGGTTATAGAGAACTCAGAGTGTTCATACCTTAGTGCTCATAGAGAGGTCAGAGTCTTCATAGAGACCTGAAAGTGTTCATAGACAGGTGACATTGGTCATAGATAGCTCCCTTTGGTCAGTGAGAACTCACAGTGATCATAAAGAGTTCACAGGGATCATACAGAGCTCACGGTGGTCATACAGAGCTTACAGAATTCATAGAAATGGCATAATGTTCATAGCTCTCTATGGTAATAGAGAGCTCACAGTCAATATAAACAGCTCTTAAGTGATTATAGAGATCACACAGTGATCATAGAAATCTCATAGTAGACATAGAGACCTCACCATGGTCATAACTCATAATAGTCATAGAGAGCTCATAGTGGTCATAGAGAGCTCAAAGTCGTCATAGCTCAAAGTGGCAATAGAGAGCTCGAAGTGGACATAGATCATACTAGTTAAAAAAAGATCACAGTTGTCATAAAGAGCTCAATGTCACCATGGAGATCTCACAGGGTTCATAGCTCACAAGGGTCATAGGGGGCACACAGTAGTCATAGGTAATTTTGGTCATAGGGAGCTCATAATTGTTATGGAAATCTCACAGTGGTCATAGCTCATAGTAGTCATAGAAATCTTACAGTGGCCATAGAGAGCTAAAAATGTTCATAGTGAACTCACAAAGGTAAAAGCTCATAGTAGTCATAGATCTCACAGTTGTCATAGAGCTCTCAGAGTAGTCATAGATCATAATAGTAATAGAGCACTCAGAATCATCATGTAGAGCAGACAGTGATCACAGCTCATCGTGTCAATAGAGAGTGCACACTCCTCATGCATAACTGACAGTGGTCATAGCGAGCTGATGGTTATGATAGAGAGAGCTCACTCTGGTCATAGAGAGCTCATAGTGGTCAAGGATTGTTCAGTATCGTCATAGAGAGCTTACAGTTGTTACAGAGAGCTCAGGGTCATCTTAAAATGGTCACAGTGGTCATAGAGTGCTCATGATGTTCATAGAAAGCTCACAGAGGTCACAGGTCACAGTGCTCATAGGAAGGTCACAGTGATCATAGAGAGCTCACAATAGTGAAAGAGAGTTCACAATGGTCATAGCTTATGGTGGTCACAGAGAGTGCAAAATGGTCATAACTTATATTGCTCATGGAGAGGTCATAGTGGTCATAGAGAAATCAGAGTGGTCATAGAGAGCTTTCAGTGCTCATATCTCATAGAGGTTATAGAGGAGTCATAGTGTTCATAGAGAACTCATTAGGATATCACAGTGGTCATAAAGAGTTTATAGTGGTCATAGACAGCTCATAGTTTTCACAGCTCACAGTGATCATAGTTAATAGTGAGCTCAGAGAATGTACAGTGGTCATATTGACTTTAGAGTGGTTATAATGCATAATGATTTATAGAGAGCTCATAATGGTCATAGAGAGCTGACAGTGTACATAGAGCACTCACTGTCATCACAGACAGCTCACAATAGTCAGAGATTGTAATCTATCATCCTAGCTCACAGTTGTCAAAGAGAGCTCACAGTGGTCACACACAGCTCATAGTAGTCATGGAGCTCTCACAATGTACACACAGTTCATAGTAGTCATGGAGCTCTCACAATGTTCATAGCTTGTAGTCATCATAGAGAGTTCAGAGTCATCATTGAGAGCTGAGAGTGGTCACAGCTCATCGTGGTCATAGAGAGCGTAGTGTCCTCATACATAGCTGACAGTGGGTATAGAGAGCTGACAGAGATGATAGAGAGTTCATTGTGGTCATAGAGAGCTCATAGTAGTTCCGATTGCTTACTGTGATCATACAGTGCTTACAGTTGTTATAGGAAGCTAAGGTGGTCATAAAAAGGTCACAGTGGTCATATCTTGTGGCACTACCAATTAAGACAGGCCCTAGGCTGGACTCCCGGCTATGGACAAGCCTGAACAAGTATGGATTTGCTCCTGGACATGTTCCAATAGAGGAAGCATAAAGGCGGAAGGATGAACAACCAATGGGAAGGAGGGATGAACAATCAATGGGAAGTGGCCATCTAACCTGCCCCTGCAAAAGACACCTAGTAAACAGTTAAATGACATGGCTGCCATCCTGGAGGAGGGATGGCAGCATCTCATTGGGCTCCAACACTAAAAATGTCCAAACACTTCCTGAATGTAGTTGAATCTGCAACAACTCATCCACTACTTGCTCCTCAGCTGATTCCCAGGATCTGATTGGTGACCCTGTTGCCAGCTCGCTTGTGGCCATTCACCACAAGCTTCGAGGCTCCAGCATTTCCCCCTCTTCCCTCTGGCAGGCCCGGTAGGGGATCTTGCAACATCTGGTGCTCCAATGCGGGACTGCCTTCAGTAAAGATGAGACACCCACTCTGGTAAAGTTCAGTGAATTCAGCCCCTTTAGTTTTATGTTCCTGTGCTTACAGTGCCTAAAGGTGAGCAGGTAGCCCTCCCTACTCTCCTTTTCCTGTTTGTCCATTATTGTGCTGTTAAGGTTAGGAACACAATCACTGGCTTGATTTTCTGATGATCAAGGAGCCCCTCTTAAGGTTAGGAACACAATCATTAGGAACACAATCACTTGCTTCATTTGCTAATGATCAAGGAGCCCCTCTAAATGCAATCCCTCGTGTGATGTCTCCACACTCAAAAAGCCTCTAAACCAAAGCTTTTCCCATTGAGTTCGCATGAGAAATTGGTCCCCTCAGAACTCAGAGCCCAGGCTCGATTACACTGAATAGGCCCGACAGGGAGAAACCATATGCACATATGGCCCGGGGGTAGTAGCGAACCCTGGAAGTCACCCAGTAAGTACAAGACATTTGGCTCCGATACATATCTTGTCTTGTCTGTTCCTCTTTTGGTCTCATCTCTGTTATTTAGAAAAATGGGCAACATCCCTTCACACTGTAAGGAGCCTCAAATATGTGTCTTAAAATCTCTCCTAGAGACTAGAGGCCTCAAAGTTAAGAATGCTGGCTTAGAGGAATTTTGGAATGAGGCTACAGTTTTAGCACCTTGGATCTCCCTAGAGAAAATGTGGGAACCGGTCCTATAGATGAGGATGGTTTTCCTTGGTAGATGTTTTTCATAATTAAGTTAAGCTGCTGGACTTTAATAATATGAGGTCTTGTTTTAAATAAGGTTTTCCTAAATGTTAATCTGCCTTTGATAAAGCATTAAGGGTAACTTTAAGATAGGTACTGGTAAATTGTATTACTGGAAATTATACAGTTGCCAGTAAAATGTTCATGTGCTTGTATGTTTTTATGTTCTGTGTTTACAGGTTGTGTGTCTTGTGTATGTGGCCACTTCAATTTTTTTCATTTCTGTTGCACACTAATATAAAAATTTGGCATGCCATTTTTAAATACATATATGAATACTTAAAAATAAGAACAATCTAAGGACTTAACTACTTATGTTTTATATCAATCACAATTGCTTTTCTAATAGATTGTAAGTTTTCTTTTATGAAAGATTATCTCACTTGATTTTGATCTGTAATAGGACTACAAATAAAAATATCATTGTGTTCTTAAAGGCTTTTTTTTTTATTCCCAAAATAACAAAGCTACTTTACAGGTCCTCAGATCATTCATTCAATCTTCAGACATTTCTAAGATCGCCAAAGACTCATGGGAAGCCTGGCTGTCCTCCATTAGAACTATCCCTTACTAATTTTGTGTCTCATCAGCTCTTCTGGATCATTTCTGCATCTGTGCCACCTATGGCTCCTCTCCCTCCTCCTGCCCCGACAACAACCTCCTTTTCTCTGCCACATACTCGAGTTCCCCTTTGGGACCATGATTCCTTCTCTGTGATAGTCTCATGACTGGTAGTCAATGACAGATAAGTCTCCACATGAGAGTGGTGTCCAACCTAAGAAAGCCACAGTCACCTATATTCTGCACAGCTGAAGAGGTTCGGAGTCACCCCAGCTATCATATCCCCATAAAAAATTATTAAAAAAGGGTGAAAATATGGCACTACTGATTCAGGGAGGCCCTAGCCTGGACTCCTGGCTATGGACAAGCCTGGACAAGTATGGATATGCCCCAGACATTTCCCAAAAAAGGAAGCATACAGGTGGAAGGATGAACAACCAATAGGAAAGAGGGATGAACAATCAATGGGAAGCGGCCATCTAACCTGCCCCTGCAAAGGACACCTAGTAAACAGTTAAATGATTAGTGGTTGTCCCCAAGAGGAGGGATGGCAACACCTGATTGGATCCCGACCCTATATAAGCCCAAATACTTCCTGAATGATATTGAATCTGAAGCAACTCATCCACTGTTTGCTCCTCATCTGATTTCTGGTGTCTGGTTGGTGGACTGGTCAATGGCTCACCCATTCATGTCAAGACCCCGCCATTTCCCCCTTCTTTCCCCAGCTGGCCTGGGAGGGATTCAGAAACAATAGCTCATAGTGGTCATAGAAAGCTCATAGTGTTCATATAGAGCTCATAGTAGTCATTACTATAGTGGACATAGAGGGCTCACGGTGGCCATATGTCACAGTGCTTATAGACTGCTCACAGTGATCATAGAGTGCTGACAGTAGTAAAAGAGAGCAAACAGTAGTCATAGAAAGTGCACAATTGTCATAGTTCATTATTGCTCATGGATTGGTCATAGTGGTCATGGAGAAATCAGTGTGGTTATGGAGAAATTAGAATGGTCATAAAGAGCTCTGAGTGCTAATTTCTCATAGAAGTCATAGAGAACTCATGGTGGTCATAGAGAACTCATAAACATCATAAGGAGCTTAGAGTTCAATTAAAGAGCTTACAGTGGTCATAGAGAGCTCATAGTTGTCATAGCTCACAAGGGAAACAGCTAACAGTGGGCACAAAGAGCACACAGTGGTCATAGAGAGCTCACAGTCATGACAGAGAGTTCAAATTGATCAGAGGGAGATATCAGTAGTCAGAGAGATCTCACATTTGCTTTTGAGAACTCAGTGGTCATAGCTCACAAAGGTCATAGAGAGATCACAGTGGTCATAGCTCATAGTGGTCATAGAGAGCTCAGAGTGGTTATAGGGAGCTCATAGTGGTCAAAGCACATAGTGGTCATAACTCATATTGGTCATAAAGAACTCATAGTGGTCATAGCTCACTGTGGTAATAGAGAACACATAATCTTCACAGAGTTCACAGTGCTCATAGGTAATAATGGTGATAGATTCCTCACAGTGTTCATATACCATAATAGTCATAGAGAGCTCAGAATCATCATAGAGAGCTGGCAGTCATCACATCTCCTCATGGTCATAGAGAGCTCAGGGACCTCAAACACAGCTGACAGTGTTCATAGGTTACAATGAGGGCTCATAGTGGTCATAGATTTCTCACTGTGGTCATAGAGAGCTCACAGTGGTCATAGAGAACTCTAAGTGGTAATAAAGAGCTCACAGATTCATTATAGAGTTCACAGTGGTCATGTAGGGGTAAAAATGGACATAGAGATTTCATTGTGCTTATAGGTCATAGTGTTCATAGGGAGCTCACAGTGGTCATAGAGAGCTCATGGTGGTCAGAGATCTCACAGTGGTGATGGAGAGTTCAAACTTGTCATAGAGGGGTCACAGTGGTCATAAAGAGATTACAGTTGTCAAAACGAGCTCATAGTGGACATAGATCACAGAGGTATTAGAGAGTCATAATGGTCATAGTTCACAGTGATTACAGAGAGATCATAGTAGACACAGAGAGCTCACAGTAGACATAGCCCATAGTGAACATAAAAAGCTCACAGTGGTTATAGCTCATAGTGGTCATAAAAATCTCACAGGAGTCATAGGTCAGAGTTGTCAAACAGAGCTCATATGGTCATAGAGAGCTCATGTTGGTAATACAGAGTTAACAGTAGTCATAAAGAGCTCATAGAGGCCACAGAGATTTCATAGTGGTTATAGTTCATGGTACTCATAGAGAGCTTGCAGTACTCAAAGAGACCTTGCAATGGTCATAAATCATTAATTTTCATAGAGAGTTCACAATATGCATAGCTCATAGAGGTCAAAGAAAGCTCAGGATGGTCATAGCTTTTAGTGGTCATAAAGAACTCATAATTTTCATAGAGGGTTCAAAATCGTCATAGTTCATAGTCGTGTTAGAGAGATTACTGTGTTTATAGATCACACAGAGCTCATAAGGGACATAGAGTGCTCACAGTGCTCAAAGCTCACAGTAGTCATGAATTCACAGTGATCATAGGTCATCACTCTCATAGAGAGCTCACAGTTTTCATAGAGAGCTCATAGTGATCATACCACACAGATGCCTTAGAGAACTCTTAGTGGTCATAGCTTGTAGTTGACATAGACATTGAGCTCACAATGACCACACCTCATAGTGTGGTGGCATTGAGCTCACAATGACCACACCTCATAGTGGACATTTAGAGCTCACACTGTACATAGCTCATAATGGACATAGAGAGCTCACAGAGTTCATAGACCATAATGGTCAAAGAGAGCTCACAGTGTTCATAGCTTATAATGGTCATACAGAGCTCATAGTGTTCATAGACATCATACAATGGTCATAGCTCTTAATGGTCATAGAGAGCTCAGACTGGTTATAGCTCATAGTGGTCATAGTGAGTTTATGTGGTCACAGAGAGCTCATATTGCTCATGGCTCATACTCATCATAGAGAGCTCACAGTAGTCATAGTTCACAGCCATCATAGAATGCTCACACTGGACTTGTGACCTATTGCTCATAGACAATTTCAATGGTTATAGAGAAAACACACTGGTAACAGTGAGCTCAAGGTGGTCATAGATAGATAACAGTCGTCATAACTCACAGTGTTCATACAGAGCTCATAGTGGACATAGAGAGTTCACAGTGGTCATAGCTAATAGTGGTTATAAAGAACTCACAGTGGGCATAACTCATAGTTGTCAAACAGAGCTCACGGTAGCCATAAAGAGCTCATAGTGGTCAAAGATAGCTCACAGTAACCATAGATTATACTTTTCATAGAGAGCTTACAATAGTCTTTAGTCATAGTGGTCATACAGAGGTCAAACTGATCATAGCTCACAATGTTCATAGAGTATTCATAATCATCATAGAGAGCTCAAAATGGTCATATTTCATAGTGGTGTTAGAAAGAGGATAGTGATCATAGATCATAATGATTATAGAGAACTCACAATGGTTATACCTCATAGTGATAATAGAGAAATTAATATGGCCATAGAGAGCTCACAGTGGCTATAAATCATGGTGGTCATAGACAGCTCACAGTGGACACAGAGTGACATAATGGACAATAAGAGCTCACAGTGGTCATAGCTCATAGTTGTCATAGAGGTCACACAATGGGCAAGCTCATAGTGTTCAAACAGAGCTTACAGTGGATATAGAGAGCTCCCTGTTGTCATAGAGAGCACATAGTTCTCATAGCTCACAGAGGTCATTTAGAGCTCATACAGGTCACAGCTTACAGTTATTATAGAGAGATAACAGTGGTCATAGTTCATACTGGCCATAGAGAGGTCACAATATTCATAGCTCTCAAGGGTAATAGAGAGCTCACAGTGGTCATACATCACAGATGGCCATAGAGAGTTCATAAAGGACATAGAGAGATCACTGTACTCAAAGCTCATAGTAGTCATAAAAAACTCACAGTGGTCATAGAAAGCATATACTGGTCGTAGAGGGCTCACAGTCATCATAGATCATAGTGGTCATAGAGAGGTCACAGTGGTTAAAGATTACAGTGGTCATAGGGAGCTCATAATAGACAATTAGAGCTCAAAGTAGTCATAGCTTGCCCTGGTCATAGAATGCTCACAGTGGTCGTAACTCATAGTGGTCAGAGAGCACTCACGGTGGTCATAGCTCCCAGGGGTCATAACGAACAAACGGTGTTCATAGAGAGCTCACAGTGGTAATAGCTCACAGTGGACATAAAGAGCTCATAATTGACATACAGAGATCACAGTCCTCAAAGGTCATAGTGGGAATTAAGAACTAAGAGTCTTCATATCACATAATGGTCTCAGATAGATCAGAGTGGTCATAGGTCATACTGCTCATAGAGAGCCCACAGTGGTCATACAGCTCAGGTATAGAGAGTTCATAGTGGTCACAGAGAGCTCAGAGTAGTCATAGAATGCTCATATTGGTCATAGGTCATGGTGGCCATAGAGAGCTCACAGTGGTAACAGCTCAGAGTGGTCATAGGGAGCTCAGAATGGACAATTAGAGCTCACAATGGTTATAGCTCATAGTGGTCATAGAGATCACACAATGATCATGCTTACAATCATCATAGACTGTGCACAGAGGTCATAAGGTGCTCACGGTTGTCATAAAGATTGATAGTTCTTATAGCTCACAGAGGTCATTCAGAGCTCATAGTGGTCATAGCTCACAATGGTCATAGAGAGCTCACAGTTGTTATAACGCATTGTGGTCAAAGAAAGCTCCAAGTGGTTATAGCTCACAGGGTTC
This sequence comes from Typhlomys cinereus, assembly GCA_023101885.1. NCBI lineage: Eukaryota > Metazoa > Chordata > Mammalia > Rodentia > Platacanthomyidae > Typhlomys > Typhlomys cinereus. The sequence continues at coordinate 8,290,090 of JALPQD010000058.1, forward strand.
AAAGAAGGCTCACAGTGGTCATAGCTTATAATGTTCTCATAGAGAGCTCACAGTGGCCATTGAGAGCTGAAAATTGTCATAGAGAATAATAGTGTTCATAGCTCACAGATGACTTAGAGAGCTCCTCATGGTCATAGCTCATAATGGTTATAGACACCTCCTAGTGGCCATGGGGAGATCATAGTTGTTATAGCTCATAGTGGTCATAAAGATGTGAAAGTGTTTATAGCTCACAGTGGTCACACAGAGCTCATAGTGGTCATAAAGATTACAGAGATGTCATAGCTAATAGTGGTCATATAGATGTCAAAGTGGTCATAGTTCAGAGTGGTCATAGACAATGTATAATCTTCATAGATGACTCAAAATAGTCATAGCTCACAGTCATACTAGAGAGATAACAGTGGTCATACATCATAGTGATCACAGAGAACTCAAAATGGTAATAGCACACAGTGGTCATAGAGAGCTTATAATCATCATAGAGAGCTCACAACAATCATGTATCATAGTAGTCATACCTCACAGAGGTCATAGAGAAGATGTAGTGGTCAAAGAGCATTCACAGTGGTAATAGAGAGTTCACAGTGGTCATAGAGAGCTCACAATGTCATAGAAAACTCATAGTGCTCATAGCTCACAGAGGTCATTGAGAGCTCATAGTGGTCATAATTCACAGATGTCTTAGAGAACTCATAGTAGTTACAGAGAGTTCAGAGTGGTCATAGAGACCTCAGAGTATCATAATTGACAATAAGAGTTCACAGTAGTCATAGCTCATAGTGATCATACAGACAACACACTGTCATCATAGATTGTAGTGATCATTGAGAGTTCAGTCATCATAGCTCCCAGTGGTCATTGAGAACTCATAATCATGATAGAGAGCACAAAGTAGTCATAGCTCATAGTGGTGACAGAGAGCTAACAGTGGTCATAGACAATAGTCATCACAGAGGGCTCACAGTGGTCATAGCTCACAGTAAACATAAAGAGCTTACAGTGGACTTAGAGAGCTCATAGTGGTCATAACTCTTAGTGGTCTTAGAGAGCTCACAGTAGACATAGATAACTCACAGTGGTCATAGCTCACAGTAGTCAGAGAGAACTTATAATCGTCTTACAGTGTTTAAAATTGTCATAGTCCACAGTGCTTGTAGATAGCAAATGGAGATCACTGATCATAGTGGTCATATAATGCTCAAAGTGGTTATAGCTTATAGTGGCCATAGAGAGCTCACAGTGGTTTTAGCGAGGTCACATTGATCTATAGAAAGCTCCAAGTGGCATAGAGAATTCATAGTCATGATGGTCATTGAAAGCTCACAATGGTCATATGCCATATAGCTCATAGCAACAATCATTACAGAGAACTGACAATGGACATACAGACGTCAAAGTGGTTCAAAGTGAGGATACAGCGGTCATAGCTCATAGTGGTCCTATTAAGCTCACGGTGCTTATATCTCCTAGTTGTCAAAGAGAGTTCATAATGGAAAATGAGATCTAACAGTGGTCATAGAGAATTCACAGTGTTCATACAGTGCTCAAAATAGCCATAGAGAGGTCACAATAGTTTTTGACGACTGATGGTAATCATAGAGAGATCAAAATGGTCATAGAGAAGTCACAGTGGACTTAGAGAGTTCACTATTTTCATAAAGAGCTCATAGTTGTCAGAGCTCACAGAGGTCATAGAAAACTCATAGTGTTCATAGGTCATAGTGGTCATAGATATTTCATAGTGGTCATAGAGGGCTCAAAGGGTTCATAGCTCATAGTGGTCACAGGGAGATCAGAGTGGTCATAGATCACAGTGATCATAGAGAGCTAATAATCTTCACAGTGTTATCACAGTAATCACAGTTAATTATTGTGATAGCTCACAGTGCTCATAGATAATGCAGAGTGGTTATAGCTCATATTCCTCACAATGGTTACAGCTCTTAGTGGACATAGAGAGCTCAAAGTGGTCATAGGAAAGTCACAAATGTCAGAAATTTCACAGTGGTCATAAAGAACTCATAATGTTCATAGCTCACAATAGTCACAAAGAACTCCTACTCATCATACCTCACAGTGATCATAGAGAGCTCACATTGGTCGTAGAGAGGTCATAGTGTTCATAGAAAACTCACATTGGTTATAACTCAATGTGGTCATAGAGAACTCACAGTGGTGACAGAGAGCACACAGTAATCACAGAGAGCTCACAGTGGTAACAAACAGCTTATAGTGGTCATAGCTCCCAGTGGTCATAGAGAATATATAGAGATCACAGCTCACAGTGGTCATATACAACTCACAGTGGCCATGGAGTTCTCACAGTGGTCATAGTTCATAATGATCATAGTGAACTTACAGCTTTCATGGAAAGCTCATAGTATTCTATTACAGATCACAGTGGTCATGCAGAACTCACCTTTTTCATTGAAATATCACAGTGATCATAGAGAACTTACAATGGTCTTAGATAGCTCATAATCATCATAGAAATATCATAGTGGTCATAAAGAGCTTACAGCGGTCATATATAGATCACAGCCATCATAGAGTTCTTACAGTGGTCCTATTAAGCTTATAGTTTTCAAAGAAAGCTCACAGTGTTCATAGATATCTCATAGTGGTCATAGAGAGTTTATAGTGATCACAGAGAGCTCACAGTGATCATAGCTCATAGTGGCCTTAGATATCTCACAGTGGCCATAGTTCACAGTGAGCATAGAGAGCTAATAATATTCATAGTAAGCACAGAGTGCTCATTGCTAATAGTGATCATAGAAAACTCATAGTGATCATAGTTCATACTAGTCTTAGAGAAGTCACAGTATTCATTAGTCATAATGGTAAAGGGAACTCAAAGTAGAAAGGACACAGTCTCAGAGATGTCACAGATGTCAAAGAGATGTCATAGTGGTTACAACTCACAGTAGTCACAGATGGTGGTCATAGAAATCTCCATAGTAATCATACCTTAGAGTTTCCATGCAGATCTCATAGAAGTCATAGTTCACAGTGATCATAGAGAGCTCATAGTGGTCATAGAGAGTTCATAATGGCCTCACAGAGCTCACAGTGGTCATGGATAGCTCACAGTGGTCATAGGGACCTCACAGTCATCACAGTTCATACTGGTCATATGGAGCTCATAGTGATACTAGAGAGCTCACAGTGGTCATAGCTCATTGTTGCAGTTCACCTGCATGGTTGCTGATAAATGAACATCAAACAGATTAAGGAAATGAGAGTATATTATCTCTTAAAATTCCTGGTTACAGCTCTCATTGTAGTTTGATGGGTGATCATTCACCAACACCAGGGCCAAGAAACTGGCCACACCATCTCTATGTAGTAGCTGAGAGGACAGTCCTTACTTGACAGACCAGCATGTCTGGACAAATGAACAGAAGGATGCCAACTTTCTCAATCAGACCTTTATGATTTATTCCAGGGTATAACCCCACCCATCATAGCCTGGGTCTTCTGCATCAGCTAGACAACCTCCTGCAAGTTTGCTCTGGGTCTAACTCAACCACTAATTCTCTACAAATGTGCCCAGAGCTCAAACCTTCAATTGTCAAGTTGACACCTGTGTCTAATTATAACACTCCACCCCTTGTCAACTTAACACAAAAACGTAGCACTTTTAAACAGTAACCTTCGATCTTTGTCCACACAGATGTTAAAAGTTATATTAAAAATATAAATACATTTCATGGGCAATTTAAAATGTTCTTTCATTAAAACTTCAGTTCCAACATTTTAAAAATTCAGTTTTTTTTTAACCTTAAGTGCATATCAAATCAAAATAAATACTTTAAAATAGATAAAACATTAAAACAAGTATCTTGACCTAATAAGAAAACATTTAAACTAAGATCCATCTTCTGTTACTCATCACATATCTAGGTGGCTCAAAATTTTAGGCATTCCCAGTCCCTGTTTGCAGCTCAAAGCTGTCAAGGCAAAGTTCCTCTGAACCAGGTTAAATTTCCACTCTCAGCTGTTCTCAGCACACATACCATGATTCTGGCATCTCCAACAGTACTCTGGGTTCTCATCTGCAGCTATAAGCTCCACCTTATCTTTCAGGATTCTACGCCTGCCACTTGGTGCCAAGCCTTTGCTGCTCTTCATGAACCCTGTAATTGTACACCAAAACCAGTACCACCTGGGGACGCTGCCAGATTCCTAAGCAATTTTGAAATCAAACTTGATTCACTAGAGCCACAGCTGTACCAAGTTTTGTGTGCTGATGCTAGAAAAGCCTCTTTTATGGAGTTAAACTTGCAAAGGGCAAGAAACAGTTTTTAACTTGGGCTTTTGGCCCCTGAAAGAATCTGAGTTTTCAAAGCACAAAGTCACCATATGGTGGTTTTCGCTTTTTCCAACGACCCAATGCAAGTCACTGGGTATTCCTTCACTGATACTCATTTCTCTAACAGCAGCAGATATTCTGCAGCCTGCCCTTTGCACAAACACAGCCCTCCACTATAAAGCAAACCGGCCCATTGTGTTCAAATTCAACTTCAAGAAATTCCTTGTTCCCCTTATCAGAAACTGGGCCCAAACAATTCAATGTTTTCCAAATGGCCCACCAAACTCTGAAGAACAGTTTTTTGTAATCCACAAAGTGAAAATCTTCAAGCATTTCCAACTTTGTCCAGCAAAACTGTTCAAAAGCCATAAAGTCCATATAGTCAGGTTGATCAGCAACATCCCCCTTTCTTGGTACCGAATTCTGTTGCACTTTGCCTGCATGGTTGTTGATAAATAACCATCAAATGGCTTAAGAGAGCAAGGTTTTATTCTCTCTTATGATTCCTGGTTACAGTTCTTATTCCAGTTGATAGAACAGCATGCACCAACACCAGTGACTAGGGAAATGGCCACACCATCTCTATGTAATAGCTGAGAGAGAGAGAGTGTCTGACCAAGTATACAGAAGGATGTCACCACTCTCAAACAGCTCTCTGTGATTTATGTCAGGGTCTAATCCCTCCCATCATAGGCCGGGCCTTCCTCATCAGCTACACAATCTCTTGAAGGTTTGCTCTGGGCCAAACTCAACCACTAATTTTTTAAAAGGTGCCCAGAGCTCAAAATTTCAATTCTCAACTTGACAGTTGGACTTAACTATGCACTCATAGTAGTCATAGAGAACTCACAGTGCTCATAACTCATACTGTTCTTATATAACTCAGAGTAGTCATAGTTCAGAGAAATCATACAGAGGTCACAATGATAGTTTCAAAGTGGTCATAGAGAACTCATAGTATTCATAGAAAGCTCTCAATGGTCATAGTGATTTCACAGTAATCATAGGTACCAGTGTTCATGGACAGCTCACAGAAGTCATTGTCAGCACACAGTAATCATAGTTCCCAGCGCTCATAGAGAGCTCACCGTAGTAATAGAGAGCTCACAGTGGTCATAGAGAGCTCACACTGGTCATGGCTTATACTGGTCATGAATTCATAGTGGTCATGGAGATTTCACAGTAATCATAGCTCATAGTGGTCATAGAGAGCTCAGAGTGGTCATAGAGAATTAATAATGTTCATAGTGTTATCACAGTGGTCATAGTGTTATGACAGAAGTCCTATATCATAGTGGTCCTAGAGAGCTTACAGTTGTAATAGCTCATAGTTGTCATAGAGAGCTCACAGTGGTCATAGCTGACACTATTCTTAGAGAGCTCATAATGGTCATGGAGAGGGCACAGTCATCAGAGGTGTCACAGTGGTCATAGGGAGATCAGAGTGGTGACAGCTTACCGTGGTCACAGACAACTAACCGGGGTAATAGCTCAAAGTAGTCCTAGAGAGCTCAAAATCATCAGGGATTTTACAGTGGTCACAGAGACCTTACACTGGTCATAATTTACAGTAATCATACAGAGCTCAGATAGGCCATAGTTCACAGTTGTCATACAGAGCTCACATTTTCTTTTATTTTTTTAACATTTTTATATTTATTTTTGCTCATACAAACTTAATAAGTACACTGGTTCCCTCCCTCCTTCCTCCTCCCCGCTACACCCTGCAGCCCTTCCCCTCACTCCTCCCTCCCCACCCCCAGTGCCTCCCCCCCAATCCCCGGAGAATCCTTTCTTGTGCATGCCAAACTCTCCTCTGGTCCCTGCTCTCTGATGACGTACAAGGACCCAGTGGCATTTCCCTGAACCCTTTCCTGTGTTCCCCTAAGCATAGGAACATTACTATGGCTGTCAATTCCTTGCCTCCAAGGATCTTGGTGCTTTTAGCAAATGCTAGACTTTATAGGGTCAATAGTGTGTGGGACATTGCGCAGGGCATGCAAAGTCCAATTATGCTTCGGCCCTAACTTATGTGGAGTATCTCGCATATAATTGCTCCTCCCATCCTTGTGCTCTTACAATCTTACCACCCCCTCTTCCGCAAATTTCCCTGAGCTTCAGGATGTGGAGAGATTAGGCTGGACTAGTTCTAGGTGGTTGATACAGAGTTTCTGAAGTTCTGGATTATGATTCGTTGATTTTCTTTTGCTGTTCTGCTGCTTCTGCAATGCCCTTCACTCCATCCTGATGGGTATTGTATTTCAACCCCTGGCCAGAGATAAAAAGCTGTTAAACTAGAGTCTTGTTAGAAGAGTATATTCAAAGGTAGATGTAATAAAAGTAGGACACTACAGTGAGGGAGGGGTCAATCACCCATTTGCAAAATGGTTACTTTTTATCTGCCAGACTATATGCCCTCCCCGTCTGGTAAGATCATATGCCCTCAGTGGTAAATGATCAGGAACAAAAGTCTGTAACTTAACCAGATGTCTTATTACTTAATTGCAGTTCTTGATGGAGGCCTATTTTCTCTGCTGTAACATGGTCCACTCTCTCGTTTCTGGTGTGGCCCTCCTACCCCATTCCTGCTGTTCATACTCCTTGCAATTACTGTATTACAGAGATTTATCTTTGAGCGTCTCTAGGTGGGCTAGGTGGGTTTGGTACTAGGAGCCACCTATTAGGGAGTACATATGGCACTTAATTTTCTGGGTCTGAGATACTTCACTTAATATAATTGTTTCTAATAACATCTATTTCCCTACAAATTCCAGTAATTCATCTTTGATGGCTGAGTAGCACTCCATTGTATTACATGTACCATAGTTTCCTTATCCACTCATCAATTGTTGGACATTTGGGTTGATTCCATGACATTGCTATTGTAAACAGTGCTGCTATGAACATGGTTGTGCTTCTGCTATCGAGGTGAATTTTTGCTGTATGTGGAGTTATTCCCAAAAGTGAAATAGCAGGGTCAAATGGCATTTCAATCTTTAATTTCTTTAAGAATCTCCAGACGGCTCGCCAGAGTGGCTGTATGAGCCTGCATTCCCAAGAACAGTGTAGCAGAGTTCCCCTCTCTCCACATCCTCTCCAGCATTTGTTATTTGTATTGTGGATTTTTGCCATCCTGACCAGGGTGAGATGATATCTCAGGGAAGTTTTGATTTGCATTTCCCTGATGGCTAAGGAAGTGTAGCTATTTTTAAGATATTTGTTGGACATTTTAATTTCATCCCTAGTAAAATTTCTTTTAGATTCCAAGGCCCATTTTTTAATTTGGCCATTAGTTTCCTTGGTCTTTAGTTTTCTAAGTTCTT